>OX422209.1:656673056-657923056 GCA_949130495.1 Sambucus nigra | reverse complement strand
ACCCTTATATATGCAGTGCTTTGGATTAGTTAATGTTCTTCTTCTAATTAACTATATACTTATCAAGAATTTTATATTTAGCAAAAATATCTATGGTTCAAGGGATTATACCCCTACTCCACTTTTTCCAAATAGTTGTCATAAAATCAAAATTTTTCTTTCTTTCTTTCTTAGATTTAGTTGCACTTATTAATTTAATCCATAGTTAATTAGAAATCTTCCCAAAACAAAATCATCTTTTTTTTTCATTTAGAGAGTCGATACCTAGATTTTAGAAATTGAACCTATTGTTATCGTCAAAACATTTTATGTTCTATTCCCTGAGGATTCAACCCCGACTTATTGGGTATTATTACTTGAGCGACCGGCTTGTACTTCAGCTATAAGTACTCACATAACATATATATATTTTGCATCACATCACTGGGCCCTGAGCCCAAGCCTCTGACGTAAATGTGAGTTCCTGAGGCTCTTCAAATCATTATGGTGATTACTCTAGAGGTTGGGCCCTTTGCTTCAGTTTCTCGTAAGAGGAAGGCCGTTTTTGTAGTCCCAACTGAGGTTTTGAGGCCTCTGAAGGCGAGCATGAGTACGTCAAAGGTGGGGCTGACCTTTCAAAAATCGATGGGGCATCTGCTTTAGCTGATAATCCCATTCTGCTTTCCTAATATTCTCTTTGTAAGTAGCCTAGACCTTTTTGTTTTGTACTATCTTTATCACTTCTTTAATGGCAGACTCTGACCTCTATTTGATTCAGTGGATGGACGGGGGGAAGGGAGAATTCTTGCTGCAGCCGTGATCAATAAAAAAAAGAAGACCAAGACTACCAGGCGTGTGAGGTTTGGTACCCTGGTGGACATTGCAGTACATGGGATCAAACTGATGAAGGCGACTAACTTGGGGTTTGACCTTGTTTGAGGCTCAATCTGGAGCTATGTGAGACCATATCCCTATAACACGCATAATTGGGGGTAGATGGGACTCCTGGTGTAACACAAGAAGATCCTTATATTCCAATTAACTTGTATATCCCTTGCTCTCAAAGGATGAAGCTACAGGGAATGTGGTGCCCCTCACGTGGAGGGGAATTTGCAAGGGAAAACATAGGTGCTTAGTAAGTTAGAGGGGGTAGACCTTTAAACCTTAGCGGTAGAGTACCTACGTGTGTCGGGAAAGACAAATAGCTTTGACATGGTGGACACCTTGAGGGCAGGGGTACCCCTACCAATAATGAGGAACTAGTTCACTTGATGGGTACTACTTGCATATTTTCCTGGCTCCTTACTTATCTTTCATTTTGTATATTGTCCTCATATGTTTTGATATTGTAGGCTCAACACTCGATGGAGGATCTTTTAGCCGATGCTCTTGATGGTAATAGAGCATAAAAAAGGCAAATTAGATGGCGTATAGTTGGTACCTCACCCGATAACACTTGTATTAGAATATCGATGGTAAATTTTTTTGAATAAAGGCCCTTTGAAGATAGAGGGAAACTTTGAAGTCTCAAACTATCCTTTTTGAATAGGAGAACCTCTCTAATGGGAAGACCCTCAGAGACAGTGCCTCTTTACTAGATGCGGCTCGGGAATCTTTAGCCAAGTTTGAGGAGTAGTGTTCCCTTAACCATGGTAATAGCCGAGGCCCTTCAAGGCCAAAAGATTGATCTCCATAGCTTGAAATGTAGACTTATTCGGATGGAAGATGAGGTGGATCTATAAAAGAAAATAGTCAAAGATTTGTCAGTCAGGAAGACAAAGCTGACCTAACAAGTTTAGGATCTTCAAAGGAATTATGAAGAGGTCCTGGATAAATATGAATTACTTCAAGGGAAGGTTTGTACCATCGTTCAGAACCATTCGCCTATCAAGAGTTATAAATTTTTAAAAGATACCCCTTCCAGAACTTAGTGCTAGCTTTGAATCTTACAAGGCCAAGGTTTAGGTGATGTTTCCCGAGGTGTATGTCTTTGGATTGTTTCCTCAAGCCCCTCAATCAGAGGAAGAGAGTTTCAACGATAAAAGAAGTGGCGGGGAAGATATTAAAGATGTTTCTACTCCCAAGGCCTAAGGGGGATAGACTTTGAAGGATAACTCTACCTTTCCACCTCTATCAAGTTAAGCCCATATGAACCCCCAAGTACTCAAGCCTTGAAAGGCTTTTTATGTAATCTTTTTTTTGTAAGTTGTTGATTGGCCGTGGGCCATTTTGTTGCAATCCCTTTTTACATTCAATGAAGAGGTCTTTTGATTGGAAATGTGCTATTTTTTCAATCTTCCCTTCCTATTTGCTTTAATTTTTTGCTTTGGTAAGGAAATTTATGCACTGCCTGAGATGTCTAAGGTCTGACCTGCATGGGGTATACCCTTAGTCCACCAAGATTCCTTGATATAGCAAGATGAATAGGGAAGCTAGTTTATTGAGGTAGATCTAAGGTCCGTGAGGCCTCTGCTTCACACTTGCTCAATTTTGCCAAAGTCAAGATTGTGGTTTTGTAGTGGGGAGTTGAGCTTTAGAACATTAGCACTTTTTATTCTTGTCTTTTTTTTTTATGAAATGGAAGCCCATAATATTTGTTCAAGCAATTAGCCCCCAAAATTTATTTGGCGTAAATGTGCAGAAGTCAAACCTATAGTGGGTCTGAAGACCTTAGGATTAAAATTTTGAACTTGAAAATACATCGTACTTATAAGGGTACTAATACCTCCGAACTGAGTAAAATTGAGACCTAAAGTTCCATAAAGGGTCATAAGTCCTCTAGACTTGGGAGAATTTGAATTATGAAATCATTAGACCCCCATATTTTAGAATGATTTTGGAATTTTGAAGTCCTTGTAAGGTTATGAGACCTCCGAAATAGAAAATGTTGAAATCTAAAGTCCTTATAAGGTTCTGAGACCTCCAAATCAATGTTTTTAAAAATTTTGAAGTCCTTGTAAGGGTCTGAGACCTTCAAACTGAGTTTTTTTTATAGAAGTTCTTATAAGGGTTCGGGACCTCCGAAATTTAGAACTTTTTTGAAAATTTGAATTCCTTGTAAAGGTTTGAGACCTCCGGACTGAAGTTTTTCAAAATTTTGATGTCCTTCTAAGGCTTCGAGAATTCTGGACTAAATTTTTTGTAATCTGAAGTCCTTATAAGGGTTTGGAACTCCGACTTAGATTTTTTATTTAAAAATTTTCAAGTCCTTGTAAGGGTCTGAGACCTCTGGACTGATTTTATTTTAAATTGAAGTCCTTATAAGGGTCTGAAACCTCCGAAGATATTTTTTAAAATTTTGAAGTCCTTGTAAGGGTCTAAGACATTTGGACTATTTTTTTTTTGTAATTTGAAGTCACTGTAAGGATTTGGGACCTCTGGACTTAGAGTTATTTTTGAAATTTTCAAGTCCTTGTAAGGGTTTGAGACCTCTGGACTGGAAAATTTTGAAATTTTAAAGTCGTTATATGGGTATGAGACCTACGGATTTTTTTTTTTTGTAATCTAAACTCCTTATAAGGGCTTGGAACCTCCAAACATTGATTTTTTTTGTATTCTGAAGTCCTTACAACGGTTTGAGACCTCCGGACTTAGAATTGTTTTTGAAAATATGAAGTCCTTGCAAGGGTCGGAAACCTTCGGACGATTTTTTTTAATAACTTGGAGTCCTTATAAGGGTTTGGGGCCTTCAGACATGGAATTGTTTTTGAAATTTTGAAGTCCTTATCCTAAGGTAGCAAAATTCCTTATCGAGTAAGTTTCGTCCTAGATAAAAGGCTTAACCATCACTATCTCGGGGAGAGACTCGGTGAAATAGACATGTCTGTGAAGATGCGGACTAACTACACTTGGACATAATGACCCTATGAGGATCTTGTAATACCCCGTATTTTCTGTAATATTTATTTTTGGGATTAATTAAATTAAATGCGTATTAATTGGTAATTAATCCGGGTTAAAATACTAGCGAGATGCGAGTTGGTATTTGATTATATGTGCATATGATTATATAAGAATCTGGAATTATGAAATTTGTCATGAGATTGATATACGACAAATTTGGTCATTTTATTGGGACGCGTGTGACAGTTGCGTCAACAGATAATTATTTTAATTATAAAAGTGAATTTAAATTCTATTAACCGTATGGTCATTTTGAGTGCGCCAACGCGTCCGGAAAGGTCGAAATAGTCAGAAAACACTAGCCGGGGGTGTAGTTTGGGTCCCGGGGTATTTTTAGGCCGTACCGGCAATATAAAGGGTATTTTGGTAATTTCGTATTTTTAGGAATTAAAAATGACGAAAATTAGAGAAGTAAATCTGATGTGAGTTTGACCCACTAAGCCACTAACCAACCCATGTTAACCCAATAGGTTACGTAGGTTATTAGAATTAGGTTTCTATTACTCTCCATAAGAAAACCCTAGCCACCATAGCCATTGGAGAACAAGCTTGGAGAAAGAGAGAGAGAGGGAATTCTGCAAAAAAACTCCACCAAATCAACATCAAATTCAGAGACACTCAAGGCAAGTGGTTTATTATCGTTTAATTTCAGAGAATGCTCTTTCCATGTGTAGGAATTTAATAAAATTGATTTGTTCTTGGTGAAACACGAAAACCCATGTATTTTGGAGTTTAGAACTTGAAATCTTGAGGAGAATTGCATGTAGAATGGTAGGTTGATGATTATACTGATAATAATTAGTAATTGGTTGAAATTAAAACGGATTTAATTGGATAAATTAAGGATCTAAAAGTTTTAGGGTTCATGTTCTTAAAAAAATTGGGGAAAGTGTAGAGACTTGTGATTTGATGATGTTTAGGACGAATTAATTCCTTAAAACATGTTAGGAGATGACTGTAATATGTTTAGGATGAATTAGAGACCCTAAAACGTTGTTGGGATGAACTTTGGAAGAGGTTTGAGGTGTTAAAATTGATGAAAAACGAGATTGGAGAAAATCTGGGCCGAAACTGGTCCCTCGTTAGAAGACCTCTCCAGGTCGTTCGAACGAGCTCGTTCGAACGAGCTTCTAACGAGTTGACCAGTCGCTTCTAACGAAAGGGAATTTCGTTCGATGACTTCGTTCGAACGAGATCTCGTTAGAAGGTACAGTTCGTTCGAACGAACTGGAATCTCGTTCGAACAGCCTCGTTCGAACGAGACTTCTAACGAGCTGGCAGTTTAGGCCTTTTTGGCCTGTTTTGATTTTGGGAGTAACTTGATCGAGGATAGAGATAGCATTCCTTTGATGGTATATTGATAGATTTGGGGCATTTGGATTATTATGGGGAGTAAATTATATACGAGTGATTTAGATAATGGCTAATATGGGATTGAGACGTGAGTGTTTACCACGACATGAGAATAAATTATGGCGCGTGTAATTATGGACCGGAATGATATAAGTTGTATATATATTAAGATTGGTACGATAATGCGTTAAGTACTACAATTAAATTACGGGATTACTAAGATGTGTTCTTACTTAGTATTGGTATATGAATTGTGTGTATGACATACCTACCATACTTGCTATCACGGGAGGTTTGCGTTCGCTTAGGGCCCTCTAATCCTTGTGTTTCCCGGATTTAGACTGGTTACCTCGATGAACATAGGTCAGAGAAAGACTTAATGGGATGTTAATAAGTCCGCTGATCGTGGGAGCGTAGGTATGTGCGTGACCCATGTGATGTGACTGTGTTCGACTCCACTATTTGTGATGTTGTTATCTATGAACTATTCCTGAGAGATTCGAAATATGTGATCCTTATGTACGTGATGTACCGGGATGGATAGCAGAGTATGTGTGCACTGCAGCTTAGTCTCGGGGTGCTTATATTGTATATTTATGATGCGAATAATATACACTTAATAAATTGGGAACTTTCTTATGGTGTTGTGTGTATAACTATGGAATAACAAAAGGGTTGATCTCTAATGAGTTGTCTTACTTTTATATGAGAACCTGAATTTACGTTAAGCCCCTATTTAATTGTGATCGTTAGTATGTTAATGGGAACCGAGTAATAAGGGTAGAACCTATGGCAGTCTAGCTAGATATGATGTCACTTAGCTAGTGGTTAGATGGGTACTTACGTTAGGGGTGCACAGTTAGACGAGAGGTGAGAATTTCATGTGAGTGCACGTCCTAACATGTACTTTGCATTTAATGTTTTAAATGTTTTTAAAGCACTTGCAGGTTTTTAAAATATCTCCACATTCGGGCTCTGACCCGTTTGCTTTCAAGCCTATTTTTTTGTAAAACCATTTTAGGTGCCCAGCCACAAGGACACCATGCATAGGATACTCATTCAGGTGACGAGCTGTAGCTGTTTATGAAAGCTACAGGGATTTGCTTGTAGACGCTTCTATCATTTGGATTCCGTATTCAGTATTCTTCAGTTTTAGGGCATGTTGCCCAGTTCCATTAGAGTTACTTTTCCATTATAGTTTTCAGACTTTGGCATGTATTGATTCAGTATTTCGTTACTTATTTCAGTTATGGGATTGTAGTGAGGTGTTTTCCTCCAGACTTTATTTACATTATGTGATGGTTATTCTATTTACTTCATTATGGTGAATGGTGCTATTATTCTTTACTACACTTGTTGCATGTTAATCAGACTTTAATTAAAATTTGGCACTTACTTTTTAAATACTAGGTGGTTAGTAATAATAAATGTTTTCGACAGTGATGCTATTAACTGAGCCAACTTGGCATTTTGAATTAATTTAATAATGGAGTAGCTACCCGGTATTTAATTAGTCGGGGTGTCACAGGTGGTATCAGAGCATCAGGTTCTAGTGTCCTTTAGGATCTGTACGGCTATTATGTTTTCGCTAAGTTTCTTTGATATAGAGCCCTATATATTAGGACTGTTGTACTCTTTTTGTGTATGCTTCGTCCTTCAGCTATTTTAAGTTTATAACTGTGAACTTATAAACTTCATTCTTATTTCAGATGCCTCCACGACGTGCACGACGAGTTTCCAGGGATGCAACGCCCGAACCCCAGCCCGCTCTAGTTCAGGGATTGATGAACGCCGCTGAGGTTGCAGCCATTGTAGCCCAAGCGGTAAATGACGCGATTGCCGTAGTTCAGCACGCACCACCTCAGGCGCCAGTTGCCGCGCCAGTACAGGCAAATGCATTCCCGTCTGCTTGGGAACGTGTACGTGACGCTTTTCAGAAAGCGCATCCGCCAGAGTTTGCAGGTAGCTCAGATGTGGTAGTCTCGAGCCAGTGGAGGAAAGATATGTAGAGGCACTTGAGGATGTATGAGTGCACGGACGTTCAGAAGCAGGTGCTAGATACTTTCAAGCTAGTTGGATCTGCACTGCAGTGGTGGGAGTCTATTACCACCATGGAGGAGAGGGATACTCTCACTATTCAGGACTTCTGGGTGCGGTTTGACCGCAAGTACTTTCCGTCCGCTGTTCATACGGAAATGAGGAGGAAACTGATGAATCTGAGGCAAGAGGGTAAAACTGTGGCCGAGTATGAGGCCGAGTTCACAAATCTGTTGAATATCGTTCCGGATGAGATACCAACAGAGAAGAAGAAGATTGAGAAATTTACTGACGGGTTGACGTGGAGGATCCGTCAGCATCTGTTAGGGAACCTTTCGTTGGCCACGTATTCTGATGTGGTTAACGCTGCTTTGTTACACTGCCAGGATCACCGCTTTCATATGACTGAGGGCAAGAGATCGGGAGAGTCTAGCCATCAGAGCAGGACTGGAGGACATGGTGCCGGTGGGGCACAATCTGTTCAGGGGCAGAGATAGGGTGAGCAGGGTTCCCAGCAGGGGGATCAGAAGAGGTTCCGATCAGGGAACTACAGGCAGGGACAGGGAGGTTTCCGTCAGGGTCAACAGGGTCCAAACGGCCATCAGGGCCAACAGGGGCAGAATGGGCAGCAGTTTCAGCAGGGCCAGCAGGGCCAAGGGAGGAACGGTAACGGCCACCAAGGCCGGGGACCACAGGGGCAGAGAGGAGGGAACTTCCCAGGGAAGTGTTTTGTTTGTAGCAAGACTGGCCATAAACGACAGGATTGTCCTGATAGGGTCAGGGCCCCACAGCAGCAGCGGCAGGGTGCTCGCCAGGAGCCGCAGAGGCCTATGTTTCCCGCCGCTCTCCCCGCACCGCCACAGATGGCAGCATTGCCACCCATTCCTGCAGTCCCAGTTCAGCAGGGGCAGCTATAGTATGGACGTGTCTATAACGTCCACCAGGCAGCAGTTCCACAGGCACCGCCCGCGATTGAGGGTACGTTTCCTATCCATGGCACTATGGGTCGGGTATTATTTGATACGGGAGCCACTCATTGTTTTATAGCTACACATTACGCGAAAGCCTTAGGATTGTTAGCTACGGCAGAGAGCACAGTGACGTGTGTCGACTCACCATTGGGGAGTGGGTCACTTATATTCTTTATATGCCGGGGAGTGGGAGTAGGGATTGGTAGTCTGGTATTACCTGCAGATATGTTGGTATTAGATATGCATGTTCACGATGTGATTATCGGTATGGATTGGCTCGCTGATTATAGGGCCATGATTGATTGCTTCAGCGGGAGCATTGTTTTTGCCATTCCGGGGCAAGAGATGTTTGTAGTGGCGATGCCTCGCCCAGAGGGAGGCTCGACCGCTCATTTGTATTACCTAGAGGAGGATACCTCTAAGGAGGTTGTGATTCCTTTAGATTCGATTCCAGTCGTCAGGGAGTATTCGGATGTGTTTCAGGAGATACCAGGCCTACCGCCCAGTCGAGAGATAGACTTTGTTATAGACCTATTGCCAGATACGAGACCTATAGCACGCGCACCATACCGTATGGCTCCGGCAGAGATGCGAGAGCTACGAGATCAGATAGAGAAGCTGTTAGGTCAGGGCTTTATTCGCAGGAGTATCTCACCTTGGGGCGCTCCAGTTTTGTTTGTGAAGAAGAGGGACGGTTCACTGAGATTGTGTGTAGACTACCGAGAGTTGAATAAGGTCACGATACGGAATAAGTATCCGTTGCCTCGAATCGATGACTTATTCGACCAGTTGAGAGGAGCTTCTTTCTTCTCAAAGATTGATTTGAGATCGGGATACCATCAGTTGCGTATCAGGGAGGAGGATGTCTCAAAGACTGCGTTCTTGTCGAGATATGGTTCTTACGAGTTTCGGGTTATGCCTTTTGGTTTGACCAACGCTCCAGCAGTGTTTATGGACTTGATGAACAGGGTGTTCAGGGATTTCCTAGATCAGTTTGCCATTGTCTTCATCGATGATATTCTGGTTTACTCCCAGACAGAGGAGGAGCACGCCGAGCATTTGAGGCAAGTTTTGCAGACACTCCGTCAGAACGAGCTGTATGCAAAATATGAGAAATGCGGGTTTTGGTTGAAGGAGGTCCAGTTTTTGGGACATATCATTTCCGACAAGGGAATATCTGTTGATCCGGGGAAAATATCAGTGGTGAGGGAGTGGGGACAGCCCACGACACCGACTGAAATTCGTAGTTTCTTGGGCCTAGCAGGATACTACAGGAGGTTTATTCGGGGTTTCTCGGAGATAGCAGGTCCTTTGACACATCTGACTCGTAAGAGTGTGCCATTCATCTGGAGTGATGCCTGTCAGTTGGCATTCGATGAGTTGAAGGATAAATTGACTTCAGCACCTGTGTTAGCATTGCCGAGACCGGGAGTTGAGTATTTGGTTTACACTGATGCGTCTTTGCAAGGACTTGGAGGTGTATTGCAGCAGGAGAGACAGGCCATAGCTTATGCTTCCCGTAAGCTTAAGACTCATGAGAAGAATTACCCCACCCATGATTTGGAGTTGGCGGCAGTGGTATTTGCCCTACGGATTTGGAGGCACTATCTTTTGGGGGAGAAGTTTCGATTGTTCACGGACCACAAGTCCCTACAGTACCTGTTCACTCAGAAGGAGTTGAACATGCGGCAAAGGAGGTGGCTTGAGTTTGTAAAAGACTACCAGTTCGACATCCAGTATCACCCGGGAAAGGCTAACGTGGTAGCAGACGCGTTGAGCCGTAGGCCAGCAGATGAAGTGGCAGAGGTGTGGAAGGCTAAGTGGAAGGAGTTGGGACACCAGGATGCAGTGGCCCGATCTTTCATGTCTGTGATGACCGTTACACCGCAGATTGTCACGAAGGTAGTACGGGCACAGGCTAACGACTCGTTCTGTCAGGAGCAGATAGTTCGATTACTAGCAGAGGGAGCCGAGTCCTATACCGTCAGCTCAGACGGGGGATTACGCTTCAATGGGAGATTGGTAGTTCCGAGAGGGGAGAAATTGCGACACGAGGTGATGGCAGAGTCGCACGGCTCACAGTTCGCGGTACATCCAGGAGGGGACAAAATATACCAAGACATGAGACGCCAGTATTGGTGGAGCGGTATGAAGAGAGATATCGCTGAGTTTGTTTCGAAATGCGCCACTTGTCAGCTTGTAAAAGTGGATCATCAGAGACCGACAGGACTGCTACAGCCGTTGGAGGTCCCGGTGTGGATGTGGGAGAGCATATCCATGGACTTTATCACGGGGTTGCCTACGTCGCAGAGGGGTCACGACTCCGTTTGGGTAATTGTGGACAGGTTGTCCAAAGTCGCTCACTTTTTAAAAGTAAGGACTGACTACACTACGGGATAGTATGCCCAGCTCTTCATTTCAGAGGTTGTGAGACTTCACGGTGTGCCCCTAAATATCGTGTCTGACAGAGACAAGATATTTGTTTCGCAGTTTTGGGAGAGTTTCCAGGAGGCCATGGGCACGGAATTGCGGTTGAGTACGGCATATCATCCGCAGATCGATGGGCAGACAGAGCGCACAAATCAGATGTTGGAGGACATGCTACGCATGTGCATTATTGACTTTGGGGGTGGATGGGAGCAGTACCTTCCACTGGTGGAGTTTGCTTACAACAACTCCTATCAGTTCACTATTGGCATGGCTCCATTTGAGGCGTTATACGGTAGGCCTTGTCGTTCCCAGCATGTTGGTTAGAGGTGGGGGACAACAAACTACTTGGGCCGGAAGTGATTCAGGATACTCGGCAAGGATTGAGTTCATTCGGAGTCGCATTCGGGTAGCTCAAGACAGGCAGAAGAGTTATGTGTGATGTGAAGAGATTTTTCAGGGAGTTCCAAGTGGGGGACCAGGTTTTGCTCAGAGTATCTCCTATGAAGGGGATTATGCATTTCGGGAAGAAGGGGAAGTTGGCACCGAGGTATGTGGGGCCGTTTCCTATTATTGAGCAGATCGGACCGATTGCGTATAGACTTGGGTTACCGAAGCATTTGCATTGGATTCACGATGTGTTTCATATTTCCTCGCTAAGGAAATACCTTAGAGATAATTTGGCTCATTCTCACATTGCTGTGGAGGACATCGATCTCCAGCCGGATAGCTCCTACGAGGAGGGGCCGATTGCTATTTTAGACCGAAGTGAGAGGAAGCTGCGGTCAAAGATAGTTCCGTTAGTGCGTGTTCAGTGGCGAGGAGTCCACATGGGAGCGCGAGGATGAGATGCGCGAACGTTATCCAGAGTTATTTTTAGCAGGTACTTTCTAGATTCGAATTTCGGGACGAAATTCAGTTATTAGGGGGGAAGTATGTAATACCCCGTATTTTCTGTAATATTTATTTTTGGGATTAATTAAATTAAATGCGTATTAATTGGTAATTAATCCAGGTTAAAATACTAGCGAGATGCGAGTTGGTATTTGATTATATGTGCATATGATTATATAAGAATCTGGAATTATGAAATTTGTCATGAGATTGATATACGGCAAATTTGGTCATTTTATTGGGACGCGTGTGACAGTCGCGTCAGAAGATAATTATTTTAATTATAAAAGTGAATTTAAATTCTATTAACCGTATGGTCGTTTTGAGTGCGCCAACGCGTCCGGAAAGGTCGAAACAGTCAGAAAACACTAGTCGAGGGTGTAGTTTGGGTCCCGGGGTATTTTTAGGCCGTACCGGCAATATAAAGGGTATTTTGGTAATTTCGTATTTTTAGGAATTAAAAATGACGAAAATTAGAGAAGTAAATCTGATGTGAGTTTGACCCACTAAGCCACTAACCAACCCATGTTAACCCAATAGGTTACGTAGGTTATTAGAATTAGGTTTCTATTACTCTCCATAAGAAAACCCTAGCCACCATAGCCATTGGAGAACAAGCTTGGAGAAAGAGAGAGAGAGGGAATTCTGCAAAAAAACTCCACCAAATCAACATCAAATTCAGAGACACTCAAGGCAAGTGGTTTATTATCGTTTAATTTCAGAGAATGCTCTTTCCATGTGTAGGAATTTAATAAAATTGATTTGTTCTTGGTGAAACATGAAAACCCATGTATTTTGGAGTTTAGAACTTGAAATCTTGAGGAGAATTGCATGTAGAATGATAGGTTGATGATTATACTGATAATAATTAGTAATTGGTTGAAATTAAAACGGATTTAATTGGATAAATTAAGGATCTAAAAGTTTTAGGGTTCATGTTCTTAAAAAAATTGGGGAAAGTGTAGAGACTTGTGATTTGATGATGTTTAGGACGAATTAATTCCTTAAAACATGTTAGGAGATGACTGTAATATGTTTAGGATGAATTAGAGACCCTAAAACGTTGTTGGGATGAACTTTGGAAGAGGTTTGAGGTGTTAAAATTGATGAAAAACGAGATTGGAGAAAATCTGGGCCGAAACTGGTCCCTCGTTAGAAGACCTCTCCAGGTCGTTCGAACGAGCTCGTTCGAACGAGCTTCTAACGAGTTGACCAGTCGCTTCTAACGAAAGGGAATTTCGTTCGATGACTTCGTTCGAACGAGATCTCGTTAGAAGGTACAGTTCGTTCGAACGAACTGGAATCTCGTTCGAACAGCCTCGTTCGAACGAGACTTCTAACGAGCTGGCAGTTTAGGCCTTTTTGGCCTGTTTTGATTTTGGGAGTCCCGTAAACTTGCTCGAGGATAGAGATAGCATTCCTTTGATGGTATATTGATAGATTTGGGACATTTGGATTATTATGGGGAGTAAATTATATACGAGTGATTTAGATAATGGCTAATATGGGATTGAGACGTGAGTGTTTACCACGACATGAGAATAAATTATGGCGCGTGTAATTATGGACCGTAATGAAATAAGTTGTATATATATTAAGATTGGTACGAGAATGCGTTAAGTACTACAATTAAATTACGGGATTACTAAGATGTGTGCTTACTTAGTATTGGTATAAGAATTGTGTGTATGACATACCTACCATACTTGCTATCACGGGAGGTTTGTGTTCGCTTAGGGCCCTCTAATCCTTGTGTTGCCCGGATTTAGACTGGTTACCTCGATGAACATAGGTCAGAGAAAGACTTATTGGGATGTTAATAAGTCCGCTGATCGTGGGAGCGTAGGTATGTGCGTGACCCATGTGATGTGACTGTGTTCGCCTCCACTATTTGTGACGTTGTTATCTATGAACTATTCCTGAGAGATTCGGAATATGTGATCCTTATGTACGTGATGTACCGGGATGGATAGCAGAGTATGTGTGCACCGCAGCTTAGTCTCGGCGTGCTTATATTGTATATTTATGATGCGAATAATATACACTTAATAAATTGGGAACTTTCTTATGGTGTTGTGTGTATAACTATGGAATAACAAAAGGGTTGATCTCTAATGAGTTGTATTACTTTTATATGAGAACCTGAATTTACGTTAAGCCCCTATTTAATTGTGATCGTTAGTATGTTAATGGGAACCGAGTAATAAGGGTAGAACCTATGGCAGTCTAGCTAGATATGATGTCACTTAGCTAGTGGTTAGATGGGTACTTACGTTAGGGGTGCACAGTTAGACGAGAGGTGAGAATTTCATGTGAGTGCACGTCCTAACATGTACTTTGCATTTAATGTTTTAAATGTTTTTAAAGCACTTGCAGGTTTTTAAAATATCTCCACATTCGGGCTCTGACCCGTTTGCTTTCAAACCTATTTTTTTGTAAAACCATTTTAGGTGCCCAGCCACAAGGACACCATGCATAGGATACTCATTCAGGTGACGAGCTGTAGCTGTTTATGGAAGCTACAGGGATTTGCTTGTAGACGCTTCTATCATTTGGATTCCGTATTCAGTATTCTTCAGTTTTAGGGCATGTTGCCCAGTTCCATTAGAGTTACTTTTCCATTATAGTTTTCAGACTTTGGCATGTATTGATTCAGTATTTCGTTACTTATTTCAGTTATGGGATTGTAGTGAGGAGTTTTCCTCCAGACTTTATTTACATTATGTGATGGTTATTCTATTTACTTCATTATGGTGAATGGTGCTATTATTCTTTACTACACTTGTTGCATGTTAATCAGACTTTAATTAAAATTTGGCACTTACTTTTTAAATACTAGGTGGTTAGTAATAATAAATGTTTTCGACAGTGATGCTATTAACTGAGCCAACTTGGCATTTTGAATTAATTTAATAAAGGAGTAGCTACCCGGTATTTAATTAGTCTGGGTGTCACAGATCTGAACCTCCGGACTGGAAAAATTTAAAATCCAAATTCCTTATTATCTAAGACCTCCAAACTATATTTTTTTGAAATTTTGATATCCTTGAAAGGGTTTAAGACTTTGGATTGAATTTTTTTTGTAATATGAAGTCCTTATAAGGGTCTGGGACCAATGGACTTAGAATTTTATTAAAAATATTTCAAGTCCTTATAAAGGTCTGAGACCTACATAGTAGAAAATTTTGAAGTCCTTGTAAGGGTTTGAGACCTTCGGAACGAAAGATTTTGTAATCTGAAGTCCCTATAAGGGTTTGGAACCTCCGAACTCAGGAAAGTTCTTTAAATTTTGAAGTCTTTGTAAGGGCCTGAGACCCCTGGACTTGAAAATTTAGAAATCTAAAGCCCTTATAAGTGTCTAGCACATTTGGACTTTAATTTTTTTAAGCTTTGGATTTTTTTTGTATTTGAACACTTACCTCTCGAAAATTATAATTTTTCACAAATGACAGGTATAAGGTTCGTATGCCTTTTTGTGTAACTCAAGGTAAAAGAAAGGGATTATTGTAAGGAAATAGGTTGTTCATGGGTCCTTCAACCTTAGACTTTTGGGATTGTGAATGGAAATCTCAACAATTCTTTTAGTCTTTTATGGGTTCGGAAACCTTATAACTATGATTTTTGGGTTATTTAAACCTGAGGACTATAGTCTTTTTTATGTTCTAGGACCTTTGACTCGTAGTTTTAAGCCAAGTCTAAGATCCTTGCAACTTGAATGGTAGGTCCTGAGACCTTAGTTTTTCAGAGGGATAAATCATGAGTAATAAAAAGTTTCTTTTTTCATTGAAATTACAGATTACATGATTTGCAATGGTTTTTAGGGGATGACATACATCTCATGAGGCCTCTAATCCTCTTAGTGCTCAACATTCATTTGGGATCTCGGTCGTGGTGGTAACCGTCCTCATTTCATAGGACAAAGGGGTAATACCCTGTATTTTTCTGACCTTTAATTATGGAATTAATTAAATTAAATTGGGATAAATTTATTTAATATTAATCCGAATTTTAAAATAAATATTTACTAGCGTGACGAGAGTTAGTAATTATTGATGAGAATTATGTTGAATATTACTTAATGAGTAAAGTAATATATGAGATTGAATTTATTAAGATTGTCGCGAGTGAATAATACGACAGTTATAGAAATTAAGTTAAGACGCGCGTGTCAGTCGCGTCGGGACTAATTTAAGGAAATAAAAAGTAAATTAATTATAAGCCACCCATATGATCATTTTGAGTACGCCAATGTGTCGGAAAGGGTCAAGATAGTCAGAAAAGTGTACCCGGGGGTTTAGTTTTGGTCTCGGGATGATTTTAGGCGGCCTAACTGGCAACCCGGGAGGGCATTTTGGTAATTTCAAATTTTAGGCCTTAAATAATGACGAAAATTAAAGGGTTATATTTGATGGAAGATAGAGTCATCGAGGGTTAAAAACACTTGAGTTTTAGAGAGGTTAAGGAAGAGAGAAAAGTGGAGGTTTCCAAGGGGGAGAACCATCAATCCTACACCGTTCCCACCAATTCCACCACCAACGCGTAGATCGTAGAATGAGGAGCGTAAATATATCCATCATCTTCTACAACTCAGACCTTCGATTTCCAGACAAGTATCTATCTTGCTGTACTTGAGTTGATATTGCATCCATGTTAGGTAGGAATATAATTATACGTATTTAATGGAGATTTGATGTATTTGGAAGACTAGAATTCATATATTTGAATGCAAATCATGCTAGGTTGATGGAATTATCATATGCAGAGTATTGATCATGAATTTGAATGTTGTTTAGCGGAGGAAATCTGGAAATATCATGTGGATTCTTGAACAAATATGGTAAACTATGGTTAGAGACCAAATCATGAATTGTACCCATTTAATGATGATTCTTGGAGAATTAATGAATGTTTTACGTTAGAAATGATCCACACATGTTTATATAATGTTGGTGATGTTTGGTTGGGAGTTTGGGACAATTTAATGGAGGTTTTGATGATTAAAATGGAAAAAACTCGTAGGCATTATTTGTAGAATTTTTGGGCCAATAATTGATCGATCGATCGATCGACTCCTCCTGGAAATTGAATCTTCTTTCTTTTTAAATACCAATCCAAACCCAATATATAAGGACCCTTAGACATAACTTAAATACCATGATGGGACTTTGGAAGACCAGTAGGGTGGTAGGTAAGGTTTGGGTAGTACGATCATTATATGAGATTTAACCGTGGGGTCACGAAGGTATAAAATGGGGTGAAAAACGTGTGTATGCTAAATTAGGTCTTATGAGAATTAAGGATGACTTAGACCAGTAGGGTAGAGAGTTTACATCTACTAACTTTATATTTATCAAGATGATACCCTTCGAGAAACGAGAAGTACTTAAGAACTTGCGGTAAATTGAGAAAATAAAAGGATGAATTAATTATACGTAGGACTCGGGCACTACGTGCCACGTATGGTTAGAATATGATATGGGTCGTGGTTGTATCATTCTGATTAATGTAAATATACATGGGTGTATGTATATATATATATATATATATATATATATTATATGAATATCTGTGTTTAATCATACCCGCGCTACTTGCTATCACAGAGGTTTCCGCGTCGGGACAATCTTATCTCGATGTGACCTTTATGGGGGATATTGACTTGTACCTTAGAACATATGATCCTTGGTACAGGATATCTGAGAATGATAGTAAGACGGTCCTAAGAGATGTGAGGGTATGTTCTGACCTCTTAGTGACCAGGAACTATGCTTCGCCTCCAATATGTGTATTTCGTGTTAATACAGTTCGAGAGTGATTCCAAACTAGTATCTCCCTTTTGTACGAGTCATATGGGGACTTGATAGAAGAGTATGCCAGCACCATAGATTTATGTGGGGTGTCCTATTAGTATATATATTGTGAGTGATAAATATATGTATATGTGTGATCTACTGTGCTTGTAAGTAGATAAAATTGAATAATTAATATTAAATAAATTAAGTGGTTGAGAACTTAAGGCTGTATTGAGCTGTACATAGCTGGCTTGGTAAATTCATGAGAAATGTTATCATGTATAAATTATAGTTATGCGATCACATGAATTAGGTGTAATACCCCGTACTTTTGACTATATTTATTTTTGGGATTAATTAATTAAATGCGTATTAATTGATAATTAATCCGGGTTAAAATACTAATGTGATGCGAATTGGTATTTGATTATGTGCATATATGATGATATATGTATTTGATATTATAAAATTTGTCGTGAGATTTATATACGGCCTTTTTGAAATTTTGTTGAGACGCGTGGGACCGCCGCGTCACGGTATAATATTTTGATAATAAAAGTGAATTTAAAATATATAATCCGTATAGTCGTTCTGAGTGCGGCAACGCGTCCGGAAGGGTCGAGATAGTCAGAAAACACTAGCCGGGGGTATAGTTTGGGTCCCGGGGTATTTTTAGGCCATACCGGCAACTTAAAGGGTATTTTGGTAATTTTACATTTTGAGGAATTAAAAGTGACGAAAATTAGAGATGTAAATCTGATGTGGATTAGACCCATTAAGCCCATTAACCAACCCATATTAACCTAGAAAGCTACGTAGGTTATCATTTAGGTTTTCTAAGTTCCCAAATCAAAACCCTAGCCACCTTAAGCCACCATTGGAGAAGGAGCTTGGAGAAGGAGAGAAAGAGGGAAAATTCTGCAGAAATTCTTCACCAAATCAACACCAAATCCGGAATCAAACCAAGGCAAGTGGTTTAATTATGTTTAACTTCAGCAAATGTTCTTTCCATGTTAGAAAATTGAAGATTTATAATTGTTATTGGAAGATGAATGAAAACCCATGATTAATTGGACTTAGGTTCTGAATATTGAGGATAAATTGCATGTAGAATAGTTTGGAGACGATTAATCTGATGTTAATACATGATTGGGTGAAAGAAAAACGAATTAAATTCTGGGATTTGATGATGATATGTAGTTAGGGTTCATGTTCTTGAGATATTTGGAAAAAATGTAGAAAGTTGTAAATTTAATTGATGTTAGGATGGATTGATCCCTTAAAAACATGTTAGGAAGATGATGTAAATATGTTTAGGATGAATTAGAGACCCTAAAACGTTGTTGGGATGAACTTTGGAAGAGATTAGAATTGATAAAAATGGGTAAAAACGAGATGGGGAAAAATCTGGGCCGAAGCTGGTAGCTCGTTAGAAGCAGCCCCCAGGTCGTTCGAACGAACTCGTTCGAACGAGCTTCTAACGAGTTGACCAGTCGCTGCTAACGAGAAGGGATCTCGTTCGATATCTCGTTCGAACGAGATATCGTTAGAAGGAACAGTTCGTTCGAACGAACTGGGATCTCGTTCGAACAGCCTCGCTCGAACGAGACTTCTAACGAGTTGACAGAGGGATCTCGTTCGAACAGCCTCGTTCGAACGAGACTTCTAACGAGTTGACAATTTGGTCCTTTTTGGACTATTTTGACTTTCGGAGTCCCGGAAACTTGTTCGAGGATATAGATAGCATTTCTTTGATGAGATAGTGATAGAATTGGGACATTTGGGTATTTATGAGAAGGAATTTACATACGAGAGTGCATTACATGGACGGTTTGGGTTGAGACGTGAGTGTCTACTACGACGTGAGATAATTATGGCGCGTACAATTACGAACCGAAACCGTATGAATTGTGATAATTATAAGTTAGTATGAGAATATGTACTACGATTAAAATACGGTATTACTAAGACGTGTGTTTACTTAGTATTGGTATATGATTGTGTGTATGACATACCTACCATACTTGCTATCACGGGAGGTTGCGTTCGCTTAGGACCCTCTATTCCTTGTGTGCCTACGGGGGGGATATAGACTGGTACCTCGATGAACATAGGTCATAGAAAGACTTATTGGAATATTAATAAGTCCGCTGACCGTGGGAGCGTAGGTATGTGCGTAACCCACGTGATGGTGACTGTGTTCGCCTCCACTATTTGTGATTTGTGTTTTCTGAACTATTCCTGAGAGATTCGGAATATGTGATCCTTGTGTACGTGATGTACCGGGATGGATAGCAGAGTATGTGTGCACCGTAGTTTAGTTCTCGGGGTGCTTGTATTGTATATTTATGATGAGAATAATATACACCTAATTAATAGGAATCTTCATGTTAATGTTGTATAAATAATTACGGTATTGTTTCGAGAAACATAATGAGTTAGCTGATAGAGAAATATTTTGCATATTAAGCATCTGAGTTTACGTTAAACCCTATTTAATTACGAGCGTTATAATGTTATGGAACCGAGTATTATGGGTAGGACCTTTGGCAGTCTAGCTAGATATGTTGTCACTTAGCTAGTAGTATGGGTAGTTATAGATGGGTACTTGCGTTAGGAGTGCACAGTTAGACGAGACGTGAGAATATAATGTGAGTGCACGTCCTAACATGTACTTTGCATTTAATGTTTTAAATGTTTTTAAAGCACTTGCAGGTTTTTAAAATATAACTCCACATTCGGGCTCTGACCCGTTTGCTTTTCAAATCTTTTTCTTGTAAAACCATTTTAGGTGCCCAGCCACAAGGACACCAAGCATAGGATGTTCATTCAGGTGACGAGCTGTAGCTGTTTGTGGAAGCTACAGGAATTTGCTTATAGACGCTTCTATCTTTTGGATTCCAGAGTCACTATCTATCAGTTGTAGGGCATGTTGCCCATTTCTATCTAGAGCATCTTTTACATTTCAGTTTTCAGACTTTAGCAGTTATTGTTTCAGTATTTGGTTATTCATTTCAGTTATGGGATTGTAGTGAGGAGTTTTTTCTCCAGACTTTATTTACACTATGTGATGGTTATTCGTTTTACTTCAGTATGGTGAATGGTGTTATTTATTTCTTCATTTCACTTGTTGTATGTTAATCAGACTTAAATTAAAATTTCGCACTACTTTTTAAATACTGGGTGGTTAGTAATCATTAAAACGTTTTCGACAGTGATGCTATTAACTGGACCAACTTGGCATTTTGAATTAATTTAATAAAGGAGTAGCTACCCAGTATTTAATTAGTCGGGGTGTCACAGGTGGTATCAGAGCATCAGGTTCTAGTGTCCTTTAGGATCTGTACGGCTATTATGTTTCCGCGACGTTTCTTTGATATAGAGCCCTATATTTTAGGACTGTTGTACTCTTTTTGTGTATGCTTCGTTCTTCAGCTATATTAAGTTTATAACCGTGAACTTATAAACTTTGTTCTTATTTCAGATGCCTCCACGACGTGCACGACGAGTTCCCAGGGATGCTACGCCCGAACCACAGTCCGCTCCAGTTCAGGGCATGTTGAACGCCGCTGAGGTTGCAGCTATAGTAGCTCAAGCGGTAAATGCCGCCATTGCTGTTGTTGAGCAGGCACCGCCTCAGGCGCCGGTTGCCGCGCCAGCACAGGTTAATGCATTCCTGTCTGCTTGGGAGAGTGTACGAGACGCTTTTCAGAAAGTGCATCCGCCAGAGTTTGCAGGAAGCTCAGATGTGGTAGTCTCGAGCCAATGGAGGAAGGACATACAGAGGCATTTGAGGATGCATGAGTGCACTGATGTTCAGAAACAGGTGCTAGCTACTTTCAAGCTAGTGGGATCTGCACTACAGTGGTGGGAGTCTATTACCACCGCGGAGGAGAGGGATACTCTCACGATTCAGGAGTTCTGGGTGCGGTTTGACCGCAAGTACTTTCCGTCGGCTGTTCACACAGAAATGAGGAGGAAGCTAATGAGTCTGAAACAGGAAGGCAAGACAGTGGCCGAGTATGAGGCCGAGTTCACTAACCTGTTGAATATTGTTCCAGACGAGATACCAATAGAGAATAAGAAGATTGAGAAGTTCACCGATGGGTTGAATTGGAGGATCCGTCAGCATCTGCTGGGGAACCTATCGTTGGCCACGTATTCTGATGTGGTTAACGCAGCATTGTTACACTGCCAGGACCACCGTTTTCATATGGCCGAGGGCAAAAGGTCGGGGGAGTCTAGCCATCAGGGCAGGACTGGAGGACATGGTGCCAGCGGGGCAGAATGAGCAGGGCTCCCAGCAGGGGGATAATAAGAGGTTCCGGTCAAGGAACTACAGACAAGGACAGGGAGGATTCCGTCAGGGCCATCAGGGTCCAAACGGCCATCAGGGCCAACAGGGACAGAATGGGCAGCAGTTTCACCAGGGCCAGCAAGGCCAAGGGAGGAATGGTAACGGCCACCAGGGCCGGGGACAGCAGGGGCAGAGGGGAGGGAACTTCCCAGGGAAGTGCTTTATTTGTGGCAAGACTGGCCATAAGAAGCAGGATTGTCCTGATAGGGGCAGGGCCCCACAGCAGGGTGCTCGCCAGGAGCCACAGAGGCCTATGTTTCCTGCCGCTCTTCCCGCACCGCCACAGATGGCAGCATTTTCACCCATTCCAGCAGTCCCAGCTCAGCAGGGGCAGCTACAGTATGGACGTGTCTACAACGTCCACCAGGCTGCAGTTCCACAGGCACCGCCCGCGATCGAGGGTACGTTTCCTATCCATGGCACTATGGGTCGGGTGTTATTTGATACGGGTGCTACACATTGTTTAATAGCTACACACTTCGCGAAAGCTTTAGGATTGTTAGCTACGGCGGAGAGCACAGTGACGTGTGTCGACTCACCATTAGGGAGTGGGTCACTTATTTTCTTTATATGTCGGGGAGTGGGAGTAGAGGTTGGTGGTTTGGTATTGCCTGCAGACATGTTAGTGTTTGACATGCATGTTCACGATGTGATCATCGGTATGGATTGGCTCGTAGCATATAGGGCCATGATTGATTGCTTCAGCGGGAGCATTGTTTTTGCCATTCCGGGGCAAGAGATGTTTATAGTGGCGATGCCTCGCCCAGAGGGAGGATCGACCGCTCATCTGTATTACATAGAGGAGGATACCTCTAAGGAGGTTGTTATTCCTTTAGATTTGATCCCGGTTGTCAGGGAGTATTCGGATGTGTTTCAGGAGATACCAGGCTTACCACCCAGTCGAGAGATAAAGTTCGTTATAGACTTGCTACCGGGTACGAGACCTATAGCACGTGCACCGTACCGTATGGCTCCAGCTGAGATGCGAGAGTTACGGGATCAGATAGAGCAGCTGTTAGGACAGGGCTTTATTCGCAGGAGTACCTCACCTTGGGGCGCTCCGGTTTTGTTTGTGAAGAAGAGGGACGGTTCACTGAGATTGTGTGTGGACTACCGAGAGTTGAATAAGGTCACGATACGGAATAAGTATCCATTGCCTCGAATCGATGACTTATTCGACCAGTTGAGAGGAGCTTCTTTCTTCTCGAAGATTGACTTGAGATCGGGATACCATCAGTTGCGTATCAGGGAGGAGGATGTCTCGAAGACTGCGTTCTTATCGAGATATGGATCTTACGAGTTTCGGGTTATGCCTTTCGGCTTGAACAACGCTCCAGCAGTGTTTATGGACTTGATGAACAGGGTGTTCAGGGATTTCCTAGATCAGTTTGTCATTGTCTTCATTGATGACATTCTGGTTTACTCTCAGACAGAGGAGGAGCACGCCGAGCATTTGAGGCAGGTTTGCAGACACTCCGTCAGAACGAGTTGTATGCAAAATATGAGAAGTGCGGGTTTTGGCTGAAGGAAGTCTAGTTCTTGGGTCACATTATTTCCGACCAAGGGATATCTGTTGATCCGGGGAAGGTATCAGCGGTGAGGGAGTGGGGACAGCCCACGACACCAACGGAGATTTGTAGTTTCTTGGGTCTAGCAGGATACTACAGGAGGTTTATTCGGGGTTTCTCGGAGATAGCAGGTCCTTTGACACATCTTACTCGTAAGGGTGTGCCATACATCTGGAGTGATGCCTGTCAGTTGGCATTCGATGAATTGAAGGAAAAATTGACCTCAGCACCTGTGTTAGCATTGCCGAGACCGGGAGTTGAGTATTTGGTTTACACCGATGCGTCTTTGCAAGGACTGGGAGGTGTATTGCAGCAGGAGAGACAGGCCATAGCTTATGCTTCCCGTAAGCTTAAGCCTCATAAGAGGAATTATCCTACGCATGATTTGGAGTTGGCAACAGTGGTATGTGCCCTATGGATTTGGAGGCACTACCTTTTGGGGTTGAAGTTCCAACTGTTCACGGACCACAAGTCCCTACAGTATCTGGTCACGCAGAAAGAGTTGAACATGCGGCAGCGTAGGTGGCTTGAGTTTGTGAAAGACTACCAGTTCGACATCCAGTATCACCCGGGTAAGGCTAACGTGGTAGCAGACGCATTGAGCCGTAGGCCAGCAGATGAGGTGGCAGAGGTGTGGAAGGCTAAGTGGAAGGAATTGGGACACCAGGATGCAGTGGCCCGATCTTTCATGTCTGTGATGACCGTTACACCGCAGATTGTCACGAAGGTAGTACGGGCACAGGCCGATGACTCGTTCTGTCAGGAGCAGATAGTTCGATTACTAGCAGAGGGAGCCGAGTCCTATACCGTCAGCTCAGACGGGGTATTACGCTTCAATGGGAGATTGGTAGTTCCGGATGGGGAAGAATTGCGGCACGATGTGATGGCAGAGTCGCACGGCTCACGGTTCGCGGTACATCCCGGAGGGGACAAAATGTACCAAGACATGAGACGACAGTATTGGTGGAGCGGTATGAAGAGAGATATCGCTGAGTTTGTCTCGAAATGCGCCACTTGTCAGCTTGTAAAAGTGGATCATCAGAGACCAGCAGGATTGTTACAGCCGTTGGAGGTCCCGGTGTGGATGTGGGAGAGCATATCCATGGACTTTATTACGGGGTTGCCTACGTCGCAGAGGGGTCACGACTCCGTTTGGGTAATTGTGGACAGGTTGTCCAAGGTCGCTCATTTTTTACCCGTAAGGACCGACTATACTACGGGACAGTACGCCCAGCTCTTCATTTCAGAGATTGTGAGACTTCACGGTGTGTCCCTAAATATCGTGTCTGACAGAGACAAGATATTTGTTTCGAGGTTTTAGGAGAGTTTCCAGGAGGCCATGGGCACGGAATTGCGATTGAGTACGGCTTATCATCCGCAGACTGATGGGCAGACAGAGCGCACCAATCAGATGTTGGAAGACATGCTACGCATGTGCATTATTGACTTCGGGGGTGGATGGGAGAAGTACCTTCCACTGGTGGAGTTTGCTTACAACAACTCCTATCAGTTCACGATTGGCATGGCTCCGTTTGAGGCATTGTACGGTAGGCCTTGTCGTTCCCCAGCATGTTGGTTGGAAGTGGGGGACAACAAACTACTTGGGCCATAAGTAATTCAGGATACTTCGGCAAGGATTGAGTTGATTCGGAGTCGCATTCGAGTAGCTCAAGACAGGCAGAAGAGTTATGCTGACGCGAAAAGATTTTTCAGGGAGTTCCAAGTGGGGGACCAGGTTTTGCTCAGGGTATCTCCGATGAAGGGGATTATGCGTTTCGGGAAGAAGGGGAAGTTGGCACCGAGGTATGTGGGGGCCGTTTCCTATTATCGAGCGGATCGGAGCGGTTGCGTATAGACTTGGACTACCGGAGCTCTTGCATCGGATTCACGATGTGTTCCATATTTCCTCACTGAGGAAATACCTTAGAGATAATTTGGCTCATTCTCACATTGCTGTGGAGGACATCGATCTCCAGCCGGATAGCTCCTATGAGGAGGGGCCAATAGCTATTTTGGACCGAAGCGAGAGGAAACTGCGGTCAAATATAGTCCCGTTAGTGCGTGTTCAGTGGCGACATCACAATGTCGAGGAGTCCACATGGGAGCGCGAGGATGAGATGCGCGAACGTTATCCAGAGTTATTTCTAGCAGGTACTTTCTAGTTTCGAATTTCGGGATGAAATTCAGTTATTAGGGGGGAAGTATGTAATACCCCGTACTTTTGACTATATTTATTTTTGGGATTAATTAATTAAATGCGTATTAATTGATAATTAATCCGGGTTAAAATACTAATGTGATGCGAATTGGTATTTGATTATGTGCATATATGATGATATATGTATTTGGTATTATAAAATTTGTCGTGAGATTTATATACGGCATTTTAGAAATTTTGTTGAGACGCGTGGGACCGCCGCGTCACGGTATAATATTTTGATAATAAAAGTGAATTTAAAATCTATAATCCGTATAGTCGTTCTGAGTGCGCCAACGCGTCCGGAAGGGTCGAGATAGTCAGAAAACACTAGCCGGGGGTATAGTTTGGGTCCCGGGGTATTTTTAGGCCATACCGGCAACTTAAAGGGTATTTTGGTAATTTTACATTTTGAGGAATTAAAAGTGACGAAAATTAGAGATGTAAATCTGATGTGGATTAGACCCATTAAGCCCATTAACCAACCCATATTAACCTAGAAAGCTACGTAGGTTATCATTTAGGTTTTCTAAGTTCCCAAATCAAAACCCTAGCCACCTTAAGCCACCATTGGAGAAGGAGCTTGGAGAAGGAGAGAAAGAGGGAAAATTCTGCAGAAATTCTTCACCAAATCAACACCAAATCCGGAATCAAACCAAGGCAAGTGGTTTAATTATGTTTAACTTCAGCAAATGTAATTTCCATGTTAGAAAATTGAAGATTTATAATTGTTATTGGAAGATGAATGAAAACCCATGATTAATTGGACTTAGGTTCTGAATATTGAGGATAAATTGCATGTAGAATAGTTTGGAGACGATTAATCTGATGTTAATACATGATTGGGTGAAAGAAAAACGAATTAAATTCTGGGATTTGATGATGATATGTAGTTAGGGTTCATGTTCTTGAGATATTTGGAAAAAATGTAGAAAGTTGTAAATTTAATTGATGTTAGGATGGATTGATCCCTTAAAAACATGTTAGGAAGATGATGTAAATATGTTTAGGATGAATTAGAGACCCTAAAACGTTGTTGGGATGAACTTTGGAAGAGATTAGAATTGATAAAAATGGGTAAAAACGAGATGGGGAAAAATCTGGGCCGAAGCTGGTAGCTCGTTAGAAGCAGCCCCCAGGTCGTTCGAACGAACTCGTTCGAACGAGCTTCTAACGAGTTGACCAGTCGCTGCTAACGAGAAGGGATCTCGTTCGATATCTCGTTCGAACGAGATATCGTTAGAAGGAACAGTTCGTTCGAACGAACTGGGATCTCGTTCGAACAGCCTCGTTCGAACGAGACTTCTAACGAGTTGACAGAGGGATCTCGTTCGAACAGCCTCGTTCGAATGAGACTTCTAACGAGTTGACAATTTGGTCCTTTTTGGACTGTTTTGACTTTCGGAGTCCCGGAAACTTGTTCGAGGATATAGATAGCATTTCTTTGATGAGAT
The DNA here is from genome assembly GCA_949130495.1 of Sambucus nigra. Lineage (NCBI taxonomy): Eukaryota > Viridiplantae > Streptophyta > Magnoliopsida > Dipsacales > Adoxaceae > Sambucus > Sambucus nigra. The sequence continues at coordinate 657,896,124 of OX422209.1, read as the reverse complement.
AGTGATAGAATTAGGACATTTGGGTATTTATGAGAAGGAATTTACATACGAGAGTGCATTACATGGACGGTTTGGGTTGAGACGTGAGTGTCTACTACGACGTGATATAATTATGGCGCGTACAATTACGAACCGAAACCGTATGAATTGTGATAATTATAAGTTAGTATGAGAATATGTACTACAATTAAAATACGGTATTACTAAGACGTGTGTTTACTTAGTATTGGTATATGATTGTGTGTATGACATACCTACCATACTTGCTATCACGGGAGGTTGCGTTCGCTTAGGACCCTCTATTCCTTGTGTGCCTACGGGGGGGATATAGACTGGTACCTCGATGAACATAGGTCATAGAAAGACTTATTGGGATATTAATAAGTCCGCTGACCGTGGGAGCGTAGGTATGTGCGTGACCCACGTGATGGTGACTGTGTTCGCCTCCACTATTTGTGATTTGTGTTTTCTGAACTATTCCTGAGAGATTCGGAATATGTGATCCTTATGTACGTGATGTACCGGGATGGATAGCAGAGTATGTGTGCACCGTAGTTTAGTTCTCGGGGTGCTTGTATTGTATATTTATGATGAGAATAATATACACCTAATTAATAGGAATCTTCATGTTAATGTTGTATAAATAATTACGGTATTGTTTCGAGAAACATAATGAGTTAGCTGATAGAGAAATATTTTGCATATTAAGCATCTGAGTTTACGTTAAACCCTATTTAATTACGAGCGTTATAATGTTATGGAACCGAGTATTATGGGTAGGACCTTTGGCAGTCTAGCTAGATATGTTGTCACTTAGCTAGTAGTATGGGTAGTTATAGATGGGTACTTGCGTTAGGAGTGCACAGTTAGACGAGACGTGAGAATATAATGTGAGTGCACGTCCTAACATGTACTTTGCATTTAATGTTTTAAATGTTTTTAAAGCACTTGCAGGTTTTTAAAATATAACTCCACATTCGGGCTCTGACCCGTTTGCTTTTCAAATCTTTTTCTTGTAAAACCATTTTAGGTGCCCAGCCACAAGGACACCAAGCATAGGATGTTCATTCAGGTGACGAGTTGTAGTTGTTTGTGGAAGCTACAGGGATTTGCTTATAGACGCTTCTATCTTTTGGATTCCAGAGTCACTATCTATCAGTTGTAGGGCATGTTGCCCATTTCTATCTAGAGCATCTTTTTTATTTCAGTTTTCAGACTTTAGCAGTTATTGTTTCAGTATTTGGTTATTCATTTCAGTTATGGGATTGTAGTGAGGAGTTTTTACTCCAGACTTTATTTACACTATGTGATGGTTATTCGTTTTACTTCAGTATGGTGAAGGGTGTTATTTATTTCTTCATTTCACTTGTTGTATGTTAATCAGACTTAAATTAAAATTTGGCACTACTTTTTAAATACTAGGTGGTTAAAAATCATTAAAACGTTTTCGACAGTGATGCTATTAACTGGACCAACTTGGCATTTTGAATTAATTTAATAAAGGAGTAGCTACCCGGTATTTAATTAGTCGGGGTGTCACATTAGGATTGATAAGGGGAGATTGGGTTAGCCTAGTTAACCGGGTTACCTTCATCTAGTGTAATTCAGTAGTATGTTAGGCGTGCCCATTAGTTGAGAGGTGAGAATTCTCAAGTGAGTGTCGAGGCACTAACATGTATGTTAACTGGTAAGCATTTTATATGCTTGCTAAAAAAATTTAAAGCTATTTTACACTCGGGCTCTAACCCGTTTCCTTTCATCTCTTCTTTCTCTTGTATATATATATGTATCACAGGTGCCCAGCCGCAGGGGCGTTAGACTTAGATCTTTGGACTGTTGAGGTGCTGCAGCTAGTGTGGGAGTTGTAGGTCTTTGCATTTGGACGACTTCATCCTTGCCATCTCAGCTCTTCACTTAGTCATTTTAGATGGAGCATATCTTGCCCATTTCCAAATTTTTTTTATTTGGTTCAGAGAGACTTGTACTCTTTATTATTTCAAGTATTCAATTTTAGTTAGGATTGTTTTTAATTATTTCATTGTCCTTAGATTTGGGATATTTTATTTGGATTGATTAATCTAGCCTATTTATTCCACTTGGATAGTTTGGTATTAAATATTATTATTCGTGTTCATAAAAATGGTTGCGTATATTAAATTATAACAATAGGACTTAATCTATAAAATTAAATATTTTTACACTTAGCTTAATTATTTATTAGATGATTAATAAATAAAAATTGATTTCGACAGTGATGCTAAGGATGAAGCAACTGGACACTTTGAATTAATTTAATAAAGGACTGATCTCCCGGTATTTAATTAGGCGGGGTGTCACATAAGGATCCTATGCACAGTCTCTATAGACTGAGCTCTGGCATTGGTGGAGAGGTAAGACATCTGGTGAGATATCATTGATCTTCTAGAGCTTTGCTGAAGCCTCTGCCAAGCTTTATGTTGCACTGAAAAACTTTTTTTTGTCCTTCATGGACATGATGTAAGACTCCTGAGCCTTTTCTGATCTTCAGAGGCCTCTCTCACTCCTTTGGAGGTTGAAAACCTCATTACTATCTTGCGAGTTGAGATCACAACGTCCTAGGCTGAGGGGAGGTACACTACAATGATTTTATTCCAAACTGTGATAAAACAATCATTGGAACCAAGGATGAGGGGGAGAGTGACATACCTCAAGGAGTAGGTCTTCTCTTTGTTGAATCCAGTGAGAGGGGTAATTGTCGACTGCATGTGTTTGGTGCCGAGGCTCATATCCTCAAAGGAATCCAAGAACAGGATGTCCACAGAGCTTTCTATATAAATTAATATCCTTCTCATGTTGATATTCTCCATGATTATTGTGACCACGAAGGGATCGTCGCGAGGTTATTGGACCCTGATGGAGTCTGTTTTCAGGAAGACTATCATTGGAACCTCCTTGGGGGCTTGATGTGGGAGGGAAACATAATTGACTTGTACCTTGTCGTATTGGAAACTCTCGAGGTGGTCATTTCTGGCTGTAAAAAAGATCCCACCTCCAACAAAGCCTCTGGAGATGTAATGGAGTTCAAGTAAAGGGACATTATCTTTGCTCTTTTTGGGGGGGAAAATTATGAATATTAGAACAAAGGAACATTTACAAGGGCAAGAACAAAACTCAGTCACAATCCTGGGGGGCATTCCAACTAGGAAAACAACCAAACATCACAGGCCCAAGGCCTACCTCAAAACAACAACTCTAAGCTAAAACACTGAGTTCATACATGCCATCCAATTCACATAGCTTCTCCTCCTATTCATCCATGTCAAGGGTTTAGCTCTAACCATAACCTCAATATCCTTAACAATCACCATAGTTCTTTTGGCCTTTCCATTGAAGAGTCTCCCATTTCTTTCCAACCATAGGCAATAGATAGTGGTGGAAAAAGACATGCATCTGATTCCATCATAAAGATTATTCCCACCATAACAGGAAGTAACATTAATCAGCTCATCATCCCACCTTAAAGCTTCTCTGTACTCCTGATTTCCAAATCTTATCTCTTTCCAAACTTCTTTAGCAATCGTACATTCATTAAACAAGTGCGCACTTGTCTCCACCTTATTACTGCAGCTGCAGTAAAGATTGTTCTCTGATATGCCCTAGCTAACTAGTTTATCCCTAGTATGTAGAGCACCCCTACATAAGATCCATAAAACAAATTCCCATTTGGGGATTTTGTTCTTATTCCACACCAACTTATGTCAATTAAAATGAGGACGAATGGGGGATAACTCGTCAAATGCCGAACCAATAGAGAAGTTAGAATGCTTGGGAGTCCAAACCACCTCATCACTTATTCCCTACCTAATATAAGGCAAGATAACATTTCTAATTTCCAGCAACTCCCAAGTTACTGTGGAGGGCCATCTCCATCTATTGACATCAACAGAATCAGCCACTAAGGCTTTGTGGTTGCTAGCTGCATCGTATATGATCCTATCCCCATAAAGATCCTATAATGGGCCCAAAGGGTGCCAATTGCCATACCACACAAAGGTATCCTCCCCATTGCCAATCCTAATCTTAATGGGTGGTCTGCCCAAGTGCCAGATCTGCATCATCTTTCTCCAAATCCAATTAGTATCATTTGGAATTGGGATGGCCCAAATACTCCTATTATTCATCTTGTAAACATTACACTATTTGACCCACAAACAGTCTTTTTTTTCTATAAAGGTTCCACAACAGCTTCAGTATGGCACCATTATTTCATCTCTCCACACTTTGGATGCCTAAACCCCCTCCTTATAACTGCTACTCAGGTCTTTCTAAGCCACCTTGGCCCCAATGTGCTTAATATCAGAGCCAGTCCACAGAAATTCCTTCATCATCTGATCAATTATGCTAATAATTCAAGGACAAAATGAAATGACTAGACTAGTACACTTGGATACCAAATAGGACTGACTTAATCAGCTGAAGCCTGCATGCCTAGCTAAGGAATTTATTTTCCCAATACCCAATCCTAGTCGTGATCTTATAATTTAACCTGTCACAATCCTCACTCTTGACCCTAGAAGTAATAAGAGTAACTCCCATGTACAAGAATGAAGGGCTGCTGTGGGAGAAGCTTAAAATCTCCCCCAAAAGATTCGTGTCAACCCTATTAGTGCCAGAACTGTAGAAACTGCTCTTATTTAGGTTGGGTATAAGGCCAGTGATCTTTGAAAAGTCCTCCACAACTCTCTTAGCAATGGTTAAAGATGATAAGTCCCCACCAAAAATAATGATCAAATCATCCACGAATCACAAATGATTTAGTCCCACATCCTTGCATTTTGGATGGAAAGTGAAATTAGGATCAGTGCTAGCCCTATCCATGATACAAGAGAAGGTATCCATAACAAATAGGAATAATAAAGGGAATATGGGTTCCACTTGTCTCAATCCTTTCTTACCCTCAAAGAATCCATGAAGTTTCCCATTCAAACTAATTGAGAACCTGGTGGTGGTAATACGCTCTTTAATCCAACTAACAAACTTAGGGGGGAAACCAATATGCACTAGAGGTTTGAGTAAAAACTTCCAATTCACAGTGTCATATGCCTTTAAAATATCAAATTTTAAGGTACATCTAGGAGGCTCTATGATAATTCCTCATAAGTTCTTGAAGCAACAAAATATTATCAAAAATAATCTTAGCTTTCACAAAGGCAACCCGACTCTGGTTAATGAAAGGAGGGAGGATGTGCTTCATCCTATTAGTAATAACCTTAGATATGCACTTGTAGATGGAGTTACAATAGGAGATAGGCCTAAAGTCCTGCATACCAATGGGAGTAGGAACCTTAGGTATGAGGGACAAAGCAATGAAGTTCCATTGTCTAGGTAAGTAGCTGCATTGGAAGAAGAAAGATATGGCCTCAATCACATCACACCCAATCACATCAAAATTCTTCTTGAAGAAAAAAGCATTAAAACCATCAGGCTTAGGGGCCTTGTCAGACCCAATAGAGAACATGACATCCTTAATCTCCTCCCTAGTGATAGGACTATCCAAGCAGCAACCCGATCTTTAGTTAATCTCTTAAAAATAACCTCAAGAATAGGGAAAGGGTCCTCACATGGACTACTTGTACCAAGAAGGTTATTGAAATAACCAACTACAGTATTGGCCACATTTTGACTTCCTTCAATTCTTACCCCATTTTCATCATCAATACAAATGATTTTCCTTCTTATAGTTACTTGATTAACCTTCTTGTGGAAGAAAGTGTTATTTCCATCCCCTAATTGGAGCCACTGGATTCTTGAGTGTTGTTATTACTGTTGCATTGACCTCTACCAGCATCTTTGACTATAGATTCTTTGAGCTTGATCACCCTTTCTATGGCCTCTTTCAGTCTAAACCAGTCATTGGTGTTGTGTCCATAATCTCTGTTGAACCCACAATAATTGAACTTGTCTCTCTTGTCATCCCCATTTCTCATAAGCTTTGGATGAGCTAAAATATCTTTTATTTCAGCAATTGCAAAGACCTCTTACACCATAGTTGTGAGGGGCGTGAAGTGTTTGGCCTCTAGAGGACCACCTTTCTTAGCCCCATCATTCTTCTTTTTGGCCTAGCTGGTCCTAGGTTCCCCCAAAGTGGGAGAAGATTTATTTTATCTTTACTTTCCAGGAGAAACTATATCCTACCTTGATGAGATCACATTCTCAGTATTCATGTAACTCTGATCTCTTTCGAGCAGCTCAGTCATGGTCTTGAGAGGCTTCTTACTGAAGGACCTCAACAGATCCTCTAAGGTGAGGCATGAGATGAAGGAGACAACACATAAAATGTTGTTTCAGTTGTCAACCTAGATATCTCCTTGGTTAAACCATCTAGCATAATCCTTGAAGGATTACCAAATCTTCTGTCTGAAGTGGAGGAGGGAAATGACATGCTTCATTATTTTCTAAACTTTGATTAAATGGATAATGAAGGACCTTAACAACTCTGTAAATATTGTAATGGTTCCCGATTTGAGCTTATAAAATCAATGTTTGGATGCCCCCTTGGGATAGAATGAAAATCTCGACATAAGACCTCACTTGGGGTGTCTTGGAGGAGCATTAGTGATTTGTAAGTTTCCAGGTGATCGATGGGGGTCCTTGGGCCCATTAAAAGGCTCAATATTAAGCATTTTCCACTTTAGGGAAATGGCGTAATGTTGGACATCATTAGAGAATGGGGACAACTTATTTTGAGGGACAACTCTATGCTGTTGTAAGTTTGAGTCTTGTACTGGTTGAGGAATTCCCCAATCGATCTTTCGTCTTCTTTATCTCACCATCCCAAGGCCTAGATACCCTGGAACCTCCTTGAAAATATGTCTTCGGGGAGTGATAGTCTGCTCTTAATAGGGATCCAAGTTGTTGATCATTGGGGGGATCAGGGCACACCTTCTGGATAATTTTCTCCCTCTAACTAGGGCTCGTGGTTTTCCCCACTGTCATTGTGATCCAATACCATAGGTTCTTCTACAACTGGGGGTATAGAAAGTCTGCTAAGGATGATGGCCAGTTGCTCTTGGAGCATTTTTTTGGGCCTCCATCTCCTTGAAAGACTAGCTAAGGCAAATTAGTCACCATTTTAAGAGGGGACGAGTTGTGTGTTTGAAATGAATAAAACTTGTCATTCCCATAGACAACGCTAAACTGATGAGTCTTAAAATCATAAGTGACTTTAGACCTACAGGTGCTCCCCTATGGACCTCCGACATGTAAGAGAAGAGAAAGGTCAAGTGTGAGACAAAGGTTTAAAGTTGTTTGGACCTTAGAAAATGGTCTTACGTCCACTGTACAAAGGTTTTATGCATATTTGTTAGAACGTGGTTGAGTATTACAGTGTAGGAGACCCCTTGTGCTTTGGCAAGGGAGTCCGAGGTCTTACGGTCTTTATTGATGGTACAAAAGACCTTAGGAAATTAACTGAATGACTTCTCTAATGATGCATAGGTACTATTTTAGGGCTCTTACAAGGTATGAAAAATGTATGAACAATAAAACTGGTCCAAATACATATATAGACTTCGTAATAATGTGCTATGAGTATACAACAAGGTGGTAACACTTGTAGAATGCTAGAAATTTAGTGAGTCTGAGTGTTTGAATGCTCTAATTGCTTTGGATGTGAGAAATTGATCCCTCTCCACCTTCTATCATCTTTTTATTTATAGAGCTATTGGAAAGATGAAGAATGATTTGTCACAACATGGCTTTGACAACACTTAGGTTCGCCGGTGTCGAGCAAAAGGTGGAGTGTTGGGAAAAATATTTGCTGGTGGAATAAGATGGTTATTGAGTGCCTTTAATGTTGATGGGAGCATTCAATGCAAGTGGTGTTGCGTAGTGGAGATAGGTGGAATAGTTTCCACCTTCTCCGTTAGACAACTTGCAGGAGCACTGTCGGAGCTCAAATAGGGTGATGTAAAGATCTTTTACTTGCTGGGAAATGATTCTGAAGTACCACATGTCGCCATATCCAAGGGTTGAGCTCTAGGTGACCACTAGAGGTCATTATCCTTCAATCTGAGGTAGTCTGAAAGTGAAAACCATAATGAAACCTTGATGTTGAGGTCTTTGAGCTTCTTGATAGAGGGGTATGGCGGAACAAGTAACCTTCTCTATGGAAACGATGCACGAATGAGGTCTTCTGTGGTACCATAGCTCACCCTTGGGGTCATCGGAGGCCTTATCAGGTTTAGTAATGGTCTATTTGAGGTCATTGGCTAGCTTTGGGACCTCTGCCTTACCTTGGGGGAAGTTAGGGAGTTGGAGGAGATTTTAAACACCAAATATGAAATAGGGTATCACTAGAACCTATGGAACGTACGTTGCCTAGGACCATGCTCTGATACCAAATGCGACACCTCGTTATATTTTAATAATTAGGCTGATGAAGTCTATTTATTAAATCATACAGTCTGTGAAATCAATTTAAGTATCATCCTTAGTGTAATACCCTATATTTTAATGATTATTTAATTTCCATTCGAATTTAAATATTTATTTAATTGGAGGAAATTGAATTAGGTTTCGTTAAATATTAATTAGCATGATAAGGATTAATAATTATTAATATAATTATTTACTTGCATGTGATAAGTTAATAGATATGTGATTTCTTATATGTCGTTTATGAGTGAAAAGCGACGATTTATTACATTATGTCGATAATTTAATTATTAATTTAATTGCGAGAAATTAAATTGGGTTTTGATAAATATTAATTAGCGAGATAAGGATTAATACTTATTATTATTATTTACTTGCATGTGATAACTAAATAGTAATGTGATTTATTATATATCATTTATGAGTGAAAAGTGACGGTTTATTATATTATGTCAATAGAGAGTTACATCGACGAATTTGTATATTATATGGGCGACGCGTACTGTACGCACGTGTCAGGACCGATTAATGAGATGTTGGTGTATTTGTAGTTGGATGACCTTTTGAGTGCATCGGTGATCCGGAATGGGTGGAAATGGTTTAGAATAGGTACCCGAGTGTTATAATTGGGTTCCGAGGGCTTTTTAGACAGAACACGACCTGTATAAGGGTACGGTGGTCTTCTAACACCTAGAATTTAATCAAAAAAGGGATTTGGGTATAATAAGAATATATTTAAGGGGTTAGGGAGGTGGTTGACAACCCACTTTTCAATCTCTGCATACTTGTGATTTAGAGATAGTCCAAGAGAAGAGAAAAATGGAGAAAAGGGAGAGAAGAAAATTGGAGAAGAGAAAGAAGGGCTAAACTCCGGATTCAAATCCATAAGGCAAGTGTTTACCTGTTTTAGATTGAAAAATTATGTGGTAAATTGCATTCATAATTGATAGGACTAAATCTAATATTAAAGTTGGAACTTTGAGAATTAAAGTAATAGAGTTGAGTTATGATCAATATCTGATTGTAATTGATAATTAATTGATGATGAATATCGAAGAATTTCGTGATTAAATTCTGAATTTACAAGTATGAACATGTAGAACATTGATAGGGGGTTAGAATCAATGGAAATTCAAGTTTAATTAATTTTTGGTTTTGGTTGAATCGATTAATGATTATGAATCCCAGGGTTTGGATTATGGATTCGGTATTTCGTAATTATTATTCTTCTATGTTGGTTAGGGATCTAGGATGTTAATTTGATATTTCGGGAGGCTTGGGTTTTGGAGGATAAGACCTAAGGAAGAAGACAATTATTAGTCTAGTAAATCGAATCATTTTGATGGGGGGAGCGAGTCGATTTGTTTGACAGAATCGGTTCGGTCTGCTAAGAAAACCAGTTGAGTTTGCTAGCCTGCCCAAATTTTATTTATGTGTTGTTTTGACCCATTAGAATTTAGGGAATACTGGGGAATACTTTTCAGCGTATAGTATGTGTGATAAACCAACGAATATACGAGTTCGGGTGAGGAGAACTGGAAATTCAAGTGAGTGAACACTTGTATGCATAATCGGGAAGTCTGTTCAGACTTCGGGGTTTGGGAGACTAGTACATTATGGGATTATGTACAAAGTCAGTCCTTTATATATACGTATTAGGGTGACTTATATGTATATATATATATATATATATATATATATATGTGTGTGTGTGTGTGTGTGTGTGTGTTAGTTATTTATATTGAACATACCTACTTGGTAATGCTATCGCTAGGAGGTTGCTCATAGAGGGCAATCCCCTCTGGCGTTGACTAACAGGTGTTGGATTGATTCTCCAGGTCATAGTATCGTTGCATGGCCACTATCCATGTGTGAGGATAGGTGTTGGTTTGGAGACATATTGGGTGCTGTATGGCATGGTTGCAACCCCCGAACATATCTTTATGACCGCCTCCGTTTGTTTGTGTTTACGTTTGGGTTCGGTGGTGAGATTTTGACCCGGTGACTAAGTGTGATGCGTGATTTTCCTGGAGCCTGATCGCACATGAGTGATGTATCCGCGATGTCCATGCTCTGGGGATACGGTTATATGTATATAGCGAGTGATATACACACACACACACACACACACATATATATATATATATATATATATATATGTATTTGGCAAGGGTGAAGCTATACCGTTATTTATGAACATATACCTAGTGAGGGTAGTATATACTTAGATAATGGTGACTATTAGCGGGATAGGGCTTAGATAACGATTATTTTCCAGTTAGACTGGGTAGTGTAATTAGGATAATAAAATGAACGCATTAGGTGTGCACTGTAGATGAGAGGTGAGGTTTGTCCTATGTGAGTGCGACTGGTAAATTAATTGTGAAAATAATACATTACGTATTTTTATTGACTTAAAGCATTTAATTACTTGCAAAATATTTTCAGACATATTCGGGCTTTGACCCGCGGGCAAATCTGTTTTATTGTTTTATTTTAAAAACCTTGGGTGTAAAGCAGCAGCAAGAACAACAATGAAATATCTTTATTTCCATTGCAGTAGTTATGGACACTACAAGATTGACTTAGCCATCTCAACTCTTTCTATCTAGATAAGATTCTTTTCATTCCAGTATTTTCCTTTTGGGGGCGTGTTGCCCGTAGTTGGATAGGACTTTACTTTATGTCATAGATATTCATTTATCAGTTTGATCTCAGTTGGATGATCACTATTAGTGACTGATGGTTTATTCGGTTCAAGTTTATTTATTTATGCATGTTGTTTATTCTGTTCATTTAATTGTTTATTTTTTTATTCTCTTATATTTATATTTCTTATTGCAACAGTGATGTTGAGAATGAAAGCATACTGGATTCCTATTGTTTTTATAGAGGATTGGTCACCCGATATTAGAATTGTGAAAAAAATGATAAAGATAATGCAATTGGAGTACGATAAGATAAACCCTAAATGATAATATAATATGAGTGACATCAACAACGTTAAACATAAAGTAAAATCATAATCCAAGACTTACAATAAGTTCCCAAAACTAACATCATAAAGTAAATCTCCAAAAGCCACCCTAATAAACTCTGAAACAACAACTGATAATAGACTACATGCTAGAGATGAAATAACAATCATCTTATCATTCAAAAAGTAAATAAATGAAAGAAACAATATTGTAACCTACATCCTCAAACTGCTAATGAGGCGGGTAAAAAACTTAGTGTTGCAGGGATAAGGGTGCTAAATCAGATGGTCATGAGCACCCGAAAGGATGGTTCAATGGAGATGGTCAAGCCACCGCAAGCCAACAAAACTACGCAGCCCAATGACAATTATGTAGATAGAAAATAAATCCATAGTTTATAACTTACATAACTCACATTGTATAACGTGACTCAAAATTCATTGTTTAAACTTCCATTCTTAAATTAAAATGATATTAACGACCATGAACATACCTAGCACCCCACTCCCCTTGGAGGTTACTAGAGTCTTTCCATGCATATGCAAGAATAAATAAAAGAAAAAAATCCCCATTATAAACAAGTGCAACATCTACCATATACACCCCAGAACTTTGCCATAAATCATTATAATCGTGTCTAGACCCCAATTTTCATTGGGTTCACAAAGTCCCATGATATAAAATCCCATCTCCACCATAGACACCCAAAACATATCCATCAAAATATATAATAAATGACCATGGCCCCCTCCCCCCACAAGGTCACGCATAAATATGAATCATCTCCACTCTCAACACACTCCATCTAATTAGCTTCTAATATCTCTAGTTATTCCAATTTTTTTTATCTTTCAGCTCTTTACTTCTTTTAATCCCTTTATAATATTTTATTCTTTCAATGGATGGGGTGAAGCATAAATTATGTCTTAAAGGAACTACTAATAGAATTTGGAACTCTGCACTATTCTACAAATCTTACCAATAAATAATAATCCACAAGTTTATAACAAGGGAGATTTATGAATTTTACTCTTGGTATTTAGTCCAACTAAGTGTAGGAATTTCACATATTAGAATGAGAATTAAGTTTAAGTATTTCTGGTATTATAGACATGGGGACATTCTTCATACTTGGGAAACAATAAATAAATTATGAAATTTTCTAATATCATATAAAAGGCCACTATTTGTGAATTAGTCAAGTCTACATATACATATGAATTTTAACTCAAAGTTTGTCTAATATGATACTAAATTAATCAAGATTCATGAATAAAACTAATAATTACATTTAGGGTTTACATAATTAAAGTTGGCATATGAATATATACTTAAAATTCACACATGAATTTATCCAAATCCTGAATATTACATTTCATGAATTTCTAATTAAAATTACAAAATTTTTAATAATTTAACAATTAAATATGATTATATCATTCAATTATAAAATTTCATGTGAAAATATAAAACTGTGAGTATCTTTAATTGATTTTTAATATATAAATTAGGTGTAGGTGAAAATTATTACTTAGTTAAAAAAAGGGAGTAGAATGTTAGCCCAGAGTCCACAAAAATATATGAGAATTGGAGAAGAAATTCTCCTTGAAAAATATGTTGAAAATGCATTCCAATTACTCCTTAAGTGTGTGCAAACTTAACTCCAAAATATGTGTAAACAATTCCAATTATTGCTTTGAACTGTAGGATATATTTTTAGGATTCAAATGGTATAATTTGTGTGGTATTTGGATTTGGGTTTAAGGTGTAGTGGTATATGTATAAGAGGAGGAAGTAGTTTTTTTTAAAACTTTCTATAGGGAAGAAAAGTCAGAATGTTTGCATTAGAAAAAAAAAGAAAATAACGAAAAAGAATGAGCTAAGATCGTTAAAAAACATGCCCCCTTATCCTTACCACCATAGCAGATACAAGCCCCTACTATAGCAGTTGGCACCCAACTATAAAGGGTAGATTTGACCACTATAGCGACTCAATAAGCCACCTCAGTTAACCCCCAAACCCTAATTCGCTTCATTCCTACCTTTTATTTATTTTCCTCTTTTAACCCTCAACCTAAACCCTTTTCCAGGTAATACTCTAAATACCCATTACCTCTATTCTTATACCAGAATTCCTACGAAGTTTAATTCTTCATTTACTTTCCATATATAAAATTAGACTACTACTTTAAGGAAAATTACAATTAAGCCCAAACAAATTTATTCCTTTATCAAACGATTCCCATAATTTCAATCAATTACATTTATGCTTTAATTAAACATGTAGAAATTTTAAAACTCAATTTCCAACTAGAATAATAAATTGAATTCACAATTAAATTATACAAAATCCAAGTTCCTCAAATATTTTGTATAAAAATGCTTCAAATTTAATATTTAATTATTTATTAAATTAACCAAGATTGCAGGGTATGATATCTATTCATTTAGGAGATGCCTTAGGGGCAACCAAACCGATCGTAGCCAAATTCAACATGGACATCGACATATTTTACTAGTCTACCCTAGTTTAATCTTTTGCCAGCACCACCGCAGTATTTAGCATTGGCATCACCACCACGCAGAGACCCACTAGAGAGTCGTCTTCATTTTTACCATCGAAGTGTGTATTTCATTCAGTGGGATTAATAGGCCTAACCACAGGCCATTGGAGGTATGTTTTACATTTATGGTTCATTGGGACAATTTTTATATGACATTTAGGTATCCCATGAATTTGTCAGTAATTTTTTTATGATGTCTGGACTTATATATATATTGCAATTGAGATTTCTTTTCATGTGGATTACCCTATTGGGTAAGGGTGTTATGTTACGAGATGTTAGAGAGACGTAACAATTGATATTGGCTGATTTTTATTTTTTACCGACTTGCTAGTATTGGATATGTGATCTTATGATATTATTTTAGGCATGGACTGGTTGGCTCAATATCATGAGCAAATCCATTGTAGTTGAAAGGCTATCACATTTTCCATTACTGAGTAGGAGATATTCTTTATAGTGATGCCTAGGACCCAGGGATGGTTTATCACACACCTTTTATATATTTGTGATAACACATTTTAGGAGATTCCAATTCCCTCAGAGTATATATCGATAGTTCATGATTTCCCTAATGTGTTTGAGGAGGTACCGGCTTATGGCCTAATTGTGAGATTATTTTATCATAGATTTGGCACTGTAACACCGACCCATAATGAGGGCACTTTATATGTTGTCTCCTTTAAAGTTGAGAGAATTATAAAAGAATATACAACAACTTCTGAGTTACATGTTTATTAGAGGAATACGTCACTGTGGGGAGCTACAGTCTTATTCGTTAAAAAGAAAGATAATTCATCTCGTATATTCGTGGACTACTGGGAGTTGAACAAGGTCATGATCCAGAAAAAGTATCCGTTGTCGCGCATCAATGAACTGTTTGATCAGTTGGGAGGAGCATCCTTCTTTTCAAAGATTGACTTGAGTGCGGGTTACCACTAGTTTTGGGTTCAGGAAGAGGATATTCGAAAATAGCTTTTTTGATGTGATATGGATCATATGAGTTTAGGGTCATGCCATTTGGGTTGACCAATGCTCTAATTGTGTTCATGGATCTGCTGAACAGGGTCTTTCGACCGTATTTGGACTAGTTCGTCATGTGTTTATTGAAAACATATCTACTCATGGTCCGAGGATGAGCATTCACAACATTTGAGAATAATTCTATAGAAAATTATGAAATACAAACTATATGCTAAGTTCTCCAAGTGTGGATTCTGGTTACGAGAGGTGCAATTTTTAGGGCACACTATATCGAACGTTAGGATTTTTGTGGATCTTTGTAAGGTGCCGAAAGTTATGGAGTGGGGGCAACCCACAACATCAATAGAGGTCAGGAGATTTTTAAATTTGGAGGGGGTACTACAAGAGGTTCATTCAAGGGTTACCCAATATTGTGGGGTCACTAATCAACCTCACTAGGAAGGGGTACCATTTATTTGGGATGAGCATTGACAGAGACATTTTGAGAAGTTGGAAGAGATGCTCACGACTGCACCTGTACTTGCCTTGCCTCACGGTGGTTTGGAGTACTTTCTCTATAAAATGCATCGCTACCTGGTCTACGAGGGGACCTGATGCAGGAGGAGAGGCCCATAGATTATGCTTCTTGTGAGCTTCAGCCTAAAAAGGGAAACTACCCCACCCACGATGTAGAATTAACGGAGGAAGTTTTTATTGGGAAAGAGGTTCATGTTATTCCCATACCACAAGGGCCTTCAATATTTGTTCACTCAGTAGGAGTTAAACATGCACCAAAGGAGATGGTTTGAGTTTGTGAAGGATTGCCACATTTTTATTCAGTATCATATAGGAAAGGAGAATGTGGTAGTAGAATACTTGAGCCATCGATCGAAAGATAATTTATCAGCCAAGTGGGTAGAGTAGTGGGACTCCTTGCGTACAGTTAATAACCTAGCTGAGGCATTTATAGAAGTAGTGACATTTATGCCAGATGGTTTGTCATAGGTGATTCGATCCCAAAAATTGGGTTCTTCATATAAGGAGAAGGTACGAGAGTTATTATTCACAGGAGTTCACTTTTATTCTATAGTATCAAATGGGGGTTTATGTTTCCAGGGGTGCTTGGTTATGTCGAACGGTTCCAAGTTGCAAAAGAAAGTTTTAACCTAGGTGTTCACCATTCTCTGTGCATCCCGCGGGTGACAAAATATACCATGATATGAAGAGGCAGTATTGGTGTGCATGTATAAAGCGCAATGTAGAGGAGTTTGTGCTTAAATGTTCCACCCACTAGTTAGTAATGGTAGAGCACCAGAGACCATCTGGAGTGTTGCAACCACTAGAGATCTAAGTGTCGAAATAGGAAAACATATTAATTTACTCTATTGTAGGGTTACTGAGGTCCCAAAGGGGATATGATGACATTTAGGTCATCGTTGTCAAAATGATTAAAATGGCTGCTCCTTTCTATACGGATAGACTTTACATCAGAACAATAACTTCATTTTGAATATTGTGCTTCTACATATAGTACAGCTCGATATTGTGTCGAAATTGTGTTCAGGATACCTTAAAGAAGGTGGCGCTGATCTAGGAGCATATGCAGACTATCGAGAGTCGACAAAAGAGTTATAAAAATTAGAGGAGACGTAGTTTGGAGTTTGAGTAAAGGGCCCAGGTTCTTATAAAGTTATCCACAATTAAGGGGGTTATGAGGTTAGGATCCAAGGGGAAGATGGTACCCCAATATATAGGTCATTTCAGAATCTATGGTAGGGTGGGGCTAATGGCATATATGTTGTCCTTACCCAGTCACCTTCATCATGTGAATGACATCTTCCTCGTGTCCCTACTAAGGAAGTTATTGAGGGATAAGATGGTGAATTAGCATAAATACGTCGATGATATTGAGCAACAGTCGAATGTGAGTTATGAGGAAAGACCATAATGTATCCTGGACCATAGAAAGTAGATCCTGAGCTGAAAGGTCCTTCCTTTGGTCTACATGGGAGTGTGAGGATGACATTCGAGAGAGATATCCATAGATCATCGAGTCGGGATAAAAAAAATTGAATTTCAATAACGAAATTCCTCTTATAAGGGGGAGGAATTTAATACCCATATTTTATGACATTAATATTAATTAAATTGTAACTAAAAATTACTTGTGACATTTTGTATGCTATTGTATAGATTGACATGTTGCATATGTAGTGTTACATAGTTGAACTGTGCACTTCTTTAATGAATATTAATTAGAGCTAGGCTAACTATTTAAAATACACCTTACATGATAACTAAGTAATTGTCTAACTTATACTAAATTATTAAGATAAATATTTAGTGACTTAGTATTATGGGCGACTCGGGTATGGTCATGAGTCTAAATGTCGGGAATTTCCTTTTTTGCATTATTCCCTCGACATTGGGTCCCACCGGTCATAAAGTAGGTCATTATAATATAGAGTCACAATTAATTATTCAAAAATTAAGTTTTAACTAAAAACGACACATATTGACTAATTAATAATTTAGAAAAATAATTAACTCTCAAAAAATATTAACTTTTAGGTAGGTTTGTACGATGTTTAGAAAACCCAGAGTGGGTTTAAAATAATGGAAAAATGGTTCGTTTGGTTAGTATATGTGTTGGGCTAACTTTGATATCATTTGGAGTTTATTATGGGCATTTAATAATTATGTCATAACCCATACCTAATTACGAAATTAGCAACAAGTTGTAATACCCCGTATTTTCATGGCTTTTAAATTTAAGGATTTATTAAATTTAATTGAGATTAATTAATTTAATTTTAATCCGAAATGTCTCCAATGAGAATGTAAAACAATGTTGCTGTGAGGAAAAAGCTATAGTGATTGAGCGCCGTACTATGTAGATAGTTTGCGTACTGACAAGGATATCCAGAATTGTGCTACCTGGTAGGCCTTATTTTCTGAATTTCGGGACGAAATTCCGTTATTAGGGGGGAAGTATGTAATACCCCGTATTTTCATGGCTTTTAAATTTAAGGATTTATTAAATTTAATTGAGATAAATTAATTTAATTTTAATCCGAAATGTCGTTTTAAATATTTACTAGCGTGACAAGAGTTAGTAATTATTGGGAATATATTATTTGTTGCATATTACTGGATGAGTATAGTAATATATGAGATTTATTTTTATAATATTGTCACGTGTGAATAAAATGACAATTGTGGAAATTTAAGTCGGGACGCGCCTGTGTCGTGTCGAGACTAAATGTTTAATAAAAGTGAATATTTTATAAGTTGTCCGTATGGTCGTTTTGAGTGCGCCAACGCGTCCGGAAGGGTCGAGATAGTCCGAAAAGTATACCCGGGGGTTTGATTTGGGTCTCGGGGCGTTTTTAGGCCTAATTAGTACCCCGGGAGGGCATTTTAGTTTTGTATTTTTGGGTAATTAAACCCACGAAAATTAAAGGGGTTATATCAGATGTTTAGGTTATCTCCTAGGGTTAGATAACTCAAAACACTAGAACGGCCATTAGAGAGGAGAGGAGAGGAGAGAGTTCTCAAGGCATTCCAAGGCTCAAAACTCATTCGTTTACACCGCCTCCACCGCCAACGCGTAGATCGCGAGACGGGGAACAGAACCACACCAAATTCAACACCAAACCAGATTTCTGAAAATCCCAGGCAAGTGTTTATCTTGCTTATTTCGTTGATGCATCATCCATATTAGTTTAGGAGTTATTAGGATGAGATTTATGGAAGAAAAACCAATTTGAGATAGGAAATTTTCATGTAGTGATGATTTATATGATATTCTGGAAACCCTTTGTCATGTAAAGGATTAAGAGTTTGATTAAGAAAAGAGTTCTAATCAGATACAAACACTAAAAAAATTATTTCGGATGATCGGACCATTGGAATCGCTTGAAATTTTAGTATGTTGTAGCGAACGGCGAGACAGCACTGCTGACAAAAATTCAGCTTGATCAGACGGTCGGATTTCTAAAACTATTATTTTTACTAGAAAGTTTTATGTTTTGAGGACTCTTAGGGAGTTTTATATTTTGAGGACTCTTCTAAGTAATAAAAAAATTCAATTAAAACTCCATTTTAATTCCAATTTCGAAACCGTTTGAAATTCTCATCTTAGAAAATAAAATTCAAAATCCTTTAATGTAAGGCGAAATCTATATTTTTGGGATATTTTGCATAAGGGAAAATGTAAGTATATATTAAAGGGGAGAGACACGTAAGAGAGAGTTACGTTGGAACATAAATAGATATCTACTGAATTGTACATTTGGAAGAATAGAGTCCATGAGGGTTACGTAGTAAGTTGGAAAAACCCTTCGAATTAAAGTTAGAAACGAACCATTATACTTGATAAATAATAATGGGAAAATAAGGATAAATGTTGTGAATGTGGGTTATTGGATAACCTAAATTGATATAATAAAAGTGGTATATTTATATGATTGTGTATGCATATATTATATACTTGTGAAAATCAGGCCCGCGCTACTTGCTATCCCTGAGGTTACCGCGCTGGGACGATCTTATCTCGTGTGCCTTATGGGGGATATTGACTCGTACCCTAGAAGATAGGAATCCTAGGTACAGGCTATCGAATCGGTAGTCACGGTCCTAAGAGACGTGAGGGTATGTACTGACCTCTTGAACTTGGAAACTATGCTTCGCCTCAATATTGTTTGTGTATGTATTTATACAGTTCGAGAGTGATTCCGAACTTGTATTCCCTTTAGTACGATTGATACGGGGATTGGATAGCAGAGTATGCCCGCACCCTAGTTTTTATGTGGGGTGCTGTTATGATATATGTATTGTACGAGTAGTTAATATATATATGAAATTCTAAAATCTGGAACTGCCTACTGTGATTTGATATGTAGGACATGGTTGATGACTCAAATTATAAATAATTGTTTTGAGAAAGTATAATATGACACTGGAAAACTTTATTGATTAATAAAGTTAAAAGGAGAACCTTGGTTACAAATTGAAATCTTACGTTTTAAATACTTGTGTTGTTCAGTTGTCAATCCTGCGAATAACCTAAGATAAGTTAAATCATTGGGGAAAGATAGTGTGGTATATGACGAGATAGACCATTGGGAAGGTTAGTGCGATAGGTGTGCACATTAGAAGAGAGGTGAGAATTTCTCAAGAGAGTGTCGCACTAATACGTTGTTGCATTAGCCTGTAATCAATTTAAATACTTGCTAAACGAATTTTTAAATCATATACACTATCGGGCTCTGACCCGTTTCTATTTCCTTTTCTCTCTTGTATATATATGTATGTATTACAGGTGCCCAGCCACAGGGGGGTCTTACTTAGGATCCTTTGGAAGGAACGTGCTGCAGCTTAGGTGGGAGTTGCAGGCCTGTTGTTTAGACGACTTCATCCATTTGATTCTACTCCTAGTTCAGTTTTATCCAGCAGGGGCATGTGTCACCCTCTTTCTATTATTTAGTTGGTATTGTCAGAGATTGAAAATTTTACTTTCAGTACCTTTATTTCGGGATTTATTACTGTCAGGATGTTTTCCTTTAGTGTTGTAAATGTTGGGATTTATTATTGATGATTAAATTCGTCTATGTTCAATTCTATTTTTATTCTTAATGTGTGACTCTTTAGATGTTAATGGTTTAAGGTTTTATAACCGGATTTAATAAAATGAGAATAAGGTTTTAAATGGTTTTGACACTTAGCTTAATTATTTAGGGTGTTTAAATTGGAAAAGTATTTTTACGACAGTGATGCTAAGAATGAACCAACTGTTCACCTTGATTTTAATTTAATATAGGAGTGATCGCCCGGTATTTAATTAGGCGGGGTGTCACACAAGTATAAATGAATAAGACTAACCTAAAAATCATTGAAAATACTTAAGAACCCTAATAGCTAAGGAGAAATGAGAGGAAAACCCTAACTTTATTAAAGATCCGTAGGTTGATAAAAACGATCCCCTTAAGGAAAGTCTACTTTCTATAAATATAACATTAGATTTGTGTTATGATGATGATTATATATTGGAATCTGTAGAAAAGATTAGATAACTGATTAATTAAGTAGTTAAAATTAATTTAATCCTGGATTTTAGGTCAATCCCTTTACTATCAGCAACAGCCTTCCTGATCTCAATATCCCACCTTCCCATAGCTCTATAAGATTGGTTCCTAAATAGAATCTCATCCCAAACAATTTTGGAGAAAGGGCATTCCATTAAGATGTGCTTAATAGTCTCAATCCCAGAGTTACAAAGCAAACAGGCTTTATTATCGACAACTCCCCAATCAAAGAGTTTATCTTTAGTCACTAAAGCCTTTCTGCAAGCCAACCAAAGAATGAAAGAACACTTTGGGATACTCATCTTGTTCCAAACCAGCCCATGCCATTGAACATCATTCCCCCTAGAATAGGTGGACTCATATGCAGACGCAATAGAGAAGTTACCCGACCTGTTAGGAGTCCACTTTACACTATCAGAGGTCATAGGATTTATAGAAGGCAGGGGAGAGTTTTTTATATCATTCAGCTCCCAAGTGGTAGAAGCTGGCCATTTCCAATTGAACCCATCAATGAATTCGGAGACCTTAGCCTTGGAGTTGCTAGCAGCAGCATATATGGTTCTATCCCCAAAAAGAGGTTGAAGAGGGCCAAGGTGGTGCCAATTATCATGCCACATGAACGTATTCCTGCCATTTCCAATAACAGCCTTAACCATGAGTCTACATTCCTCTCTAGCTTTAAGAATTTTCCTCCAGCTCCATGAAGAGTCTTGAGGAATGGGAATTGCCCATATGCTTCTCCCTTTTATCTTATAAGTATGACACCACTTGACCCAAAGACTATCCTTTTTGTTGAAGAGGTTCCAAAGGTTTTTCATCACTGCAGCCTTGTTCCAATGAGTCAGGCACTTTATTCCCAGACCCCCTTCCTTTTTAGTCTTGCAGACCTCATCCCACGCCACTTTAGCTCCACTTCCTTCTCTGCCACCATCTATTGTCTGTGGCAGGAAAGAAATAGTAGGCTCCATAACAAGGGATTGGCCACAACGTCCAAGGTGATTAGGAGCATCGAGGAAATGGTGCGAGGAAAATCTAGCTATTGGAAGAAATATCGAAGATCTTACTCCAACTGGATGACTTGTAATTTATGGGGATTACCCAACTCTCTCTTGTATGACTAAATGTTTAGATCGTTGGTCTCTAGATGCATGTATCTAGCTGACTCTTTGGCCTTTTGGCCTTTGTATATTTGGATCTTTTGTTTCTAATACACTTTAATTACCGAAAAAAAAAATTAATTTAATGAAGTTATGAACCCTACTTTAGTTAGTTGATAAATACACGAACTAATTTGATAGAATGGAAAAATTAATGAAGGAAACTTTATAATTTGATAACGGGAAGTATAGATATGCCATGTACACGTAATAAGCTTCAAAAGCCCCATGTTAATTTAAGAATTTCACTTGAAATCGAATGTTAATTTAACCCATTTGAATGAAAAAAATGAAGCTTGGTTTAGACTGAAATTACATGATTTTGAACCTTTAATCATGTTAAAATCACTTTAATTCTTGTAGAAACAAGTCAGGATCATTAATCTGAAGCTTATATGTCTGGACGAAGGGATTTGTTTATTGTTTAGAGTTTTTAAGGTGGATTTGGGTGATTCCCATAACCACTGTTGAACTTGAGGCGAACTTAGAATCTCAGACCCAACATATCGATCTGGGCGAGATGGATTTGATCCTAATATACGGATTGATCCTGGCGAGATTGAATTGATTCGGAATAGGAGGATCGATTCGGTTTGGGTGGATCTAGCCGATGATCTTATATCTTGGAAATCTGGGTTAATTTAGGGATTTTAAATGTTGTTTATAAAATAATAACTCGATAACTTTGGGGATAAATTAATAATAACATATAAAATTAGTAGGTTGGGGACATCGCCTATTTTTAGAAACCTCGGGGTCGAGTTATGGCCTAAATGGCCGGTTAATATTACCTGTTGAGTAAAACATGAAATAAATTGCCCTACATTTAATAACTCATAGAGTAGGATTTTTTTAATTCTGTAGAATATGTGAACAAACCTGAGGTGTGTGTGTGCTCCTAGGTAACTTACTAGTAGGGATTTAATGTAACTCGTACAATGTGGATACACATTGTATTCTGGAAAGTATTACGAGTTTTAACTATGTCTTAGTACCATGATCCTATGTACTGAATATTCTTAAAACTATGTGCGACGTTTACTTTTCAGTAGAGGTGTGTCAGTTCTTTTTAAAATAAGAATCATGTTTGTGAGAATGCCTTATATTTTTTGCTTTAAATATATTGTATAAAATGTCGATCAATTATAATTAGTACGAATATTGGTGAGTTTGGTTCATCATGATCACAAGAGATAGAAATTTTGATATTTGTACAATTGAATAGTTCAAAGCCTAGATGGGGAGTTGGCCTCCTATTAGTATAACAACGTGTGCAATCCTAGTATATCTCAAATTACGGGAACCTGTCTAATGATTTGAGAACTTGTATGATAGTTTGAAAGAGAATTATAATCGGTACATTCAGGAATCTATTGAACATGACGACTCATGAGATTCAAGTCTAAAGACTGTCTTGATTAGATTGTGCAATATCACACCATTCACAAAGGATGCAAAGATTCTTAATCCCAGGGGTCGTGAGAATTAGAATTCTTGCACAATAGCTGCTTTAATCGTTTTGTGTACGATTAAATTTTACATTGGATCAATATATCCCCGCAAGTTGGGCAATAAATGTAAATAAGTTCAATCCACATCCAAGAAAGATCTTGAAATGTAATTCCTCCTTGATATACTTATAAGTTTTGTTTCTACTAGTAAACCTAACAAATGAGTTATTTTTAAATCGATGGAGTAGAAAAATAAGTTGAATCTGAGAATCAAAGAGTTCATTTGATGTTGGTTAAAATAAATTAGCAGAAAATTGATTTAACCAAGAGAGTATTGGATACTTAACGTGGGGATGAATATTTTGTACCATATGAACCTTGCAAATAAGATCTCATTACTCCAAGTGATTTTAATATTATTAAGTTGGAGTGCATTTGTAACAATTTAATGGAATTAATTACAAGGATGTAATTTGAGATTTTCAAGTATTTATTTGGAAGATAATTTTATTATTTGGTTTTGGTTCCATAGTGTAGTCTATATGCCCAAGTAGTAGCCCATGCTCTCTGGGAACCCAGTTTAGCCCAAACATATAACTTATATATATTTATATCGATGTATGTATGTTTTTTAGCATCATAATAATTATTATGGGTTAAACAGAGAGATAAAAAACATTAATTACATTTTTATGAAGAGGCTTCGAGAGAGAGGTCTATATCTCACTCAAAACCAAAGGTTTTTATCTCCAAACGTTTCTACACACATACCTTGATTTGGAAGGATCATATAATAAAAGATCTGAGAATTATGGGGTGATCTATCAAGCTTTTGGTGGACCAAAAGAAGGCATCCATTTCATCTTCTCTAAATACCGTTTCTCCTCATTCGGATTACCAACAAGATCCGCAGAGGTATTGTATTCAAAACTCTAGGTTTAAGATTTAAACCTAGTTTTTATTATTCACTTTCTCTTGCATGATTAATCAAAGTTTTGGGGATGAAAGTTTTCCTTGTATGTCGATCCCAAATAATTGGTATCGAAGATCATGGTTCAGATTAATCATGCTTTGGAAATGTCCATGTTGTCCATAATTAAAACCCTAGTTTGCATGTTGTGGGAAAATACAAATTTTATATCACTTGTACTAACACGGTTTTGCAAAGATTATAATGTTTATATCCCTTCCATCATGGTCACATGAATATTGTTTTGTGTGAATGGATCCTACGGTGGTTTATTTATAGTTATTCTCTTCATAGATACGGTTTGGTTGTAATAATTAGTTTATTGTAATTATTGATTTTAATTGATGTATAAGGAGGAGTATGAGAGGGGATGTGATAATTTTTTTTAGTTACAATTATGTATTTACACGGATTATGAACTTGGAAAAAGTTTGATGGAGTTTGGTGATGTTTTGAACAAGTTATGGAGGTTTTTGCATGCACATGGGGAACCCAAGACTAAGTTCCAAACCTACAGGGAAGGATCAATCCAGACCCTCGTCAAATAAATCCAGCCTCCTTTCGGATTGATCCGACCTATGGACGATCGATCTGTCCTAGGCAGTGGGTCCATATTTTTCATAGTTTCAACGATGAATCTTCGTTCGGATGTTTTTTAGAGAAGAAAGGAATTTGTCTGGAAGTTAAAGATGCATAAAAATCCAGTGTTTATTGAAGTCTACTTCGAGGAGGACTCTAGTTTAAAAGTAAGTCCACCTTAAGAAGGATTCTTGATCTTGAAGAGTTCTAATTCAAGACGAACTGTAGGCCATGATGAAAAGGGAATTTGATTCCTATTTGAATTCCTATTGCTTGATTATTATGTTTTATTACAATTCTGTTGATAATTATCGCACGCTAAATAATTTATTATTACGGTACCACATTATTATGGACAACATGGATTGTTTTTATTGCGATGGGCCTTGATCATTTTTTTTATTCTATTATAAATTGAATTTAATCGGGTAATTAATTTAAGGTTTTAAATTAAATTGTGATCTCTGAGTTCAATTTTAATTTAAAATTGGTTTTATTTTATTTTTTGAAAATTAGAATGGTATGATTGAAAAATTTAATTTATATAAGTGAATTGGAAATTGCCAAGGATTTAATTCAGACATTTAGAATTGATTTTTTTAAAACATTCTCAACTTTAAAATATTAAGTGGAAGAGGGGCTTCAACACAAATCACGCAACCTCCATTAGTAGTTTAAAATTGTGAGGTGATTAATTTCTCATGCCAACTTTGATCTGATCCCCCATCGGATGGTTTTAATCACTGCATCACGACGATATTTATATTCTGAAGTGATAGTTTTATAAAATTAAATGTGAGTGAGTTAGGTCCTCCCACCGAGGAAGTTCTATACGAGTGAGCTTGATTTCAATAAATGAACAAATGATATATAGTTAAACACAATTAATGATATCCTCCCCATTAAAGTCACTGTCCTTAAATGTGGGCCCAAAAGATGCTGCCTATTCAATTGTGTGGGGAAAATGATTCTTGAAATTTTTTAAGAACATAATCATGAGATGAATATATGCACAATTCAAGGTGGGGTGATTTAAACTCCATTCGACAATTTTCATTTCATAAGGGAGCTAGGATGATCGACGAAATTATTTTTTATTGGCAATCGAGGGTTGACACTTTAAAATTTGATCGATTTAATTCTTTCATTTTAATTAGAATAAAGTTTTTAGTCTTAAAGTAAACAATTTTAGTTGGAATAAAGTTTTTAAGGAATGAAAATAATAATTATACATTTTTCTAACTTAAAGAGGATGATAAACTGATTTAACATAATATCACCATATACATTCTAAAATTGTGATGTTATTAATTCCTTGTATTAGTATTATACTTTCCTCCCCATATGAGGTAATTGGTCATTAAATCACGATAATTTTAAAATTTATGGCAATTCTTTTAAATTAAATGTTACATATGCTCGTTTTCGTCATCGGGGAAGTCTATATGAACATTTTAAGTTTTAAGAATTAATTGATGGGAATTTGTAAATACCGATGATGCTTGATGATTCTCAATCATGTTCTTAAAATGATCTTTATTACTGATTGAACAAGGATTCTTTGGATTAGATATGGTGGGGAAACCCAGATCTATTTCGTAATCCAGAAGAGAGCATCATAGGAGGCCAATGGATAGTTATGTTATAGAAAAGAACATTACTTTTCCTAAAAGGGAGGTAGAAGGATAAGGTGAAATCTGAAGTTCAAAGTTTTGGGGTTAAGAAAGTTCATATTCCTCAATAGTAGTGAAAAAGCTGAAAGATGGGCATTTTCATTGCAGGTATTTAGAAATTTAATAATGACGTGTACGGTTTTATTAGATCTATACGGAAAAGGACATGGTAATGGTTTTCTCTTGAAAGTAGAAGCATGACTCGCGGTTCAATCAACAAAAACCAGATGTGTAGACTCGAGAACCATAAATCAAGATTGCAACTCTTTGTAGAGGTTCGTGGTAGCCAAGAAACTTAATAAAAGAGAGATTTTCCTAATAATGGGCAACCAGAATAAGGCAACAATATTAGAGATAAGATATCTATTTTAGATTATGGTAAAAACATAGGATAATGTAATAAAGACATTTAATGTACCTAGTTTTAGAAAAGTTGGTTTCAATATCTAAATTAGTTTTGAACATATATTAGATTATTTTAATAAAGTTATTTTTTAATCAAAATTAGGAAATCTTTTATCTGTTTTGGTGCATTGGAAAAATAATATATACATTATGAGGTCTGTCTCACCAATACCGATGAATAATGAAATGAGTAATATTAATGGATAATCATTAAAGAGAAAGTTTCCTTTATAATTGAACCAAAGAAGATTATGGAACTTAAGATTAGGTTATTTTATTCTAAAAGGAATTCAAATATTGGTTTAAAATGGACATTTAAGTTCACTAGAAGTAGTGGCACTTCTAGTCTTGAATCTCATTTAGAAGGTAAAATGACAAAGGGGTGTTCATGGATAAAATCTAAAGAGCCAAAGATGTGTTGTAAATGGTTCATTTTGATTTACATGGTCTAATAACTATCTTGTTAAAGAAGTAGTTTTGCATGCTTCATTAATTTCATTAATGATTACTCAATATGTGGATATGCTTATCTTATGCACCACATGTCTGAAGGCTTTGAAAAGTTCAAAGTGTATAAACCTAAGGTGGAGCATAGGTGAGGTAAACTAATCCAAGCCCTACAATATGATCATGGGGAGTATAAATATTATGAGAGTTTCAGAGTCATTTATCATAAGTGGGGATTTTATCCTAGCTATCCCCATATGATATTCCATTTCGTAATGTTATAGAGGAAAGGAAAGAATAAGACTCTTTTAGATATGATAAGGCCCATGGTAAGTTATTTAGGACTACAACATTCATATTAGTAGATTATATAATATAGGGCTATATAAGTTATAAATTTAGTTTCATCTAAATAGGTATCTTCAACTCCCATAGAACCGTGGAGTGGGCAAAGCTCATTATAGGACATGTTTAGATTTAGGGGTGCCCAACACTCGTGCTATGGAGGGGGATAAGTATAGATCAAGGACAAAAGTATGTCTCTTTATTGGTTATTACAAAGGTTATAAAGATATATAATACTCCTAAGCACAATAAGTTCATTGATTGAAATAATGTCCAGTTCTTGAAATAGTGTCATGTTATAAACAAAGGGCCTAAGCGTAAGCTAGATTTCCAATTAAAAAGGAACATCATATTAGTGGTGTTTCTATACCACCCCTACATGATGAAATACAACCACATATCAATAAATACACTACCTAGTAGTAGTTGGATTATTATCGGTGATTAGGATACAAGTATCACTTACACTTGATAAGAAGTGGTGCCACATCATAGTGGGAGTATCATGAGTCATCCTGATTGTTAAGTGTTTTTGGGTGAACAATTCTTTGAGATCCCAGGAAAAGTTACTAGGTCTCAATATCTTACACAAGGCACTCCAAGACATGGACTTTTAACTTTAACTTGTGACTATGGATGCTAATAAGGATTCCATGTATTTAAATCAAGTTTATAACACCCATCTGGCTCAAGTGGATTTATAATTTTTTTTTTGGGAAATTAATTGTATATAAAAAAAGAAGAATACACAGAGGAAGGAACCTCAAAGATCAAAAAAACCCCGGGGCATACCCCGGAGCCAACCAACAAGCAACGATAAACAAGGCAAACAAGCCTAATAAAAACTAGCCCAGAAGCCTATTTTCATCGATGTTCCAATACATACAAGCCATCCAGTTAGTGTAATTTCTTCTATCCTTTTTCCAAGTAAGAACTTTGGCTCTAACCATGTTTTCAATACCCTTCACAATGGTGTCTAGAGAATTGAAGACATGCTTAAAGCACCTCGAATTCCTCTCCATCCAGATGCAGTAGATCGTAGTAGTGAAAGAAAGGGATCTAATCTTGTCACATATGGAATTTGTAGAGTGGTTAACAGTGGCCAAGGATAAATCTCTATTCCAACTTTGAAACTTCCTGTACCGTTGATTCCTAAGCATCACCTCCTCCCATATACTCTTGCTTAGGCTGCATTGAGAGAAAAGGTGGTTATATGTTTCCCTCTTAGAACCACATATCCCATACAGGTCATCCTCAGAAATACCCCATTCAAATAATTTGTCCTTAGTGTTGATGGCCTTTCGAAATACTAACCAAGCAATGAAAGAACACTTAGGAATGCAAACCTTGCTCCAAGTAACAGTAGGCTTGTGGGTCTTCAATAGCTCCCAAGCAGATGCAATGGTGAAGGTCCCTTTCTTGGAAGGAAGCCAAACCACAGTCATTTCCCTCAAGAATTGCAGGTAAGTTAGCATTCTTCACTTCATTTAATTCCCAGGTCACAGTTGAGGGCCATCTCCACTCCATTTGGTGGATGAAATCAGAAACTTTAGCTTTTAGACTACTAGCTGAGTCATACACAATGTTGTTCCCATAAAGGGGAAACAGTGGCCCATTTGGATGCCACAAATCAAACCACATAAAGGTTTGAGTCCCATTCCCAATGAATGTTTTGATTTGTCTTCTAAACTTTTCTCTTATCTTAAGAATTTTCCTCCAACTCCATGATGCATCATTTGGTATACTCGAAGCCCATATGCTCCTTCCTTTAATTTTGTATATATTGCACCACTTAATCCATAAACTATCCTTCTTACTGCATAGATTTCATAAGTGCTTAGCCATGGCAGCAATGTTCCATATCTCTAGACTCTTGATATTTAGCCCTTCTTCCTCTAGAGACACACAGATGTCCTCCCAAGCAACTTTAGCACCTTTACTGTTAGTCTCATCCCCTTTCCACAGATAATTCTTCATAATTTGCTCAATCTTCTTTATGATGCTTTTAGGCAAAATAAAGGTGCAAGCCCAATAGACTTGTATGCTGAAAATGATAGTCTTCACAAGGAGGAGTCTTCCTGCAAAACTTAAAAACTTATTAGTCCAGCATTTGACTCTCATGGTGATCCTATCCACCAGGATCTGGCAATCCTCCTTTTTCAGCCTAGTAGTAATGAGAGGCACCCCTAGATATTTAAAGGGGGGTGCCCATGTTGAATGCCCAAGATAGAAGAAATCTCCTGAATCCCATCCATATTGATCCCAGCAGTGAAGAGACTACTTTTATCTAAATTAACCATAAGTCCCGAATAGGAACTAAAATCAGCAATGGCATCCTTAACAATTCTGCATGACTCTTTATCCCCACCAGTAAAAACTACCAAGTCATCAGCAAAACTAAGATGGGTGAGGGACATCTCCTTGCATTTAGGATGATATTTGAAAAGGGCAGATTCAGTATCTTTGGAGATAATCCCTGTGAACACTTCCATCACAAGCAGGAACAGATAGGGAGATAAAGGATCTCCCTGTCTAAGCCCTCTCCTACCAGGAAAAAAACCATTCAGCTCACGATTCAAATTAATAGAGAACCTGGTAGTGGTCACACACATAGTAGTCCACCCAATGACCTTAGAGGGAAACCCAAACTGCACCAAAAGATTAAGCAAGAAATCCCAGCTAACCAAATCATATGCTTTGAGCATATCAATCTTGATAACACATCTAGGAGGGGGGAGTCCCTATGATAGTTCCTCATCAACTCTTGGAGTAAAAGGATATTGTCAGCAATAGACCTTCCCTCCACAAAAGCAGCTTGGTTATTACTGATAAGGATAGGCATCAACTTCTTTAGCCTACGAGTGATCACTTTGGATATGCATTTATAGATGGTGTTACAACATGATATAGGTCTGAAATCCTTCATAGAAACAGGTGTAGCCATCTTAGGAATTAAAGCCAAGGCAGTACAGTTCCACTGATCAAAGAACATACCAGTATCAAAGAAGTACATTATTGCTTCACACACATCATCCCCCACAAGTTGCCAATTTTCTTTAAAGAAATGGCTATTGAAACCATCAGGTCCAGGAGCCTTGTCAGACCCAATTGCAAACATAGCTGCCTTAATCTCATCATGGGAGACATCTGCTTCTAATAAATCTGCTTGGTGAGAGTTGAGTTTAGTCTTTATTACCTCCCTAAGAACATCATCAGCATCCACACACTGCACCCTATTCCCAAAAAGATTCTGAAAGTATCTCACAGATTCCCTAGCCACCTTCTCACATCCTTCCACCCTCACCCCCATATCATTCTCAATGCTAACAATCTTCCTTCTAGCCAAGTTTTGATTAACCTTCTTATGGAAGAAAGCATTGTTCTGATCACCAAGCTGCAACCACTTAGTCCTAGCCTTTTGCCTTAAGAAGGACTCTTCATCATTCCTCATGTAAGTGTACTTCTCCCACATCTAAGTGGATTTATAATAAGTTAAAACATATATGGATTTTCAAGTCAAGGCTTATTACGAAAGGTTTAATAAAAAAGGGATTGACTATGAGCAAACATTCTTGCCAGTAGCCATGCTAATATTTGTTGAAATTATTTTAACGTCAAGGTTTCATTCTTGAATGATTGTCTTGACAAGTACATTGTATGAAGTTCGGAAAAAAGTTTGTAAGATTAAGAAGTCCATTTATGGACATAAGCTAACACTAAGGTCATGTAACATTCAGTTTGATTTGGTAATAAATATATTGCTTTTGATCAAAGTCCGAATAATACTTATTTGTATAAGAAGCATGACGAAAACGTGGTGGCATTTCTAGTACAACTTGTGGGTAATATTCTCCTAATCGGGAATAAGGTGGGTGTATCATCTTGTATAAGAGTGTGGTTGTCCAAGTAGATTGACATAAAATACTTAGGACAAGTCAAGTACTTGCTGATGATCAAGAATTCTTTAGATCGGATACAAAGGATGTTGGCCTTATCCAAAGCATCTTATATCAATGTTGTACCCACAAGTTTAGCATCTAGACTCCAATAAGGTTTTTCCTTTCAAGTATGGAATCACTCTGTTTAGGGATCTATGTTCTAAAACACTTGATTAGATAGAAGGAGTGATAAATATACCTTATGCTTCAGCGGTGCATAGCCTCGTGTATGCTATGTTGTGAAATATACAAAATATTTTCTATACCATATGCATGATCAACAGATTTTAGTCTAATAGTCTTATACATTTGAGGTACAAAGCCTTATTTTTAGTCAGAGTATGTAATTACCCTAAGAGGAGGATATGTAAGTTGTAGGAGTGTGAAATAATCTTGCATTACTGACTCCAGTTTACGTTATGAAGTTATTGCCACTTTGGAGGCTACTATAGTGGTTGTATGGCTCAAATACATCTTGAATAACTAGGGTTAAGTTCTTTCAAGTGAATTGATAATTAAACCTTCTAGTGTTCATAATAGTATGCTTGAAAGTTCGAGATAACTTATAAACCTTAATAGGGTTAGTCACAATAAGCGTAGGTTTCACCTAGTTCGAGAAATCAAACAAGGTAGGTGATAAGTTTATGACCCAAGTTACACCGAATAACACCCGCTCAATCCTTATACAACCAGGCCTATAGATTGCTGAGTAGACGAATTGGGATTTGGATGCACAGGTAAATGGCTTTAAGACTAAGTTGGAGATTGTTATGGTTTTATTCTTAAAACCATGTATGATGTTTACTTTTGAGTAGAAGTGTGTCAATTCATTTTGAAATAAGAATTTTGTTGGTTAGAATGCCTTATATTTATGATTTAAATATATTATATACTATGTTGGTCAATTATAATTAGTAAGAACTCCGGTGAGTTGGGTTCGACATGATTAAAAGAGATCAAAATTTCGATTCTTTTACAATTTAACAATTCACAACATAGATATGGAGTTGAAATCCCATCGGTATAATTATGCATGGAGTCCTAGTAGTTTATCTCAAACTATGGGATCCGATCAAATGGTTAAATAACTTCTTTGATAGTTCAAAAGAGGATTATAACCGATACATTCAGGAATAAACACGATCACCCATGAGATTAAAAAGTAAGGGATGTCTTGATTAGACTTAGGCAATCTCACACCAATTGTAAAGAGTGCATAGATTCTTAATTTCGAGGGTTATGAGGATTGGAAAGCCTGCACAATTCTTACTTTGATTGTTATGAGTGTGATTCAATTTTATATTGGATCAATATATCCCTACAAGTTGGGCAACGGTCGTGCTAGTAGGTATGAGATCATAATTTGGAGGAATCATCATCTAAGAAATATCTTGGATTATAATACCCCATGATAGACTTATAATATTTCTTTTCACTAGCAAAATGGATCAATATATTATTTTATAATCTGGTGGAGTGGAAAAAATGTTAAGTTTGAGAATCAAGGAATTGGTTAGATATTGATTAAATCAATTAGCAAAGAATTGATTTAACTAAGAGGGTATTGGATACTCAATGTGTGTGTGTGGGGGGGGGGGGGGGGGGGGGGGGTATATATTATGTACCATATCAAACTTGCAAATAAGACCTAATTACTTCGAGTTATTTTTAGATAATTAAATTAGAGTGCAGTCATAATTATTTTGTTGAATTAATTATGACTAAATAAATAAATGGAAGAATTTACAAGGATGTAATTTGGGATTTTTGAGTATTTATTTGGAAGCTAATTTAATTATTCGGTCTTGGGTCCCTAGTACAGTCCATATGCACAAGTAGTAAGCTTAAGATCTCTGGAAACTCAGTTTATCCCTACTCCATAAAATATACCTATTTATTTTTGTGTAAGCTACGGTTTTAAGAATCATAATAATTATTAAAGGTTAGAGAGGGAGATGAAAAAAATTCATGTTTTTGTGAAGAGGTTTATAGAGAGGTCCATATCTCATTAAAAACCAAATGTTTTCATCTCTAAAGGTCCCCCCCCCCATACATTTCTTTCAGAGGATCATATAATAGAAGATTTGAGATTTACGGGGTATTCTTCTATCAAGCATTTAGAGGACCAATATAGGGCAGTCCTTTTTATCTTCTCCAAATACATTTTTTCCTCATTTGGATCACTAATAAGATCCGCAAAGGTATTGTATTCGAAACCCTAAATTTATGCTTTAAATCTTGTTTTTGTTGAGGATATAGGGTCTGAGGTATTGTTCCATATCCCGAGTTGAGATGATGGGGCTTGATCCTCTCATATACTAAGGGTCTGAGGTTTTATGATAGGTGTGATGGAGTAGTGATTTTCCTTGTTGTTTGTTTGAGGATTTATGGTTTGGACGTCCTATAGCTATAGCTAGCTAGTAGTATTACGAGTGATCCCCAAAGTTGTATGTGTAGGCTATACTACTTTGGCTATGAGTAGTGTGTGGTCCTATGTGATTTGATGTGGGTTGGATATAATCATGTGGGTTTCTGATTGTGCGATTTACTATTAGTTAAACATTATGTTCAAATACTATTGATGTATAGGTGGTATAATATATTGAGAATGTTAACGTAAGGAATAATTAATTAAAGGATGAAATCAGAGAACATGGATTACCTTTAGAGATTAGGGATTAATGTAACATGTTTATAGGTTATTTGGGTTGGGATAATATTAATCAATTTATATTAGAGGAAAATATATCTTTATTATTATAACTCAAATATAATGGTATTTTTACACATCATGGACTTGCTAGGTTTAATCCTCTTTATGGAACTCCTTTTTAGGTCCTAGGTTACTTGTGCCTAGGAGCTTCTGATCATTGCCCTATGGTCATTACTTTCCTCAACCAGATCAGCAAGCCTAAGCCTTTCAAGTTCTTTCACTACTGGATGAAACATTCTGATTTTAGTCCCATTCTTGAGACCTCTTGGAGTGTGGATTGCAATATGTTTCCTATGGCCAACCTTTCGCATAAGCTCAGAAGACTCAAGCCTCTCCTTAGATCCCTTAACCACAAATTCTTCTCCAACATTTTTGAGAGAGTGAGGATCACTAAAGGCAATCTGCACCTCATCCAATCTAACCTGGACAGTGATGGTTCTAATAGCTTGCTTAGAATTGAGGAGCAGGAGTGTTTTAAGCTGTACTGCTCTCTTCGTGCCGCTGAAGAGGCCTACTACAGACATAATGCCAGAATCAACTGGCTGCATCTTGGAGACATGAATACCAACTTCTTCCATAACAAAGTCAAAGCTAACACCTCTAGAAGAAAGGTTTTATGTATCCAAAATGCTAGAGGTGATGTTATTGAAGGTGTTGAGGCAGTTAATGGAGAGGCCATTAATTTCT
This sequence comes from Sambucus nigra, assembly GCA_949130495.1. NCBI lineage: Eukaryota > Viridiplantae > Streptophyta > Magnoliopsida > Dipsacales > Adoxaceae > Sambucus > Sambucus nigra. The sequence goes on along the minus strand of OX422209.1, from coordinate 657,860,753 downwards.
TTACCAATCTTCTTGGGAGGAAGGGGAGGGGTGCTACTACCCCTCCTATGCTGATGAAGAGAAAGTTGGATCCTTCTCATTTCCATGCCTTGATCCCCAAAATTCCCAACCCAAACACTATGGCTGATTTTAGACCTATAGCCTGCTGCAACACAATCTATAAGTGCATTTCTAAGATTCTCACCCTTAGACTTAAACCTCTAATGCCTCTCCTCATTAACAATAGTCAAGCTGCCTTTGTTCATGGGAGATCCATTACTGATAATATCCTGCTGCTGCAAGAGCTTATGAGAAATTACCATAGGGACCCAAGCCCCCCAAAGTGCACAGTTAAGATTGACATCATGAAGGCTTATGACTCAGTGGAGTGGGATTTTCTTCTTGACATTCTGGCCCAAATTAACATCCCTACCAGATTTATATATTGGATTAAAGCATGTGTCTCTTCTATTTGGTACTCTATCAGTATGAATGGGTCCCTAAATGGGTTCTTTGAAGGCAAAAGGGGGATGAGACAAGGGGATCCCCTCTCTCCTTTTCTTATTCTTATTGTTATGGAGGCTCTGTCTTGTACTCTTGATAAGCACACTAGTAGGACATCCTTTACCTTTCATCCCAAGTGCAAAGAGGCTAACATCAATCATTTGTGTTTTGCTGATGACCTGGTGGTGTTTTACAGTGGTGATCTTTCCTCTGTTGAGTGTATCAAGGATACACTTACTGAATTTGCTGAAGTCAGTGGGCTATCCCCTAATCTCTCCAAGAGTAACTTCTACTGTTCTAGAGTTAATATTGCTACTATCAATGTTATGTCCTCTGTCATGGGTATCTCCCATCAACAACCCCCTTTCAAGTACTTAGGAGTTCCCCTCATCTCAACCAGACTCAAGCATGGGGATTGTATGGTTCTTATTGATAAAATTACCAACAAAGTCAAGAGCTGGACCACTAGATTCTTGAGCTATGCAGGTAGACTGCAGCTTGCTATCTCTGTTTTGTTTAGCTCCCAAATCTATTGGTCTTCTATCTTTATTTTGCCTAAAAGCGTGGTCAGGGATATTGAGCAATGTATTAGAGACTTCATATGGTCTGGTCCTGAGCTCAAGCACAGTGGTCCAAGGGGCAATGAGGCTCATTGGCATGGGCTGGTTTGGAACAAGGTGTGCATTCCCAAATGTTCTTTCATACTATGGCTTGCTTTTCGAAAGGCTTTAGTGACCAAAGATAAGCTCATGGATTGGGGGCTTGTTGAGAATAATTCTTGTATGTTGTGCAACTCTGGAATTGAGACTATCAAGCACATATTAATGGAATGCCCTTTTTCCAAAACTGTTTGGGATGAGATTCTCTTTCGTAACCAGTCTTATAGAGCTGTGGAGAGTTGGGATAATGAGTTAAGAAGAGCTGCTGCTGATAGTAAAGAGAGGAACCTTAACTCTAGGATTAAAACCACCACCTTCTCTGCCACTATCGACTGTCTCTGGCATGAAAGGAATAGCAGACTTCACAATAGGGGCCACTCTACAGCAAACAAGGTGATAAGGATCATTGAGGAGATGGTGCAAGGCAAGACTACCAGATGGAAGAAGTTTTGAAGATCCTACTCCAATTGGATGACGTGTAATTTATGGGGATTACCCAATTCTCTTATGTATGACTAAGTGTTGTGGTTTTGATCTCTAGATGCTTGTTTCTAGTTGACCCTCTGGCCTTTTGGCTTTGTATATTGGTTCTCTGTTCTAATACATTCAATTACCGAAAAAAAAAACTCAAATGTAATGGTATTTTCATACACTGTAGACTTGCTAGGTATAATCCTTTTCACGGAACTCTTTTAAGGTCCTAGGTTGCATCTATCTTATACTTGAGTTACTTACTTTGGAGGAGTTTCTCCTACTTCATCTAAATTTTATCAGTCTTAGGATGTAGGTCTCGGGCGCACAACTCTTTTATATTTTTGTATTCATTTATGTTCAGTTATTCAGACATTATGTTTACTTATTCATTCTTCCTTCTCGAGTTAGAGAGTTGTATTGGTTTTATTTATTTTGATTATTTTTTACATCTGTATTTTATTCAGAGTTGGATATTATTGATTACTTATTTATAATACTATAGTGGACAAATTATATCATTTATATATATTATTGTGGTTGAATGATATCAAAGTTGTATTATTTATTGATAATTGTGATATTTAGCATTCTCAAAATTTATATAGTTATATTATATTGCGGTCGTGCTTAGATTGTTATTAATCAACCTAAATATGAATTTTACAGGCTGTCATAATAATAATGTAGATATGACCCCTCGCTATGAAGAGGTTACATGTTGACAATTAATCATACACTTGTAACTTTGTCTTGGACTCTCATATTGCAACCCTAATGCTCTAAGTTTGATTATATCAATAAGATACATCTCCCTCTGTTTATCCCATGGATGTAGGAAAAGGAGACTTAGCCACATTAAATTATGTGTCCATTCAATTTTTACATTGCACTCTAGGACAACTTGGGAAATTACATTATAGTAGATGTAAATTTATAATTTGGCATTGTTCGTGAGAATTTTTCCAATCCCAACAATTGTTAGACCAAATTTTCCATACGGAGTGTTCTCCAGTTATTCCTTTCTCATGAACAAAGATATGAACCGGCTTGAGATTCGAATTAAAAGGCAAGACTATTCACATGTTAGCTCTCCGCTGTCGCCCAACAACACTAGATCTAAGGGCAAACAGTTCACCATATGTCCCCAGCCATTACAACCATCATCATGATAATATTTCTCAGTAGCTAACGACTAGAAATAAAACATCTCAATTGACCAAATGATATGAGGAGACGTTATTGGACCACATTGGGGAGATCTATTAATCAATTGGCAAGAATGCTCATGCAAGGAGACAACTAAGTGGACATTTAAAGAGCCATGGATCCTTCTTACCTCGATTATACCATCAACAAAGATAGAAGATTTGTTCTTCTAGTTTTAAAAATTTGTAAAAAGTTTACGTTGATCTATATTACAAAAGGCGCCCACTAGTTCCACTAGGGTAGATCATCCCATTAAGGGATCCCACATGATACATCATAATTCTTATATATATCGTCCTCCGCCACCGAGTAGAATCTTAAACTAAGAGGATCTATGTGATTACATCAAAAGGTTGTTAGAAGACCAATTACATTCAAGCAGAGTTCTCATTTCCAGGAGGACTTTAAGCCTTGAATCTAACTCACCTTTCAATAAAATATTTTAAAGCCTGTTGTACCCAAAGAAGTTCTTAGTTCCTGTTATTGCCTAAAACTAATATACTGTTATCTTAGTTGGAATAAACTAATTATAAGCAGATAACAAATAAGATATCTTAAGTATTGAAATACTAAACTAGTGAAAATAATAGATAAATGAGATAAAGATAAACATAACCATATTTACGTGGTTTGGCACAAAATAGTGCCTACATACATAGGTGCAGTGTTTGTTGTATTGAATTACTGGGAAAATCCTTAAACAAGTGAAATATTTAAGCTCTCAAGTTCTCTCTAGAGTTAGACAACATAACATTAAGGAAATATCCCGGATCCCCCAAAGTGATGGTGATGTGTTCTATTTATGGGCTATTAGAGAAAAGAGAAAGATGGGTGCCATGTGACCTGCCTTTATAGGTTGGGAAGGTACACACTTTACATACATGGTGAGAGAATAATCATTAGTTAGTTAAAGGCACAAATGGGAATATTTGCATATCATCCACATGTGCACGTGTATTAAATATTGATGACATCATTCAATCACATTTTACATGCTTGTTATAACGGAGTTAACTAACAGTGTCAAATGACCGCTGATTAGCAAAGTTAAATGAACTATGAAGACTGATTGGGCGACCTCATTCTGAGGCCGACCTGATTATTAGATGGGGATGACCTCATTCCTATTGATATACGACTCTAGGTGTCCTCTTCTAATTTATCCATGAGTTGCCCCATATTTATGGTATAACAATAGCCTCCAAGACTTTGCTCACGATTGTAGCTTGTAGCAGATTCTCTGAACTGTTACATCTTCAGGGTGGTTGCTAGCCAGATTGAGTGAACTTCAGGATGTCATCGGCTCGTGTTTTTATTGGCTTAAAAAGTAAACAGATTGTTTAAGCCGAGCACATTGACTTGTGAAATTTTGGAATTGAGGCTTCCACGTGTTGAGCACTAGTAGTGGCAAAAGGCGCATTTAATGCACGTGTTTCTTAGGCAATGTGGCATAAATTTTGATGCGTCAGTAATATTTTCAAGAGGTTATGTCATTCCTATATTCAAAAAGTGCAATCATTACCACCTCAAATGTTAAATACTTATTTTTAAGTCATTTAAGCCCTTTTGAACTCATACCATTCGCATATAAACCTTAGAGAGAGAAACCTTTCCCGATTGTTCAAGCCTTTCTTCTTTGACAATCCTCTCCCATTTTTTGCTATTCACGAATGCTCTTGTTCCAAAAGTTTCCTGTTGGCATGTATTTTCTCCTTTTAAGAGTTCATTGTTTGGGATTTGATCTTCTTTAAGTCAATTTGGTCCAATTTGGAGATCTCGTTACCATCTTTCCCTATTTTTCTTGTTCTAGGGTTTCTTCGTAATTATTATCATTTTTTGTTGCGATTTTGTTTAATATTGGGGTTATTGATGTTGATTGGCATTTTGTTGGTGGGTTTTGTGATTTTAGGCGGTCATTGTGTTTGTTGGCCTAGGTTTCTCTTAGATTTAGGGTTAATCTATATTTTTCATGGTTTCTTTTACCAAATCCATCTCTTTCTAGGTTGAATAATCCCCAAGACTTCTCTTATCCCTAAACCTTACCCTTTATAAGTGAAAACTCTTGGTTTAAGAGGGTGTCGAATCACATTCGTGAAATCAATGAAATTTTCCCCGGTTTTTATGAGTTTAGGAGGCCAGTTGACTTGCAAACTATTCATCCTCAAGACAATCCAGACCATCCCAACTTCACCCCTAAAGTTCTATATTCTATTGGATCGGATCCTTAGTCCCCAATTGTAGAGTACATTAGGTCTATGTTTCAGGGTTCCACTTAGCTGTGATGATGTCAATTGTCAGTCTAGTGAAAAAAATTATCCTGACACGAACTTCAAAATGACTACAATTGACTTGGGGACGTCTACCGAAGAGGCTAGGCCTAAAGATACCACTCAGCCTTTGAGTTTCCAAATAAACATCCTTGATGATAAGGATAGTATCTCTGGATGTTCGTATGATGCTGCTAATACTAATGCTCGGTACCACGCTTGTGATGTCATCGAGGCCAAACTAGAACTCTTACAAGTCCTTTATGATATCCCTATTTGCATAACATGCAAATTCCCTGATTGCGATGAGAGGGTTTATGATTGACATGATGACGATGAAATTTTCTTCCCACTTTAAACACTAAGGGATGAGTTAGTTTACCTCCCCACCCGATTATTAGGTCAATCCTAAGAGGTTATGGGGTGGCTCCAACATAGCTTCCCCCGAATGCTTACATGACAATTTTAGGGTAAATTGCATATTAGAAGAAACACTCTTAGTTTGATATCACTAGGGATGTCTCTAGGTTTATATATGGAATAAATGACAATGATAAAGCCCCGGGGTGTTATTACTTTTCCCCCAAAAAATCACATCAAAAATTAGTAGAAGTGGCTCAGACGAGCAATCAGAACTAGAAAAACAATTTCATACTTTTAAAGACAATTGGGAGTTCAACCCAAATGAGGGGTATAATTCTGATAGCGTTTCTTGCAAATGGTGTGGCCCGAACCATATTTACCTTTTTTTATTCCATCAAATAAATTTCTTTGTAAACTCTTTTTGTTCTTTTGAAGTGAAAAAAACTCCCATTTTTCCTAAATCCTTGAAAGCTCTTATTGACAAAGTTTGCAAGCCTGATCCTCCTAAGTTTGAGTAAATCTTTAAATAAATCAAGTTTACATCACTTGGGTATTACACACCTCTGGGAGGTGTTGAACTGAGGAAGCAACCTAAGCAGTAGTTGTAGCAGAAGCCGATGCTGATGCTGATCTTGAGGTTGAGGAAGGTAAAACATTTACACGTATTAGGTCATCTTTAGTTTTTCATGGTAGCTTTATTTACTATTGAATTTAAATTTATCCTCTACCCCATCATCCAAGGTGATCCAAAACATCAAAGGATCGAGGAGTCGAGGTAAACAAGGTTAATTTTGGAAAAGTGATGATTGAAGGGCAGTCTACTCGTCCTCTTGCTAGGGAAGTTGGTCATCTTCTCAATACTATAAGGTGGATCACTTTAAGTTTGATCTTGAGAACTGAAGAAGGATAAGGACTTTATCTTCCACCATATGAATAATGTTATGGATATTCTCATCTATAATGGGGACAATCCAAATTTTGAGTTCTTCAGGAGTCTGGATCTTCACTCTTTTTGGAAGGTCGCCCATAAAAGGGTATTTGTGGTAAGTTCTTAGAAAGTATCTTATTATTTGTTTTTCAAAACTCGTTAGTATTTGATGATCTCATTGTATTCTCTTTCAGGGTGAAATGACCGATACTATTCTTCAAAGGAAAACCTTGACCGGTGTTAATGCCTATCAGTTGGAGAAAAATTCCAACATGGAGCTTCACACATGATGAAAATCTTGGAACCATGAGAATATCAAGCTATAAGAAGAGCTCAACAAGACTAAGGGTGACCTGAAGGAGACTTGAGGTGATCTAAAAAAGAAGGACGAGTATCTTGTTGAAAGGATCCTCGCCCTGAGATCGGCTAAGGAGGCTAAAAAGATGAAGGGGAAAGATTCTACTAATGCTGTAAACATTCAAATCCTAAAGGAGGCCCTTTCCAAAGCAAATGAACCTCTTTACAAAGCCGAGGAGAGTGCCTATATGAGGTACAAGGCTTCTATTAACTATACTGTGGAGACCACCTATCAAAGGGTTATGATCAATTAAAAAATAGGGTAATGAAGCACTACCCTGATATCACAAAGGTTGTCAACGAATGGGAGGAGGATGACGAGGAAGCTAGAGCCCTGGCAACTGAAGAGTATGTTATGGAGAAAGATGAGCATATTGCTAAAGATCAGGCAACTGGTGAGACCAAGTAACTTAATACTAATGGTCCAACTCTCATTTCTCCTCAAGTTGTTCAAGCGAATGTGGAAGAGACTTCTAGAGACATACCTATAGCTAAGGCCACTTATGGAAATGCCTCTAATATTCCTCCTATTAACCAATAAGCTCCTGTTTCTTGATCTCCTATGTCTTCTATATTTTATAAAGCTTTAACTTGCAACTGCTCATATCCGTTTTTCTAATCACGTTTGTAATTTTGAACAATCGCCTTTAATGTTGACAATTTAGTCGAATGGATGTATTATTTGAATACAAATATTTTCCATCCTCCTCTACCTATCTTTGTGCATGTGGTGTTTGTTTTGTTTAATTTTCTATAAGTTATTTTGATCGTTTAAGCTATTAGCCCCCAATCGTACTTAAGTGTTTTTTTATATATTATACAATGTATTTTTCACAATTAAACTGGTCTGATCTTATCGAGCTAACAGTATTTAACCTTGTGGTCATGTGGTCAAATCTCGTCGACCTAATTTGACTTACCAAATTTTTATATAAGAATAGGCCTACCAATCGGATAATTCATTGGTCTTACAATTGGTGAAACCCAATAGGGACCATACCAGTTTGGTTTCAACTTATTTCCCTTGTGGATGACTTTATTCAAGACGTAATCCCCTTATTGTAAGGTTCTCGAATTCATTTTCTTATTGTAAAATAATGTTGCCCTTCGTTAGTAAGCTTCCACCCATAGAGTTGCTTGTTCCCAGATCTTTTTTATCAAATGTAGATCGAGCCTTCATATGAAATCACTAACAAGTGAATTGAAATTAAGCACTCTGTTGCTTGGCATGCCTATCTATATTGGCACCACTGCTTCTAAGACAAATGCTGGTATGAATGGAGTCTCTCTTGTTACTGTTATAAGGGTTTTCCTATAAGCCCACAAGATACTTTGTAACTTATTAATACATTTTAACTTGAAATCGTCCAACCTCTTTTTCATTCCATCCAACAAGGTTTTGTTGGTAACCTCTGGCCACCCAATACAATGTCGATGAGCAGGCAATGGATGTATCTTCTTTATTTGACACCTGATACAGTAGATAAGGAACTCGTAATTATCGAATTGCGTGCCATGGTATTTGATGCACGCATAGGGAATCCCATATCAGTAAATTATATTCTTCCATATGAAATGAAAGACTTTGACATAGGTCCTCTCGACTAGAGGTTTTTCCTCAACCCATTTCATGGAAAGTCTACAATAATAACTAAATATCTTATTTTGCCCTTTGTCTTTGTTAATGCGATGACCAGGTCGATCCCCCACATGACATAAGGCCACGGGGATGTGATCGGTACTAGAGCTTCTCCAGGTATATTATGTATGCATACGTATCATTGGCATTTGTCACATTTTCTAGCATAGTCAGCTCAGTCCTCCTTCATAGTCGACCAATGGTACCCTTGAGTCACGACCCATGTTACCATCGACCTGCCTACTAAATGTGCCCTGTAAGAATTTTTATGAATCGATTTGATCAGCCCGAACACCTTTCTGGGATGAACACACTTCAATAAGGAGAGAATAAATCCTCTCTTAAATAAGATCACATGCCAACACATATCTATCTTCTTTGTAGCGAAGTCTCCGTGCTTCCTCGGGTATTTCGATTCTACACCTATCTCTAAATAGAGCATTCGTACAATCAATGAACATTTTTCCTTACGAATGTAACAAAAATTACCTCTAGTACTTTTAGGATTCTTAGTACAAGTTTTTGATTGATTCAATTTGTATGTATTGGCTTAATTACGGGGAAAACATTTTAAGTCATAGGTTAGGCTTTGTGCATGTTAACCTTTCAAACCTATAGCGTGTTTGATCGAAGATGTAGTGGCAAAGCTTTAGAGATTGCATTATCGTGCCATGTTTCGTGCCACATTTAGTCTTCTTGATTCCAAGGATCTCTCAGATATATGAATGCATATAAATTTTCATCCTTGGAATTTTATAATTAGGTGTTATGATTTTAATAAAGTTATTTTTAAAATGGTTTTAAAATGATATTATCCTTTTTTATTTTTATTTTTTTAGAAGGTAAATATTTTTTTTTGGGACCTCGTTATAACGAACTTGGGAAGTTGTTTGAACGAGTAGGTAACTCATTAGATCCCTGTTCAAATGAAACTTTGAACGAGATTTTTTTCACGTTTCGCTGGAATCTCATTGGAAATATCGTTCGAATGGGGTTCAAAGGAGTTGCTATACTTCGTTTGAACGAGGTACAAAGTTGTTCGAAAGAGTACGCAAATGTTGAATAAATCTGAGATTTTCCAAACGTTTTTTCATCCTTATCTCGTTTTTCACAAATCTCCTATAAATAAGAGTGTTGAGTAGCATTTTTTAAGATAATTTTTCATTATTTTAGAGTTCCCAACTCTTTCAAAAAGCTCTCCAAAAACCCTACTTTATACCCAAGTAGTTTAGGATCTAAGCTTCATCTTATATATTCTTTGAAGATCCTATTTTGGGCACTAAGTTTTATTCCCTGCATCTTTATTAGAATCATTTCTTACAGTGGACTATGTATTTACTGTTTACACACGGTGGACTCCGTGGGGTGGTGTTGCGATAAAGAAGCGGTGGATTCTATGTTCCTGTCAATTGATGGTTGTTGAGCCTGAATAGGTGGATACCTAAGAGTGTGTGGAATCACACGTTACAGCATCTATGTGGGTGGTATCCTCGTGGAGGAGCAGTTGAAGATTGATGACGCGTCAAGGCTAGTAAGGGAGTCGAGTCATTGACTAAGTTATTTGTTAACTTGTGTAAATCTGTATCATAGTGAATTACGTGGTTGGGTCTTTTGAGTTTTTTCCCATTGCGAGTTTGACTCGTACATCGGGCATTATGTGATTGATTTATTTTATCTTGCTATACTCATGATGCATGTTTAGGATAAGATAAAATTGGTTAATTTCTTATTCACTACAATATGTTTAAAATTGGTGCTAAGTTTTACTTTGGGTTATCTTGTTTAAGTTTTATATTTAATTTGAAAAAATATATAAAATTGATTTTATTTAGACCGCCCTCCGTACTCTTACAACTTCAAATTGGTATCAGAGAAGGTACACTAAGTTATCATGTAGATCCTTATTTTGTATTATTTAGGGTGGTCTGTCTGTCTGTCTCTCTTTCTCTCTCTCTCTCTCTCTCTCTCTCTCTCTCTCTCTCTCTCTCTCTCTCTCATATTTGTTTATTTTTCTCTCGATGGATCCCTAAAACGATAAGTTGTCCGATGCACTTATTGGTAATGACGATTTTGATATCCGAGATGAGTTTAATGAGCTTCATAAAGATGCTAATGTAATACCCCGTATTTTTCTGCTATATTAATTTGGGGATTTATTAAATTTAATGTGAATGATTTATTTAATAAAAATTCGGAAATTAATTATGTTATAATTATTAACGTGACGAGAGTTAGTAATTATGGGAAATTGGTTGAATATTACTATTGAGAAAAGTAATATATTATATTGGTTATATTGAATGTCATGAGTGAATTAAATGACGATTTCGGAAATTTACGTCGGAACGTGCTCGTGTCACGTCGGGACTAATTTTGTTAAATAAAAAGTGAATATTTTATAGGTTGCCCGTATGGTCGTTTTGAGTGCGCCAACGCGTCCGGTAGGGTCGAGATAGTCAGAAAAGTGTACCCGGGGGTGTAGTTTGGGTCTCGGGGCATTTTTAGGCCTAATTAGTACCCCGGGAGGGCATTTTAGTCATTTTACATAATTGGGTAATTAAACCCACGAAATTCAACAACCTATATCAGCCATTTAGGTTAGCCTTTTAGGGTTAGAATATCCACAAATCAAGTGACAGCCATTGGAGAAGAGAGGAGAGAGCTCCAAGGCAATTCAAGGCCAAAAAGTCACCGGTTTGCACCGCCGCCACCACCACCGCGTAGATCGCGAGACGAGGAACGCAGCCATACTATCAGCCGTGAATCAGAATACCAAAAATCCCAGGCAAGTGTTTAACTTGCTATTTTCGTTGGTGCAATCTTCATATTAGTTTAGGAATGATTTGTGATGAAAACTATGGAAGAAAACCCAATTTATGATAGGAGAATCCATGTAGTATTGATTTATATGTTGATTCTGGAAACCCTTGCCATGTAGAGGAAATAAGCCACGAAATTTTGATGATCATAAGAAAGAAATTCTGGAGAAAAATTTGTTAGAAAACTGTTTAAGAAAATTCTAGGGTTCTTGATAATTGGATAAAATTTTAGGTTGAAAATCCATGCTTAAATGATGAATATGTACATGCCTTACGTTAGAATCATCTGATATATTGTTATAATGTTAGTAGTAGAATTCTGGGACGATTGGAACTTGAAAATATGGATTTGGTGAAATTTTGGTGATGAAACCCGTAACTGCATTTCTGCAGAATTTTTACAGACCTGCTTGATCGATCGATCGAGCCTAGAGCTTCGATCGATCGAAGGTTCGATCAATCGAGCCCCAGACCTCGATCGATCGACCCCTCCTGGAAGACTCTTATTTCCCTTGTTTACTTAGTTAAATTAAATTTATCGTGAAATAATTCTTGGGTATTCTTAATGAAATGTTTTGGGAGATAGGAAAGACCAGTAGGACATATGAATAAGTGTTGGGAAGTTTATTATAAGACGAGAATCTTATTTTGGGGATAATTATATAATGAACGATGAAATTACATATTTCAAGTGAGAGATTGCGGCGAATATCTACGATAGTAAATAGAGGTATACTTACTTAATTTCCCACTTGGAAGGATAGAGTTCACGAATGTCATGTATTAAGTGAGAAAACCCTTCGAGTTTAGGTTAGAGATGAAACCTTATACGTAATACTAATAATGTGAAATGTAGAATAAATGGTATAATTATGGGTGACGAGAAGAACCTATATTAATATGATAAAGTGGTATATTTATATGATTGGGTGTACATATATTATATACTTGTGAAAATCATGCCCACGCTACTTGCTATCCCTGAGGTTACCGCGCTGGGACAAGTCTTATCTCGATGGGACCTTTATGGGGGATATTGACTTGTACCCTAGAAGATAGATGTCCTTGGTACAGGCTATTGACGTGATAGTTCAGACGGTCCTAAGAGACGCAGGCATGTGCCATCCTCTTAGAGACTTGGAATCTATTCTTCGCCTCAATTTTGTTTGTGTTTGTGTTAATACAATTCGAGAGTGATTCCGATTGTATTCCCCTTAATATGAGTGATATGGGGTTTTGGATAGTAGAGTATGCCAACACCATAGTTTATTTGGGGTGCTGTTATAATATATATATTATTCGAGTAGTTAATATATATATATATGGATTTCTGAAATTTGGAACTACCTACTGTGAATTGATATGTAGGATATGGCTGATGACTCAAATTGTAAATTACTGGTTTTGGGAAAGTATAATATGGCACTGGAAAACTTTATGGGATAATAAAGTTAAAAATGAGAACTTTGGTGATTAATTAAAATATTCTTTTCAAACAATTGTATCGTTAAATTTTAAATCCTGCTATATACCTAAGATAAGTTAAATCATTGGGGAAAGGATAGCGTATTCTATGATAAGATAAACCGTTGGGAAGGTTAGTGCGATAGGTGTGCACATTAGGAGAGAGGTGAGTATTTTCTCAAGAGAGTGACGCACTAATATGTTGTTGCATTGGACTGTATCAATTTAAATACTTGCTAAACGTATTTTAAAATCAAACACACTTTCGGGCTTTGACCCATTTCTTTCTCTCTCTCTCTCTCTCTTGTATATATATATGTATGTATTACAGGTGCCCAGCCACAGGGACGTCTTGATTAGGATCTCTTAGAAGGAACGCGCTGCAGCTTAGATGGGAGTTGCAGGTCTCTTGATTAGACGACTTCGTTCATTTGGATCCACTCTTAGTACTTTCATTTAGTTGGGCATGTGTAGCCCTTTCCTTTATTTCTTTGTTATTAGGACTGTTGTATTTCAGTTATTTCCAGATTTGTTACTATGGGAGTTATTCGGATTGGATGTATGACTTTATATTTCGCATGTTGACATTCGATTTACGTATGTTTTAAATTAATTGGTTTGTGTTCCTGGTTTAATGTGGTGTGATTCTTAATTGTAGAAATGTTGCTTTTAAATAAATAAATAAATATTTTTCTTAAAAATAAAATTTGGAAAATTATGTATGAAAATGGTTTTGACACTTAGCTTAATTATTTAGGGTGTTAAATTGGAAAATTTATTTTTATCGACAGTGATGTTGAGAATGAACCAACTGTTTAAATTGATTTAATTTAATAAAGGAGTGATCGCCCGGTATTTAATTAGGCGGGGTGTCACAACTAAAAATTTAGCTCTTGTGAACTTGAAGTTTGCAAAAAGAATTAATTTTATTGAAAAAGAAAATTTTCGTTTTAAAGCTGAAATTATTTTTTTGTGAACTGTTCAAATTCAAAGAGACATCCTTTGTGAGAAGCTCATTGTGACAACCCGCCTAATAAAATACCGGGCGATCACTCCTATATCAAATTATAACAGGAGTCTCATATGGATCATTCTTAGCATCACTGTCGAAAACCAATTTAATTACTAATAACCTATTAGGCTGGCATCAAAATTTTACTTAACTACTCTTTTTAAACAACTACTAAATTAAAACATCCATAAAGTTTAGATGAATGAAACTGAAATGAAATAAAATAACCGGACACTCGGTTCAAATATGATACAACCATATCGAATCCCGTGCTAAAAGGCGGTAAAAGAACAAATAAATGCAGTTGGGTTGTTAGCCCGAATGTTTATACAGTACCTCATATCTAGAGTATAAGAATAGAAGCGTTTACTGTAAACCTGCGTGCATCCACAGCTGCTGCAACAGACGTTTGACTCGAAAGAATTGTCATCCAGGCGTCCTTGTGTCTGAACACCTATCTATATATATATATAGCAAGAGAGGAAAAGTAGATAAACGGGTCAGAGCCTGAGTTTGAAAATATTTAGCAAGTGCATAAATGCTTTATTTTTAGAAAATAGGTTTGATCTCATTTTTAAATTTGGTATCGCACTCCCATGAGAAACCCTCGCCTCTCTTCTAATAGTGCACTCCTAGCGCATCCCTCTAAACATCCTAGTCAGATTATATTGACTAACTAAACCACTTCCCACCTTCTAACCTTCCTATGTAATCCAAGTACTAAGGGCTAAACTTATCCCCTGTCTCAACACTATGCCATGTTCGTGCGTGGGGTGTCTCGCAAAGCGAAATCCAAATAAGGAACCCCCCCGATACACTATTACGCGACAAGGTTGATCGTCGAGATCCATTAGACCCTCAGTACACGAAAGATATATATATTTATATATATACACCACATAAGAAATCCCAATATAAGAGCACTAAGAGTTAAACTTCTCCCCAGTCTCAACACTAAGCCATGTTCGTGCGTGGGGTGTCTCCCAGAGCGAAATTCAAACAAGGAACCCCCCCAATACACCACTACGCGGCGAGGTCGATCGTCGGGATCCACTAAACCCTCAGTACTCAATTTATAGATATATACTCATATTTTATATTCATACCATGTTACACTTCCAGATATATCTCCCGGAATGAGAATTCATCTTTATAATGCACGTTCGGATATATCTCCCAGACTAAGGTTTATTTTGTTTTTATTTTTATCTCAAAACTTTCCATTTCCTTTCTTCTATCCAGGAAATGTATTTGAAAGCCAATTTTATTATCATAAAAATGCTTTTTCATCTCATATGTTCCCATTTCCCTTCTTCCATCCAGGAAATGTAATTAAAACCAATTCATTTATCCCATTTCCCTTCTTCCATCCAGGAAATGTAATTAAAGCCAATTTATTATCATAAATTGCTTTAACATCAATAATGTCCCAAATTATTGAGAATAGTTATATTTCATATCATATAACGATTCTAAGACCGCCCCTCCGGGTTTCCCCACTGGGCGCGCCCCTAAATGGCTATCATCTTCCAGGGCCTATAAATCAAGACAACCTGAGATCCAACAACGCAAGACATCGGGAAGCGGCCATATGCATGCGGGAGAGTCATAACCACACCCAGAATTACCTCACCAGCGCAGTAAAACATATAATAATCGCCCATATGGCCTAGGACTATATTTCCCTGCATTCATTAGCCAGGGGACTTCACCTTACGCGCGCAACTTCCCTTATGATAGCGATTTAGAGAGGTGTGTTCACATAAATTATCATTTATGAAAATCATTTCTTTTTCCAATTTGAAAACATTCATATTTTACATTCTCAAAATCATTTATATCATAACATATATATACTTTAATCACATACTACATATATACCATATATTCCCCCTCGAATATATATGTGTGGCCATAATTGCCAATCACATCTAGCGATGACCAATAATCCCAAAGATTCTCTCAAAGAATCATATACATACGTTCACATACTCACGATACCATACCGGAAGTATTCCGTCACTTGATAAATAGTAAATGCCTTATTCTCATCTAAGGATTTAGTGGATATCTCCAAATATACTGATTCCCTCTAAGTGAATACATATATTCCCAATTCCATCCTAATAATCTCGTAGGATTCGATCAACCAATATCAATACAATTATGTTTTCCTACGCGCATAATTATATAGGCCTAAATGCCCTACCGAAATATCTCAGGGATTATTCTCCCCCGAATACCCCTAAATTAAATAGGTTGTGGATTTCCTTCCCACAACAAACCCAAGGACTACATTTCACTCAAATAGTGATCTAGAGGTACCCAATCTATATTTAGGAATCCCTAATATTTATCTCCAAACAATTCTAGCATTAATTCTCCCAATATCAGGTTTGATTTCTAACTAACGATTTCGATCTCGGATAGTTTTCCGTAGAAAAATCACTATAAATCCAAAAAATCAGAAAATACGTGGTCGGCGCCCACGCGACCGCATCGAAAAGATATACAATTTTCATTTTTTGACCAAGAGCCGAATCGATTCGCCTCTAGGCCGAATAGATTCGGAAAGCACGTTGGCTACTGTTCATCGTCTTCTATGAGACTGTTTCGGCCCTTAAAGCTTCTCCCAAGCTTTTGTCTCCTCTCCCAACGTCCTACAACCTCAACCAACTACTCCTACTCATATAAAAATGGTTCTAAACATCCTAGAACCCGAAACCAAAAATTTATTTCGATTAATTTCTAAGTTTCTCCGATTAGAAAATTATTGGGGTTTATTCGTTTGAACTCTCGAAAACCCGTTTTATCCACGAAAACCCAACCCAAAATCTTTAGGGTTTGTTAATACCAAACTACGATATGATATTTATGCTCAAAAGTAAATAAAGCAAGTAAACACTTGCCTCGTGGATAAAATTCAACAATCCCGAGTCGAGTCCGACGGAGTTTGGCCGGAAATCTCCTCTTTCTCTCCACTTTCTTCCTTCCTCTCTCTCTCTCTTCTCTCTTATCTTTCTCCTTTCTCCCTTTCTCCCCCCTTATATTAGGAGAAAAGGGTTTATACCCCTTAAAACCCCAAAACGACTCGTTTACTCAATTACGAGCCCTTTTAACTCTAAAATTCCCCGAAACTGAATTTCGACAATCAGACACTCTTTTCCGACTATCTCGGCCATTCCGAGACTCACGGCACAGTCGAATTTCCCATTCGAGGTACTTGACCGCAATCCACTATTTTAACCCAATATAACTTAATGCGGGTTTTCCAATTAAAATCTTATCTTCTGTCGCTTTACTCAACGACGACATATTATTAAAATACTCCAACTTATTAACTTAATCCCAAAAGTAAATATACCATCCATCGAAAATCATCCTCAAAAATCCTAAAAATCACTATTCCGAGAAATTCCTCAAATTTTCAATTTATACCCAATTATGGAATTTAATTATCTTCAAAAGGACGGGTTGTTACACTCGTGGACATGAATGGCGATTTTAAAACTTTAAAAGTGATCAGGAAAAGGAGTTAGAATATAGTTCAATTTTTAGAGAAAGAAATAGAGGACTATAAAATTTCTAGGGGTCCTGTACGTGCCATTGAGGATAACGACAAGTCAATAATTATTTTTAAGGTACATGAGAAGACTCTTAGGGATAAGTTTGTTTACATTGAGGAGGAGCGAGATAACCTTCTATATATTATTAAAAAGTTAAATAATGGGCGTCCCTATCATTTGAGGAGTTTAAATTATTTCCTGAGTCCAGTATTTTAAAGTTAAAATATGATCTAAGAGACTCAAGTAGTGATGGTACTATCTTCGGTAATTCAAATTTTTTCGTTGTTAAAGGCAAGACCATCATTTATTTTAGGGGTCAACCACAACCGAAAATGTTAGAAATGGTCAATGCAAAGGTCCCATTCCTCATCACGTAAAAACGTACGCACACTGCGGTAGGAAAGGTCACCTTAGGAATTTTTTTCTATGATCTTAAGAAAGACCATAGGAAGTTGAAGCCTAATGTCCCCATGGTTTACAAAGCCCGACGCATTAAATTTTCATCTATTTGGGTTAAGAAATTGATTTTAGAGGCGCTCAATGTTAGACTAGTTGATTCTCGCAGAGCACATAACTCTTCACATGTTATATCTTATGAGTGATTGCTTACATGTTTTTCATACACTGCTTTTGTACTTCTTGTTATTTTACTTAATAGTTGTATTGAAAAATAAAAAAAGATTTTATTTGTCTTTTGAATTATTTTTTTTAAATTGATATCAGTTTGAAAAATGTTTAAAAATTCAAAAAGTTTTTTGGTTTATGTGTAGTTTAGTTTTACACATTTTGTATGACATATTGGTTTGAATCTGCTTCATTACAAGTTTTTACGTGGCTAGGACATTTGATTATGATTTTCAATGCTTAGATTGTTATTAATCATGCTTGCATAAAGTTGTTTGACTTTGATTTGCTTAATCGATTCACTTTGTATATGCCTCCACACACACATATACATGAGTTCTTTTGAACTTTCACTTCACATGTTATATTTGAGCTAAGTGAGATATTATCCCATCAATCTTGTCATCTGCATATCTATTGACGGAGATTTGTGCATGTAAGAACCGTTGCCCATGAGTACATTAATTTTAATTAAAAATATGAGGGTGTATGAAAAAGGGCTACAAAACGAGAAAATATCCTTTGAGGGAAATACACCATTGGTAAGAGCCTAAAAAAA
Organism: Sambucus nigra; assembly: GCA_949130495.1. NCBI lineage: Eukaryota > Viridiplantae > Streptophyta > Magnoliopsida > Dipsacales > Adoxaceae > Sambucus > Sambucus nigra. Next base: position 657,842,333 of record OX422209.1, on the reverse strand, counting down.
TGAGAGGCAAAAGGAAAATATCATAGGCCAACATGTCTGTTTAATTGATTTTAAAAAATGGTACCTTCAAAAGAATTGAGTGAAAATAGTATATGACATTTTATTAGCTTTTCAGGGTGTTATAGTTAAATATCAACGAGTTTGCACAATGAATCATAGTTATGCTTATCATGTCGTGCATCTATTGATTTGTAGAATCATAAAAATTCTAGTCTTGTGTTCCACTGTGTCTGTTTTTCCATTTTTTTAGTTCACTTTATTTATCACTTGAGGATAAATCTTAGTTTGATAGGTCAAATAGAACTTCTTGGACATTTTTGGGTGATTAGGTTATAATTTATGTGTTTTGTGTCATTTATACATATATATATATATATATATATATATATATATATATATATATATATATATATATATGCTTGTGTGTCATTGGTATATTTTGCAAATTTTTATATATGGTATCGTTCGTTTTGAGTCTTTGCATTTGCTTTTAATCCATGTTTGCCATGCGTTTTATCTTTGGATCAAATTGGCATGCTATATGACTATATTGGTATCTCTGGTTGCTTGTTTGCATTGTATCTCATGCTTCATTGTGTATGTAAGTTGGTATCATATTTGCATCAATATTAATATTAATTGATCATTGTTTTAATTATTTATGTTTGTGTTGCATCTTATGTTTATTGCACTTTAGACCATTGCATGCCATTATTCTTTTCTCTATATTTCCAATCGATATCACATGTTCTCACATTTTGGGGGAGATATGGTTTATGTTAGACACATGGTTATTATGCATTCTTAATTTGTCTATTCCTGAACAAAAAGGGAAAGAAGTAGTATCTATCACTTTAGTGTTAGAAGGAGAGCTTTATCTTAGAGGGAAACGTCTTACCTATATGGATATTGTTAGACATAAGGGGAGTTTTATTCTTAGGCAGTTTATATTGTTATATATTCAAGTTTCATTTGAAGGTGTGTTTAAGTGTGCAGGTTAGCACCATGTGCAAAGGTTACAAGAGTGCAAAGTTACTTAGCGTATGTGTTTGTCAAGTTTGTACTTCTTCCTTTTGAGGTTGAGGATTGAGTCCTTTAGAGAGCTTAACATCCATAGGAGTTTTTATTTTTGACTTTATCTCGGAATAGCCAAAGGGGGATATTTGTAAGGATAAATTTTCAATTGAGCCAATTTGTATGTATTAGCTTAATTTAGGACAAAACATTTTGAGTCATAGGTTAGGCTTTGTGTATGTTGACCTCTTCAGTCTATGACATGTTTGATTGAAGACGTAGCGGAAAAGCTTTAGAGATTTCATTGTCGTGTTTCATGCCTCGTTTAGCCTTCATGATTTAGAGGATCTCTCAGGTATGAATGCACATACATTTTAATCCTTGAAATTTTATAATTTGGCATTATAATTTTTATAAAATAATTTTATCACGTTCTATATTTTTTGGAAGAAAAATATTTTTTTGGACTTTGTTAGATTGAACTTAGAAAGTCATACGAACGAGTATAGGCCCCTCGTTAGATTCTTGTTAAAAAAAAATTAGATGTATCTACTATTTGCTAGAATGTCGTTGGAAATGTCATTCGGATAATGCTCAAACGGGATGCTATACTTCATTTGAACGAGATAGAAAGTTTTTCGAATGATTACACAAATTTTTGATAAATTCGAGATTTTCCAAATGTTTTTTCATCCTTGTCTTATTTTTAACAAACCTCCTATAAATAGGAGTGCAAAGCAGTATTTTTATTAGAGAATTTTTCATTATTTTAAAGTTTCCAACTCTTTCAAAAATCTCTCTGAAAACCCTAGTTTATACCTAATTAGTTTAGGACCAAACCTCATCTTATATATGTTTTGAAGATTCTGTTTTGGGTACCAAGGTTCATTCTCCACATCTTTGTGAGAATCGTTTCTAACAATGGACTCCATGGTGTGGTGTTACAGTGAAGAAGCGGTGGATTTTGCGTTCCTAACCACTGACAGTTGTTGAGCCTAGATCGGTGGATACCGAGGCATGTGTGCACTCACAAGTTATGGTACTTGAGTGGGTGGATTACTTTGTTGTCACTGTAGAGGAGCGGTTGACTATTGAAGACTTGTCAAGTATGGTAAGGGAGTCAAGTCGCTGAGTAAGTCATCTATCAACTAGTGCAAATCTGTATCATAGTGAATTGCATGGCTGGGTCGTCTGACGTTAATTCCGTTATATGTTTTCCTCATACATTGAGAGTTGTGCGATTGATTTATTTTATCTTGCTATACTCACCTAGATGCAGGCTTCGGATAACATAAATTTGGTTAATCGTTTAATCACAATAATATGCTTAAAATTGGTGCTAAGTTTTACTTTGGGTTAACCTGTTTAAGTTTTATATTTAATTTAAAAAAAATTAAAAAATTGACTTTTGTTCAGACCACCCACTGTACTACTGCAATTTCAAGGATAACCAATAAATAAACATACTTTTGTACCTTATTTTAACTTCCTTAGCTCCTTCCACATCGCTAATGCTCGGCACCCCCAAATCCGAACATGTCCTAGAATGAGCACACGCCTAGTCCAAGGTTCTATGTGAGTTGAAAAGACTAATTTAGGTGAAATTAAATTCTGAATGTATATATCCTTCTCTTAAGTAAAATCCCAATACGAATGTTGCAATCCTTAGTAACTTATCAGGGACCTTATCATACCTAAAAGATTCTTATTAGTTCCTTTTCTCATTCCAAAGTGGAATACCCATTGTAGAGAACTAGGATAAATCCCCATATCCAATTAATTATTTTTTAACTCTTCCAAGAGGTATACAACCCCAGGATTATATCATAGAGTTTGGATTCGTATACCTCACATATTCTCCACCTTAGTCTTGTGCACTTTGAACTAATCAAAGGCTTAATAATACCTTGAGATATCATCAATGACGTTATGAAACACTCAAAACCACCTTTTTGACCTGATAGTCAACAAGATGACATAAATTGAGATGAAACATTTCCAAAACATCTTTGGATCTATAGATTTTGGTCATAAAGGAGTCCATTCTTATTTTACCTTCTAAATAGGATTCATAGATTGTAAGTTACTCCACTTATGATGAACTCAATTATCTATTAAAACTAACTTGAATTCTTTTTAGAATAAAATAACAAAAGCATAATTATCAAACTTATGTTTTGTTAAATTAGAACGGAAACTTTATCTTTAATGAATGTCAGTTAACATGATTCATTTAACTATTTATAGGTATTGGCGAGATAATATTTAGAATGTATAAATTGTTTTTCAATGTACTAGAAATTTTAAAAGATATCGAAGTTGTGATATAAATAATTTTATTAAAATAATCGAATATATGTTTTTTTTTGTAAGTAAAATGAATATAACACAAAGAGGAACAATATAAAAGGGGCAAAACCCCTTGGAGGCCTTCCAAGCTAGGGAAAAGGATGATGGGCGACCCCAAACATCAAAACAAACAAAAACTGAGATAGGAGGATACAAAAACCCAATCCAAACACCCCCAAAGCATGAGGAAGCAGGGCCTAACAACCAAATTAACCATCCATGGAGGACTCAAAGATGTTCCAGTAGTGGCAAGCTATTCAGTTGTAGTAGCTTCTCTTAGCATTCTTCCACTTTTCAGCTTTTCTTGTCATCACGAATTCAATCTCCTTAATCAGCTCATTGGGGTTCTTGGTTCATCTTCTATATATTCTATTATGTCTTTCTAGCCAAATGCAATACACAGTGGTGGAGAAAGATAGATCTCTTAATTTAGTCATGGGAGACTTCCCCTGAGCTTTCCTTACAGCATCATTGACTTCATCTTGCCATGACCCCATGTCCTTATACACCTATAACAAATTTAGAAATCAAAACCCACATTTTCCCTCTAAAACCAGGTACATAAAATAATTTACCTACATTATCCTTATGTATTTACCAAAATAAAAAATGGATGCCCTACTGTTAATACTGTTGCATTATTATTATTGCCCGTTATTATAAATATCTCTGTTTTAAGTAATTGTCTGATTACCTGAGAACTTTAAAAAGATTTACAGTTCTGATTTGTAGTTTTCGAGTCTCCACATCAATATCTTATAGACCAAAACATAAATATTTCATATACTTTTAAAGAGAAAAACTATTACCTTATCTTTTTTCCTTATAGAGTTTGGAAAAAGGACATCGTTGCTATAAATGTTCTAACTACTTGAATTGAAAACACCCACCTATCGGCTCTTTCAGTACTACGGAGGAATATGAGCTTTCTCAACCCCATATTGTTGTCCTTGAGACTTAGTCTTATTCTTTTACCTTTCTTTAGGGAAAAAGTAAATCTCTTCTTAAAAACTAATAGTATGCCTTGGCTTCTGATGATGGTCACCAACAGATTACGAAATGGATATGGGGTTCCCCATCTATTTCTAATCCAAAGAATCCTTTGTTCACCAAATGATGAAAATAATTTTAGAAACATGATTCTTACTTGAGCTTCATCAACCAACATCAATGTTTACAAATTCCAATCAGTCAGTTCTTTAAAATTAAAATATTCATATAAATTATCCCGTAGGGGGTACTTAATATACATAACACTTAATTTAAAATCGTTACCTTAAATTTTAAAATACCTTGATTTCATGATTAATTCCCTTTGATGGGGAGGAAATCCAAGTACTAATTCGAGGAATTAATCACATCACAATTTTAAAATGTATATGGGAGTCTTTTGTTAAATAAATTTATTATCCCTATAAGTTAGAACAATGTCCAATTACATCTTCAATCCTTGAAATTTATTCCAATTAAAGCTTTTTTACTTTAAGACTAAAGCAATGGGAGAACAGTTAAATTCATTTTTGAAATCCTAAAATAATTATTGAAAAATTTGATTTCAATTAAATATATGAGAATTAACTTTGATTAAATTTTAATTTGTCATCCCCTACCGTCTATTAGAACTAATCCCATCGAGCATCCTAGTTCCCTTGTTAAGTGAGATTTCTCGATAAGAGCTTTAATCACCTCACCCTGAACCAGCCAAATTCTAATATTTCAATTATGTTCTTCGAATTGTCCAGAAATCTTTTATCCCATATAATTGAATAGTCGATGTCTTTTGGTCTCACATCTAATGACATTGACTCTGATGGGGAAGATATAATTAGTTGTGTTTAAGTGTACACCATAGATTTATTCATTGAAATTATATATACTCATATAGAACTTCCCTGGTGGGGGACCAAAAAAGTGTCATGATTAATACCATCCAATGAAGAGGAAAGCCAAATATTAACACAAGGAATTAATCACATCATATTTATAAAATATCGATGGAGATCGTGGGGTTTATGTTAAAACTCCCCTTCCACTTAATATTTAGACATAAAAGGATTTTGAAAAACTATTCATTCAATTCTAAATCCCATCCCTGGTAATTACTAATTTACTTGTATAATTTAAATTTTCCAATCTCACTATTTTTATTTTCCAAAAATAAAAATATTTTAAAATTAAAATAAAACTTGGAGATCAAAATTTAATTTATACATTTAGATTAATTACTCGAGTAAATTCAACTTAGAAAAGAATAAATGAAAATAGATTTTCTATTAAAAAAGGTGTTCTTGGCTGGTTACAATAATAACCCATGTTATCCATAATAATGTGGGGTCTTAATTAATTAATTATCAGATAATAATTAGCAACATGATAATGATGGTAAAATAATAATAAAATAGAATAATGATGATTCAAATAAGAAATAAATTTCCCTTTCCATCATGGCCTAGAGTTCGACCTGAAGTATAACTTTTCATGATCAAGAATCCCACTTGAAGTAGAGTTCCTTTAGAATAAGAGTCTTATTTGAAGTATACTTTTATAAAAACTCGAGTTCTTTATGTTCGTTGCCTCTAGAAATACTCGTTTTTTATTCTAGAAAAATTAGGATGAAGATCCGTAGTATAACCAGTTAAAACAATAGTAAAAATGAACAAATATGCATCATTTGCAGAGGTCCAAATCAATCCTCATAAGGGCCGAATCAATCGATTGGTGTCCAGATTGATTCGGGACTGTAGCTCTTCCTTTTTGGCTCGGGTTTGCAAAGGCTATGAAAAAACCTCACAAATTGAGTGAAAACCTCACTAAACTCCATGGAAGTTCCCTCATTACTAAAACTTATGTAAATACATGATTCTAACTAGTAAAACAATTATATCCCCTTAAAAACTCCTTCGAAAACACCGATTAATGAAATAATTAAAAATAACCTAGTTATTACAACCAAGTCGAATCTACAAAGGAAATAACTATGGATAAAACACCATAGGATGTATTCACAACATTCATGTGACTGTGATGGAATGGATATAAATAATAGAACCCTACATAACCATGAAAAACTAGGGTTTCATAGTAAACAACATGGATCTTTACAAAACATGATCAAATCTGTAGACAGAGCTATGATACCAATTTATGAGAATTGACATATGCGGAAAAAAAAATGTTTTCCCATAAACTTTGATTGATCATGCAATACAAAGAAAAAAAAAAGACAAAACTAAATTTAAAGAATAAACCTAGGGTTTCGAATTACAACACCTTAGCGGATCTTATAGGTGATCCGAATTAGGAGAACTACACTTTAAAGATAATGAAGGGGATGCCTTTTTATTGTCCTCCAAAACATTGGTAGAACAGGCTAAGAATCTCAGGACATTAACTACATGATCCTCCTAAAGCAGACTATATGTGTGGTAACTCTTGGAGATTAATACTTGGTATTTTGAGTGAGATATGACCTTTCTCTCTACACCCCTTCATAAAAATATGAATAGTACATTTCCTTCCCCCATAACCCCCTCTAATGAAAATGATGCTTAAAACCCTAGCTTACACTAATATATATAATAATAAGTCATGGTCTTGGGCTAAAATGGGTGTTCAGAGAGTTTGGACTTGGTTTTTGGGTAAATAGACTATAATGGGGAACTGATACTAAATAATTAAATAGACATCCAAATAGGTACTCAAAAATCCTTAATTATATCCCTGTGATTGATTTTTTTTCTCCGTTCAATCTTAATTAATTTCACTAAATAATTATGACTGCACGGAAATTTAATTATAAAAAACTGACTCAAAATAATAAGGTCTTGTTTGCAAAGTTTCTATGATACATAAAATGATTCCCCGCTTTAAGCTTACAATACCTTCTTGGTCAAATCAATTCATCTCTAATCAATTTTAACCAACTTCTTATTTATTCCTTGATTCTCAGACTAAACTTATTTGATACTGTACCGGATATAAATCCACTGGCCAGGTTGACTGGTAGAATTAAAACTTTTAAGGTGGTATCACAATCCAAGATCTTTCTTGGACGCGAATTCCTCCAAATTAAGATTGCAAACCTATTTACACAACGATTTCCTAACTTTTGGAGATTCAAATTCACCTAAAATTGAATTGCACTCATAATAATCAGAGCAATAATTGTGTAAGAATTTCAATCCATGTAATATAAGGGATTAACAACCTATGCAATATTTTCAAACTTAACAGATTGTGAAAATCTAATTTAGTTAGCACCTAGGCATGAATCTCACCCATGGTACTATTCAATACATTCCTGAATGTAACAGTTACAATACTCTTTAAACTATCAGACAAGTTCCCTAACCATCAGACACATTCCCATAGTTTAAAATAGACTACTATGATTGCACTCGCAACTTTATTGATATGATGGCAACTCCTTATCTCGATTGTGAATTGTTTAATTATACTAGAATAGGAATTTCAATCTTCCATGATTAGGCCTAACCTAAATGTAAGGCGTTATTACAATCATGATTCTTATTTCGAAATGAATAACAAATGTTTATTGAAAAATAAATTTCAAACAGGGTTTTAAGAATAAAACCCCAACATAATATCCTTTGTTCATAGCGCCAATGGAGTACTCAAACAAACTTTCTTCGAATTCCATAATCTATTATTGAATCGCTTATTAAATGGTTTAGACTTGAGAGGCCATCCAAATAGTAGATGAGGACCCATGGTGTATAGAATTAAGGCTAAAGATTCTTAAGAATGTACAAAAGAAATCAAATTATTGAATTTAAAAAAGAACATAGAGAGTTAATGAGAATGCATAATGATATGAATCTCACCAACAATTGTGATGAAACCCAATAACAATGATGGTTGAAGAACCCAAGATTGTATAAACAAAGTTTGTTGAGCCTTGACCCGTTACCTAGTAAGATAAGAACCAAGACTATAAAGGATTAAAATGCCACACCCAGAAACCCAAGAATCTCTCACGAATCAAGGTGATAAGTTTCGTTATTTGAACGCCACAAGATTAACTTGATAAGTTTAGAAAGTTTTCTTAAGAACCAAGAGGAACAAAAATACCTCACAATAATATTAGTTCATCTCAAAAAGTGCTTACAAAATTCGTAGTTCCCCTCATTTATACTTGAAACAACCCTCCAAGAATAGAAAATTAAAAAAATACAACATTAAAACAACACAATTGTCAAAGTAAACAAGTTCCCACGTTTTTTAGGCCACTTGGACTTGGAAAACAAAAAAATATGACTAAATGACTAAGTTCAATGTATTTAAAGATAACCAACCAAGACTAGATTCATCCCCCATTTATTAACCTTGAAAATAGATAAATCCATGCCCATTTATGGTGTGAACATGATGGTCACATTTTTGCATGATAATTATCTCCCCAAATTGCTTTAATGACATGGACTAAGCTTTGATTATCATTTGGGCCCATCTTGGTCTTTATCTTTCCACAATCAGCCCACTTCTCTTGGATCAACCCAATAAGTGCTTCCTTAAAATGTTTCACTCTAAGTCTTGTAATTGGACCACTAGAAAGTGATAAAGGGTCTTGTGCAAATTTATCTCCACTCCCATGTGTATGATCAGTCCCGCATTCATCTTCAGCATATTCAGCTCCTTAAATTGCATCACATAATGTGTTGGTGGTTACAGTGATAGACAATTGAAGAGACTGTATAACCATAACTTCTCGCAATCATTTAGAGGGGAGAAAAAAATAAGAGTTATTGTTAATTATCCATAACTTTAGTTTATATATAAAAAACTTAAGTGGTGTAGGGCATATGTTTACACCATAATAATTTGTCCAATGACTGGTGATTATGTGGCCACTATGTGGGAATGCATGGAAATTAAGCAAATATGTTTTAGTGCCAATTAGTGGCATAAAACATTAGAAAATAAACATTTGTAGATTTTTAAGGGATCAAGATGTAATTGTAAATAATAAGGTTAACATTGGACCCATCATAACATGTTTAAAGAAAATACAATATTAGTATTATGGTGGGAATATATATAACAAGTTAAAGTTGATTCAGGAATTAAATAACACCTGGGTTCGAACAAGAGGTTGGTAAACCACAAAAGAAAGCATTTTATTTATCTTTCATAGTTGTTATTTCATTTCCTTTATAATTCCAACTCTATAACGTAATATTAAAAGGACATAGCACATCAACAACCGTCAATGGCCTTGGGAGTTTGGTTTTGTAATTTACCAAATACTTTATTTAGTTCTCTAAAAAATATGCTTGATTCAATAGAAAATCAATCACAACAAGTAGCACCTTTAACAAGTCAATGATTAATTTGCTTAGGGATTTGACACTTTAAAGAATAATTTTTTGCTTTTCTATCTTGCTATACATAAGAAAAAGTGCAAAATATGATTTCGGTGAATTGATGTTTTAGTCTAAAAAGTAGTTTAAACAATTATGTAATTGAAAAAAATAGATAAATGAACTATGAGTAGGAGAAATTACATGAAAGATTTTCTTTAATGGGGAATAGAGGTTAGAAATCATTCCCCCACCTACATAAATGAATTAAGTTATAGTATCATTTAAAAGGCTATGATACTATAATATCAATATAGGTTTCAGTTAAATTGATTTAAACCCTAACCCTACCTTAGAGCTTAATCATCTATGGTAGGTTTATGGTCCACAACCTATATATTTAGCTTCTCGTGGTAAACAAAGCATTGAAATTGAAAGTAAGTAAATTAGATATAAAGAAATAGATGTTCATTTCGTCAAGATGTTCTCTAATGAATGCAAGTCAAGTCTTGAATAGCCAGTAAGTAAGATAATAACAGGATTAAAACAAATTTTAACAACCAAAACTAGATATTTCTTGGTGTAAAATATTGCGAGAAATAAATATAAAACTCCTAAGAGAGAGAAAAGAGAAAAATAATAAAAAACAAAATTATCTTACAGGTTAAAAATAAAAGACTATCTAAAGGGGGTCCTTCTTAAACCAACTGGAAAATGGAAAAATAGAATTGAAACCAAAAAGCTACCATAACAAACTAGATTGATCAGGTCAAAGTTGATTCAATCCAAGTCTTTAATATGTGCGAGAAAGGAACTGATATCCTAAGGACCATATTGATTAGGTCCAAGCCCAAATCACTTCGGGGTCTAGGAGTTATATTCTCTATAAATGGAGAATAACGAACATGATTAAAAGATCAATGATACATGGAAAATATATAAAATGGATGAAATGACACTTTTGCAGACATAGTTGCATTTAGTGTGTACAACAAGTTGTTAAACCTTATGTGGCACTAAGGGATGATTTTTTTTTTTTTTTTTTTTATCTCTGGTGGGTTTTCAGATATGATAAGCACAAGCATCAAGTTTTCAAAACAAAGTTTGTAAGAATCAGGAATTTCTTCAAACCTTAGTTTACCTACGACCATGATTTAAACCCTCATAAGTTGTGTAAAATCAAAAGTCTTCTAAAGAGGAAATAAACTATGCTTAAAATCTACAACTTTCATATATGAGCTTAGACCCCTTGAAGTTTCAATGAATTACAAAAGAGCCCCTTAAAATTTAAAAGTAAGATAACGTGAGATATACTAAACCCCTAAACCCAACTTTAAATCAAATTAAACTTTTAGACCTCAACTAACATAAAATTACAACTTTCAACCCTGGAAACTTTTTGAAATTACCAAAATAGTCCTAAACTTTACAAAAGTGTACCTTTAGGACTATAAATGCAATTATATAATCAATGAAGGACTAAACCAAAACCTTCTTAAATTTTATTTCAAGCCCTATCCACATGCTACCCCATATCAACATAAGAGGTGGAAACACACATGAAAATCCCTATGAACCCATGTGCATCCCATTTACTCACAACTAAAACCTCCCCTAAACTAGTTCAAATCCACCTCCTTTTAGCTCCAATCAAATCCTCACTTGAAATAGTATAAATATCCCTCGACCCAATCAGTAAAAACTCACCCACAGTTCAGTTTCAAATCTCAAAATTTTCCCTCAATTCAGGTAACTCATCATTTTATGCTTCACTTTCAATTCTTTCAACTATAATAGTTTTCTGCGTAGTTAATATACTTAGAACACTCATAATATGCAAGCTTTTTCGTGTACAATGGCTTAGGATAGTAAAAATTAGTAGGAACACCATTAAAGCTTGAACTTTAATGGTGAAACTCGATATATTCCTTGAAACTTTGATTTGAAGCCATGTATAACTTCAATATAACCTAAGGATCTCGTGTGTAATGGTTAAAATCCATGAATGTTCACGTAGAACTCAAATTGATCAAATGTTTTTTGAACTCAAAACCTGCAAATTCAAAATTCTCAATGTACAATCCATCAAAATCTTTTAAACCAAAACCAAACTACCCTCACATATAGTAGAAACCAAACCCAATTCATAAGAGACCTTGCCATACTTTAGAATCCACGAACGTCACGTTAAATTTTCATGAAAAAACACGATTTTAAAACTTGAGTTATATTGAATGTCAATCTATGAAACTTATATATTTGGATTCCTCATGTAAAACTAGGTTAAGCTTGTTAAGGAATCATCTCAAATGGTATAACAACGAATGAGAAAACCTCGGTAAAAACTTGAAACGCTAAAAAGTCAAGATCGAGAGGTTGAAAACGGAGACTTTATTTAGAAACCTTGACCAAGTGTGTGAGGGCGTGTGGCCAATCAGGAAATTTTGATTTTTTTCCCAAAATTTTTATTAAATTTTTATGATCGAAATGCTATAAGATAAGACCATGTTTGGATATTCCTAGCCCAAGTTATGTAAAAACAAGATTTTTACTTCAAGAAATTTCTTTGAAATTACAAATCAACCACTATCAACTTTACCAACTTATGAGTTTGATCCCTAAACTTTGCCCATACATACATCAAACCATTTTAAGATAAAAACACTCTTGCACCAACATTGAGCATAAAGGGCGATGAGATCAAGAAATCCATGTTCTCTATTGGGTCTGATAAAGCCCCAGGTCCTGATGGTTTAAATGCGTATTTTTTCAAAAAGAACTGGGAGGTGGTTGGTAGTGACGTGACTGAGGCTATTCAATTCTTTTTCAGTTGTAGCTACTTTCCTGGACAGTGGAATTGCACAGCCTTGGCCCTTATTCCTAAGGTTAATACTCCTAGTGGTATGCATGATTTTGGACCTATTTCTTGTTGTAACACCATCTACAAATACATCTCAAATATTCTAGCGAACAGGATGAAGACAATTCTTCCCCACATTATCAACCCGTGTCATGCTGCGATTATTAAAGGCATGTCAATTTCTGATAATATCCTACTTCTCTAGGAGGTTATGAGGAATTACCATAGAGAGCTCATCCCGCCTAGAAGCACTATGAAGATTGACTTGTTGAAGGAATACGATACTGTGAACTGGGAGTTTCTTTTCGGTTTACTTATTCATCTTGGCTTTCCCACTGCTTTTGTTGGCTGGATTAAAGAGTGCTTTACTAACACCAGGTTCTCTATATGTTTGAATGTCCACCTCTATGGGTTATTTAAGGGGAAGAAAGGTTTTAGATAGGGTGATCCCCTATCACCCTATCTTTTCCTTATGGTCATGGATCCTTTCTCTTTCATCTTGGATAAGGCTTGCACCGATCCTATGTTTACTTACCACCCTAGATGTAAGGAGGTAGGGATTAACCACCTTTGTTTTGCGAATGATGTTATAATTCTGTGCATAGGGGGACATTTCCTCTTGCACCATTACGAAGAAGGTAATAGATGATTTTTGTAGCATTGCGGGCCTCAAACATAATCTTAACAAGAGTAGTTTATACTGTATGGGTATTGATGAGGAAAGAATCATGAAGATTGGGGATATTCTTGGCTTCAGTCAAAGTAACCCCCCTTTTTGTGCTTGGGTGTGCCTCTTATCACCTCTAGGCTCAAAGGTGAAGACTGTTGTAGAGTGATTGACAAGATAACGAGCAGGATTAAATGTTGGACCAATAAGTTTCTTATCTACGCAGGCAAACTACAGCTTATCAAGTCTGTTTTGTTTGGGATACAAGTTTACTGGACTAGTCTCTTCATATTGCCTAAGGGAGTTATCAATATAATAGAGCATCTGATGAAGGACTTTATTTGGATAGGGCACATTAAACATTCGGGAGGTAAGGTTGCGTGGAAGAACCTATGTTGCAGCTATGAAGAAGGGGGATTGGGCATTAAAGGCAGTGAGAGATGGAATGTCGCAGCTATTTTGAAGATGCAATGGAATCTCAGTAGTAAGAAAAACTCTTTGTGGGTTAAGTAATGTAATGTGTACAAGATAAAGAAAAGGAGTATATGGGTTGTTACTATTACAAGCGATTCGACTTGAAGCTGGAGGAAGATGATGCAACTTAGATATTTGATCATACCTATTATCAAATGGAACATTGGAAATAGTGAGGATACTTTCTTATGGCACGATAATTGGTACCCCTTGGGCCCGTTGTACCACCTTTATGGTGATAAGGTTATCTACTACGCTGCTGGCAATCACAAGGCTCTGGTGGCTGACAACATTATCGAGAATAGGCAGAGATGGCCTGCTGCGGTTACCTGGGAGATTCTGGAGATCACGAATGAGGATTTGCCCCTCATTAGGCAGGACACTGATGGCGAGGTGGTATGGATCCCCAACCAGGCTGGCTTGTCAATTGGGTCGGCCTATGATGAGATCACTCCTAGTCTCCCACCTGCTAACTGGCATAAAATCGTGTGGAATAAGACTAACATTCCTAAATGTGCTTTTATTTTATAGATGATATGCAGGGATGCGATTCACACTAAGGATAAGATATATAGTTGGGGCATTTTCGAGGACAATTTGTGTTGTTGCTGTTGTTGTTCTAATGGGGTTGAGTCCGTTGCCCACGTGTTCAATGAGTGTCACGTTGCTAAGGAGGTTTGGAAGGATATTAGATTCAGAAATCAGGAGTATAGAGACGCTATGGATTGGGATGGTGAGATACTTCATGCTCTCTCAAATTATGGTGGTCCTAGCCTTTATAATCATATTCAGAACATTTCATTTTCCACCATTATTTACTGTCTTTGGATGGGGAGAAATGCTAGACATTTTAAGAGGGTGACTAAGAGCATTGATGCCATAGTCAAAGAGATTGAGGGAATGATCAGAGCCAGGGCCATGTCTCAGGAGAAAGGTCGAAGGGGATTCGAGAATTGGAGAAAGAGCACTTGATTAGTTTTTTTTTTTGTGGGGTTTGGGGCCTTTTACCCATTGGTTGGTTTTCTTTTTGTAATACCCCGTATTTTCTGTGATATTTATTTTTGGGATTAATTAAATTAAATGCGTATTAATTGGTAATTAATCCGGGTTAAAATACTAGCGAGATGCGAGTTGGTATTTGATTATATGTGCATATGATTATATAAGAATCTGGAATTATGAAATTTGTCGTGAAATTTATATACGGCAATTTTGGAATTTTGTTGAGACGCGTGTGACCGCCGCGTCATGGTGTATTATTTTAATTATAAAAGTGATTTTTATTTCTATTATCCGTATGGTCGTTTTGAGTGCGCCAACGCGTCCGGAAGGGTCGAGATAGTCAGAAAACACTAGCCGGGGGTTTAGTTTGGGTCCCGGGGTATTTTTAGGCCATACCGGTAACATATAGGGGTAGTTTGGTAATTTTGCATTTTTGAGAATTAAAAGTGACGAAAATTGGTAAATTACATCTGATGTGGATTTGACCCACTAAGCCACTAACCAACCCATGTTAACCCAATAGGCTACGTAGGTTATTAGAAGTTAGGTTTCGAAGTTTTTCCAAAAATAAACCCTAGCCACCATAGCCATTGGAGAAGAAGAGCTTGTTGAGAGAGAGAGAAGGAAATCTGCAGAGAAAGAAAGAGAACACTTCACAAATTCGTCATCAAAATCAGAGATAAACTTAAGGCAAGTGATTTAATTCCGTTTAATTCAGAGAATGTTCCTTCCATGTTAGATTATTCTAAGATTTATAATTGTTCTTGAAAGATAATGAAAACCCATGTATTTTGGAACTTAGAACTTGAAATCTTGAAGAGAAATTGCATGTAGAATGGTAGGTAGATGATTATTATGATGACATTAGATATTGGATGAAATTAAAACGGATTTAATTGGGTAAATTAATGATTATAAATTCTAGGGTTTACATTCTTGAAAATTGGGGAAAAAGTGTAGAGACTTGAGGATTTAATGATGTTAGAATGAATTGATTGTAATACCCCGTATTTTCTGCGATATTTATTTTTGGGGATTAATTGAATTAATTGTTTATTAATTGGAAATTAATCCGGATAAAAATATTAACGAGATGTGAGTTAGTATTTTATTATAATATGTATACTTGTCATTATATGAATATTGGTAATATTGAAATTGTCACGAGATTGAAATAGGGCAATTTGGGAATTTTGTTTGACGCGTGTGACCGCCACGTCATGGTATTTTTCTTATTAAAAAGTGAATTTTAGTTCCATTAACCGTATGGTCGTTTTGAGTGCGCCAATGCGTCCGGAAGGGTCGAGATAGTCAGAAAACACTAGCCGGGAGTTTAGTTTGGGTCCCGGGGTATTTTTAGGCCATACCGGCATCATATAGGGTATTTTGGTAATTTGCATTTTTGGGAATTAAAAAGTGACGAAAATTGGAAATACAATCTGACTTCTTCTTTAACCCACTTAACCCACTAACTACACTAAGGGACTATATGGGCTACGGGAGAAGTTGAAATATAATCCCAACTTACCAAACAAATCAACCACACCTCCATTGTCTTCAACCTTGGAAAACTTGTAGAGAGCGAGAGAAGGAAGAGAATTCTGCAAAAAGAGAGAGGGAGAACAACTTAGCTTTCAAGATTCGTCACCAAATTCAGAGAAAGATTAAGGCAAGTGGTTTAACTCATTTGAATCAAGCTATGCTTTTCCATGTTTAGGAAATTTTCGAAATTGATTTTTGAAGATAATTTAGACCCATGAATTGGAAGTTAAAAGCCATGATTTATGTAGGAATTGCATGTAGTGATATTCTGGACGAATTATATGTTCTAAATAGAACCTTTGATGATTTAAAAAATGGAGTTAGAAGAAGTTTAATGATGTTCTTGAATGAAGAAGAATCCTGGAAATTTTGATGTAGTTTTGATCTAAACTAAGCCTTAAAATGATGAATTATGGAATTTGGAATGTTAATACTGTTGTAGGATGATAGTATGATGTTATGGTAGCCTTGTCTTGGAGTTTCTTGCTTAAAAATGGAGTTTTGGGACGAATTGGTAACTGCAAAACGAAGCAGTCCGTAACCAGACCTGGTGCGTTCGATCGATCGATGTTCTTCAGTCGATCGATCGACCACCATCGATCGATCGAAGGTAAAGGTCGATCGATCGACCTTCCCAGAATGAATAAAGTTTTTCCCTAATTAAATTTTAATGGTGTTAACCCTTGGATAATATTATTGGAGACATTGTGAATACCCTTAACCTTAAGGAAGACCAGTAGGCATGATTATGAGATTGGACTTGAATTGGAATTTAATTTGAGGAGTTATTCTACATTAATGAAATTCGTTATGTAAGATAATATTTGGGCTAATAGTGCAAATTTGAATAATTAGATGAAATAAGGTTTGGGGCAGAAGTAAAGACCTTAGGTATATAGATGTTATATGTAGGAATAATGGGGACTTAATAGTCTATTTGAGATAGGTTTTAAGTTTAAGAAACTATGACGTGAGACATGTCGGCAATTTAATTTCTATATTATCGGGATACTTGAAATATATGAATTTGGAATAATGGTATAAAGATGTAGAGTATACCTTTATTAATATTGAGATATCTAAGATGTGTGAATCTTAGTATATAACTTTATGTGTATGACATACCTACCATACTTGCTATCACGGGAGGTTTACGTTCGCTTAGGGCCTTCTTATCCTTGTGTTGCCCGGATTTAGATTGGTTACCTCGATGAACATAGGTCATAGAAGGACTTATTGGGATATTAATAAGTCTGCTGATCGTGGGACCGTAGGTATGTGCGTGACCCATGTGATGGTGACTGTGTTCGCCTCCACTATTTGTGATGTTGTTATCTGAACGATTCCTGAGAGATTCGGAATGCGTAATCCTTACGTACGTGATGTACCGGGATGGATAGCAGAGTATGTGTGCACCGCAGCTTAGTCTTTGGGTGCTTGAATTGTATATTTATGATGTGAAAATATACGGATAAATGAGAAGGAATTTACTATGTTAAATTGTGAGTATAGTCATGGTAATGTTTTGAAAAGATAAGAAGAGAACTTTTATCAATAAAGGGTTTTGTTAATATTTGGGAATCCGGGAATTAAAGTAGAACTCTCTATTTAATTGTTAAGGTTGGAACTTAAACGTGAACCGAGTAGAAGTGTTAAAAACTCTTTAGATAGTTATGAGATAACACATGAATGGGGACAGGAACGTTAGGAGTGCACAGTTAAACGAGAGGTGAGTATCTAATGTGAGAGCACGTCCTAACATGTATTTTGCATATACTGTTTTAAATGTTTTTAAAGCACTTGCAGGTTTTTAAAATATCTCCACATTCGGGCTCTGACCCGTTTGCTTTCAAATCTATCTTTTTGTAAAACCATTTTAGGTGCCCAGCCACAAGGACACCATGCATAGGATTCTTACTCAGATGACGAACTGTAGCTGCTTGTGGAAGCTACAGGGATTTGCTTTTAGACGCTTATATCATTTGGATTCCATACTCAGTATTCCTCAGTTGTAGGGCATGTTGCCCAAATTCTATTAGATACATTTCCATTTCAGTTTTTCAGACTTTGGCATGTATTAATTCAGTATTCAGTATTTCGTTATTTACTTCAGTTGTGGGATTGTGATGTGAGGAGTTTTTCCTCCAGATTTATTTATATCATGTGACGGTTATTCTACTTACTTCATTATGGCGAATGGTGTTATTATTCTTCATTACACTTGTTGCATGTTAATCAGACTTTAATTAAAATTTGGCAACTTACTTTTTAAATACTAGGTGGTTAGTAATAATAAAATGTTTTCGACAGTGATGCTATTAACTGAGCCAACTTGGCATTTTGATTTAATTTAATAAAGGAGTAGCTACCCGGCATTTAATTAGTCGGGGTGTCACATTGATTCCTTAAAATATGTTAGAATGTGACCTAGGTACGTTTAGGGATGAATAGAGACCTTAAACAATCGTTGGTTTGATGCTTAGATGAGTTTTGAAGAGACAAATGGTGAAAAAAAACGAAACTAGGGAAATCTGGGCTCGAAACTAGTCGTTCGTTAGAAGACCTCCCCAGGTCGTTCGAACGAGCTTCTAACGAGTTGACCAGTCGCTTCTAACGAGGGGCAGTTTCGTTCGATAATCTCGTTCGAACGAGATCTCGTTAGATAGCCCAGTTCATTCGAACGAACTCTCGTTCGAACAGCCTCGTTCGAACGAGACTTCTAACGAGCTGGCAGTTTAGGCCTTTTGGCCTGTTTTGATTTTGGGAGTCCCGTAAACTTATTCGAGGATAGAGATAACATTTCCTTTGATGGTGTATTAGTATATTTGGGACATTTGGGATATAATGAGGAGTTAATTATATAAGTGTGAATCGAATCAAATGAATATTGTGGATTGAGACGTGAGTGCCTACTACGACGTGAGAATAATTATGGCGCGTATAAATATGGACCGGGATTATATAAGTTGTATATATATTAAGTTGGTACGAGAATGCGATAAGTACTACAATTAAACTACGGGGATTACTAAGATGCGTGTTTACTTAGTATTGGTATATGATTTGTGTGTATGACATACCTACCATACTTGCTATCACGGGAGGTTTGCGTTCGCTTAGGGCCCTCTAATCCTTGTGTTGCCCGGATTTAGACTAGTTACCTCGATGAACATAGGTCAGAGAAAGACTTATTGCGATATTAATAAGTCTACTGATCGTGGGAGCGCAGGTATGTGCGTGACCCATGTGATGTGACTGTGTTCGCCTCCACTGTTTGTGATTTGTGTTATCTGAGCGATTCCTGAGAGATTCGGAATGCGTGATTCCTTATGTACGTGATGTACCGGGATGGATAGCAGAGTATGTGTGCACCGCAGCTTAGGCTCGGGGTGCTTATATTGTATATTTATGATGTGAATAATATACACTTAATAAACTGGGAACTTTCATATGGTATTGTGTGTATAACTATGGAATAACAATCGATGATCTATAATGAGTCGTATTACTTTTATATGAGAACCTGAATTTACGTTAAGCCCCTATTTAATTGAGATCGTTATAATGTTAATGGGAACCGAGTAATAAGGGTAGAACCTATGTCAGTCTAGCTAGATATGATGTCACTTAGCTAGTGGTTAGATGGGTACTTACGTTAGGGGTGCACAGTTAGACGAGAGGTGAGAATTTCATGTGAGTGCACGTCCTAACATGTACTTTGCATTTAATGTTTTAAATGTTTTTAAAGCACTTGCAGGTTTTCAAAATATCTCCACATTCGGGCTCTGACCCGTTTGCTTTCAAATCTTTTTTTTGTAAAACCATTTTTAGGTGCCCAGCCACAAGGACACCATGCTTAGGGTACGAATTCAGGTGACGAGCTGTAGTTGTTTGTGGAAGCTACAGGGATTTGCTTTTAGACGCTTCTACCATTTGGATTCCTGATTCAGTATTTATCAGTTGTAGGGCATGTTGCCCAATTCTATTAGAGACATCTTTCCATTTCAGTTTTTCAGACTTTGGCATGTATTGATTCAGTATTCAGTTTAGTTATTTCAGTTTGTGGGATTGTAGTGAGGAGTTTTCCTCCAGACTTTATTTACATTATGTGATGGTTATTCTATTTACTTCGTTATGGTGAATGGTGTTATTATTCTTCTTTACACTTGTTGCATGTTAATCAGACTTTAATTAAAATTTGGCACTTACTTTTTAAATACTAGGTGGTTAGTAATAATAAAAATGTTTTCGACAGTGATGCGATTAACTGAGCCAACTTGGCATTTTGAATTAATTTAATAAAGGAGTAGCTACCCGGTATTTAATTAGTCGGGGTGTCACAGGTGGTATCAGAGCATCAGGTTCTAGTGTCCTTTAGGATCTGTACGGCTATTATGTTTCCACTAAGTTTCTTTGATATAGAGCCCTATATATTAGGACTGTTGTACTCTTTTTGTGTATGCTTCGTTCTTCAGCTATTTTAAGTTTATAAACAGTGAACTTATAAACTTTATTCTTATTTCAGATGCCTCCACGACGTGCACGACGAGTTCCCAGGGATGCAACGCCCGAACCCCAGCCCGCTCCAGTTCAGGGCATGATGAACGCCGCTGAGGTTGCAGCCATAGTAGCCCAAGCGGTAAATGCCGCAATTGCCGTAGTCCAGCAGGCACCACCTCAGGCACCGGTTGCCGCGCCAGTACAGGCAAATGCATTCCCGTCTGCTTGGGAACGTGTACATGACGCTTTTCAGAAAGCGCATCCGCCAGAGTTTGCAGGTAGCTCAGATGTGGTAGTCTCGAGCCAGTGGAGGAAGGATATGCAGAGGCACTTGAGAATGTATGAGTGCACGGATGTTCAGAAGCAGGTGCTAGCTACTTTCAAGCTAGTTGGATCTGCACTGCAGTGGTGGGAGTCTATTACCACCGTGGAGGAGAGGGATACTCTCACTATTTAGGACTTCTGGGTGAGGTTTAACCGCAAGTACTTTCCGTCCGCTGTTTATACGGAAATGAGGAGGAAACTGATGAATCTGAGGCAAGAGGGTAAGACCGTGGCCGAGTATGAGGCCGAGTTCACGAATCTGTTGAATATCGTTCCGGATGAGATACCGACAGAAAAGACGAAGATTGAGAAATTCACTGACGGATTGACATGGAGGATCCGTCAGCATCTGTTAGGGAACCTTTCGTTGGCCACTTATTCTGATGTGGTTAACGCTGCTTTATTACACTGCCAGGATCATCGCTTTCATATGACTGAGGGCAAGAGATCGGGAGAGTCTATCCATCAGGGCAGGACTGGAGGACATAGTGCCGGTGGGGCACAATCTGTTCAGGGGCAGAGGCAGGGTGAGCAGGGTTCCCAGCAGGGGGATCAGAAGAGGTTCAGATCAGGGAATTATAGGCACGGACAAGGAGGTTTCCGTCAGGGCCATCAGGGCCAACAGGGGCAGAATGGGCAGCAATTTCAGCAGGGCCAGCAGGGCCAAGGGAGGAACGGTAACGGCCACCAGGGCCGGGGACAGCAGGGGCAGAGAGGAGGGAACTTCCCAGGGAAGTGTTTTGTTTGTGGCAAGACTGGCCATAAACGACAGGATTGTCCTGATAGGGGTAGGGTCCCACAGCAGCAGCAGGGTGCTCGCCAGGAGCCACAGAGGCCTATATTCCCGCCGCTCTCCCCGCACCGCCACAGATGGCAGCATTGCCACCCATTCCAGCAGTCCCAGTTCAGTAGGGGCAACTACAGTATGGACGTGTCTACAACGTCCACCAAGCAGCAGTTCCACAGGCACCGCCCGCGATTGAGGGTACGTTTCCTATCCATGGCACTATGGGTCCGGTATTATTTGATACGGGGGCTACACATTGTTTTATAGCTACACATTTCGCGAAAGCCTTAGGATTGTTAGCTACGGCAGAGAGCACAGTGACGTGTGTCGACTCACCATTGGGGAGTGGGTCACTTATATTCTTTATATGCTGGGGAGTGGGGGTAGAGATTGGTAGTCTGGTATTACCTGCAGATATGTTGGTATTAGATATGCATGTTCACGATGTGATTATCGGTATGGATTGGCTCGCTGATTATAGGGCCATGATTGATTGCTTCAGCGGGAGCATTGTTTTTGCCATTCCGGGGCAAGAGAAGTTTGTAGTGGCGATGCCTCGCCCAAAGGGAGGCTCGACCGCTCATTTGTATTACCTAGAGGAGGATACCTCTAAGGAGGTTGTGATTCCTTTAGATTCGATCCCAGTCGTCAGGGATTATTCGGATGTGTTTCAGGAGATACCAGGCCTACCCCCCAGTCGAGAGATAGACTTTGTTATAGACCTATTGCCAGATACGAGGCCTATAGCACGCGCACCGTACCGTATGGCTCCGGCAGAGATGCGAGAGCTACGAGATCAGATAGAGCAGCTGTTAGGTCAGGGCTTTATTCGCAGGAGTACCTCACCTTGGGGCGCTCCAGTTCACTGAGATTGTGTGTGGACTACCGAGAGTTGAACAAGGTCATGATACGGAATAAGTATCCGTTGCCTCGAATCGATGACTTATTCGACCAGTTGACAGGTGCTTCTTTCTTCTCGAAGATTGATTTGAGGTCGGGATACCATCAGTTGCATATCAGGGAGGAGGATGTCTCGAAGACTGCGTTCTTGTCGAGATATGGTTCTTACGAGTTTCGGGTTATGCCTTTTGGTTTGACCAACGCTCCAACAGTGTTTATGGACTTGATGAACAGAGTGTTCAGGGATTTCCTAGATCAGTTTGTCATTGTCTTCATCGATGATATTCTGGTTTACTCCCAGACAGAGGAGGAGCACGCCGAGCATTTGAGGCAAGTTTTGCAGACACTCCGTCAGAACGAGTTGTATGCAAAATATGAGAAGTGCGGGTTTTGGCTGAAGGAGGTCCAGTTTTTGGGACACATTATTTCTGATCGGGGAATATCTGTTGATCCGGGGAAAGTATCCGCGGTGAGGGAGTGGGGACAGCCCACGACACCGACTGAGATTCATAGTTTCTTGGGTCTAGCAGGATACTACAGGAGGTTTATTCGGGGTTTCTCGAAGATAGTAGGCCCTTTGACACATCTGACTCGTAAGGGTGTGCCGTTCATTTGGAGTGATGCCTGTCAGTTGGCATTCGATGAATTGAAGGATAAATTGACCTCAGCACCTGTGTTAGCATTGCCGAGACCGGGAGTGGAGTATTTGGTTTACACCGATGCGTCTTTGCAAGGGCTTGGAGGTGTATTACAGCAGGAGAGACATGCCATAGCTTATGCTTCCCGTAAGCTTAAGACTCACGAGAAGAATTACCCCACGCATGATTTGGAGTTGGCAGCAGTGGTATTTGCCCTACGAATTTGGAGGCACTATCTTTTGGGGGAGAAGTTCCAACTGTTCACGGACCACAAGTCCCTACAATACCTGTTCACGCAGAAAGAGTTGAATATGCGGCAGCGTAGGTGGCTTGAGTTTGTGAAAGACTACCAGTTCGACATCCAGTATCACCCAGGTAAGGCTAACGTGGTAGCAGACGCGTTGAGCCGTAGGCCAGCAGATGAGGTGGCAGAGGTGTGGAAGGCTAAGTGGAAGGAGTTGGGACACCAGGATGCAGTGGCCCGATCTTTCATGTCTGTGATGACCGTTACACCGCAGATTGTCACGAAGGTAGTAAGGGCACAGGCTAATGACTCGTTCTGTCAGGAGCAAATAGTTCGATTACTAGCAGAGGGAGCCGAGTCCTATACCGTCAGCTCAGACGGGGGATTACGCTTCAATGGGAGATTGGTGGTTCCGGAAGGGGAGAAATTGCGACACGAGGTGATGGCAGAGTCGCACGGCTCACGGTTCACGGTACATCCCGGAGGGGACAAAATGTATCAAGACATGAGACGGCAGTATTGGTGGAGCGATATGAAGAGAGATATTGCTGAGTTTGTCTCGAAATGCGCCACTTGCCAGCTAGTAAAAGTGGATCATCAGAGACCGACATGACTTCTACAGCCGTTGGAGGTCCCGGTGTGGATGTGAGAGAGCATATCCATGGATTTTGTCACGGGGTTGCCTACGTCGCAGAGGGGTCACGACTCCGTTTGGGTAATTGTGGACAGATTGTCCAAAGTCGCTCACTTCTTACCCGTAAGGACTGACTACACTACGGGACAGTATGCCCAGCTCTTCATTTCAGAGGTTGTGAGACTTCACGGTGTGCCCCTAAATATCGTGTCTGACAAAGACAAGATATTTGTTTCGCGGTTTTGGGAGAGTTTCCAGGAGGCCATGGGCACGGAATTGCGGTTGAGTACGGCATATCATCCGCAGACCGATGGGCAGACAGAGCGCACAAATCAGATGTTGGAGGACATGCTACGCATGTGCATTATTGACTTTGGGGGTGGATGGGAGAAGTACCTTCCACTGGTGGAGTTTGCTTACAACAACTCCTATCAGTTCACTATTGGCATGGCTCCGTTTGAGGCATTGTACGGTAGGCCTTGTCGTTCCCCAGCATGTTGGTTAGAAGTGGGGGACAACAAACTAGTTGGGCCGGAAGTGATTCAGGATACTTCGGCAAGGATTGAGTTGATTCGGAGTCGCATTCGGGTAGCTCAAGACCGGCAGAAGAGTTATGCTGATGCAAAGAGATTTTTTAGGGAGTTCCAAGTGGGGGACCAGGTTTTACTCAGAGTATCTCCTATGAAAGGGATTATGCGTTTCGGGAAGAAGGGGAAGTTGGCACCAAGGTATGTGGGGCCATTTCCTATTATTGAGCGGATTGGACCAGTTGCGTATAGACTCGGGTTACCGGAGCATTTGCATCGGATTCACGATGTGTTTCATATTTCCTCGCTAAGGAAATATCTCAGAGATAATTTAGCTCATTCTCACATTGCTGTGGAGGACATCGATCTCCAGCCTGATAGCTCCTACGAGGAGGGGCCGATTGCTATTTTGGACCGAAGTGAGAGGAAACTGCGGTCAAAGATAGTTCCGTTAGTGCGTGTTCAGTGGCGACATCATAATGTCGAGGAGTCCACATGGGAGCGTGAGGATGAGATGCGCGAACGTTATCCAGAGTTATTCTTACCAGGTACTTTCTAGTTCCGAATTTCGGGACGAAATTCAGTAATTTGGGGGGAAATATGTAATACCCCGTATTTTCTGTGATATTTATTTTTGGGATTAATTAAATTAAATGCGTATTAATTGGTAATTAATCTGGGTTAAAATACTAGCGAGATGCGAGTTGGTATTTGATTATATGTGCATATGATTATATAAGAATCTGGAATTATGAAATTTGTCGTGAAATTTATATACGGCAATTTTGGAATTTTGTTGAGACGCGTGTGACCGCCGCGTCATGGTGTATTATTTTAATTATAAAAGTGATTTTTATTTCTATTATCCGTATGGTCATTTTGAGTGCGCCAACGCGTCCGGAAGGGTCGAGATAGTCAGAAAACACTAGCCGGGGGTTTAGTTTGGGTCCCGGGGTATTTTTAGGCCATACCGGCAACATATAGGGGTAGTTTGGTAATTTTGCATTTTTGAGAATTAAAAGTGACGAAAATTGGTAAATTACATCTGATGTGGATTTGACCCACTAAGCCACTAACCAACCCATGTTAACCCAATAGGCTACGTAGGTTATTAGAAGTTAGGTTTCGAAGTTTTTCCAAAATAAACCCTAGCCACCATAGCCATTGGAGAAGAAGAGCTTGTTGAGAGAGAGAGAAGGAATTCTGCAGAGAAAGAAAGAGAACACTTCACAAATTCATCATCAAAATCAGAGATAAACTTAAGGCAAGTGATTTAATTCCGTTTAATTCAGAGAATGTTCCTTCCATGTTAGATTATTCTAAGATTTACAAGTGTTCTTGAAAGATAATGAAAACCCATGTATTTTGGAACTTAGAACTTGAAATCTTGAAGAGAAATTGCATGTAGAATGGTAGGTAGATGATTATTATGATGACATTAGATATTGGATGAAATTAAAACGGATTTAATTGGGTAAATTAATGATTATAAATTCTAGGGTTTACATTCTTGAAAATTGGGAAAAAAGTGTAGAGACTTGACGATTTAATGATGTTAGAATGAATTGATTCCTTAAAATATGTTAGAATGTGACCTAGGTACGTTTAGGGATGAATAGAGACCTTAAACAATCGTTGGTTTGATGCTTAGATGAGTTTTGAAGAGACAAATGGTGAAAAAAAACGAAACTAGGGAAATATGGGCTCGAAACTGGTCGTTCGTTAGAAGACCTCCCCAGGTCGTTCGAACGAGCTCGTTCGAACGAGCTTCTAACGAGTTGACCAGTCGCTTCTAACGAGGGGCAGTTTCGTTCGATAATCTCGTTCGAACGAGATCTCGTTAGATAGCCCAGTTCATTCGAACGAACTCTCGTTCGAACAGCCTCGTTCGAATGAGACTTCTAACGAGCTGGCAGTTTAGGCCTTTTGGCCTGTTTTGATTTTGGGAGTCCCGTAAACTTGTTCGAGGATAGAGATAACATTTCCTTTGATGGTGTATTAGTATATTTGGGACATTTGGGATATAATGAGGAGTTAATTATATAAGTGTGAATCGAATCAAATGAATATTGTGGATTGAGACCTGAGTTCCTACTACGACGTGAGAATAATTATGGCGCGTATAAATAAGGACCGGGATTATATAAGTTGTATATATATTAAGTTGGTACGAGAATGCGATAAGTACTACAATTAAACTACGGGGATTACTAAGATGCGTGTTTACTTAGTATTGGTATATGATTTGTGTGTATGACATACCTACCATACTTGCTATCATGGGAGGTTTGCGTTCGCTTAGGGCCCTCTAATCCTTGTGTTGCCCGGATTTAGACTGGTTACCTCGATGAACATAGGTCAGAGAAAGACTTATTGGGATATTAATAAGTCTGCTGATCGTGGGAGCGCAGGTATGTGCGTGACCCATGTGATGTGACTGTGTTCGCCTCCACTGTTTGTGATTTGTGTTATCTGAGCGATTCCTGAGAGATTCGGAATGCGTGATTCCTTATGTACGTGATGTACCGGGATGGATAGCAGAGTATGTGTGCACCGCAGCTTAGGCTCGGGGTGCTTATATTGTATATTTATGATGTGAATAATATACACTTAATAAACTGGGAACTTTCATATGGTATTGTGTGTATAACTATGGAATAACAAGGGATGATCTATAATGAGTCATATTACTTTTATTTGAGAACCTGAATTTACGTTAAGCCCCTATTTAACTGAGATCGTTATAATGTTAATGGGAACCGAGTAATAAGGGTAGAACCTATGTCAGTCTAGCTAGATATGATGTCACTTAGCTAGTGGTTAGATGGGTACTTACGTTAGGGGTGCACAGTTAGACGAGAGGTGAGAATTTCATGTGAGTGCACGTCCTAACATGTACTTTGCATTTAATGTTTTAAATGTTTTTAAAGCACTTGCAGGTTTTCAAAATATCTCCACATTCGGGCTCTGACCCGTTTGCTTTCAAATCTTTTTCTTGTAAAACCATTTTTAGGTGCCCAGCCACAAGGACACCATGCTTAGGGTACGAATTCAGGTGACGAGCTGTAGCTGTTTGTGGAAGCTACAGGGATTTGCTTTTAGACGCTTCTACCATTTGGATTCCTGATTCAGTATTTATCAGTTGTAGGGCATGTTGCCCAATTCTATTAGAGACATCTTTCCATTTCAGTTTTTCAGACTTTGGCATGTATTGATTCAGTATTCAATTTAGTTATTTCAGTTTGTGGGATTGTAGTGAGGAGTTTTCCTCCAGACTTTATTTACATTATGTGATGGTTATTCTATTTACTTCGTTATGGTGAATGGTGTTATTATTCTTCTTTACACTTGTTGCATGTTAATCAGACTTTAATTAAAATTTGGCACTTACTTTTTAAATACTAGGTGGTTAGTAATAATAAAAATGTTTTCGACAGTGATGCTATTAACTGAGCCAACTTGGCATTTTGAATTAATTTAATAAAGGAGTAGCTACCCGGTATTTAATTAGTTGGGGTGTCACACTTTTTTCTCCCTTTTGGGGTATACCCCTAAGGGTGATCTCAGGGATCGTTTTCCTTTCTTGCACTTGTTGTAGTTCCTTTTGTTGATATTTTTTTACATAATTTTTCCCCCCAAAAAAAACTCTCTTGCACCAAAGTTCTATAATGAGATTAAGGTCACTATTTTAAAGTCCCAAAATAATTACAAATAAGCCCTCGAAACTTTAACAAAGACAGTTTTAAATAAAAAAATTGATTGATTAACCCCTAATACTCATATACCACACGTTGTATAATAGAAAATCAAGCCCAATTCTTCCGAATATCCCAGTGTAACAACAAGTCAACTGAATACCAAGCAGGTAGGTTATTCCTACCTTTTCAGTATTATACTTTGCGTATTTGAAATACTGCTATTGATATGACTATGTGATAGCCACGTTTACTCTGAGTACGTGCATGTTATTATACTGCCATACTACGTATCTTGTTAACCATCATCAGTATTTGAATTATCACTAGTATTTAAATTTAAGGATCAATTTTAACCCTTCAAATCTAATAGCTGATATCATGTACCTTATTGATTCAATTCACCCTAGCACTTTGTGCCATTTTTACTATAAGCGTCAGTGTTAATTAGGAAGCAGACTGACATGTTATCCCACGAAACTTTCTACTTGGCCTACTGGTCTCAGTTGATTGAGAGCCATGACTATTGCTAACATACGTATGAGTGACACTTTAATTGTGAGCAGAGCAAATTACTTTTCCCCAAAAGTTTTGGATTGATTGACTAATTATTATAAGTTACCTGATGGCTTAATTACCTCTATACCCTTTAGTGAGCTAGTAAGAATGGGATTGTTAATTCAAACTCCTTGACTTTCTTTGCATGATCCTAACTAAACTAGTAATGAACCGTATTTCTTAAATGGACTAATCACTACGGAATTATGAGTTCAAACATTTTGATGTTTTATAATCTGATAAATATGGAATTATCAACTTATTATTTCAACGTTTTAAACATTGATTCTATAGACACTCCAACTCTCATTTATATCTATATCATTGTTATAGAACTGGTAGAATTTGCTTAGCATATTTGTGCAAGTTCCTTCTTTCTCCAGATGTGCCAGGAGAAAGAAGGTAGTATCTCTTCCCTATTAGAGATAGAAACTGGTCATCTGTTTGCATATGTGATCGTATGGGCAGAGATTAAACTAGATGGGAGTAAGGAGTGGTACTTTTCAATTTTCTATATTGTCGTGTGTACTAGAAAAGTGTAACTCACCCCTATGGTGGTTCAACCCTATGTAAGATATTAATAATCAATAAAAAGTTATGTTATTCCGCCTTAGCTTTAATTCATTGCTTTATATGTACTTCTTATTAATTCATACCAAAAAGGAGGGTGTGACAAGTTGGTATCAGAGCGTGTTTTAAATCTAAAATATATCATCGAGTACACTCAAATCTTATCCTATTACTCAAAGGTTTTGTCCAAATATGAAATAAGCCAAAATATGTACAAATTGGCTCTATTAGAAATTAGTCCTTACAAATATCCCCTTTTGGATATTTTGAGACAAAACATAAAACCTATGGGCCGTCAAGCTCATCTAAAACACTCAATACCCAACCCCAAAAGGAAAAGTACAACTTGACCGACACATAAACTAAGTAGCTTTGTACACTTGTAAACTTTGTCGCATCGTTGCAAATCTGCACACTTAAACACACGTTCAAATGCAAAGCGAATACAACAAAATAAATATGCATATATATATAAGGGGCGTGAACTAAAAACAAAAGAGATATGACTCAATCACTAAAAAATATCCAAGGAGTTTTATTTCACTGTATTAACTTTATCAAACAAAGATTTATCCCCATAGTGAAAAATAAAGTTAACTCATAAAGGGCAAAGACGCACAATTCACACTTGTTTAGAAAATATTAATGATCATTAAATCAATAACTTCAAACATGAAATAACTAGGACACGTTGTGAAAATCCATTGATCTTCAACTTATAACACTCTAAGATTATAGATATATCATTTTTTCACTCTCTTCTTTAAGATATATCATTTAATTGAAGAATCAATGAAACAAAATTTAACCTTGGTAATACTTTCTTTTCTTTTGACTCTTAATTTTTTACGTGTTAGCCAACCGTGGCCTTTCACGCAAGGAAACTTTATTTCTTCATAGCCCTTTTCCTGTGCACACCCATATTTTCAATAAAATAACAAACTCGTGGGCAATGGTTTTTACATGCCCCCTAATGAAATGTATATATATTACAAGATTGTCAAGAGAACATCTCACTTAGCGCATTTATCAGATGAAGTTAAAATCCAAAAGATCTCGTGCATGTGTGTGAGAAGGTAAATGCAAAGTGACTCCATTAAGCAAGTCATTTTCTAAGAACAATCTAAGCATTGAAAATCATAATCAATTTTTTTAAAGACATGGAATAAGCTTGATTCAAACACACCTATATGCCACACCAAATTTGTAAAACTTAACTATACATAAACAAAAATCTTTTTTGAGTTTGTAGACATTTTTCAAAGACACCACATGAAAACAAAAGTCAAAAGACAATCAAAAATATATTTTTATTTTTCTACAATAAGACTCAAAAGAGAAAATCAAAATACAAAAGATAAACATCATATAACTAGGAAAAAGATATACCATGAAGTACAAATGCAAGTGTATGAAAACATGAGAACACAATCAACCATAAGATATAGCATGGTAAGAATCAGGTGGAAGAATTTGAGAATTAACAGGTCTAACATATAAAGCCTCCAAATCTAATTTCCTAACCCACGTAGGTGTGACATGACGATCTTGGGTTTTAGGAACCTTAGTGACTCTAGACTTAGACTTCCTAAGACCATTTCTAAGATCAAAGAAAAAATGTCTAATGTGATCATGCGTGCACGTTTAGACATGAGGAATGTTACCCTTGGGTTGACCTATTCTAGCATTCCTAGCAACCATTGACTCTCAAAAGAATGGTTTTGGCTTTAATAGCGGAAAAATTTGGATCATTGAAGCCAATCCCATAGTTGTCATCTTTGATGCGGGTAATGCCTAACATATTATCCAATTTTTTCAACCTAAACTCCAAATAAAATTTGACATTACTCGAGTCTCTCAATTATTCCTCTAACTCCACAATCCTATACTCGAGCAAATGACGAGACTCAACAAAACCTAGAAAATCCTTTTTTAAAATCTCCATTAATCTCCGAAGGTTATCTTACTCCCCTCAACAAATGCAATCTTTTCCCTAAGACTCTTCTCACATGCCCTAAGATCCTCAATGAAAATACTCTCATCATTACCTACAGCATGTTCTTTCAACCTAACTTCTAACTTCTAGTTAGCCTTTTCCAATTTCACCATCTTCGCATACAACTAACGGAAGGCAACTTCAAGTTCACTATCCTCCTCATTTTCTTCATATTCTTCTTCTTCCCCACTCTTTCCACCATCACTCACTTAGGAGTCACAATTAATGGCATCGAAAGTCTCATGCTCATAATTATTTTCATCAAAAGATTTTTTTATCAAGGCTCATGTGACTAGGCATGAACGTGGTGTAATTACGAGCAATAAGGGAATCAGGTTCCTCTTCTGAATCCCTATCACTAAGGGTGGCATTATTTGCAATCGATTTCTTTCCATCCTTCCTTAGTTCAGGGCATGTTGAACGCCGCTGAGGTTGCAACTATAGTGGCTCAAGCGGTAAATGCCGCGATTGCCGTTATTCAGCAGGCACCACCACCGGCGCCGGTTGCCGCGCCAGTACAGGTTAATGCATTCCCGTCTGCTTGGGAGCGTGTACGTGACGCATTTCAGAAAGCGCATCCGCCGGAGTTTGCAGGTAGCTCAGACGTGGTAGTCTCGAGCCAATGGAGGAAGGACATACAGAGGCATTTGAGGATGCATGAGTGCACAGATGTCCAGAAACAGGTGCTAGCTACTTTCAAGCTAGTGGGATCTGCATTACAGTGGTGGGAGTCCATTACCACCGCGGAGGAGAGGGATACCCTCACGATTCAGGAGTTCTGGGTGCGGTTCGACCACAAATACTTTCCATCCGCAGTTCATACAGAGATGAGGAGGAAACTGATGAGTTTGAAGCAAGAGGGCAAGACAGTGGCCGAGTATGAGGCCGAGTTCACTAGCCTGTTGAATATCGTTCCAGACGAGATTCCAACAGAGAAGAAGAAGATAGAGAAGTTCACCGATGGGTTAAATTGGAGGATCCGTCAGCATCTGCTAGGGAACCTATCGTTGGCCACGTATTCTGATGTGGTTAACGCTGCATTATTACACTGCCAGGACCACCGTTTTCATATGGCCGAGGGCAAGCGATCGGGAGAGTCTAGCCATCAGGGCAGGACTGGAGGACATGGTGCCAGCGGGGCACAGACCGGTCAGGGGCAGAGACAGACTGAGCAGGGTACCCAGCAGGGGGACAATAAGAGGTTCCGGTCAGGGAACTACAGGCAGGGACCGGGAGGTTTCCGCCAGGGCCATCAGGGTCCAAACGGCCAGCAGGGGCAGAATGGGCAGCAGTTCCATCAGGGCCAAGGGAGGAATGGTAACGGCCACCAGGGCCGGGGACAGCAGGGGCAGAGGGGAGGGAACTTCCCAGGGAAGTGTTTCACTTGTGGCAAAACCGGCCATAAGAAGCAGGATTGTCCTGATAGGGGCAGGGCCCCACCGCAGCAGCAGCAGGGTGCTCGCCACGAGCCACAGAGACCTATATTTCCTGCCGCTCTCCCTGCACCGCCACAGATGGCAGCTTTGCCACCCATTCCAGCAGTCCCAGCTCAGCAGGGGCAGCTACAGTATGGACGTGTCTACAACGTTCACCAGGCTGCAGTTCCACAGGCACCGCCCGCGATCGAGGGTACGTTTCCTATCCATGGCACTATGGGTCGGGTGTTATTTGATACGGGTGCTACACATTGTTTTATTGCTACACACTTCGCGAAAGCTTTAGGATTGTTAGCGACGGCAGAGAGCACAGTGACGTGTGTCGACTCACCATTAGGGAGTGGGTCACTTATTTTCTTTATATGCCGGGGAGTGGGGGTAGAGATCGGTGGTTTGGTATTGCCTGCAGACATGTTAGTGTTAGACATGCATGTTCACGATATGATCATCGGTATGGATTGGCTCGTAGCATATAGGGCCATGATTGATTGCTTCAGCGGGAGCATTGTTTTTGCCATTCCGGGGCAAGAGATGTTCATAGTGGCGATGCCTCGCCCAGAGGGAGGATCGACCGCTCATCTGTATTACATAGAGGAGGATACCTCTAAGGAGGTTGTTATTCCTTTAGATTCGATCCCGGTTGTCAGGGAGTATTCGGATGTGTTTCAGGAGATACCAGGCTTACCACCCAGTCGAGAGATAGACTTCGTTATAGATTTGCTACCGGGTACGAGACCTATAGCACGTGCACCGTACCGTATGGCTCCAGCTGAGATGAGAGAGCTACGGGATCAGATAGAGCAGCTGTTAGGACAGGGCTTTATTCGTAGGAGTACCTCACCTTGGGGCGCTCCAGTTTTGTTTGTGAAGAAGAGGGATGGTTCACTGAGATTGTGCGTGGACTACCGAGAGTTGAATAAGGTCATGATACGGAATAAGTATCCGTTGCCTCGAATCGATGACTTATTCGACCAGTTGAGAGGAGCTTCTTTCTTCTCGAAGATTGACTTGAGGTCGGGATACCATCAGTTGCGTATCAGGGAGGAGGATGTCTCGAAGACTGCGTTCTTGTCGAGATATGGTTCTTATGAGTTTCGGGTTATGCCTTTCGGCTTGACCAACGCTCCAGCAGTGTTTATGGACTTGATGAACAGGGTGTTCAGGGATTTCCTAGACCAGTTTGTCATTGTCTTCATTGATGATATTCTGGTTTACTCTCAGACAGAGGAGGAGCACGCCGAGCATTTGAGGCAGGTTTTGCAGACACTCCGTCAGAACGAGTTGTATGCAAAATATGAGAAGTGCGGGTTTTGGCTGAAGGAGGTCCAGTTTTTGGGACACATTATTTCTGATCGGGGAATATCTGTTGATCCGGGGAAAGTATCCGCGGTGAGGGAGTGGGGACAGCCCACGACACCGACTGAGATTCGTAGTTTCTTGGGTCTAGCAGGATACTACAGGAGGTTTATTCGGGGTTTCTCGAAGATAGTAGGCCCTTTGACACATCTGACTCGTAAGGGTGTGCCGTTCATTTGGAGTGATGCCTGTCAGTTGGCATTCGATGAGTTGAAGGACAAATTGACCTCAACACCTGTGTTAGCATTGCCGAGACCGGGAGTTGAGTATTTGGTTTACACTGATGCGTCTTTGCAAGGACTTGGAGGTGTATTGCAGCAGGAGAGACAGGTCATAGCTTATGCTTCCCGTAAGCTTAAGCCTCATGAGAAGAATTACCCCACGCATGATTTGGAGTTGGCAGCGGTAGTATTTGCCTTACGGATTTGGAGGCACTATCTTTTGGGGGAGAAGTTTCAGCTGTTCACGGACCACAAGTCACTACAGTATCTGTTCACGCAGAAGGAACTGAATATGCGGCAGCGTAGGTGGCTTGAATTTGTGAAGGACTACCAGTTCGACATCCAGTACCACCCGGGTAAGGCTAACGTGGTAGCAGACGCGTTGAGCCGCAGGCCAGCAGAGGAGGTGGCAGAGGTGTGGAAAGCTAAGTGGAAGGAATTGGGACACCAGGATGCAGTGGCCCGATCTTTCATGTCTGTGATGACCGTTACACCGCAGATTATCACGAGGATTGTACGGGCACAGGCTAATGACTCGTTCTGTCAGGAGCAGATAGTTCAATTACTTGCAGAGGGAGCCGAGTCCTATACCGTTAGCTCAGACGGGGGATTGCGCTTCAATGGGAGATTGGTAGTTCCGGAAGGGGAAGAATTGCGACACGATGTTATGGCAGAGTCGCACGGCTCACGGTTCGCGGTACATCCCGGAGGGGACAAAATGTACCAAGACATGAGGCGCCAGTATTGGTGGAGCGGTATGAAGAGAGATATCGCTGAGTTTGTCTCGAAATGCGCCACTTTTCAGCTTGTAAAAGTGGACCATCAGAGACCAGCAGGATTGCTACAGCCGTTGGAGGTTCCGGTGTGGATGTGAGAGAGCATATTCATGGATTTTGTCACGGGGTTGCCTGCGTCGCAGAGGGGTCACGACTCCGTTTGGGTAATTGTGGACAGGTTGTCCAAGGTCGCTCACTTCTTACCCGTAAGGACTGACTACACTACGGGACAGTATGCCCAGCTCTTCATTTCAGAGATTGTGAGACTTCACGGTGTGCCCCTAAATATCGTGTCTGACAGAGACAAGATATTTGTTTCGCGGTTTTGGGAGAGTTTCCAGGAGGCAATGGGCACGGAATTGCGGTTGAGTACGGCTTATCATCCGCAGACCGATGGGCAGACAGAACGCACCAATCAGATGTTGGAGGACATGCTACGCATGTGCATTATTGACTTCGAGGGTGGATGGGAGCAGTACCTTCCACTGGTAGAGTTTGCTTACAACAACTCCTATCAGTTCACTATTGGCATGGCTCCGTTTGAGGCATTGTACGGTAGGCCTTGTCGTTCCCCAGCATGTTGGTTGGAGGTGGGGGACAACAAACTGCTTGGGCCGGAAGTTATTCAGGATACTTCGGCAAGGATTGAGTTGATTCGGAGTCGCATTCGGGTAGCTCAAGACAGGCAAAAGAGTTATGCTGATGCGAAGAGGTTTTTCAGGGAGTTCCAAGTGGGGGACCAGGTTTTGCTCAGGGTATCTCCAATGAAGGGGATTATGCGTTTTGGGAAGAAGGGGAAGTTGGCACCGAGGTACGTGGGGCCGTTTCCTATTATTGAGCGGATCGGACCAGTTGCGTATAGACTTGGACTACCGGAGCACTTGCATCGGATTCACGACGTGTTCCATATTTCCTCGCTGAGGAAATACCTTAGAGATGATTTGGCTCATTCTCATATTGCTGTGGAAGACATCGATCTCCAACCGGATAGCTCCTACGAGGAGGGGCCAGCTGCTATTTTGGACCGAAGCGAGAGGAAACTGCGGTCAAAGATAGTTCCGTTAGTGCGTGTTCAGTGGCGACATCACAATGTCGAGGAGTCCACATGGGAGCGCGAGGATGAGATGCACGAACGTTATCCAGAGCTATTTTTAGCAGGTACTTTCTAGTTTCGAATTTCGGGACGAAATTCAGTTATTAGGGGGGAAGTATGTAATACCCCGTACTTTTGACTATATTTATTTTGAGGATTAATTAATTAAATGCGTATTAATTGGAAATTAATCCGGGTTATAAATACTAATGAGATGCGTATTGGTATTTGATTATGTGCATATATGATTATATATGTACTTGGTATTATAAAATTTGTCGTGGGATTTATATACGACATTTTAGAAATTTTGTTGAGACGAGTGGGACCGTCGCGTCACGGTATAATATTTTGATAATAAAAGTGAATTTAAAATCTATAATCCGTATGGTCGTTTTGAGTGCGCCATCGCGTCCGAAAGGGTCGAGATAGTCAGAAAACACTAGCCGGGGGTATAGTTTGGGTCCCGGGGTATTTTTAGGCCATACCGGCAACTTAAAGGGTATTTTGGTAATTTCACGTTTTGAGGAATTAAAAGTGACGAAAATTTGGTTAATTAAATCTGATGTGGATAAGACCCACTAAGCCCATAACCAACCTTTATTAACCTAGAAAGCTACGTAGGTTATCATTTAGTCTTCCAACTCTCCCAAAGGAAACCCTAGCCACCATAGCCACCTTTGGAAGAAGAAAGCTTAGAGAGGAAGGGAAAGAGGAGGAATTCTGCAGAAAATCTGCAGAAAAAGCTTACAAATCCAACACCAAATCCAGAGACAATCAAGGCAAGTGATTTATTCCATTTAAATTTCGGAGAATGCTTCTTCCATGTTAGATTATTCAAAAACCTTATGTGTTCTTGGAAGATAATGAAAAACCCATAAGATTGGAGTTATTAGTTTAATTTTTGGGATATAGGTTGCATGTAGAATGTTACTGGAAGATCATATTAAGAGAATTACTGACTTTTGTGATACCAAAAACGGATTTAAGATAAGGTTTATGAATGTTCTTGAGATAAATTGGAAAAACTAGGTTTTTGATGAAGATTGATCCATATGTAGCCTTTAGTTGTTGAAATATTGGTTTATGGACCTTAGAAATATTGTAGGATGGTTATATGACATTACTATAACGTTATATTAGAGAATCATGCTTTAAAAATAAGTTTTGGGATGTTTTCAAATCTGCAAATCGAAGCAATCCGTAACCATACCTGTGTAATCGATCGATCGACATTCATCAGTCGATCGATCGAAGGTCAAGGTCGATCGATCGACCTTCCCAGAATAAATGAAGTTTTCCCTTAATTGAATTTTAGTGGTGTTAACCCTTGGATAATATTATTAGAGACTTTATGAATACCCTTAACTTTAAGGAAGACCAGTAGGCATGATTATGAGATGGGACTTTATTTGGAATGTAATTTGAGGAATTTTTCTAAATAAATGAAATTTGTCATGTGAGATAATATTTGGGTTAATAGTACAAATTTGAATAAGTTGATGAAATAAGGTTTGGGGCAGAAGCAAAGACCTTAGGTATAAAGATGTCATATGTGAGAATTATGGGAGACTTAATAGTCTATTTGAGATAGGTTTTAAGTTTAAGGAATTACGACGTGAGACGTGTCGACCATTTAAATTATATATTATCGGGATACTTGAAATATATGGATTTGGAATAATGGTATAATGATGTAGAGTATGACTTTATTAATATTGAGATATCTAAGATGTGTGAATGCTTAGCATAAAATCTTGTGTGTATGACATACCTACCATACTTGCTATCACGGGAGGTTACGTTCGCTTAGGACCCTCTAATCCTTGTGTGCCTACGGGGGGGATATAGACTGGTACCTTGATGAACATAGGTCATAGAAAGACTTATTGTGATATTAATAAGTCCGCTGATCATGGGAGCGTAGGTATGTGCGTGACCCATGTGATGGTGACTGTGTTCGCCTCCACTATTTGTGATTTGTGTTATCTGAACTATTCCTGAGAGATTAGGAATATGTGATCCTTATGTACATGATGTACCGGGATGGATAGCAGAGTATGCGTGCACCATAGCTTAGATTGCGGGGTGCTTGTATCGTATATTTATGATGTGAATAATATACATTAAATTAATGGGAATCCTCATGTTAATGTTGTAAAAATATTACGGTGTTATTTCGAGTTATATAATGAGTTAACTGATAGTTATATCAATGGTATGTTTAGTAACTGAGAGTACGTTAAACCCCTATTTAATTACGAGCATTATTATGTAAATGGAATCAAGTATTATTGGCAGGACCTTTGGCAGTCTAGCTAGATATGTTGACACTTAGCTAGTAGTATGGGTAGTTATAGATGGGTACTTGCATTAGGAGTGCACAGTTAGACGAGAGGTGAGAATATAATGTGAGTGCACGTCCTAACATGTACTTTGCATTTAATGTTTTAAATGTTTTTAAAGCACTTGCAGGTTTTTAAAATATAACTCCACATTCGGGCTCTGACCCGTTTGCTTTTCAAATCTCTTTTTCTTTGTAAAACCATTTTTTTAGGTGCCTAGCCACAAGGACACCAAGCATAGGTACTCATTCAGGTGACGAGCTGTAGCTGCTTGTGGAAGCTACAGGGATTTGCATATAGACGCTTCTATCTTTTGGATTCCAGAGTTACCCTCTATCAGTTGTAGGGCATGTTGCCCATTTCTACTTAGAGCATCTTTTACATTTCAGTTTTCAGACTTTAGCATGTATTGTTTCAGTTTATTTATTTCAGTTATGGGATTATAATGAGGGGTTTCCTCCAGACTTTATTTACACTATTGTGATGGTTATTCATTTTACTTCAGCATGGTGAATGATGTTATCTATTTCTTCATTTTACTTCTTGCATGTTAATCAGACTTAAATTAAAATTTGGCAACTTGCTTTTTAAATACTTGGTGGTTAGTAATAATAAAATGTTTTCGACAGTGATGCTATTAACTGAGCCAACTTGGCATTTTGAATTAATTTTATAAAGGAGTAGCAACCCGGTATTTAATTAGTCGGGGTGCCACAGGTGGTATCAGAGCATCAGGTTCTAGTGTCCTTTAGGATCTGTATGTCTATTATGTTTCCGCTACGTTTCTTTGATATAGAGCCCTATATTTTAGGACTGTTGTATTCTTTTTGTGTATGCTTCGTTCTTCAGCTATTTTAAGTTTATAAACCGTGAACTTATAAACTTCATTCTTATTTCAGATGCCTCCACGACGTGCACGACGAGTTCCCAGGAATGCAGTGCCCGAACCCCAGCCCGCTCCAGTTCAGGGCATGTTGAACGCCGCTGAGGTTGCAGCTATAGTGGCTCAAGCGGTAAATGCCGCGATTGCCGTTATTCAGCAGGCACCACCACCGGCGCCGGTTGCCGCGCCAGTACAGGTTAATGCATTCCCGTCTGCTTGGGAGCGTGTACGTGACGCTTTTCAGAAAGCGCATCCGCCGGAGTTTGCAGGTAGCTCAGACGTGGTAGTCTCGAGCCAATGGAGGAAGGACATACAGAGGCATTTGAGGATGCATGAGTGCACAGATGTCCAGAAACAGGTGCTAGCTACTTTCAAGCTAGTGGGATCTGCATTACAGTGGTGGGAGTCCATTACCACCGCGGAGGAGAGGGATACCCTCACGATTCAGGAGTTCTGGGTGCGGTTCGACCACAAATACTTTCCATCCGCAGTTCATACAGAGATGAGGAGGAAACTGATGAGTTTGAAGCAAGAGGGCAAGACAGTGGCCGAGTATGAGGCCGAGTTCACTAGCCTGTTGAATATCGTTCCAGACGAGATTCCAACAGAGAAGAAGAAGATAGAGAAGTTCACCGATGGGTTAAATTGGAGGATCCGTCAGCATCTGCTAGGGAACCTATCGTTGGCCACGTATTCTGATGTGGTTAACGCTGCATTATTACACTGCCAGGACCACCGTTTTCATATGGCCGAGGGCAAGCGATCGGGAGAGTCTAGCCATCAGGGCAGGACTGGAGGACATGGTGCCAGCGGGGCACAGACCGGTCAGGGGCAGAGACAGACTGAGCAGGGTACCCAGCAGGGGGACAATAAGAGGTTCCGGTCAGGGAACTACAGGCAGGGACCGGGAGGTTTCCGCCAGGGCCATCAGGATCCAAACGGCCATCAGGGCCAGCAGGGGCAGAATGGACAGCAGTTCCATCAGGGCCAGCAGGGCCAAGGGAGGAATGGTAACGGCCACCAGGGCCGGGGACAGCAGGGGCAGAGGGGAGGGAACTTCCCAGGGAAGTGTTTCACTTGTGGCAAAACCGGCCATAAGAAGCAGGATTGTCCTGATAGGGGCAGGGCCCCACCGCAGCAGCAGCAGGGTGCTCGCCACGAGCCACAGAGACCTATATTTCCTGCCGCTCTCCCTGCACCGCCACAGATGGCAGCTTTGCCACCCATTCCAGCAGTCCCAGCTCAGTAGGGGCAGCTACAGTATGGACGTGTCTACAACGTTCACCAGGCTGCAGTTCCACAGGCACCGTCCGCGATCGAGGGTACGTTTCCTATCCATGGCACTATGGGTCGGGTGTTATTTGATACGGGTGCTACACATTGTTTTATTGCTACACACTTCGCGAAAGCTTTAGGATTGTTAGCGACGGCAGAGAGCACAGTGACGTGTGTCGACTCACCATTAGGGAGTGGGTCACTTATTTTCTTTATATGCCGGGGAGTGGGGGTAGAGATCGGTGGTTTGGTATTGCCTGCAGACATGTTAGTGTTAGACATGCATGTTCACGATGTGATCATCGGTATGGATTGGCTCGTAGCATATAGGGCCATGATTGATTGCTTCAGCGGGAGCATTGTTTTTGCCATTCCGGGGCAAGAGATGTTCATAGTGGCGATGCCTCGCCCAGAGGGAGGATCGACCGCTCATCTGTATTACATAGAGGAGGATACCTCTAAGGAGGTTGTTATTCCTTTAGATTCGATCCCGGTTGTCAGGGAGTATTCGGATGTGTTTCAGGAGATACCAGGCTTACCACCCAGTCGAGAGATAGACTTCGTTATAGATTTGCTACCGGGTACGAAACCTATAGCACGTGCACCGTACCGTATGGCTCCAGCTGAGATGAGAGAGCTACGGGATCAGATAGAGCAGCTGTTAGGACAGGGCTTTATTCGTAGGAGTACCTCACCTTGGGGCGCTCCAGTTTTGTTTGTGAAGAAGAGGGATGGTTCACTGAGATTGTGCGTGGACTACCGAGAGTTGAATAAGGTCACGATACGGAATAAGTATCCGTTGCCTCGAATCGATGACTTATTCGACCAGTTGAGAGGAGCTTCTTTCTTCTCGAAGATTGACTTGAGGTCGGGATACCATCAGTTGCGTATCAGGGAGGAGGATGTCTCGAAGACTGCGTTCTTGTCGAGATATGGTTCTTATGAGTTTCGGGTTATGCCTTTCGGCTTGACCAACGCTCCAGCAGTGTTTATGGACTTGATGAACAGGGTGTTCAGGGATTTCCTAGACCAGTTTGTCATTGTCTTCATTGATGATATTCTGGTTTACTCTCAGACAGAGGAGGAGCACGCCGAGCATTTGAGGCAGGTTTTGCAGACACTTCGTCAGAACGAGCTGTATGCAAAATACGAGAAGTGCGGGTTTTGGCTGAAGGAAGTCCAGTTCTTGGGTCACATTATTTCCGACCAGGGAATATCAGTTGATCCAAGGAAGGTATCAGCGGTGAGGGAGTGGGGACAGCCCACGACACCAACGGAGATTCGTAGTTTCTTGGGTCTAGTAGGATACTACAGGAGGTTTATTCGGGGTTTCTCAGAGATTGCAGGTCCTTTGACACATCTTACTCGTAAAGGTGTGCCATATATCTGGAGTGATGCATGTCAGTTGGCATTCGATGAGTTGAAGGACAAATTGACCTCAGCACTTGTGTTAGCATTGCCGAGACCGGGAGTTGAGTATTTGGTTTACACTGATGCGTCTTTGCAAGGACTTGGAGGTGTATTGCAGCAGGAGAGACAGGCCATAGCTTATGCTTCCCGTAAGCTTAAGCCTCATGAGAAGAATTACCCCACGCATGATTTGGAGTTGGCAGCGGTAGTATTTGCCTTACGGATTTGGAGGCACTATCTTTTGGGGGAGAAGTTTCAGCTGTTCACGGACCACAAGTCACTACAGTATCTGTTCACGCAGAAGGAACTGAATATGCGGCAGCGTAGGTGGCTTGAATTTGTGAAGGACTACCAGTTCGACATCCAGTACCACCCGGGTAAGGCTAACGTGGTAGCAGACGCGTTGAGCCGCAGGCCAGCAGAGGAGGTGGCAGAGGTGTGGAAAGCTAAGTGGAAGGAATTGGGACACCAGGATGCAGTGGCCCGATCTTTCATGTCTGTGATGACCGTTACACAACAGATTATCACGAGGATTGTACGGGCACAGGCTAATGACTCGTTCTGTCAGGAGCAGATAGTTCAATTACTTGCAGAGGGAGCCGAGTCCTATACCGTTAGCTCAGACGGGGGATTGCGCTTCAATGGGAGATTGGTAGTTCCGGAAGGGGAAGAATTGCGACACGATGTTATGGCAGAGTTGCACGGCTCACGGTTCGCGGTACATCCCGGAGGGGACAAAATGTACCAAGACATGAGGCGCCAGTATTGGTGGAGCGGTATGAAGAGAGATATCGCTGAGTTTGTCTCAAAATGCGCTACTTGTCAGCTTGTAAAAGTGGACCATCAGAGACCAGCAGGATTGCTACAGCCGTTGGAGGTTCCGGTGTGGATGTGAGAGAGCATATCCATGGATTTTGTCACGGGGTTGCCTGCGTCGCAGAGGGGTCACGACTCCGTTTGGGTAATTGTGGACAGGTTGTCCAAGGTCGCTCACTTCTTACCCGTAAGGACTGACTACACTACGGGACAGTATGCCCAGCTCTTCATTTCAGAGATTGTGAGACTTCACGGTGTGCCCCTAAATATCGTGTCTGACAGAGACAAGATATTTGTTTCGCGGTTTTGGGAGAGTTTCCAGGAGGCAATGGGCACGGAATTGCGGTTGAGTACGGCTTATCATCCGCAGACCGATGGGCAGACAGAACGCACCAATCAGATGTTGGAGGACATGCTACGCATGTGAATTATTGACTTCGGGGGTGGATGGGAGCAGTACCTTCCACTGGTAGAGTTTGCTTACAACAACTCCTATCAGTTCACTATTGGCATGGCTCCGTTTGAGGCATTGTACGGTAGGCCTTGTCGTTCCCCTGCATGTTGGTTGGAGGTGGGGGACAACAAACTGCTTGGGCCGGAAGTTATTCAGGATACTTCGGCAAGGATTGAGTTTATTCGGAGTCGCATTCGGGTAGCTCAAGACAGGCAAAAGAGTTATGTTGATGCGAAGAGGTTTTTCAGGGAGTTCCAAGTGGGGGACCAGGTTTTCCTCAGGGTATCTCCAATGAAGGGGATTATGCATTTTGGGAAGAAGGGGAAGTTGGCACCGAGGTACGTGGGGCCTTTTCCTATTATTGAGCGGATCGGACCAGTTGCGTATAGACTTGGACTACCGGAGCACTTGCATCGGATTCACGACGTGTTTCATATTTCCTCGCTGAGGAAATACCTTAGAGATGATTTGGCTCATTCTCATATTGCTGTGGAAGACATCGATCTCCAGCCGGGTAGCTCCTACGAGGAGGGGCCAGCTGCTATTTTGGACCGAAGCGAGAGGAAACTGCGGTCAAAGATAGTTCCGTTAGTGCGTGTTCAGTGGCGACATCACAATGTCGAGGAGTCCACATGGGAGCGCGAGGATGAGATGCGCGAACGTTATCCAGAGCTATTTTTAGCAGGTACTTTCTAGTTTCGAATTTCGGGACGAAATTCAGTTATTAGGGGGGAAGTATGTAATACCCCGTACTTTTGACTATATTTATTTTGAGGATTAATTAATTAAATGCGTATTAATTGGAAATTAATTCGGGTTATAAATACTAATGAGATGCGTATTGGTATTTGATTATGTGCATATATGATTATATATGT
Organism: Sambucus nigra; assembly: GCA_949130495.1. Lineage (NCBI taxonomy): Eukaryota > Viridiplantae > Streptophyta > Magnoliopsida > Dipsacales > Adoxaceae > Sambucus > Sambucus nigra. Next base: position 657,797,789 of record OX422209.1, on the reverse strand, counting down.
ACTTGGTATTATAAAATTTGTCGTGGGATTTATATACGACATTTTAGAAATTTTGTTGAGACGCGTGGGACCGCCGCGTCACGGTATAATATTTTGATAATAAAAGTGAATTTAAAATCTATAATCCGTATGGTCATTTTGAGTGCTTCATCGCGTCCGGAAGGGTCGAGATAGTCAGAAAACACTAGCCGGGGGTATAGTTTGGGTCCCGGGGTATTTTTAGGCCATACCGGCAACTTAAAGGGTATTTTGGTAATTTCACGTTTTGAGGAATTAAAAGTGACGAAAATTTGGTTAATTAAATCTGATGTGGATAAGACCCACTAAGCCCATAACCAACCTTTATTAACCTAGAAAGCTACGTAGGTTATCATTTAGTCTTCCAACTCTCCCAAAGGAAACCCTAGCCACCATAGCCACCTTTGGAAGAAGAAAGCTTAGAGAGGAAGGGAAAGAGGAGGAATTCTGCAGAAAATCTGCAGAAAAAGCTTACAAATCCAACACCAAATCCAGAGACAATCAAGGCAAGTGATTTATTCCATTTAAATTTCGGAGAATGCTTCTTCCATGTTAGATTATTCAAAAACCTTATGTGTTCTTGGAAGATAATGAAAAACCCATAAGATTGGAGTTATTAGTTTAATTTTTGGGATATAGGTTGCATGTAGAATGTTACTGGAAGATCATATTAAGAGAATTACTGACTTTTGTGATACCAAAAACGGATTTAAGATAAGGTTTATGAATGTTCTTGAGATAAATTGGAAAAACTAGGTTTTTGATGAAGATTGATCCATATGTAGCCTTTAGTTGTTGAAATATTGGTTTATGGACGTTAGAAATATTGTAGGATGGTTATATGACATTACTATAACGTTATATTAGAGAATCATGCTTTAAAAATAAGTTTTGGGATGTTTTCAAATCTGCAAATCGAAGCAGTCCGTAACCATACCTGTGTAATCGATCGATCGACATTCATCAGTCGATCGATCGACAAAATCGATCGATCGACAAAATCGATCGATCGAAGGTCAAGGTCGATCGATCGACCTTCCCAGAATAAATGAAGTTTTCCCTTAATTGAATTTTAGTGGTGTTAACCCTTGGATAATATTATTAGAGACTTTATGAATACCCTTAACTTTAAGGAAGACCAGTAGGCATGATTATGAGATGGGACTTTATTTGGAATGTAATTTGAGGAATTTTTCTAAATAAATGAAATTTGTCATGTGAGATAATATTTGGGTTAATAGTACAAATTTGAATAAGTTGATGAAATAAGGTTTGGGGCAGAAGCAAAGACCTTAGGTATAAAGATGTCATATGTGAGAATTATGGGAGACTTAATAGTCTATTTGAGATAGGTTTTAAGTTTAAGGAATTACGACGTGAGACGTGTCGACCATTTAAATTATATATTATCGGGATACTTGAAATATATGGATTTGGAATAATGGTATAATGATGTAGAGTATGACTTTATTAATATTGAGATATCTAAGATGTGTGAATGCTTAGCATAAAATCTTGTGTGTATGACATACCTACCATACTTGCTATCACGGGAGGTTACGTTCGCTTAGGACCCTCTAATCCTTGTGTGCCTACGGGGGGGATATAGACTGGTACCTTGATGAACATAGGTCATAGAAAGACTTATTGTGATATTAATAAGTCCGCTGATCATGGGAGCGTAGGTATGTGCGTGACCCATGTGATGGTGACTGTGTTCGCCTCCACTATTTGTGATTTGTGTTATCTGAACTATTCCTGAGAGATTAGGAATATGTGATCCTTATGTACGTGATGTACCGGGATGGATAGCAGAGTATGCGTGCACCATAGCTTAGATTGCGGGGTGCTTGTATCGTATATTTATGATGTGAATAATATACATTAAATTAATGGGAATCCTCATGTTAATGTTGTAAAAATATTACGGTGTTATTTCGAGTTATATAATGAGTTAACTGATAGTTATATCAATGGTATGTTTAGTAACTGAGAGTACGTTAAACCCCTATTTAATTACGAGCATTATTATGTAAATGGAATCAAGTATTATTGGCAGGACCTTTGGCAGTCTAGCTAGATATGTTGTCACTTAGCTAGTAGTATGGGTAGTTATAGATGGGTACTTGCATTAGGAGTGCACAGTTAGACGAGAGGTGAGAATATAATGTGAGTGCACGTCCTAACATGTACTTTGCATTTAATGTTTTAAATGTTTTTAAAGCACTTGCAGGTTTTTAAAATATAACTCCACATTCGGGCTCTGACCCGTTTGCTTTTCAAATCTCTTTTTCTTTGTAAAACCATTTTTTTAGGTGCCCAGCCACAAGGACACCAAGCATAGGTACTCATTCAGGTGACGAGTTGTAGCTGCTTGTGGAAGCTACAGGGATTTGCATATAGACGCTTCTATCTTTTGGATTCCAGAGTTACCCTCTATCAGTTGTAGGGCATGTTGCCCATTTCTACTTAGAGCATCTTTTACATTTCAGTTTTCAGACTTTAGCATGTATTGTTTCAGTTTATTTATTTCAGTTATGGGATTATAATGAGGGGTTTCCTCCAGACTTTATTTACACTATTGTGATGGTTATTCATTTTACTTCAGCATGGTGAATGATGTTATCTATTTCTTCATTTTACTTCTTGCATGTTAATCAGACTTAAATTAAAATTTGGCAACTTGCTTTTTAAATACTAGGTGGTTAGTAATAATAAAATGTTTTCGACAGTGATGCTATTAACTGAGCCAACTTGGCATTTTGAATTAATTTTATAAAGGAGTAGCTACCCGGTATTTAATTAGTCGGGGTGTCACAATTTGATAGTATAGCATAGAACTCATCGAAGGTTTCACTCTCCTTCATCCTAATGGTTTCAAGCTGAGTGGTGAGGTTTTGGAGTTTAGATGCCTTAACAGTACTAGTACCCTTATGAGTGAGTTGACATATATTCCAAGCCTCTTTAGACATTTCACGAGTCATAATAAGGAGGAACTCCTCTGGTGTGACCGCACAAAACAAAGCATTCAAGACACGTGAATTATATTTGGACAGTTTATGCTCATCCTCACTCTGGGTTTCAAAGGGTTTGGGAATTCTATAACACCTACTAAGGTTGTGGGTGGGGACAAACCTTTAACTACCACTTTCCATAGTCATTCATCTATCGACTTAAGTGTTGATTTCATACGCTCTTTTCAGTACGCGTAGTTAAACCTATGAAACAAATATGGTCTAGAAAACGATTGACACTCCATATAATAACTCCTAGAATTCATGCCTAAATACGAATCTAACACAATAACTTGGTGTTCCAACTCTGATACCAATTTGAAAGTCCTATAGGTTGCAGGGTTCTAATTTGGGTTGGGTAAAACAAACGTCAATTTTTAATTTTTCAAATTACATATTAAACCTAAACAATCAATCCAAATTAAACAAGGAATCAAATTAATTCAATTGTTGTGTTAAAACAGATTAACCAATTTTATCTTAACCTAAACAGGTATCTAGGTGAGTGCTGGATAAAATAAGTAAATGAAACCACAACGTCCGATGTACGATGAAAAACCATATGGGAAAACCTCATTTGGCCCCACTAATGCAATTCACTATGATAAGGAATTACATAAGACAAACATCAGACTTACAACACAGACTCGACGTCCTCACAAGCCTTGACGCTCTTCGATCTTCAACCTCTCATATGTAGTGCACGTAAGAGTCCATTTACGTAGTGCCACAACATCTGAGTCAACACATGTCTTGTTCCACTGAGCAGGCTAAGAAATCATCATACATGGAGTCCACTGTATGTAAACAAACTAGACATGAAATTCCACCACAACGAAACTATTGTCATTAGATGTAGAGAATAAACCTTTGATTCCCAAAAATAGAATCTTCAATGCATTTTAAGATGAACACTTGGATCTTAAATAGCTTGGGTGAAAACTAGGTTTTTGGAGAGCTATTTGATAGATTTGGGAACTCGAAACATAAGTTTTTTCCTCAAAGAAACTATTGCTCTGCACTCCTATATATAGGAGGTTTTTCCAATTTTGAGATAAGGATGAATTTTTTTTTTAAAAATCTTAAAATTATCAAAAATGTGCATAATCGTTTGAATAAGGTACATCTTGTTAGAAATAAGTACCTCATCTCATTAGAATTGGATTCTAACGAAACTTCCAATGAGATTCCAAATAAGGCTAAAATGCTCATTCCATTCGTTCGTTGGAACCATGTTCTAACAATATAATGTATTTCATTCGAATGACATACCAATGTTGTTCTAACGACCATGTGAAAAATAATTTTATTCTTCTAAAAACATATTTAAAAAGGATAAAATCATTTTTTTATAAAAACCAAACACCCTAAAATAAAATATCCAAGGCTCAATATAAGTATACATTCATACCTGAGAGATATGTGACACCCCGACTAATTAAATACCGGGTAGCTACTCCTTTATTAAATTAATTCAAAATGCCAAGTTGGTCCAGTTAATAACATCACTGTCGAAAACATTTTAATGATTACTAACCACCTAGTATTTAAAAAGTAAGTGCCAAATTTTAATTAAAGTCCGATTAACATACAACAAGTGTAATAAAAATAATAACACCATTCACCATAATGAAGTAAATAGAATGACCATCACATAACGTAAATAAAGTCTGGAGGAAAACTCCTCACTACAAACCCACAACTGAAACAACTAAACTGAATACTGAAATAATACATGCCAAAGTCTGAAACAAAACTGAAATGTAAAAGATGTCTCTAAATAGAAATGGGCAACATGCCCTACAACTGATAGATAGTGACTCTGGAATCCAAAAGATAGAAGCGTCTACAAGCAAATCCCTGTAGCTTCCACAAACAGCTACAGCTCGTCTCCTGAATGAGTATCCTATGCTTGGTGTCCTTGTGGCTAGGCACCTAAAATGGTTTTATAAGAAAAAGATTTGAAAAGCAAACGGGTCAGAGCCCGAATGTGGAGTTATATTTTAAAAACCTGCAAGTGCTTTAAAAATATTTAAAACATTAAATGCAAAGTACATGTTAGGACGTGCACTCACATGATATTCTCACCTCTCGTCTAACTGTGCACTCCTAACGTAAGTACCCATCTATAACGACACAAATCACTAGCTAAGTACCATCATATCTAGCTAGACTGCCATAGGTCCTACCCTTATTACTCGGTTCTATTGACATTATAACGCTCGTAATTAAGTAGGGGTTTAACGTAAACTCAGATGCTCAATATACAATATATATATCACTATCCGTTAACTCGTTATATTTCTCGAAACAATACCGTAATTATATTCACAACATTAACATGAAGATTCCCATTAATTAAGTGTATATTAATCACAACATAAATATACAATACAAGCACCCCGAGAACTAAGCTGTGGTGCACACATACTCTGCTATCCATCCTGGTACATCACGTACATAAGGATTATATATTCCGAATCTCTCAGGAATAGTTCACAGATAACAACATCACAAATAATGGAGGCGAACACAGTCACATCACATAGGTCACGCACATACCTACGCTCCTACGATTAGCGGACTTATTAATATCCCAATAAGTCTTTCTATGACCTATGTTCATCAAGGTAACCAGTCTAAATCCGGGCAACACAAGGATTAGAGGGCCCTAAGCGAACGCAAACCTCCCGTGATAGCAAGTATGGTAGGTATGTCATACACACAATTCATATACCAATACTAAGTAAACACACATCTTAGTAATCCCGTAGTTTAATCGTAGTACATATCGCATTCTCGTACTAACTTATAATTATCGCAATTTATACTATTCCAGCTTATCATCATACGCGCCATAATCTATTCTCACGTCGTAGTAGACACTCACGTCTCAACCCAAACGGTTCATTGAATTAAATCTCTCGTATATAAATTTACTCCTCGTAATAACCCAAAAGTCCCAAATCTATCCTTACATCATCAAAGGAAGGTTATCTATATCCTCGAACAAGTTTACGGGACTCCAAAAATCAAAAAAGTCCAAAAAGGCCCAAACTGTCAACTCGTTAGAAGTCTCGTTCGAACGAGGCTGTTCGAACGAGATCCAGTTCGTTCGAACGAACTGTCCCTTCTAACGAGATCTCGTTCGAACGAAGTTATCGAACGAGTCTCCCTTTCATTAGAACGACTGGTCGATTCGTTAGAAGCTCGTTCGAACGACCTGGGCAGGGGCTTCTAACGACCTACCAGATTCGTCCCAGATTTTCCTAAAACTCGTTTTCACCATTTTTAACACCTCAAGTCTTCTCCAAAGTTCGTTCTAACAGTGTTTAAAGTCCTCTAATCATACTAAAACATGCTAAGGTCATACACTAACATCTTTTAAGGGTTTAATGCATCCTAAACATCATTAAATCAAAAGATTTTATACTTTTCCCCAATATTATCAAGAGCATGAACCCTAGATTTATATCATCATCAAATCCCAGAATTTAATCCATTTTAATTTCTTCTAATCACAATTATCATGAGAATAATCATCTACCTATCATTCTACATGCAATTCTCTTCAAGATTTTCAAGTTCTAAACTCCAATCTACATGGGTTTTCATTCAACTTTCAAGAACAATTAAAATTCTTCAATTTCTAACATGGAAAAGACATTCTCTGAAATTAAATGGAATAAAGTCACTTGCCTTGGTTGTCTCTGAGTTTGGATGATGGTTTGATGAAGATTTTTCTGCAGAATTCCTTCTCTCCAAGCTTCTTCTCCAATAGTGGCTTAAGGTGGCTAGGGTTTGATTTGGGAAACTTAGAAAACTCTTCTAATAACCTACGTAGCCTTCTAGGTTAATATGGTTTGGTTAATGGGCTTAGTGGGTTAAATCCACATCAGATTAAGACTCCCAATTTTCGTCACTTTTAATTCCTCAAAATGTAAAATTACCAAAATACCCTTTAAGTTGCCGGTATGGCCTAAAAATACTCCGAGACCCAAACTACACCCCCGGCTAGTGTTTTTTGACTATCTCGACCCTTACGGACGCGTTGGCGCACTCAAAACGACCATGCGGAATATAGAAATAAAAATCACTTTTTATAATTAAAATATATACCATGACGCGGCGGTCACACGCGTCTCAACAAAATTCTCAAATTGCCGTATATAAATCTCACGACAACTTTTTCATAATTCCAAATTCATATATCAAAACATGTATTCACATAATCAAATACCAACTCGCATCTCATTAGTATTTATAACCCGGATTAATTTCCAATTAATACGCATTTAATTAATTAATCCCAAAAATAAATATAGCCAAAAGTACGGGGTATTACAAGATACTCAGAATATGAAGATGAAATGTGGCATGAAACATGACACAAAGATGTAGATCTTTTAATTTGGCCACTACGTCTTCAATCAAACATGTGATAGGCTTGAAAGGTAAATACATACAAATCCTAACCTATGACTCAACGTTTTTTTCCAAACACAAAATAAGCCAAAATACATACAAATTGACTCTATTAGAAATTTGTCCTTACATAATATGTTGCATAATAATATATTCTGGAGTCGAGGTATTTCATTCTTCCCTCCTTAGGAAATTTCTTCCTTAAAATCTCTTCATTTATCCATAGCCATTTATGTACCAACATCATCACTATATTATCATTATTCCTTACTCTAGATCATACATAATCACCAAGTGTGCAACACCCATGTGACTACTATAAACCATATATCCGGATAATATTTTTTCTGTTTGACAAAATCTTTCAAAGTTCCAAAATTTTCAATCGGTTGCACAAACATCTTATTTCGATTATAACTCCACACATATTAAACTCTGTCCAATGCTTCATAGCCTTCAAATCACGCATTCATGTGCTTTGAAAACTCGCGTAATGCACAGTAGCACACAACTATGCTAAATGCAACATGCCCTTGGGGATGCTAACCTGACGAAGTCTAACCTCTAATTTGATGACCCTACTTCCATACCCTAAGGTCAAAACCTTTTGATACTTTTATATTGACCTTTGAATTTTAAAACCATGTACATCCTAGTCATATCATATGACCCACCGACTATGTAGGGTAGATCACTAGGCCTAAAACAATCAAACAAATATGTGCAAATAATTTCAATTACCTGTTCAATCATGCACACACAAATAAGGATGCTCACGCAAACCTAAATTAACAATCTTATGGAATGCACGTTCAGTTACTGTGATGCATCAGCCATATCCGGAATAATAGAAATAAATTGTGCCTTGCCTAGGTAGAAATTGAGTAATGATATATGTCAACCATTAGAAATAAATACAATACTTTTGGAATATGGCAGACCACCTGATATTCCTTTTTAAAATTTGAGAGATTTTCGCACATCAACAACAAAATCTACATTGCTCATCGTGGACCCAAAATCACACAACTAGATCTACCGATGAGTTTACTTACTACAAATTGATGTAGTCCTTCCTGGACATATACCCTAGCATAAGGTGTCAATCATGATTAGATGAATGACGTAACTGCTAAACTTAGGCAACGGTTACGAGAGTATTATCAGTAGAAAGACCACAACATTAGACTTCCCTACTTAGAAATTATTCCTACTCCTTTTGTTTTCCCTGGTGAACCCAAATGTTCCACGAATAACTGTCGAAATGTTCGCGACCTTCCTCAAGTGCCATACTCAAAAATCTTCCTTAACCATTGCAGACACAATACACTTAAACTTGAACCTCAAGGATAAAACCAGCTAAATGCTTATAGATTACCATTTTCTTTAGGACACAAGCGACCGGTGTCTAGGAGCATTATTATTGACAAGCCTGTCTATTGGGGTACCCCCTGCTATGGATGTCGTTTCAACAATGACAACTATTGTATATTTTGTAAAATTTCAAAGCGATATGACTTCACTTGAGTTGTATGCTAATTATACCAACCGACGCTGACATATGCCAAAAGATTGTGATTCTCGAACAACATCTACCACTTTACACCATGTTTTTTAATTGTCACTCCCTATGCGGGACACACGATGATCAAACCTACTCATGTCTCTATCATTTGATATGTGTACAAGAATACACATAATGTGATGACACTTGTCATTCTTACTACCCATGCTTGGATACCACTCATAAAGTATAAAGGCAACGTTACCATTACCCTTGTCAACCAACTATTCTAGAAGTCCAAAATGCTTACCTACGACCCCTTTGGCCAAGTCAGTATGCTACTCAAACATCTCCCAAACCTTGTCTTTAGCATGAACCCTTGTCCACCAATCTCCGAAGATGGCAAAACCACAACTTCCTAGTCATCTAATGAATCATGAACACTAAAGTTCTGTTACCCCAATGACATTTCTTGTAATACGCTTTCTCAAAATATCAATAAAATTAGTTCCATTCACCGATGATGGGAACCTTTTCCCAAGATGCTATAACTCCTATTACACGAGATATCACAATGCTTTCATGGGACTTGTCCTAATATACTTCTCTTTCCTGTGATAATGCAGTCATTTAAGTGATTTAGGGTAAACGGAAAAGACGCTACTAAAATTATTCCTTCGAGACCAAGCCTCACCTCACTCAATCATTGTATGAGGGAAAATGCTTAGGGCTTACCCAAACTATGTATCCTTGACCTCTAAACATTACACATGTTTTGCACCGATAAATAAAAATCCTTCTAACATTTCGACGCATTGCAAGAATGCTTTAATATGATTCAACACTTCCCTTGGATAACTGACACCTTTGACACTAGGTATCGAACTCCTTTGGAACATTGATTCAACGATACTAAAGAACTAACAACATTAACCTTGGTGCACATTTTTGTGCTACTACCGGAACGTGTTTTTGTCCTAAGTCAAATTGCAATGATGTCTATGATGAGACCCAAACTTGATGTCAAGACTCTCTTAATTATCGTTATTATATTATATAATGGTGGATGGCAAACTAAGGAACTCGGTCTGTGGGTTATGGCCCACCACGCATTCATTGAGTTATTCTAATAACCTAGTTCCATAAATTATCACAACTATTCTATGGGCTCCTTACCGTAGAACACCAAACGATGTTATTCGATCCTTATCAAGGCTTAAACACTCTTTAGTACACGACATGGGATGTCACCCACTTTCTAAGAACATCAACATTACCGTATGTTTTCAAGACAAACATTCACCAGGTCAGTTATAATTCTACCCGAGAACGTCAAAGAATTAGTATGATGACTATAATTCACCCAACCATTATCAAGTGAGAGATATTCAATGATATCATTATTCTTATATCCAAAGCCACAGTCGCATGCATGCAAAAATCGGAGTCCTCCCTCACCTTAATAAGTCGAGTTTCGAATCAAACTTTGAACATCAAAAGATCAAATTCTGACCTAACACAAACACATCACTCTAATAGGGACTTTAAACCAAAATGTCTAATACTAAGTTGTAACTCCCGGACCCAGATTTAAAGGTCACCCATGTGTCAACCCGATTTGGTCATGTTAAGTGTTCAGTAATGTAAAATAACTTAGATAATATTTCTAGTCCATTTTAATTAATTACATTAACCTAAAATCATGCAATTTCATTTTTCTAGAATATAAACATAATGATAACATGTACGGAACCCATTAGACAATGCGTTAGGATTCAAGTAATCAGAGAAACTAGCATAAATAGTAAGAATCACTTACCTGCAAAATGCTCTTAAAATACAAAGTATTTCTTAATATGACGTAACAAAAGGAATACAGTGAAACAATGCCCAGTGAGGTTCTCAACCATAATCCAGTATATAAACGAATCGATATAATATCAAGCATTAACTCGTATGTACACGAAACAATTAGACAATGTGCATTAACCATGTTTTTGTCAAAACATTTCCTTAATAAAATGTCATTATCCTTTATATTCGTTGCTTTACAGTTTTATTACAAGAAACTTTCATTTAATCCCTTAATCCACACGAATATTATACTAGAATGCAAATTCTTATAGTAGCCCTTCATATTAACCCAACTTTCTTTGAAATTTGTCAATTTCACATTTAAACCACCATGCTCATGGAATTATCTGAAAATATTATTACATCACACGCACCTGGTGTTAGAAAAGACCTATTTAAACTTTATATGTCAACCCAAGCTTACAATCGCTATAGATTATTCAAATGCCCAAATACAGTCTTTGTTGCTTTATTTCCTTTTACTTTTAACTTCACCAACACATTACCAAGTTAACTTGTTATGTTCTTTAAGTCGTTAAATCATTGGTATAAAATTGTGTGATTTCCCATAATTTCCCGTATATGCCATTAAAAACTCAAAATACCATGTCCATATATAGTTATTATCCAATTATCTTTCCCAAATGGTAACAATTCAAAATCTTTCCATTTATTTACTTTTTCCTGGAGTTAATCATATCCCATTTATGTTTATGGACTTTCACCGTCTACTGTAAATGTCGTAGTTGTTGCTTCCCTGGCTAGTGGTTTTGGGTCTAAGACAAAACCTCACCCTAGGGCTTCAGGCTCTCCTTAAGTTTTATCGGGGTACTCCTTTATAAAAAGTCTTTCACTTTTCATTAGGTTCATTTCCTTGCATCCCAATCACCGTTTTACCAAAATACCCGGCTTACCGTCATCCCTTTTACTTGTATAATTGCATCTTCTACTTCTTTGTTCACTTTATGATTTAAATCCGTCTAAAGGTCATTTATTCCAATGTAATTACCACCTTTTTATTTCCATTATCATAATATTATACATTTTGGATACATACATTCATTTAAGTGATTTTATTAACTAAAGTTACATACTTTGTTTACTCTTTATAACTTTTAGGTCCTTATCTACCGTGTATTGCCAACTCAATACCATTTTATCTTTCAAGAATGTATATTTATAATTTTATGCGAAATATACCAAGTCTCGAGGACCTTAATTTGAACCACACTACTTTAGGATATTTTATGCAAAAGATGTGACTATTTGGTACCATTTTTTAAACTCTATAATTTTAAGGGAAAAAATGTAATTTCATACATTTTTAGGGACTATTTTTCAAAAGAATCTTAGGGACTGTTTTGTAATTATTTCAACATTTACTCAATATTTCAAGTTTAGCACTTTGAACTAACTTATTATTCATATTTATACATATTTATGGTGTTTAAACCCACACCCATTTACATATATATCACATGTACACAAATATGCCATTTTGAATTTTTAACATAATTTTTTTTTAAAATATTAGCAATATTTTTCATGAAACCACACATTTAATATAATGGATATATTGTCCCAAAATCGCTTTAACTATTTTTAATTTGTCACTTAAGATAACATATTTCCACATGAAATGATAGCACTTTTTTACTTATCACTTTCATAAAAGCATAAACTCTAATATTCTGAAATTATTGACAAAATTATCCAAAACGCTCTAATCCCATAGTTTTATTTATTTCCACGAAGATATTAATATTAAAGTAACGGTATCATGTTTTACACAACCTTCCTATATATAAACATACATACATATAAACGAACATGCATTTTTAAAATTTCAGAATATTAAATACACGAACAAAAATGGTGGAATGAAAGTTAAGAAGAAGACAATCCCCACATGCAAAAGTGGACTTAAAGGGCTTATCAAGAACCCATGAAAGCTCCTTGAAGAAAAAAATTCCCCTTTTATACTCCATTAAAATACTCAAAAGAAAATCTCTATAAAATAACCCAATAGTTTTCCAAATATATCCCCCACAACACCTGTAAAATAATATGTTTACCACCAAAAGATACTCACTCAGATAATATTAGTTTTTAGGCTAAAATACTCGAGGGAATAGGGATGAAATAGTGAACTTTTATTGCTTTGGTGGTAAAATTTTAGGTGGTTTTACGAGGGAGACATATATTTTGTTAAAATGGTTTAAATAACAATACTCAATCTTCCCAAATAGCGTTGGCCCAATGGGTCTCCAAAAAAAGGTAAAAGGATGAGTTTTTGGATTCTCATCCAATGATGACAACATTATTTCCTAAAATAAAAGAGTAACGTGTTGGGTAATTCTTTTGGACGAATATCTCATTTTGTAAGCCAAAGGTACCAAGTTGGTATGGAGCACACCATTATCTTATTGATAGCACATAAGTCCTGAAGAAGGGTATGAGCAAGAGGTTAATAGTTGAAATTCTAAACCAGTTGAATATAATAAATACATACATGCATAGTTTTTTTAATCCAGGTGGATGCCAGAAAAGGAAGTTTACCTTGACCTCTTACCTCTGCATACCAGCTAGTGCAGTTCCCTACCCTGCCCTAGCGGAAGGACTCCTGCCATAGCTATTAGTCAGTCCTCCCTAGCGGTTGGGTTTCGTCTTGGTTTTTTGTTTATTCCAACATACACAGATAAGAAAACATTCAGATCAATTCTTGTCATATATAGTTAAGAAATTCTTTTACTGAATTTACCCTATAAGTATTTCTATAGTTTTATATGAGTAATAAGGGGTTTTGATTATGAGGATTAAACTCATGAGCTGTAGCAAACATTTGGGAAAATTTTACAAAGAGAATGGGCCAATGGGGCACTACGAACTCTTAAGCCAAATATACAATTTGATAAAATAATATTTGCAACTACTCAAAAAAATCCTTAGATTATAGATATTCTTTTTCACTAACGCCTAAAAATTTTTCCTTCCAAAATATAACTTTACTAAAATAAGGTTTGTGCTATAAATACAAAAATAATCTTTTTATCCACTTATTATACTTTGTCACAAACACATAATTTTATTTACGAAACTCTACAAAACTTGCCCATTAATCAGTAGACACTAATGAGTAATATATCAAATAATTTTTGGTGCAAACTTTATCTAAAAACTTCATTATGATATGAATGCAAGACCATGAAACACCATGCGGATGTCCTGCAACTCCACTTAAGGCACGTATAACACTCATAACACACATCCAAGCCCATGCAAATAATTATTTCATAAAACCTTATACAAATGTATCGTAATATGTCACATAATAATATATTCAAGTGTTGAGGTATTATAATTTGGAGGTTTTAAGAACATTAACGGAGGCTTAGGTTTGAACAAATAGTGAGTCGGAATATTTTTAGAAGATGTTTGAGGGAAGGAATGACCCCCGCCACAGCTAAGTATCATCTATGGTTCCCTAGGGCCACTACAGCAGTTGTTATATATATATAGATAGATAGATAGATAGATAGATAGAGAGAGAGAGAGAGAGAGAGAGAGAGAGAGAGAGAGAGAGAGAGAGAGAGAGAGAGAGAGAGAGAGAGAGAGAGAGAGAGAGAGAGAGAGAGAGAGAGAGAGAGAGAGAGAGAGAGAGACATGTACACACTAAGTTTGCACACGTGCTGGCGCACACCAATTGTTTTATAATATTAAAAAAAATATTTTTGAGTTGATTTTTTATGTGATATTTAAACATTTCAATGAATCCATATAAAAAAATCTGCTCAAAAAATTTATTTGCTATTTTTAAAAAATCGATCAAATTTTCGCAACTTTTAAAGTGCTTAAAAGTAGCGAAAGTTTGACCGTTTTTTTAAAAATAGCAAAAAAAGGTTTTTTGTGCTGTTTTTTATATGGGTCCCTTGAAATATTTAGATATCACAAAAAAAAAATCAGCTCAAAAATATTTTTTACTATGTTAAAAAATGATGTGCAAACTTAGTGTGCACATGAGCCTATCTATCTATCTATCTATCTATATATATATATATATATTGTAGAAAAAATATTTTTAGAAACCTTGTGGGGACTTGGGAATGTATGATTGAATATATTATTAAGTATTATATATTTAGGATATGTTTTTTTTTTTTTTTTTTTTTTGGGGGGGGGGGGGGGAATATGTATATTAGGAACATAGAAAAACTATTACAAGTACAAGAGAAGGAAACCTACCGAGCACAGGGAAAAGCCCCGAATCAAACAAATACAATTAAAAGACCCTATGCACAACACAAATGGTATGCATAATGGATTAAAGATCTAACTTAAAACACTTTCAGGAATACCCCAATTCAGACACGCCATCCAGTTCTGGTAGCTTCTTCTATCTTTCCTCCAAGTAGTGGCTCTAGCTCTGACCATACCCTCAATATCCTTGACAATAACCTCCTTAGTTTTGGTCGTGCTGCTGAAATACTGGACGATCACTCCTATATAACATTAAAATAGGAGTCTCATATGGTTCATTCTTAGCATCACTGTCGAAAACCAATTTAATTACTAATATCCTATTAGGCCAGCGTCAAAATTTTAAATTAACAAATCTTTTTAACCAAACCAATCAAATAAAACAATTACAACAGTTTACATGCACCAACTGAAATGAAATAAAATAAAATAACCGAACACTCGGTACAATAATACAACTAAATCGAATGCCGCACTAAAAGACGATAAAAGAATAAATGAGTACAGTTGGGCCATAAGCCCGAATGCTTCTACAATACCTCCTATCTAGATCTCAATGATGGAAGTATCTAATATAAACCTGCTTGCATCCACAGCTGCTGCAGCAAACGTCTGACTCGAAAGAATCATCATCCAGGCGTCCCTGTGTCTGGACACCTATATATATATATAGATATAGCAAGAGGGAAAATAGATAAACGGGTCAGAGCCCGATTTTTGAAAATATTTTAGCAAGTGCTTAAAATTCATTTTATAAAATATGTTATTTCTCATATTTAAACTAGCATCGCTCTCACATGAGATACACCTCACCCCTCTTCTAACAGTGCACAACTAGCGCATACCATTTTAAACAACCTAGTTAAGCTACCCTGCCTAACTAATGTAATTACCCATGTTATAATAAACCTCATCAATTCGGGTACTAAGAATTAAACTTCTCTCCATTCCCAACATTACGTTATGTTCGTGCATGGGGTGTCTCGCGAAGCGAAATCCAAACAAGGAACCCCCCCGATACACTACTACGTGACAATGTTGATCATCGGGATCCATTAGGCCTTCAGTACATAACATATTTATACGATCCCGTATTTATTGATTGTTCTCATTAGAACCAATGATCCATATTCATATAAATCCGGATATAAATCTACCGGAGGGAGTATATCACTTTATTCATTCTTCTCCTTTTTATACAGGGTTAGGTTATATGATATCTCATCTCATATATATACAATATACTTTTCGCAACAAGTATATTAGTTATCCATATAGGACACCAAACAATATTTCGGTATACACACATTATTCTCTTTATGCATACACATCAATTTATATAACAATATACCGCACTATTGCACCCTCGTTAAGAAACCCCTTGTATCGTTATAAACTTGAAGCATTTATTCCTTACTTATCTACTTATACGCACAGTAGAAAGTTCCCATATAAATATATGTGTATATATTAGTCACACATATAATATATATACTAACGGTACCCCACATAAGATCTATGGTACTGGCATACTCTGCTATCAAGTCCCCGTATCACACAAACTAAGGGAAATACTAGTTCGGAATCACTCTCGAACTGTATTAACACAAAACAAATACAAATGGAGGCGAAGCATAGTTCCAAGTCACTAAGAGGTCGGCACATACCCTCACATCTCTTAGGCTTGTCTGACTATCAATCAGATAGCCTGTACCAAGGAGTCCAATGTTCTAGGGTACAAGTCAATATCTCCCATAAAGATCCCATCGAGATAAGACTGTCCCGACGCGGTAACCTCCATGATAGCAAGTAGCGCGAGCATGATTTTTACACATATATAATATAAGGGCATACTCATAGCCCATATAATACATCCCATACGTAGTATATTTATATCTTGGATATTCTACGCATTTATCAATTTTACCAATCCCCAATATTTTATTTTCTGAGCTTTTCTCACTGCACAATGATTATATCAACAACATCGATATATATTATTTATATCTCTTCTCAATCTTTTATGGCTATAATCTCCAAACCCTTATAGCGATAGTCAATAGCCTCGAATATTCTCATTCGTAATAATATAAGCCGTCACAAAATTAAAATACCCCAATACGTATTCCCTTATTTAATATTCAAATCACAACTAAATATCACTTTAAAGTATTATTCCTCACGAACACCTCTATTTGGGTAAATCTTGGATTTTACTTTCAACTAATCCAAAATACACGCCATACTAAAAAAAATATTTAGAAGTCCCCACACTATTTTTAGGAACCCCAAATATTTATCTCCAAACAATTTTAGCCTTTTATTTTTCCAATTTTCGAGTGCATTTCCGAGTTGGTGATTTCCCCCCGAAACTTCCATCTTATAAAAATCATAACAATTCGAATAAAAATAAAAAAAATACGCGGTTGGTGCTCACGTGACCGTATCGAAAATATCTACAACTTTTGTGTTTTAACCAAGAGCTGAATCGGCTGTCTTCCTGTCCGAAACAGTCCGGAAGTGACGCTGGTCACTATTCACCTTTTTCTCCAAAAATCCAAACCTCTATTAAAACACCTCCAAGGTTTTTATCTCCTCTCTCATCATCATTCAACCTCAAATAACCATAAATACACACATTCAAAGGGTTCTGATCATCCTAGAACCCAGAGCCAACAATTAATTTCAATTAATTTCAAGTTTCTCAAATTGGGTATAAATCGAGTTATATCCGTTTTAATCTTTCGAAAACCCGTTTGATCCACGAAATTTCAACCCAAAAATCTTTAGTTTTATGCCAACTACCATATGAGAAATTAAACACACTAAATCATAAAGCAAGTTAAACACTTGCCTCGTGGATTAAATCCGACGACCACGAGTCGAATCCCGCGAATTTTGGCCGGAAATCTTCTCTTTTCTTTCTTCTTATTTCTTCTCTTCTTTCTCTCTTCTCTCTCTCTTAGGGCTGATATTAGGGGGGGAATGAGGGTTGCCACCTCTTTAAATCCGAAATTGGGTATATACCCAATTGTTAAATGACTCGTGTACTCATTTACGAGTCCCCACTAATCCAAAAATGCCCGAAACCCAAATACTACCCCCGGGTACTCTATTTTGACTATCTCAGCCATTTCGAACCCAATGGCGCAATCGAAATCTCCATCCGAGTCACTTAACTAAAATTCACTATTTTGACCAAACACGTTCAATACGCGTATTTTCCAAATTAAGATATCTCCTTTGTCGCTTTACCCAACTTGCGACATGTAATTAAAATAATCCACTCATATACTTAGTCTCGTAAGAAAATATAATCCATGTAAATATTAATCTGACACTCACAAACTAATATTTACTATTCACTTTATAAAATTGAATTTATTTAATTTTACTCATTAATCCCAGAATTACTATTCATAATAATTCCTCAAATTACCAAATTAAATTCACAGTGTAATTCAAATACCTTTAAAAGTGCGGGGTATTACAATTTCTTTCCATCCAAAGGAAATAAATGGTGGTATAGAAAGAGATACTCCTGATTTTATTGAAAAACTTGGAGCCTCCATAGTTAGTAATTGCATTATGAACCTCATAATTCCAATTGAGTCTCTCTCTATATTCTTGATTCCTGAATCTTATCTCCTGCCACACAGAATCAGCAAAGCTACACTCGTTAAATAGGTGAGAGACGGTCTCCACCTCTTCATTGTAGCTGCAGCAAAGGTTATCCTCGGCTATGCCCCAAGTATAGAGTCTATATTTGGTGTGCAAGGCCTCTCTACAGATCAACTACAGTATGAAGGCACATTTGGGAATATTATTCTTGTTCCAAATAATCATATGCCAATTTGTGGCAGCAATAGCGGGGGAAAGCTCCTTATAAGCAGATCCAATTGAGATAGTAGAGGTGGTGGGAGTCCATATAACCTCATATTTCGATCCCTGTCTAATGGTAGGCATGTCAGCTTTTCTAATCTCTGTGAGCTCCCAAGAAGTAGTTGAGGGCCATCTCTAATTGTTATCCTGAATGTAATCAGCAACTATAGCTATATGGTTGCTGGCAGCATCATAGATAACTCTATCCCCATATAGATCAAGTAAAGGACCACATACCATAAGAAAGTGTCATGTCCATTTCCAATATTGTGTTTAATGAGAGGTCTGCTTAGATATCTGAGTTGCAAAATCTTTCTCCAGCTCCAGCATGAATCATTTGGAATTGATAGGGACCAAATACTTCTTCTTTTTATTTTGTATGTATTACACCACTTCACCTAAAGGCAGTAATTCATACTATAAATGTTCCATAGCATCTTCATGGTAGCAGCCACATTCCACTTCTCTAGACTTTTAATGCCCAATCCCCTAGCTTCAGTACTGCTGTAGAGGTCTTTCCAAGCCACCTTAGCACTAGTGTGCTTAAGATCAGATCAGTTTATAGGAAATCTTTCATTAATTGCTCAATTTTAGCAATAACCCCTTGGGCGAATTGAAGAGGCTGGCCCAATAAACTTGTATCCCAAATATCACAGATTTGATTAGTTGTAACCTGCCTACATAACTCAAGAACTTGTTTGCCTAATACGATTAGTAATCTTGTTAATCAGCCTATTACAGTCCTCTGCTTCGAGCCTGTGATGAGGGGAACTCCTAGGTACATGAAAGGTGGTCTGCTATGAGGGAAACCAAGCAGCCCCTCAAATTCAGTATTGATTGCCTCATCATGCCAAAAGTAAAGAATTGGATCTTGTTAATGTTAGGCTTCAGGCCACTAATATTGCAGAACTCATCAATAGCATTCTTTTCAAGGTTGCAAGAAGCAAGGTCCTCACCACAAAGTATTAGTAAACCATCAGCAAATCACAAGTGATGCATCCCCACCTCCTTGCATTTGGGATGGTAATTAAATTTAGGGTCTATACATAATGCATGAAAAGGTTTCCATGACTAAAAGTAAAAGGTATGGTGAGATGAAGTTGGCCATTCAAACAAATAGATAATCTAGTAGTAGTAAAACACTCATGGATCCATCCCATAAACAAAGGAGGGAACCCGTGTGCATAAGGAGTTTGAAGAGGAAGTCTCAGTTCACAGTGTCATAGGCCTTCAAAAGATCAATTTTCAAAGTGCATCTTGGAGGGTTGAGCCCCCTGTGATAGTTTCTCATTACTTCCTGGAGTAATAAGATGTTTTCAGCTATGGATATCCCCTCCACAAAAGCAACCTGACTTTGGTTGATAATATTGGGCAAGATAGGTTCCATTCTCTTAGCAATAACTTTGGAAATACACTTGTAAATGGTATTACAGCAAGATATTGGTCTAAAATCAAGCATACCATTAGGATTGGGGACCTTAGGTATGAGAGCCAACGTAGTAAAATTCCATTGTCTAGGGAGGTAGCTGCCTTTCAAAAAGAACTGGACAACATCTGTCACATCACATCCCACCACACCCCAATTTCTCTTAAATAAATGAGAGTTAAATCCATCAGGTCCAGAGGCCTTGTCAGACCCTATGGAGAACATGGCCTCCTTGACTTCTTAATCAGTGATTAGGGAAATTAAAGCAGTAGCATGCAACTTAGGAACACGCTTAAAAACCACCTCACAGGTGCTGCTATTACCAAGCAGGTTATAGAAGAAATCCACAACAGTGTTGGCCACATTTTGCGATGCCTCAATTCTAATTCCATTCCCATCTTCTATACTAATTATTTTCCTCCTTACAGTAGCCTGATTAGACTTACTATGAAATAAAGTGTTGTTCCCATCCCCTAGCTGGATCCATTTCTCTCTAAAGCGTTACTTATAAAAGGATTCTTCAGCATTTCTTAACTCCAAATACGTGGTTAACAAGTCCCACTCTTCAAGTTGGATTGTAATATTACTACGATCATTATCTAGCCTAGTTTGAACCTCATCCAATACTGCCTTAGCCTCATCCACCCTTCTTGATAAATGGTTGTAAAATTTCTTGTAAAAATGCTTCAAATTTGTCTTAAGTCGCTTCATCTTTTTGCTTAACATCACCATAGGATTACCCCAATCATTAGTAGACCAAGAATTAATAATAATATCATGGAAATCTTTATGGCCCATCCAGAAATTATAGAACTTAAAAGGCTTAAGTCGGACAGGTTCTGGAGGGGATAAGATAATAATAATGGGGGAATGGTCAGATATCCCATGTGGAAAAACAGTGGCTTGAGAATCAGGGTTATCCAAGAGTCATTGTGTAAAATTCTATCCAGTTTAGATTGAAAATTATCAGTCCCCCTCATTTCTCTTACTCCAAGTGAACCGTAAATCATCGGTCACCATGTCATCAGCATGAAGATCATTAATGCACTGATTGAAAGTAGACATGGCATCCACATCAATACCATGAATTCCTTTCTTCTCATCATGTGATCTAACAACATTAAAATCCCCCATCAAGACCCAAGGTTGATCACAATCCCTTTATTTAACCTCAGAAACTCCCACAAAAGATGCCTATTAGTTGGAAGGTTGTCCCTATAAATGAATGAGGTAAAAAAAACTACAGATGTCCACTTCACACAACAAAACTTGTGGATGAGAATGAAGTAGGTGGATGTTAACACTATTTGTGTTCCATCCCATAATAACTCTCGTAACCCCGCATCAGGGAAATTATCTAAGAATTCCCAATTAAAAAATAATTGTTCTTAACCTCTGCTAAGTTATTCCTTCTCTCACCTTGGTTTCAAGCAGACACACCACATCTAACCAGTTGTGTCTAATTAATTTATTAACTTCGCATTGTTTATGAGGGGAATTGAGACCCTTTATATTCCATGAGCCTAACTTAATCATCGAGTCCCCTTACCCTTCCTTCTTTTCCTACTCTTCCCTCCGGAGATACCCATATTGCTTCTTATCCCATTATTTATCCCCATAAGATCATCAACCGCCTTAACTCTTTTATCTAGAATAGTGGGTTCAGCAGTCTCTTCAAGCTCACTCCCATATTCCATAGCACTGAAAGAGTTGGAAGTGGAGATAGTGTTGATGCTCTCTATAAATTTTGGTAGCTGCAGTGCACTCATCTCCTCCACTGGTTCCTTCCCATTTGTATCAGATGGTTCCCCCACCTCCTTTATGGAAGTACTCCCCTCTATAGTTGTATTCACCTTCGACTACTTATTCACTACAAGCGTCCACTCTTCAATTTCACCCAACTTGTTAGCAGTGGTGGGAGTAACATTAACCAGAGTAGTAGTTTTTTATCTTTCTTTTCCTTCCAAATACGTTTAACCTTTGTACATTTATTGATAGAGTGCCCAAAAGTAATGCAATGGGAACACACATGGGGTAGACTTTGGTATTCAATGCGTACAGAAGCAGTATTACCATCCTCCAAAATGAGATCCACCTGCTTGGGATAACTTTCATGTGCCTCAATATCCACACACACTCTCGCACAACTAATGCACTTCATATCCTCAGTGGTAGTGTCAGCATAAAGAGGCACTCCCATAGCACTAGCAATGTACCTCAAACCTTCTGCAGTCCAAAATTGTATTGGAATATTATGGAATTTAACCCAAACAGGGACACGCCCTTCTATTTCCGTGTTGAGATTGAAATTAGGTTGCCATTTTTGTAGCATAACTGGGTGACCGACCATATATCAAGGACCATTCTCTGCCATATCATCTCTACATGAAATATTATAAAATTTAAAGAAGAAGAACCCTTGTTCATGGGAAATGACTTAATAAATCCCACACTTGTCGCATAATTTATGAGCCAAGTTGTTCACAACATGGAATGGGAGATGTCTTCACAGAAATAACCCCACAAAGCTACTTTCCCATTCAGCATAGCCGATTTTCATAACTTCTTCTGGGGGTTTCATAAGAATTCCATCCTCATTCACCACCGGTTTGTTTTAGGTGAGTTTGAACTTTGTCTCTTTATTCTCAACCACAATAGAGCTCCAGGTTTTGGTTCCCCTAGTGTTACCCACATTGTTAGAAGTCCCCCCTTTAATCGTCTGCCTTGTAATAAGTTCTGCACTATCCTCCTTTCAAGATCCATGTTGTTTCCCCTCCAATGGGCTGACCAAGCTTTTAAAACCATGTGGGGTATCACCTTTCACAATTTTATTAGAAGTAATGGCATTTAACCTTTGACTGTTACCCTGGATAGAATATTCCTTTGTGCCCTACTTTCCACTTGGGTGTAGCATGGCCACAACTAGTAGGTCCTCCCCTTCTTTGAATATTCTTTTGGTATTGGGGTCAGCCCCAAGATTTTTTGGCACAATCTCGTCTTTGCTATTTATCTCCTCAAGTGTGAAACCTTTCTATATAGGAAGATAAGGTAAAGGTTTTTCTCATCATCCATATCTTTCAGTCTCTTCTCATCAAAGAGATTTATGGATTTACCTATGTGCATATCCACAATGGTCTGCCACTGTCATTAGAAAGTATGGGAGGGTTGGAGGCCAAAACACCAACTAAAGCGGTATCAAGAAACTGACCTTCGTCTACATCATCAGAGGCAGTCAAACTGTTGGCAGAGGGCGATGTGGGAGAACCCATAGGATTAGGCGAAGCGGTTAGCACGAGATGTGGTGGGGTTAATGGTGGTTGGTGGAGAAGATGCGAGGGTTGTGGATGGCTAGAGAGAGGGATTTTTTAGAGAGAAGGAGGAGCATGCTGTAGAAGGATGTTCTTTTTTCTTTGATTTACACTTATATTGATTAGGGTATGGTTATTTGGTTAAGTTAAAGGGTTGAGATTATCTTGGTTCAGTACAGTTAACGGGCATTGTTGGGGTGGTGTTCCATATGATTTTATGTATAATTTTATAAAAGGGTTAGGTTTACAAATATTTTTCTATGGGAATATTCACAAATATACATGTATATATGTAGATACTTGGTCCGTTGTGAGGAAAATTTAATAATGATGTTAAATGCATATGGGTTAAGATTGCGGATGTTATTTTTTATTCGGATATGTGTACCTCGGTGGGTATGGTTAGATTGTATTTTTTAATTGTATACATGTATGGGTACATATGGGATTCAGATAATGCTTATGAGACAAATTAAGGAATATATTAATATGTGTTAAACTTAAATCAAGAGATGTACATAACGTATTAATAGTTTAAAAATGCACCAGGGGCGGGTTAATCATAATGAATAGAAAATAATTAACAATATACAATTATGGTACGTTTCTTATTAATGGTTTTGTTTATAGTAGTTATACTCTTTATATGGTTTGGGATGGGATATAAGTTGTTTGATTATTTGGTCATAGGATGGTTAAATTTTATCTTATTTGTGTAATTATCATAATGGAATGAGTTGTATATCTTATTTGGGGTGGGAGACAACATGACCTCTAATGAGTCGTATTTAATACTATTGAGTAATATAGATATTTATTAAAATATCTGGTCCCTCACTTATTCTTATTTAAAAATTATTTTCCAGGTATTCTTAGGCGGGAGTAGTAGAATTGAGTAGTCAGAATTGCAATGGTTAGATATCCAGTTATTAATCCTTCAACTATGATTTTTATTTAATTTCAGTTGACATATCTATTATTTATTATTTAGGATTTTTATTTATGGGCCGATGTGGTTCCAAATTGTTTACATTCCAGTTTGAGATTATTCGGTATTATGGAGTTTATCTATAGTTGGTGGTTTTTGTTTTAGTTTGGAGACTCTTTTATATTATTCTATCCTAGTTACTTATATTATTCATTATTATGTTGTTTATTATTTTAATTATTTGTTATTTTTTGTTTATCATGAAGCTAAGGATGTTATAAATATCATAACTGAACCTATTTTTGGTGTGTGATCCTGATCAACTACACGTGGAATATATATGGTGTTATAAGATTTGTTTTAGGGGAAGCGATATGTGTTTTAGGGGGTGATTTATATTTTCTCTATTTGAGATATGAATCATTTGAGGATTTTTGTCATCCTACACTATTTAGACTTATTAATACATATTCTTTCTTGCTGGTTTGTTTTTCCTTATGTGGTTTATCTATTAATATCATATGGCCATTATTTCCTTATCATTGATTATATCTATTTACCTATGATATCATGTGATATTTTGTTGGTATCCTACCTATGGTTTAGAGGAGAAATATTATTTATATCCTGCATCCGATTGATTATCATAATTCTTGTACATTATATATCTATTTTAAGTCTCACTTCTTTTATGCTTTATGGCCTCACTTATCCTAGTACTATTTTGTATACCTTTTCTATTCATGGGGAAAAAGGGGAGAGAGGATTATTGACGCTAGTGCATTTATTTATGAGGATTTCTTATGCAGGGGGAACTTTTCCTTCACAATGAGTTTACCTTCTTGACATTTTGGGTTATTTGACTTTTGTAGCTATCCTATCACTGGTTCAGACTCTTCAGCATCTCGTTGATATCATCCATGGATTCTGTATTTTTTATCCAATATTATTGTATGTTATTATAACGACCCAATCCATAAGAGGTCGCGATGTGTTATTGAGGACATGACTAAATATGGTTGAGGCCACGACCAATAATACAAAGGCGCAACCTACAATAAAGACTTAGGTTGTGGAGTAACTACCCAACGTAATGATTTAACCTTTAATAGGCTGAGGAGGATCAATAAGGTTATGAGCAGTTACCAAGGCCAGAGTCATTATCCATAGGTTGTGGCCTTTGGAATAAGGCTGTAGAGTTTAGATCTCATAGGCATAATAAATCCAACACGTGGATTAGTAACGTGGCTCAATCAGATTATTTTTTGCCAACCAAGTTTTAGACCTTCTAGAAGCCTGTTTGAAGTTTTTTTTAGGAAAAGTAGTGACATAAACGGAAACTCTAGGTTCCCCCTCATTTCCTATAAATAACACACCTAGGATCCATTCACAAATCTGCTTAGAAATCATTTCCAGCACTATATAGAGAGAAAGTGAGGGAAAAGAGATGTGTTGTCAATTTACAGTCAAGGAGTTATATTGTTCATAAGCACATGAGAGCTATCAAAGGAGGCAGAGCGCTACTATTCATTATCGAACTATACCTTTTGGTAATGGATTCTGTCTTCACCCATTTTCCCTTCTTATAAACGCCAATTCTCATGGTTTTGTTCACTGAGATGAGGCCTTTAGTGTCAATCTGAGTTTCTGGGTAAATGGCCATGGGTTTTAGTGTTCATCCTATGTTCATATTATGACATTAGCATTTCCTTTTAGTAGAGTGTATTCCGGGTACAATGTAGTTATAATACGAATTGTTGGAAATCATTCATGTCTTATTGGAAAAGTTTATTTGGATTTTTTTCTCATAGATCTTAGGAAATCTAGGTTATGAACCATTTTTGGGATTAAACTTCAAATTTAATAAAATATCCCTTATTGTTTGAAGATCGGGAGTTTTAACTCGTTCTTTGAGGCCACGGACATTGATAATATATTATTGTGTCTTACATTACTACGTGATTCGTTGGATATTAATGTTAAACTCGTGATACTGATGCACCAAGACGAGGCATTATGTGTGGAGTGGACTCATGTTTTGGTCTTGAGGTCAGATAATTAGTCTAGGGAGATTGATCTTGGGTTAGTTATGGGGCTTTCACCTTGGCAGAGCTTGACTAAGGTTATGAAGCTAACAACACACCGCAGATCGCTCATCCTAGAAGTGGCATGAGAAAAGGTCGCAACTTATAGCATGACTGTGTCAAGAGAAACTCGAGATAGGGATGTGGAACTATGATGTCTATTCAAGGTCATACGAAAGGCCCCAGAATGGTAATACCTTAGGGAAAACAAAGGGAGATTGAGCCTTGGTGGAAGCTGGGGGCAAGTAGACCAAAGGAGATTAAGCCTTAGGACATCAGTTTGATCTGTCTGGGGAAGTGAAAAATAACTTATATCTTAGTTATATTTAACTCATGTAATATTTATCCTATTTATATCTTATGTTATTGTAATACCCCACATTTTTTATGATTTAAATAATTATGGGATTATTTATTACAACGGGATTAATTAAATTTAAATGTGAAGAATTAAATTGTTAATTAATCTGAATCTAATAAAAATAAATATTAACTAGCGTGCTATGGGTTAATACTTATTAGTTTAATATTACTATGCGATACGTAATATGGAACTATATACTTTGATAAATTGTCGAGAGATAGTGATACGACAGTTTAGTGAATTAAGTCAGACGCGCGTGTGAGTCGTGTCGGGACTGAATTGGTGGAATAAATATATCAATTATTTTTAGTAATTCGTATGATGATTTTGAGTGTACCGTTGAGTACGGAAGGGTCGAAATAGTCGAAATAGTATACTCGGGTGTTTAGTTTGGGTCCCGGGGCAATTTTAGGCCTAACCGGCACCCCGAAAGGGCATTATGGTAAATTAGATTTTTAGGCCTAATTAATGGACGAAAATCAGGACTTAATTAATCAGCCAAAACAATTGCATTAGGGTTAGAAATCTGGAGAAAGCAAGAACGGACATAGGAAGTGTGAGGGAAGGCTTTTGCCAAGAGAGGAGGGCTAAATCGACATCACCTTGCACCACCACCACCACCACCGTGTAGATCGGGACGAGGGGAACACACCCATACCAACAACATCCGAAAATCAGACTACTCACTCATGGCAAGTGTTTATAACTTGTTGTATTTCAGTATTAATGTGATTCATGTTAGTGTAGGATTGTTAGGATTATGTTGTAGGTCATAAAAATGGTGAAATTGAGGAGTTTGAATGTGTAAATAAATTCTGTGATTTATTAGATCGAAACCCTTAATGTATGTAGACTGGAAATCAAGTTTTAAGGAATTTATATGTAGAACAAATCTGGAAATTTGGCTTCTTTAACATGTATTGGAAGAACTAGGGTTTTGATAAATTTAAAATTGGGGATTTCACGTGTTATGAATGATTTGTAATGAATTGATGATTTTAGGATGTTAGAATTCATATGTTATTGATGGGGTCCGATGTATAACTGTCTATTTGGAGTTTGGGGTGTTGAAGGAGAAGATATAAGGTTAAAAATGGTGGAAAACGTTGAAAAATCTGGGTAGGGGACGAACAGCGAATTCTCGCGTGAAGTCACTCGAAGTCGTTCGAGCGAGATTGCCATCGCGCGCGAAGCCGTTCGAGCGACACGTGGCAGTCGTTCAAACGACTTGCCATCTCATTCGAGCGACATAGTGAAGTTTTGATAATTTCTTTTAGGGCCCAGTGTTGAGTTTATTAGTTCAGAAATGAGAAATATAATTTCTAATAATAAACTTAAGTAAGGCAGAATTTCTGAAGAAGTATGAGAAGCTAAATACTTTAATGAATTAGGTACGGGGAGAATATACCGTAGAGATTTCGAGAGGGAGGATAACCAAATAACTATTATGAAAGGCTGGAATCAAAATGCGTAAGAGAAGCATATGTAGGTAAGGGAAATACCTATTTATTATAATAGGATGTGTGTATGCCTATTATGTATTATTACTATTAAAGACACTAATGGGTGATAACCCGGGGGTGTGAGAATATTATTATTCTAAGTGTACTAATGGGTGATAACCCGGGGGTACAAGATTATTTAAATAAGTGTGCTAAAGGGTGATAACCCGGGGGTACAGAATCGATTAGGTGCACTAATAGGATATAGCCCGGGGGTGCAGTATCATGTTATATATATATATATATATATATATATATATATATAGGGTAAACGTGACTATATGTATATATGTATGAGAATTGTGAATCAATCTAGTGTGTATAGTAATGAATATGAACATGCAAATTTGTTAAGAAAATTCTAATCGAATACTTGACTTATTATGGAAACGGAAAGTGTATTAATTAGCTTTTTGACATAGGCTAATTGGTTAACGTATTGTATGGGCGATACGGGCGTACTAATAGTGAGGGTAAATACTATTAGGATGGATTCAGACTAGTTATATTGGGAGGTATAGCTAAGGAGAAAATTTAAATACGCGTTAGGCGTGCACAATAGAAGAGGGGTGAGAATCTCAAGAGAGGGTTCGAACTAACATGTACTTGATACTTGCTTTACTGCAAATTTTAAATACTTGCTTAAACAAATATTTTTACACATCGGGCTCTGACCCTTTTCTTGCATCTTCTCTCTCTCTTGATATATATATGTATTATATCAGGTGCTCAGCCGCAGGGACGTCAGGCTTAGAGTTTCGAATTTACGTGGCATGCTGTAGCTGTTATGGGAGCTGCAGGACTTTGTGTAGACGCTTTGATTATTTCATTCCTATTCGTTATAACATTTTCTGTAGGGCATGTGTCTCCCCTTCCTTAGACAGTTTCAGAGATTATGTTTACTCTATTCCTCGTTTACTTTCATTTGGATTGATGGGTACTATTGTTTTGGTATAGTGTTTTGAACTGGGATCCAGTCTTATTTATTTCAGCATGCGATTCTGATTTAGTATTTGTATTAATTAATTGTGCGTGGATGTTTTATATTAAATTACTTGGTTTGGTAATTAAATGGTTTTAAATAAATAAGCAAAATGTTTTAACACTTAGCTTAATTATATTAGGTGATTAAATAAGTTATTATGTTTTCGACAGTGATGCTGAGAATGAACCAACCGAACATTCTGTTTTAAATTTTATAAAGGACTGATCACCCGATATTTAATTGGGCGGGGTGTCACAGTTATATTTGTATTAGAATATTTGTGACGACTAAAACTTTAAAATTGGGCTGAGAACATTTGATTTAAGCCTTACCGGGCTATTTTAGCTCATCTTTGTATCCCTCATCTTCTTAAGGGAAAAAGGCCTCAGAGGAGAGTTTTAGGTCATGGACTGAGGAGAAAATGTTAGAGGTCATGGAGTGGAAAGGAATATAGAGAGTTGCACACATTTTTCTAAGCTTCCATAATCTTGTTGTAGTTAATTATGCTAGGAAAGGATTTTGTGAAGTCATCTTACTTTTAAAGCTTTTTATTGTCATGTATCGAACCAAGTAAATTATCTAATGAATGTTGTAAGGATTGCGGTTATCTATTTGGGCTGAAACTTATTACTTTGTGGTTAACCAATTGTAGTGAATAAGAGAGGATATTAACTCTGATTCTGAGGCCAAGTCCTACTTAGGGGTCGCGACCTGATAGGATTACTCTAATTAAGATTGTTTCAAATTATGAATTGCACTAGACTAACATAATCAAACCATCAGCCTGATAGGGCAAGGCCACGGGTGTTACAAATTATATATGAGAATTCATTAATGAAAACTAGGTACACTTGCATTTAGGAACTTCATACTAGGATACTAGACTTTTAAGTGCGTAGTTCTTACCAGGAAGTCATGGCAAGATGTAATAACTAAGGAGTTGGAGCAACTATGGAAAATAATGTTCAGGTTGCGGCCCTTGCTTTCCCGAATGAAGATAATGGAGAACAAGTGGTTTTTCTCCATTATCTTTTTCTTTGGGGCGACATTGTTTTCCACGGCTTCTTCATTAGCTTTTTTATTGGTTAGATTCATAAAAGACCGAGAAATGGTAGTGGCGACGAGAACAACCAGAGAAAGGCCCATTGGTTGGGCACAATTGAGCACTTCAAGAAGTTGGATCTGCAACCCTTTAAGGGGGAGCTTAACCCAGGCCAATTCTTGAATAACAAAGACAAAGAAAAATTTTGAAATATTAAATTGCACCGAGGAGTAGAAAGTGTCCTTTGTGACCTTTATGTTTGAGGCGGAGGCTGATCACTAGTGGACGATGGTCAAGAGGACCCAACATGGAGATGAGGTTGTGGTCATTCGGCGGACAAGGTTCACGAAATTATTCCTTGAGAAATATTTCCCACTCATGGCGAGAGAAAAGCTGAAAGGATAGTTTCTAGAGTTAACTCAAGGATCTATTTTTGTGACCGAATACGAGGACAATTTTATGGAACTATCACACTGCACTCCTCATGTAATAAATACGGAGCAAAGGACGGTTAAGAACTTTGGAAGGTGTCTAAAATATGGACTCTGCAATCCATTGGTTGGCCTAAGACTGCTGACTTACTTGGAGTTGGTGGAAGTGGTCCAGATAATGGAGTAGGATTTTTAAGAGGGATTGAAGGCTAAGAGTTAGAAGAGGAAGGAAGTGGGAGAGGGAATGAAGAAAGATAATAGTCCAAGGAAATTGGCACAGAGGTCGCAACCTGCTAATGGGGCCATGGAAAACAAAATATTTGAGAAGATGAACACCATGGACGTCACTTGATACAAGTGCAGAATGAAAGGGCATTTCTATGAAATTGTACCTTAGGAATGAGATACTATAATTGTGGAAAACAGAGCCACAAGGTTAAGGACTGCAGGATGCCAAAAAAGGAAGAAACGAAATTATTGAATTAGGCTAGAGTTTTTCCTATGAATGGAAAGGATGTTGAGAAGGCCGATGATGTTATAGTAGTTACTAGTACTATTGATGATAGAAAAGCTTATGCGCTTTTATATTTATATGCCCCATACTCCAAATGACTAATACTATTGATGATAAAATCCAAATGACAAAACTACCCCTACGGGGTGCCAGTTAGGCCTAAAATTATCCCGGAGTCCAAATAAATGCCCGGGTAGAGTTTTCTGACTATATCGACCCTTTCGGATTCAATGGTGCACTCAAAATTACCATACGAGTTATACAATAATAATTTATCTTTTTATCCCATACAATTAGTCCTGACATGGCTCACACGCGCGTCCTGACTTAAAATACCAAACTATCGTATTTCGTACTCTGACAATTTATAAAAATTATATAATTAAATATTACATATACCCACAGTAATAATCAATGATTTCCATCAATAAGTATTAACCCTTGGCACGAGGGTTAATAATTATTTTAAATTTGGATTAGTTAACAATTAAATTTCTTGACCTTTTTAATTTAATTAATCCAATAATAATAATTAATCCCATAATTATTTAATATAAAAAATGCGGGGTATTACACCAAGCCTCCACATTCGCTACAGCTACATATCCCTGGAAAGAGTAATCATCCATGGTAATCCCTGTGGTTGGACACCTAAATGTTTTTGAAAATATTTTTGACACGAGTCAGAGCCCAAAACCTTTGAAAAATATTTGCAAGTAATTAAGATGCAGTAAATAAATATGCAGTAAAACTTTCCATATTTAAGTTGGTGTCGCACTCTCGTGAGATACCCCTCACCTCTCAACTATAGTGCACACCTAACGCATACATCTTAACCCGCCTAGTTACACTACCCCACCTAACTAGTCATGCTGTAAATCTCACTAATACACCACTCTAACCCGAGTATTATCTATCGTTGATTTCTTAGCTATTTCTCTCATTAGCATAATTAATCATTTCATCATTTACCATTCTTATAACTTTATCCCAGTTATTTATATCATTCACTCTTAAAGTATTAAGCCCGTAAATAATTAACCACACTATTATATACGTAAAGTTATACAACAACGAACACGCATATATCGCGTATAATCGTCATTCCCCGAGTAATGACCCATTGGATGGCATCCCCTGAGTACTAACTCATTAGATGCCTCCCTGTATACTAACTCACTGGATGTCTTTCTCTACAATGCTATCATCATCCAGGGCATAGTCACTTCATCCTGGTTATCGACGGTCGAACTCTCACATCGACTCAGTAAAATTATAAACGTATTGTAGGTAGTCATAGTCCTTTGATAGTGAGTCCTAACTATACCCCAATCATCTCACTTCGAATAACCATCACATAAGATATAAACACGGTGCTATGACCTAGAGTCGATAGTTAGCATGCTGTGTTTCACCAGGGAAGATCATCCATATTGCGCAACCTTTGTCGATAGCAATAGAGGGGTATGTTTGACATGAATATCATACACACAGATATTATTCTTATCCGTATATATACTGTCTCTATACGTGTACCTATATATATATATATATATATATATATATCATCACAAATCCGGTAAATCCGTGCCTATCGCTCGAATATCTAGCCTACTTATCCCGAGTCTATCCCTCGATTCTTAATTTATTTAAGTTTTCATCAATTAAATAAATAAAGTAGTTTCACTCTGCTAAAACACTCCGACTTACCTAACCATCCCATACATCAATTATTTTTGAATTTTTCTCTCACAATTCGTTAATTAAAAATCTGCATATATTGTTTCTCTCTCAGTTTCATATTACGATTCGATAACCCTATCGTCCTAAGATAACGTACTCCCTAGGTCCCTCTTATTTAGGATTCTGTAAATCTTATGAGAGTTCAAATTCCACTTAACCCTTCCTCATTAACCTAGCAGCTTAAACAATCGAAATTGACAACACTGAAATTTCGAACCGGTTTGGCCGGAATGCGGATGGATTCGCTTTGTGCCCAAAAAACTAAACCGATTCATCCAGAATGCAAACCGATTCTCTGTCCCAGTTTAGCAAACATTAACCCATATTTATTCTCTAATGTATACATCCATTAGAGATATAAATCCTTTAAAATGTATACATCCATTAGAGATATAAATCCTTTAAAATGTATACATCCATTAGAGATATAAATCTCTAATGGATGTATCCATCCATTAAAATGTATAAAACATAGGGATATAAATCTTTGATGATTCTTACATTCTACAATACCTAACTAATCCATAAAGATGGGTTTACATAATGATCATCACAACTAGCCCTAATTTTGATTCAAAACTCCAATCAACCATGGTTAACCTATGGATCTCTAACCAAATATGTAAGGACACAAGTCTCCGATTGAGTCTTAATGTAGTGTTGGCTCAATTCCGGACAAAAACATTTGAGTCATAGGATAGTGTTCAAGTGTATCCATCCAAGCCTATGACGTGTTAGTTGAAGACATAACGGCCAAGATTATAAAGCTTCATCATATGCCCGGTTTAATGTGCCTCGTTTCTACGTCAACAACATTGGTTTCAACGCTCCTAAGGTATGAATGCATTTTATATATATATAGAAGCTTGGAAATTTATTAGGTGTATGTTATAAATTTTTATAAACAATTTTAACGACTTTGTTTTACTCATAAAATATTTTTTTTAGAACTTTTCATAAAAAGTTTTGGGCTTACAAAGAATTTTGCATTTTCTCGTAAGTCGTTCGAAGAACTGGAATCTCGTTTGAACGAAATTCCAATGTCATTCGAACAAGACTTCTAACGAGATTTCTTTTTTCTCACGGGAACATCGTTAGTAAAGTCGTTCGAGTTCGAACAAACTAGAATCTCATTCGAACGAGATTCCCAGGTCGTTCGAACGAGACTTCTAATGAGATTTCTTTTTTCTCACTGGAACATCGTTAGTAAAGTCGTTCGAACCACTTTGGTGGGAACAGTTTTTTTGGCAGTTTTAGCAGTTTATTCCATGTTCCCACTACTTTTTCTACACTACTTTTTGACAGAATTACTAAGTGTGAAAACCAACCTTTTCAAACTAACTTTTTCACATTCTAAGATTTTTAGAGAGCAAATTCTTTCAAGAAAAAGTTCCATGTTTTGTCTTTGATTTTTATGGATTAAATTCACCAAAAACACACACACACCCATTTGTTTAGTTTATTCCAAGTTTCTACATATATATCCTTTGCTTGGAGTGTTTGACACCGGGTTCTACTCTATCGTTTGAAGAGTGTTTGGGTTTACTTCTACATCCCATAAAGAAGAAGACGTGCATTCCCACTTGGAGAAAGGCTTCAGGTGCGGGTTGACGGTTGTTCTAAAGGCCTCATTGGTGGATTCCAAGGTTCCGGTGGACTCCGAGATTGTCAGCTAGGTGGAGGTAGTTGCAAGAAGACGCGTCAGGGGCTTGGACGGAGTCAAGTCGAGTTGTTGTAAGTCATCTATCTTGTAATCATAAAACCATACTTAGTGGACTTAAGGCTAGGGCCGTCCGAGGTATTTTCCCATTGTGGGTTTTTCCTCGTACATCGCGACGTAGTGGTTTATTTATTTTATCTTTAAAAAAATTCACCTTAGATGCAAGCTTAGGTAAAAAAATAAAATTTGGTGTAAATCACTACTTGTTTAATTTGGTGCTAATTAAAGTTTTGGGTAAATTTGAAATTAATTTAATTCAAGTCGGGAATTTAATTTGTTAAATTTGGCTTGGCCTAAGTTGGTAATATTGAAAATATTGTGTAGGCAAATTCTAGGATTTGGGTTGAATTAATTGGGTTTAAGTGAAAAATGAATTTGTTGTTTAATTTAATTTCACTTTGAGTTTTGTTTAATTTTAATTTGAAAGAAATTAAAATTTATTGTTTGTGTGTGCTGTGCTGAGCCATCTTCATTCCGTATTTAAACGAAATTCTTTTTGTAAAATTTAAAATTTGGGGTCATCATTTCCAACAAGTGGTATCAAAGCATTGATTTAGAAAAACTCTCGTTTTACAAATTGGTATCAGAGTCGGAGCGCTAATTTATCGCGTTAAAGATCCATTTTTCGGCTTTTATAATTTTTGTGATCCTTGTATTTTTAGGTGGTTCATTTTTTACTCACTCTCATTTTTATTTTGTATCTCTCGATGGGACGTCTTAATGATAATTTGTCCATTTCTAATGATAATGAAGTTTTTGATATTCGAGAGGAATTTAATGGGCTTAATAAGTGTAATGAAAATTTAAGAGAATTAACTGGGAGATTTGCAAAAAGAATTAAGTTTCTTGAAAATGAAAATTTATGTTTTAAATCTCGAATTGAACTTTTGCAAACCTCGCTATCTCAAAAAGATATTTTTCGTGAAAATCTCATGAACATAAATTTCAATTTTAATATTTTAAATATGTCCAAGAAAGAGAGTGATAGTCGAGAAAAGACTCTTAGGGACAAGTTTGCTCACATTGAGGGGGAGCGTGATAACCTTCTAGGAGTTATAGAAAATTTAAAGGAGTCCCGTAAGATTGAGGAGTCTAATTTATGACTTGAGTCCAAAATTTTTAAAATGAAAAATGATTTACAAGACTCGAGTAGTAGTTGTAATGGTTATAGCTCATCTTGTTCTAATATTTTCGTTGCTAAAGCTAAGACCATTGTTTGTTTTAGAGGGTCAACTTTATACAAGAACTTTAAAAAAGGTCACACCTTAGGTATCATTCCCCGTGTTTTCACATGCTTGCATTGTGGTAGGAAAGGTCACCTTAGGCCGTTTTATTTTGATCTTAAAAGAAGCCCTAGGAAGTTTATGTCTAACATTTGATTAGTTCTCAAATCCCATCATTTTAAATATACATCTATATGGGTTAGGAAATAATTTTTAGACGCACTAGATATTATATTTGTTGATTCTCATTTTCTTTCACATGAAACCTCCCTTGCTAAATTTAAATGTTTAATGTGTTAGTTTTGTTTGCATACTCTAGCTTTTGTGCTTCATATTATATATCATTGCTAGGTGTATGCATGTTTAATCATTATTCTAGTCTATACTTCATGCTTTATCACATACTAGAATTATGATTATTGTTTATCTTTTGTATTATATTTATTTTAGTTTGCATTAAATGAAAAATACAAAAAGATTTTTGTTTATCATTTGTGTTTCACCTTTTAGTAATTTAGGCTTAATGAAAAATACAAATGATTTTTGTTTGTCTTTTGGAGTAAATATTTTTGTTTGTTTGGTTCAAAAATTCAAACAAACTCAAAAAGATTTTTATTTTGTGTGTATTTTAGTTTGACACACTCTATGTGGCATATACTTGTGTTTGAATACCTTCTTTTTCGCTCCCGTGTGGCTAGAACTTTTTGTTAAGATTGTCAACCCTTAAAATGTCCTTTACCATGCTTACATCGAGTAGTTGGATATTATGTTGGTATAATGGATTCTATTTTTATATGCCTCAATTCACACATGCACGAGCTCTCTTGAAATTATAACGTCACATCTATATTTGAGCTTTGAGAGGTGTTCTCCTACCAATCTAGTCATCTACATGCTATGTGACCTAGAAGGACTAGTGCATGTTAAAATCCGTTGCACGCAAGAATTGAGCGATAAAAGATTATATATATATATATATATATATATATATATATATATATATATATATATATATATATATATATATATATATATATATGTGTGTGTGTATGTGTGTGTGTGTGTGTGTGTATGTGTGTGTGTGTGCGTGCGCACGGGGACGGGCTCCAAAGGAAATATCACCCTTTGCGAGTAAGCCTCCGTTTGATTGGACCTAAAAGAAATACGTGGTCCAAAGGCCTAAAAGAATAATGGCATTAAAAGAAAATATTTGCCAAGGCCTTATTTGTTTAGTTGATTTATTCATTCAAAAGATTAAAATAATATGCTTAAATTGAGGGAGTTTGGATGGTATATCAACGGTTTGCACAATGTTCGTTTATCCTAGTTGTACTTTCAATGTCATGACTTTATTGGTTTGTAGAATCATCAAAATTCTAGGCTTGTATGCATTATGTATGTTTGTTCATTGTGTTCAATCTATATTGTCACATGAGGTTATATTCATATATGATAAAGTTTGCAATCAAATGAGAACTCCGTGAACATGTTTTAAGTGGTTGGTTCTAAATCTAATTGTTACTAGTTCACACCCCTACACTTCGATTTTCATATGACACATTTTTGCCATATGAGTGTGAAAAGCTTATTTTATTTTGTGTCATGTGTGGTGTCTATACCTATATATATGTGAGTGTTCATTAGTGATATTCATTATGCCTTCATATATATGGTATTTCTTTTTCTTTGCCTCGCTTTCTAGTCCATCTATGCTTCAAAGTCATAATTGGTATCTATCTTGTTGTATATTGTTGTTCATATCACATGCATAGTATCTTATGTATCACATTGGTATCAATTTTTTACATCTTCGTTGGTATCGGTTATTATTTGTATGGATTAGTTTTTATTTTGTTGACCATATGCTTTCATGCTCTTATCACTCTAAGCTTCATGTTTAAATTAGTTTTTATCCTTAGTCTATTCCTGAACAAAAAGGGGGAAAATGATAGGGGGAGAAATGGTATTTAATCATATTGTAATCGTATCTTAGTTTGGGAGATTTATCTTAGATGGAGACGTCTTTCTAAGTAGGTCATTTATTTGATAAAGTAGAGAATTAATTTAGGGGGAGTATTTCTTTTATATGCATTTAATATTCTTATTCCCTGTGCATTTGATAGTTTGCTTAAGTGTGCAGGAATTCTTCGAAAATGGCAACTTTCATCGATAAAGAGATTTTGATCCTTGGGATTTGAGTCAAGTTATGTAATTTTTATTTTGGGTGGGATATTTATTCTTTAAGAGTTTGATGTCCCTTTAGGATTTTTGTTTGGTTTTTGTCCCGGAATAGCCAAAGGGGGAGATTTGTAAGGACACAAGTCTCCGATTGAGTCTTAATGTAGTGTTGGATCAATTCCGGACAAAAATATTTGGGCCATAGGATAGTGTTCAAGTGTATCCATCCAAGCCTATGACGTGTTAGTTGAATACATAGCGGCCAAGATTATAAAGCTTCACCCTATGCCAGGTTTAGTGTGCCTCGTTTCTACGCCAACAACATTGGTTCCAATGCTCCTAAGGTATGAATGCATTTTATATATATATAGGAGCTTGGAAATTTATTGGGTATATGTTATAAATTTTTATAAACAGTTTTAACGACTTTGTTTTACTCAGAAAATATTTTTTTAGAACTTTTCATAAAAAGTTTTGGGCTTACAAAGAATTTTACATTTTCTAGTAAGTCGTTCGAACGAACTGGAATCTTGTTCGAACGTGATTCCCAGGTTGTTCGAACAAGATTTCTAACGAGGTTTCTTTTTTCTCACTGGAACATTGTTAGTAAAGTCGTTCGAATGAGAATGTCGTTCGAACGACTTTGGCCGGAATAGTTTTTTTGGCAGTTTTAGCAATTTTTTTCATGTTCCCACTACTTTTTGACAGAATTACTAAGTGCGGAAACCAACCTTTCCAAACTAACTTTTTCATATTCGAAGATTTTTAGAGAGCAAATTCTTTCAAGAAAAAGTTCCATGTTTTGTGTTTGATTTTTATAGATTAAATTCACAAAAAACACATACACACCCATTTGTTTAGTTTACTCCAAGTTTCTACATATATATCCTTTGCTTGGAGTGTTTGGCACCGAGTTCTACTCTACCGTTTGAAGAGTGTTTGGGTTTACTACTACATCCCATAAAGAAGAAGACGTGTTTGATGTTGCGGCGTTCCCACTCGGAGAAAGGCTTCGGGTGCGGGTTGACGGTTGTTCCAAAGGCCTCATTGGTGGATTCCAAGGTTCCGGTGGACTCCGAGATTGTCAGCTAGGTGGAGGTAGTTGCAAGAAGACGCGTCAGGGGCTTGGACGGAGTCAAGTCGAGTTGATGTAAGGCATATGTCTTATAATCATAAAACCATACTTAGACTTAAGGCTAGGGTCGTCCGAGGTTTTTTCACGTTGTGGATTTTTCGTCGTACATCGCGGCGTAGTGGTTTATTTATTTTATCTTTAGAAAAATTCACCATATATGCGTGCTTAGGTAAAAAGATAAAATTTGGTGTAAATCATTACTTGTTTAATTTGGTGCTAATTAAAGTTTTCAGTAAAATTGAAATTAATTTAATTCAAGTCAAGGAATTTAATTTATTAAATTTGGTTTGGCCTAAGTTGGTAATATTGAAAATATTGTGTAGGCATATTCTAGGACTTGGGTTGAATTAATTAGGTTTAAGTGAAAAATGCATTTATTGTTTAATTTAATTTCACTTTGAGTTTTGTTTAATTTTAATTTGAAAGAAATTAAAATTTGTTGTTTGTGTGTGTTGTGCTGAGCCATTTTCATTCTGCATTTAAAGGAAATTCTTTTTTGTAAAATTTAAAATTTGGGGTCATCATTTCCAACAAGTGGTATCATATCATTGATTTAGAAAGACTGTCGTTTTACAAAAACCAATTTTCAGCAGGTATAAATCATTCAAAAACATCAATTATGCATTTACTCTACAAGTAATGTGATAATTTCTCAAAATCCCCTTTTTTACATGTAAAATCCCTTTCCAAAATAGTTTGGTTATACGCCTACTATGAACATGATTCACCACTATTCAAATTAAAGCAAGTTAATTACTTTTCTTGGGATGATTTCTACATCGTGTATGAGTTTGATGGTAGAAATCCCTTAAATTTCCTCCCAAATTAGCCTCCAGTTGCTTTCTCCAATCTACCTGCTCTCTTAGGGCTTAGAACTAATGGTATGGTTTCCTTAACCACCTAACCCTTATAGTTTAACCCACTAATCCTGAAATTAGGTTATCAGGTTACATTAATAAGACCCAAATACCCCTATATGAGTCCGGACTAGTCTAAAAAGCCCCCGGAACCCAATTACTACCCTTGGATACTTAATTCTGACTATTTTGACCCATTCAGCACCAACCGTGAACTCAAAATCGCCATCTGAGTCACTATACATGAATTTCCTATCTCAACCTTAAAATAAATGAGTCTCAAGCCCCGGTTGAGATACCGTCACAATCCCGTCGTTCTTACTCACAACGACATACTCATAATTTACTGTATCTTATTTACTATTCACACTTAGTAAATTTACCACGTAAATATAATCTTAATATCTCCCAATTAGTATTTAATAAATACGCAATATTCCATTTTATTAAATTATTGCACACGTATAATTTAAAAATTCCAGAAATAATTACATTCCAAATTATTCAAAAATATGGGGTGTTACAAGCATATCCCTCAATATGTCACACCCAAACATCAACAAAGCAATCCCCCCTCCCCTTTTTGTAAGAATACCAAAAAGGACCGAATAATTTTCCCCCACACAAAGTTCAAAGCAAATAATTCTCCCCTTTTTGTCATGGAATAAGATAAACAAGAGGATATAACAAGTGAACACGTGAGAATGACCATATGACATCAAGAACCAAAAGAAAACTATCAAAATTCCTCCTAACACACAAAGAACAACACAAACATATCTCCAAACAGGAATAAATTGTAACACCCTCTAATTTTATTGATTTTTATATTGAGAATTAATTGGAATTAATTAAATTATATTTGGAAATTAATCCGGTAAAATAAATATTAATTAGCGAGAAATGGTTAATATATATTCATATTGAATATTACTTTGTGAATGAGTAATAATAATGATAAGGAAACATTATAATTGTCGTGAGTGGGAAATACGGCAGTTACGATAACTTTAATCGGGGCGTGCGTGTCTGTCGTGTCAGGACTTAATTTGAGAAATAAAATATAATTTCACTTTTAATATTGCATATAGTCATTTTGAGTGCACCTGTGTCCGGAAGGGTCGAGATAGTCAGAAAAGTCTACCCGGGGGTTTAGCTTGGGTCGCGGGACACTTTTAGGCCAAACCGGCACTCCGGGAACGTATTTTGGTCATTTGCATTTTTGGTGAAATGAGCCCTACGAATTTCATAGGTTTATATCATCAATTAGGATGAGGGAGTTAGGGTTAGTAACTGTAAGACCACAGAGAAGCCATAGGAGGGAGAAGAGAGGAGGTCCCAAGGCCAAATTATACCATTCTTGCACCACAAACACCGCCATCGCGTAGATCAGGAGGAGAGGATCAAAACCATACCATTCTTCTACAAGGAACTTAAAACGTAGGCAAGTGTTTTATCTTGTGTAATACCCCGTATTTTATGGCTTTTAAAATTTGAGAATTTATTAAATTTAAATTGAGATATTAATTTTATATTAATCTGAAAATGTATTTCAATATTTACTAGCGTGACGAGAGTTAGTAATTATTGGGAATTGGTCGAATATTACCAAATGAGTAAAGTAATATATAAGATTGATTTTCTAAAAATTGTCACAAGTGAATAAAATGGCAATTATGAAAATTTAAGTCAGGACGCGCCTGTGTCATGTCAGGACTAAATTATTATTATTATTAAAAGTGAATAAATTATAAGTCACCCGTATGGTCATTTCGAGTGAGGCAGTGTGTCCGGAAGTGTAGAGATAGTCAAATAATATACTCGGGGGTTTAGTTTGGGTCTCGGGGCATTTTTAGGCCTAATTGGCATCCCGGGAGGGTATTATAGACATTTGACATTTTTGGGTAATTAAACCCACGAATTTCCTAAGGATATATCAGCCTGTAGGAGTTGTCTTCTAGGGTTAACAAACACAAAATCAAAGAACAGCGATTAGAGAAGAAGTTGGAGAGCTTTCCAAGCAACCCAAGGCCAAAGACTCATTCGTTTGCACCGCGACTACCACCACCACCAAATCGTAGATCGCGCAACGAGGAATGCAACCATACCTTTTGTAATACCCCGTATTTTTGTGATATTTATTTTATGGGATTAATTAAATTAAATGCGTATTAATTAAAAATTAATCCGGGTTAAAATACTAGTGAGATGCGAGTTGGTATTTGATTATATGTGCATATATGATTATATATGAATATTGAAATATGGAATTTGTCGTGAGATTTAAATACGGCAATTTGGAAATTTTGTTGAGACGCGTGTGACAGTCGCGTCATAGTATATAATTATGATAATTAAAAAGTAAATTTTATTTCTATTATCCGTATGGTCGTTTTGAGTGTGCCAACGCGTCCGGAAGGGTCGAAATAGTCAGAAAACACTAGCCGGGGGTTTGGTTTGGGTCCCGGGCATTTTTAGGCCATACCGGCAACGTATAAGGGTAGTTTGGTAATTTTGAATTTTGAGGAATTAAAAGCTACTAAAATTGGGAATTAATGTCTGATTAGGCATTAACCCACTAAGCCCACTAATACCCAAATAGGCTACGGAGGTTATTGAAAGAGTTCCTAAACCACAAAGCCCTGGCCACCATTGTTACTTGGAGAAGAAAGCTTGTTGAGAGAGATAGAAGGATTCTGCAGAGGAGAGAGAGAACACTTCAGAGATTCGTCATCAAATTTAGAGATTCATAGAAGGCAAGTGATTTAATTTCGTTTTCTTGCAAAGAATGCTTCTTCCATGCGTAGGAATTTATAAAATTTTATTGTTGTTGGGAGATTTATGAAAACCCATTAAATTGGAATTTGAAACTAGTATTTTGATGAAGAATTGCATGTAGAAATGTGGGTAGGTGATTTATCTGATGATATTACATATTTGGATGAAACAAAAACGGATTAATCATGCCCATAAATGAACATAGAAATTTCTAGGGTTCATGTTCTTGAGATTGGGGAAAAGTGTAGAGAATTGATGATTGGATGATATTTAGGTTGAATTAAACACACAAAACGTGTTAATATATGATCTAGTATGTTTAAGAATGATTAGGAACCTTGAACAAGTGTTGAATTGATGTTTAGAGGGGATTAGAGAGGAAGAAAAGTTTGAAAAACGAGTTAAGGAAAATCTGGGCTTGAAACTGGCCACTCGTTAAAAGACCTGCCCAGGTCGTTCGAACGAGCTCGTTCGAACGAGCTTCTAACGAGTTGGCCATTGACTTCTAACGAGGGTGAAGTTCGTTCGATAAGATCGTTCGAACGAGATCTCGTTAGAAAACCCACTTCGTTCGAACGAGATCTCGTTAGAAGACTCAGTTCGTTCGAACGAAGTCTCGTTCGAACAACCTCGTTCGAACGAGACTTCGAACAAGTTGACAGTTTAGGCTTTTTAGCCTGTTTTGATCCCGAGTGCCCTGTAACCTTGTGTATAGGTAGAGATAGCCTTTCCTTGATGAGTAATGGATATATTTGGGATGTTTGGGATATTATGAGGAGTCAAATTTAGAAGTGTAGTTGAACCTAAGGGAAAATGTGAAGTAGTACGTGAGCATCTAGTACGATGTGAGCTATTGACGGCCTAATTAATTATATTAACCGGGAATATATAAATGGTGTAGTATTATATGTTCGTACGAGAAGAGATATGTACCAATATATTATGGTGATTACTAAGACGTGTGCATACTTAGTATATATATGTAATTGATTTTATGTGTATGACATACCTACCATACTTGCTATCACGGGAGGTTCGCGTTCGCTTAGGGCCCTCTAATCCTTGTGTTGCTCGGATTTAGACTGGTTACCTCGATGAGCATAGGTCAGAGAAGGACTTATTGGGATGTTAATAAGTCTGCTGATC
The DNA here is from genome assembly GCA_949130495.1 of Sambucus nigra. NCBI lineage: Eukaryota > Viridiplantae > Streptophyta > Magnoliopsida > Dipsacales > Adoxaceae > Sambucus > Sambucus nigra. The sequence goes on along the minus strand of OX422209.1, from coordinate 657,753,471 downwards.
GTGGGAGTGCAGGTATGTGCGTGACCCATGTGATGTGACTGTGTTCACCTCCATTATTTGTGATGTTGTTATCTGTGAACTATTTCTGAGAGATTCGGAATATGTGATCCTTATGTACGTGATGTACCGGGATGGATAGCAGAGTATGTGTGCACCGCAACTAGTCTCGGGGTGCTTGTATTGTATATTTATGATGCGAATAATATACACGTAATTAATGGGAACCTTCATGTAAATTTTGTGAATAAAATTATAGTATTGTTTTGAGAAAACATAACGGGCTAACCAATTGTGAAATATATTACATATTGAGAATCTGAGTTTAAGTAAAGCCCTCTATTCTTTGGTAACGTTAGAATGTAATATGGGAATCGAGTAGTAAGGGTTAGAACTTATTACGGCTTGGTTAGTTATGAATGTCATTTAGATGGGTAATGTACGTTAGGAGTGCACATGTAGTCGAGAGGTGAGAATTTCATGTGAGTGCACGTCCTAACATGTATTTTGCATTTAATGTTTTAATGTTATTAAAACACTTGCTGTTTTCAAAATGTTTTCCACTTTCGGGCTCTGACCCATTTGCTTTCAAATCTATTTTTGTAAAAACCATTTTAGGTGCCAGCCACAAGGACACCATGCATAGGATTCTCATTCAGGTGACGAGCTGTAGCTGTTTGTAGAAGTTACAGGACTTTGCTTGTAAACGCTTCATCGATCTTGACTCGATATTTATCAGTTATCAGTTGTAGGGCATGTCGCCCATTTCTTTTAGAGACTTTGCATTTATTTCAGTTATTCAGACTTTTGGCATGTAATTATTCAGGATTCAGACTTGTAGAATCATTTCCATTTGTTGGGATTGTTGTGAGGAGTTTTCCTCCGGATTATTATTATTATTGTTGATTATTTCATTACTTCGTATGGTGAATGGATTATGTTGGTTATTTCATTACTGCATGCTAATCAGACTTAACTTAAAATTTGGCACTTACTTTTTAAATACTAGGTGGTTAGTAATTATTAAAATGTTTTCGACAGTGATGCTATTAACTGAACCAACTTGGCATTTTGAATTAATTTAATAAAGGAGTAGCTACCCGGTATTTAATTAGTCGGGGTGTCACACCTTTTTCGTCCACAAATCAGAAACTTGGAATTCCAGGAAAGTATCTATCCATGTTAGTTTAGGACCAAGAACATGTTTTATGGAAGAAATTAATAATTTAGAGATCATAAATCGCATGTTTAGAGAAATTCAATATATTCTGGACAGACCCATCATATGTAAAGGATTACCCACGAAGTAGTATTGATTTAAAAATAAGGAATCTGGGGAATAATTAGAAGAATGGATGTTTCTTCCAAAATTAGGGTTCTTGAAGTTTATGTAAATTTTACTCCATTATTTCGATACCGTTGATGAATTTGAACATGTTTCACGTAGGAAATCATGTAGTTAGGTATATAGTACATGTAGTAATGTTGTTTGGGGATCGTTAATGGAGACTTTGTAGAGGTTAGAGAGGCAAACTCGTAACTTGTCAATGGTAGAATTCAAAGTAACTGCTTGATCGATCGATCGATCAATAACATCGATCGATCGGAGGTACCCATTCCTCGATCCCTCTTGGAAAACTGCGTATTTTTCTTCTTTAAGTTTAATCCGGTTAAAATGCGTAGGAACCCTTGATCATCATTGATAGAGCATAATGAATTATAAAGAGGACCAGTAGGGTCTAGGTAGACCCCGTTGAGTGAATTTAATGTAGGATGAAATTATGGGTTAACGGGGAGTTATTCACACATAAGAAATCATGCGTACGTTTAATAAAAGATCGAGACTCGTGAGGGAGTTAGACCAGAAGGTAAGTGAGAGTATGCCTACTGAAATTATACTTAGGGAGATAGAATACTTCGAGAGGCGAGAAGTAAGTATGAAGTAAATTATATATGATAATACAAGTGACGGATCCGTTATGCCAGGTAATAAAGTAAAATGTGCTAAGAACGGATAGTTATAATTATGGGTCGTGGGTGCACCTAATTTAGAAAATGTGAATAAGTATATACATGACTGTGTGATTGTGCATATATTATGTATATGTGTAAAAATCATACCCGGGCTACTTCCTATCACGGAGGTTATGTGTAAAAATCATACCCGAGCAACTTGCTATCACGGAGGTTTCCGTGCCGGGACAGTCTTATCTTGATTGGGCCTTTATGGGGGATAACGACTTGTACCCTAGAAGATAGTATCCTTGATACAGGATATTTGAGTGATAGTCAGATGCTCCTAACAGACGTGAGGGTATGTGTTGACCTCTTAGTGAATTGTAACTATACTTCGCCTCCATTTGTACGTGTTTTGTGTTAATACAGTTCGAGAGTGATTCCGAACTAGTATTTTCCTTAGTACGAGTAATACGGGGACTTGATAGCAGAGTATGCCAGCACCATAGATTTTATGTGGGGTGCCGATAGTATATATACTATGTGAGTGACTAATATATATATATATATATATATATACTTAAGTATGGGAACTTTCTATTGTGCATAAATTTAGTTAAGTAATGAATAAATACTCCAACTTTATTATAAGTGTTTGAGAATTTTGTAACAATACTGATTTATTCTAAGTAACGTGAAACATATGGGAGTATTTAATTTTCAGAAATTAATTATCTTAGCCATAGTATTTTCTCGATATGAAACCTTATGGAAAAGTTAAGATAAAATAAACTTCTGAGATTAATAGTACGGTAGGCATGCACACTAGATGAGAGGTGAGAATTCTCAAGAGAGTGTCGCATACTAATATGGTTGTTACATTAGCCGGTAAGCATTTTAAATACTTGCTAAACTATTTTTAAACTGTTTTACACTCGTACACTGACCCATTTCCTGTTAATTCTCTTTCTCTTGTATATATGTATATATATTACAGGTTCCCAGCCACAGGGGCGTCATGCTTAGATTCTTTGAACTGGACGTGTTGCAGCTTATGTGGGAGTTGCAGGCCCTTTCTTAGACGACCTCTTTGTTGATTCTACTCTTATTTTAGTTCTGATTAGTTAGGGCATGTGTCGTCCGTTTCCCTATTCAGTTTGGATTTGTCAGAGATTTATGTTCATTTATGTTCAGTATTCGGTACTCTTTGGGATTTAATTTTGGTCAGGATGATTTCATTTGTAGTCTTTAAACTTGGTATTGGTTTATCTGAATGGTTAAATTCTTGTGTGTTAATTGCCATCCTTAACATTTATGCGACTCTTAAACTGTTAATTATTGAAAAGGTTTTCATAATGGAATTAAATAAAATAGAAATAAGGTTTAAATTTGTTTGACACTTAGCTTAATTATTTAGGGTGTTTAAACTGGAAATTTTATTTTGCGACAGTGATGCTAAGAATGAACCAACCGTTCACCTTGATTTTAATTTAATAAAGGACTGATCACCCGGTATTTAATTAGGCAGAGTGTCACATCTTGCTAAACTCTGTTTTGATATATCATCCATGTTAGAATAGGGTGATAATCTTGTTAAATTCATGAAATTTGGCTTTAAAATTTGAGATATAAATCATGATCTTGGGTAGGAATGGTGTTATATTTGATCCCTTACACATTTAGGCTAAAATTGATAAGAAATATCACAAAATTTGGGAGGATATCTGGATAAATGTTGAAGTTCTTGAACATGAATGAAAAACTAGGTTTTTGAATATATCAATCTTGAATTAATTGAATTTAAAGGTGTTCTTTGATGATGTAATGATTCCAATACGTTAGAAATCATGTATATGTGATGATATAATGTTTAGTATTGGTTGGGAGATTGGGAATGAATTATGGAGGTTTTGAGGTTAAAAAAATTGAATCCCGTAACTGTTATTTGTGTAGAAGATGAGACATGTTACAGGCAGCCGAATCGATTAGAAAAGCGAAGCGATTCAGACCAAGGCCGAAGCGATTCGGTTTCCTAGAATTGCATAGTTTTTCCCCTTAGAACTCACGGAAAACATTTGCGTTAACCCTTGAATTAATAGTAAGATTACATTAAGGGATATTCTAATCACCAGTAGGCTAATTTGGGTTTGAGGTTGGTCGCACGAGGGGGGTTTAAGACTAATAATTGATTTAGCTTAACGAGAAATTAAAGCTTATTCCGATATTGATTTCTTGTTATGGGAAATTAGGGGAATTTAGGACCATGACCAGTAGGCCTTGAGTGGGATTGCCTACTTAATTTACTTAAGTGACACTTGGCACCCATTTAAGATTGAGAAACACTTGGGAATTTACAATGAGAAGTATTACGTTACGTAGAATATTCGAGAGATACTATACTACGTATGGGGCATATGATATAGGTTATGTGTATACCTATGATGACATTACATATATATATATATATATATATATATATATATATATATATATATATATATATATATATATATATATATATATATATATATATATATATATATACATACATACATACATACATACCACTGTTCTAAAAAACCCGCCTAGGCTCCGCCTAGGCACGCCTAGGCTTAAGGCTTAGGAGAAACGCCTCGCCTTACGCTTTTCACGCCTTATTCTTGGTAAAACCCTTACGTCGCACTTTTTTCTAAAAACAACAATGCCTTAGTGAAACGATGTCACCTTTTAACGAATTTGTTTACAAACCGAACCATTATCTTATCCAAAATAATCAGATAGTATTTTAATTTGCATATATTTAGACATATTTTTATGATATGTGCAATTCTGTATTTTAATAGCCTTGTTATGGTTAAAAAATATTAAAATATATTAAGAAGGCCTAAAAGCCTTTTCACGCCTTTTTACGCCTAGGCCCGCCTAGGCTTCTAAGGCTTAAGGCTTGGCCTCCACGCCTCAATCACGCCCCGCGTTTTTTAGAACTTTGATACATACATACACACACACACACACACACACATATATATATATATATATATATATATATATATATATATATATATATATATATATATATATATATATATATATATGTGTGTGTGTGTGTGTGTGTGTGTGTGTAATCATACCTAGGCTACTTGCTATCGAGGGAGATTTTGCGTCGTGGACAATCTTATTCTGATGAGCCCATTTAGGGTGATATTAGCTTGTACCTCAGGACTTAGACCTCAAGAATTGATCACCGGGTGTGACCGGTCATTTAGGTGCCTAAGGTATGAGTGTATCCCAAAGGCTTAGAGCTATGTTCGCTTCCAATATTGTGTGATTTGATTTATGGTTCGAGGGAGACTATCCGAGCCAGTGTCCTTTATAGTACGTGATGTATCGGGACTTAATAGCAGATTATGTCCACACCGCAGGTCTCCACCTAGGGATGTTATAAACGTATATATGATAATAGTAATGTATATATGTACGTGTGATTGATTATTCTATTAGTATGTTAGTACATAAGGTAGATTGTGATATCTAAATTATTCAAGTATATGAGAACTAAATTAGTAATTGATAGATAGTGATATCTAAATTGACCAAAGTATACAAGAACTATATCATTTAGTAGAAATTCCTAATGAGTATAGAGAATTGGGAAAATGTAATAATGTATTATATGGGCAATACAGGTGGGCATTAGAATTGATTAGATGCGAATAGATGTAAACGAGACTAGTTAGGCGGGTAGCATAACTAGGTGTGTTAGAGTAGTACGTTAGTCGTGCACATTAGTTGAGAGGTGAGGATATCAAGTGAGGGCACACGTTTCTAATATGTATTTAATATCTTATCTTATCGCATTTTAAGCACTTGCTAAACTTTTTCAAACTGTTTTACTTGGGCTCTGACCCGTTTCAAATCTTTTTGTAAAAACCATTTTAGGTACCCAGCCATTAGGACGCCAGGCATAGGAGTTCCCCATTTGACGTGCTGCAACTGCTGTGGAGGTTGCATGACCTTGCTATTAGACACTTCCATGTTCGTTTCAGTTCTGATACATACATAGTTATCTCGTTGGGCATGTCGCCCAATCATAGTTGGATACTATTTTCAAAGACTTTGTATTTTTGTTTATTTATAGTATTGATTTAGACTTTACTCATGGATGACTGTATTTAGATTTTCTCTGGAGTGTTATTCTAGACTCAGTTATTTACTTATGTCATTATCATATTATTCATTGTTATGTGCATAGAAATGATGAATGATATATTTCTTTCGTTTTATTTATTGCATGAGGATAAGTAAGATTAAAATTTTGACACCGAGCTATGAGGGTATTAGTAATTAATTTGAAATTCGACAGTGATGGTAAGAATGACACCATTAATTATTCATGTTTAATTTAATAATGGACTCATCACCCAGGATTAGAATAGGCGGGGAGTGTCACGTAAACAAAAAATCATGACAACTCTCTATCATCAAGAATAAGACAACATTCAAAGAATCATTTAGTATAAAATCAATCCATCATCTCCTCCTCAAACAAACATATCCTTTTAAAAGTCAAGTGTTATCCTTTTTTTCATAACAAACAAACAATTATGTTGAAATAGCATGGGAGAAATCAAAACATGGATAAAAACACTCAAACCACAAAAATATGAACATGAAACATGAAGGCTCAGAGCAGGATAAAAATCGATGCAAACAAATTTGAAAAGAAAAAGTCATGACAATAGGGAATCATGGGCAAGCATACAAAACATTTTTATGTGAACGGTAAACTTCAGAAAAATTTCTAGAACTCCAAATTCATGTGACACACATAAATATTCAACCTTATCACTCCTTTAAAAAGTTTTTCTCCCCCTAAATCACAAAACACACAACAAAACATGTCTTTCAAACACAAACCATCACAAGGGCACTCAAATCAACAAACATTTGAAGCATACATGAATTATGTACCAAGAATCTCTTCAAACAAATTCTTTCCATAAACTAATGTAAAACATCTAAACTAATCGAAATAGGAAACCAAACTACAAAAATAAATACCCATCAAAATGCTCAATCATTAAGATCAAAGAATGATCATTAGCTCAAATAAAAAAATACTGGCATATATAAGAAATAAAAGATTAAATATCAAGACCAAACAATCATATAAATCATACAAAATCACATAGTCTAGAGTCGAATGTCACTAGAAATTTGTAAAATTGAAATTATTTACAAATGTTATGCAAACTAAAATTTTCTAATTCACATTCGAAACGTAACAATAGTAAGCTAGGAATCGTATGAACTTGTAAGTGCATGGATATAAAAAATCACAAAATCACCACAAATTGCATTTTTTTGACACATTTAGCAAACCTTTTTGTGGTAAATGAATATGACATTGTGTGACAACCCGCGATCCGAGATAAGGGGTGGCCAGCCCGATACCCAAATGTAACAGGAATCATGGATGGATATCATCCTCAGCATCACAAAATATAAACTGAGTATACGGGAAAACCACCCAATAAATCAGAAAACGGGTTGCCAAAAAGTTTAGAAATTTAAAATGCAGTTAAGAAATTTAAATTAAAACAACCCCATCTGATAAGTAAGTGGAATTCCACAAGAATATATATAATACTGTGACACCCCGCCTAATTAAATACCGGGCGATCACTCCTTTATTAAATTAAATCAAGGTAAACAGTTGGTTCATTCTCAGCATCACTGTCGATAAAAATAAATTTTCCAATTTAACACCCTAAATAATTAAGCTAAGTGTCAAAACCATTTTTCATACGTAACTTTCCAAATTTTATTTAAAGAAAAATCATTTATTTTATTAACAACATTCAATAAATAAGAATCACACCACATTAAATTCTGCAACATAATCCAATTAATTTAATACATTCGTCAATCGAATGTCAACATATGAAATCTAAGTCACACATCCAAACTGAATAAATCCCAGAGTAACAATACTGGAAATAATTGAAATACAAATGTCCAATAACAACGAAATAATGGAAAAAGCTACACATGCCCAACTAGATGAAAGTACTAAGAGTGGATCCGAATGAACGAAGTCGTCTAATCAAGAGACCTGCAACTCCCACCTAAGTTGCAGCGCGTTCCTTCCAAGAGATCCTAAGCAAGACGCTCCTGTGGCTGGGCACCTGTAATACATACATATATATATACAAGAGAGAGAGAGAAAAAAAAAGAAACGGGTCAGAGCCCGATAGTGTGTTTGATTTAAAATACGTTTAGCAAGTATTTAAATTGATACAGGCCAATGCAACAACATATTAGTGCGACACTCTCTTGAGAAATTCTCACCTCTCTTCTAATGTGCACACCTATCGTACTAACCTCCCCAACGAGTTGTCTTATCATTTATCGCACTGATCTTCCCAATGATTTAACTTATCTTATATTACTCGTAAGATTCCAAATTTAACGATTCAATTGTTTGAAAAGAATATTTCAATTAGTAACCAAAGTTCTCATTTTGACTTTATTAATCAATAAAGTTTTCCAATTTCATATTATACTTTCTCAAAACAAGTATTTACAATTTGAGTCATCAACCATGTCCTACATATCAAAACACAGTAGGCAGTTCCAGATTTCAGAATTTCATATATATATATATATTAACTACTCGAAAATATATATATCAAAACAGCACCCCACATAATAACTATGGTGCGGGCATACTCTACTATCCAAACCCCATATCACTCACATTAAGGGGAATACAAATTCGGAATCACTCTCGAATTGTATTAACACATACACAAACTATAGGTTCCAAGTCCCTTAGGACCGTCTGAACTATCACTGCGATAACCTGTACCAAGGATACCTATACACAAACAAAATGAGGCGAAGCATAGATTCCAAGTCTCTAAGAGGAAAGCACATACCCGCATCTCTTAGGACCGTCTGAACTATCATTCCGATAGCCTGTACCAAGGATATCTATCTTCTAGGGTACAAGTCAATATCCCCCATAAAGGTCCCATCGAGATAAGACTGTCCCAGCGCGGAAACCTCAGGGATAGCAAGTAGCGTGGGCATGATTTTCACACATAGATAGTATATGCATACACAATCATATAACTATACTCATATTACCATATCAATAATGGGTAAATTCTCAATTCCCATAATTACGTCATTTGCATTTATTTCTCATTATATAGTTATCACGTATAACCATTCACATCTTACTTTAATTTGAGGAACCTTTCCACTTACTACATAACGCTCATGGATTCTATCCTCCCAAGTATAAAATTCAGTAGGTATTCATTTATGTTCCAACGTAACCCTCTTACGTGTCTCTCCCCTTTAACATATACTTACATTGTCCCTCATGTAAGATATCCCAAAAATATAGATTTCGCCTTACATTAAAGGATTTTGAATTTTATTTTCAAAGATGAGAATTTCAAATGGTTTCGAAATCGGAATTAAAATGGAGTTTTAATTGAATTTTTTTTTATTATTTAGAAGAGTCCTCAAAATATAAAACTCTTTAAGAGTCCTCAAAATATAAAACTCTCTAAGAGTCCTCAAAACATAAAACTCTCAAGTAAAAATAATATTTTTAGAAATCCGACCGTTCGATCAAGCTGAATTTTTGTCAGCAGTCCTGTCTCGCCGTTCGCTACAACATACTAAAATTTCAAGCGATTCCAATTGTCCGATCATCCGGAATAAAATTTTTAGTGTTTGTATCTAATTAGAACTCTTTTCTTAATCAAACTCTTAATCCTTTACATGACAAAGGGTTTCGAGAATATCATTTAAGTCATCACTACATGCAATTTCCTATCTCAAATTGGGTTTTTCTTCCATACAATTCATCCTAATCATTCCTAAACCAATATGAAAGATGCATCAACGAAATAAGCAAGATAAACACTTGCCTGGAATTTTCAGAAATCTGGTTTGGTGCCGAAATTGGTGTGGTTGCGTTCCCCGTCTCGCGATCTACGCGTTGGTGGTGACGGCGGTGCAATCCGAGGTGTTCTTGGCCTAGAACTCCTTGGAGAGCTTCTCCTCTTCCTCTCCAATGGCCGTCATTTGTCTTTGGTTGTTCTAACCCTAGAAGACAACCTAGATATCTAATATAACCCTTTTAATTTTCGTAGGTTTAATTACCCATAATTGTGAAATGTCCAAAACGCCCTCCCGGGGTACTAATTGGGCCTAAAAACGCCCCGAGACCCAAACTAAACCCCCGGGTACACTTTTCTGACTATCTCGACCCTTCCGAACACGTTGTCGCACTCAAAACGACCATACGAACAACTTATAAAATATTCACTTACTAATCAACATTTAGTCCCGACACAACACAGGCGCGTCCCGACTTAAATTTCCATAATTGTCATTTTATTCACACGTGACAATATTATAACAATAAATCTCATATATTACTATACTCATCCAGTAATATTCAACAGATAACAAATTTCCAATAATTATAACTCTCGTCACGCTAGTAAATATTTAAAGCAACATTCCGGATTAAAATTAAATTAATTTATCTCAATTAAATTTAATAAATCCCATAATTTAAAAGCTATAAAAATACGGGGTATTACATACTTCCCCCTAATAACTGAATTTCGTCCCGAAATTCGGAAAATAAGGCCTATCAAGTAGCACAATTTTGGATATCCTTTTCCGTACACAAACTAACTACACATTACGGCGCTTAATCACTATAGCCCTTTCTTCACAGTAACATTGTTTTGCATTCTCTTTGGAGACACTTCACATTGTGCTCCCAACCGACAACATTCGCATAGGTCACACCTATACGTTATACATTTCATTATCTCACTATCATTAGGAGGCCGCACCTCACTAAATGACAAAATACTCGGATTTATTCATATACAAAACTCCCATTCTGAGAAAATATTACGAACATTTGATCACTCTTTCTCGTCTAAAACAGTCGTGGAATTCTACCATAGTTATCGGATATTTTCTCGATCGATCCAAAAATTCTGATTATCTACTCTCCTCTAAACATACAGAAGGAGAATAGTCGAGGTTCTTCCATAACAAAACCTTAATAAGTACCTCATACGCGACAAACAGGTACGAGTGCTTCTACAGAGCATTCTTGAAATCATCGTACCAAGATTCCAAAATCTCCTTCACGTGGCTCCACTAATCTTTAATCACCATGCGCTTATTCCCTGGCTACGGGTGATACATCCTACTTGAAACGAAATCTTATCTCCGCCGGTTCCTGAAATCCCATATTAAAGGTGGGATTCACCAATCTCATCCTGATTCAGAAATTTATACTGCGTCGGACCATGCACTGGCGCGATCCTTCCTTTCAAAGGAAGTCTGGGGCATACTAGTTAATATTGTAAGCCAGCCCAAAGGAATATCAATCACTTCCTTCTCGGCGACTTAATTCACATGTTCGGGATAAACCCTTGATCTTGTTTTGAGGATGGCAACCCATCCAAGAACTTTACCGACTTTACCAACCTCTTCCAATTTCAGGAATTCTCGATAAACACAAAATTATTTGGTTGATTCTCCTCTTTCAACCAAACCTTACCTATGGGCAGTGCATGTAAAGACTACTCACTACGTCTCGCTAAACATCGATTCTTCCCTTGAAATGTCTCACATTAAGTGACACGTAATACTCCCATTCCTTCCTTGTAGTATGCCGAAAGTTCCACCCGTGCTCTTCTCTCCACGAAGCGCACTTCTAGAACTCTTATACTACACTAACATCATTACTCTTTGTATGCGCAAGTCGTTCTCACACTTGACTAATAAAAATTCCGCTCCGGGTGTGCTTCATAACGATTAAATTCTACTCTATTCAAGGAATACCAATTCTTGAATGGCTTCCCACAGCCTTCCAATCAAGTTAGGGCGTGCTATTCTAATTGCACACTTATGTATGGATTATCGCTCCTCATGTGACGTTTAATCCACTCTATCACTTCCACTTCGTTATACTAGTCCCACAAACATTTATTTCACACGTCTATTACCACGTCCCTTCGACTCGGACTATTTTAACTGTAGTTAACCAAGATGCCCACATTTTTGCAACACTCCGACCGCCCTGGGAGAGCAAAATTCGGCTACTCTTATGTAGGACTAACTAAATTCAACGGAATAGAAGGAATAGGGCATTCAAATTCCATGACAATAAAAGAGGAATAATAATTCTCAACCTTCCTCAGATAAGTACAACAATTTTCCCAAATAGGTACAACAACCAAAATAAATCACTAACGCTCTATTCATCAAAATAATTACAGGTCATCTCTTTTGTATAATATAAAGTTTTTTCCAGATAATCCATGCTAAAAATCATTCCAACTCTTTATTCACCTTGTGTTCTGTACGCGGTTATGACATTTGGGTACTCTCAATCACCCTAGAAATCAAAATTCTTAAATTCTCCTTATCATCGTTCCACCCCTCAACTCGTGGGGATAACTTTCAATGCTTTCCTACCACAAAAATCCGGCTCCAATGACCTTAAAACAAAATTCAACTTCCAACTTACATACATAATTACTTGATCCCATTTCGACCAGGGTACCGAACTCATGGAATAGTGACCAAACGTCTCCCTATTTCCAACCTTACGCTAAGTTTCATGCGTGGGATGTCTCGCAAAGCGAAATCCAAACAAGGAACCCCCCCCCGATACACTACTACCTAGCATTGTCGGTTATCGAAATCCGTTAGGTCCTCCGTCCATAGTATATACCCCGTTATTCCGTCCCTTGACAGAAAAGTTACAATTTCTCCCGTAATTATGCTTAACAATGAACGTTTCACTAATTGCACTATTGTTCAGTATAGGTTGGTGGTAATAGCATTCCATAAACCTCGAATACATACACTCGGAATTCTCGAAATTCCTTTCCCTAATAATAGGGGTATAAATATTAACTCCCACATCCCTAAAGGATGAATATAACAATGCACTGTTCCTATCACTAAGTCCGGAGTGCTAAACATAATACTGAGTCAAATATTTTCTCCCAACGGTAAATCCCGATACATACGGAATTATACTAACAAAGTCTATACATACTTTGGCATCGAATATCTCGAGCCCACTATCTCCTCCGAAGTCTCTAGGATAGATAATATAAGTGCGAGTCCAACCTTCTCACAGGTAAAGCCTCGCCAAAACAAACATAAAACATGTTTCACTAATGCAACCACTCCGATAGTCTTGCAATAAATGCCCACTATCGTATAACCATTTCTATAATGTTTTAACAAAGATAATATCATACTCGTGTATCGCATCACTACAACGAGTAATCTCAAAAAAATACGTGACACTGTTAATATACTCATTCATCCTCCGCGGATAGCACTAAAGAAAAATCCCGCTACACTAGGGAAAAATATTCACATTTTAATAACGTTTAAAATGATATGCATTAAGCTCGTCTCACATGCTAATCTAGCAAGGAACAAAATATAGTGACTCACTCGTGTCACATAAACACGCCGCATTCTCTAAGGATACAACTTATACTTCCATCCTGGCAATCATCTTGACTGCACAAATGGTTTTCGGACGTAACACGTCTGCCCAAACCAAAACAAAATTATTTTAATCGTTGCCTTACTAGGCACCGTATTCCTGTCCTTTTTCTCATTTTGGAACATATTATCGTGAGCGATCTCTCTTCGCACAAAATACCTCAACACATAATCCACTTACCACCTGTCCTACTAACCATGTTAGGATTTGTCCTCCTCTCGGACTCTAGTAAACTCGATTCCTGTAAACCATCCCGATTGTTCTCTTAACTCTTCAAGCCATAAAGATCATGTTACTATCTATAATAGTACTTACTGAATTTACCATCACTTGAAAAGAATTTAACTATCTGAAGCATTTAAATGGTTTTCCTCATGTGTATCTACATCCTTTTGTGGTGCTATACCACCATCGTTGCATTCAGTCTCATTCTCGACTAAATTCTTCGATTTCCTTTAACTTCCCCCACAAAGAAGTGTTATCATTTATATAGTCAAAGTATGACATTGTCAACCTCTGAATCGGTCGTCCATCAGAATTTCCTCCTCGAGTATTATCAACTATTATTACAAGTTGGTCTCCCACTTGGATTCATTTCCCCCACTTGTATCTACATCTTCCGATACAAAATTCGCTAACGGTTAAGATTCATATTCACGAATGGACCCCTGACATGTCCTCTCTTAATGAGTTCAGAACCACATTTGCTTCTAATCCTGAATAGTTAAGGAAGGAACATACGGTCAGCACTGTACCTAAGGTTCTCCTATAGGCATAGCATTCCACTTCTAAAATTGGTGGTTGACTCCAACCATTATAATTTCGTCCCGAAAGCCAAGAAAATTTTCTCTAAATTTTCACTTTCAGTTTGCCACACTTCGTCCTATATCTAAGCCTTTGGGTACATTACCTCCTTTGGTAAAGACACATACAATTTCCGCATTTCTAAACTTTCCCATTGACAGTCTCTACACGTTTTTTTTTTGTAATACGTAGGGTAAGTTTACCCTCGCACCTCATTTGACTATAACAACATTTGGAAATCACTGCTGCGCCTTAGTCGCCTTTCTAGTCTTGGCTTCTCGTGCCATAATAGAGGTGACCTCGACTACAGTCATCATCCTTGGATATATTTTATAATCTCAACTGAACCCTGCCTCCTGATGTACGCTTAACGGTCCTCTTCTGACATCCGTCATCGCTCGGTATACGCACACATCCGAACGAAATTAGAATACACTAATGTATACACGTTATAGCAGGAGAACGAAATCTCGTCAAGGAATCGACAATCCTAAACATAGGGCTCTATAACAAACAAAGCAACGCTGAAAGCATAATAAGCCGTACAGATCCTAAGGACACTAGAACCTGATGCTCTGATACCACCTGTGACACCCCGCCTAATTAAATATCGGGCGATCACTCCTTTATTAAATTAAATCAAGGTAAACAGTTGATTCATTCTCAGCATCACTGTCGATAAAAATAAATTTTCCAATTTAACACCCTAAATAATTAAGCTAAGTGTCAAAACCATTTTTCATACGTAACTTTCCAAATTTTATTTAAAGAAAAATCATTTATTTTATTAACAACATTCAATAAATAAGAATCACACCACATTAAATTCTGTAACATAATCCAATTAATTTAATACATTCGTCAATCGAATGTCAACATATGAAATCTAAGTCACACATCCAAACTGAATAAATCCCATAGTAACAATACTGGAAATAACTGAAATACAAATGTCCAATAACAACGAAATAATGGAAAAAGCTACACATGCCCAACTAGATGAAAGTACTAAGAGTGGATCCGAATGAACGAAGTCGTCTAATCAAGAGACCTGCAACTCCCACCTAAGTTGCAGCGCGTTCCTTCCAAGAGATCCTAAGCAAGATGCTCCTATGGCTGGGCACCTGTAATACATACATATATATATACAAGAGAGAGAGAGAAAAAAAGAAACGGGTCAGAGCCCGATAGTGTGTTTGATTTAAAATACGTTTAGCAAGTATTTAAATTGATACAGGCCAATGCAACAACATATTAGTGCGACACTCTCTTGAGAAATTCTCACCTCTCTTCTAATGTGCACACCTATCGCACTAACCTCCCCAACGAGTTGTCTTATCATTTATCGCACTGATCTTCCCAATGATTTAACTTATCTTATATTACTCGTAAGATTCCAAATTTCACGATTCAATTGTTTGAAAAGAATATTTCAATTAGTAACCAAAGTTCTCATTTTGACTTTATTAATCAATAAAATTTTCCAATTTCATATTATACTTTCTCAAAACAAGTATTTACAATTTGAGTCATCAACCATGTCCTACATATCAAAACATAGTAGGCAGTTCCAGATTTCAGAATTTCATATATATATATATTAACTACTCGAAAATATATATATCAAAACAGCACCCCACATAATAACTATGGTGCGGGCATACTCTACTATCCAAACCCCATATCACTCACATTAAGGGGAATACAAATTCGGAATCACTCTCGAATTGTATTAACACATACACAAACTATAGGTTCCAAGTCCCTTAGGACCGTCTGAACTATCACTGCAATAGCCTGTACCAAGGATACCTATACACAAACAAAATGAGGCGAAGCATAGATTTCAAGTCTCTAAGAGGAAAGCACATACCCGCATCTCTTAGGGCCGTCTGAACTATCATTCCGATAGCCTGTACCAAGGATATCTATCTTCTAGGGTACAAGTCAATATCCCCCATAAAGGTCCCATCGAGATAAGACTGTCCCAGCGCGGAAACCTCAGGGATAGCAAGTAGCGTGGGCATGATTTTCACACATAGATAGTATATGCATACACAATCATATAACTATACTCATATTACCATATCAATAATGGGTAAATTCTCAATTCCCATAATTACGTCATTTGCATTTATTTCTCATTATATAGTTATCACGTATAACCATTCACATCTTACTTTAATTTGAGGAACCTTTCCACTTACTACATAACGCTCATGGATTCTATCCTCCCAAGTATAAAATTCAGTAGGTATTCATTTATGTTCCAACGTAACCCTCTTACGTGTCTCTCCCCTTTAACATATACTTACATTGTCCCTCATGTAAGATATCCCAAAAATATAGATTTCGCCTTACATTAAAGGATTTTGAATTTTATTTTCAAAGATGAGAATTTCAAATGGTTTCGAAATCGGAATTAAAATGGAGTTTTAATTGAATTTTTTTTTATTATTTAGAAGATTCCTCAAAATATAAAACTCTTTAAGAGTCCTCAAAATATAAAACTCTCTAAGAGTCCTCAAAACATAAAACTCTCATGTAAAAATAATATTTTTAGAAATCCGACCGTTCGATCAAGCTGAATTTTTGTCAGCCGTCCTGTCTCGCGTTCGCTACAACATACTAAAATTTCAAGCGATTCCAATGGTCCGATCATCGGGAATAAAATTTTTAGTGTTTGTATCTAATTAGAACTCTTTTCTTAATCAAACTCTTAATCCTTTACATGACAAAGGGTTTCTAGAATATCATTTAAGTCATCACTACATGCAATTTCCTATCTCAAATTGGGTTTTTCTTCCATACAATTCATCCTAATCATTCCTAAACCAATATGAAAGATGCATCAACGAAATAAGCAAGATAAACACTTGACTGGAATTTTCAGAAATCTGGTTTGGTGCCGAAATTGGTGTGGTTGCGTTCCCCGTCTCGCGATCTACGCGTTGATGGTGACGGCGGTGCAATCCGAGGTGTTCTTGGCCTAGAACTCCTTGGAGAGCTTCTCCTTTTCCTCTCCAATGGCCGTCATTTGTCTTTGGTTGTTCTAACCCTAGAACACAACCTAGATATATTATATAACCCTTTTAATTTTCGTAGGTTTAATTACCCATAATTGCGAAATGTCCAAAACGGCCTCCCGGGGTACTAATTGGGCCTAAAAACGCCCCGAGACCCAAACTAAACCCCCGGGTACACTTTTATGACTATCTCGACCCTTCTGGACACGTTGGCGCACTCAAAACGACCATACGAACAACTTATATAATATTCACTTATTAATCAACATTTAGTCCCGACACAACACAGGCGCGTCCCGACTTAAATTTCCATAATTGTCATTTTATTCACACGTGACAATATTATAACAATAAATCTCATATATTACTATACTCATCCAGTAATATTCAACAGATAACAAATTTCCAATAATTACTAACTCTCATCACGCTAGTAAATATTTAAAGCAACATTCCGGATTAAAATTAAATTAATTTATCTCAATTAAATTTAATAAAACCCATAATTTAAAAGCTATAAAAATACGGGGTATTACAAATACAACTAAGACGAATGTATTCAAAAGGACCGAATAGGCTGTCTATCCACAAAAACATACAACGAAGTACAACAATTTAAATATCTTATATAATACATTCATTAATCAAATACAAAAGTTTGGGCCACACGCCCGAATATAAGACCCGATCATATCTAGAACACAAAGATGAAAGCGTCTAATACAATATCCTGTATTAACCCGCAAAATCTTACAGCTCGTCGAAAGCAAAGGAATGGGAACATCAAGACGGGCGTCCTTGCGGGGGAGCACCTGAGCGGACACAATCATATATGCAACAAGGAAAGTAAACCGGTCAGGGCCGGGTTCTATATGATCACCAGAAGAAATAAAAAGCATGATAAAAATGAACAGTTATGCATAAATGATAAGGATGATAAACTTACCTTACAATTTAACTAAATGATGAAATGAAATATCATTTACATAAAAGAAAGAAAAGTAAATAACCTTAATTTAAAACCTTACCTCATTTATCAAATTTTTCATTTTCTTTTATATTCCTTAATAGGGATAAAACCATTTATTAACCTCCATAGTTAATTATCTTACCATTTCATCTTTCCATTCCTTAATAGGAATATCATTAATATCAAGTGCTCTTTATGGCACATAAATCTCAATCCCGTGCTCTTTATGGCACGTATCCATGCTCTTTGTGGCATTTATCATACGCTCTTTGTGGCGTTTAACAACCATCAAGTTCCACTTGATAAAAATATAGTTATATTCATATACATATAACGATTCTAAGACCGCCCGTCCGGGTTTCCCCACTGTGCGCGCCCCTAAATGACCATCATCTTCCAGGGCCTATCATAAGACAACTTAGGATCCTACAACGCAAGACGTCGGGAAGCGGCCATGTGCCTGCGGGATAGTCAAGACCACACCCGGAATCTCCTACCCATCGCAGAAAAATATACAACAATAAACGCTCACATGTCCTAGGACCGCCCTTCATTCATTAGCCAGGGGGCTTCACCTGTGCGCGCGAACTTCCCTTGTGATGGTATTTAGAGAGGTGTGTTTCATAAAAAAAAATCATTTACCATATCATGATTTAGTAAATTATCATTTACTTTGTTCCTTTTTCCAAATTTCATTTCTATTTTTCAATATCCATGAATTGGGTTCATTTTCATTCGAACCTACTACCATTAAATAATTTGGTTCATTTCATTTGAACCTAATACCTTTGACTTAATTTAGTTCATTTTATGCGAACCTATCACCATCGAATATCATCATTAATATTACTCAAATTACAAGTCCCAACTAAATCTCCAAAGGATCATTATGATTCTACAAGTCCCCAAAGTTTACATAACCTCGATAATCCCCTAATGTCTCCAAGCTTGGGCATACAAACTCCTAACTTCTAAAAACTCAATAAAAATAATGCCTTAACATTACTTTAAACCTCCCTGAAATAAACCCCAGATGAACCCATTCTAATCTAGGGTGGCGACCAAACTCAACCACTACTCTAGGACTCTAAGTTTACTTCTTTCAAGAAGGTTCCTAGGTCCTAATCCTAAAAATTTTGGTTAAAATTATAAAAGGAAAACAAAAAGGGAAAATACAGGGTTTCCGAATCGATTCGGCCTAGCCGAATCGATTTGGGTTAAGAGAAGCGAATCGATTCGGACTAGCCGAATCGATTCGGTCAGGAGAAATGATTTTTTGAATAATTTCCGAATCGATTCGGACGAGCCGAACCGATTCGGACGACCCAGGCTTGCAAACTGTCTCTCAGCGAATCGATTCGGTTCTGCAGAAATTCCTAGTTTTGGTTATGGAGTTTTAAACTCCAAATTTCTTCCTAAACCCAAAATCAACCAAACCAAAATCATTTAATGGAACTAAAAATCCATAAATCCACCCAACTACCATTATTTACAATATTTATCATTCAAATCAATTTCCAAGGGTAAATACCCAATTAATCTAACAAAACCCTAAAATGATAATTCATAACAATTCACCAATATCAATACTAATTACCCTCCTTAAATCATACAATAGCAAGTAGATAACTTTCCTTGATCATGCAAATGCAGATTTGATTTGTTGTAGGCAATGATCCAAGCTTGAATCTCCAAATCTCTCAATTTCTCCCAAAGTTCTCTTCCTCTCTCTTTCTCTCTAAGGCTCAATTATGTGTAATGGAAGAATAGAAATAGGATAGGGGACTTAAACGTGGCTTAAGTCTAAAAAGCTCAATTTTAATGACTAATACGCGATATAATAAATCGCAACTACACATTTAAGCTATAACCAGTCAAAAGTGCCCGAAATACCAAAATGCAATATGGCACTTATTTTGACTGTCTCGTACCTACCGGGACTAACTGCACTATCCAAATTATCATTTGGAAATTTATAACTCATTTTTAGTTCCTATTTCATATTAAACTAAAATGTCAATTTATATCTTATGACACTATAAATCACCACATGGATATTTTTACCTACTCGCAAGGTAATCATACAACATTTCAGTAAATATTAACCTTTTTCATATTAAATTAATATTTACTCAACATCCATCATTTTACAATTAATTACTACATATAGTAAATAAATATAAAAATAGGCTATCAAACGTGAGGGTTATTACATATTCCCCCCCTTATAAGGGAATTTTGCCCCCAAAATTCAAGCGCACCTCGCAAGAAGAAATGCGGATACCTTTGCCGCATGCCATCCTCGCGATCCCATGTCGATTCCTCGACACTATGGTGATCACATTGCATCATAACTAAAGGTACTACCTGCGATCTCAATCGCCGCTCTCCACGCTCTAAAATAGCAACCGGTTATTCCTCATAAGGAACGTCAAGTTGCAACTCAATATCTTCAAAAGGAATGTGCCTAAAGCACCATCACATCTCTTGTACTTCTATACAGAAGAGATATGGAACACGTCACGAACTTGCCACAAGTATTTCAGTAGAGCAAGTTAATAGGCTACCAGACCCACCTTAACATATATAGGAAAGGTCCAACGTAACGCGGTGCAAGTTTCCCCTTCTTCCCAAAACGCTTTAATGCCCTTAATAGGCGACACTTGCACCAACACTTGGTCCCCGACCTCCATCTACATATACCTTCTCCCCACATCGACATAGCTCTTTTGTCTATCTTGGTTATGCGAATGCGATTTCGAATGAGCTCAATTTTCGAAGAAGTATCTCGGATCATTCCATGTCCGAGAGACTTATCATCTCGCACCACTAACCAACAAGCGGGAGATCCACAAGGCCTACCATACAAGGCTTTTTAAAGCGCCATCCCGATAGTGAATCAATACGAATCATTTTTAAGCCCATTCAACTAATGGAAGACACTATTCCCAACTACTCTTGAAGTCAGGCACAGACATAAGGAATATATCCCCCAACATATGGTTTACCCTTTTGGTCTGGCCATTTGTTTGAGGATGATAAGGAGTGTTAAACTTCAATCCGATTCCCATGGCTTCTTAGAAACTTGCCAAAAGTGAGAAACAAAAATCTTATTTCAGTCGAAAACTGAAATCAAAGGCACCCCACGCAATACAACAACCTCTCCATGCCCGGCCACTACTACTGGCGGCGCACAACTTGACACATTATGTCGTTTCCCGGGTGTAACGCAACCCTAGAACCGCAAGATTTCTCCATATCTGCCCTTCTAAAGTCCTTCTCATTCGGGACAAAGATTCTCTTATGGAAACGCACCCCTCCCTCCAAAATCAATAGAGCAGGTTTATGTTCCCTCAATCAACAGCTTGTGTATGTGACTTTAACCACCCTTGTCTCTCCTACGACATCTTGCGACAAAATTTTGCTCGAACGAAGGTTTAAATTCTGCCCAGGAAGGAGTACCTTCTTTTCCATACGGCGATCACCCCCACGATGAACTTTAATTCAAGCATGGGATAATACTTCTTACAAGTCTTAGCTTATGAGGCGCATAAATATTGGGTCTATGCTCCAGTATTATTACTCCCAATCCTGGCAGAGGCTTGTCAATTGAATCCTCCCTCGAGCTTAACAACATGGCTCAGGGGTGCGAGTCAATTCACCCTTTTTGTTACCTCCGTAACACTCTACTACGAGAGGTCTCATCTCCTTCGGCCTTAACTACCAAACCCTTCGAAATCCCCAACTTCTCGTTACTAGGGAACCAATCCATCTTAGAGTCAACACACAACTTATTCATGGTCAACTCCCAACAACCCTCCTAAACTAATGTCACATACTAAAGGCCCTATGTCCAAACAATCCTAAAGTCTACCTACCTATACTATACCCTATCTAAGTCGTATGCACCTAATACTAAGTATATCCCTAGTGCCCAAGACCCTTCTCAACTCTCGACATTTGCTCGATTTCGTGCGTGGGACGTCTCGCCGAAGCGAAATCCAAACAAGGAACCCTCCCATTACACTACTACCTTGCGTTGTCAGCCATCAAGGTATACAGGTCTAAGACACATGTTCGGGACCGAAAAGATTCTACTTATATATATTACCATATAAATAACTGAAGACTTAACAAATCAAACAAATCCAACTAAAGCCCTATAATTATATATCCCACAATATAGGTACCTTTTAAATAGCCTTCTTATCAAGTCATAACCCGAAGTTTTTACTCGACTTCGCATCCCAGTCTCCCTCACATCGTTCAGAGGAGAGAACTGTATACAGTTCTTCTATTTCGCACTTTAATAGCCACTAATCACTCTTCTACGTGATTCTCGGCTAACCCTTTCCACCCATCTCTTAACTAACAAAAATAAACTAAAATAAAATGAAATTAACTAACAGAAGAAAGAACAGCATCTCTCCACTTCCAACGTCGTTGAGGTTCACGCGTGGAGCGTCCTGCAAAAGCGAAATCCAAACTAGGAACCCCTCCTATACGCTACTACTCAACTATGTCGGTCGTGGAGATAAGGCATACAAATCAAATTATACCCGACCATGTTAAGGATGAGTAAATCGGCCTCAAAGCACAAAGTACCACAAGAAATCCCTATATGCTTAAAAACAAGGAAAATGTGCGAACCATCACTCGTAGAAAACTCAATGCTAGTAAAAATACTCTCAGAAGATCTTATCAAATCTGTAGTCTGAGAAGAGCTCATAAAACAAATGAGCACGTAACAACCGCATCGAATAACACATAACTCAAATACCTCCAAAATAAAAACTTACCCTTAATAGTGGGCTGAGCTAACGAAGCTGGAGGTAGTATAGCCTCCCAAATTTGATATACTCTCCCATACAGTAACCGTCCCTGCTGCCTGGGAACAACCGGATCAGGTACCCGAGGTAGGAACTGAACGTATGGCTGCTGCGGAGTCCTAGGAAACTGACCCCAATCTATCGAAGACACTCCATCTAAAAGACCTGCCTCCCCACATAGGAAGCACCGTCCCTTCATATCCTCTCGACCTCGACCCCCATTATTTCTAAACTGGGTAATGCCTTGGCCCAGATGGTCTTTACCTCCATGACCACCCCGACCTACATGTTGCAAATCACCATTACCGTGCTTAATGTTATTGCCACCCGCAATAAGCCCTCCAAAACGTTGTCTCTTAGACGAAACCCCTTGCTGAGGGTCCCTCTCTTTCTCCTTACTACCAGAGGATCGGGATGAGGGAGATGCTCCTCCTTCAATCCTCTATTCTCCAAGCTTTACTACTTGCCCCAATACAGTAGCTTTCTTGCTACTCTGCACATATAACCGATGCTCATGGTAATGGGGTGAGGCTGTATTCATAACCTCACCAAAGGTTTGTAAAGCTATATTACCCAAAAATTGTTGTCGGATTCTCCAGTTTAGACCTCAAATAAACTTTGAGATCTTCCTGTTTTCCGGAGGCACTTCATCGGGTACAAAACTCGCCAACCATGTAAACTCCTCTACATATTCCGCCACAGATCTCTCTCCTTGCACAACATCCTGGAACTTCTTTCTCATCTCCCTATAAACTGCGGGAGGAACGTACTCACGATCAAACAAAATCCAGAACTCAGTGATCGTTATTGTGTCTCTCTGCTCTAGTGTGGTCATTATCTCCCACCAGTATAACGCAGATCCGACTAGCTTAGAAGTGGCAAGGACTTGTTTCTCTCCTCGCTCCATTCTATCATTCGAAGGTGGCGTTGTCTTTTCTCTTTCCATTGATTGGCTTAGATAACATCCGTGCCTCCCTCGAATTCCGGGGAATTTCCCTTTAGAAAGGACTCTCTAACCCTTTGTGACACCCCGCCTAATGAAATACCGGGCGATCACTCCTTTATTAAATTAAAATCAAGGTGAACAGTTGGTTCATTCTTAGCATCACTGTCGTAAAAAATACTTTTCCAAATTAAACACCCTAAATAATTAAACTAAGTGTCAAAACCATTTAAAACCTTATTTCCATTCTATTAAATCCAATTATAAAACCTTTAACCATTTCCATTTTTAAGAGTCACACATTAATAATGAGAATAGTAATGAACATTCCAGAATTAAACCATCAATAAATAATCCCAACATTTAAAACACTAAAGGAAAACATCCTGACAGTAATAAATCCCGAAATAAAGATACTGGAAGTAAAAAGAATTACAGTCTCTGACAATACCAACTAAATAATAGAAAGAGGGCGACACATGCCCCTGCTGGATAAAACCGAACTAGGAGTAGAGTCAATAATGAGGTCGTCTAATCAATGGCCTGCAACTCCCACAAAAGCTACAGCGCGTTCCATCCCAAGAATTCCAAGTAAGACGCCCCTGTGGCTGGGCACCTGTAATACATATATATATATACACAAGAGAGAAGAGGTGACAACAAACGGGTCAGAGCCCGAATGTGAAGCAGTTTAAAAAATAGTTTAGCAAGTATTTAAAATGCTACCGGCTAATGCAACAGTCATATTAGTATGCGACCCTCTCTTGAGAATTCTCACCTCTCATCTAGTGTGCACATCTATCGTACTAATGAACCCCATCTCTCTCTCTAACTTATTCTCCATAAGTTTTAACATGTGGAATTAAGGTTATGCTATTCACATTTAGAAAATCTAACTCTTCAAGATTTCTTACATTATTCAGAATAATTCCGTATTATTATAATGTTTCGAATGCTTATAATGAAGCTGATTAAATTTCATACTTTCCTTAACTACTATTTTACTCAGTAGAAAGTTCTCATATAGTTACACGTATTTATATATTTATTTCTCGTATAATATATATATATATATATATATATATATATATATACCAACAGCACCCCACATAAAATCTATGGTGCTAAACTTCCATATATAAGTATATATATACCAATCACTCATAAATTATATATATACTAACAGCACCTCACATAAAAT
The DNA here is from genome assembly GCA_949130495.1 of Sambucus nigra. Lineage (NCBI taxonomy): Eukaryota > Viridiplantae > Streptophyta > Magnoliopsida > Dipsacales > Adoxaceae > Sambucus > Sambucus nigra. The sequence continues at coordinate 657,728,158 of OX422209.1, read as the reverse complement.
CTATGGTGCGGGCATACTCTACTATCCAAACCCCGTATCACTCATATTAAGGGGAATACAAATTCGGAATCACTCTCGAATTGTATTAACACATACTCAAACAATATTGAGGCGAAGTATAGGTTCCAAGTCTCTTAGGACCGTCTGAACTATCGCTGCGATAGCCTATACCAAGGATACCTATACACAAACAAGATGAGGCGAAGCATAGATTCCAAGTCTCTAAGAGGAAAGCACATACCCGCATCTCTTAGGACCGTCTGAACTATCATTCCGATAGCCTGTACCAAGGATATCTATCTTCTAGGGTACGAGTCAATATCCCCCATAAGGCAACACAGGATAAGATCTTCCCAGCGCGGCAACCTCAGGGATAGCAAGTAGCGTGGGCATGTTTTTTCACACAGATATAATATATGCATAATCACCCAATCATATATATATATACACATCCACATTATTAAAACTAGGTGCGCTCACCATCCATAAATTATAATTGTCCGTTATTACACATATTACTCAATTATATCGTGAAACGGCCTCATTCCTTTTATTCTCGTAATTAAGTCATTTTTAACTCACTTCTCGTCTCTCGAAGTATTTCCTTTATCTAAGTGCAAATTTCAGTAGGCCCTCTCTTGCCTTCTAATCCAACTTAATAGATGTTCCGATTATTTAATCACCACACGTAAGATTTCTTAAGTCTGAAAGTCTCCCCGTTTACCCTTTACTTCCACACATTAAAGTTCCACTTTATGGGATTTTTCTCTTGACCCTACTGGTCCTCTTTATGTTCCATTATATTCTAGCAACCCTAACCAAGGTTTACTACGCATAAAATCGGATTAAGCTAACACGAGCAAAAATGTAGTTTTCCCAGGAGGGTCGATCGATCGATGAAAGGTGTCGATCGATGCTCTAGGCTCGATCGATCGATCAAGCAGTTATGCAGATTCTGCAGCCAACCCAGTTACGGGATTCTCACCCCAAACTCCTCCAAATCATCATGTTACAGTCCCAAACTCCCAATCAATTATACTATAAGTGTTGTATACCCATTTAAACGATTTCCTACGTAACACATTCGAATTTTCTTCAAGAATCATGGGTTAAAAAGGGGCAAATTCTACATAATTCTTATGAACCCTAATCTTTTCTTTAACTTAATCTCTTTCATTCTTTTTCCAGATTTTTGTATCTCTAATATCATGGAATTTCGTGGCTCATCCTCTATATGTGAAATGGGTTTCCAGAAATATGATCTCTAACATTATAACATGCAATTTGTGTCACCAATTTATGTTTTTCTTCAAGAATACTAATCTAATCAACCTAAGACTAACATAAAAGGATGCATTAACTTGATAAAAGCAAGATAGATACTTGCCTGGAAAATTCTCAGTTCTGATTTGCGGACGATTTTGATGTGGTTGTGTTCCCCGTCGCGCGATCTACGCGTTGGTGGTGACGGCGGTGTAATCGGAGGTGTTCTTGGCCTAGAACTCCTTGGAGAGATTCCCCCTTCCTCTCCAATGGCCGTCATTAGAATTAGGTTGTGTTAACCCTAAAAGATGATATTTCCCATCTGATATAACCCTATAAAATTCGTGGGTTTAATTACCCATAACTGCGAAATGTCCAAAACGCCCTCCCGGGGTACTAATTAGGCCTAAAAACGCCCCGAGACCCAAACTAAACCCCCGGGTACACTTTTCTGACTATCTCGACCCTTTCGGACGCGTTGGCGCACTAAAAACAACCATACGAACAACTTATAAAATATTCACTTTTATTAATCCACATTTAGTCCCGACACGACACAGGCGCGTCCCGACTTAAATTTCCACAATTGTCATTTTATTCACACGTGACAATATTATAAAAATAAATCTCATATATTACTGTACTCATCCAGTAATATTCAACAAATAACAAATTTCCAATAATTACTAACTCTCGTCACGCTAGTAAATATTTAAAACAACATTCCGAATTAAAATTAAATTAATTTATCTCAATTAAATTTAATAAATCCTTAAATTTAAAAGCCATGAAAATATGGGGTATTACATACTTCCCCCCTAATAACAGAATTTCGTCCCGAAATTCGGAAAATAAGGCCTACCAGGTAGCACAATTCTGGATATCCTTGTCAGTACGCAAACTATCTACATAGTACGGCGTTCAATCACTATAGCTTTTTCCTCACAGCAACATTGTTTTACATTCTCATTGGAGACACTTCACATTGTGCTCCCACCCGACAACATTCGCATAGGTCACGCCTATACGTTATAATTTCCTTATCTCACTATCATTAGGAGGCTGCACCTCACTACATGACAAACTACTCGTATTTGTTCATACACAAAAATCCCATTATGAGAAGATCATACGAACATTTGAGCACTCTTGACTGCCTAAAACAGTCGTGGAATTCCACCATAGTTATCGGATATTTTCTCGACCGATCCAAAAATTCTGATTATCTACTCTCCTCTAAACATACGGAAGGAAAATAGTCGAGGTTCTTCCATAACAAAACCTTAATAAGTACCTCGTACGCGACAAACAGGTACGAGTGCTTCGACAGAGCATTCTTGAAATCATCGTACCAAGATTCCAAAATTTCCTTCACGTGGCTCCACTAATCTTTAATCACCATGCGCTTATTCCCTGGCTAAGGGTGATACATCCTACTCGAAACGAAATCTTATCTCCGATGGTTCCTGAAATCCCATATCAAAGGTGGGATTCACCAATCTCATCCTGATTCAGAAATTTATACTGCGCCGGACCATGCACTGGCGCGATCCTTCCTTTCAAAGGAAGTCTGGGGCATACTAGTTAATATTGTAAGCCAGCCCAAAGGAATATCAATCACTTCCTTCTCGGCGACTTAATTCACATGTTCGGGATAAACCCTTGATCTTGTATTGAGGATGGCAACCCATCCAAGAACTTTACCGACTTTACCAACCTCTTCCAATTTCAGAAATTTTCGATAAACACAAAATTCTTTGGTTGATTTTCCTCTTTCAACCAAACCTTACCTATGGGCAGTACATGTAGAGACTACTCGCTATGTCTCGCTAAACATCTATTCTTCCCTTGAAATGTCTCACATTAAGTGACACGTAATACTCCCCTTCCTTCCTTGTAGTATGCCGAAAGTTCCACCCGTGCTCTTCTCTCCACGAAGCGCACTTTTGGATCTCTTATACCATACCAACATCATCACCCTTTGTATGTGCAAGTCGCTCTCACACTTGACTAATAACAACTCCGCTCCGGGTGTGCTTCATAACAATTAAATTCTACTCTATTCAAGGAATACCAATTCTTGAATGGCTTCCCGCAGCCTTCCAATCAAGTTAGGGCGTGCTATTCTAATTGCACACTTATGTATGGAATATCGCCCCTCATGTGACGTTTAATCCACTCTATCACTTCCACTTCGTTATACTAGTCCCACAAACATATATTTCACACGTCTATTACCACGTCCCTTCGACTCGGACTATTTTAACTGTAGTTAACCAAGTAGCCCACATTTTTTGCAACACTCCGACCGCCCTGGGAGAGCAAACGGCATGGTACTCATCTGTAGGACTAACTAAATTCAACGGAATAGAAGGAATAGGGCATTCAAATTCCATGACAATAAAAGAGGAATAATAATTCTCAACCTTCCTTAGATAAGTACAAAATTTCCCAAATAGGTACAACAACCAAAATAAATCACTAACGCTCTATTCATCAAAATAATTACAGGTCCTCTCTTGTATAATAAAGTTCTTTCCAGATAATTCGTGCTAAAAATCATTCCAACTCTTTATTTGCTTGTGTTCTGTACGCGGTAATGACATTTGGGTACTCTCAATCACCCTAGAAATCAGAATTCTTAAATTCTCCTTATCATCGTTCCACCCCTCAACTCGTGGGGATAACTTTCAACGTTTTCCTACCACAAAATCCGGCTCCAATAACCTTAAAACAAAATTCAACTTCCAACTTACATACACATTTACTTGATCCCATTTCGACCAGGGTACCAAACTCGTGGAATAGTGACCAAACGTCTCCCTATTTCCAACCTTACGCTAAGTTTCATGCGTGGGATGTCTCGCAAAGCGAAATCCAAACAAGGAACCCCCCCCCCCCGATACACTACTACCTAGCTTTGTCGGTCATCGAAATCCGTTAGGTCCTCCGTCCGTGGTATGTACCCCTTTATTCCGTCTCTTGACAGAAAAGTTACAATTTCTCCCGTAATTATGCTTAATAAAGAACGTTTCACCAATTTCACTACCGTATTGGTTGATGGTAATTACATTCTATAAACCTCGGATACATACGATCGGAATTCTCGAAATTCCCTTCCCTAATAATAGGGGTATAACTATTAACTCCCACATCTCTAAAGGATAAATATAACAATGCACTCTTCCTATCACTAAGTACGGAGTGCCAAACATAACACTGCGTCAAATCTTTTCGCTCAACGGTAAGTCCCGATACATACCGAATCATACTGACAAAGTCTATACATACATTGGCATCGAATATCTCGAGCCCACTATCTCCTCCGAAGTCTCTTGGATAGATAATATAAGTGCAAGTCCAACCTTCTTACAGGTAAAGCCTCGCCAAAACAAACATAAAACATGTTGCACCAATGAAACTACTCCGATAGCCTTGCAATAAATGCCCACTATCATACTACCCATTTCTATAACATTTTAACAAAGATAATATCATACTCGTGTATCGCATCACTACAACGAGTAACCTCAATAAAGTATAAAACACTGTTAATATACTCATTCATCCTCCGCGGATAGCACTAAAGAAAAATCCCGCTACACTAGGGAAAAATATTCACATAATAGTAACATTCATAATTATATGCATTAAGCTCGTCTCACATGCTAACCTAGCAAGGAACAAAATATAGTGACTCGCTCGTGTCACATAAACACGCCTCATCCTCTGAGGATACAACTTATACTTCCACCTTGCTAATCGTTTTGACTGCGCAAGTGGTTTCTGGACGTAACACGTCTACTCAAACCAAACAAAATTACTTTAATCGTTGTCTTTGATTAGGCACCGTATTCTTGCCCCTTTTTCTCACTTTGGAACATATTATCGCGAGCAATTTCACTCCGCACCAAAATACCTCAACACATAATCCACTTATCACCTGTACTACTAACCAGGTTAGGATTGTCCTTCTCTCGGACTTTAGTAAACTCGATTCCCGTTAGCCATCCCGATTGTTCCCTTAGCTTTTTAGGCCATAAAGATCATGTTACTATCTATAATAGTACTTACTAAATTTACCATCACTTGGTAAGAATTCCGTTATCCGAATCATTCATTCCCTGATGTATATCCACATTCTTTTTGGTGCTATATCACCTCCGTTGTATTTAGTCTTATTCTCGACTAAATTTTTCGATTTCTTTAACTTCCCCCACAAAGAAGCGTTATCATCTATATTGACAAAATATGACATTGTCAACCTTTGAATCAACCGTCCATCAGAATTACTTCTTTGAGTGTTATCAACTATACTACGTGTCGATCTCCCACTCGGAGTTGTTTCCCCCACTTGTATCTACATCTTCCGATACAAAATTTGCTAACGGTTAAGATTCATATCCACAATTGGACTTCTGTCATGCCCTCCTGCGATAAGTTCAGAACCACGTTTGCTTCTCATCCTGAACAGTTGAGGAAGGAACATACGGTCAACACTGTACCTAAGGTTCTCCTATAGGCATAGCATTCCACTTCTAAAATTGGTGGTTGACTCCAACCATTATAATTTCGTCCCGAAAGCCAAGAAAATTTTCTCTAAATTTTCACTTTCAGTTTGCCACACTCAGTCCTATATTTAAGCCTTTAGATACTTTACCTCCTTTGGTAAACACACACAATTTTCGCGTTTCTAAAATTTCCCACTGACAGTCTCTACACGTTTTTGTAATACGTTGGGTAAGTTTACCCTCACACCTCATTTGACTATAACAGCATTTGAAAATCATTGCTGCACCTTAGTCGCCTTTCTAGTCGTGGCTTCTCGTGCCATAATGGAGGTAACCTCGACTACGGTCATCATCCTCGGATATATTTCATAATCTCAACTGAGCCCTGCCTCCTGATGTACGCTTAACGATCCTCTTCTGACATCCGTCATCGCTCGGCACACGCACACATCCGAACGAAATTAGAATTCACTATTGTATACACATCATAGCAGGAGAACGAAATCTCGTCAAAGGAATCGACAATCCTAAACATAGGGCTCTATAACAAACAAAGCAACGCTGAAAGCATAATAAGCCGTACAGATCCTAAGGACACTAGAACCTGATGCTCTGATACCACCTGTGACACCCTGCCTAATTAAATACCGAGTGATCACTCCTTTATTAAATTAAAATCAAGGTGAACAGTTGGTTCATTCTTAGCATCACTGTCGTAAAATACTTTTCCAATTTAAACACCCTAAATAATTAAGCTAAGTGTCAAAACCATTTGAAACCTTATTTCCATTCTATTAAATCCAATTATAAAACCTTTAACCATTTCCATTTTTAAGAGTCACACATTAATAATGAGAATAGTAATGAACATTCCAGAATTGAACCATCAATAAATAATCCCAACATTTAAAACACTAAAGGAAAACATCCTGACAGTAATAAATCCCGAAATAAAGATACTGGAAGTAAAAAGAATTACAGTCTCTGACAATACCAACTAAATAATAGAAAGAGGGCGACACATGCCCTTGCTGGATAAAACCGAACTAGGAGTAGAGTCAATAATGAGGTCGTCTAATCAATGGCCTGCAACTCCCACAAAAGCTACAGCGCGTTCCATCCCAAGAATTCCAAGTAAGACGCCCGTGTGGCTGGGCACCTGTAATACATATATATATACACACAAGAGAGAAGAGGTGACAACAAACGGGTCAGAGCCCGAATGTAAAGCAGTTTAAAAAATAGTTTAGCAAGTATTTAAAATGCTACCAGCTAATGCAACAGTCATATTAGTATGCGACCCTCTCTTGAGAATTCTCACCTCTCATCTAGTGTGCACATCTATCGTACTAATGAACCCCATCTCTCTCTCTAACTTATTCTCCATAAGTTTTAACATGTGGAATTAAGGTTATGCTATTCACATTTAGAAAATCTAACTCTTCAAGATTTCTTACATTATTCAGAATAATTCCGTATTATTATAACGTTTCGAATGCTTATAATGAAGCTGATTAAATTTCATACTTTCCTTAAGTACTATTTTACTCAGTAGAAAGTTCTCATATAGTTACACAACTCAACTCAACTCAACAAAGCCTTTTCCCAATTATTTGGGGTCGGCTACATGAATCCTATTTTTCCATTCCATTCTGTCCAGTGCAATATCTTCGGTTACACCACATGATATCATGTCTTTTTTTATAATATCCCACCAAGTTAATTTAGGCCTACCTCTACCCCTTGGGTTACCATCAATACTAACTAAATCACTCTTCCTTACAGGAGCATCCATTGGTCTACGCTTGACGTGTCCAAACCATCGAAGTCGATTTTCTCTCAATTTATCTTCTATAGGAGCTACTTTCACCGTTTTACGAATTTGTTCATTTTTAATTTTATCCTTTCGAGTTTTACCACAAATCCATCTTAGCATTCGCATCTCCGCCACACTCATTTTCTGCACATTTTGTTTCTTGGTTGCCCAACACTCTATCCCATATAACATGGCGGGTCTAATGGCCATCCTATAAAATTTTCCTTTTAACTTCAAAGGTATACGCCTATCACACAGAACGCCGGTCGCACTTCTCCACTTAACCCAGCCTGCTCTAATCCTATGCGTAACATCATCACTAATATCTCCATCTTTTTGTATAATCGATCCTAAATAACGAAAATGATCATTTCTAGGTATTTCTTGACCCTCCAATTTCACCACATCTCCATTTGTCCTCCTATTACTACTAAAATTACACTCCACATATTCTGTTTTAGTTCTGCTTATTTTAAATCCTCTTGTTTCTAAAGTTTCTCTCCACAATTCCAACCTAGCGTTTATCCCCATCTTAGTCTCATCGACTAAAACAATATCATCTGCAAATAGCATACACCATGGCACCTCATCTTGTATTTGTCCAGTCAACTCATCCATAACAAGAGCAAAGAGATAAGGACTTAATGCTGAACCTTGGTGTAGCCCTACCGTAATTGAAAATTCACTACTTTCTCCAGCTGATGTTCTTACTGTAGTCATCGCACCATCATACATATCCTTGATCACGTCAATATATCTGCGAGTCACTCCTCTTTTATGTAGAACCCACCATATTATATCTCTGGGTATCCTATCATACGCCTTCTCCAAATCTATAAAAATCATATGAAGATCCTTCTTTTTCTCTCTATACCTCTCCATTAATCTCCTCAATAAATAGATTGCTTCCATTGTTGACCTCCCAGGCATAAACCCAAATTGATTCTCAGATACTGTTGTCTTCAATCTCAATCTATATTCAATCACTCTCTCCCAAAGTTTCATTGTATGACTCATTAACTTAATACCACGATAATTTGAACAACTTTGTATGTCCCCTTTATTTTTATAAATAGGTACTAAAATACTTTTTCTCCATTCATCGGGCATCCTATTAGTCATTAAAATTCTATTAAATAATTTGGTAAGCCATGATACTCCATCCTCCCCTAAGCACTTCCAAACCTCAATAGGGATACCATCTAGTCCTAAAGCCTTCCCTGTTTTCATCTTTTTTAGAGCAATCCTGACCTCTGTTGTCCTAATTCTACGAAAAAATATATCTTCTCGAGTCTCCCTAAGTTCCTCTATATCTAATCTACTCCCATTATCTCCATTTAATAACCTCTCAAAGTAGTTTTTCCATCTTTCCATAATTTCATCATCTTTGACTAGGACTCTCGAATCATCACTTTTGATGCACTTAACGTTATTGAAATCTTTTGTTTTCCTATCCCTAAGTTTAGCAAGCTTATAAATACTTTTTTCCCCTTCTTGTGTTCCTAATTTTGTATAAAGATCATCATACGCTTTTAACTTAGCATCTCTTACCACTTTCTTAACTTCCTTTTTAGCCCATTTATATTTCTCAAAATTCTCTTCATTTCTATTTGTTTGCCATTTTTTAAAGCACTCCCTTTTAATTTTTACTATATTCTGTACTTCTTCATTCCACCACCAAGTTTCTTTAGACTGTGGCCCTTTGCCTTTTGATTCTCCAAGAATTTCTTTTGATATTTTCCTAATGCATGTGGCCATCTTATTCCACATTATGTTAGTTTCTTCTTCACAATTCCATGTTGCTTCATTTAATACTTTATCTTTAAATAGTTCTAATTTCTCTCCTTTTAAATTCCACCACCTAGTTCGTGGGTTAATCTTCACTTTTCGCATTCGTGATTGATTTTTAATATTTATATCCAACACCATTATCCTATGTTGTGAGGTTAAGCTCTCTCCCGGGATAACCTTACAATCTTTACACGTTAATCGGTCTCCTTTCCTAGTAATGAAAAAATCTATTTGGCTCTTATGTGTTCCACTTTTATAAGTTATTAAGTGTTCAAGCCTCTTTTTAAAACATGTATTTACTAGTACAAAATCATAAGCCATCGCAAAATCTAAGATAGACCAACAGCACCCCACATAAATTATATATTTCTTGAATTTATATATTTATTTCTCGTATATATATATATATATATATATATATATATATATATATATATATATATATATATATATATATATATATATATATATATATATATACCAACAGCACCCCACATAAAATCTATGGTGCTAAACTTCCATATATAAGTATATATATACCAATAACTCATAAATTATATATATACTAACAGCACCTCACATAAAATCTATGGTGCGGGCATACTCTACTATCCAAACCCCGTATCACTCATATTAAGGGGAATACAAATTCGGAATCACTCTCGAATTGTATTAACACATGCTCAAACAATATTGAGGCGAAGTATAGGTTCCAAGTCTCTTAGGACCGTCTGAACTATCGCTGCGATAGCCTGTACCAAGGATACCTATACACAAACAAGATGAGGCAAAGCATAGATTCCAAGTCTCTAAGAGGAAAGCACATACCCGCATCTCTTAGGACCGTCTGAACTATCATTCCGATAGCCTGTACCAAGGATATCTATCTTCTAGGGTACGAGTCAATATCCCCCATAAGGCAACACAGGATAAGATCTTCCCAGCGCGGCAACCTCAGGGATAACAAGTAGCGTGGGCATGTTTTTTCACACTGATATAATATATGCATAATCACCCAATCATATATATATATACACATCCACATTATTAAAACTAGGTGCGCTCACCACCCATAAATTATAATTGTCCGTTATTACACATATTACTCAATTATATCGTGAAACGGCCTCATTCCTTTTATTCTCGTAATTAAGTCATTTTTAACTCACTTCTCGTCTCTCGAAGTATTTCCTTTATCTAAGTGCAAATTTCAGTAGGCCCTCTCTTGCCTTCTAATCCAACTTAATAGATGTTCTGATTATTTAATCACCACACGTAAGATTTCTTAAGTCTGAAAGTCTCCCCGTTTACCCTTTACTTCCACACATTAAAGTTCCACTTTATGGGATTTTTCTCTTGACCCTACTGGTCCTCTTTATGTTCCATTATATTCTAGCTACCCTAACCAAGGTTTACTACGCATAAAATCGGATTAAGCTAACACGAGCAAAAATGTAGTTTTCCCAGGAGGGTCGATCGATCGATGAAAGGTGTCGATCGATGCTCTAGGCTCGATCGATCGATCAAGCAGTTATGCAGATTCTGCAGCCAACCCAGTTACGGGATTCTCACCCCAAACTCCTCCAAATCATCATGTTACAGTCCCAAACTCCCAATCAATTATACTATAAGTGTTGTATACCCATTTAAACGATTTCCTACGTAACACATGCGAATTTTCTTCAAGAATCATGGGTTAAAAAGGGGCAAATTCTACATAATTCTTATGAACCCTAATCTTTTCTTTAACTTAATCTCTTTCATTCTTTTTCCAGATTTTTGTATCTCTAATATCATGGAATTTCGTGGCTCATCCTCTATATGTGAAATGGGTTTCCAGAAATATGATCTCTAACATTATAACATGCAATTTGTGTCACCAATTTATGTTTTTCTTCAAGAATACTAATCTAATCAACCTAAGACTAACATAAAAGGATGCATTAACTTGATAAAAGCAAGATAGATACTTGCCTGGAAAATTCTCAGTTCTGATTTGCGGACGATTTTGATGTGGTTGTGTTCCCCGTCGCGCGATCTACGCGTTGGTGGTGACGGCGGTGTAATCGGAGGTGTTCTTGGCCTAGAATTCCTTGGAGAGCTTCCCTCTTCCTCTCCAATGGACGTCATTAGAATTAGGTTGTGTTAACCCTAAAAGATGACATTTCCCATCTGATATAAATCTATAAAATTCGTGGGTTTAATTACCCATAATTGCGAAATGTCCAAAACGCCCTCCCGGGGTACTAATTAGGCCTAAAAACCCCCCGAGACCCAAACTAAACCCCCGGGTACACTTTTCTGACTATCTCGACCCTTACGGACGCGTTGGCGCACTCAAAACGACCATACGAACAACTTATAAAATATTCAGTTTTATTAATCCACATTTAGTCCCGACACGACACAGGCGCGTCCCGATTTAAATTTCCACAATTGTCATTTTATTCACACGTGACAATATTATAAAAATAAATCTCATATATTACTATACTCATCCAGTAATATTCAACAAATAACAAATTTCCAATAATTACTAACTCTCGTCACGCTAGTAAATATTTAAAACAACATTCCGGATTAAAATTAAATTAATTTATCTCAATTAAATTTAATAAATCCTTAAATTTAAAAGCCATGAAAATACGGGCTATTACACCCTTTCCCACGGAGTAAGTCCCGTAGGAGCTTGAACATCATGAGCATGAGCCTGTGGCAAATTGTTGGACCACTGCAGTCATGGCGGCGTTAACCGCTTGAGCTCCTATGTTTGCTACATCCGTAGCGTTACGGTCCCTTGTGGCGACGGTGGAATCTACCTCCTCTTCTACGACCCTATAACGTCTCGCTAGGCGACCTCCTAGGCGGCATTCGAGATGAAGAAACAATAGAGTTAAAATACTACTTGAAACTATCTATCTTGCATAAGATCGCAAACATAGACAACTACACAACCCTAACATTAGGCTCTATATCAAAGAACGCTACGGTAGAATGTGACGAATCCACATAGATCCTAAAGACTCTAGAACCTGATGCTCTGATACCATCTGGGACAACCCGCAATCCGAGATAAGGGGTGGCCAGCCCGATACCCAAATGTAACAGGAATCATGGATGGATATCATCCTCAGCATCACAAAATATAAACTGAGTATACGGGAAAACCACCCAATAAATCAGAAAATGGGTTGCCAAAAAGTTTAGAAATTTAAAATGCAGTTAAGAAATTTAAATTAAAACAACCCCATTTGATAAGCAAGTGGAATTCCACAAGAATATATATAATACAATTAAGACGAATGTATACAAAAGGACCGAATAGGCTGTCGATCCACAGCAACATACAACGAAGTACAACAATTTAAATATCTTACATAATACATTCATTAATCAAATACAAAAGTTTGGGCCACACGCCCGAATATAAGACCCGATCATATCTAGAACACAAAGATGAAAGTGTCTAATACAATATCCTGTAATAACTCGCAAAATCTTACAGCTCGTCGAAAGCAAAGGAATGGGAACATCAAGACGGGCGTCCTTGCGGGGGAGCACCTGAGCAGACACAATCATATATGCAACAAGGAAAGTAAACCGGTCAGGGTCGGGTTCTATATGATCACCAGAAGAAATAAAAAGCATGATAAAAATGAACAGTTATGCATAAATGATAAGGATGATAAACTTACCTTACAATTTAACTAAATGATGAAATGAAATATCATTTACATAAAAGAAAGAAAAGTAAATAACCTTAATTTAAAACCTTACCTCATTTATCAAATTTTTCATTTTCTTTTATATTCCTTAATAGGGATAAAACCATTTATTAACCTCCATAGTTAATTATCTTACCATTTCATCTTTCCATTCCTTAATAGGAATATCATTAATATCAAGTGCTCTTTATGGCACATAATCTCAATCCCGTGCTCTTTATGGCACGTATCCATGCTCTTTGTGGCATTTATCATACGCTCTTTGTGGCGTTTAACAACCATCAAGTTCCACTTGATAAAAATATAGTTATATTCATATACATATAACGATTCTAAGACCGCCCGTCCGGGTTTCCCCACTGTGCGCGCCCCTAAATGACCATCATCTTCCAGGGCCTATCATAAGACAACTTAGGATCCTACAACGCAAGACGTCGGGAAGCGGCCATGTGCCTGCGGGATAGTCAAGACCACACCCGGAATCTCCTACCCATCGCAGAAAAATATACAACAATAAACGCTCACATGTCCTAGGACCGCCCTTCATTCATTAGCCAGGGGGCTTCACCTGTGCGCGCGAACTTCCCTTGTGATGGTATTTAGAGAGGTGTGTTTCATAAAAAAAAATCATTTACCATATCATGATTTAGTAAATTATCATTTACTTTGTTCCTTTTTCCAAATTTCATTTCTATTTTTCAATATCCATGAATTGGGTTCATTTTCATTCGAACCTACTACCATTAAATAATTTGGTTCATTTCATTTGAACCTAATACCTTTGACTTAATTTAGTTCATTTTATGCGAACCTATCACCATCGAATATCATCATTAATATTACTCAAATTACAAGTCCCAACTAAATCTCCAAAGGATCATTATGATTCTACAAGTCCCCAAAGTTTACATAACCTCGATAATCCCCTAATGTCTCCAAGCTTGGGCATACAAACTCCTAACTTCTAAAAACTCAATAAAAAAATAATGCCTTAACATTACTTTAAACCTCCCCGAAATAAACAGATGAACCCATTCTAATCTAGGGTGGCGACCAAACTCAACCACTACTCTAGGACTCTAAGTTTACTTCTTTCAAGAAGGTTCCTAGGTCCTAATCCTAAAAAATTTGGTTAAAATTATAAAAGGAAAACAAAAAGGAAAAATACAGGGTTTCCGAATCGATTCGGCCTAGCCGAATCGATTTGGGTTAAGAGAAGCGAATCGATTCGGACTAGCTGAATCGATTCGGTCAGGAGAAATGATTTTTTGCATAATTGCCGAATCGATTCGGACGAGCCGAACCGATTCGGTCGACCCAGGTTTGCAAACTGTCTCTCAGCGAATCGATTCGGCCAGGCCGAATCGATTCGGTTCTGCAGAAATTCCTAGTTTTGGTTATGGAGTTTTAAACTCCAAATTTCTTCCTAAACCCAAAATCAACCAAACCAAAATCATTTAATGGAACTAAAACTCCATAAATCCACCCAACTACCATTATTTACAATATTTATCATCCAAATCAATTTCCAAGGGTAAATACCCAATTAATCTAACAAAACCCTAAAATGATAATTCATAACAATTCACCAATATCAATACTAATTACCCTCCTTAAATCATACAATAGCAAGTAGATAACTTTCCTTGATCATGCAAATGCAGATTTGATTTGTTGTAGGCAATGATCCAAGCTTGAATCTCCAATTCTCTCAATTTCTCCCAAAGTTCTCTTCCTCTCTCTTTCTCTCTAAGGCTCAATTGTGTGTAATGGAAGAATAGAAATAGGATAGGGGACTTAAACGTGGCTTAAGTCTAAAAATCTCAACTTTAATGACTAATACGCGATATAATAAATCGCAACTACAAATTTAAGCTATAACCAGTCAAAAGTGCCCGAAATACCAAAATGCAATATGGCACTTATTTTGACTGTCTCGTACCTATCGGGACTAACTGCACTATCCAAATTATCATTTGGAAATTTTATAACTCATTTTAAGTTCCGATTTCATATTAAACTAAAATGTCATTTTATATCTTATGACACTATAAATCACCACATGGATATTTTTACCTACTCGCAAGGTAATCATACAACATTTCAGTAAATATTAACCTTTTTCATATTAAATTAATATTTACTCAACATCCAACATATAGTAAGTAAATATAAAAATAGGCTATCAAACGTGAGGGTTATTACACATTGATGTTTTCCTATAAGTTCAACTCCATCTACAAACCTCCACAAGTGTTTTTAATTAATTTTTATGTCGAACTAAAAAGAAATTTCATTTTTGAAATGCTAAGCCCTATCTTGTTTTTAATGTCGGTTAAGCTCTAGGCTTGTGGCCCTTTCCAACACCAGCTTTGTCGTTGATTGGTTATTCACACACCTAGTTAACATCTACCAAAATGGGTGTTATCACACTAATGGTAGCTCTTATCAACATTTTCAAAATGGTCCATATTCAAATCCAACATAAAATATTCCCAGTTTTCTCACATATAGACCATGGAGTGCTTATGGTTTGCAAGATTGATTTTCACTTTTAATATACCAAATGCTTGTAGAAATGACAATAAGTAACATCATTTGTGAATTCGTGTGGTGTAAAGTGACTAAAATCTTTCATTTCATCAAAGTCAAACTAAAGTTAGTGTTACTATGATATTAACGAAAAGTTAAGTTTGAGAAAACAAGTTCAATAATTCCATCAAAAAAATCATTTAAGAAACATAACCCCAAATTATGCAATTCTATAGATCTATCAACATGTTAAACATGGGATTTAACCAAAAATATTCAATACAAATGAAAAATCTTTTTGTCTTTTTATTAAAGAAGCATAAGCAAATTATTTATAATCTCAAATCAAGCTCAAATGTGGAAATATGAAATTCTAGATGCACTCAGCACTCTCGAGTAATAAACTCACTCAAACTCAACTATCAAATTCCAAATACTATTTTTGTGACATGGTAAACTAAAAGCATGTGAAGCATGAATACCATGAAAAGGATGGAAACAACATGATGAGATATACCAAAGCATGGACATATGATACCAATACAGCTACAACATGTGATCATGAAATATGGAACATACGAAAAAACATGAGAATCCATCACAAGGAATAAAGATGTCTAAAAGCAAAATAATAATCATGTGAAATACATGAAGATCATAAAATTGAATCACAAATGGCATTAAACATCCAAGAAACATGGTATAAGATCAAGAAATATGTATGAACATCTATTTACCATCTCAACAAAATACATCACAATACATGTCACAAAAATCACTAAGCTCACAACACATGTCCAAAATAGCATGCATAACACACAAGCATCGAAAAATCAAACAAACAAAACTGTTTTTGAATTTTTCAAGAATATATCAAAAGAAACAAAAACAAACAACACAAGGTATGAGAGAAGAAAATCACACATGGATCGCAAGATATTCTCACAAAAAACAAAAAACAAAAAATCAAAATCTTTTTGGATTTTTCTTTAAAAAACACAAACAAATCAAGAGAAACAAAGCATGTATTTACAAAGAATGAAACACAAAAACTTACACAAAATCAAACAACATCCAAAACATATCCTAAGACATGATATAATAATATTCTAGCTATGACAAACACCAAACACTACAAGTGTAAGTAGGATTCTCTCCCTTATCAATGAGAGTTGGAGGAACTCTTGAAGATGACTCGCCCTTAGAGTTGTAAACAAGCAAACCCACATTCAAAACATCTTTTTTTTACACAATTCACATTTTTCACAAAATCACTTTTCTTTCAAAAATAATTCCCACATTCTATTGTCAACTTATAAAAATCCTTCACAAGCTTATTCAATTCCATTTGAAGTCATCAACCAAATAATGTCATGTGAATGTGAGTTATCATGAAAATTCCTAAAAATGATGCAAGACTCTCTAAGTTGTTTGATTTCATGACAATAAGTGCAAACAAAAGTCTCATAATGATCCACCTTAGAATTATTATTAAAAACAACTTTTGACTTCCTTTATTTTTGGAAGCTGCAATACCCCGGATTTTTATCGATATTTATTTATGGGATTAATTAAATAAAATGTGAATTAATTGAGAATTAATCCGGATAAAATACTGACGAGATGTGAGTTGGTATTTGATTATAATGTGTATATATGGCAATATATAAATATTAAAAATATTGAATTTGTCGTGAGATAGAAATACGACAATTTGGGAAATTTTGTTGGAACGCGCGTGACAGTCGCGTCAGGAATGTAATTATTTAAATTAAAAAGAGAATTTTATTTTTATCAACCGTATGGTCATTTTGAGTGTGCCAACGAGTTCGGAAGGGTCGAAATAGTCAAAAAACACTAGCCGGGGGTTTAGCTTGGGTCCCGAGGCATTATTGGGCCATACCGGCAACTTAAAAGGGTATTGTGGTAATTTTGAAATATTAGGATAATTAACCAACGAATTTTGGGACTTAATATTAGGTTATTTTGTAACCCACTAAGCCATTACCAGCACTTAATCAACTAAAGGGGCTACGGGAGTTATAGGAAGAAGTGGGAGAGAAGTTAGAAGAGGTTCCCAAAGAGAAAACCACCATCTTCAACCTTGGGAGGAAATCCATAGAGAAAGGGGAGAATCAACCCATTCACCAACACCAAATTCAGAGAACTATCTAAGGCAAGTGGTTTAATTATGTTAATTTCAAGCGAATGCTTCTTCCATGCTTAGAAATTGATATAATTGCATTGTATTGGGAGATTTGTAAAAACCCATGAAATTGGAAGTAGAAACTCATGTTTTGATAAAGAGATTGTATGTAGAATTGTGTTTGGATGATTACACTATGGGAAATAAAACTTTCATGTTACAAAAACGAATTTAATTGTGGACATTGACGACTTTAATTTTCTAGGGTTCATATTCATAAGGATTGGGGAAAATATGGGGAGATTTGATAATTGGGTATTGTTTAGGGAGACTTTGACCCATAAATATGTTAAAATACGACCTAAGTATGTTTAGGAAGGATTAGAAACCTTAAAACACTGTTGGGATAATGTTTGGATGAGTTTTGAGAAGAGAAAGTTGGAGGAAAAACGAATTTAGAAATTCTGGGCTCGAAACTGTCACCTCGTTAGAAGGCCTGCCCAGGTCGTTCGAACGCAAGCTTCTAACGAGTTGACAGTTTGACTTCTAACGAGTGGGATGTTCGTTCGATGCCTTTCGTTCGAACGAGATCTCGTTAGATGCCCACTTCGTTCGAACGAACTCTCGTTCGAACGACCTCGTTCGAACGAGACTTCTAACGAGTTGACAGATTGGCCTTTTTGGCCTGGTTTGATTTCCAGTGTCCCGTAACCTTGTTTAATTGTAGAGATAACATTACCTTGATGAAAAATTGATATAGTTGGGATATTCGGGATATATTGGGGAGTAAAAATATGGAAGAATGATTTGAACCAAATGGTAATTGTGGGTTAGTACGCGAATAACTAATCACGACGTGAAGATAATGTTAAATGTGTATATATAAATCGGGGGTACGTGTATTGGTATAAGAATGAGAAGTATACCACTGATAAATTATGGTAATTACTAAGATGTGTGCATGCTTAGTATATGTATATGATTTTATGTGTATGACATACCTACCATACTTGCTATCACGGGAGGTTTACGTTCGCTTAGGGCCATCTAATCCTTGTGTGCTCGGATTTAGATTGGTACCTAGAGGACATAGTTCAAGAGAATGACTTATTTGTGAGTTAATAAGTCATCTGACTATGGAGCGTAGGTATGTACGTGACCCATGGATATGTTGAATTATGTTCGCCTCCATTTTTGTGTGTTGTGCTTATTCTAACAATTCCTGAGAGATTCGGAATTTGTAATCCTTATGTACGTGATGTACCGGGATGGATAGCAGAGTATGTGTGCACCGCAGCTTAGCCTCGGGGTGCTTGTATTGTATATTTATGATGTGAATGATATACGGTTAAATGAACAGACTTGTCATGTTTAATTATGAGAATAATTTATAGTAACTCCTTGAGAAGATAAATAAGGGGATAACCTCCAGTAAATGATAATGCTAATAATTGAGAATCTGAGTTTAAGTAAAGCTATCTATTCAAGTGATAACGTTGGGGATTCATATGGTGAATCGAGGAGATGGGTTAGAACATATGTCGGTTTGGTTAGATATAAAGACCACTTAGATGAATACGGTACGTTAGGAGTGCACTATTAGTCGAGAGGTGAGTACTTCATGTGAGGGCACGTCCTAACATGTACTTTGCATTCATTGTTTTAATGTTATTAAAACACTTGCTGTTTTTAAAATACTCTCCACTTTCGGGCTCTGACCCGTTTGCTTTCAAATCTATTTTTTTTGTAAAAACCTTTTAGGTGCCCAGCCACAAGGACACCATGCATAGGATTTCCATTCAGGTGACGAGCTGTAGCTGTTTGTGGAAGTTACAGGGCCTTGCTAGTAGACGCTTCTTTTGTCTTGACTCTATTCAGTGTTCATCATTTGTAGGGCATGTCTCCCATTTCTATTAGAGACATTTCAGATTTCAGTTATTCAGGCTTTTGGCATGTAATTAATTCAGGATTCAGACTTTTTTTATTATTTCAGTTGTGGGATTGTCGTGAGGAGTATTTCCTCCAGACTCTTTATTACTTGTTGATTACACTATTGGGACTTTATTGTGAATGGTTATGTTATTCTTTCATAATTCATTTATTGCATGTTAATCAGATTTAATTTAAAATTTGACAACTTACTTTTTAAATACTAGGTGGTTAGTAATCATTAAAATGTTTTCGACAGTGATGCTATTAACTGAACCAACTTGGCAGTTTGTATTGATTTAATAAAGGAGTAGCTACCCGGTATTTAATTAGTTGGGGTGTTACAGAAGCTTGTAACAAAACTCTCTCAAATAACCCTTCTTGTGACAAAATGTTCAAATGAAGGATTGTGAAGATCCTTTCAAACTTTCTTATTCTTTCTCAAAACAAAGACCTTTAGAAACAACTTGATCATTTTCAACACAGTCATCTTTATTATCACCTTGGTCAATTTCATTCACTTTCAAAACCATTGAGTCAACAAACACATTTTCTTTCAAAACTTGATTTTTCTCATTCTCACCCATAAAAGGTTTGAACCATTCTTATTGACTCGTGTTTTAAAACACTTTTCTCAAACTTAACTTTTCTCATTCTCACCGATACGGCTTTATAAAATTGTCGCGAATTATGTGCACGATAATTATGATAATTAAGTCGGGTCGCGCATTTGAGTCGTATCGGGATTATAATTTAATTAAATAAAAGTGAATTATTATTATGTCATCCGAATGGTCATTTTGACTTTGCCAAAGTGTCCGAAAGGGTTCAAATAGTCAAAAAAGTCTACTCGGGCGTTTGTATAGGGTCTCGGGGCACTTTGGAGCCGAATAGTCACCTCGGAGGGGTAATATGGTCATTTGACTTGGAAGGTGAATAGTATGCACGAATTTTGGAGATTATTTATAAGTCAAAAGGGTTTAGATAATTTATTCATTCTTGAAACTAAGAGAGAAAGAAATTGAGAGATAGTTAGGAGTTTCTCTGGAGAAAGGGAAGAGTTATTGTGGGAGAACCAAGAGCCAAAAGTCACCACCACCAACCACCAACCACCATCAAAAGTTGACCGGAGAAGGGAAGAACCACCAGTGGACACAAATACCTAAAGGATCAAACCTTCAATAGAGGCAAGTTATTAATTATTACAATCTTAGCTTTTATATTGTCCATCTTAGGATAGTTAGGAATATTCTGAAAGGTTGCATGAACAAAGATAAATTTGTGATAATTTTTAAATGGATCTTTGAAATGGATATTATATAGGAGTGATCACTTTTGATTATAGAATAAACTCCATGAATTTTATATTATCTTGTGAAGAAATATGTGATTTACACTCTTATTGATGATAAGTAAAAAATTAGAGTTCTTGAGAATAAAATGGAATTTGAGTAAATTGATTCATTTTAATGATGTTTAAATGATTTTGGTTACGTTAGAACTTATCCATAAATGATGGTATATGATCTGGATATCATGAGATTAAATTGGTAATCATTTGGTGAAGGAAAATTGGAGTTTATATGATGTTCATGGATAAATATAAAAGTATGAGTTTTCTGGAAATAGTATGTTTTAAATCCAACCTCTTGATGATTTTAGGTGGTTTTATTATTAGAAATAATTTATATATCTTGGTATATCATATGGAATGAATATTGGGGAGTTTGGGATTATTTGATAAAGGTTTTGATGATTAAAAAGTATGAAACCCGTAAGAAAAAACATTGCAGAAAACTGGGAAATATCTGATCGATCGATCGATCAACTCAAGACTGTCAATCGATCGGTTGGTCGATCGATCGACCAGGAACAGTCGATCGATCAACTCCCCTGGAAAATGTGATTTTGTTCCTTTTTTAGATTTTGATTCAATCCCTTTGAGAAATCTTTGGTGATGATTTATTAAGCATATTGAGACTTAGAGAAGGGCAGTAGGATATACCTAAGACCCGAAAAATATTATTTTTGGGATTTTTGAATGAGGGGAAATTAATGAGTGTTAATTAAACGAGTTATTATCGAGACTTATGTTACTTGGGATTTAAATTGGATAAATGATAATTTAAGGTTGGGACCAGTAGTAAGAGAGTTATTAATTACCTGTATAACCTTAGGAATAAGTGGGATTAACCCTAAGAGATAGAATGAAGGGTTAAGAATTAATAAAGGGTTATCGATAATTAAACCTAATTAAAGATGAGTTTAATTTATAGAATTTCGAAAGTTGTGATGACATGGACAAGTAAGGTGTAGACATTTACCTACTGAATTAGGTTGAGGAATAATTATTTAATCTTCGAGTAATAAGTGAGGCTCGGGAATATAAAATAAAGAAGTAAAGTCATAATCTTTAAAACGTAGGATTTGATAAATAAAAATACTACGTATATCATATGGTTGTGTGAATTCCTTATGGATGTTATATTTATATAGGTGTGATGAATACCTATATTATTATTTATATGTATGACATACCTACACTGCTTGCTATCGGGTGGAGGTTTCGCGTTGTGGACGGTCTTATCCTTGTGCGCCCAATTGGGTGGTATTTTAGATTCGTACCCTAAGCATAGGAACTTGGACACGTGATATCAGTGTAATGATAGTTTCAATGGTTGAATGGGAGCGTAGGTATGTGCGTGACCCATTTGGATAGAGAGTATGCTCGCCGCCAATATGTTTGTGTTATGTTATATGATTCGTGATAGACACCGAATCATTTGTCCTCTATACAATGAGTTGATGTATCAGGACATAATAGCAGAGTATGCATGCACCGCAGCTGTGTCTGAGAGGTGCCATATTAGTATATATAATAGTGTGATATACATATATATATATATATATATATATATATATATATATATATATATATATATACTATGATGTAATCTACTATGTGATGTTGTAGATGGAAATGAATAATGAAGTCTGTATTGTATTAAGTAAGTGAACACTTAAACCCAAAGATGTAATAAGATTAGTTCATATACGTATTATATGGGAAATACGAGAATATAATATGGGTTAGAATCATAGTGATATTAAGGCTAGTTATGAGGGAACCTTAACTAGGAAGATAATAAGATACGATAGGGGTGCACTCTAGATGAGAGGTGAGAATTCTCAAGAGAGAGCCCGAGAAACTAACATGTACATAATAAATGGTTAATTGTAATTGTTAAGCACTTGCTATTTTTAAAAATTTTACAATCGGGCGCTGACCCGTTTCCTTGCATATTCTCTTCTCTACTATATCTTGTACATCAGGTATCCAGCAGCAGGGATGCCCAACATAGATTATGGATGTTCTAATGGATTATAGCTACTAGCAGAGATGAGGATTTTGTTTAGACGCTTTATTTTTGTTGATTCACTCATCTGTAGCATCTACTTCATTTAGGGCATGTCGCACAGGATTCTAGAGGTTGTAATTATCTATGTAAGCATTATGGTTATCAGTTTTATTTAGTATAACTGTTATAATTTAACTGGAGAGTTATTCCAATCTCTTGTTGTAATTAATTCAGTTGTTATGTGATGTTGCATATTATTATTTAGTGTCGTGGAATGGTTATAATTAAATTAAATGGAAAAGTTTTTGACACTTAGCTTAATTAACTATTAGGTGATTAATAAAGAAATTATTTTCGACAATGATGCTGAGAATCAACCAACTGGATATTCTGATTTAATTAAATAAAGGACTGATCACCCGATATTTAATTGGGCGGGTTGTTACATATATACGATAGAGAGATAAGTCGTGCGTTCAAAGTATTGTTAGTAGTAGAGACAATAATACTACATATAAATTCGGGGACTTGGGTTGCGTGAATACCTAATGAATATAATAAGTTGCGTGTATACTTGTTAATTGAACTATTATATGTACGACATACCTACATTGCTTCCTATCGAGCGGAGGTTGCGCATTGTGGACAATCATGCCTTGAGGAGCCTTCAAGTGGGATTTTGATTTATACCACTAGAGCATAGAACCTACGACGGGCTATCTGTGAGAATAATAGTGATGACCATATGGGTGCGTAGGTATGTGCATAGCCCATTGGCTTGGAACTATGTTCACCTACAATATGTGTGTTTGTTTTAATGGTTCGTGAGAGATTAAATGTATAGTCCTTTATGCAATGAGCGATATACCAGCACATGATAGCAGAGTTTGCATGCACCGCAGCTGTGCCTCAAGGGTGTAGTATTGTGTATATATATATATATATATATATATATATATATATATATATATATATATATAGAGAGAGAGAGAGAGTGTATGTATATATATACTTGTGATACTATCTACTCTGTGAATTAAGTAGGCATGAATAATAATGAAATCGAAAATGAATTAAGTTGATGAACACTTTATCTATATTAAGTTAAAAAGGCGCTTATCCATATTAAAGAGGAATTAATTATAAGTATTATGTATATTGCGAGGGAAATACATGGGAACAACATTGGGCTATAATAAGATGTTAGACAGGAAAGAACTAGTTAGCATGAGAATAGAAACTAATAGGGTTTGATGGAACGTTAGGCATGCACATTAGATGAGAGGTGAGCATCTCAAGTGAGCACGATAATCTAACATGATTAATATATGTGCTATAAACTCATTTTAAGCACTTATTGATTTTAAACTATTTTTAACTCGGGCTCTGACCTGTTTTCTGGAAATCTCTTTCCTTGTCAAAACATTTTAGGTGCCCAGTCACATGGACACCAAGCATAGGAGTTCCATTCACTCGACGAGCTGTAGCTGCTGTGGAAGTTACATGACCTTGGTAGTAGACGCCTCTATGTCTATCAGTTCTTCCTTTTGATTTATCTCATCAGTTAGGGCATGTTGCTCCTTTTCTATTCAGATATTCAGAGATTTTAGATTCTGTTATTTACTTCATTCAGTTGTTGGGTTTATTTCTATTAAATTATTGTATTTGGGACTTAGACTGTAAATGTTTTCTCCAGTTTCATTTATTATTGCAGTTATTTCCTATCATATGAGATTGGTGTGAATGGTCAATGTTTAATTATTACGTTAACCTAGTTTTATATTAATTAAAAAATAAAAATTTGACATCAACCTTTTTAAATATTAGGTGATTAGTATTTTATAATAAAGTTTCGAGAGTGATGCATAATCTGAACCAACTGGATATTATGATTTAATTTAATAAAGGATTGATCACCCGGCATTTAATTAGGCGAGGTGTCACAAGTGGTATCAGCGCATCAGGTTCTAGAGCCCTTAGGATCTGTGCGGCTTATTATGCTTTTCGCGTAACTTTCTTTGATATAGAGCTCTATATTTAGGACTGTTATATTCATTAATTGTGCATTTTACGTCTTCAGCTATTTGAGATAATTAGTGTGGACTTATAAAGCTTCTCTCTTATTTCAGATGCCTCCCAGACGTGCACAGCGAGTCAATAGGCATGCCCAGCCTGAGCCTTAACCAACTCCGGCCCAGGGCGCGATGAATGCTGCGGAAGTTGGCGATATTTTGGCACAGACGGTGAATGCAACATTCATCGTGGTACAACAGAGCCCCACCATAGGCACCAGCAGTGGCTCCAGCACCAGTTTACGCTTTCCCTTCTGCTTGGGAGCGCGTCAGAGATGCCTTCCAGAAGGCACACCCTCCATAGTTCATAGGAAGTTCAAATGTGGTGAAGGCGAGCCAATGAAATAAGGATATATAGAGACACCTGGGGATGTATGAGTGTACACAGGTGCAGAAGCAGAAGCAGAAGCAGATTTTAACCACCTTTAAGTTGGTGGGGGTAGCATTACAGTGGTGGGAGTCCATTACCACTGCGGAGGAGAGAGACAACTTAACTATTTGAGAGTTTTGGGTGCGGTTTGATCGCAAGTACTTCCCTTCCGCCGTGAAGACCGAAATGAGGTGGACGTTGTTGAACCTCAAATAGAAAGGGGAGATCGTTGCTGAGTATGAGGAAGAGTTTACTGATCTTCTGAATACAGTTTCAGATGAAATACTGACGGAGGAGAAGAAGATCCAGAGGTTTATGAATTTATTGACTTGGAAGATTTGCTAGGATCTGTTAGGGAAACTTTCATTGACCACTTATTCTGATGTGGCTAATGCTTCCCTACTACATTTTTAGGACCACCGCTTCCATCAACAGGGAAGAAAATGAGTCAGAGAGTCCATCCAGCAGGGCCGAACAGGAGGTAGTAGTTCCAGTGTGGCACCCGGAGCTCTGGGATAATACCTTCAGGGTGAGCAGAGTTCCCATCAGGCGGACCCTGCTAATAGATTCCGTTTTGGAGATTTCAAATAGGGGAAGGGAGGTTTTAGACAGGGCCATTAGGGCTAGCCTGGTTAGGAGGGCCAGCAGGGGCAGCATCGATTTCGGCAGGGCCAAGGGAGGGGTGGAAACGACCATCGGGGTCGAGGATAGCAGGGGCAGAGGGGAGGAAACTTTCCAGGGAGGTGCTTTACTTGTGGCAACACTAGACACAAATTCTAGGACTATCCTCATAGGGGTAGAGCCCCATAGTAGCAGCAGTAGGGCGCTCGTCAGGAGCGCCAGCGATCGCTATTTCCAGCCGCCCTCCCAGCACCACCCCAGGTACCAGCTTTGTCAGCCATTTCAGTAGCTCCGGTGTAGCAGGGATAATTACAGTATGGGTGTGTCTACAACGTCCATCAGATCGCGGTTCATCAGGCCCCACCTACAGTCGAGGGTGTGTTTTATATTTAGGGGACTATAGGATGGATGTAATTAATATGGGGGCTTCACATAGTTTCATTTCTACTAGTTTTGCACGCGCCACGGGGTTATTAGACACGACAGAGAGCACAGTTACTAGTGTCGACTCACCGATGGGTTATGGGTCTTTAATATTCTTTATATGGCAAGGAGTAGGCATAGAGATTGGGAGATTGATTTTACTGGTCGATATGCTTGTCTTAGAGATTCACGAGTATGACGCTATTATCGGGATGGATTGGCTAGTTACGTATAGGGCTATGATTAATTGCTATAGTCGTAGTATTGTGTTTGCCATACCGGGTAAGGAGATGTTTTCGGTGGCGATGCCTTGTCCTGAGGGAGGTTTGTCGACCCATTTATATTATATAGAGGAGGAGACCTCTAAGGGAGTGGTGATACCGCTTGATTCAATTTCGATTGTTTGTTAGTTCGCTGATGTATTTTCGGACACATTGGGATTACCGCCCAGTAGGGAGATAGAGTTTGTGATAGATTTTGCACCAGGCATTCGACCGATAGCTCGTGCATCTTACCGTATGGCTCCGACAGAGATGAGGGAGCTACGAGATCAGATCCAACAGTTGTTGGGTCAAGGTTTCATTTGTAGGAGTACCTCACCTTCGGTTGCTCCCGTGTTGTTTGTGAAGAAAAGATATAGGTCGCTATGGTTATGTGTTGACCACCGAGAGTTAAATAAGGTCGTGATACGGAATAAACATCCATTGCCCCGAATTGATGACCTATTAGACCAGTTGAGGGGAGCTTCTTATTTTTTGAAGATAGACTTGAGGTCGGGTACCATCAGTTATGTATTAGGGGGAAAGACATCCCTAAGACTACTTTTCTGATGAGATATGGATCTTATGAGTTCAGAGTTATGCCATTTGGGCTAACCAACGCACCGACCGTCTTCATGCACTTGATGAACATGGTGTTCAGAGAGTTCTTGGATCAAGTTGTCATTGTCTTCATTGATGACATTCTGATTTATTCCCGGACTGAGGAGGAACATGCCGAACATCTGAGGATGGTTTATAGACCCTACGTGAGCACGAGTTATATACGAAATATAAGAAGTGTGGGTTCTAGTTGAGAGAGGTTCAGTTCTTGGGGCACATCATTTATGCGAAAGGGATATCGATAGATCCCGGGAATGTGTCAGCGGTGAGGGAGTGGGGATAGCCCACGATGCCGACTAAGATACATAGTTTCTTGGGGCTGGTAGGATACTACAAGCGGTTTATTCGGGGATTCTCGAAGATAGCGGGTCCGTTGACGAACTTCACATGCAAGGGGGTGCCATTTATATGGGATGATGCCTGCCAGTTAGCTTTTGATGAGCTAAAGGACAAGCTGACTTCAGCACCAGTTCTAGAACTGCCCAGGTCGGGGGTGGAATACCTGGTTTACACTGATGCATGCTTACTAGGACTTAGGGGTGTGCTTCAGCAGGAGGATAAGGCGATTGCTTATGCTTCCCTTAAGCTTAAGCCTCACGAGGGCAGTTATTCCACCCACGACTTGGAGTTAGCGGCGGTCGTGTTTGCATTGCGGATATGGAGATATTATCTCTTGGGGGAGAAATTTTGCATGTTCACGGATCACAAGTCACTGCAGTATTTGTTCATGCAGCGGGAGCTGAATATGCGTCAGCGGAGGTGGCTTGAATTTGTGAATGACTCTACCAGTTCAACATCCATTATCACCCAGGGAAGGATAACGTGGTAGCAGATGCGTTGAGCCGTAGGCCAGTAGGTGAGGTGGCCGAGGTGTGGAAGGTGAAATGGAAATAACTCGGGCATCAGGATGTAGTTGCCCGCTCATTCATGTCGATGATGACGATTACACTAGAGATAATTACCACGGTGATACAGGCTTTGTCAGCGGATTCTTTATGTCAGGATCAGACTATCCAACTTCTAGCCGAGGGAGCAGAGTCCTTCTCTGTGAAATCAAATGTAGGTTTACGCTTTAATGGCAGACTAGTAGTTCCAGAGGGGGAGGAATTACGGTATGCGGTGATGACAGAGTCACACGATTCACAGTTTACAGTACATCTCGGAGGGGATAAGATGTACCAAGATATGAGGCGACAATATTGATGGAGTGGCATGAAGAAGGACATCGCCGAGTTTGTTTCGAAGTGTGCCACTTGTCAGCTGGTGAAAACATACCATCAGAGGCTGGGAGGATTACTACAACTATTGGAAATCCCTATGTGGAAATGGGAGAGCATTTCCATGGACTTTATCACAGGGTTGCCTACATCACAGAGGGGTCACGATTCCATATGGGTAATTATGGATAGGTTGACCAAGGTAGCTCATTTTATACTAGTTCGGACTGACTATACTACGGGGCAGTATGCTCAGATCTTCATTGCCGAGATCGTGAGACTCCACGGGGTGCCCCTTGATATTCTGTCCGACCGAGACAAGATTTTTATGTCCAGATTTTGGGAGAGTTTACAGCAGGCTATGGAAACAGAGTTACGATTGAGTTCGACCCATCACCCGCAGATGGAATGGACGGGAAGACAGAGTGGATGAATAAGATGTTAGAGGATATATTGCGGATGTGTATCCTTGATTTTGGAGGGGGATGGGAGCACTACCTTCCACTGGTGGAGTTTACTTATAATAACTCCTACCAGTTTACTATTGGCATGGCTCCGTTTGAGGCATTATACGGTAGACCTTGTCGTTCCCTAACATGTTGTCTTGAGGTGGGGGACAATAAGATACTTGGTTCGTAGGTAATTCAGGAGACCTCAGCTAAGCTTGAGTTGATACGGAGTCGCAGGATAGGCAGAAGAGCTACGCCGATGCCAAGAGGTTCTTCAGGGAGCTCAATATAAGGGAGCAGCTGTTGTTGCAAGTATCTCCTATGAAGTGGGTAATGCGGTTTGGGAAGAAAGGGAAGTTGTCTTCGATATATGTTGGGAAATTCCCTATTAGTGAGCGGATTGGCCAGTAGCTTACAAACTTGGGTTACCGGAGCACCGACATAGGATTCATGATGTGTTTCATATTTTCTAGCCGAGGAGATATCTTCGGGATGACTTGGACCACACCCATATTACCATAGAGGAGATTGATCTACATCCTGATAGTTCCTACAAGGAAGGACCAGTTGCGATTCTAGACCATAGTGAGAGGAAACTGAGGTACAAAATAGTGTCGTTAGTACAAGTGCGGTGGCGGCATCATAATATAGAGGAGTCTACCTGGGAGCGAGAGGATGACATGCGGGATAAATATCCAGAGTTATTCCTACCAGGTATACCTTCATTTTGTTCTTTTCTGAATTTCGGGACAAAATTTTGTTATTAGGGGGAAGTATGTAATACCCCGTATTTTTGAGGAATTTTATTTTAATTATGGAATTAGGATTAATTAATTTAAATGGAGAAAATTTATTTATAATTAATCTGAATTTAAATATAATAATTAATATCGTGATGAGATTTAGTATTTATTGGTGATAATTATGTTGAATATTACTTAGTGAGTAAAGTAATATATCATTACAAAAATATTATTATGGGCGGGAGTGAAAAATACGACAGTTGTAATACATTTAGTTGGGACGCGCATGTGAGTCGTGTCGAAATTTTTTTGGGGCTTTAAAGGATAATTATTTTTTAAGTAACTCGTATGACCATTTTGAGTGCGTCGATGAGTCCGAAAGGGTCGAGATAGTCATAAAACTCTACCTGAGTGTTTTATTTGGATTTTGGGTCAATTTAGGCCAAACTCACACCCCGAGGGGTATTTTGGTCTTTTGGTCTTTTGAGATTTTTGGGAATTAAAATGGATGTAAATAGAAAATTAAAAACAAAGAGTACGTGAGTAATAGGCTATCTGTCAGTTTTCAAACCTACGTGAGAGAGAGAGAGAGAGAGAGAGAACTAAAGAGGAAGAAAAAGAACTCCATAGGAGCCCTAGGATAAAGACTCAAACTCTCGCATAAAAAATTACACCAACGCGTAGATCGTGAAGATAGAATCACCCCTATACCAATTTCATCCAGCGAATCAGAAGTTCACAAAAAGTCAAGTGTTTATCTTGTTGGATTTTTAGAGCATATATGATTCATGTTAATTTAGTTGATGGATTAATCATAATATCATGTAATTGGGACCGAAATTGGGAATTTATTTGTGATTATGGTATAGGAATTGCATGTAGTTTAATAGCTATTGTTTTGGGGGTTAAAAACCTAAATTTTATATGTTGAAACCATAAAATTATATTTTAGTTTAATGGGTCATTAATGGTGATTATATGAAATTAGGGCCTGTTGAAGATTTGGGATATTTATCCAAATTCATGTTGAAATTTTAGAGATCTGATGTTAAAAACGGATGGGAAAGTGTTCTAATACTAAGGGATATAGATTAGAGTTGTTGAATGTGAATTAGGATGGATTTGAAGAAATTTTGTTGTTGAATGAATTGGGAAAACGAAACTTTTGGAAGACAAGGAAGCTTTCGGAATTTTCATTCGAAGACCTGCCCAGGTCGTTCGAATGATCTCATTCGAATGAGAATTCCAACGAGAGTTCCAAAAAGATTACTACCGAGATTTTTGAGTTCGTTAGAAGTGAGAATCTCATTCGAATGACCTCGTTCGAATGAGAATCCCCAGGTTCTAATGAGATTTCAGAAACTTAAAATTTTGCCCAGACGAGTTAAAATCCTTCTATGTTAATTCAAGTGAGAGAATAGGATCTACGCTATTATGGAGTGGCCTCTTTTCTTAGTCTATGTAATACCCCGTATTTTCTGCGATATTTATTTTTGGGGATTAATTAAATTAAATGTTTATTATATTGGAAATTAATCCGGATAAAAATATTAACGAGATGTGAGTTAGTATTTAATTATAATGTGTATACTTGGCATTATATGAATATTGGTAATATTGAAATTGTCGTGAGATTTAAATACGGCAATTTGTGAAATTTTGTTGAGACGCGTGTGACCGCCGCGTCATGGTATTTTATTATTTTAAGTAAAAAGTGAATTTTAGTTCCATTAACCGTATGGTCGTTTTGAGTGCGCCAACGCGTCCGGAAGGGTCGAGATAGTCAGAAAACACTAGCCGGGGGTTAAGTTTGGGTCCCGGGGCATTTTTGGGCCATACTGGTAACTTATAGGGGCATTTTGGTAATTTCAGAAATTTGGGAATTAAAAGTGACGAAAATGGGAAATAGAAATCTGACTTCCTCTTTAACCCACTAAACCCACTACTACACTAAGGGACTATATGGGCTACGGGAGAAGTTGAAATATAGTCCCAACTTACCAAAAACCAAACACACCTCCATTATCATCATCCTTGGGAAGAACTTGTAGAGAGAGAGAGAAAGGAAAGAATTCTGCAGAAAGAGAGTTAGAGGACAGATTCAACCTTCAAATTAAACATCAAATTCAGAGAAAGATTAAGGCAAGTGGTTTAAATTCATTTGATACAAGCTATGCTTTTCCATGTTTAGGAAATTTTCGAAATTGATCTTGGAAGATAATTTAGACCCATAAATTGGAAGTTAAAAGCTATGAAATATGTTAGGAATTGCATGTAGTAATATTCTGGACGAATTATATGTTCTAAACAGAACCTTTGATGATTTAAAAATGGAGTTTAGAAGAAGTTTATTGATGTTCTTGAATGAAGAAGAAATCTGGAAATTTTTTTTTTTCGGGAAAGATTGAGTATATAAAAAAAACTAAGAATTTACAGAGGAAAAAACCTTAACAAAGGAAAAAGAAAACCCCAGGGCATACCCCAAGGCAACCACAACAAACAAAAAAGAGCCCAATATTAGACTAATCCTTAGCACAGAAGCCTATCTTCAGGAATGTTCCAGTACATACAAGCCATCCAGTTTGCGTAGTTCCTTCTGTCCTTTTTCCAAGTAAGCACTTTTGCTCGAACCATGTTTTCAATGCCCTTCACAATGGAGTCAAGTGTATTGGAGACATGCTTGAAGCATCTAGCATTCCTTTCCAACCAAATGCAATAGATAGTAGTAGTAAAGGATAAGGATCTTATCTTATCACATAGAGTCTTCGTAGAGTGGTAAGTAGTAGCCATATCCAACTCACTATTTAAATCCATGGTATCCCTATAGCATTGGTTTCTTAGCCACACCTCTTGCCATATACTTTTACTAAGGCTGCACTGAGTGAACAAGTGGTTATATGTCTCCATCTCATTCCCACATAACTCACACAGGTCATCCATAGAAACCCCCCACTCATGAAGCTTAACTTTAGTGTTGATGGCCCTCCTAACCACCATCCAGGTAATGAAAGAGCATTTAGGGATGCACACCTTACTCCACACAAACTTGCTCCAGTTAACCATAGGCTTATGTGCCTTTAAAAGATCCCAGGCAGAAGCTATGGTGAACTTCCCATTATTAGAGGGCAGCCACACAACTTTATCATTCGCATCCTGAATAGTAGGAAGAATAGCATTCTTAACTTCATTCAGCTCCCAAGTCACAGTTGAAGGCCATCTCCACTCCAAGTGGTGGATAAAATCAGAAACTTTTGCTTTTAGATTACTAGCAGAGTCATACACAATGTTTCCCCCATACAAGGGGTGCAGCGGGCCATTAGGGTGCCAATTATCAAACCACATAAAAGCAAGAGTTCCATTCCCAATGATGGTCTTTATTTTGCTTCTAAACTTATCTCTGCTCTTGAGGATTTTCCTCCAGCTCCATGAAGAATCATTTGGGATACTCAGAGCCCAGATGCTTCTTCCCTTGATCTTATAAATGTTACACCATTTGATCCAAAGGCTGTCCTTCTTACTGCATAGATTCCACAAGTGCTTAGCCATAGCTGCTCTGTTCCAAGTCTCAAGACACTTGATATTTAGCCCCCCCTCATCCAGAGAAACACAAATGTCCTTCCAAGCAACCTTTGCCCCTTTGCTATTAGCTTCATCCCCTTTCCATAAGTAATTCCTCATAATCTGCTCAATTTTTTTAATGATACTCTTGGGCAGGATAAAAATGCTTGCCCAATACACTTGGATGCTGAAAATCACAGTCTTCACAAGGAGGAGCCTACCTGCAAAACTCAGGAATTTATTAGTCCAACATCTGGTTCTCATAGTTATCCTTTCCACCAAGTGAGAGCAATCCTCCCTCTTCAGCCTAGTTGTGATGAGAGGAACCCCCAGATATTTGAAAGGAGGGGAGCTGTGCTGAATTCCCAGAATAGAGGAGATCTCCTGAATCCCATCCTCATTAACCCCAGCAGTGAATAGGCTGCTTTTCTCCATGTTGACCATAAGCCCAGTTAAGGAGCTGAAATTTGATATGGCCTCCTTCACAATGCTGCAAGACATCCTGTCCCCACCAGCAAAAACAATAAGATCATCGGCAAAACTAAGATGAGTCAGGGCCATCTCCTTGCACCTAGGGTGATAACTGAACAGGTTAGAATCAGCAGCTTTAGAAATAATCCCAGAGAAAGCCTCCATCACAAGCAAGAAAAGATATGGAGAGAGAGGGTCTCCCTGCCTGAGCCCTCTATTCCCATGAAAAAACCCATTCAGTTCCCCATTCAGATTAATGGAGAACCTGGTAGTAGTCACACACTTGGAGATCCACCCAATGACTTTGGGGGGGAAGCCAACATGAGTCAAAAGCTGCATCAGGAAGTCCCAGCTCACTGTATCATAGGCTTTAAGAATATCAATCTTAATTGCACATCTAGGAGGGCTAGAGTCCCTGTGATAATTTCTCATTAACTCTTGTAATAGCAGGATGTTATCAGCTATGGATCTGCCTTCAACAAAGGCAGCCTGATTATTACTAATGAGGTCAGGCATCATCTTCTTAAGCCTGCAAGTTATAACTTTGGAGATGCATTTGTACAAGGTGTTGCAGCACGAAATAGGTCTGAAATCCCTCATACTTCTAGGGGCTGCAACTTTAGGAATCAAGGCCAGGCTGGTACAATTCCACTGGTTGAAGAAACTCCCATTATCGAAAAAGAATTTGATAGCCTCACACACCTCTTCCCCAACCAGCTGCCAATTCTTTTTAAAGAAATAGCTGTTAAAGCCATCCGGACCAGGGGCCTTGTCAGACCCTATTCCAAACATAGCCTCTTTGATTTCTTCATGTGTGACCTCTCTCTCCAATAACTCAGCTTGATTGGAGGTGAGTTTATTCTTAATCACCTCCCCCAAAACAGTGTTAGCATCAATACATCGCGACCTTTGCCCTAGCAAGTTCCCAAAAAATTTCACAGCTTCACCAGCCACCTGCTCTTTCCCTTCAATTCTCACACCATGTTCATCATCAATGCTCAAAATTTTCCTTCTAGCCACATTTTGATTCACTTTCTTATGAAAGAAAGTATTATTTTGGTCTCCCAGCTGCAGCCACTTAACTCTAGCCTTCTGTCTGAGGAAAGACTCCTCCTCATTCCTAAGCATAGCATATTTGATTCTCAAAGCCTTAGCAGCATCCTGCTTCTCCCTATTGGCACCATCTCTGTCTAGCTCACTTTGGATAGCATCAAGCTTCGACTTGGAATCAGCAACCATTGCTGAAATCTTGTTAAAGAACTTCCTATTAAAGTGCTTCAAGGAGGCCTTGACTCTATTCAGCTTCTTGAAGAGCTTCTGCATTGGGTTCCCATCCACAACAACATCCCAAGCTTCGATGATCGTAGGCATAAACTCATCGTGATTCATCCAGAAGTTGAAGAACTTGAAAGGCTTAGGTCTCCAAGTAATAGTGTTATCCATAATGGTGATAATGGGACTGTGGTCCGAAATTCCACAAGGAAGGGTACTAGCTTGTGAATTAGGGAAGAGAGCAGCCCACCTATCATTGTGTATGACTCTATCAATCCTCGATTGAACATTATTGTCACCCCTCTGATTCCTATTCCAGGTGAACCATAACCCACTGTTGACCATATCATCCGCATTTAGCTCATTCAGACAATCATTAAACTCCTCAGCAGCAGCTCTGTCAATACCCAAAACTCCCATTTTTTCCTCCTGGCATCTGACCACATTAAAATCCCCCATTAGTATCCAAGGCCCATCATTAACCACCATTTTATTTTCTCTAAGGAAAGTCCAAAGGCATCTCCTCTGCTCAGGAAGGTTTTCCCCATATATGAAGGTAGCATGGAAGGAGTATCTGGTACCAATGATATTAACAAGGCAGAACAGGGCCTGTCTATGAGTGTAGATCACCTCAATCTTCAGAATATTTGGGTTCCAGCCCACAATCACTCTAGCCACACCCCCATCCGTGGGGCAATTATGGATGTACTCCCAATGGTAGAAGCAAGAACTTTTAATAGTCTCCATATTGTTCCTTCTAATTTTTGTTTCCACAAGACTGATAAGGTCTAGTCTATTATCCTTTATTAGTTTAACCACCTCCACCTGCTTATGGGGAGCATTAAGGCCCCTAATATTCCATGTACCCATTCTGGTCATCTAAACTTCTTAACTTTGTTACCTGATTTCTTCTTCCCTTTCTTGTTACTCCCAAGTAACTCATTTCCTCCACCTTTGTCACCTCCCCTTTCCAGCCCCTTGTCAAGTTCATCAACTGCCTTAATCTTAAGGACCAAGCCAGCTGGGGCAGGAGTGGACAAAAGGGGATCTTCATTCTCAGTCTCCAAAATATCAACTGGATTAGGGGAATTAATGCTCTTATCCCCTGCTTCTACCACTGGCTTAGTAACTGCCTCAGGCAGTCCTGCTACTAGATCATTCCAGGCATTAGGAACTAGATTGATCCCTTCCTCAACCTGACCTTCTTTTGGTTTAGTTGCCCTCTTGTCATTGTGATTCTTATTGGTTGTGTAATGCACCTGGGTCCATTCCTCTTCTAAGGCCTTCTGAATCTCAGTCTGACTTTTGAAAGGATACATTATCTCTTTGTTGTTAGTTGCCACCCATGCCTTCTTGGCCTTCTGACAATTGAGGAGGTCATGACCAAAAATGCCACATTTGATACACGATGGAGGTTTTTCTTGGTACTCAACTGCAACCACAGCAATGGACCCATCCTCCATTTTAATGTCAATGGTCCTTGGGTATTCTCCCATGACTTTTAACTCAACACATATCCTAGCAAAACTGATTCTCTGCATTCCTTCAGTTATAGTATCAGCATACATAGGTATTCCAACTGAGCTAGCCACATAGCTCAGCCCCTCCTCTGTCCATAACTGGACAGGAATGTCATGAAATTTGACCCAAACAGGAATCACAGATGTTGAGTCTTTGCTGAAAGAGAAGTTTGGAGCCCATTTTTGGATGATAATTGGGTTCCCCACAAAATGCCATGGGCCATTGTCAATTACCTCATCCCTCATATTAGCATTATCAAACATAAAGAAATAGAAACCATTGTTATGACCCACAACCTGCTTGAGGCCAAACTTGTTCCATAACTTATGTGCTATATTGCAAACTAAGGTGTAAGGTAATTTCCTTCCCAGAAAGCAGCCCACCATGCTATTCTCCCATTTAGCATATCCATTCGCTGCAATCTCCACTGGAGGGGCCACAGTGATCCTGTTATCAGAAATGGATGGGGGATGATATGTGAGTCGAAGCTTGGGGTATCTTTTATTGGCAACAACATCCTTCCAAGATTTCTCCACAGCTACGTTCTTTGGGGAGCATGGAATAGGTCCACTACCACTACAATCCCCTGCTTCTTGCCTTAACCCTCTCTTTTCTCCAACCCCAGTATTGGTGGAGACCCTGCTTCCGTTAATGGCTCTTCCATGTTGCAGTACATCCTCATATGAGAACCCCTTATGCTTCATGAATTCCTTGTACATCTCTACTATCTTAGAGTCTTGAATCGTATCTTCAAAGGCAACAATTTGACCCTCTTCATTTTCTTCCTTGTCATTAGAACCTTGAGTATCTATCGGACTAGACTCCATTTCCAGGCCGCTATTGGTGGGGAATCTCACTGCATCAAAAGGAACAAATCTAGCAACTTCCAGAGAGGAGGTATGCCTCTGGGAGTTCCCATCCATGTGCGAGGGCGTTTGGGAAGGGTTAGGGTTACGAGCCCACCCACCACGAATGGCCGGAGGTAGATTGTTCATGGTAGCCTATAGGTAAAGGTGGCCGGAGGTCGATAGGTAGGTTAAGGCGGTGGAAATCTGGAAATTTTGATGTAGTCTTGATCTAAACAAAGCCTTCGAATGATGAATTATGGGTTCTAGAATGTTAATATTGTGGTAGGATGATAGTATGATGTTGTTGTAACCTTGTCTTAGAGTTTCATGCTTAAAAATGGTGTTTTGGGACGAGTTGGTAACTGCAGAACGAAGCAGTCCGTAACCATACCTGGTGCGATCGATCGATCGACATTCATCAGTCGATCGATCGACCACCATCGATTGATCGAAGGTCAAGGTCGATCGATCGACCTTCCCAGAATGAGTAAAGTTTTTCCCTAATTAAATTTTAATGGTGTTAATCCTTGAATGATATTATTGGAGACCTTATGAATACCCTTAACCTTAAGGAAGACCAGTAGGCATGAATATGAGTTTGGACTTTAATTGGAATTAAATTTGAGGAATTATTCTATATAAATGAAATTCGATAAGTGAGATAATATTTGGGTTAATAGTGTAAAATTGAATAATTTGATGAAATAAGGTTTGGGGCAGAAGTCAAGACCTTAGGTGTAAAGATGTTATATGTGGGAATAATGGGAACTTAATAGTCTATTTGAGATAGGTTTTTAGTTTAAGAAACTACGACGTGAGACGTGTCGACAAATTTAATTTCTATATTATCGGGATACTTGAAATATATGAAGTGGGAATAAGGGTATAAAGATGTAGAGTATACCTTTATTAATATTGAATTATCTAAGATGTGTGAATGCTTAGTATATGATTTTTATATGTATGACATACCTACCATACTTGCTATCACGGGAGGTACGTTCGCTTAGGGCCTTCTTATCCTTGTGTTGCCCGGATTTAGATTGGTACCTCGAGGACATAGTTCAAGAGAACGACTTATTTGTGAGTTAATAAGCCAGCTGACCATGGAGCGTAGGTATGTGCGTGACCATGGATATGTGAATTATGTTCGCCTCCAATTATGTGTGTGGTGTTTATTCCAACAATTCCCGAGAGATTCAAAATTTGTAATCCTTATGTACGTGATGTACTGGGAGGATGGATAGCAAAGTATGTGTGCACCGCAGCTTAGCCTTTGGGTGCTTGTATTGTATATTTATGATGTGGAAATATACGGTTATATGAGAAGGAATTTACTATGTTAAATTGTGAGAATAGTTATGGTAATGTTATGTAGAAAAAGGGAACTTATATTTATAACTGGTTTTGTTAATAATTGGGAATCCGAGAATTAAAGTAGAACTCTCTATTTAATTGTTAAGGTTGGAAATTAAACATGAACCGAGTAGTAGTGTTAGAAATTCTTCAGAATTAGACAGTTATGAGATAACACATGAATGGGTATAGGAACGTTAGGAGTGCACAGTTAGACGAGAGGTGAGTATCTCATGTGAGAGCACGTCCTAACATGTATTTTGCATATACTGTTTTAAATGTTTTTAAAGCACTTGCAGGTTTTTAAAATATCTCCACATTCGGGCTCTGACCCGTTTGCTTTCAAATCTATTTTTTTGTAAAACCATTTTTAGGTGCCCAGCCACAAGGACACCATGCATAGGATTCTCACTCAGATGACAAGCTGTAGCTGCTTGTGGAAGCTACAGGGATTTGCTTTTAGACGCTTATATCATTTGGATTCCATACTCAGTATTCCTCAGTTGTAGGGCATGTTGCCCAATTTCTATTAGAGTCACTTTCATTTCAGTTTTTCAGACTTCGGCATGTATTGATTCAGTATTCAGTTTAGTTATTTCAGTTTGTGGTATTGTAGTGAGGAGTTTTCCTCCAGACCTTATTTACATTATGTGATGGTTATCCTATTTACTTTCGTTATGGTGAATGGTGTTATTATTCTTCATTACACTTGTTGCATGTTAATCTGACTTTAATTAAATTTTGACAACTTACTTTTTAAATACTAGGTGGTTAGTAATAATAAAATGTTTTCGTCAGTGATGCTATTAACTGGGCCAACTTGGCATTTTGATTTAATTTAATAAAGGAGTAGCTACCCGGTATTTAATTAGTCGGGGTGTCACAGTCTAGTAGTAAGGTGAATTGTGTAATTACTAAGTGAATGTGTTGGAATGAGGGAACAGTAAAGAATATATATGATAGAGAGATAAGTCGTACGTTTAAAGTATTGTTAGTAGTAGAGACGATAATACTACATATAAATTTGGGGACTTGGGTTGCATGAATACCTAATGAATATAATAAGTTGTGTGTATACTTATTGATTCAACTATTATATGTATGACATACCTACGTTGCTTGCTATCGAGCAAAAGTTGTGCGTTATGGACAATCATGCATTGAGGAGCCTTCGGGTGAGATTTTGATTTGTACCACTAGAGCATAGAACCTACGTACGGGCTATCTGTGAGAATGATAATGATGACGGTCGTATGGATGCATAGGTATGGCATAGCCCATCGGCTTGGAACTATGTTTGCCTACAATATGTGTGTTTGTTTTGATGGTTCGCGAGAGATTGAACGTATAGTCCTTTATGCAATGAGCGATGAACCAGGACGTGATAGCAGAGTATGCATGCACCGCAGCTGTGTTTCGGGGTGTAGTATTGTGTGTGTGTATATATATATATATATATATATATATATATATATATATATATATATATATCATAGTATGCATGCACCGCAGCTGTGTCTTGGGGTGTAGTATTGTGTATATATATAATAGAGTGTATGTATATATATACTTGTGATACTATCTACTGTCTGAATTTAGTAGGCATGGATAATAATGAAATCGGAAATGAATTAAGTTGATGAACACTTTATCTATATTAAGTTAAAAAGGCGCTTATCCATATTAAAGAGGAATTAATTATAAGTATTATGTATATTGCGAGGGAAATACATGGGAATAATATTGGGCTATGATAAGATGTTAGACGGGAAAGAACTAGTTAGCATGAGAATAGAAACTAGTAGGTTTTGATGGAACGTTAGGCGTGCACATTAGATGAGAGGTGAGCATCTTAAGTGAGGACGATAATCTAACATGATTAATATATGCGCTATAAACTCATTTTAAGCACTTGCTGATTTTAAACTATTTTCAACTCGGGCTCTGACCTGTGTTCTGCAAATATCTTTCCTTGTCAAATTATTTTAGGTGCCCATCCACAAGGACACCAAGCATAGGAGTTCCATTCACGAGTTGTAGCTGCTGTGGAAGTACAGTACCTTGGTAGTAGACAGTGTCTATCAATTCTTCCTTTTGAGTTATCTCATCAGTTAGGGCATGTTGCCCCTTTTCTATTCAGTTATTCAGAGATTTTGGATTTTGTTATTTACTTCATTCAGTTTTGGGTTGGAATATTGTATTTGGGACTTAAACTGGAAATGTTTTCTCCAGTTTAATTTATTTTTGGAGTTATTTCCTATCATATGAGATTGGTGTGAATGGTGAATGCTTAATTATTTCGTTAACCTAGTTTTCTATTCATTAAAATATAAAATTTTGACATCAACCTTTTTAAATATTCGGTGGTTAGTATTTTATAATAAAGCTTCGACAGTGATGCATAATCTGAACCAACTGGATATTCTGATTTAATTTAATAAAGGACTGGTCACCCGGTATTTAGTTAGGCGGGGTGTCACATAGGGGAATGCATAAGTTACTTTATAGTTGTCCATTGAATAGTGAAAAAGACCGGAGACACATCAAACCATCTTAACCAAAGTCCAAAATGTCCCCGGATTGTAATATTCTCATTTACGATCTGATACATGGAGTAACACCCTTTATAGCAGATGTAGGATCCTCAGATGAGGTCTGAACCACTTTACATCCTTGTCTTTCACTTTAACATATCTCCCCACTAACTATTATAAGGTCATATGGGGAGCATCTATTGGTTCTGAGGTCTTAAAAGATTTTAAATGTAATACCCCGTATTTTTGGCGATATTTATTTTTGGGATTAATTAATTAAATGAGAATTAATCCGGATAAAATACTAGCGAGATGTGAGTTGGTATTTGACTATATTGAGTATATATGATGATATATGAATATTGAATTATGAAATTTGTCGTGAGATTGATATACGACAATTTGGTCGTTTTATTGGGACGCGTGTGACAGTAGCGTCAGGATATAATTATTTTATTTATAAAAGTGAATTTAAATTCTATTAACCGTATGGTCGTTTTGAGTGCGCCAACGCATCCGGAAGGGTTGAGATAGTCAGAAAACACTAGCCGGGGGTTTAGTTTGGGTCCCGGGGTATTTTTAGGCCATACCGGCAACATAAAGGGTATTTTGGTAATTTTGTATTTTTGGAAATTAAAAGTGACGAAAATTAGGAGTCTTTATCTGATTGGGAATAGACCCACTAAACCCACTAACCAACCCTTAATGACCCAATAAGCTACGGGGTTATCAGATTAGGTTTCCAAAACTTTCCCAAAAAAACCCTAGCCACCCTAGCCACCTTTGGAGAAGAAGGCTTGTAGAGAGAGAGAGAGAAGGAATTCTGCAGAAAAGCTTCATCAAACCAACACCAAATTCAGAGACACTCGAGGCAAGTGATTTAATCCTATTTAATTCAGAGAATGTCTCTTCCATGTTAGATAAATTGAAAGATTTACATTTGTTCTTGGAAGTTAAATAAAAACCCATTTTAATTGGACTTAGGACTTGAATTTTGAGGACAAATTGCATGTAGAATAGTATGGAGATGATTATTCTGATGTTAATATATGTTGGATGTAACAAAAACGAATCTAGAATGGACTTATTGAGGATTTAAAATTCTAGGGTTTATGTTCTTGAAAATTTGGGGGAAAGGGTAGAGATTTGATGAATTAATGATGGTTAGGAAGTGTTAATTCCTTAAAAGATGTTAGTAACCTTAGTATGTTTTAGGATGATGGGAGACCTTAAAACATTGTTGGGACGAATTTTGGTTGAGATTTGAGGTGTAGAAATTGGTGAAAAACGAGATAAGATTTCTGGGCTTGAATCTGGTCACTCGTTAGAAGACCTACCCAGGTCGTTCGAATGAGCTCGTTCGAACGAGCTTCCAACGAGTTGACAGTTTGGGGTTATAACGAGAGGGATGTTCGTTCGATAATCTCGTTCGAACGAGATCTCGTTAGATAGCCCAGTTCGTTCGAACGAACTCTCGTTCGAACGAGACTTCTAACGAGCTGGCAGTTTAGGCCTTTTTGGCCTGTTTTGATTTTTGGAGTCCCGTAAACTTGTCCGAGGATAGAGATAACATTCCTTTGATGGTGTATTAGTATACTTGGGACATTTGGGATATAATGAGGAGTATACTTTATAAGTGTGAATCGAATCAAATAGACATTTGAGTCGAGACGTGAGTGCCTACTACGACGTGAGAATAAATTATGGCGCGTATAAATATGGACCGGGATTATATAAGTTGTATATATATTAAGTTGGTACGAGAATGCGATAAGTACTACAATTAAATTACAGTGATTACTAAGATGCGTGTTTACTTAGTATTGGTATATGATTTGTGTGTATGACATACCTACCATACTTGCTATCACGGGAGGTTTGCGTTCGCTTAGGGCCCTCTAATCCTTGTGTTGCCCGGATTTAGACTGGTTACCTAGATGAACATAGGTCAGAGAAGGACTTATTGGAATGTTAATAAGTCTGCTGATCGTGGGAGCGCAGGTATGTGCGTGACCCATGTGATGTGACTGTGTTCGCCTCCACTGTTTGTGATTTGTGTTATCTGAACGATTCTTGAGAGATTCAGAATACGTGATTCCTTATGTACGTGATGTACCGGGATGGATAGCAGAGTATGTGTGCACCACAGCTTAGTCTCGGGGTGCTTATATTGTATATTTATGTTGTGGGAAATATACACTTAATAAACTGAGAACTTTCATATGGTATTGTGTGTAACTATGGAATAACATAAAAGGGATGATCTATAATGAGTTGTATTACTTTTATATGAGAACCTGAATTTACGTTAAGCCCCTATTTAATTGAGATCGTTTATGTTAATGGGAACCGAGTAATAAGGGTAGAACCTATGACAGTCTAGCTAGGTATGATGTCACTTAGCTAGTGGTTAGTGTCATTTTAGATGGGTACTTACGTTAGGAGTGCACAGTTAGACGAGAGGTGAGAATTCCATGTGAGTGCACGTCCTAACATGTATTTTGCATTTAATGTTTTAAATATTTTTAAAGCACTTGCAGGTTTTTAAAATATCTCCACATTCGGGCTCTGACCCGTTTGCTTTCAAATCTATCTTTTTGTAAAACCATTTTTAGGTGCCCAGCCACAAGGACACCATGCATAGGATACTCATTCAGGTGACAAGCTGTAGCTATTTGTGGAAGCTACAGGGATTTGCTTTTAGACGCTTCTACCATTTGGATTCCTGATTCAGTATTTATCAGTTGTAGGGCATGTTGCCCATTTCTATTAGAGACATCTTTCCATTTCAGTTTTTCAGACATTGGCATGTATTGATTCAGTATTCAGTTTAGTTATTTCAGTTTGTGGTATTGAAGTGAGGAGTTTTCCTCCAGACTTTATTTACACTATGTGATGGTTATTCTATTTACTTCGTTATGGTGAATGGAGTTATTATTCTTCATTACACTTGTTGCATGTTAATCAGACTTTAATTAAAATTTGGCAACTTACTTTTTAAATACTAGGTGGTTAGTAATAAAAAAAAAATTGTTGTCGACAGTGATGCTATTAGCTGAGCCAACTTGGCATTTTTAATTAATTTAATAA
Organism: Sambucus nigra; assembly: GCA_949130495.1. NCBI lineage: Eukaryota > Viridiplantae > Streptophyta > Magnoliopsida > Dipsacales > Adoxaceae > Sambucus > Sambucus nigra. The sequence continues at coordinate 657,683,660 of OX422209.1, read as the reverse complement.
AGGAGTAGCTACCCGGTATTTAATTAGTCGGGGTGTCACATTAAATACCCATTAGTTTGGCATTGGTTGTGGGAACGATTGTTCCTCATTGCAACTAAATTGTATTCAAAATATTCTCTTCTTAGGATAACTACCAAGACAAAGTTATCTTTCGCAAGTGGAGAAATGGAGACTCTTCAGAAGGAACTCCAAGACCAACTTGATGATGTTTTCTGGAGACTCCATTTACCACAAGTGGTAGAGGAACCAGATGAATCTAAGCATAATAGGACTCGGGGAAACCAAGAGACCTAGTCATATAAAATTCGAAAAAATGCTCCCACTTCTCTCTAAAAAACCATCAGCCAAACACAACCCTAAAATTGTCGCCGCCATACCCAACCAAACTACCTCCGGCCACCCTAACCTATAGCCTACCATGAACAAACTACCTCCGGCCATTCGTGGTGGTTGGACTCTTAACCCTAACCCTTCCCAAACGTCCACACACACGGATGGGAATTCCCAGATGCGTACCACCCCCTTGGATGTTGCTAGATTTGTTCCTTATGATGTAGTGAGAATTCCCATCAATCAAGAAAGTTGCATGGGAATGGAGTCTGGTCCGATTGATATTCAAGATTCAATTGACAAGGAATAAACTGAAGAGGGACAAATTGATGCCTCAGAAGAAAGTCTGGTCAAAGATACGATACAGGACTCTAAGATTGTAGAGATGTACAAGGAATTCATGAAGCATAAAGGTTTCTCATATGAGGATGTACTACAACATGGAAGAGCCATATACGAAGACAAGGACTCCACCAATACCGGGGATGTAGGTAAGAGTGGGGAAATGCAAGTAGCAGGGGAATGTAATGGTTGTGGACTTATTCCCTGCTCCCCCAAGAACAAATCTGTGGAGAAATCTTGGAAGGAGGTTGTTGCCGATAAGAGATACCCCAAGCTTCGACTCACATATCATCCCCCCTCTATATCTGATAACAGGATCACTGTAGCCCCTCCAGTGGAAATAGCAGCTAATGGATATGCTAAATGGGAGAATAGCATGGTGGGTTGCTTTCTGGGAAGAAAATTACCTTACACCTTAGTATGCAATATAGCACATAAGTTATGGAACAAATTTGGCCTCAAACAGATTGTGGTCACAACAATGGTTTCTATTTCTTTATGTTTGATAATGCTAATATGAGGGATGAGGTAATTGATAATGGCCCATGGCATTTCGTGGGTAATCCAATTATCATCCAAAAATGGGCTCCAAATTTCTCTTTCAGCAAAGACTCAACTTCTGAGATTCCAGTTTGGGTCAAATTTCATGACATTCATGTCCAGTTATGGACAGAGGAGGGGCTTAGCTATGTGGCAAGCTCAGTTGGAATACCAATGTATGCTGATACTATAACTGAAGGAATGCAGAAAATTAGTTTTGCTAGGATATGTGTAGAGATAAAAGTCATGGAAGAATACCCTAAGACCATTGATATTAAAATGGAGGATGGGTACATTGATGTGGTTGCAGTTGAGTACCAAGAAAAACCTCCATCTTGTATCAAATGTGGCATTTTTGGTCATGATCTCCTTAATTATCATAAGGCTAAGAAGGCATGGGTGGCAACAAACAACAAAGAGAAGATGTATCCTTTCAAAAGTCAATCTGAGATTCAGAAGGCCTTAGAAGAGGAATGGATTCAAGTGCAACACACAACCACTAAGAAACCTGTTCCTAATGACAAGAGGGCAACAAAACCAAAAGTAGTACAGGCTGAGGAAGTTACCAATCTAGTTCCTAATGCCAGGAGTGATCCAAAAGCAGGGAAGGCTGAGGTAGTTACAAATCCAGTGATAGTAGCAGGGGATAAGAGCATAACTACCTCTAATTCCTTTGATATTTTGGAGACTGAGAATGATGATCCTCTAATGTCCACTCCTGCACCAGTTGGCTTGGTTCTTAAGATTAAGGCAGTTAATGAACTTGACAAGGGGAAGGAAAGGGGAGGAGACAAAGGTGAAGGCAATGAGTTATCTAGAAGTAACAAGAAAGGAAAGAAGAAATCAGGTAACAAATTTAAAAAGTATAGATGACCAGAATGGGTACATGGAATATAAGGGGTCTTAATGCTCCCCATAAATAGGTGGAGGTGGTTAAACTAATAAAAGATAATAGTTTAGACCTTATCAGTTTTGTGGAAACTAAGATTAGAAGGAACAACCTGGATACTATCAAAAGTATATGCTTCTATCATTGGGAGTATATCCATAATTGCCCTATGGATGGGGGTGTGGCTAGAGTGATTGTGGGTTGGAACCCCAATATTTTGAAGATTGAGGTGATTAACACTCATAGACAGGCCCTGTTCTGCCTTGTAAATATCATTGGCACTAGCTACTTTCATATATGGGGAAAACCTTCCAAAGCATAGGAGATGTCTATGGACATTCCTTAAAGAAAATAAAATGGTGGTTAATGATAGGCCTTGGATTCTAATGGGGGATTTTAATGTGGTCACCAAGAGGAAAAAATGGGGATATTGGATATTGACAGAGCTGCAACTGAGGAGTTTAATGAATGTCTGAATGATCTAAATGCGGATGATATGGTCAATAGTGGATTATGGTTCACTTGGAATAGGAACCAGCGTGGTGACAATAATGTTCAATCGAGAATTGATAGAGTCATACACAATGATATGTGGACTGCTCTTTTTCCTAATTCACAAGCTATTACCCTACCTAGTGGAATATCGGACCATAGTCCTATTATCACCATTATGGATAACACTTTTAATTGGAGACCAAAGCCCTTTAAGTTCTTCAACTTCTTGATGAATCACAATGATTTTTTGCCTACTATCATTGAAGCTTGGGATGTTGAGGTGGATGGGAACCCAATGCAGAAGCTCTTCAAGAAGCTTAATAGAGTCAAAGCCTCATTGAAGCACTTCAATAGGAAGTTCTTTAACAAGATTTCAACTCAGGTAGCTGATTCCAAGTCAAAGCTAGATGCTATATAAAGTGAGTTGGACAGAGATGGTGCTAATAGGGAGTTGCAGGCTGCAGCAAAGGAGATGAGAATCAAATATGCTGATCTAAGGAATGAGGAGGAATCCTTACTTAGACAGAAGGCTAGAATTAAGTGGTTGCAGCTGGGAGATTAAAACAATACTTTCTTTCATAAGAAAGTAAATCAAAATGTGGCTAGAAGGAAAATTATGAGCATTGAAAATGAACTAGGTGTGAGAATTGAAGGAAAAGAGCAGGTGGCTGGTGAAGCTGTGAGATTTTTTGAAAACTTGTTAGGGAATAGGACGCAATGTGATGATGCTAACACTGTCTTGGGGGAGGTGATAATGAATAAACTCACCTCTAATCAAGCTGAGTTACTGGAGAAAGAGGTCACTCATGATGAAATCAAAGATGCAATGTTTGGCATAAGGAATGACAAGGCCCCTGGTCCTGATGGTTTTAACAGCTACTTCTTTAAGAGGAATTGGCAGCTTGTTGGGGAAGAGGTGTGTGAGGCTATAAAATTCTTTTTTGATAATGGGATTTTCTTCAAGCAATGGAACTGTACTGGTCTGGCTTTGATTCCTAAGGTTGCTTCCCCTAGAAGTATGAGGGAGTTCAGACCTATATCGTGCTGCAACACCTTGTACAAGTGCATTTCCAAAGTGATCACTTGCAGGCTTAAGAAGATGATGTCTGGCCTCATTAGTAATAATCAGGATGCCTTTGTTGAAGGCAGATCCATAGCTGACAACATTTTGCTATTACAAGAGATAATGAGAAATTATCATAGGGACTCTACCCCTCCTAGATGTGCAATTAAGATTGATATTCTAAAAGCCTATGATACTGTGAGTTGGGACTTCCTGATGCAGCTGTTGACCCATGTTGGCTTCCCCCCTAAAGTCATTGGGTGGATCTCCAAGTGTGTGACTACTACCAGGTTCTCCATTAATCTGAATAGGGAACTGAATGGCTTCTTTCATGGGAAAAGAGGGCTAAGGCAGGGAGACCCTCTCTCTCCCTACCTTTTCCTGCTAGTGATGGAGGTTTTCTCTGGGATTATTTCTAAAGCTACTGAATCAGACCTGTTCAGTTATCATCCGAGATGCAAGGAGATGGCTCTAACTCATCTAAGTTTTGCTGATGATCTGATAGTTTTTGCTGGTGGGGACAAGGTTTCTTGCAGCATTGTGAAGGAGGCCATATCAAAATTTAGCTCTTTATCTGGGCTGATGGTCAACTTAGAGAAGAGCAACCTTTTCACTGCTGGGGATAATGTGGATGGGATTCAGGAGATTTCCTTTATTCTTGGAATACAACATAGTTCCCCTCCTTTCAAATATCTCGGGGTTCCTCTCATTACAACTAGGTTGAAGAAGGAGGATTGCTCTCACTTGGTGGAAAGGATAACGATGAGAACCAGATGCTGGACTAATAAATTCCTGAGTTTTGTAGGTAGGCTCCTCCTTGTGAAGACTGTGATTTTCAGCATTCAAGTATATTGGTCAAGCATTTTTATCCTGCCCAAGAGTATCATTAAAAAATTGAGCAAATTATGAGGAATTACTTATGGAAAGGGGATGAGGCTAATAGCAAAGGTGCAAAAGTTGCTTGGGAGGATATTTGTGTTTCTCTGGATGAGGGGGGGCTAAATATCAAGTGTTTAGAGACTTGGAACACAGCAGCTATGGCTAAGCATTTATGGAATCTATGCAGTAAGAAGGACAGCCTATGGATCAAATGGTGCAACACTTACAAGATCAAAGGAAGGAGCATCTGGGCTCTGAGCATCCCAAACGATTCTTCATGGAGTTTGGAGGAAAATCCTCAAGAGCAGAGAGAAGTTTAGAAGTAAAATCAAGAGATGAGACACTTGGTCAGACCTCTCTTCAAGAATAGGATTTGCAATAGTGAGGATACTTTTGTGTGGTATGACAACTGGAACCCTTTGGTTCCATTGGTGATAGGTTCATTTATGATGCAGCTAGCAACCACAAGGCAAGGGTGGTTGACTTTGTTATTGTCAATAGATGGAGATGGCCCTCAACTGTGACTTGGGAACTGATGGAAATGAGAAATGTTATCCTGCCTAGTATTAGGCATGGAACAAGAGATGAAGTGGTTTGAAATCCCAACCAGGTTAGCTTCTCCATTGGGTATGCATTTGTGGAGTGAACTCCCTCTCGTCCTCTTTTGACTTGGCACAAGTTGATTTGGAATAAAAACAACATCCCAAAATATGATTTTAGTTTGTGGATCAAATGTAGGGATGCTCTACATATGAGGGACAAACTTTTTAGTTGGGGCATTTCTGATACCAATTTGTGATGCACCTGCAGTTTGGAGGTGGAGACTTGTGCGCACTTATTTAATGAGTGTAATGTAAGGACATATTTTTATAAGTCCTTTATAAATTTGTTATGTCACATACCGCTACACCGTCGAAGAGCATTCAAAGCCATCTACATCAAGACAGATTCGAATTAAGTTCTTTATCATTCAAGACTCCACAAAGTTTACTTTGGTAAGGTTATGTTTTTAATACCTTAACTTTACACTTGGAGCTTTTGGGATATTTTTATAAAATATTTTCTAAGTGTGGAGCGTTCTTTTTCGTCAAAATTTGATAATGAGTATTTTTTCTAAGTCTTGGAGCGGACTTTAAAATAATATTTTTTCACACAGCAGTCGTTCGAGCCACATGTCCAAGTCGCGCGATGTCGTTCAAACGATATCCGTCCTTCGTTCGCGTGAGACAATTATCTCGTTCAAATGAGCTCAATTTTCGAGGCAGCGTAATTTTTAATAAAAATTCATTCTGGGGTTTCATTTTCTTTAAGAAGTCCCAGCGTTTTACAGAACAGAAAAACTACGAAAGCAGAATTCTTTTGGCTTCTTCCTTTTAGGGTTTAATCCCTTTTTTGGTTTTCAATTCACAAAACTCCCATACGCTTTAGTGAATTGTTTTGGTGTTCGAAGAACACACTTTACTATTATTTACTCTTGTGGGGAGGATAACCTACACCGAGATGACTGTGTGTCTAGGATTGCGGTCCTTGTGGTATAGCTGCGTGTGAACCATTGATGTTTTGTTTCTAGCTGTTGCTTTGGAGGTTTATCGAAGACACCGTGCGTTACTCATGTGGGCGAAACCAAGATTGTATGCAAGTCAATGGTCTTGTAAACTTGTCAGAGTTCTAGAAATAAAAAAGTTTTGCCCTTCGGGGATTTTTCCATAAACTTGTGTCACATGCTTTATTTGTTTATGGATTGACACACGCATACACGTAGTCTAATGGTTTGGGGCTGAATTACTTTGGATTAAAAATAAACTCTAATTAAATAAGGTTTAATTGGAAACTTGCGAATAATTTGAAATCGGTATCACACACCGCAGTTACTCACGATTTTTCAAATTGGTATCAGGGCTTATTTAAGCGATCACCACTTTTTCAAATTGGTATTAGAGCTTATTTAAGCAATCACCACTTTTACAAATTAGTATCAAAGAGGGTTGCGCTAATTTATCGTGTATTCCTATTTTTTACAAAATTTGGGTGATATTGATTTTTTTTTTTAAATCAATTTTGTGAAAAATCTCAATGTTTCCGATGGAGCACTTATCTAATCGGATGCCCCCCTTTGATGACACGAGTCACAGTTTTGATGATATAAATCTTTTGAATTTGACGTTTGCTAAAAGAATTGATTTTTTGAAAAAAGAAAATTCTCGTTTTAAATCCTCATTGGATCTTTTGCAAACGGTTCAAAATCAAAGACATTTTTATCGTGAAAAATTTATTTCCTTGGACCATGACTTTGTTGCTTTAAAATTGACCAAGAAGGAGAGTGGGGATTGCGTCCTACTTTTAGAAAAGGAATTGGAGGACCTTAAAAATTCGATGGTTTGTGTTTGTGCCAAAGATGACAAAAATATTTTAATCAATGAGTTTGTGGCAGGTCAAGAGACTCTTAGGGAGAAGTTTACTTTAATTGAGGAAGAGAGAGATACCCTAATTGAAATTATTGAAAATTTGAAAAAGGCGTCCCTTGAAATGGAAGAGTCTAATTCTTTGCTTGAGTAAAAAATTTTGAAGTTAAAAAATGATTTGACAGACTCGAGTAGGTTTGATAGTGATAGTAATGGCTCATCGTGTTCTCATGATTCTAATGCTAAAGCCAAAACCATTATTTATTTTAGAGGGTCAACTAATTCCAAGGATGTTAGAAAAGGTCAACTCAAAGGTGTCGTTCCACTCGTTTACACATGTTCATATTGTGGTAGGAAAGGTCACCTTAGGCATTTTTATTTTGATCTTGGAAAATGTCCTAGGAAGTTTATGTCTAGTGTTACCGTGGTTCCCAAAGCCCCCACACAACGTTTCACATCTATTTGGGTTAGGAAATCACTTTTAGAGGCACTAGATTTGAGACAAGTTGATTCTCATTTGCGCACCATATAGATGATTGTGTTTGCATGTTTGTCATCCGTTAATTATGCTTTTTGATATATCTTGGCTAGCGTTGTGACATGTACTTTTTGTATAAATTTTTGTTTTTGAAAAATACAAAAAGATTTAATTTTGATAAATTTTTTTGAAAAATCCAAAAAGATTTTTGTATTTTATTTGCACCGTTTATGGACGGACAATTAGGATGACCGAGTCATCATTCCTTCTTTTCATGTGACTATTTGATAGTGTTTTGAGACAATAGGTCAATTCATCCATGTGCTTTATAATGTTTGGAGTCATTAAGATGTAATTAAGTGTTACTTTCTACATGTTTGGCTCATAATTTCCTTTATTGCACACATGCACGGATTTGTTTGATTATTGTGCTTGTCTCATCAAATGTTGGTTGGGTGCTTTCACTTTAATCCTGTCCTTAAAACGAACCAAGCTTGATAAAACTTGATAAGAAACTTGTGCATGTAAGAGCCGCTTGTGAGTTTGTGTGATTTATTTTGAAACGGTGAAGGGTTACGAAAGAGTATCATTTCTCCTTTGCGATTAAGCCGCCGTTTAAATTGGACCTAAAAAATTGAGAAATTTTATTATTCGGGGTCAAAAGCGATTTAAAAGAGCCCGAAAAAATTTAAAGGCAACAAAAAAAAATTCATGCCAATTATGGGCCATTTAGGTTTTTGCACCAATTCTCCAAAGTTCGAAAATTGAGTTTAACACCTCTAAAAAGAAAATATATATGAGGGAGTTTGGTTGGAGATTTTATAACGGGTTTGCACGTCCTTGAAAGTCTTGAAAAAGCGCTAAATAATTTTGGACGTTATTGGTGTGGAAATCACTTTGACTTTGATTTGTTGATTTGCATAAGACGATGTCATTTAAATTCAACAAATTTGTACACCTAAGCATACTTTTGATGTTCATTCGTTAGGGGTACACGTATGCATCGTGCACATATGATTGATTGAGTTTATTTACCTATCGAATGTGTTCACACCCATACATTCCATTTCCATGACTTGGTTGTTTTAGTTTAAATCCATGGTGTGACTTTTAGTATCTTATTTTGTATAAAAAATTGAAAAATCAAAAATAGTTTGTGAATGTTTTTGAGACTTATCTTTGCATGCGCGTAGCTTGATCCATATTTCCTATTCATTTTATCGTGACACTCCATGTTTTTATTTTTTCTTATCTGTCTATTTGGGGACATCATAAAAAGGGGGAGAAATAATTATCATGTTATGGGAAGTTTTTGCATTATGGGAGTGATTTGATTTATTAATGATTTATTCTTATATCATTTGAAACTGGATGCGTCACGAAGGTTTTTGCTTTATCTCATGTGTGCAGGTACAAAGATTGAAGATCATGATGTTGCACACCCAGATGAGAAAAGCTTGGAGAATTGACGAAGATATTTGAAGAACAGTTTTGAGGTCTTGCAAATTTATTCACGGGAGGGTAGATTTGTATAGGCATTTTGGTTTTTGATAATTCGGATTTTTTATTTATGTACCGGCATAGACATAGGTGGAGATTTGTAAGGACATATTTTTAACAACTCCGTTATCAATTTATTATGTTGTATATCGCTACACCGTCGAAGAGCATTCAAGAGCCATCTACATCAAGACGGATCCGAATTAATCAAGTTCTTCATCATTCAAACTCCACAAAGTTTACTTTGGTAAGGTTATATTTTTAATACCTTAACTTTACACTTAGAGCTTTTGGGATAATTTTATAAAATATTTTCTAAGTGTTGGAGCGGTCTTTTTCGTCAAAATTTGAGAATGAGTATTTTTTTCTATGTCTTGGGGCGGACTTTAAAATAATATTTTTTGACGTCGCAGTTGTTCAAACGACTTAGCATTGTCGTTCAAGCGACATGTGCAAGTCGCGCGAAGTCGTTCAAACGACATCTGTCCTTCGTTCGTGCGAGACCCTTATCTCACTCGAACGAGCTCGATTTTTGAGGCGGCACGATTTTCTATAAAAACTCATTCTGTGGTTTCGTTTCGTTTAAGAAGTCCCAGCATTTTACAAAACAGAAAAACTGCAAAAGTAGAATTGTTTTGACTTCTTCCTTTTAGGGTTTAATCCCTTTTTTGGTTTTCAATTCACAAAACTCCCATATGCTTTAGTGAATTGTTTTGGTGTTTTAAGAACACACTTTGCTGTTGTTTACTCTTGTGGGGAGGATAACCTACATCGAGAAGACTACGTGTCTAGGATTGCGGTCCTTGTGGTATAGCTGCATGTGAACCATTGCTATTTTGTTTCTAGTCGTTGCTTTGGTGGTTTATCGAAGACACCGTGCGTTACTCTTATGGGCTAAAGCAATATTGTATGTAAGTAAATGGTCTTGTAAACTTGTCAGAGTTCCAGAAATAAAAAGGTTTTGCCCTTCGGGATTTTTTTCTTAAACTTGTGTCGCATGTTTTATTTACTTATGGATTGACACACACACATACGTAGTTGAATGGTTTGGGGATGAATAACTTTGGATTAAAAATAGACTCTAATTAAATAAGGTTTAATTGGAAACTTGCGAATTATTTGAAATCGGTATCACACATTGCAGTTAGTCACGTTTTACAAATTGGTATCATATAAGAGCCGTTTGTGAGGTTGTGTGTTTTGTTTGAAAACGGTGAAGGGCTACGAAAGATTATTTTTTTTATCCTTTGCGATTAAGCCGCAATTTGAATTGGACCTAAAAAATGAGGAATTTTTTTATTCAGGGTCCAAAGAGGTTTAAAAGAGCCCGGAAAGATTTAAAGGCAATAAAAATAAATTCATGCCAATTATGGGCCATTTAGGTTTTTGCACCAATTCTCCAAAGTTTGAGAATTTAGTTTATTCACCTCTAAAAGAAAATAGATATGAGGGAGTTTGGTTGGAGATTTTATAACGGGTTTGTACGTCCTTAAAAGTCTTAAAAAAAGTGCTAAATAGTTTTGGACTTTATTGGTGTGGAAATCACTTTGACTTTGATTTGTTGATTTCCATAAAACGATGTCATTTAAATTCAACAAATTTTTACACCTAAGGATACTTTTGATGTTCATTCGCTAGGGGTACACGTATGCATCGTGCACATATGATTGATTGAGTTTATTTACCTATTGAATGTGTTCACACCCATACATTCCATTTCCATGACTTGGTTGTTTTACTTTAAATCCACGGTGTGACTTTTAGTATCTTATTTTTTATGAAAAATTGAAAATTCGAAAATTGTTTGTGAATGTTTTTTAGACTTACCTTTGCATGTGCATAGCTTGATCCATATTTTCTTTGCATTTTATCATGACACTCCATGTTTTTATTTTTTCTTATCTGTCTATTTGGGGACATCATAAAAAGGGGGAGAAAGAATTATCATGTTATTGGGGAGATTTTTGCATTATGGGGGAGATTTGATTTATTAATGCTTTTTTCTTATGTCATTTCAAACTCGATGCGTCACGAAGGTATTTTTGCTTTATCTCATGTGTGTAGGTACAAATGTTGAAGATCATGATGTTGCACACCCTGATGAGAAAAGCTTTGAAATTTGACGAAGATGTTTGAAGAACAGTTTTGAGATCTTGTAAATTTATTCATGGGAGGGTAGATTTGTATAGGCATTTTTGTTTTTAATAATTCGAATTTTTTATGTATGTACTGGCATAGACATAGGGGGAGATTTGTAAGGACATATTTTTATAAGTCCGTTACCAATTTTTTATGTCATATACCGCTACACCGTCAAAGAGCATTCAAGAGTCATCTACATCAAGACGGATCTGAATTAATCAAGTTCTTTATCATTCAAGACTCCACAAAGTTTACTTTGGTAAGGTTATGTTTTTAATACCTTCACTTTACACTTAGAGCTTTTGGGATATTTTTATAAAATATTTTCTTGTAAAAGTGGTGATCGCTTAAATAAGCTCTGATACCAATTCGTAAAAGTGGTGATCACTTAAATAAGCTCTGATACCAATTTGTAGAATCGCTACAGCGGAAATATTGCGACTTCTCAAATAAAATCCAATTTTAATTAATCCCAAATTTTAGTTAAACCCTAAAACATGCATCTAGATGATTTATCCAATAAAATAAAGCATGCAGAATAAAACAAACAATTTCAGGAAAAATCCCCCAAAGGGGCAAAACCTTTTATTTCACTATAATTTGTAAGAAAACGGCTTACACGGATTACAATGAAATAGGGTGACATACGAAATACCCGTGGGTGTCAGTTTCGATGTCTCGGCTGAAATCTCCCACGTGAACTCCAGGTGGTCAGCAATGAAGAAGAAAACGGCTTCTCCACAAGTTTGTCGGCTGGAAATTTCCCTTTCCAGGAGGGAAGCAATGAAGAAGAGAGACGACTTCTCCACAAGTTTGAACAAAAGAAAAAGTTGTGTTCTTGAAAACCAAAACAATTCACTAAGGCATGTGGGAGTTTTGTGAATTGAAAACCAAAAAGGGATTAAAACCCTAAAGGAAGAAGCCTAAAAGAATTATGCTTTCGCAGTTTTTCTGTTCGTCAAAACGCTGTGACTTCTTAAGAAAAACGGAACCAAATAATGAGTATTTATAGGAAAAACACATCGCCTCGAAAACAGAGCTCGTTCGAACGAGATCAGCATGTCGCTCGAACGAAGGACAAATATCGTTCAAACGAGATCTAACGAGATGCTATTGTCGTTTGAACGAAAAAAGAAGGTCGTTCGAATGACCTATCAAATAAGATTCCACGCAAGCCTGTAGAAAATTTTGATACGAACGCGTGGCCGCCAGTTTCGTATCTTTTTTATTTTTTATGAATTAGTTATGATTTTTCTACGGAAAGGTGTCCGAGAACAAAATCTTTAGAAAAATATGTTGTAAAAATATCCCAAAAGCTCTAAGCAAAAAGTTAAGGTATTTAAAACATGACCTTACCAAAGTAAACTTCGCGGAGTCTTGAATGATGAAGAACTTGGGTAATTCGGATCCGTCTTTGATGTAGATGTCTCTTGAATGCTCTTCGACGGTGTATCGGTATATGACATAATAAATTGATAACGGAATTATAAAAATATGTCCTTACATTTCTAAGTGTTGGAGCGGTCTTTTTCGTCAAAATTTGAGAATGAGTATTTTTTCTAAGTCATGGAGCGAACTTTAAAATAATATTTTTTGACGTAGCAGTGGTTCAAATGACTTAGAACTGTCGTTCGAGCGACATGTACAAGTCGCGCGATGTCGTTCAAATGACATCTGTCTTTCATTCGCGCAAGACTCTTATCTCGTTCGAACGGGCTCGATTTTTTAGGCGGCGCGATTTTCTATAAAAACTCATTATGTGGTTTCGTTTTGTTTAAGAAGTCCACTCGTTTTACAGAATAGAAAAACTGCGAAAGCAAAATTCTTTTGGCTTCTTCGTTTTAGGATTTAATCCCTTCTTTGGTTTTCAATTCACAAAACTCCCATATGCTTTAGTGAATTGTTTTGGTGTTTGAAGAACACACTTTTCTGTTGTTTACTCTTGTGGGGAGGATAACATACACCGAGAAGACTGTGTGTCTAGGATTGCGGTCCTTGTGGTATAGCTGGGTGTGAACCATTGCTATTTTATTTCTAGCCATTGCTTTGGAGGTTTGTCAAAGACACCGTGCATTACTCTTGTGGGAGAAATCAAGATTGTATGTAAGTCAATGGTCTTGTAAACTTGTTAGAGTTCTAGAAATAAAAAGGTTTTGCCCTTCGGGGATTTTTCCTTAAACTTGTGTCGCGTGCTTTATTTACTTATGGATTGACAAACGCACACACGTAGTTGAATGGTTTGGGGCTGAATTACTTTGGATTAAAAATAGACTCTAATTAAATAAGGTTTAATTGGAAACTTGCGAATAATTTGAAATCGGTATCACACACCGCAGTTACTCACGATTTTTCAAATTGGTATCAGAGATTATTTAAGACATCACCCTTTTTTCAAATTGGTATCAGAGCTTATTTAAGCAATCACCACTTTTACAAATTGGTATCAGAGCGGGTTGTGCTAATTTATCGCGTATTCCTATTTTCCGCAAAAATTTGTGTGATATTGATTTTTTTTGAAAAATCAGTTTTGTAAAAAATCCCAATTTTTTCAATGGAGCACTTAACTAATCGGATGCCCCTCTTTGATGACACGAGTAAGAGTTTTGATGTCATAAATCGTTTGAATTTGACGTTTGCTAAAACAATTAATTTTTTTTAAAAAAAGAAAATTCTCGTTTTAAATTCGCATTGGATCTTTTGCAAACGGTTCAAAATCAAAGAGATTTTTATCGTAAAAAATTTATTTCCTTAGACCATGACTTTGTTGCTATAAAATTTACCAAGAAGGAGAGTGAGGATAGGGTCCTACTTTTAGAAAAGGAATTGGAGGACCTTAAAAATTCGATGGTTTGTGTTTGTGCCAAACATGACAAAAATATTTTAATCAATGAGTTTGTGGCACGTGAAGAGACTCTTAGGGAGAAGTTTGCTTTAATTGAGGGAGAGAGAGATACCCTTTTAGGAATTGTTGAAAATTTGAAAAAGGCGTCCCTTAAATTGGAAGAGTTTAACTCTTTGCTTGAGTCAAAAATTTTGAAGTTAAAAAATTATTTGACAGACTCGAGTAGGTTTAATAGTGATGGTAATGGCTCATCATGTTCTCATGCTTCTAATGCTAAAGCCAACACCATTATTTGTTTTAGAGGGTCAACTAATTCTAAGGATGTTAGAAAAGGTCAACTCATAGGTGTCGTTCCACCCGCTTACACATGTTCATATTGTGGTAGGAAAGGTCGCCTTAGGCATTTTTGTTTTGATCTTAGAAAATGTCCTAGGAAGTTTATGTCTAGTGTTCCCGTGGTTCCCAAAGCCCCCACACGATGTTTCACAGCTATTTGGGTTATGAAATCACTTTTAGAAGCACTAGATTTTAGACAAGTTGATTCTCATTTGCTTGCACATGATTCTTCTCTTGCCATCCATAACGGTGCTTTTTGATATATCTTGGCTAGCGTTGTGACATGTACTTTTTGTATAAATTTTTGTTTTTTAAAAATATAAAAAGATTTTATTTTGATAAATTTTTTTGAAAAATCCAAAAAGATTTTTGTATTTTGTTTGCACCGTTATGGATGGACACTTAGGATGATCGAGTCACAACATCATTCCTTCTTTTCATGTTACTATTTGATAGTGTTTTGAGACAATAGGTCAATTCATCCATGTGCTTTATAATGTTTGGAGTCATTAAGATGTAATTAAGTGTTACTTCCTCCATGTTTGACTCATAATTTCCTTTATTGCACACATGCATGGATTTGTTTGATTATTGTGCTTGTCTTATCACATGTTTGTTGGGTGTTTTCACTTCAATTATGTCCTTAAAATGAACCAAGCACGATTAAACTTGATAAGAAAGTTGTGCATGTAAGAGCCGTTTATGAGTTTGTGTGCTTTATTTTGAAACCGTGAAGGGCTACGAAAGAGTATCATTTATCCTTTGCGATTAAGCCGCCATTTAAATTGGACCTAAAAAATTGAGGAATTTTATTATTCGGGGTCCAAAGAGGTTTAAAAGAGCCCGAAAAAATTTAAAGGCAATAAAAAGAAATTCATGTCAATTATGGGCCATTTAGGTTTTTGCACTAATTCTCCTAAGTTTGAGAATTTAGTTTAACACCTTTAAAAAGAAAATATATATGAGGGAGTTTGGTTGGAGATTTTATAACGGGTTTGCACGTCCTTGAAAGTCTTGAAAAAGCGCTAAATAATTTTGGACGTTATTGCTGTGGAAATCACTTTGTCTTTGATTTGTTGATTTGCATATGACGATGTCATTTAAATTCAACAAATTTTTACACCTAAGGATACTTTTGATGTTCATTCGTTAGGGGTACATGTATGCATCGTGCACATATGATTGATTGAGTTTATTTACCTATCGAATGTGTTCACACCCATACATTCCATTTCCATGACTTGTTTTTTTTTGGGGGGAAATTAATTGTATATATAAAAAAAGAAAAATACACAGAGGAAGGAACCTCAAAGATCAAAAAAACCCCGGGGCATACCCCGGAGCCAACCAACAAGCAACGCTAAACAAGGCAAACAAGCCTAACAAAAACTAGCTCAGAAGCCTATTTTTAGGGATGTTCCAATACATACAAGCCATCCAGTTAGTGTAATTTCTTCTATCCTTTTTCCAAGTAAGAACTTTGGCTCTAACCATGTTTTCAATACCCTTCACAATGGTGTCTAGAGAATTGAAGACATGCTTAAAGCACCTCGAATTCCTTTCCATCCAGATGCAGTAGATCGTAGTAGTGAAAGAAAGGGATCTAATCTTGTCACATAAGGAATTTGTAGAGTGGTTAACAGTGGCCAAGGATAAGTCTCTATTCCAACTTTGAAACTTCCTGTACCGCTGATTCCTAAGCATCACCTCCTCCCATATACTCTTGTTAAGGCTGCATTGAGAGAAAAGGTGGTTATATGTTTCCCTCTTAGAACCACATACCCCACACAGGTCATCCTCAGAAATACCCCATTCAAATAATTTGTCCTTAGTGTTGATGGCCTTTCGAAATACTAACCAAGCAATGAAAGAACACTTAGGAATGAAAACCTTGCTCCAAACAAAATTGCTCCAAGTAACAGTAGGCTTGTGGGTATTCAATAGCTCCCAAGCAGATGCAATGGTGAAAGTCCCTTTCTTGGAAGGATGCCAAACCACAAAGTCATTTCCCTCAAGAATTGCAGGTATGTTAGCATTCTCCACTTCATTTAATTCCCAGGTCACAGTTGAGGGCCATCTCCACTCCATTTGATGGATGAAATCAGAAACTTTAGCTTTTAGACTACTAGCTGAGTCGTACACAATGTTGTTCCCATAAAGGGGAAACAGTGGCCCATTTGGATGCCACAAATCAAACCACATAAAGGTTTGAGTCCCATTCCCAATGAATGTTTTGATTTGTCTTCTAAACTTTTCTCGTATCTTAAGAATTTTCCTCCAACTCCATGATGCATCATTTGGTATACTCAAAGCCCATATGCTCCTCCCTTTAATTTTGTATATATTGCACCACTTAATCCATAAACTATCCTTCTTAGTGCATAGATTCCATAAGTGCTTAGCCATGGCAGCAATGTTCCATGTCTCTAGACTCTTGATATTTAGCCCTCCTTCCTCTAGAGACACACCCAAGCAACTTTAGCACCTTTACTGTTAGTCTCATTCCCTTTCCACAGATAATTCTTCATAATTTGCTCAATCTTCTTTTTTATGATGCTTTTAGGCAAAATAAAGGTGCAAGCCCAATAGACTTGTATGCTGAAAATGACAGTCTTCACAAGGAGGAGTCTACCTGCAAAACTTAAAAACTTATTAGTCCAGCATTTGACTCTAATGGTGATCCTATCCACCAGGATCTGGCAATCCTCCTTTTTCAGCCTAGTAGTAATGAGAGGCGCCCCTAGATATTTAAATGGGGGTGCCCATGTTGAATGCCCAAGATAGAAGAAATCTCCTGAATCCCATCCATATTGATCCTAGCAGTGAAGAGACTACTTTTATCTAAGTTAACCATAAGTCCCGAATAGGAACTAAAATCAGCAATGGCATCCTTAACAATTCTGCAAGACTCTTTATCCCCACCAGTAAAAACTACCAAGTCATCAGCAAAACTAAGATGGGTGAGGGACATCTCCTTGCATTTAGGATGGTATTTGAAAAGGGCAGATTCAGTAGCTTTGGAGATAATCCATGTGAACACTTCCATCACAAGCAGGAACATATAGGGAGATAAAGGATCTCCTTGTCTAAGCCCTCTCCTACCAGGAAAAAACCCATTCAGCTCACCATTCAAATTAATAGAGAACCTGGTAGTGGTCACACACATAGTAATCCACCCAATGACCTTAGAGGGAAACCCAAACTGCACCAAAAGATTAAGCAAGAAATCCCAGCTAACCAAATCATATGCTTTGAGCATATCAATCTTGATAACACATCTAGGAGGGGGGGAGTCCCTATGATAGTTCCTCATCAACTCTTGGAGTAAAAGGATATTGTCAGCAATAGACCTTCCCTCCACAAAAGCAGCTTGGTTATTACTGATAGATATTGTCAGCAATAGACCTTCCCTCCACAAAAGCAGCTTGGTTATTACTGATAAGGATAGGCATCAGCTTCTTTAGCCTACGAGTGATCACTTTGGATATGCATTTGTAGATGGTGTTACAGCATGATATAGGTCTGAAATCCTTCATAGAAACAGGAGTAGCCATCTTAGGAATTAAAGCCAAGGCAGTACAGTTCCACTGATCAAAGAACATACTAGTATCAAAGTACTTTATTGCTTCACACACATCATCCCCCACAAGTTGCCAGTTTTCTTTAAAGAAATGGCTATTGAAACCATCAGATCCAGGAGCCTTGTCAGACCCAATTGCAAACATAGCTGCCTTAATCTCATCATGGGAGACATCTGCTTCTAATAAATCTGCTTGGTGAGAGTTGAGTTTAGTCTTTATTACCTCCCTAAGAACATCATCAGCATCCTAACACTGCACCATATTCCCAAAAAGATTCTGAAAGTATCTCACAGACTCCCTAGCCACCTTCTCACATCCTTCCACCCTCACCCCCATATCATTCTCAATGCTAACAATTTTCCTTCTAACCAAGTTTTGATTAACCTTCTTATGGAAGAAAGCATTGTTCTGATCACCAAGCTGCAACCACTTAGTCCTAGCCTTTTGCCTTAAGAAGGACTCTTCATCATTCCTCATGTAAGTGCACTTCTCCCTCATCTCTTTCTCCTCCATTTGCACCTCCTCATTGGATCCATCGCTGTCCAAAGCTCTCTGAAGATTATCCAGCTTACTCTTTATGTCAGTTACCTGAATGGAGATTCTGTTAAAAAACTTCTTATTAAAATGCTTTAAGGAAACTTTCACTCTATTCAGCTTCCTAAACAGCCTCATCATCGGGTTACCATCCATCACAACATCCCATGCCTCAATAAGAATGGGCATGAATTCCTGGTGATTCATCCAGAAATTAAAAAACTTGAAAGGCTTAGGCTTCCAGTTGGTACTGTAATCCAGAAGAGTAATAATAGGGCTATGGTCTGAGATTCCACACGGCAAGGTGATTGCCTGAGAGTTAGGAAATACTTCATTCCATATGTCATTGTGCAGTACCCTATCAATCCTTGATTGCACATTATTGCAACCAAGATGATTTTTATTCCAAGTAAACCAAAGCCCACTATTTACCATGTCATCTGCATTGAGATCCCTTAAACAGTTATTAAACTCATCAGTAGCAGCAGTGTCTATGCCATTAATACCTTTTTTCTCATCCTGATTTCTAACTACATTAAAATCACCCATAAGAATCCAAGGCCTATCATTAACCACAACTTTGTTCTCTATAAGATATTCCCATAAGCTCCTTCTATTTTCAGTCATATTGTCCCCATAGATGAAAGTGGCATAAAAGGAATAATTGGTTCCTATAATCTTCACATTGCAAAACAAAGCTTGTCTATGAGTACCAACCACCTTAATATTTAGAATCTTGGGATTCCATCCCACAATCACCCTAGCCACTCCACCATCCATGGGGCAATTGTGAACATACTCCCACTGGTAAAAACACATACTTTTAACATTCTCTAAGTTATTCCTCCTGATCTTAGTCTCAACTAAACAAATCAGATCTAGCTTATTATCCTTGATCAACTTATCCACTTCAATTTGTTTATGGGAGGAATTAAGCCCCCTAATGTTCCATGTTCCCATCTTGGTCATCTAAATTTATTTGATTTGTTGCCTGATCTCCTCTTGTCATTCCTGTTGCTTCTGAACACCCCTTTACCATCCACTCTATCCCCCTTGTCAAACTCATCTACTGCCTTAATTTTCAGAACCAACCCAGATGGAACAGGGTTATCCATAGTCAAATCATCTTTGTCTATCTCCAGAACTTCTGAGGGGTTAGAGGTCATAGCACTGTCAGTCCTGCTTCCCCTTACTTCATTCACTTTATTACTGCCCTCCACACTTGGATTTCCTTTTATTGTCCCCCCCACAGTTATCTAGATCAACAGGAGAAAGGTTCTCAGAGTTCTCAGTCTGATGGCCTTTGTGCTGCACTATAGGATCCTCCTCTAATTCAGCCTCTAAGATGTCAAATTGATTATAAGTTGTAACTTTAGTAAGGCCAAAATTCCTCCTACCTTCCTTTGCAGCCTTTCCTTCTTCAATTAGAGCTCCTTTTATCAACACTCCACTAGTGGTAGCATCGGTACCTGTAGGGGTTTTGATACCCTTGTGTTGAACTTGAGTCCACCCTTCTTCAAGGGCCTTCTGAACCTTTAGCTTACTTTTGTATGGGAAGACCTCCACTCTATTATTTATTGCCACCCATGCCTTCTTAGCCTTAGGACAGTTAACCATTCCATGCCCAAATATTACACACTTGACACATGAAGATGGTTTTTCTTGATACTCCACTCCAACCTCAGCATATGATCCATCCTCCATTCTAACTTCAATAGTTTTGGGATAATCTTCCATGACTTTTAGTTCCACACATATTCTGGCAAAACTAATTCTTTGCATTCCTTCTGTAATAGTATCATCATACAATGGAGATTTGAGACAATTTAAGCACTTGTTATTGCACCCTATTTTGAAAATGCTCCCGCTTCTCTCTAAAAAACCATCAGCCAAACACAACCCTAAAACTACCACTGCCTTACCCTACCAATCTACCTCCGGCCACCTTAACCTATAGGCTACCATGAACAAACTACCTCCGGCCATTCGTGGTGGGTGGGCTCGTAACCCTATCCCTTCCCATACGTCCTCGAACACGGATGGGAACTCCCAGAGGCGTAACCCCCCTTTGGAAGTTGCTAGATTTGTTCCTTTTGATGCAGTGAGATTTCCCTCCAATCAAGATAGCGGCCTGGGAATGGAGTCTGGTCCGATTGATATTCAAGATTCAATTGACAAGGAAGAAAATGAAGAGGGACAAATTGTTGCCTTAGAAGATACGATTCAGGACTCTAAGATTGTAGAGATGTACAAGGAATTCATGAAGCATAAAGGGTTCTCATATGAGGATGTTCTGCAACATGGAAGAGCCATAAACGAAAGCAAGGACTCCACCAATACTGGGGATGGAGATATGAGAGGGATAAGGCAAGAAGCAGGGGATTGTAATGGTAGTGGACCTATTCCATGCTCCCCCAAGAACGTTGCTGTGGAGAAATCTTGGAAGGATGTTGTTGCCAATAAAAGATACCCCAAGCTTCGACTCACATATCATCCCCCCACTATTTCTGATAACAGGATCACTGTGGCCCCTCCAGTGGAGATAGCAGCTAATGGATATGCTAAATGGGAGAATAGCATGGTGGGTTGCTTTCTGGGAAGGAAATTACCTTACACCTTAGTTTGCAATATAGCACATAAGTTATGGAACAAGTTTGGCCTCAAACAGATTGTGGGTCACAACAATGGTTTCTATTTCTTTATGTTTGATAATGCTAATATGAGGGATGAGGTAATTGACAATGGCCCATGGCATTTTGTGGGGAACCCAATTATCATCCAAAAATGGGCTCCAAACTTCTCTTTCAGCAAAGACTCAACTTCAGTGATTCCTATTTGGGTCAAATTTCATGACATTCCTGTCCAGTTATGGACAGAGGAGGGGCTGAGCTATGTGGCTAGCTCAGTTGGAATACCAATGTATGCTGATACTATAACTGAAGGAATGCAGAAAATCAGTTTTTCTAGGATATGTGTGGAGTTAAAAGTCATGGGAGAATACCCAAGGACCATTGATATTAAAATGGAGGATGGGTCCATTGTTGTGGTTGCAGTTGAGTACCAAGAAAAACCTCCATCGTGTATCAAATGTGTCATTTTTGGTCATGATCTCCTCAATTGTCAGAAGGCCAAGAAGGCATGGGTGGCAACTAACAACAAAGAGATGATGTATCCTTTCAAAAGTCAGACTGAGATTCAGAAGGCCTTAGAAGAGGAATGGACCCAAGTGCAATGCACAACCAATAAGAATCATAATGACAAGAGGGCAACAAAACCAAAAGAAGTTCAGGCCGAGGTAGGGATCAATCTAGTTCCTAATGCCAGGAATGATCCAGTAGCAGGGCAGCCTGAGGTAGTTACTAAGCCAGTGTTAGAAGAAGGGGATAAGAGCATAAATTCCCCTAATCCATTTGATATTTTGGAGACTGAGAATGAAGATCCTCTAATGTCCACTCCTGCACCAGCTGGCTTGGTTCTTAAGATTAAGGCAGTTGATGAACTTGACAAGGGGCTGGAAAGGGGAGGAGACAAAGGTGGAGGCAATGAGTTACCTGGGAGTAACAAGAAAGGGAAGAAGAAATCAGGTAACAAAGTTAAGAAGTTTAGACGACCAGAATGGGTACATGGAATATAAGGGGCCTTAATGCTCCCCATAAGCACGTGGAGGTGGTTAAACTAATAAAGGATAATAGATTAGACCTTATCAGTCTTGTGGAAACTAAGATTAGAAGGAACAATATGGAGACTATTAAAAGTTCTTGCTTCTATCATTGGGAGTATATCCATAATTGCCCCACGGATGGGGGTGTGGATAGAGTGATTGTGGGCTGGAACCCAAATATTCTGAAGATTGAGGTGATCTACACTCATAGACAGGCCCTGTTCTGCCTTGTAAATATCATTGGTACCAGCTACTCCTTCCATGCTACCTTCATATATGGGGAAAACCTTCCTGAGCAGAGGAGATGCCTTTGGACTTTCCTTAGAGAAAATAAATTGGTGGTTAATGATGGGCCTTGGATACTAATGGGGGATTTTAATGTGGTCAGATGCCAGGAGGAAAAAATGGGAGTATTGGGTATTGATAGAGTTGCTGCTGAGGAGTTTAATGATTGTCTGAATGAGCTAAATGCGGATGATATGGTCAATAGTGGGTTATGGTTCACCTGGAATAGGAATCAGAGGGGTGACAATAATGTTCAATCGAGGATTGATAGAGTCATACACAATGATAGGTGGGCTGCTCTCTTCCCTAATTCACAAGCTATTACCCTTCCTTATGGAATTTCGGACCACAGTCCCATTATCACCATTATGGATAACACTATTACTTGGAGACCTAAGCCATTCAAGTTCTTCAACTTCTGGATGAATCACGATGAGTTTATGCCTACTATCATTGAAGCTTGGGATGTTGATGTGGATGGGAACCCAATGCAGAAGCTCTTCAAGAAGCTGAATAGAGTCAAGGCCTCTTTGAAGCACTTTAATAGGATGTTCTTTAACAAGATTTCAGCAATGGTTGCTGATTCCAAGTCTAAGCTTGATGCTATCCAAAGTGAACTGGACAGAGATGGTGCTAATAGGGAGAAGCAGGATGCTGCTAAGGCGATGAGAATCAAATATGCTAAGCTTAGGAATGAGGAGGAGTCATTCCTTAGACAGAAGGCTAGAGTTAAGTGGCTGCAGCTGGGAGACCAAAATAATACTTTCTTTCATAAGAAAGTAAATCAAAATGTGGCTAGAAGGAAAATTTTGAGCATAGATGATGATCATGGTGTGAGAATTGAAGGGAAAGAGCAGGTGGCTGGAGAAGCTGTGAAATTTTTTGGGAACTTGTTAGGGACTAGGTCGCAATGTATTGATGCTAACACTGTTTTGGGGGAGGTGATTAAGAATAAATTCACCTCTAATCAAGCTGAGTTATTGGAGAAAGAGGTCACACATGATGAAATCAAAGAGTCAATGTTTGGAATTGGGTCTGACAAGGCCCCTGGTCCGGATGGCTTTAACAGCTATTTCTTTAAAATGAATTGGCAGCTTGTGGGGGAAGAGGTGTGTGAGGCTATAAAATTCTTTTTCGATAATGGGAGTTTCTTCAACCAGTGGAACTGTACCAGCCTGGCTTTGATTCCTAAGGTTGCAGCCCCTAGAAGTATGAGGGATTTCAGACCTATATCGTGCTGCAACACCTTGTACAAGTGCATCTCCAAAGTTATTACTTGCAGGCTTAAGAAGATGATGCCAGACCTCATTACTAATAATCAGGCTGCCTTTGTTGAAGGCAGATCCATAGCTGATAACATCCTGCTATTACAAGAGTTAATGAGAAATTATCATAGGGACTCTAACCCTCCTAGATGTGCAATTAAGATAGATATTCTTAAAGCCTATGATACAGTGAGCTGGGACTTCCTGATGCAGCTATTGACTCATGTTGGATTCCCCCCCAAAGTCATTGGGTGGATCTCCAAGTGTGTGACTACTACCAGGTTCTCCATTAACCTGAATGGGGAACTGAATGGGTTTTTTCATGGGAAAAGAGGGCTCAGGCAGGGAGACCCTCTCTCTCCATATCTTTTCCTGCTAGTGATGGAGGCTTTCTCTGGGATTATTTCTAAAGCTGCTGAATTAGACCTGTTCAGTTATCACCCCGGGTGCAAGGAGATGGCCCTAACTCATCTTAGTTTTGCTGATGATCTGATAGTTTTTGCTGGTGGGGACAGGGTGTCTTGCAGCATTGTGAAGGAGGCCATATCAGAGTTCAGCTCTTTAACTGGGCTTATGGTCAACTTGGAGAAGAGCAGCCTCTTCACTGCTGGGGTTAATGTGGATGGGATTCAGGAGATCTCCTCTATTCTGGGAATACAGCACAACTCCCCTCCTTTCAAATATCTGGGGGTTCCTCTCATCACAACTAGGTTGAAGAAGGAGGATTGCTCTCACTTGGTGGAAAGGATAACTATGAGAACCAGATGTTGGACTAATAAATTCCTGAGTTTTGTAGGTAGGATCCTCCTTGTGAAGACTGTGATTTTCAGCATCCAAGTGTATTGGGCAAGCATTTTTATCCTGCCCAAGAGCATCATTAAAAAAATTGAGTAGATTATGAGGAATTACTTATGGAAAGGGGATGAGGCTAATAGCAAAGGGGCAAAAGTTGCTTGGAAGGATATTTGTGTATCTCTGGATGAGGGGGGGCTAAATATCAAGTGTCTAGAGACTTGGAACAGAGCAACTATGGCTAAGCATTTGTGGAATCTTTGCAGTAAGAAGGACAGCCTATGGATCAAATGGTGCAACATTTATAAGATCAAGGGAAGGAGCATCTGGGCTCTGAGTATCCCAAATGATTCTTCATGGAGCTGGAGGAAAATCCTAAAGAGCAGAGAGAAGTTTAGAAGCAAAATAAAGACCATCATTGGGAATGGAAATCATGCTTTTATGTGGTTTGATAATTGGCACCCTAATGGCCCGCTGCACCCCTTATATGGGGGAAACATTGTGTATGACTCTGCTAGTAATCTAAAAGCAAAAGTTTCTGATTTTATCCACCACTTGGAGTGGAGATGGCCTTCAACTGTGACTTGGGAGCTGAATGAAGTTAAGAATGCTATTCTTCCTACTATTCAGGATGCAAATGATAATGTTGTGTGGCTGCCCTCTAATAATGGGAAGTTCACCATAGCTTCTGCTTGGGATCTTTTAAAGGCACATAAGCCTATGGTTAACTGGAGCAAGTTTGTGTGGAGTAAGGTGTGCATCCCTAAATGCTCTTTCATTACCTGGTTGGTGGTTAGGAGGGCCATCAACACTAAAGTTAATCTACATGAGTGGGGGGTTTCTATGGATGACCTGTGTGAGTTATGTGGGAATGAGAGGGAGACATATAACCACTTGTTCACTCAGTGCAGCCTTAGTAAAAGTATATGGCAAGAGGTGTGGCTAAGAAACCAATGCTATAGGGATACCCTGGATTTAAATAGTGAGTTGGATATGGCTACTATTAACCACTCTACGAAGACTCTATGCGATAAGGTAAGATCCTTATCCTTTACTACTACTATCTACTGCATTTGGATGGAAAGGAATGCTAGATGCTTCAAGCATGTCTCCAATTCCCTTGACTCCATTGTGAAGGGCATTGAAAACATGGTTCGGGCAAAAGTGCTTACTTGGAAAAAGGACAGAAGGAACTATGCAAACTGGATGGCTTGTATGTATTGGAACATTCCTGAAGATAGGCTTATGTACTAAGGATTAGTCTAGTTTTGGCTCTTCTTGTTGTTTTGTTTGCCTTTGGGGTATGCCCTGGGGTTTCCTTTCTTTTGTTAAGGTTTTTTCCTCTGTAAATTCTTAGTTTTTATATATACTCAATCTTTCCCAAAAAAAAGTATCATCATACAATGGTATTCCAACTGAGCTAGCAACATAGCTCAACCCCTCCTCTGTCCATAATTGAATAGGGATATTATGGAACTTCACCCAGACAGGGATCTTTGATGTTGAGTCTTTAGCAAAAGAGAAATTTGGAGTCCATTTCTGGATGATAATTGGGTTCCCCACAAAATGCCATGGCCCATTGTCAATGACCTCATCCCTCATATTAGCATTCTCAAACATGAAAAAGTAATTGCCATTATTATGTCCCACAATTTTTTGGAGGCCAAATTTATCCCATAATCTATGGGCAATATTGCATACCAGAGTTTAGGGCAGGCTCCTACCCAGGAAGCATCCAACCATACTATTTTCCCATTTCGCATAACCACATGTAGCCACTTCCAGAGGTGGGGAAACAATGATCCTTTTATCAGTTATTGAAGGGGCATGGTATGTTAATCTAAACTTTGGGTATCTCTTGTCAGCAACAACTTCCTTCCATGATTTATCCCCAGCCTTATTTGGGGTAGAACAGGGTATAGGTCCAAATTCATTCTTACTCGCACCTTCTTTCGTACATTCCTTTTCTTCATTCTTGCAGCTCTCCCCAACAGAGTTGGAGCCTTCTTCTCTTTGTACACTTCCTCTACCTTGCATAATATCCTCATAGGAGAAGCCCTTCATTTCCAGAAATTCGTTATACTTCTTCTTCTCTTCACTCCAATCGTCCCATCCATGTTCATGTATGGAGGCTTTTGGAATACTGCCTACTGGGGCTACATTTTCTTCCGAGGCCATAATTTGGCTATCTTCAAATTCATCCTTATCACTATGTTCAGTCAAAACCTCCGGACCAGGCTCCATTCCGGCTCCATTTTCATGAGTTGAACAAATGGGAACTTCCACTGCGTCATAGGGAATAAATTTTGCTGTATCCAGAGGGGTAGTGCGTATCTTTGGCTGCCCAACCAGGGCAATAGTATCTTGCGACTGGGAGGCATTGATTATCCTATCTCCACATATGGGCGGAGGCAGGTTGTTCATGGTGTCTCAGAGGTTTGTGTTACCTGAGATGATGTCGGCGGGATATTTTAGGTTGAGAATATGATGATTCCATGACTTGGTTGTTTTAGTTTAAATCCATGGTGTGACTTTTAGTATCTTATTTTGTATGAAAATTGAAAAATAAAAAATAGTTTCTGAATATGTTTCATACTTACCTTGGCATGTGCGTAGGTACAAAGATTGAAGATCATGATGTTGCACACCCTGATGAGAAAAGCTTTGAGAATTGACGAAGATGTTTGAAGAACAGTTTGAGGTCTTGTAAATTTATTCATGGGAGGGTAGATTTGTATAGGCATTTTGGTTTTTGATAATTCGGATTTTTTATGTATGTACCGGCATAAACATAGGAGGAGTTGTAAGGACATAATTTTTATAAGTCCGTTATCAATTTATTATGTCGTATACTGCTACACTGTCGAAGAGCATCCAAGTGCCATCTACATCAAAACGGATCCGAATTAATCAAGTTATTCATCATTCAAGACTTCACAAAGTTTACTTTGGTAAGGTTATGTTTTAAATACCTTAACTTTACACTTAGAGCTTTTGGGATATTTTTATAAAATATTTTCTAAGTGTTGGAGCGGTCTTTTTTGTCAAAATTTGAGAATGGGTATTTTTTCTAAGTCTTGGAACGGACTTTAAAATAATATTTTTTGACGTAGCAGTCGTTCAAATGACTTAGCACTGTCGTTCGAGCAACATATGCATGTCCTTCGTTCACGTGAAACCCTTATCTCGTTCAAACGAGCTCGATTTTCGAGGCGGCACGATTTTCTATAAAAACTCATTATGTGGTTTCATTTTATTTAAGAAGTCCCAGCTTTTTACATAACAAAAAAACTACGAAAGCAGAATTCTTTTGGCTTCTTCCTTTTAGGGTTTAATCCCTTTTTTGGTTTTCAATTCACAAAACTCCCATATGCTTTAGTGAATTGTTTTGGTGTTTGAAGAACACACTTTGCTGTTGTTTACTCTTGTGGGGAGGATAACCTACATCGAGAAGACTGCATGTCTAGGATTGTGGTCCTTGTGGTATAATTGCGTGTGAACCATTGCTATTTTGTTTCTTGCCGTTGCTTTAGAGGTTTGTCGAAGACACCGTGCGTTACTCTTGGGGGTGAAAGCAAGATTGTATGTAAGTCAATGGTCTTGTAAACTTGTCAGAGTTCTAGAAATAAAAAGATTTTGCCCTTCTGGAATTTTTCCTTAAACTTTTGTCGCATGCTTTATTTACTTATAGATTGACACACGCACACACGTAGTTGAATGGTTTGGGGCTGAATTACTTTGTATTAAAAATAGACTCTTATTAAATTAGGTTTAATTGGAAACTTGCGAATAATTTGAAATAGGTATCACACACCGCAGTTAGTCACGTTTTACAAATTGGTATCATATAAGAGCCGTCTGTGAGGTTGTATGTTTTGTTTTAAAACGGTGAAGGGCTACGAAAGATTATTTTTTTTATCCTTTGCGATTAAGCCGCTGTTTAAATTGGACCTAAAAAATTGAGGAATTTTATTATCCGGGGTCCAAAGAGGTTTAAAAGAGCCCAAAAAGATTTAAAGGCAATAAAAAGAAATTCATGCCAATTATGGGCCATTTATGTTTTTGAACCAATTCTTCAAAGTTTGAGAATTTAGTTTATTCACCTCTAAAAGAAAATATATATGAGGGAGTTTGGTTGGAGATTTTATAATGGGTTTCCACGTCCTTGAAAGTCTTGAAAAAAGAGTTAAATAGTTTTGGACATTATTGGTGAGGAAATCACTTTGACTTTGATTTGTTGATTTGCATAAGACAATGTCATTTAAATTCAACAAATTTTTACACCTAAAAATACTTTTGATGTTCATTCGTTAGGGGTACACGTATGCATCGTGCACTTATGATTGATTGAGTTTATTTACCTATCGAACGTGTTCACACCCATACATTCCATTTCCATGACTCTAATTAAATAAGGTTTAATTGGAAACTTGCGAATAATTTGAAATCGGTTTCACACACCGTAGTTAGTCACGTTTTACATGTAATGTTATTGTTGAGGTTTGGAAAGAGATTAGATTCAAGAACCAGGAATATAGAGATGCTCTATGTTGGGTTGATGAGTTGGGTAATGCTATTTCCAATTTTTGGGGGAATAATTTTTATCATAGAATTAGATGTTTATCCTTTTCATCCATTGTCTACTGAATTTGGTTGGAAAGGAATGAGAGTCTCTTTAATGGTAGGTAAAAAAGTATTGACTTGATTGTGAAGGATATAGAGGTTATGGTTAGAGCTAGAGCCTTGAATTGGAAAATTGGGAGGAGAAGCTATGTTAATTGGATGGCATGTCTGAACTGGGGTATTCCAGAAAGTGTGTTATCTTAATGTTTTTGTTTTGAGCTTGGCCTTAGGCAAGTGATGTTTGGGTGTTTCCTGGCGAGTATGCCCCCAGGTTTTTGGTTTTATATGGAGCTTTGCTCTTGTAATTGTTCTTGGTTCTAATATACATAATGTTTCCCAAAAAAAAGACAAAAAAATTCAACAAGCTCATTGGGTGAACAATCAGAATCTAGAATGACCATGCTCTCTAAAGGGTAAGGACCTCATCTATGCTGGGAGGAATATCATCACCCTTTTTGGTCTCATCGTCTTCGCCAATGTTGTCCTTTAGCACCTCGAAGATAGCAACTGAGCCCTCAAAAGCTTCAACGGTTGTCACCTTGCCCTTCCTAGGTGAAAGCCTCAACTCCTTCCACCACCCAACAACAATTTTGGAAGCCTCGGGCATCCCTCAAGAATAGGTTGCCTTGTTTGGAGGTCCGTGACCATTTTTGTACAAGTACTTGGGGCTTCTCAAGATCTCAAACGGAGTAGCCGCTAGCTTCAGGGCCTCCATTACCTTTAGGATTCCTCACGATTGAAATTAACAGGTCTTGATAGAAAAATAAAGTTTGTATTACCTAGGACCTAAAGAATAAGATCTTGAAGTTGAAATAAGAGTCACCCAGATTTGGGGGAGTACATAAAATATGGGAAAAATGAACTTCTCCACAGGGTTTGGAGTGTCCCACGCCTCACCAACGAAGAAGAACCTCTCCTTCTGTAAGGAAAAAATTCTAATTGAGTAAATTTGTTTGTAATTGGCTTAATTCTAGACAAAACATTTGAGTCATAGGTTATGCTTTGTATTGTCGATCTCGTTCCTATGACAGAACTGATGAAGACATAGCGACCAAGCTTCAAAGATGGATACGCATCGTGTAATGTTTTGTGCTAAATTTGTCTTCACGTTTCTCGAATATCTTGTAGGTATAGATGCATTTAGAATATGATCCTTGAAAATATTTTGAGTGTTTATATTTTAAACAAAATCTTTTGGAATAATTTTAAATATTTTTTGGAGAAAAATATTTTTGGGGTTTTTAAGTTCGTTAGAATGAATTTTAGACTTTGTTAGAATGAGATACAGGGCACGTTAAAATGAAGCTAGAAACTTATTGGAACGAACTTTATACCTCGTTAGAATGTATTTCCAACGTATCAAACAGGCACTCTTTGTTGACAGAAGGCCAGCCATAGAAAGATCGTGGGAACTTTGTTAAAATGAACTTTGCATGTTCGTTTGAACGAGAGTGGTTCTCGTTAGAACAAAAACAAGCAGTTCATTCGAACGAAATATAGGTTTTCGTTTGAATGAACTCGCCGCCTCGAAAATTATGGTGTACTATTTATAAGCGTGTTGGACTCAAATTTTTCAAGAACTTTTGGCAAAAATCAATTTTCTACCTATTTACCAAAGTTCCAAAATCCTAGTTTCACCCCATTTGTTTATAGATCCAAGTTTCCATATTCTTATGATTTGAGATCTTTTTTGGGGGTAAATTAAGTATATAGAAGAAAGAAATTAAACAGGGCAAAGCCCAATGATTTACATCTCACTTAGAGCAAAGAGACAACAAAACATCAACATCTTATACAAGTTATACAAGTTATGGGCTACTACAACAATGAAATTAAAACATGAGGTTGTGGGGCAGGCCCCATTGGTTGCAAGACATCCAATTGGTGTAGATCCTCCTCGATGGCTTCTAATTTTTAGCTTTTTCAATCACCATATCACCGATGTCCTGGACAACTTGAGAGTTATTTTTAGCACCTATAAGGTGGAGTCTTTTATTCCTCTCGATCCACGCACAATAGGTGGTGGTAGAGAAGGAAATATTCCTAGCTTTAGAAATGAGATTCTTCTTAGCAACCTCAGCAATAGCAAATCCCAACTCAATCTCCCAGCTTTCCACAGCTTTGTAACTATGGTTCCTAGTGTGAATCTCCTCCCATACATGACTGGTAAAAGGGCATTAGGAGAAAAGATGGTTAATGTCTTCAATCCCATTACGGCACAAGAGGCAAGAAGCCTCATTAATAATTCCCCAGTCAAGCATCTTTGCTTTAGTGACAAGAGATCTTTTGTAGATCATTCATAGAATGAATACACATTTAGGAATGTTGCATTTGTTCCACACTACCTTATACCACTGGATAAAAAGAACGGAAGGCCTCAACACCTCATAGGCATACTTTGTGGAGAAAGCCCCATTAACATTGGGAGACCAAGTAGATTTATCAGTAATTATAGGGGAGATAGAAGGAAGGAAGGAGTTTCTAATATCATTGAGCTCCCAAGTAACTGTAGATGGCCACATTCAGCTAGAGTCATGAATGAAGTTATCCACTTTGACCAAATAGTTTCTAGCAGCATCATAAATGGTTTTATCGCCATAGAAGGGTTAAAGAGGCCCAAGAGGATGCCAATTATCAAACCACATGAAGGTATCATTACCATTGCCAATGATAACTCTAATTAGGGTCTTACATTCCTATCTTAATTTTAGAATCTTCCTCCAGCTCCAGCTTGAATCAATGGTAATGTTGAGCGCCCAAATGCTTCTTCTTTTGATTTTATAGATGTTTCACCATTTCACCCATAGACTGTCCTTCTTAGTATAGAGGTTCCACAAGTGCCTCATGATTGCATCTTTATTCCAAGCTTCAATGCTTTTGATACCTAGACCACCAGCCTCTTTAGGCTTATATATATCTTCCCAAGCAACTTTGGAACCACAGTGCTTAAGCTCCGGATCATTCCACAGAAAGTCCCTAAGAATTTGGTTCATTCGATTCAAAATGCCCTTATGCAGTAAGCAACATACTAGCCCAATACACTTGTATGCTGAAGAGGACATAAATAATGAGTTAGAGTCTACCAGCATAGCTTAACATCTTTTTTTTTTGGGAATTTAATTGTATATATAAAAAGACCAAAAGATATACAGAGGAAGAAACCCCTCACAGAACAAGAAAACCCTAGGGCATACCCCACAGGCAAACAGGCCAACCAGGCCGGAACCAAACAAAACCTAAACTAGAAGTTTATCTTCAGGGATATTCCAGTACATACAAGCCATCCAGTTAGTAAAACTCCTTCTGTCCTTCTTCCATGTGAGAGCTTTTGCTCTAACCATGTTTTCAATACCCTTGATAATAGAATCAACGGAATTGGAGACATGCTTAAAGCATCTAGAATTCCTCTCCATCCAAATGCAATAGATAGTGGTAGTAAAGGAGAGGGATCTAGTCTTGTCACAAAGGGTCTTCGTAGAATGGTTAACAGTAGCCAAACCCAACTCACTATTCAAACCCTGGCCATCCCTGTAATATTGGTTCCTAAGCATCACCTCCTCCCAAATACATTTACTAAGGCTGCACTGAGAGAACAAATGGTTATATGACTCCCTTTCAGTCCCACATAACTCACACAGGTCATCCACAGAAACTCCCCATTCATGTAATTTAACTTTAGTGTTGATGGCCTTCCTAACCACCAACCAAGTTATGAAAGAGCATTTAGGGATACAAACCTTACTCCACACAAACTTGCTTCAGTTGACCATAGGCTTATGGGCCTTTAAAAGTTCCCAAACGGACGCAA
Organism: Sambucus nigra; assembly: GCA_949130495.1. Taxonomy (NCBI): domain Eukaryota; kingdom Viridiplantae; phylum Streptophyta; class Magnoliopsida; order Dipsacales; family Adoxaceae; genus Sambucus; species Sambucus nigra. The sequence goes on along the minus strand of OX422209.1, from coordinate 657,650,873 downwards.
TGGTGAACATTCCATGATTTGATGGAAGCCAAACAAAGTATCAGTTCCCTCGTGGATTGTAGGAAGAGTAGCATTCTTCACTTCATTCAGCTCCCATGTCACTCTTGATGGCCATCTCCACTCCAAATGGTGAATAAAATCTGACACTTTAGCTTTTAGATTGCTAGCAGAATCATAGACAATGTTATCCCCATAAAGGGTATGTAAAGGGCCATTAGGGTGCCAATTATCGAACCACATAAAAGCATGCGCACCATTCCCAATGCAGGTCTTGATTTGACTTCTAAACTTCTCTCTGTTCTTGAGGATTTTCCTCCAACTCCATGAAGAATCATTTGGGATACTCAAAGCCCATATGCTTCTTCCTTTGATCTTGTAAGTATTACACCACTTGATCCATAAGCTGTCCTTCTTACTACAAAGATTCCACAAATGCTTCGCCATAGCCGCTGTGTTCCACGTCTCTAAACATTTAATATTGAGCCCTCCTTCATCAAGAGAAACACAAAGATCCACCCAAGCAACTTTAGCCCCTTTGCTATTAGCCTCATCCCCTTTCCATAAGTAATTTCTCATAATTTGCTCAATCTTCTTTATAATACTCTTGGGCAGAATAAAAATGCTAGACCAATATACCTGAATGCTGAAAATCACAGTTTTCATAAGAAGGAGCCTACCTGCAAAACTCAAGAACTTATTAGTCCAACATCTAGTTCTCATAGTTATTCTATCCACCAAGTGAGAGCAGTCCTCCTTCTTCAACCTAGTTGTGATGAGAGGAACCCCAAGATATCGAAATGGAGGGGTCCCATGCTGAATGCCAAGAATAGTTGAAATGTCCTGAATCTCATCCTCACTAATCCCTGCAGTGAAAAGGTTGCTCTTCTCTAAGTTGATCATCAGCCCAGATAAGGAGCTAAACTTTGATGTTGCCTCCTTCACAATGCTGCAGGAAACAGTGTCCCCTCCAGCAAAGACAATTAAATCATCAGCAAAACTAAGGTGAGTCAATGCTATCTCCTTGCATCTTGGGTGAAAACTGAACAGGTCTGATTCTGTAGCTTTAGTAATTATCCCAGAGAAAACCTCCATCACAAGCAAGAAAAGGTAGGGAGAGATAGGGTCCCCCTGCCTGAGCCCTCTTTTCCCATGAAAGAAGCCCTTAAGTTCCCCATTCATGCTAATGGAGAATCTGGTAGTAGTCACACATTTGGTGATCCACCCAATGACTTTGGATGGGAAACCAACATGGGCCAACAGCTTTATCAAAAAGTCCCAGCTCACAGTATCATATGCTTTCAGAATATCTATCTTGATTGTACATCTCGGAGGCCAAGAGTCCCTATGATAATTCCTCATTAACTCCTGTAATAACAAGATATTATCAGCAATGGATCTACCTTCAACAAAGGCAGCTTGATTAATACTAATAAGGCCAGGCATCAACTTCTTTAGCCTGCAAGTGATCACTTTGGAAATACACTTGTACAAGGTGTTACAGCAAGAGATGGGTCTGAAGTCCCTCATACTTCTAGGGGTAGCTACCTTTGGGATTAAAGCCAGAGCAGTACAATTCCACTGCTTGAAGAAAGTCCCCGTGTCAAAGAAGAACTTTATTGCCTCACACACCTCTCTCCCAATGAGCTCCCAATTCTTTTTAAAGAAGTAGCTGTTAAACCCATCAGGGCCCGGGGCCTTGTCAGACCCAATGCTAAACATAGCTTTCTTAATCTCATCATGAGTGACCTCTTCCTCCAGGACACAAGCCTGCTCATGGGTTAGCTTATTCTTGATCACCTCCCCCAGGACAGCATTTGCATTCTCACACTGCACCCTATTCCCTAACAAGTTCTGAAAAAACCTCACAGCTTCAGTAGACACCTGCTCACTGCCTTCAATTCTCACACCTAGATCATTCTCAATGCTCACAATTTTCCTTCTAGCCCTATTTTGGTTTACTTTCTTATGAAAGAAAGTATTGTTTTGGTCGCCCAGCTGCAGCCATTTGGTTCTAGCCTTCTGTCTAAGGAAAGACTCCTCATCATTCCTTAATTCTGCATATTTGATTCTCAACTCATTAGCAGCCACCTGCAGGACCATACTATCACCATCTCTGTCCAGCTGAGTTGAAATCTTATTAAAGAATTTCTTATTAAAGTGCTTTAAAGAGGCTTTAACTCTATTAAGTTTGCTGTAGAGCCTCTGCATTGGATTCCCATCCACCTCAACATCCCAAGCATCAATGATTGTGGGAGAAAAATCAACATGATTCATCCAGAAGTTGAAAAATTTGAAAGGTAATGGGCCCCTATTGATAGTGTTATCCACAATGGTGATAATAGGACTATGATCAGAAATACCACAAGGCAGGGTAATAGCTTGTGAGTTGGGGAAAAAAGCAGTCCACAAATCATTGTGTAGGACCCTGTCAATTCTGGACTGAACATTATTAACTCCAAGATGACTCTTATTCTAGGTGAACCACAGCCCACTATTAACCATATCATCAGCATTCAACTCATTAAGACACTCATTAAACTCATCAGTTGCAGCTCTGTCAATATCCAAAATCCCTCTTTTTTCCTCTTGGCATCTGACCACATTAAAATCCCCCATGAGTAACCAAGGCCTATCATTGATCACCATCTTATTTGCTTAACATCTTAGTGGTCCAGCTTTTAACTCTATTCATGATTCTATCAATTAACCTACTGCAGTCAGAAGCTTTGAGACTAGTCGATATGAGGGGCACTCCCAAATACTTGAAGGGGGAAAGTGGTGAGAAATCCCCTAATTGGGTTGTCATTAAGACAATTTCCTCCTGAGAAACTCCAGCGGTATAAAGATTACTCTTATCAAAGTTGGGGTAAAGCTTTGATAAACCAGCAAACTCATCTAAGGCCCTTTTAATACAGTTGATAGATTGAACATCACCCCAAGAGAAGATCACCAAATCATCAGCAAAGCTTAAGTGGTTGAGTTGTAATTCCTTGCATTTTGGGTGGTATGTGAAGTATGTATTATTGGTATGCTCATTGAGTATACAAGTAAAGGCCTCCATGACAAGAAAAAAGAGATAAGGAGACAAAAGGTCACCTTGTCTAAGGCCTCTAGTACCATCAAAGAAGCCATTAGTCTCGCCATTGAGGCAGACAGAGAACCAAGCGCTAGTAATATAGGCTTTGATCCAATAAAGCATGGTAGTGGGAAATTCGACCTGTCTAAGAACCTCAAAATAAAACTCCTAGTTGATAGTGTCATAACCCTTCTGAATGTCAATCTTAAGAGTCCATCTAGGAGCACCAATGTCCCAATGATAGTTTCTCATAAGCTCTTAGAGGAGAAAGATATTATTAGATGTGGACCTTCCTTTAACAAAGGTTGCTCGCTGGTTGCTGATGAGGTGAGGTGTGAGGGTTTTAATCCGATTCACAATGATTTTGGAGATACACTTGTACATAGCATTGAAGCAGGAGATAAGCCTGAAGTCCCTCATAGAGTTGGGGTTCTTAACTTTAGGGATAAGGGCCAGCAAGTTGTAATTCCATTGCCTAGGCATTTGGCTTAAGGAAAAGAAGTGTTGGACACCCTTAACCACATCCTCATTAATAGTATTCCAGTTCTTTTTGAAGAATCCAGCATGAAAGCCATCAGGCCCAGGAGCTTTGTTATCCCCAGTGGAGAACATAGCATTCTTGACCTCCTCACTTATAATACATGAAGTTAGACCATTGATCATAGTGAGAGGGATAGTATTATTCATGAAGTTATTGGAAGGATCAAATCTCAGTCCATTACTCTGAGAAGATCCAAGAAGAGATTTGAAAAAAAAACTGATTAACTTGCCACTACCTCAACCCCTTTCACAAGAACACCACTAGCATTATGAATGGAAAGGATTTTACTTCTAGAGTTAATAGCCTTAACTTTTTATGAAATAAGCTAGTGTTCATATCCCCTAATTGCAAATAATCAATTTTTGTCTATAATAGGCTTCTTCAGCATCTCTAAGTCTACTATAATCGACCTCTCATGTTCCTTTTCCTTTAGCAACTGATTAAAGTCATCACTATCCAAACTAGTTTGAATCTGATCAAGCACTAACTTGGCCTCAGTAACCCTCAAGGCTATATTAGAGTGAAATTTATTATTGAGAGCCTTGAGTAGAGGCTTAAGCCTCCTCAATTTCTCAGATAATATAGCCATATGGTTCCCACTACAGACTGAGTGCCAAGAATCCTCCAGAACCCTGATAATTCCTTATGCTTTATCTAGTAATCAAAGAGCTTGAAAGGTTTAGGCTTATAGATGTAAGTAAGGATAAAGGTAATGATAATAGGTCAGTGGTCAAAAATACCTTGGCACGGGTATTTGGCATGGTAGTTTGGGAAGGAAGTACTCCAGCAAGTATGATGAAGCACACGATTAATTCTAGTTTGGATGCTAGCAATCCCACTACTTTTATTATTCCAAGAGTACCATATGCCATTGGAAGCCATTTTATCTAGTTGGGAATCAAAAATACAGTTATTGAAGTCATTGGAAGCTCGAGTATCCAGGTTGAGCAAGCCTCTTTTCTTATTAGGACTCCTGATAATGTTGAAATCACCCATAGTTATCCAAGTACTGTCAAGAGCATTAGAGTGGTTGGACCTCAAAAAATTCCAAAGAGGAATCCTATCAATAGGTAAGTTGTGGCCATAAATGAAGGTAACAAGGAAGTATCTGGAAGAACCCACCATCTTGATGTTGCAGAAGATGGCCTAAGGATGTTTTTCTAACTCATCCACTATGAAGACAATAGGGTCCCAAACAATGAGAACTCTGGCCACTCCACCATTGCTAGGGAAATTATGAATGGTCTCCCAATTCCAAAAGCAGTTGGAAGTGATAGTAGCCATATGATTGGCTCAAACTTTGGATTCAAGGATACATATGAGAGCAAGATTATTATCATAAATAAGCTTCTTAACCTCAACTTGTTTATGGGGGGGAGTTGAGCCCCCTTATATTCCATGCAGCAATTAGGGTTCGTCTAGAGTTTCTTTTAGCTCCAGACTTCTTCTTACCCTTCCCATTGGCAGGGTTAGGCTGGAGAGGATGCTTATACATGACCATCAATTCATCATCATCTTTAACTTTGAGGCCTATACCCATAGTGGTTTCAATAACAGTGGGCCTATGCAAGGGAGAAGCTGGCTGGACTAGGGCTTTGGGCGAAGCAGGTGTGGTTTGATTGGGAGGCTTAGGTTTGCTAGAGTCCTTCACCCATTCCTCATTCTTAGGACCAAAATCAATTGGAGTGATCAAAAGAGCTCCTAACTCCTCTATAGGCTTGTTCTTATTGCATTTGATAGATGAGTGACCAAAGCAAACAAAGTGGCTACAAGAAAGTGGCATAGCTTGGTATTCAACTCTAACATTAACAGTAGTAACATCCTCCACAATAAGTTCAATTGTTCAATAGTATTTAGTTTTAGCCTGCATCTCCACACATACTCAGGCATAGCTAATTCTCCTCATATCTTCAGTAAAGGAGTCACCATAGAGGGGTATAGCAATAACACTAGCCACATAGTTAATACCTTCAGCAGTCCAGTATTGTATGGAAATATTATGAAACACAACCCAAACAGGAACTTTGTTAATGGAGTCTTTGGAGAAGTTACAATCTGGCATCCATTTTTGTAAAATAATTGCATTCCCCACAAAGTGCCAAGGACAATTTTCAACCATCTCATCTCTAGCATTAAAAGTGTCAAACTTGAAGAGGAAGTATCCCCCATCATTAAAGATGACCCTTGAAAGCCCATACTTATCCCAAAGCCTGTGAGCTATACTATTAACCAAGGTGAATGGTAGCTTCCTTCCAAGAAAAATACCCACTGCAGTGATGTCCCACTGGGAGTAACCGAGTTTAGCCACCTCGGCTGGGGGATTCACTTGCACCTTGTCATCCAAAAAGTTTGGCAGGTGGTAGGACAATTTTAACTTGGGTTCTTTCTTGTCAGTCACAATTGATTTCCAAGATTTGGTAGGGCCCACTTGGTCAGCAAGAGGGGAGGTTTATTGTTGAATAGTCTGGGAGTGGTTAACCACTAGGTCTGACTTAGAACAACTAGGTTAATGAACACTAGTATTATTGGGTAGGCCAAAAGTGACAGAAGATTGTACCCCGATGGATTTTCGTCGGAGTTTTAGCTGCTCCTTCATCACCACCACTGGGACGATGAAAGTTGTTGATATCTTCATGAGTGTAACCTTTGCTTTGAAGAAATTTTAGGTAGATATCCTTCTCCTCATTCAACCCCTTCAACCTTTTAACATTAAGGTTGACTTTACTCTGATTCTCATCAGAGACAATGACTTCACCTTCTTCCAAATCATCAGGAGGTGACATAACACCCTTAGCGGAGGTAGAAAAAACTTCAGAAAGTTTCAGAGGGAGGAAATGGGATATATTCTCCGATAGAACTAGTAGCTGAAGAGAAGGGGTAGTGACCAAGGCACCACTAACAGGTAAGGGAAGGGAAACCATATCAAATAGTGAAGCCAGCATAGCCGTAATATTTGAAGTAGAATCCATGGTTCTAAGGAAAGGAGGATCCTTACTAGATGGGGAGAGGCTGGTCATGGATGTTTAGAGGCTGTGGGGAGGCTGGGAAGGTGCTTAGGAGGTTGTTGAAATCGGTAGGAGAAGGAGAGAGTCTAGAGAGGAGGGAGAGCATTTTGATGTTTTTTATTTGAGATCTTCATGTTAGGCACAAAAGTTTGTTTCTCATAATCTTGGATTGAGAAAAGGTTTTGTGCGATGGACTTCATAATGGTTTGATTCATTGTGGTGAAGAAGCGGTGTTTTGTGTTCTGATTAAGTCGATGGTTGTTGAGCCTCATCTATGGATATGAAGGCGCGTGTGGATACGCATGATGTGGTAGCTTACATGGGTGGACTCCTACATTGCACTATAGAGGAGAGGATGAAGATAGAAGGGCGTCAAGGCTTATGAGGGAGAAGAGTCGATGAGTAACTTTATTGCCTAGTCTTTGTAAAACCTTAACATGGTGACCTGTTTGGCTAGGTCATCCGAGGTTTTACCCCTTATGGATTTTCATCATACATCGGCATATTGTGCAACTATTTCACATATTTTATTTGCTTATCACCTAGATGCATGTTTTAGGTTAAAAAGATAAAATTAGGTAAATCGATTTACACAATAAACGGTTTAATTTAGTGAACAAGTTTTATTAGGTTTAATTTGTGTAAGGTTTTATTCATTAAATTTGAAAATTTTAAAAATAGACTTTTATTGGTGTGACCATCCTTACCTAAGCTTAGTCGAGAGTTTTCAAATTGGTATCAGAGCCAGAACACTAAGTTGTCGGGTTTAGATTTTGTGTTTTTAGGCATGAATTTTGTGGTTTTAATGGTCTTAGAGCCTCGATGTTTTATGGGTCGAACTATGCACACTAAAAAAATGCATATGAAATCATCACTTAAGGCTATAGATGAATGGGTATGGCAAGCAATTTTTAAATGGTTGGACTACACCTACTACCTTAGTTGGAGAGAATAAGATACTCAAATCCGTAGAATCATGGAGTGAGGCTGAGCATAGGTTAGAGAATTGTAACTCGCATGGTTTAAATGATCAATTTTTGTTATGTCACCCCGGAGGAGTTTCAATCTATTATGACATGTGAGACGTCTAATGAGGCTTGGGACATACTCCAACTCACCAATGAAAAAACTATTCAGATGCTGGAGAGTGAGACTTTTAATGAGTTCTACGCCAGATTGTTCGATACAGTGAACTCGTCTTTTAACTTGGGAGAGAGAATACCCGATAACTGAGTAATCAAGAAAATCTTAAGGTCGTTGCCTGAAAGATTAATTCAAAAGTGACGGTTTTGAATTCCTTAGGTACTTTAGATTCTACGAAACTTAGAGAGATTGTAGGTGACTTACAAACTTATGAGCTTGACATATTGTCCTCCAAAACTGAGAAGAAGAAAGATAAGGGAATTGCCTTTTTTTTGTAAGTAAAATGTATGTATAAACGAGAAAGAAAACAAAGCTAGGGAAAAACCCAAGGGACCCATAAGGTCAAGAGAAAATGATGAGGTCATACCCAAACATTAAAGCATAACCAATATAAGGAAAAGAAACCCATACAACTAAACGAATCAAACATAGAGGATTCAAGAATTTTCCAATACATGCAGGCCATCCAGTTGTAGTAGTTTCTTCTATCTTTTTCCACGTTAAGATTTTGCATCTCATCATGAACTCTATGTCCAGGATCAAATCATTTGGATTCGTAGGGCTTCTTCTGTGTATCCTATTATTTCTCTCAATTCAGATACAATACATAGTAGTGGAGAAGGCTAGGGTACTGATCTTGCCCATGAAATATTTACCATGAGCCACCTACATAGCAACATTGACCTCATCCTGCCAAGTCCCCATAGTTCTATACAGCGGGTTTCTATATAGGATTTCATTCCATACATCCTTGGAGTAAGGGCAGTCAGCCAAAAGATGGTTGATGGTCTCAGTTCCACTGTCACAAAACTCACAGCTGGTGTTGTCACTTAGACCCACATTATGAGTTTGTCTTTAGTAATCAAAACATTCCTGCATGTTAACCAAAGAATGAAGGAGCATTTGGGGATGTTATCTTTGTGCCAAACAAGATTGTGTCAGGTCTTAATTGGAAGTTGATATGTAATAGCTCTCATAGTAGTGGAGGTGTTGTACATCCCATTATTAGCAGGAAGCCAAATGAGAGAATCCTCCTCAGAAGGGTTGAAGCTGGGGAGAGTGTCATTTTTAATTTCATTGTGTTCCCAGGTGGTGGAGCTGGGCCATCTCCACATCCTACCATGCATAAATTTAGCCACTTTGGCTTTATCATTACTAACAGTGTCATAAATGGTTCTGTTGCCATATATAGGTTGAAAGGGACCCCTAAGATGCCAGTTATCAAACCACATGAACGTATTCTTTCCATTCCCAATACTGGACTTCATGAGAGGTCTTCCAATCTTTCTTAGCTTCAGCACCTTTCTCCAACTCCATGAGGAATCAATAGGAATGTTGATGGCCCATATACTTCTGTTCTTAATTTTGTACGTATGGCACCATTTCACCCAGAGGTTGTCTTTCTTCTTACTCAGGTTCCACAAATGCCTTATTATGGATGCTTTATTCCAGTCGTGGAGGCAGTTAATGCCAAGACCACCTTCATTTTTTGGGCTTGCAAACCTCAACCCAAGCAACCATAGCCTCAGAGTGTTTTAAATCATAGCCATTCCATAAAAAGTCTTAGGACTGCCTTAACTAATTGAAGTCTTCCAGCGTAACTGAGTAATTTGGAAGTCTAGCACTTGACTTTTTGCATAATTCTATCAATGAGCATCCTGCAGTCCTCAAACTTAAGCCTAGTAAAGATGAGGGGAACCCCCAGGTATTTGAAAGGAGGTTTATCCACCCTGAGGCCAGTGATGGAAGTCATGATGTTCATGTCAGCTTCATAAATACCAGAGTTGTAAAGGTTACTTTTGTCAAGATTGGGATTGAGGCCAGACAAGGAAGAGAATCCATACAAAGCTCTTTTGATGCATTCAATAGACTGGGTATACCCCTTACTGAAGATGATGAGGTCACCAGCAAAGCAGAGATGGTTAATGTTTAGTTACTGACACTTAGGGTGATAAGAAAAGGGGGGTTGATAACAATGCTTATTAATAATACAGGAAAAAGCCTCCATAATAAAAACGAATAGGTGGGGAGAGAAGGGGCATCCCTGCCTAAGACCTCTAGAGCTCTTATAAGCCATAAAGTTCACCATTGAGGCTAATAGAGAACATAGGAGTGGTAACCCATTCAGAAATCCAGCCAATAAAGACATGGGGAAAGTCCAGCTTGCGCATAATCTCAAAGAGAAAATCCCAACTCACAGTGTTGTAAGCCTTGAGGATGTCAATCTTAAGGGTACATCTGGGAGTAAGATCTCTGTGGTAGTTTCTATTATAGAAGAACAATGTTGTTAGCATTTGCTCTTCCTTCCACAAAGGTTGCCTGTCTAACATCGATGAGGAATGGCATAATAGGTTTGATTTAATGGGCCAGTACTTTGGAGATGCACTTGTAAATGGTGTTGCATCAGGCTATGGGTCTAAAGTCCTTAATCTCATTAGGGTTGTTAACTTTAGGGATGAGGACAATAGTAGTGCAATTCCATTGTCTGAGCATATTCCCATTAGCAAAGAAGTAGGAGACAGCCTTAATCATATCCTCTCCAACCACCTCCCAGTTGGCTTTGAAGAAGTGAGCATTGAGGCCATCAGCCCCCGCAGCTTTGTCAGAGCCCATAGAGAAAATGGCAGTTCTGATATCATCATTGGTGACGGTTTTGGCCAGAGTTTCAAACTGCACCTGGTTGAGGGTTCTAGGCAAGTTCAGGTCAGAGGTCGAATACCTATAGTCCACTAGCATCTTAAAAAGGGAGTTGTAGTAAGATATGGGCTCTGCTGCAGCATTAGTGGTCCCTTCAACAGTGCATCCCTCGCTATTCTTGATGGTGATGATTTTCCTTCTAGCAGTATTCTTGTTCACGCATTTATGAAAAAAAGAAGTATTCAGGTCACCCTCCATCAACCCATTGATTTAGGATTTCTGCTTGTAAAAAGCTTCTTCACTAGCTCTAAGGCTAGCATACTTTCTAATAATATTTTTCTCATCATCAATGCGGTGGGGTTGGACCCATCTCTATCTTTGAGTCTCTGGATAGCGTGCATTTGGTCTTTCACTTCATTGACACATAGGGAAATATGGCTATAGAACTTCAGGTTAAGGCTTCTAAAAAAGGGTTTAAGCCTCTTAAGTTTAAAAGACAGCTTGTACATAGGGTTACCAGGACAATCCTCACTCCAATAGTCATTGAGGATGTCCTTGAAGTCATCATGCTTCATCCAAAAGTTATAGAATTTGGAAGGTTTATTTCTTCTCTCCTTATGAGGCAGAATGCGGATAATGATGGGGCTATGATCAGAGACACCGGGACATAGCACCTCAGCCTGAGAATCAGGGAAGAGGAGCTCTACTGGTTGTTTTACAAAACTCTATCAATTCTAGATTGCACATTACAAGTAAGAGAACTATTTTTGTTCCATGTAAACCATAGACCGTTAGTATTCATGTCATCAAGAGGGGCATCATGAATACAGTTGTTGAACTCCTGGACTACGTTGAAGTCAATGTTGTGGATGCCTTTCTTCTCTTCATTGCTTCGCACAATATTAAAGTCGCCCGTGAGGATCCATTTCATCTCATCAGCAATGTGATAGTTACTCAGAATGAAGGTCCAAAGAGATCTTCGCTCCATTTGGATATTGCTGCCATAGACAAAAGTGGCGTAGAAGAACTTGTTGAGGCCTACCATCTCAACCTTACAGAACATGGCTTGGGGGTGCTCAAGAATAACTTCAAGTTTGAGATGTAAAGGATCCCAACCAACAATAACACGAGCCACCCCACCATTGGCAGGACGGTTGTTGATGTCCTCCCAATTCCAAAAGCAATTCTTGGAGATGTTCTCAACGTGGTGTCTTCTAACTTTAGACTCAAGGATACATATGAGGGATAGCTTATGATCAACTATGAGCCTATTTATTTTGACTTGTTTATGGGGAGAGTTAAGCCCCCTAATGTTCCAAGAGGCCAGTTTAGTCATGAGGATTTATTTGCTTTACTTCCAGACTTCTTTTTCCCTTTACCTTTCCCTTTCCCACTGTTGTTGTTAGTAGAGTAAAGGGGGAGAAGATTTTTGTTGTTAACTAACTCATCCACAACTGTGACCTTTAAGTCTAACCCATAGGGTTTAGGAGTGGCATCAAGCTCTTCAACATCTTCAGCGTTTACACTAAACACCTTAAAAGTATTGGACACTTTGATAGAAGGGGAGGGGGGCACCTTAGTAGAAGGGGAACCATCAGTGAGGCAGTCATTGCGAATTTCTGCTTGCTTAGAGAGTCCCTCATCAGGAGGTATGCCGTTCTCAGAGGTAGCAGAAGGTGTAGTCTTTGGATTAGTAGCTTCAACATTGTTCTTCCTGTTGAAAATGGTCCAGCCTTCCTTCAAAGCCTTTATAACCTCCCCATGTTTAGGGACTGGTAAAGATTCCTCCTTGTTTTCTTTTTTAACCCAGATTTGCTTGGTTTTAGTGCAGTTGAGAATGTAATGACCAAAGATGCCACACGTTTTGCAAGAGGAGGGTTTCCCCTCATATTCCACTCCTATCTCAGCTACTTGGTCGTCCTCCATCACCACATCAATAATTCTTGGGAATTCATCTCTCACCTTCAGTTCAACACATATTCTTGCGTAACTGATCCTCTTCATTTCTTTGATGACGTTATCTGCATATAATGGTATACCCAAAAAGCTATCAATGTAACTTAATCCTTCTTTAGTCCACAGTTGAACAGGGATATTATGGAATATAATCCAGACTGGAAGCTTCTTCGTAATTTCTTCATTGTATTTGAAATTAGGTATCCAACTCTGTAGAATGATAGGGTTACCAGAGAAGAACCAAGGTCCAGAATCCAGAACCTCATCACGCATGGACGTGTTATCAAACATAAAGAAGAAGAACCCGTTGTCATGGGATATGATGTATTTGAGACCATAGTTATCCTAAAGCTTATTTTCAACGTTACAGACGTGGGAGTATGGGAGCTTACATCCCAGGAAACATCCAACCAGGCCAGTTTCCCATTTAGAATAACCTTTGTGTGCAACGTCCAGAGGATGAGAAACGGTGATTTTATCATTAACCAGGGTTGGTTTGTGGTAGGTTAGGTTCAACTTGGGAACCCTCTTAGGAGACACCACTTTGCTCCATGTACGTCCTGGTATGGGAGCGGTATTAGGTAAGATAGGGTTTACATTATCTTTCCCAAGATCTTCTGACATCTTTTCCCTTACAGCCCCACCAATGCCCATAGACTTACCTTTACATCCGGTGCCACTAGCAAAGCTTAGCTTAGAACCCAATGTTGAGGTGACCCTCGCACTGGTTGATGGTCGCATTCCGCCTTCAGATGTGGTTTTCATGGAGCAAAATAGGTTAATATCATCGTAGGAATAACCTTTGATATTGAGAAAGTCCCAGTAGACATTTTTCTCATCATTCAGCTCTTGAAGCCTGGAAACATGGGAGTTAGCTCTTAAGGTACTTACTTCAGACGTTAGACCTTGACCTTCTTCAAGCTTCTCCCGCCTGGTTGAGGCCATAGGGGCACCTACAAAAGGTGGGGAGGTGATAGATGGGTAGCCAACTGCATCAAAAATAGGTAACATAGAAATACCATGTTTAGACGAAGAAAGGCATGGGCTTGGATGCCCATGAGTAGCAGCGGGGAGAGACTTCAGCTTGGGGTTATGGCACGAGGCCATGGGGTATCTGGGAGGAGGGGGGAGGCGGTGGTGGTGTAAAGACGGTGTTTAGTAGATGTTTGGTTGGTGTTTTTAGAGAGAAGGGAGAGCATCATGTTTAGTACCTCAATTCTACTTTATAATGAACCAAATGTAAAAATGACCTAAAAAGTTGTGCATGTAAGAACCATTGCCCAGATTTAAAGCATTGCCTTAATGCTCGGAAGGAGGAAACACCTGTTTCGGATGATGAGTCTACCATTGGATCCAAAGATATGGCCATGATAGAAAAGAAATTCAAGAAATTTCTCAAATTTCAAAAGCAATCGAAAAATGTGAAAAAGTTTGAGAAAAACATATATAACAAGGTCGATTACTTTCCTAAAAATTATAATGATAACTTTAAGAAGGATGAGTCAAAAAGATGTTTTGGTTGTGAGGGTTATGGCCATAGGGTAGCTGAGTGCCCCACTAAACTAAGGAAGGAGGGAAAGAAACCAAAAGCCTTATAATTCCACCCTTAGTGATAATGATCCTAAAGAGGAATCCGATTCCCCCATTGAGCGCAAATTCACCGCGTTCATGGCTAGTCATGTGATCCATGATAAGAAATCTTCCGCAAAGATATTTCTAAGCAGGATTTCTGATGCCATTGTTTGTGACTCTCGAGTGAGTGATGGTGATGAGAGTGGAAAAGAAAGAGGGGATGAAGAAGATGAAGAGGAGATTAAACTCCAAGTTACCTTCCGTGAGTTGTATATGGAAACTTTGAGAGTAAATAAGGATAACTTGAGGTTGGAAGACAAGTTTAAAGAATATTTCGTAGGAAATGATGATAGTGTTTTGATATAGGATCTTAGGGAACGTGAGAGGACTCTTCGAGAGAGCTAGAGTACGTTGAGGGTGGGAGATAGCTTTCATGGTTTAATGGGGGTTATGAAGAAAGAGCTTCTTGAGTTTGAGAAGCCTAGGAATTTACTTAATTCTCAAATATTTGAGCTTGAAGAAAGATTGAGAGACTCAAGTCATGTTTAATTTGATCTAAAATCTAGGTCTAAAAAGTTGGATAAGATTTTAGGCACCTTCCAAATCAAATATGGCAAGTGTGGAATTGGATTCGGTGATCAAGATGCTTCTACTACCAAAGATAAGACCAAGCTTTTGAGAGAGTCAACCATTGCTAGGAACATTGGTTAAGGTGAATCCTTAGGTAACACCCATCATCCTGTCTACATTTTCACACTTTGCAATAGGAAAAGTCACCTTAGCGTTTTTACTATGATCCTAAAAATAGCCCTAGATTGTCTAAGAATAGAGTCATCAAGGTTACCAAAACCTGAGAGCATCACGTTAAACCTATGTGGGTTAGAAAATTGAATTTATAGGCTTTACATATTAGACTTGTTGATTCTCTTTTGCTTTCACATGATACTTCCCATGTTATATCCAATGGTTTATTGTGTTCGCATGTTTGCATGCACTAGCTTTTGCACTTCATTATATATATGTTTGCTAGTTGTATGTTGTTTGAATCTTTTGTATTTTGAATTTTTATTTATGAGTCATATTGAGAAGTAAAAAAAGATTTTGTTTATATTTTGAGTTAGTTCTTTTTTAAATTGGTATTTTTTGAAAATTTTAAAAACTCAATAAGATTTTTGGTTTATGTTTATTTTAGTTTTACACATATTGTGTGGTATATTGGTGTGTTTAAATCCAATTCATTATGTGTTATCCATGTGACTAGTATATTTTATTAGGATTGTCAATATTTAGATTGTTCTTAATCAAGCTTTCATGGAGTTGTTTCATCTTTTATTTGCTTAATGGATTCTCTTTGTATATGCCTCCGCACACACATGCACGAGCTCTTTTAAATATTAACTTCACATGTTATATTTGAGCTATGTGAGATGTTCTCCTATTGTCATCTACATATTTTGAGACTATAGGGGATTTGTGCACGTAAGAATCTTTGCCCGTGAGATTGTTTGATTTTTATTGCAAATATGAAGGTGCACGGGAAAGGGCTATGAAATGAGCAAATATCCTTTGTGGGAAAGCCATCGTTGGCAAGAGCCTAATGAAAAATTAGTGGCAATAAAAACAGAAAACTTTCCAAGGTCAACAAGTTTGTTTGTTTGATTTTTAAAAGTGACAGCTTCAAAAGATTTGAGTGAAAGAAAAATATGTTATATGTTTGGCTTTCGTGGGTGTTATAGTTGAAGATCAACGGGTTTGCACAATGAATTTTAGTTATTCTTATCATGTCATGATGCTATTGATTTATAAAATCATCAATATTCTAGTCTTTTATACACTGTGCTTGTTTGTTCATAGAGTTCACTTTATATTGTCACTTGAGGCTAAATTTGAGTTTGATGAAGTTTTGTGGTCAAATAGAACAACTTGAACATATTTAAGTGTTTGGGTCATAATATATTTGTACCCAGTTCACACTCATTCATTACATACTGTAGACACCCCATTATGTTACCCTCTAAACTCTCCTTAGGTCCCTAGCACCTCCCTTCACCACTACAAACCCAGGTTATACCTCGAGTACTGACCTAGAAGCCATCGGGCACTCCCAGGCTCTGTTTGACCAAAAGTCAAACTCTTCAGCTCAACCGAGACTGAATGAATCTTTGAAGGGCACAGAAACCCCATTCCAACCGCCTGTCCCGTGCGTAATTCCGACTTACCATGCGGGCGAATGACTTGTTTTCCCTCGAAACTCAATCAGGAGGCCACCGGGCGCTCCCGAACTCTGTTTGACCTAATTAAACTCTTCAACTCGACCGAGACTGAATGAATCTTCGAAGGGCACTAAAACCCCTTTCCAACGGTCCCTCCTGTGCGTGATCCCGACTTACGATACGGACGAACGATCCATTTTACTCCGAAAGGTCACCGAATGCTTCCAGGGCCCATTTGACCAAAGTAAACTCCCCGAACCGGATCAAACTCTTTGGAATGTCGAAGTACATCTCCTAACCTTTCCAATGGTCTACCTCGTGCGTGATTCTGATCAACAGTTTGCATTTTGCGGCCGATTTTCTGAAAAGGCCTTAAAGACACTACGAAACGGCATGTCCCAGACCCTGCCTATCGGCAGTGTGCCTAAACGCTCCTACCGATTGGCAGGAATAGGGCTATGCTGATCGAAAATTCCCCGGGCCTATAAAAAGGAGATTGACCTCACTTGCAAGGGGAGCCCAAGATCTGATAGATATCACTCTCAGCAAATCCAGAAAACCTCTCTCGAAGTCAGCGTGATTTCCACACCCAAATCCCTTTCCAACCTTCACTTTTCATCATCCTTTTCACCAAACTTGGAGAATCCATTACCCTCCATCATCATCCAAGTCTAAGTGCTGCTCTCCAACATTCAAGATCAACCTCAAGATCTTCAAGAAGGTCCAATTTCCTCAACTCTCTCCTTAAATTCTCATAAATTCGCAATAACTTGTTTTATTACTTAGCACTTTTACTATCTCATCTCACACATCATAATATACTTTTTATTTAGTATTATTGCACATCTCTTATTTTCATATAAATAAAAACCAAAAAAAACACGAAAAAGAGGATTTGCTCATAAATTCCAAACGGGAATTCTCATACTTTTCTTACACTTTTCTCACAACTAAAACACTTTTTCTACACACACACATGCGTGCACAAATAAGAGAATCCACCGATTGGATTTATGGGATAAACCCCACCCCTCGTTTTGCATGCGAACTACGTGGACTTTGATGCCTCTATAGGCTACGTAGGCTTTTCGGGGTAGACTCGAGTCCCATTTTTACTTTTTCTCTCATTTTCTATTTTCTCTAAACTCCTCTCTCTTATATTATATATATACATATATTTGTTCTTAGTGGCGTGTTATTCCACATGCGTTATCGTTCCATCATAACAGTCAACGTAAGGATAATCGCGCAAATCCTATTTTCTAATATTATTTTTATACTTTCCTACGGATGACTCGCTTTATCTCTTCCATGATACAAGTCGAGGATTCCTATATATACACATGCACACATATCACGGGGGAAATAAAAGGAAAATAGCAAAAATCCATGAGAGACCGAAAGGGCGGAATGGGTGCTTAACACCTTCCCATTTCGTAACTTAGCCTTCGAACCCTTCTCGAATCATTTTGGATTCGTATACACCGGTATGTCTTTGGATGCTGTCCTTCGGGATGGCTTCCCCTTTTATTTTGTCTATTTTGAGTAAAATAGACTGGCGACTCTAATCTCTCTACATTTTTACACCTCACCCAAATGACGCCAGCTGAAGCACTCCCGAGAGGGATGCGCGGGACCTAGGATCCTCCCTCACGCGCCCGCCCGTCGCGAGGATCGGGGGATGGCCACAGTGGCGACTCCGCTAGGGATTCTCTTTTGAGGGATATACTCTATTTACATGGATGTTATGTTTGTTTATATTTTCCCCCAATTTTGTATGTTCCCCTTTTTCATGTATATCCCATACTTGTGCTTCTATTCATACACTTGTAGAAAATTCTCCATGTACACTTTGCACCACGTGCACTTAGGGTCACATATATCCATATGTTGCACGCATCATCCATCCATACTTGGTGAACCATTGGTACTTGTACTTTGCTCCCTATTTGGCATAATCGGAAAAGACATTCTCATAAGATACTAATAAGGGAATCATGCATGATTCACACGACATCACCAAAGAGCATTGTTATTGACCAAATTTTTACCCAGTAACTGGAGGGTCACTTCGTGATGGGCACTGGTCTGGCAGGCGCAGTTAGCCTAAGCGATATGACTCTCACCTTCCATTGGCCAAGTACCTTCGATGTATATCGAACGGTTCCACCACATCGTACCGCTTGACCGAAGTCATAACGGGAGGTATATCACAGGGAACTCGTTCACGTACGCCGAGTATATTGAATTCGCTCTCACACGTACCGTCATCATGAGGTATATGGTGAGGCAATTCACGTACACTCAGGTATATCAAATGGCTTGTCCACACGTACCAATTGCCCGCAAGAGCAAGACGTATATCGTGGAAGTCACGCAGAAGGGGGGAACCCTTTTCGATTCATCCAACCAACTACATACCCGCATATAGGTGTCAAGCCTAGGACATTAGATTGCCGGTTTATACCGAAACTCTGTCGAAATTTTGGGTTGGCCTGCCTCCCAAATTTTTGCGCATTTCTAAATGGGACACTGCCCATGAGCCTGGTCACAAGTCTAGCCATAGCTTTGCATATACTACAAACCCAATTTTTCTAGGCTCGGGTCCCGTCCGGCATTTCATTTTTTGCATTTAGGAGAATTAATACAAGTGAAAACATAATAATTATAATAATCATGCTGAGACCGTCTCCAAAAAGAAAATTCTCTTTTTTTATCCAAAATCCAAAAACATTTTTTCCTTTCCTTATCAAAAATCCAAAAACATTTCTCCTCTATTTATCAAAAATCCAAAAAAATTTTGTCTTTCAATCTCAAAAAAAATGTTAAGAATATATTCATCCTTTTTTTCTCAAAAATAAATCCCATTTTACGCCTTCTCAGGTCGATCGCAAGCACTTGGCTTGGCTCCTTATTGGCTTCGGTCTTCAGTCAAGTCACCCCGGAGTTCCGTTTGTTCCCCTATTACTCCTTCTGAGTCCGAAATCCATCCGCTTTCCATGGAGAACACATATCAAGTACCCGTTTTGCAGTCAAATCTGACGGCAGTCCTAGCTCAGCTTGTGTCCAAGATTGACAACCTCCAGACCGAGGTTCGAGAGATGCAATGAAACCAGGTTCCCATTCATCAAGAGCCTGAGGCCCTATTCCCTCGCGCTATGGATCCACCCGAGCTTATTTGGGTTCCCGAAAAGTATCAGCACGCTCCACGTGCCCCTCCTATTAATGGGCCGCCGCCTTCCCAGCTTCCTATGCCTAACCTTGCCCAGCCTAGGGCTAACTTGCCTATGATCATTGATCCAAAGGAAGAAGAGCTGAGCAAAGTCAAAGAAGACCTCAAGATGCTCACCAAGAAGTTAGACCAAGTCAGAATCTCAGGGAATTACATGGACTACACCAACATGTCTCCTTATCCTAAAGCGAGGTTACCCGTGAAGTTCAAGATGCCGAATATCAAGAAATTCGGAGGAGGTGGACCCCCGATTGTTCATTTTCGAAGTTATCACCATTCCATGACTCTACTAGGGGCTTCTGAAGGATTTGTATTGTTTCAGTCAACTTTGAAGGATAGCGCCCTCCGATGGTTTTTGTCTCTTGAAGAGTCCAGAATTCGTAGCTTCATGTAGCCCGGGAATTCATGTCACAATACAAATACAAGGAATAGCTCGAGGTCACCCGCCGTGATTTAGAGCTGGTCAAACAGAACCCTGGAGAATCAGTCAGTAACTTCATCTCCCGATGGAGGGAAAAACCAGCATCCATGACCAATCGACCATCCGAGGAAGAACAAGTTAGCATAGTGAAGAAAAATTTCTTACCCCATGACCGAGAAATGATGGGAGGACAATATTATCCCCACTTCCGAGCTCTCAGAGAAGCAGGAGTAGAAATCGAGGAAGGTCTTGCCAAAATAGAAGTTGACCCAAAGAAGGTGTCCGGACAGTT
This sequence comes from Sambucus nigra, assembly GCA_949130495.1. Lineage (NCBI taxonomy): Eukaryota > Viridiplantae > Streptophyta > Magnoliopsida > Dipsacales > Adoxaceae > Sambucus > Sambucus nigra. The sequence continues at coordinate 657,630,785 of OX422209.1, read as the reverse complement.
CACCCCCAGAAAATATGACAAACCTGCCAGTGCTACAGTCTCAACCATCAACAACATCACTAAACCAACCACATTATGGGTGCCAGAAAGCCGCCCTGTCCCAGTTCGAAAGGAATACACCGATTTTTATGCTCCCCTCTCCAAAGTTTATCAATCCAGCCGAAACCTTATCAAACCTTTGGATCCCCGTCCATTGCCAAATCCACTCCTAAGAAACTTCAAGGCAGATGCCCATTGCCCCTTTCACCAAACTACTGAACATACCACTGACCAATGCTTTCACCTCCGAAATATAATCCAAGGTCTAATTGACTGGGGTACCATCGCCCCACCAGCCAATCCTAAGCCAAACACTACTCATAACCCACTTCCAAATCATGCCAATGCCATCTTTCTAGAAGAGAACCCATAATTCGATCCCTTAACTCAAATCATACCCATATACTTTCCTAAACCTCTCCAAATTTACCCATATTTCCTCTAACACCCTACTAGCCCTGTTGATCAGCCACTGTCACTCCTTACCAGAGCATGCATCATTATCCGTACCCATTCTGAAAATGGAAGCATGGAATTATTAGAAGTGTTAAACCAACTCCTAGAGTTTGGGCTGAAATTGACCTCACAGATGGTCATTGATTACCAGAGGTTCAGTACGCTATTCTTGGAAGCACAAAAATGGGCCCAAGAGTCAGATAGTTGGGTAGTACCAACCAATGAAGTCAGTCTGGATGATGTCGTCCAGATTATGGCGGAATTATTCATGCAAACCAACAACATTTGCAGTATGATCGAGTTACTTGATGCTCTGAAGCTACAGGGGAGCCTCGTCCCTTCACCCGTACATATCCCTACATAATGGGATGACCTGTATGAAGAAGCCATTGAAGTTATGTAATGCATTGACTTCACATGGAAAGACGAAATTGTTGCCACCAGATGGGGGGAAGAATTAGAAGATTCGAATGAAGAACAAGCTTTCGAGAAAACTGGCTCGATAGCCGACATGTGTGGAATGATATCATTTGAAGAACTCCTCGGAGAAATAAATAAGGTGGAAAAACAACTCGAGATCGACGAGGAAATGGGATTCATGTTTTTCCCTTCTTCAGTAAATCACATAACCAGACCAGGGAGGCATTACCAGATCTAAACTCACTACCAACCAATGACAAAGGGAAGGGTGTTGAAAACCTTTCTATGCCAAAGATGACCCTCGAGGAGAGAAAGATCCTCGATCAACTGAAGAAAACTCAAGCTAACATCACTCTATGGGGGCTTTTCATATCTTCTCAGCTGCATAGAAATGCTTTGATCAAGTTGCTCACTGGACCCACAGTTCCTCCTTCTACCACACCAGAAGAAGCGATAAATTTGGTCGGATCCTTAACCTATACCCGAATGCTATCCTTTTTTGAAGAAGAAATCCCCAAGATTGGGCCAAACCACAATCATGCACTCAATATCTCCGTCGAAGCTATGGGGAAGGTTGTACCACTCTCTCTTGTCGATAATGAATCTGCCTTGAATGTCTGCCCATTGAGAACCTTCAAATGTTTAGGCCTGAAAAAAAAGTGACCTCGCTCCAACCTCCGTTGTTGTGCGTGCCTATGATAATACCCGTCGGGAGGTTATGGGATCCATAAAGCTTATAATAGGGGTTGGCCCTATAAACCTCATCGTCGAATTCCAAGTCGTTGACATCCCGGCTTGTTTTAAACTATTACTAGGACGACCTTGGATCCACAGTATCAAGGGCGTGTCTTCCTCACTCCATCAGAAATTAAAGTTCTTCACCGACGGACGGGTCATTACCATCTTGGGCGACGACGACAATACCGATGGTGCAAGCACCAGCAGTCCAATCCTTGAGATAAAGCATGGGTCAAATGATATGCTCCTATCAGGATTCCGAATTGAGCCACTTCCACTCCCTGTAGGGGATAACTTTAAAGAAAGGGTTTGTCCAGAATACGACCCTCATGGTAACGTCAATGTGATCAGATGATCAGAAACATGCACTTCATGCCCGGACTAGGGCTAGGACAAAGACAACAAGGGATACTTAAGCCCATTGAACTGAAGAAAGCTTTCCCTCCTTATGGTTTGGGGTATCAACCATCAGAACAAGTGCTCAGAATGATCCACCAATCTCGACCAAAGAGAAGACTAGACTGCGTTCAGACTATCCCATGTGACTCCTTGAATGGACGATTCATCAAAGAGGGTGAGAACTTCCCCTTTTACGACTTTTTGGAACCATGGTATGGCCACACAGACAAGAAGATGAAGCCTGGAATGGAGATCTTTTTCCAAGACAACACAAGTACAACCGCTCATCAAAGATATCGAAGAGACTGAGGAAAGTGACTCCGAAGATTCCTTCAGCTTACAGACACTGGGGCTAACACTCTGCATGGTTCACTCAGGCACTACATCACCGGATCCATCCCAACTGATTAAAGCTACTGATACACCTCTCCCCAACTGACATGTTACGCCGGTTCTACCTGCGGAAATCTCCCCTAATCCTAATGTTTACCCCATTTATTCTTCTGTTGTCTATCCTTGTTCAAATGTAATCGAGTCCTCTTTTGACGAGGTTCTCAATGTTGTTTTTCCTATCAATGAAATAAACGAAGATTTTGAGTATCATGTTGTGCCTTACATTAATTGTTTGGATTCTAATCAAACTTTTGATGATGATGATTTTGCAAATGAACAATTCTTAACTGATCTTAATAAGGTTAATAATAAACAACATAACCGCGTTCAAGTTAATGAAGAAGAGACTGTTGTTGTTAACCTTGGTTCTAGTAGCTAACTGCGCGAGATTAGGATAGGGGCTACCCTCGACGAGCATGAGCGTGCACAACTCGAAGAATTGCTAAAAGAATTCTTGGATGTCTTCGCATGGTCCTACGATGATATGCCTGGCATTGATCCTGAAATAGCTCAGCATGAGATTCCCACTCTCCCAGATTACAAGCCAGTCAAATAAAAGTTGAGAAAGCTATGCACCGAATGGTCTCTCAAGGTCAAAGAAGAGGCGGTCAAGCAGTTGAACGTAGGCTTCATTCATGTGATCGAATATCCCATGTGTCTAGCCAACATAGTGCCCATACCGAAATCAGGAGGAAAAGTTTGGATGTGTGAGACTATCGGGATTTGAACAAAGCCTCTCCAAAGGATGATTATTCGCTACCCAATATCGACATAATCATGGACAACATAGCTAGTCATGATCTCAAGTCATTCGTCGACGGGTTTGCTGGATATAACCAAATCAAAATGCACCCAGATCACCAAGAAAAAACTGCATTCATCACCCCATGGCGAACCTTTTGCTACACCGTTATGCCATTCGATCTCAAGAATGCTAGGGCTACCTACCAGAGGGCTGCCACAACCATCCTGCACGATCCGATTCACAAAGAAGTTGAGGTCTATGTGGATGATATGATTATCAAGTTCAAAACTAGAGAAGGCCATGTTCCTGCTCTCCGAAAGTTCTTCGAACGACTGCGATGGTATATGATGAGACTCAATCCGCAAAAATGCGTCTTTGGCGTTACAAAGGGAAAACTCTTGGAATTCATGGTCAGTGAGAAGGGGATAGAAGCAGATCCCGCCAAACTGAAAGCCATACTTGATATGCCACCTCCCCGAACAGAGAAAGAAGTCCAAGGTTTCCTCAGGAAATTGCAATACATCAGCCGGTTCATCAGCCAGTTAACCCCCATCTGTTAACCTATCTTCAAACTCCTCCGAAAGGATTCAACTAAAGTTTGGAATGAGGCATGCCAATAAGCTTTTGACCGAATCAAACAATATTTGACCCAACCCCCAGTACTCATGCCACCACAGCCTGGTCTCCCCTTGCTCCTATACTTAACCATAACCAACACCGCAGCTGGGGCTTTGCTAGCCCAATACCTTGAAGATTCCTGCAAAGAAAGAGACATCTATTATGCCAGTCGCAAATTGGTCGGGTATGAGGTTAACTACACTACTTTGGAAAAGGCATGTGTCGCACTTGTCTGGGTCACCCAAAAGTTATGGCTCTACATGCTCGCCTTCCCCATCAAACTTGTATCCCAAATGGACCCCATCAAATACCTTCTTGAGAAACCCACCTTGTCTAGCCGAATGGCTAGATGGTTGATGCTCCTAGCCCAGTTTGATATCGTGTACGTCACGTAGAAAGCCATGAAAGGAAGAGCCATCTCTAACTACCTCGTTGATTACCCCATGGATGAAGCCGATATTCGGGTCTCTGAATTCCCAGATTAAAACATTCTCTGTGCTGCTCAATATTGCCTTCGATGGAAAATGTTCTTTGATGGCGCTGCCAATAAAAAGGGATATGGCATTGGGATACTTCTGATCGCCCCAGATGACTCCCACACTCCCATCGCCATTAGATTTTCCCTGCACCAATAACATGACTGAGTACGAGGCGTGTACGGTAGGCCTCAAAGTAACTCTCAAGAAAGGTATTCAATGTTTAGACGTCTACGGGGATTCTGCCCTCATCATCGGTCAAGTGCTCAGAAAGTGGAAAGTCAAGGACGAGAAACTCCAACCCTTCCATGCCAACTTAGAAGAGCTAGCCTCCCAATTACAAGATATCACCTTCCACTACCTACCTCAGGCAAAGAATAACCTAGTCGATGCCCTTGCTACCTTAGCCTCCATGGTCGACATGCCAGAAGGAATAACAATGACCCCCTTCCTTATTCAAAAGAAAGACAAACCAACCCACTGCTACCACATTGAGCTCGTCACCATATAAGATCCCGAGATAGCCAATTATTGGTACTACGATATCTGGCGCCTCCTCAAGCATGGTAGGTATCCCGAGGGTTCTAACAAGAAAGATCGAGCAACCCTTCGAAGACTCGCCACCCAGTACATCATTTATCACAAAGCACTGCTCAAAAAGAACTTCGATGGAACTCATCTGCATTGCATCGCAAGGGCTGACATTGAAAGGATAATGCAGAAGATCCACAGCGGGGAATGCAGACCCCACATGAACGGTCACATGATTGCCAAAAAGATCATCCGATAAGGCTACTACCGGACCACCATGACCCAGGATTGCACCGCCTATGTTCAAAGATGCCTCAAATGTCAACAATTCTCCAACCTTCAGCATCTACCTCCACGTGAATTATACAACATGACCTCTCTCTGGTCATTCTCCACCTGGGGCATCGACATTGTAGGGAATGTTAGACCAAAGGCTTCGAATGGGAATGAGTTCATCCTACTTACCATTGATTACTTCACCAAATGGGTCTAAGAGGAGTCATACGCAGTGCTGAATGCCCAAGAAAGTGGCCAAATTCGTTAAGAAAAACATCATCTACCGGTATGGGGTCCCGCACGAGCTAGTATCAGATAACGAGTTGCATTTCGAGGCAGAAGTCATAGAGGTGGTCAACGAATATGGGATTCAGAGACACAAATCTTCTCCCTACCGCTCAGACCAACGGTGTAGTTGAAGCCGCTAACAAGAACCTCAAAGCCATCATCAGCAAGATGACCAAAAGTTGTCGGGATTGGGCTGACCGGATCCAGTACGCCCTCTGGGGCTACCGAACCTTAATTTGAACCTTTACTGGGGTTACCCCTTACTCTCTAGTTTACGATATGGAAGCGGTCCTACCCGTGGAGATGGAAATACGCTCGTTGCGCATCATGCTTGAAAGCAAGGCCAGTGAAGAAGACTAGTGCCAAAGCCGTCTTGACGAGCTGACCCTCCTAAACGAAAGGAGATTAAAAGATCTATACCACATACAAGGGTACCATCGCCTAATGGCGCGATCATTCAATAAGAGAGTCAAGGACCGCGGTGTCCGAGAAGGGGATCTAGCCCTCAAGGAAATCATAGAACCCATCTGGGACCCCACAGCAAAATTTAAGCCCAATTGGAGCGGCCCCTACATTGTCAAGAAGATCTTATCCGGCGGTGCCGCCATGCTTACCGACTTAGATGGGGAAGAGATGGGTCATCCAGTCAACCTGGACCGTCTCAAGAAATTCCACCCCTAGTCTGAAATGTCGGCGCGATACGACTCTTCTCGTCTCCCTTCTATTCTAAAAAAAACTCTTCATTTCCCCCTGCCCAGAACTACGTGGGCCTAATCCTCTACAAAAACCATTTTCAAACAAAATTAAAAAATTTCAAAATCTCCAGAGGTACGTAGGCAGCTCATACACCATACATGAGCACGACCCTTTCTTTTTCACAAAATACTATTCTTTTCTTACCTCATAGAACGACAGTCCATTCTAACATATACTTGAATAAAAGGATTATGTATGCCTTAGCGATCGGTAACACAAAACTCATCAAAAGGCACAGCTGGATGAATAAAAACTTATTTATTTCACTAATAAGAAATTTTGGTACATATTACATAAGAAAAGGAATGGATAACTCCCTTCCCCTTACCCTCCTAAAAAATCCAAATAAAATCCCCACATTTATCCCCCACTACATAATAAACTCTCCAGGAGTCCTATCCATAGCTACTAGAGGAGCCTACTCCGTCATCATCATCTTCATCCTGGGGTCCCTAAGTTTCCCCTGCTTGAACAGAGTGTCGCAGACACTCTCCATGGTGTTAAAAGAGACAAGCCACTTTTGTCCAGTCCTCACTGCCAACATCTTGCTAACTACTTTCCTCCACAACCACTTCATATAATCCCTAGCGATATGCCAAACTCTCCCAACAGACTGAGAGGGACGGGTCGACGGACGCCGACTCTCCCACAGAGAGCCAAGCCACAGGCACAGACGCTTGGTCAAATCCTCTATCAGAAAGAAATTTAGTGTCTGAGGTGGCACGACTTGTGCCCAACCAAATTGGCGTAGAATCCCTAAGGGAAATAAAAAGAGGTCTGTCTGAGACCAACCAACCGCACATACAGGTATTCTCCTAGCTCCAAAACAGGCAGCAACTGTCCCCACCAAGGAACTGAACAGTACAAATTCTGAGCCCCATGCTCCACAAGTCAATTCTCCTAGCTCTCAATATCCAGGCCAACACTGAAGAAGTGACGCGAAAAGATGTTGGGTACAACCGACAAAGGATATTCTGGAAGATTCACCAAGCGGAGTCTTTAAGATAACCACATGAACAGCATCACGGGGCTACCTCGCAGGAAGTCAGAATGACCTTCTCGCCAGGCATCCAGGCCATTCAAGGTCTCCGTCAGTATCACTACTGCAGGATTTCGATGATATGACATCCAGGAAGTAATGGATGTAAGTTGCGGATCCACTAGCAGTTCCCCAATCACCAGCAGTAATTTTGAAACCAGGCCCAGAGCAACGACTCTAGCATAGCTAGCATCACCTACTTCCCGCAAATTCACGGACTGCAACACCACCGGGAGGGAGATCATTCCTCCATCAACCAGTGATCTAGTCGCCGAAGGAAAAATACGAAGAAGCCCAGCCAGCAAATCCCTGGGAGAACGGGAAAATTTGGGTAAAGCCGCAGCAACACTGGGATTTATCCCCAGTATGGCAGAAAGTTCCTCGTAGGTAGGACAAACTTCATCCAACCCAAAGCGAAATACATGGTCTTCGGGGTACTAAAATTGTACCGCCGCCATCAGCATGTTCCACTCAATGGGCCGGTTGCCACAAAGAGACTCGACGCATGTTGAAAGCATCGTAATCGATGTTATAAGAGCACATTGCTTCCAAGGCTTCGAGGTAGTTAGCAAACTCAATGCTACCAGGGAGAGCCATCTTACAGGACTAAGAGATAGTAGGCAAGTAAGTTAGAATGTGAAGGTGTGATGAAAACACTCCACCCTTACCCTTTTTATACTTGAGAACCCTCACAATAGACATAATCCCTACAAAAATTGGAGGTAATCCTACCCCACAAGGTACAAGAAGCTGAAGAGGGCACTAATCAAAAGATTTTAATTGATGGGACTGGACTTGACTGTCGATAGGCAGGGCAAGGGCCTTGCCGATCGGCAACCACCCATTTTTGGAAATTTTTCTTTTTTATCAAAATCAGAAAAAACCCAATTGATATTCTCAACAGAATTTCAAAAAAAAATCCTCTTCCACCCCTATATAATTCCCATTTTTAAACCTTCCTTCAAAAAATCCTAAAAATTTCTCTTTTTACGGTCTCATCAGCAAAGTAAAAAATGCATGTGCATGCATTCACTCACCATTAACAAAAGATAATAAAAAATCCCAATGTATTGCATATATATATTCTTTTGTGTTACATCAAATTTTGCAGGAAATAAAAGAAAAGCAAAAAAAACAACGGGACTCGGCCCGAACCCACATTTTCTCTCTCTCTCACCTACCCTTTACCCCTAAAAGCCTCCACCCCTACGACGCACTCTCTTTCCCCTACGGCTAGATGACGCACCACCACTACCCGAGCCAGAGTCCTCCTCGGACGAAGCAGACGACACCAAATAAGAAGGAACCAGGATCGCGTCCAGAAAATATGGGTGGTCGCCGAAGATATCCAGTCTCTGATGTCCCTCAGCCAAGTGGTCGACACCCGGACTTGCTGCAAAGAAAAGGCAAAAATTAGTATCAAGCACAAAGGGTCAAAACAGAAAAAGAACCAAAAAGAGCAAGAAGGTATACCGCAGGATGAAGGACCTCCTCTGTCAAACCCAACTCCTTTAGATCCATCGCATGAGGAAGGTGAAAGATAGGCACCATCCCTCCATCAGCCCGCCGAATGTTGTACGAAGGGGTATGCAACATCACGTAAGGAACCTCTGAGGTCGTCGTCGCCGCAGATGTCACCGGACCACCACCACTGTGGGAAGACCCCAACGCCCGATTCGAACCCGCAGAAGGGAGAGGCAAGCATTGTAACTGTTGGGCGCCATCAACCAGCTCGTCACAAAGTCCATATTTTCATACGGTGCAGTCATATCAGTATACAATAGGTAGGACTCGCCGATCATTATTGCGATCCTCGAATCCTCCGGCAACAGTCGCTCCCGCCTCATAGACGTAGGAGGCTGCGCAGGTGGCACCACCACCTCCTCCTCCGCAATCTGTCGAACCACCCACTCCCCAAGATACCAAGAATGGACGAACTCATGCGCCAGTAAGTGTCGCAGCTGTGCGTTCACCCCAGTCGCCCCCGTATCCTGAATAGCTGTCCCCCAAGGGTAAAAAGTCACCTAAAAATCCTCAGTAGGCAAAAATCAATACAAAATCAGAACTTGCCAAAAACCAAGACTGAAAAGGAAAGAGTCTTACCCTACCACTGGTCAAGCCATTCAAGACTTGACGCACCGCCTCCAGAGAAAGAGATCCCTTCGACTGCCGATTGGCCTTCCGCTACCGATACAATCGGTAGAAGTCCCCAACAGTCTCATCCTTCAAGGCAATCAGCTAGGTATTGCACCCAATCACCTAATAGAACCACGTCTGCCAAAGATAAGAATTCACAATAAAAAAGAGACGCATAAGGAAAATACGAATGCATGAAAGGAACATGCGCAAAATTAAAGGATACCTCGAGGAGATACGTGGCTCCAGTAAAAGTTTGCCGACAGCACTGACTGAATGCATCCAAAAAAAATAGAGGGTCGCCAAAGTCAACTCCCCCAATCATATAGAGGGATGTTCAAAAATATCCTCAAATATGGCAAGAACCACAAATGGACGACGTCGCCACTCGACGCCACCATGAAACCTCCCAGCACTAGCAAAATGAATAATCGGGCCATTTGCCTCACCTGTAGTCCGTCCTCCACATTAACCACCCTACTCAGCAAGACATCCTTCAGTAAGGACAGCCGGATGGAATCCCCAAAAACTATCCTCCCTACGTCACCAAGCGCCTCCCTGACCGCCTCCGACCTCACCCTCAAATAGCGATCCACCTCTATTTGCTCCCCATCGTAATCCTACCCCAACAGCTATTGCACGTCTATGGGAGTCATGGTCATCTCCCCAAAATTGAAATGGAAGGTGTGGGTAGTATCCCACCATCTCTCCCCCAAAGCACATAAGTTTTTTGTCGACCGAGGCATCTCATCCAGCGCAGACGCCAACCTCCAAAAACCTGCTGATGATACCACCCAACGTACCACAAGTGGGAGATTCTCCCAGACGTCCTTAAGCCCCGTCGTCCCACGGGCACGCATTTTCTTCAAAGAGATATCAGACTGTCAAAAGAACAAACCTTGTCAAAATTCAAGAAGGAAGGAAAAATCACCAAAAAGAGAAGAATGCCAAAAGTCAGGTTACTTACATAACCGCCGGGGCTCACCATCTTAGAAGACTGATGAAGTGACGGCTCCCATAGCAAAGTTCGCTCATTCGCAACCGACTCGAATGCATCAAAGGAGTTCTCACTCCCCAAAGCAAGAGGTGCCCTGGCCCTCCACTCCACGTTCACCCAGTCATCAACAGTCAACCATTCCCTATGCGCTGCAGTGCTCACAAAGGCAGCCATTTCTAAGAGATCGAAATGCTAGAACGATTTACAGAGGAAAACCGCAAAAAGAAAGAAAGCAAGAAGATGTGAAAATGAGGGGAATTCGCCCCCTTTATATAGGATGCCAAGGGTCATCCCGATCGGCATTGACCCCGCACCCACCAATCGGCACTGACCCCTTACCTTCCCGAGGCAGTCCAAAAGTCCATGCCACTGTTGAATGGCACCCTCTTAAAATGTCATACAAAAGTCCAAAAGTCCATGTCGACCAGCATCCCCATTAAAATGTCGTACAAAAATTCCCAGAAAATACCAGACGACCCTGAAAAATTCTTAGAAAATTCCTAAAAATCCCAGGAAGGATTTAGAACATTTTCACCAAGAAAATTTCCCACTCCCTCAAGCGAAACCTCTATTTCCCCAGTGGAACTTTCAAAAACCAAGTAAAACTCCTCTTGGCAACACCCCCGGAGGATCTCTAAAGATCACTCCCTATGCCCCAAAGGCCTCAATTTTCCCCAAGCAATACATCCAAACCCTGGGCCACCTAAATCTCCCTAGTGGAATTTTGGCTATTCCTTCAGAGGATGCAAAAGATTTCCCCAGCAGTCGGCTCCCCAGCCTAAAACAAAACCACAAGATAAATCTCCCCGGCAGGGTTCCCCAAGAACATCTTTACTTAAGCCTGCAGAATTGGTCATATCTACTTAAGCCCACAGAATTGGTCATCTCAACTTAAGCCTGCTGAATTAGCTTCGACCCACATAAATGATTACCTCCACCTTAATCCCACAGAATTGGTCATCTCAACTTAATCACTCAGAATTGGCTTCGACCCGCAGAATTGGTCATCTATACATAAGCCCACAGAATTGGCTTCGACCCGCAGAATTGGTCATCCCTACATAAGCCGGTAGAATTGGCTTCGACCCGAAGAATTTGTCACCTCCACCTTAAGCTCGCAAAATTGGTTATTTCATACTTAAGCCCGCAGAATTGGCTTCGACCCGCAGAATTGGTCACCTCCACCTTAAGCCCGCAAAACTGGCTTCGACTCGCAGAATTGGTCATCTCAACTTAAGCATGCAGAATCGGCTTCGACCCGCAAAATTGACCATCCCACCTTAAGCCCTCAGAATTGGCTTTGACCCGTAGAACTGGTCATCTCATACTTAAGCCCGCAGAATTCGTCATCTCTATTTAAGCCCGCAAAATTGGCTTCGACCTGCAGAATTGGTCATCCAACTTAAGCCCGCAGAATCGGCTTCTACCCACTGAATTGGTTATCCCCAACACACTCCGTAGGTCCTCAAAATCGTCCACGACCCTCTGAATTGGTCATCCTCGCTCCCTTAGGTCCTCGGAATCGGCCTCGACCCTCTGAATTGGTCATCCTCCCTCAAAAGCATCATGCGGTGTCTATTCGACGGCTATTGTTTATTCCAAACTCACCCATCGAGGGGCCCTGTAGACACCCCATTCTGTTACCCCCTAAACTCTCCTTAGGTCCCTAGCACCTCCCTTCACCACTAAAAACCCATGTCATACCCCGAGTACTAACCTAGAAGCCATCGGGCACTCCTAGGCTCCGTTTAACCAAAAGTCAAACTCTTCAGCTCGATCGAGACTGAATGAATCTTCGAAGGGCACTGAAACCCCTTTCCAACGGTCCGTCCCGTTTGCGATTCCGACTTACCATGCGGACGAACGACCTATTTTCCCCCGAAACTCAATCAGGAGGCCACCGGGCGCTCCCCGGCTCTGTTTGACCTAAGTTAACTCTTCAACTCGATCGAGACTGAATGAATCTTCGAAAGGCACTGAAGCCTCTTTCCAACGGTCCATCCCGTACGCAATCCCGACTTACGATACAGACAAACGATCCGTTTTACTCCAAAAGATCACCGAACGCTTCCAGGGCCCAGTTGACCAAAGTCAACTCCCCGAACCGGATCAAACGCTTTGAAATGTCGAAGTACATCTCATAACCTTTCCAAGGGTCTACCCCGTGCGCGATTCTATTTTTCATATTTATGGTTGATTATACCTATATATATGTTACGGGTTGCCATTGTTATATTTTTCATATTTATATATATGGTTTCGTTTTATTTTGAGTCTCTGCCTTTGCAATTAATCCATGTTTTCCTTATGCTCTATATTTTAATTTTACCTTACATGTTATATGATCATACTGGTATCTCTCATTGTGGGCATTGGAATTTCAAATTGTAAATTGGTACCATACTTCGTTGCTTATTTATAATAGAATCATTTTGCATCAAAATTGATATTAGTTGATTGTAACACCCCATGTTTCATTAATTAATGTTTTTTATTAATTGGATTATTCGGATAAATAAAATTATGGGATTTGAGGGTCTTTAATAATCAAACACGTTGATTTTTATATTCGAGAAGTAAATTTTCAACCATAATTAAATCGGAGTTATAATAAAATGTTATAATGATTTTTGAAAATATTTTAACAAGCAGGTACGTTTTTGTTGAGTTAAATAATATTTTCCTAAGTGTAAAAGCGGTGTTTTAAATATTTTGGTCTTCATGCTGGTGTCGTTCGAACGACAGCGTACGTCGTTCGAACAACGGGGGCGATGGATGGATTAGAGAGTCCTAATCATATTTTAACTCTTAAACCCTTTGAATACCAAACTGATACGGTGCTGGGACTTTGAAAAATACTTTTCTCTCAAACTTTCTCCAGTAAGGTTCTCAAAACATATTTCCTCTCATCTTCAAACCCTAGCCCTAACTTTTAACAAGTTTTGAAGATTCAATTGGTGTTTTCTCAAGAGGGGTTCAACCGTCTACTCAGATTTTTATCCAACTAATTTCAGGCATGAATACTTTATTCTTTTCCTTTAGTATTATGCGTTTTAAGTATTGCCTAAACCCTTAATTGCATCTTTTTTTTTAAACAATTAGCAACCAAATTAGAAGAAGTGGACATTAATCTTGGGGCTGTTTTTATAAAATCTTTTAATATGAATAATATTCATAACCCTTGGGTACGTAGGATTCATGAGTGGATTTTGGGTTTTATTGGCATAGGTTGCATGTAGAAAAACCCTAGTTTTGAATTAAATGAATTTTGGGGACGTATAACTCATGTAAATTGTGTAGAGATAATGAAATTTGAAATATGAGGTATTAATGATGAAATCTCGGTATTTAAAATGATTAAATGGGACTAGTTGTATTTCGAGGTTCTGGGCACTTTTGACTAGTTGTAGCTTAATTGAGTAGTTGCGTATTATTTTACCGCGTATTAATCACTTAAGCTGGAATTTTAAGCCTAAGCCATGATTTATGTCTTGAACTAAGTCACTATTCCCCTAATTAAATTGGTAAACCTAGAGAAAGAAAGAGAAGAAGAAACCTTGGGAGAAAGTGGGAGATTGAGGCTTTGGTGATTGTTCTTGCTTACAACTTCATCAAAAATCTGAACTTGCAAACTTGAGGCAAGTTATCTACTTGCTAATTTATGATTTAAGTAGAGTAATTTGCATTGATAGCTATGGTTATGTGTGGTTTATGGAAGTTAGGGTTTTTACTTGATTTATGGGCTTTAGATCTTTGGAAGTTGAATTGATATGATTTTGAGTTAAATTATAGTTGGATGTTGTATTTATGATCAGTTGGTAGCATTAAAGGTTAGGGATTGGTGTTGGTTGAAGTTGGGTAAAATTTGGAGTCAAAGACTCCATAAACAAAACTTGGAATTTCTGCAGAACCGAATCGATTCGGCCTGGCCGAATCGATTCGCTGAGAGACAGTTTCCAAGCCTTGGTTGTCCGAATCGGTTCGGCTCTTCCGAATCGATTCGGCATTTATGCAGAAGCTCACTTTTCCTGACCGAATCGATTCGGCTAGTTCGAATCGATTCGCCTTTAAGAACCCAAATCGATTCGTCTAGTCCGAATCGATTCGGGAAGCCTGCACTTTTCCTTTATTTTTCTTTTTTGAATTTGACTCTTTTCTTTAGGATTATGACCTAGGACCCTTCTTGAATGAAGTAAGCATAGGATCCTAGAGTTTTAGTTGAGTTTGGTCGTTACCCTATAGTTGAATGGGATCACTTGGGGTTAATTCAGGGGTACTTAAAGTGATGATTAGGTATCACTTCTCTTTTGGTAATATAGTTGAAGTTAGAGTTCTAAGCCCATATGTGGAGATGTTAGAAGCCCTTTTTGAGGTATATGAAACCTCGGGATTTGTGAGACTTTGGGGAATTGTTTAGAGAATACTTCGGGACTTCAATATAGATGAAATTGAATTAGAAATATTCAAAGATGATGGTTTTAGATAAAATGAAACATATGTGATTAACGGTAATGAAAATGAGATTTAATTGGTAATTGTTAAATTACTTAAACACACCTCTCTAAATGCTATCATAAGGGAAGCTCGCGCATGAGGTGATGTCCCCTGACTATTGAATGCAGGCTGACTATAGTCCTCGGCTATATGCGGGTTTGTATATGTTTTTCTGTGCTAGTGAGGTAATTCCGGGTGTGGTTATGACTCACTCGCAGGCATATGTCCACTTCCCGACGTGCGTCAGGTGCCCAGGTTGTCTTGTATAGATAGGCCCTGGAAGATGATAGTCATTTAGGGGCGCGTCCAGTGGGGAAACTCGGAGGGACGGTCTTAGAAACATTATATGTATAAGAATATAACCTTTCTAACTCAAGTGGGACTTGAGGTATGTAAAGTTGCCATAAAATATGAGATGGTAATTATATTCCTGCTAAGGAATGGAAAATGGAAAGATATGATGGAAACTATATTCCTATTAAGGAATGGAAAATGATAAGATATGAGAAGAAATGAGATTTAATTTTATGTCTCTTGCTTAATTTAATAACTGTTAGAAATCTATATAATTGAATCATCACATTTTATGATTAGGTTGTTAGATTCTCTTTTCACATTATTTATGATTCATTATATATATCTATCATGTTTCTTACTCTTTTGGGAATCATATATAAATCGGGCCCTGGCCCATTCATTTTTCATGTTGTGCATGTTGTTGTATCCACTCAGGTGCTCCTCCGCAAGGGAGCCCGTTATGATTTTCCCACTCTTATGCTTTTGACGAGCTGTATGACCTTGCGGATTATTACAGGATGTTTGTTAGACGCCTTCGGTTTTGGAATCTAGTTATGATCGGGTCTTTCATTCGGGCTAGTGGCCCATCTTTTGTACTTGTTAATGAATGTAGTATGTAAAATATTGAATTGTGGAAACACTTTGAATGTAACTGTGGATTGACAGATTATTCGGTTCTTTTATTGTATGTTGTTTTGGATAATTATCTATATGTTCCTTTGAAATTCCACTTTCATCAGATTTGGGTTGTTTATTTTATTTCTTAAATCTTTATTAAACCAAATTTTTTGACAACCTGCTTTCTGATTTATGGAGCGGTTTTCCCGTATACCTATTTAATTGTTATGATGCTGAGGATGATATCTATCCATGATTCCGTTATGTCGAGGTATCGGGCTGGCCACCCCTTATTTTGGAATGCGGGTTGTCACAACATCGTGTTATTATAGCCTCCAGACCACGGGGTAAACCCATCCATGTTGTTGTATCCCACTCATTCTCTCTCCAATCGAATGCTTATATATGGAATCCTTGTGAATGGTTAAAGGGCATCGAATTCATATGAAATAAAGATTATTAAACAAATATTGAGAGAAATCATCTAGCAAACCTCGAAGTAGATAAGAAGTCTTCATCTCTTAGGTGTTTATCATTGTAACGTTGACTAACCCACTATTAGCTAAGAATAAAGGAGGATTGGATCATATCCAACTTCCCATACATTATATTCTTTTTTTAGTCATAACTAAGATAAGGAACCTCTATAGGAGTCCATAAGTTTCTCCCTAGTGGTCCATTGATTAGTGATAAAGAACGCAGACACCTCAAATCATCTTAACCAAATCCCAATAGGTCCCTAGATTGTAATATTCTCATTTACGATCTAATATAAAGAGTAACACCCTTTTTAATTGACGCGAGATCCTCATATGAGATTTGAACCACTTATATCCTTGTCTTTCACTTTACACATCTCCCCAATAACTAGTCTAAGGTCTTATGGGGAGTACCTGTTGGGTCTGAGGTCTCAGAAGATTTCAAACACCCACCACTCATGATGCATTTGAATTAACTTAGTTTCAATTATTTATTAATCGCTTAAATTTATTACAACAAAATTGACATGCACGCCGTCTCCCTGACCATCTCATAAAACATGCGGTACTCCATAAACAACCATCACACAACTATATCCACCTGCTTCACAGCGCCAAAGACACCATAGCCACCTTACTATGGAGTGTCAGATTTCTCCAACATCATGTGATGTGACAAAGTCCATATCAAAATGTACTCTTCACTTACGCCAGCATAAAAATTTTCCTTCTCGACACACATTCAAATCCACGTTCATTTCTTTATTCATAGGTAACATTCGAAGTTTCAATCGTAACTCCTCATTCATCGTTACATCAATATTACCCCATTTAACCCACCCCTCGGTTCATTTAATTATATTACTCAATCAATCATTATACCACCGCTCTAAGGATTTTAGGGATCATATGCATAACGTAGAATTAATCGTGAACTGAAGAATCAAACTAACGAGGTATAATACTTAAGGGTTACAAAGTCATCACTTCTACTCGTCTCTAAACTCCATGCATGGGACATCTCATAAAAATGAAAACAAATAAGGAACCCCAAATAAACTTACGTTTAGATGGGGTAGTTGTTAAGACAATTAATTATGTAAAGGTTTATTATGAATTATTTAGTTAAGGGAAATTAAGTGTATTAATATCCAACTTCCATATCCAAACATAATTTGTCCAACATATGCCATAACAACAACAAAGCCAACAAGCCAACACAAGTTTATCTCATACTCATTCTAAGCCATCCACTTTATTTTCTCCAAGTGATGAAAGGGGCTTACATAATTTCTCATACAATTAGTCCATTTCTCAATTTCAAGAACAAATATTTATTACGAAGCCTTAAATAGAATTTCAAGAGTATAGCATGGGGTAATCAATCATAAATATTTAATGAATAATTAGGAAACAACTATACATTTTCATACTTAGAGTTTCACTAATCAAGTAATTAATATCAAGGGTACTACTCAGGGAGCTAAAGGTACAACTCTACCTGGCATGCGCTTTTTAATACTTATTTAGACTTCTATTAGATCTCAATTTCTCAATAAATACTTCAATTATCATAAATTCAAGAACAAGTCTAAAACCCTAATGTGTCAATTTTAATATCAAGTGTTCCATATTCAATTTCTCACAGTATTTAGGGCAAAATCTTAATATTTAACATGTGAGGATAATCAATTCACGTAATTAAGCTCATACATTAGTAAGTTTCCAATTCCTAAGGGTTTCTAATTCATTTTAATCCCACAATTAGGGTTTAGATGAAATTTAACATAAACATATATAAAAGGATAGGAGTAGAAAGAAACTTGACTCAAACGATGAATCAAAACTTGACTTGAATTGAATAAAAGAGTTATTGTAAAGTTAGGTTTGAATCCACTTGAAAAACTCCTTAAAAACTTCTTGAAAAACTTTTGCAAAACTTGATTTGATTCCCTCTTGACCATATCTTTTAATCCTTGTTTAAAATATTTAAAAATCTCTTTGGCTTGTTTTATGGTAATGAGGTTGCTTGAGAGAGAATTTAGAGTGTTTTAGGGTATCTTGGTGAAGGAAGAAACTTAAAATGAGGGGAATACATGAAACGAGCCCTGAAAATATAAGTAGGCTAATAAAATGACCCACAACCCTATAGACCCTACGACCAGGTGGAGGACATAAACTACCACAGTCATGGTTATGTCTCTGCAATCGTGGATTAAACAATGCGGATGCGACCCCTGTGGTGCGGTACAATTCCCTTTGGCGACTTAGAAACCCTAGCAAACCTAATAATATTAAACCCTACTTGCTCTTCATAAGAAGTATAAGTATCCAAATGCCCCCAAGCCTATCTATAAATTACCCAAGGATTTAAAACCATTTCTTGCATCTTACAATTATCAACTTAATCCCATACTTAAATAAAATTAACCTTTGGACCGTCAAACTTTATCAATTAATGAAACGACTTCTAAATTTCCAAATTAAATCGTTTTGACTTTAACACCTCATAAATGATTTTTAAATTCACAATTTCAAACACATAGTTAGTCCAGTTTTCTATTTAATTAATTAAAATTATTCTCAACGAATTAATAAATTATCAATCCTCTTGAAAATACGGGGTATTACACTCTCATGTCTCTATCGCTAAACCCATATGAGTCCTTTACCTGATGAATTTAAAATATGCACAGATAAAAGAATAGGGGTTCACCAATCAGTCACACCATCGTCTAGTTGCATCCAAAACCATCTGGTCATGTCTTCTAGTTATAAGACTAAGACCAACTGAACGCATAATCAAATATATCGACATCCACATATCATTCTACATCAATCAGGAGCGCAGTACCCGGTCCTAAATCCATTTAAAACTAAACCCAACTGATATATTCCTCATGAACCAAATACGGTATGGTCAAATTTACACATAATTTATATATTATTGTACAATATATATACATAGGATATCGCATCACACTCGTATTCCCAATACTATAAATATATACATGTCTCTATTTATATATATTTGTGTGAATTAACTCAACCCAAGGTTTAAGGGAAAACCAGAGAACTAAGTGAACAGAAAAAGAACTAAAACAAAGAAAAAAATGATGGCTTCCCTATGACTAGACCCCCACTTCCATAACAGTGAGGGCAGGATGATATAGAGGACCTACGGGGTGTTATAGTGAGGTTTGCCTCACTATGGTGGGATCTTCCCCGTTCATCTAAAATCCCTAAAACATTTCGCCTTCAACCCATTACTAAATCTACCTAAAATTCCAGAAAAATTCAATATAAGTCCAAATTAAATTATGATTACTCCTGCAAAATCCTAATTAAAATCCTTACATCACATTGTTCAAAACCAAATGGATCGTTATGGTGGGCATCCAAATTTTAAATACATATAATTATGGATTCAATATCAGATTTAGTTTCACCTATAATTAAGTGTGTTTTATATCAAAGATTGCAATCGTATACAATATCATTCCAACACATGGGTTCAACATCATAAATCAACACAAGTTAACCATGGTTTCTAATCATAAAATCTCTCTCAGAGAGAGAGAGAGATTGTGAGTGCAAATAATCACAATGAATGAATATAAGCAATTGAAACCAAACAAGGAATAAAACAATCTCACAACAAAAGGGTTTTACGTGGTTCGAAAACTGCCTACGTCCATGGGGTATTCTCTCTTTTTTATCAATTCTTTATCATTTGCAATTTAAGAATTACATGATGAGAGTGCGCTGTGTGAACTAATGTAGGAACCTACTGGGGAACATACCTATAAGACACTCTCCCTAGCTTAAAACAATACTCTCTAAAATGACCTCTTTATTTTCATTGGGAACAAACATACACAAACTTGTGTCCACCTTTCTCAAAACATCTAGGATGAGCTCTCCTAGGTGGGTTAGGTTGAGGGCCATAAGGATCCATCACAAACTCGATAACTGACTTAGGTACGACTTTGGAAGTGGATGCACAGTCATAACCTATTCCTAGCCTCTCAACAATACCTAACGCGGTACCGAAGAGAATCTTTACTACCTTCCTAGATGTGTCCTCTAAAGTGCCCTTGACCTCTCGGGCATGTTCAAGATCGCTCTCAAGTTGGGATATACGAGCTTAAAGTTTCTCACGAATCTCCAATAAAGATTGAAGATCTTTCGTATGACTAGACACGGTGTTGGTCAAATCAGTTTTTTCCCTACCTAAAACAATCAACTAATCACATAAATAAATTTTCACCTTCTCGAGTTGGCCCACCGACGCCTCACACTCTCTCAAAATTTTCACCTCCTTCACTAAATGACACGCCCTAAGAGAAAAATCTTTATTTATCTTTTTCATTTTTAAAGTCTCGGTGTAAATATCGTTAAACGCCTTTTGGAGATCACCTTCTCCCTCAATCAAAATCTCATCCTCACTCTCACTCTCTCCAGAATGAATCGAAACAACATATAGGCTTTCACGTTTAGATATTTCCTCATCGGTGTCGGACAAACTATAAGTGTTAACGTGACTAGACATGAATGTAACACACGGTTCAAGTGGTGATCCTCCCCTTGATAACTGATTCGACGTCACTATCGCTATGAGTGGCTTTATTCGCAATTTATTATCCTTTCTCTTAAGCCCAGTGGGACACTCATGTGCTTTGTTCCCTTTCCCTTCACACTCATAGCACCTAATCTCTTCCTCTTTGTCACCGCTACTCTCGCCGATATTTTTTTTTTCTCAAAAATCTTTTCTTTGGAAAAATTTTCTTTTGAAAATTTGAGAAATTTTTTGAATTTTTTTGCAAAAAGAGCCAAGTTATCTAGTTCAAAATCAAACGCAATCTCAAATTCAAAAACTCTTTCTTTATTCTTTTTCTTAGTTTGAGTTTTTAAAGCAATCCCTATTTCCTTAGTTTTAACAGTTTTACGAAATATATCTATCTCATACGTTTGAAGATCACTGTAATACCCCGTACTTTTGACTATAATTATTTTTGGGATTAATTAATTAATTAGCGTATTAATTGGAAATTAATCCGGGTTATAAATACTAATGAGATGCGAATTGGTATTTGATTATGTGCATATATGATTATATATGTATCTGGTACTATAAAATTTGTCGTGAGATTTATATACGGCATTTTAGAAATTTTGTTGAGACGCGTGGGACCGCCGCGTCACGGTATATTATTTTGTTAATAAAAGTGAATTTAAAATCTATAATCCTTATGGTCGTTTTGAGTGCGCCAACGCGTCCGGAAGGGTCGAGATAGTCAGAAAACACTAGCCGGGGGTATAGTTTGGGTCCCGGGGTATTTTTAGGCCATACCGGTAACTTAAAGGGTATTTTAGTAATTTGGTATTTTTGGGTAATTAAAAGTGACGAAAATTGAGAGTTGTAATCTGATAAGGAATTGACCCAACCAACCCTTTATTAACCCCATAAGCTACGTAGGTTATCATTTAGTCTTCCAACTCTCCCAAAGAAAACCCTAGCCACCATAGCCATCTTTGGAAGAAGAAAGCTTAGAGAGGAAGGGAAAGAGGAGGAATTCTGCAGAAAATCTGCAGAAAGAGATTACAAATCCAACACCAGATTCAGAAACAATCAAGGCAAGTGAATTATTCCATTTAAATTTTAGAGAATGCTTCTTCCATGTTAGATTATTCATAAATTTTGTATGTTCTTTGAAGATAATGAAAAACCCATAAGATTGGAGTTATTAGTTTAAATTTTGGGATATAGGTTGCATGTAGAATGTTACTGGAAGATCATATTAAGAGAATTATCGACTTTTGTTATACCAAAAACGGATTTAAGATGAAGTTTATGAATGTTCTTGAGATAAAATCTGGAAACTAGGTTTTTGATGAAGTTTGACCCATATGTAGCCTTTAGATGTTGAATTAGTGGTTTGTGGACATTAGTAATATTGTAGGATTGTTATATGACATTACTATAACATTATATTTGAGAATCATACGTTAGAAATAAGTTTTGGGACATTTTCAAATCTGCAGAACGAAGCAGTCCGTAGCCATACCTGTTCGATCGATCGATCGACATTCATCAGTCGATCGATCGACTAGATCGATCGATCGATATTCATAGGTCGATCGATCGACCTTCCCAGAATGAGTAAAATTTTCCTTAATTTGATTCTAATGGCAGAAACCCTCGGAGAATATGTTTGGAGAACTTATGAATACCCTCACCCTTAAGGAAGACTAGTAGGTGTAATTATTATAGTGGACTTTAATTAGAATGCAATTCGGGGAATTATTCTAGGTTATTGAAATTCGTTAGAGAGGTAACGTTTGGGTTAATAGTGCAAAATTGTGTAATTCGATGAAATAAGGTTTAGAGCAAAAGTAAAGACCTTAGGATTAAAGATGTTATATTTGGGAATAATCGGAACCTAATAATCTATTATAGATAGGTTTTAAGGTTAAGGGACTACGACGTGAGACGTGTTGGTAATTTAACTTTATATTAACGGGAGACTTGAAATACATAAGTTTGGAATAATGGTATTATGATGTAGCTTATACCTTATTAAAATGGTGATATCTAAGATGTGTGAATGCTTAGTATATAGTTTATGTGTATGACATACCTACCATACTTGCTATCACGGGAGGTTACGTTCGCTTAGGACCCTCTAATCCTTGTGTGCCTACGGGGGGGATATAGACTGGTACCTTGATGAACATAGGTCATAGAAAGACTTATTGTGATATTAATAAGTCCGCTGACCATGGGAGCGTAGGTATGTGCATGACCCATGTGATGGTGACTGTGTTCGCCTCCACTATTTGTGATTTGAGTTATCTGAACTATTCCTGAGAGATTCGGAATATGTAATCCTTATGTACGTGATGTACCGGGATGGATAGCAGAGTATGTGTGCACCATGGCTTAGATTGCGGGGTGCTTGTATCGTATATTTATGATGTGAATAATATACATTAAATTAATGGAAATCCTCATGTTAATGTTGTAAAAATATTACGGTATTGTTTCGAGATATATAATGAGTTAGCTGATAGTTATATCAATGGCATAGTTAGTAACTGAGTTTACGTTAAACCTCTATTAAATTACGAGCGTTATTATGTTAAATTAACCGAGTAAAATGGGTAGAACCTTTGGTAGTCTAGCTAGTTACGTTGTCACTTAGCTAGTGGAAAGGGTAGTTATAGATGGGTACTTACGTTAGGAGTGCACAGTTAGTCGAGAGGTGAGAATTTAATGTGAGTGCACGTCCTAACATGTACTTCGCATTTAATGTTTTAAATGTTTTTAAAGCACTTGCAGGTTTTTAAAATGATTTCCACTTTCGGGCTCTGACCCATTTGCTTTCAAATATATTTTCTTGTAAAACCATTTTAGGTGCCCAGCCACAAGGACACCAAGCATAGGATTCTCATTCAGAAGACGAGCTGTAGCTGTTTGTGGAAGCTACAGGGACTTGCTTTTAGACGCCTCTCTCATTTGGATTCCAGTCTCAGCATCTATCAGTTGTAGGGCATGTTGCCCAATTCTATTAGACATTTTTACATTTCAGTTTTCAGACTCTAGCATGTATTGCTCAGTATTCAGTTTTAGTTATTTATTTCAGTTTACATATCAGTTGTGGGATTTGTATTGAGGAGTTTTTCCTCCAGAGTTTATTTACATTTTGTGATGGTTATTTGTTTTACTTCAGTATGGTGAATGGTGTTATTTAGTTATTCATTACTCTTGTTGCATGTTAATCAGATTTAATAAAATTTGGCACTTGCTTTTTAAATACTAGGTGGTTAGTAATAATAAAACGTTTTCGACAGTGATGCTATTAACTGAGCCAACTTGGCATTTTGAATTAATTTTATAAAGGAGTAACTACCCGGTGTTTAATTAGTCGGGGTGTCACAATCACCTACTGTAAGAGTATGTAGAATCCCTAACGAATTAAGCATGGTGACCTTAGGAATAAAATGGATGGCAAGGATCTCAAAATTTTCTTAACAACTCTCATCTCAGGAATTTTCTCACCCAAATTAAAACTAGAATTAGCTATGTCTGATAATTGTGCACAATACTCATCAAAAGACTCGGACTCTAGAATGGTAATGGTCTCAAATTGGGTAGTCAAAATTTGAAGCTTAGATGCCTTTACAGCGTTTGTACCCTTGTGTGTGAGCTTGAGGGTATCCCAAGCTTCTTTAGATGTAGTGCACGTCATAATACGATGAAACTTGTCATGGGTGTGTAATACCTCATATTTTTATGCTATTTTAATTTGGGGGTTTTATTAAATTTAATGAGAGTGAATTATTTAATAAAAATCCGGAAATTAATTATGTTATAATTATTAACGTGACAAGAGTTAGTAATTATATAAAATTGTTGAATATTACTAATGAGCATAGTAATATATGATATGGGTTATATTATAAGTCACGAGTGAATGAAATAACAATTTTGAGAATTTTAGTCAGGACGCGCCCGTGTCGCGTCGGGACTAATTATTGAGATATAAAAGTGAATATTTTATAAGTTGTTCGTATGGTCGTTTTGAGTGCGCCAACGCGTCCGGAAGGGTTGAGATAGTCAGAAAAGTGTACCCGGGGGTTTGGTTCGGGTCTCGGGTGTTTTTAGACTTAATTAGTGACCCGGGAGGGCATTTTGGTCATTTTACAAAATAGGGTAATTAAACCCACGAATTTCAGCCATCCTTAGCAGCCATTTAAGTCAGCCTTTTAGGGTTAGAACATTTAGAACCCTATAACGGCCATTGGAGTAGAGAGGAGAGAGCTCTCAAGGTGATTCAAGGCCAAAACACCACCATTTGCACCACCGTCACCACCAACGCGTAGATCGCAAGGAGGAGAACGCAACCACACCAATATCAGCAGGAAACCAGACCTCTGAAATCCCAGGCAAGTGTTTAACTTGCGTATTTTCGTTGGTGCAATATTCATATTAGTGTAGGAATGATTAGGAGTGAAATCAATGGAAGAAAACCCCAATTTTTGATAGGAATTTGAATGTAGAAAACATTATAACCATATTCTGGAAATATTATGTAAAGTAGATGATTAACCCACGAATTTTTGATGATATGTTAGAAGGAAATTCTGGAGAAAACTGATTAGAACAAAAGTTAAGAAAACATTAGGGTTCTTGATGTTTAAATGAGATTTTGGGTTGTTTAACCATGATTAATGATGGATATACGCATGTTGAACGTTAAAAACATCTGGAAATATGTTATTATGTTTGTAGTAGGAGTTTTGGGACGATTAGTGTTGGAAAATATTGATTTGGGTGAAGAATTTTGGTAAAACCCGTAACTGCACTTCTGCAGGATTTCGCAGACCTGCTTGATCGATCGATCGAGCCCCAGACCTCGATCGATCGACCCTTCCTGGCAGACTCTTATTTCCCCTTGTTTAATTAATCGAACATGATTCATCGTGAAATAATTTTTGGGCTTTATAAATAAAATGTTTTGGGATATAGGAGAGACCAGTAGGGCATATGATTAAGTGTTGAGAACTTTATTATGATATGATAATTGTATTTTAGGGACAATTATTTAAAGAACGAGGAAACTACGTAATTCAAGTGAGAGATTACGTCAAATACTTACGATAGTGAGTAGACGTTTACCTACTGATTTTGCTACTTGGATGGATAGAATCCACGAGTGTTACGTAACTAGTGAGAAAACCCTTCGAGTTAAGGTTAGAGACGAAATCTTATACGTAATCATAATAATGAGAAATTTAGGATAAATGTTGTGACTATGGGTAACGGGAGGAACCTATATTAATATGATGAATGGGAAATATATGATTGTGTGTACATATATTATATACATGTGAAAAACGTACCCGCGCTACTTGCTATCCCTGAGGTTACCGCGCTGGGACGATCTTATCCTGTGTTGCTTTATGGGGGATATTGATTCGTACCCTAGAAGTTAGAGATCCTAGGTACGGGCTATCAGATTGATAGTCGGACGGTCCTAAGAGACGTGTGGGTATGTACTGACCTCTTGGACTTGGAATCTATGCTTCGCCTCAATGTTGTTTTGTATATGTTAATACAGTTCGAGAGTGATTCCGAACTTGTATTTCCCTTTGTGTGAGCGATACGGGGATTGGATAGCAGAGTATGCCTGCACCATAGTTTAGATGGGGTACTGTTATATATATATATATTATACGAGTAGTTAATATATATATCAGATTATAAACTTTAAACTGCCTACTGTGATTTGATAAGTAGAACATGGTTGTTGACTCAAATTAAATACTTGTTTGTGAAAGTATGAGAAGACACTGGGAAACTATATAATTTAATGAAGCTAAAACGAGAGTAGTGCTACAAATTGAAAGTACCTTTTTAAAACATTGTCATCGTTCGGTTTTGAAAACTTATGAGCAAGTTAAGATAAACTAAATTATTTGGGAAGGTTAGTACGATAGGCGTGCACATTAGAAGAGATGTGAGAATTTATCAAGAGAGTGTCGAACTAATATGATTTGCATTGGCCTGTATCAATTTAAATACTTGCTTAACGTATTTTTAAAATCAAACACACTTTCGGGCTCTGACCCGTTTCTTTTCCTCTCTCTCTCTCTTGTATATATATATGTATATTTTCAGGTGCCCAGCCACAGGGGCGTCTTGCTTAGGATCCCTTGAGAAGAACGAGCTGCAGCTTAGGTGGGAGTTGCAGGTCACTTGAGTAGACGGCTTCTGTTATTGACTCCACTCCTATTATTCTCATTTATTGGGCACGTGTCGCCCTTTTCATCATTCCATTTGTTGTTGGGATTTTGTATTTCTTGTATTTTCAGTTTTGTTCTATGGGATTTATTCAGGATGGATTTGTGGTTTTAGTTCCATTTGTTGACATTCGATTGACGAATGTATTATGTTATTTGGTTTATTGTGGTGTGATTCTTTATTTTAGAAATGTTGTTTTAAATTAAAATAAATCTTTTTTCTTTAATTAAAAATTGGAAAGTTTTGTATGGAAAATGTTTTGACACTTAGCTTAATTATTTAGGGTGTTAAATTGGAAAAATTATTTTTATCGACAGTGATGCTGAGAATGAACCAACTGTTTACCTTGATTTAATTTAATAAAGGAGTGATCGCCCGGTATTTAATTAGGCGGGGTGTCACAGGGTGGTGGCTACATAAATAGCACTTAAGTCGCGAGAGTTGTAAGTACTCCATTTAAACTCATCCTCATTCCATGAAGAAATAGGCTTAGGATTCTCGACATCATCGACAGTCACTATGGGTGGTTTCCACCCTCTTTCACAAACCAACCAGACATCCCCATCAATTGCTTTTCAGGCTGACCTCATCATAGCTTTCCAGTAAGCATAATTTGAACCATCAAAAATGGGCTTTGGATTATACAAATTATCCATTAAATTCTGGCTTTTTAAACGCTCAACAATTTTTTTTTCAAAAAAATTGATATCAATTTTTTTTGCGAAAAATGGATCACACAAAAATTTGGTGTAACCTGCTCTGATACCAATTTGAGAGTGCGCAACATGAACTAATGGATCAATTTATTTAATTAAATACCCCAATGCACAAATTCAAATTTTAATTAGATTTTGACCTTTAATTAATTATGGTGTGCATGGGAGGCGAGTTATGTACAAACTCCAATTTGTAATTATTAAGCCAAACATGCAAAAACACACAAGATGATAAGAAATTCCTTTGTAGGGCAAAACCTTTTGTTCAGCACTTTTGACAGTCTTGAATTCAATTGACTTACAAAACACTTAGATACATTAAATTAGACATGTAGAGTCTTTAAAATGCTAACAGATATGACCCAGCTCCAGAGTCATCCATGGTCGACAGTCTACCCTAGGTATCCACCGATTCAGCCTTCTTCCTTCTTTAGCAGTGAACCCTTATTTCACAAAATCAGCCCTAGAGAAAAGTCTCTACAAGAGTGTATCACAAGAAACCTTCTTGATGTTGGTAAAAGTGACCTTGAATATATTCTGGGGGTGAGGAATATGATTATAAGGTGTTTGATCACAAAAAAGAACTCAAATGGTGTTTTTCTTTTTATAAAAGAGTTCTTGAAATATCCGATCCCATTCAGCCTTTTTATAAGAAGGGAAGATAAAAAACATAAACACAAAAGATATTGGGAAGATATTCAATAAAAAATAAAATATGTGCCAGTCATTCGAACGAAAGGTCAGGCCGTTGGAACGATGCTTAGAATGACGCTCTGAACAAATGGTTCTAAAGAGATTACATGTGACACCCCGACTAATTAAACACCGGGTAGCTACTCCTTTATAAAATTAATTCAAAATGCCAAGTTGGCTCAGTTAATAGCATCACTGTCGAAAACATTTTATTATATCTAACCACCTAGTATTTAAAAAGCAAGTTGCCAAATTTTAATTTAAGTCTGATTAACATGCAACAAGTGTAATGAAGAAATAAATAACACCATTCACCATACTGAAGTAAAACAAATAACCAACACAATAGAGTAAATAAAGTCTGGAGGAAACCCCTCACTACAATCCCATAACTGAAATAAATAAACTGAAACAATAATAAAACGTGCTAAAGTCTGAAAACTGAAGTATAAAAGATGTCTCTAAATAGGAATGGGCAACATGCCCTACAATGGATAGATAGTGACTCTGGAATCCAAAAGATAGAAGCGTCTACATGCAAATCCCTGTAGCTTCCACAAGCAGCTACAGCTCGTCACCTGAATGAGTATCCTATGCTTGGTGTCCTTGTGGCTGGGCACCTAAAAAGGTTTTACAAAGAAAAAGAGATTTGAAAAGCAAACGGGTAAGAGCCCGAATGTGGAGTTATATTTTAAAAACCTGCAAGTGCTTTAAAAACATTTAAAACATTAAATGCAAAGTACATGTTAGGACGTACACTCGCATGATATTCTCACCTCTCGTCTAACTGTGCACTCCTAACGTAAGTACCCATCTATAACTACCCTTTCCACTAGCTAAGTGACAACGTAACTAGCTAGACTACCAAAGGTTCTACCCATAATACTTGGTTCCCTTATCATATAACGCTCTTAATCAAATAGGGTTTAGTTTAACTCAGATACTCAATATACACTATATATATTACTATTAGTCAACTCACTATATAACTCAAAACAACACCGTAATATATTTACAACATTAACATGAGGATTCCCATTAATATAATGTATATTATTCATCTCATAAATATACAATACAAGCACCCCGCAATTTAAGCTGTAGTGCACACATACTCTGCTATCCATCCCGGTACATCACGTACATAAGGATCACATATTCCGAATCTCTCAGGAATAGTTCAGATAACACAAATCACAAATAGTGGAGGCGAACACAGTCACCATCACATGGGTCACGCACATACCTACGCTCCCATGGTCAGCGGACTTATTAATATCACAATAAGTCTTTCTATGACCTATGTTCATCAAGGTACCAGTCTATATCCCCCCCGTAGGCACACAAGGATTAGAGGGTCCTAAGCAAACGAAACCTCCCGTGATAGCAAGTATGGTAGGTATGTCATACATACAATCCATATATCAATACTAAGTAAACACACATCTTAGTAATACCGTATTATATTCGTAGTACATTTTGCACTCTCGTACTAATCATAATTATCACAACTTATTTTATTCCGGTTCATAATTATACGTGCCATAATTTATCCTCACATCGTAGAAGACACTCACGTCTCAACCCAAACGGTTCATTGAATATAACTCTAGTGTATGATTTACTCATCTCAATAACCCAAAAGTCCCAAATCAATCACTATATCATCAAAGGAATACTAACTCTACCCTTGAACCAGTTCCCGGGACTTCAAAAGTCAAAATAGTCCAAAAAGTACCAAACTGTCAACTCGTTAGAAGTCTCGTTCGAACGAGGCTTCGAACGAGTTTGGACTGTCAGGTCGTTAGAAGTCTCGTTCGAACGAGGCTGTTTGAACGAGATCCCAGTTCGTTCGAACGAACTGACCCTTCTAACGATATCTCGTTCGAACGAGATATCGAACGAAATCCCCACTCGTTAGTAGCGACTGGTCAACTCGTTAGAAGCTCGTTCGAACGAGTTCGTTCGAACGACCTGGGGGCTGCTTCTAACGAGAGGCCAGTTTCGGCCCAGAATTTCCCAAAAATCGTTTTTCCCCATTTTTACTCCTCAAATCACCTCTAAAATTTATCCCAACGATTGTTTTAAAGTCTTTAAACAATTCTAAACATAGTATAACCACATCCTATCACGTTTGTATGGATTTACTCACCCAAATCATCAATCAATTTACAATTACATAAACTTTTCCCCAATTCATTTATGAACATGAACCCTAAAATTTGGAACCTTCAATTCATCAAATAAAATCCGTTTTTCTCTCACCCAAATCATGTATTAACATCAGATTAATCATTTACCTATCCTTCTACATGCAATCCTTCTCAAATTCCTCAAGTTTTATCATCTAGACTACATGGGTTTTCATATTTCATCAAGAACAACCATAAATCTGAATTTTCTAACATGGAAAAGACATTCTCAGTAATTAAATGGAAATAAAGTCACTTGCCTTGGTTTGATTTCTGAATTTGGTGTGGATTTGGTGTAGAATTTCTGCAGAATTCCTCTCTCTCTCTCCTTCTCCAAGCTTTCTTCTCTAAAAAGCTATGGTGGCTAGGGTTTGCTTTGGGGAACTTATGAAAACCTAATTTAATAAACCTCCGTAGCTTGTTGGGTTAATAAGGGTTGGTTGGGTCAAATCCTTATCAGATTACAACTCTCAATTTTCGTCACTTTTAATTACCCAAAAATACCAAATTACTAAAATACCCTTTATGGTGCCGGAATGGCCTAAAAATACCCCGGGACCCAAACTATACCCCCGGCTAGTGTTTTCTGACTATCTCGACCCTTCCGGACGCGTCGGCGTACTCAAAACGACCATACGGATTATAGATTTTAAATTCACTTTTAATATCAAAATATTATACCGTGACGCGGCGGTCCCACGCGTCTCAACAAAATTTCTAAAATGCCGTATGTAAATCCCACGACAAATTTTATCATACCAAGTTCATATATAATCATATATGCACCTAATCAAATACCAATTCGCATCCCATTAGTATTTATAACCTGGATTAATTTCCAATTAATACACATTTAATTAATTAATCCCAAAAATAAATATAGCCAAAAGTACGGGGTATTACATACTTCCCCCCTAATAACTGAATTTCGTCCCGAAATTCGAAACTAGAAAGTACCTGCTAAAAATAGCTCTGGATAACGTTCGCGCATCTCATCCTCGCGCTCCCATGTGGACTCCTCGACATTGTGATGTCGCCACTGAACACGCACTAACGGGACTATCTTTGACCGCAGTTTCCTCTCGCTTCGGTCCAAAATAGCAATTGGCCCCTCCTCGTAGGAGCTATCCGGCTGGAGATCGATGTCCTCCACAGCAATGTGAGAATGAGCCAAATTATCTCTAAGGTATTTCCTTAGCGAGGAAATATGGAACACGTCGTGAATCCGATGCAAGTGCTCCGGTAGTCCAAGTCTATACGCGACGGGTCCGATCCGCTCAATAATAGGAAACGACCCCACATATCTCGGTGCCAACTTCCCCTTCTTCCCGAATCGCATAATCCCCTTCATCGGAGATACCCTGAGCAGAACCTGGTCCCCCACTTGGAACTCCCTGAAAAAACTCTTTGCATCAGCATAACTCTTCTGCCTGTCTTGAGCTACCCGAATGCGACTCCGAATCAACTCAATCCTTGCCGAAGTATCCTGAATCACTTCCGGCCCAAGTAGTTTGTTGTCCCCCACTTCCAACCAACATGCTGGGGAACGACAAGGCCTACCGTACAATGCCTCAAACGGAGCCATGCCAATCGTGAACTGATAGGAGTTGTTGTAAGCAAACTCCACCAGTGGAAGGTACTGCTCCCATCCACCCCCGAAGTCAATAATGCACATGCGTAGCATGTCCTCCAACATCTGATTGGTGCGCTCTGTCTGCCCATCGGTCTGCGGATGATAAGCCGTACTTAACAGCAATTCCGTGCCCATGGCCTCCTGGAAACTCTCCCAAAACCTCGAAACAAATATCTTGTGTCTGTCAGACACGATATTCAGGGGCACACCGTGAAGTCTCACAATCTCTGAGATGAAGAGCTGGGCATACTGTCCCGTAGTGTAGTCAGTCCTTACGAGTAAGAAGTGAGCGACCTTGGACAACCTTTCCACAATTACCCAAACAGAGTCGTGACCCCTCTGCGACGTATGCAACCCTGTGACGAAATCCATGGATATGCTCTCCCACATCCACACCGGAACCTCCAACGGCTGTAGTAATCCTGCTGGTCTCTGATGATCCACTTTTACAAGCTGACAAGTGGCGCATTTCGAGACAAACTCAGCGATATCTCTCTTCATACCGCTCCACCAATACTGCCGTCTCATGTCTTGGTACATTTTGTCCCCTCCGGGATGTACCGCGAACCGTGAGCCGTGCGACTCTGCCATCACATCGTGCCGCAATTCTTCCCCTTCCAGAACTACCAATCTCCCATTGAAGCGCAATCCCCCGTCTGAGCTAACGGTATAGGACTCGGCTCCCTCTGCTAGCAACCGAACTATCTGCTCCTGACAGAACGTGTCATTAGCCTGTGCCCGTACTACCTTTGTGACAATCTGCGGGGTAACGGTCATCACAGACATGAAAGATCGGGCCACTGCATCCTGGTGTCCCAATTCCTTCCACTTAGCTTTCCACACCTCTGCCACCTCATCTACTGGCCTACGGCTCAACGCGTCTGCTACCACGTTAGCCTTACCCGGGTGGTACTGGATGTCGAACTGGTAGTCCTTCACAAATTCAAGCCACCTACGCTGCCGCATATTTAATTCCTTCTGCGTGAACAGATACTGTAGTGACTTGTGGTCCGTGAACAGCTGAAACTTCTCCCCCAAAAGATAGTGCCTCCAAATCCGCAAGGCAAATACTACCGCAGCCAACTCTAAATCATGCGTGGGGTAATTCTTCTCATGAGGCTTAAGCTTACGGGAAGCATAAGCTATGGACTGTCTCTCCTGCTGTAATACACCTCCCAGTCCTTGCAAGGACGCATCGGTGTAAACCAAATACTCAACTCCCGGTCTCGGCAATGCTAACACAGGTGCTGAGGTCAATTTGTCCTTCAACTCATCGAATGCCAACTGACAGGCATCACTCCAGATATATGGCACACCCTTACGAGTAAGATGTGTCAAAGGACCTGCTATCTCTGAGAAACCCCGAATGAACCTCCTGTAGTATCCTGCTAGACCCAAGAAACTACGAATCTCTGTTGGTGTCGTGGGCTGTCCCCACTCCCTCACCGCTGACACCTTCCCCGGATCAACAGATATTCCCTGGTCGGAAATGATATGCCCCAAAAACTGGACTTCCTTCAGCCAAAACCCGCACTTCTCATATTTTGCATACAACTCGTTCTGACGGAGTGTCTGCAAAACCTGCCTCAAATGCTCGGCGTGCTCCTCCTCTGTCTGAGAGTAAACCAAAATATCATCAATGAAGACAATGACAAACTGGTCTAGGAAATCCCTGAACACTCTGTTCATCAAGTCCATAAACACTGCTGGAGCATTGGTCAAGCCGAAAGGCATAACCCGAAACTCGTAAGAACCATATCTCGACAAGAATGCGGTCTTCGAGACATCCTCCTCCCTGATACGCAACTGATGGTATCCTGACCTCAAGTCAATCTTCGAGAAGAAAGAAGCTCCTCTCAACTGGTCGAATAAGTCATCGATTCGAGGCAACGGATACTTATTCCGTATCGTGACCTTATTCAACTCTCGGTAGTCCACGCACAATCTCAGTGAACCATCCCTCTTCTTTACAAACAAAACTGGAGCGCCCCAAGGTGAGGTACTCCTGCGAATAAAGCCCTGCCCTAACAGTTGCTCTATCTGATCCCGTAACTCTCGCATCTCAGCTGGAGCCATACGGTACGGTGCACGTGCTATAGGTCTCGTACCCGGTAGAAAATCAATAACGAAATCTATCTCTCGACTGGGTGGTAAGCCTGGTATCTCCTAATACACATCTGAATACTCCCTGACAACCGGGATCGAATCTAAAGGAATAACAACCTCCTTAGAGGTATCCTCCTCTATGTAATACAGATGAGCGGTCGATCCTCCCTCTGGGCGAGGCATCACCACTATAAACATCTCTTGCCCCGGAATGGCAAAAACAATGCTCCCGCTGAAGCAATCAATCATGGCCCTATAAGCTACGAGTCAATCCATACCGATGATCACATCGTGAACATGCATGTCTAACACTAACATGTCCGCAGGTAATACCAAACCACCAACCTCTACCCCCACTCCCCGGCATATAAAGAAAATAAGTGACCCACTCCCTAATGGTGAGTCGACACACGTCACTGTGCTTTCTGCCGTAGCTAACAATCCTAAAGCTTTCGCAAAGTGTGTAGCAATGAAACAATGTGTAGCACCCGTATCAAATAACACCCGACCCATAGTGCCATGGATAGGAAACGTACCCTCGATTGCGGACGGTGCCTGTGGAACTGCAGCCTGGTGAACGTTGTAGACACGTCCATACTGTAGCTGCCCCTGCTGAGCTGGGACTGCTGGAATGGGTGGCAAAGCTGCCATCTGTGGCGGTGCAGGAAGAGCGGCGAGAAACATAGGTCTCTGTGGCTCCTGGCGAGCACCCTACTGCTGCTGCTGTGGGGCCCTGCCCTTATCAGGACAATCCTGCTTCTTATGGCCAGTCTTGCCACAAGTAAAGCACTTCCCTGGGAAGTTCCCTCCCCTCTGCCCCTGCTGTCCCCGGCCCTGGTGGCCGTTACCATTCCTCCCTTGGCCCTGCTGGCCCTGATGGAACTGCTGCCCATTCTGCCCCTCCTGGCCCTGATGGCCGTTTAGACCCTGATGGCCCTGGCGGAAACCTCCCTGTCCCTGCCTGTAGTTCCCTGACCGGAACCTCTTATTGTCCCCCTGCTGGGTACCCTGCTCAGTCTGTCTCTACCCTTGACCGGTTTGTGCCCCGCTGGCACCATGTCCTCCAGTCCTGCCCTGATGGCTAGACTCCCCTGACCGCTTGCCCTCGGCCATATGAAAACGGTGGTCCTGGCAGTGTAGTAATGCAGCGTTAACCACATCAGAATACGTGGCCAACGATAGGTTCCCAAGCAGATGCTGTCGGATTCTCCAATTCAACCCATCAGTGAACTTCTCTATCTTCTTCTTCTCTGTTGGAATCTCGTCTGGAACGATATTCAACAGGTTAGTGAACTCGGCCTCATACTCGGCCACGGTCTTGCCCTCTTGCTTCAAACTCATTAGCTTCCTCCTCATCTCTGTATGAACTGCGGACGAAAAGTACTTGCGGTCGAACTGCACCCAGAACTCCTGAATCGTGAGGGTATCCCTCTCCTCCGCGGTGGTAATGGACTCCCACCACTGCAGTGCAGATCCCACTAGCTTGAAAGTAGATAGCACCTGTTTCTGGACGTCAGTGCACTCATGCATCCTCAAATGCCTCTGTATGTCCTTCCTCCATTGGCTCGAGACTACCACGTCTGAGCTACCTGCAAACTCTGGCGGATGCGCTTTCTGAAAAGCGTCTCGTACACGTTCCCAAGCAGACGGGAATGCGTTAACCTGTGCTGGCGCGGCAACTGGCGCCTGAGGTGGTGCCTGCTGAATCACGGCAATCGCGGCATTTACCGCTTGGGCTACAATAGCGGCAACCTCAGCGGCGTTCAACATACCCTGAACTGGAGCGGGCTGGGGTTCGGGCATTGCATTCCTGGGAACTCGTCGTGCACGTCGTGGAGGCATCTAAAATAAGAACAAAGTTTATAAGTTCGCAGTTTATAAACTTAATATAGCTGAAGAACGAAGCATACACAAAATAGTACAACAGTCCTAAAATATAGGGCTCTACATCAAAGAAAACGTAGCGGAAACATAACAGCCGTACAGATCCTAAAGGACACTACAACCTGATGCTCTGATACCACCTGTGACACCCCGACTAATTAAACACCGGGTAGCTACTCCTTTATAAAATTAATTCAAAATGCCAAGTTGGCTCAGTTAATAGCATCACTGTCGAAAACATTTTATTATATCTAACCACCTAGTATTTAAAAAGCAAGTTGCCAAATTTTAATTTAAGTCTGATTAACATGCAACAAGTGTAATGAAGAAATAAATAACACCATTCACCATACTGAAGTAAAACAAATAACCAACACAATAGAGTAAATAAAGTCTGGAGGAAACCCCTCACTACAATCCCATAACTGAAATAAATAAACTGAAACAATAATAAAACGTGCTAAAGTCTGAAAACTGAAGTATAAAAGATGTCTCTAAATAGGAATGGGCAACATGCCCTACAATGGATAGATAGTGACTCTGGAATCCAAAAGATAGAAGCGTCTACATGCAAATCCCTGTAGCTTCCACAAGAAGCTACAGCTCGTCACCTGAATGAGTATCCTATGCTTGGTGTCCTTGTGGCTGGGCACCTAAAAAGGTTTTACAAAGAAAAAGAGATTTGAAAAGCAAACGGGTAAGAGCCCGAATGTGGAGTTATATTTTAAAAACCTGCAAGTGCTTTAAAAACATTTAAAACATTAAATGCAAAGTACATGTTAGGACGTACACTCGCATGATATTCTCACCTCTCGTCTAACTGTGCACTCCTAACGTAAGTACCCATCTATAACTACCCTTTCCACTAGCTAAGTGACAACGTAACTAGCTAGACTACCAAAGGTTCTACCCATAATACTTGGTTCCCTTATCATATAACGCTCTTAATCAAATAGGGTTTAGTTTAACTCAGATACTCAATATACACTATATATATTACTATTAGTCAACTCACTATATAACTCAAAACAACACCGTAATATATTTACAACATTAACATGAGGATTCCCATTAATATAATGTATATTATTCATCTCATAAATATACAATACAAGCACCCCGCAATTTAAGCTGTAGTGCACACATACTCTGCTATCCATCCCGGTACATCACGTACATAAGGATCACATATTCCGAATCTCTCAGGAATAGTTCAGATAACACAAATCACAAATAGTGGAGGCGAACACAGTCACCATCACATGGGTCACGCACATACCTACGCTCCCATGGTCAGCGGACTTATTAATATCACAATAAGTCTTTCTATGACCTATGTTCATCAAGGTACCAGTCTATATCCCCCCCGTAGGCACACAAGGATTAGAGGGTCCTAAGCGAACGAAACCTCCCGTGATAGCAAGTATGGTAGGTATGTCATACATACAATCCATATATCAATACTAAGTAAACACACATCTTAGTAATACCGTATTATATTCGTAGTACATTTTGCACTCTCGTACTAATTATAATTATCACAACTTATTTTATTCCGGTTCATAATTATACGTGCCATAATTTATCCTCACATCGTAGAAGACACTCACGTCTCAACCCAAACGGTTCATTGAATATAACTCTAGTGTATGATTTACTCATCTCAATAACCCAAAAGTCCCAAATCAATCACTATATCATCAAAGGAATACTAACTCTACCCTTGAACCAGTTCCCGGGACTTCAAAAGTCAAAACAGTCCAAAAAGGACCAAACTGTCAACTCGTTAGAAGTCTCGTTCGAACGAGGCTGTTCGAACGAGATCCCAGTTCGTTCGAACGAACTGACCCTTCTAACGATATCTCGTTCGAACGAGATATCGAACGAAATCCCCACTCGTTAGTAGCGACTGGTCAACTCGTTAGAAGCTCGTTCGAACGAGTTCGTTCGAACGACCTGGGGGCTGCTTCTAACGAGAGGCCAGTTTCGGCCCAGAATTTCCCAAAAATCATTTTTCCCCATTTTTACTCCTCAAATCACCTCTAAAATTTATCCCAACGATTGTTTTAAAGTCTTTAAACAATTCTAAACATAGTATAACCACATCCTATCACGTTTGTATGGATTTACTCACCCAAATCATCAATCAATTTACAATTACATAAACTTTTCCCCAATTCATTTATGAACATGAACCCTAAAATTTGGAACCTTCAATTCATCAAATAAAATCCGTTTTTCTCTCACCCAAATCATGTATTAACATCAGATTAATCATTTACCTATCCTTCTACATGCAATCCTTCTCAAATTCCTCAAGTTTTATCATCTAGACTACATGGGTTTTCATATTTCATCAAGAACAACCATAAATCTGAATTTTCTAACATGGAAAAGACATTCTCAGTAATTAAATGGAAATAAAGTCACTTGCCATGGTTTGATTTCTGAATTTGGTGTGGATTTGGTGTAGAATTTCTGCAGAATTCCTCTCTCTCTCTCCTTCTCCAAGCTTTCTTCTCTAAAAAGCTATGGTGGCTAGGGTTTGCTTTGGGGAACTTATGAAAACCTAATTTAATAAACCTCCGTAGCTTGTTGGGTTAATAAGGGTTGGTTGGGTCAAATCCTTATCAGATTACAACTCTCAATTTTCGTCACTTTTAATTACCCAAAAATACCAAATTACTAAAATACCCTTTATGGTGCCGGAATGGCCTAAAAATACCCCGGGACCCAAACTATACCCCCGGCTAGTGTTTTCTGACTATCTCGACCCTTCCGGACGCGTCGGCGCACTCAAAACAACCATACGGATTATAGATTTTAAATTCACTTTTAATATCAAAATATTATACCGTGACGCGGCGGTCCCACGCGTCTCAACAAAATTTCTAAAATGCCGTATGTAAATCCCACGACAAATTTTATCGTACCAAGTTCATATATAATCATATATGCACCTAATCAAATACCAATTCGCATCCCATTAGTATTTATAACCTGGATTAATTTCCAATTAATACACATTTAATTAATTAATCCCAAAAATAAATATAGCCAAAAGTACGGGGTATTACATACTTCCCCCCTAATAACTGAATTTCGTCCCGAAATTCGAAACTAGAAAGTACCTGCTAAAAATAGCTCTGGATAACGTTCGCGCATCTCATCCTCGCGCTCCCATGTGGACTCCTCGACATTGTGATGTCGCCACTGAACACGCATTAACGGGACTATCTTTGACCGCAGTTTCCTCTCGCTTCGGTCCAAAATAGCAATTGGCCCCTCCTCGTAAGAGCTATCCGGCTGGAGATCGATGTCCTCCACAGCAATGTGAGAATGAGCCAAATTATCTCTAAGGTATTTCCTTAGCGAGGAAATATGGAACACGTCGTGAATCCGATGCAAGTGCTCCAGTAGTCCAAGTCTATACGCGACGGGTCCGATCCGCTCAATAATAGGAAACGGCCCCACATATCTCGGTGCCAACTTCCCCTTCTTCCCGAATCGCATAATCCCCTTCATCGGAGATACCCTGAGCAGAACCTGGTCCCCCACTTGGAACTCCCTGAAAAACCTCTTTGCATCAGCATAACTCTTCTGCCTGTCTTGAGCTACCCGAATGCGACTCCGAATCAACTCAATCCTTGCCGAAGTATCCTGAATCACTTCCGGCCCAAGTAGTTTGTTGTCCCCCACTTCCAACCAACATGCTGGGGAACGACAAGGCCTACCGTACAATGCCTCAAACGGAGCCATGCCAATCGTGAACTGATAGGAGTTGTTGTAAGCAAACTCCACCAGTGGAAGGTACTGCTCCCATCCACCCCCGAAGTCAATAATGCACATGCGTAGCATGTCCTCCAACATCTGATTGGTGCGCTCTGTCTGCCCATCGGTCTGCGGATGATAAGCCGTACTTAACCGCAATTCCGTGCCCATGGCCTCCTGGAAACTCTCCCAAAACCTCGAAACAAATATCTTGTGTCTGTCAGACACGATATTCAGGGGCACACCGTGAAGTCTCACAATCTCTGAGATGAAGAGCTGGGCATACTGTCCCGTAGTGTAGTCAGTCCTTACGGGTAAGAAGTGAGCGACCTTGGACAACCTTTCCACAATTACCCAAACAGAGTCGTGACCCCTCTGCGACGTAGGCAACCCTGTGACGAAATCCATGGATATGCTCTCCCACATCCACACCGGAACCTCCAACGGCTGTAGTAATCCTGCTGGTCTCTGATGATCCACTTTTACAAGTTGACAAGTGGCGCATTTCGAGACAAACTCAGCGATATCTCTCTTCATACCGCTCCACCAATACTGCCGTCTCATGTCTTGGTACATTTTGTCCCCTCCGGGATGTACCGCGAACCGTGAGCCGTGCGACTCTGCCATCACATCGTGCGGCAATTCTTACCCTTCCAGAACTACCAATCTCCCATTGAAGCGCAATCCCCCGTCTGAGCTAACGGTATAGGACTCGGCTCCCTCTGCTAGCAACCGAACTATCTGCTCCTGACATAACGTGTCATTAGCCTGTGCCCGTACTACCTTTGTGACAATCTGCGGGGTAACGGTCATCACAGACATGAAAGGTTCGAAATCTCATAATGTCAATTAACTCGTTCGAACGATCATGAAGTCTCATTCGAACGAGGCGCCATTTTCTGCGGCACTTTTTCTTAAAAAAAGGTAAGTTTATTTTTATAAAAAAAACTCATAGAAATATACCTAATTCCTAGAAACTATTAAAACCTTTTTACCAGTCAAAACGTATACTTCTTCCATGATTATTGAGATGACCAAATCTTGCTTTCTTTGACGGTCTTCAACATAG
Source organism: Sambucus nigra (assembly GCA_949130495.1). Lineage (NCBI taxonomy): Eukaryota > Viridiplantae > Streptophyta > Magnoliopsida > Dipsacales > Adoxaceae > Sambucus > Sambucus nigra. The sequence continues at coordinate 657,589,719 of OX422209.1, read as the reverse complement.
TCTTCAAGTACCGAGAAGTAGTGACGTAGATGTGTTTAGGTGACGTGTTTGTGAATGGGATAAGCCAAACCATATTAAATAAAATTGTGAGCAATCATAAATTTTTCTCTTACAAATGACCCTTTGCCCTGGGGTGAGGGTTTTATTTATAGCCATATAGGTGGTTAAGTTATGTTTCCAGCTGTGGGTTGGATCCTTTCTTGATTTATGCTAATCTTCTCAGAGATTCTATATAACAATATTGAGCTCTCCATAATTATCCCTTATGAAATTAACCTTTACTTGAGTGATACGCTTCTTGTTTCTGAGTTGGTCCCACTTAGGTCACAGTGATTTAGGCTGTCACAGTTTGCACCCCATAATTGCCCATAAAACTCTTTTTCGTAAATGGGCTAGAGAGTTTTGTATGCTTGCTTGACCCAAACGGTTAGTCAACCCATGATAACTTAGTGTTGGGTTTTTATGGGGGCATGCTTCATAAATAATCGATCACAATGAGGGGTACGCTGGTCCAAAGTTTAAAAATGAGCTGCCAGTTGCATTGATGATCTTGGTCATTATTCCATATGATTAGACTCTTGGGATTTTTCTCTTTGTCTAATCAAAAACTTTGCAGTGTCATTTGTTCACTTTCCTTCATTCAAAAAAGAACATTTGGAGCCTCTGTCTTCACACTTCGCCTATAAGTTCTCTTTATCTCTATATATTTTTCTTGCGACTGGCCTAGGCTTTGTAGGTTCTTCTGATCATCTCTATTTTTATTGAGTATTCCTTTTTTTCACAAAGTGGATTATTTTGTTAATAATAGGATTTTTGGAGAGTTTAGGAAGATATACTCAATTACCTCTTGGTTAGCAATTGAGTGTGCCCCATTACCTGAAAAATGTTCTTCGTTTGAGGGTGGACCATGGATTCATACCCTCTCAGTGGCTGGGAGGCAATATCGCTTCCCCTAAATCAACTGTTCTTGGAGTTTTATGAGTCATTTGAGGTAGTTCCCACCAACTATGCCCCAAACACATGGTGGATTGTCAACGAAGTCCATAGAATCAATGAGTTGTATGGGACCAAAATAGTGATTCCATAGATGAGAAACTGTTATTCTTGGTCGCACACAGCGGATGGGTTTTATATCTAAAGGCGAAGAAGATTGGTAGAGTATTAGTTGTCAACCTTCCTGACTCCAATAAGGGTTATTGGAATCAAGGTTTCATCTCCAGAAATTGGCAATATCCACATCTTCTTGAAGGCAAGCAATATCATGACTTTCTATGCCCAAAGAGGGGAAGTGACAAAGGTTAACTTTTATTTCTCTTGGTCTCAGCTTTATTTGATAATATCATTACTGATGACTTTTTCTTTCTTTTGCCCAGCTTAATCAAAGAAGAAAGATCCCTCTCCTTATCACTTTAATAAGGAGGAACTCATCAAAGTTTGGAATTTGATAAGGCCGTTAGTTGCAGGTGGTGATCACCCAAGGTCGAGATCTTTTCTTCTTGAGTACAAGAACTCCACCAGTAGTTTTACTGCTCATCCAGTGGATTCAATCCCTAACATTCCTCTATCTTCAACCAGTGAGGGGTCCTCCACTTCCTCCTCTTTTGAGTCATTGAACATTGATACCATCTTTAACGCTGAGGACGGAATAATGGTCCCATGAGAAGGATTCTGGTAGTAAAAGATGTCAAAATTATCCTCATTTCCCCTAAGGCTTAGGTCTCCAAGAGGACTGAGCTGGAGGGTCCTTCTATTCCTATACTTGATCGGACTCCCCAGTCTGAGAGAAAAATAAGAAGGAGAAAACCCATTCTTCCTCAATGACGGTGATGCCTTCCAAGAAGGTGATGTCCATAACTCCGGGAAGGGCTACCAGGGGATGTCAATAACCAAAAATCCTTCCTTGGAATTTGGTCTGTTGAAAGGGGCAGTGCTCGCACTTAACTGCGAGCAAGTTGTCAAGCTGACTCATGATTAGCTTTCTACCCATGTTCCTCCAACGTTGTCATTAGTAAATAATTTTTTTTGTATTCTGGCGTATATCTTTTTCTTTTCTTTACAATTTGCAGCTAACTTTATCGGCTTTCTTAAGAAGCGCTCCAAGCAACCCAAGGTAGATGATCTCACCGTTGCCTTAAAGAACTCCGAATTTACTTTGGCCACTACTCAGAAGGCCTATGAGGCTAATAAGTACGCCACTAGCTTGGCGATGACTAGCCTAAAGGATGAGCTTGCTCGACTTCAAGTTGATTTCAACCAGTTAGAGACTGATCGCGACTAGGTGGTGGTTGAGCGTGATCGATTAAAAAAGGATTGAACGAAAGCTCTAGTTACTGCCAAGGATGCAAGCTATGATAATGGATACAATAAGGCCTTTGTCAACGTCAAACTCCAGCTCACTTTTACAGAAAGTCCAACTTCAAAAAATCCTAGGATACTACTTTGACGAAGGCTAATGTCGATGAGCATGATTTAGGTTCCTTACTAGCAGAGGCTACCGACCAAGAACCTCTGGGGTTGATTAAGTCAAAGTTCTAAAAATACCAGAAGCACGTGAAAGAAAAGGAGGCTTGAGGCTTGTTAGGAATAGTTAGCTTGAGAATCCTTGTATTTTCATTTGCTCTTGTTTACTTGTATGCTTAGCCCCAATTAGTTATTATGAAAGATTTTTTCTATGTTTGATTTTTTCTTCCATTGTAGCTGAGTTATTTTCTTTTACTCTTATAGTATAACAATGAATCTGGAGAAATCCTTTCTTTTGATGGTAATCTAAATACCATTCTTGGTCGGGGTCTAGTGTTAAAGCTCTTCGTGATTTTATTTATACTCAAAAGGCTTTTCAAAACATGATCGAGGCTTATAAGGATCAGTCTACCTTGATGGCCAAATTGAAGGAGGATTTAAAAGACCTTGGCAATGCCGACACCCCTATGCAGGCGGAGATGAATTCTTTAAAAAGGCAACTCGCTGAGACCAAATATATTGGTGATGTTGGCACACTGTTGCAAAGCGAGAATGATTCATTAAGGAAATAGCTTGCCAAATACAAGGAAGAGCAGATGAGGGTGATTAAAATGGGTCTAAGCCACGATATAATAAAGTTATGTTACCTCTTCAGGAAAGGTCCTTGCATGGCATGGGTTGCTGGCTATGATGAGGGGTTCAAGGATGATCTTGCTAGGTTAGTGAAGTAAAGATTTTGGCCTATCAACATGGTTGGTTGAATGCTTTGGGGGCCTTGAAAGTTCCAAAGGACTCTGAGCTTTGGTTCTGGTCCCAAGTTGATTGTCCATTCTATCGCCATCCAACCTTATAAAGTGAATAAAGTTGGGTTCCTTTAGATGTCGTTCCTTTTCAACTGAACAGGAATTATTTTTATCATATGAGAGCAACGATGAATTTTGACCAAATCTTGATGATGGCCGAAGAGTGGTCATTTGTCAGGAGATTACTTGTCAGGGGCGATAATTTTTGTTCTTTCAACATTATAAATGATCTTTGTTGTGTATTATAACTTTATGTAATGACGTGGTGATTGTATAATTCCACATTTTGCATTTTTCCATTCTATTATGCCAAGCATGTGTTTATTCTCTTGCCTTACCTTTGAGGTACTGTCATTATACAACCTTAGGCCTAGAGCAGACTCTGGTAAAAATTCACCTAATTTTAGGTCCATCCACTCGTTCAAGATTTTTATCCAACCAAGGTCGAGTTCACTTATTGCCTAGGGATCCCTCTTAGGTCTAGTTCTTGTCTGGGCAATTCAGGAGGTTTTTATATTTTTCATGATGAAGACAGTGAACCTTGAGTTTAATTGTAATCAAACAATTTCAATTGTAATTAAACTAAGGTAATATTAACCAATGTTTGATCATTAACAAAAGTGTAAGGCTGACACTTTGGAATAATGTTAAATAGCTAATTGAACCACTTGAGCTTGTACTTTATAAGAAAAACTAGAACAAACTACAAGCAACATAGGTTTTGGAATTTAAAATTTGCAAAAACTAATTAAGCTGGAAATAATAAAGAAAGAGAAAATTTAAAAGTAAAACATCTTGAGGTTGGTTTCATTCCATGCCCTTGGTATCTCCCTACCCTCCATTATTTCCAAATGGTAAGCTCCTTGATGACCTTGAACGGTCCCTCCTAATTAGGTCCAACTTGCCATCCAAACGTTTTTTTGCACTGCCAAGGATTTTTCTGAGAACTTAGTCACCGAGCTAGAATTTTCTTCGATTCACATCTTGTTGCTTAGCTAGGTGTTGTTGGTAAGAGGCCAGCTTTATTATGGCATGCTCCCTTCACTCGTCGGCTAGGTCAAGCTCAGTTCTCACGGTTTCCTCGTTCAAACCTTGCTCGATAATTTTGGTTCTCATGGTTAGCAAACTAACTTCTAAGGGAATAATAGCCTCTATCACATAGGTCAGAGCGAAAGGTGTTTCCTCAGTAGGTCTTTTGGGCATAGTGCAACACGCCCATAGGATCCAAGGAGATCATCTACTGAAGCTCCTTTTGCATTCTTTAATCTCTTATTTATGCCATCTAGCATTATTTTATTGGAAGCCTTCGTTTGCCCATTTATCTGAGAGTAGGCCACGGAGCTAAAGTGATGCTTGATGATATGGCTGTCGTAGAGATAATTGAATGGACCACTTTCAAATTGCGTGCCATTATCCGTGATGATTTCCCTAGGTATGCCAAACCTTGTCACGATGTTCCTCCAGATGAACCTAATCATGTCGATGTCCCGATGTATGTCAATGTTCTTCTTCGATTTACTTTGTAAAGTAGTTTGTGTCTACCAAGAGGTATTTGCGATTTCCTGGTGTTGTTAGACCAATGATATCTAAACTCCATTGGGTTAATGGACATGGTCTAGTCAGTGATTTTAAGTTGTTGGTCGGCTGTCGGAGCATGGGGGAGAACTTTTGGCATTTTTCATACTTCTTGACGTAGGAGGTTGTGTCTTTTTGCATACACGTCCACTAGTATCCTTCTTTGATTGATCGAAAAGTCAGAGACCTCGTTCTCGCGTGGCTACCACAAATTCCATCGTAAAGTTCAAACATAACTTGGTTGACATTAATTAGATGCACGCACCGGAGATAGGGACCTTTGAAAGATCTCCTGTAGAGTTTTTTTATGGTGTTAGGTAAAACTGTGTGGATTTTACCCTGAACTGGTGTGATTTCTTCTTTTCGAACGATAGTGTGTCACTTTTTAGATAAGTGATTACTGAGTTCATCCAGCTAGGACTTTTCTGCATGATGAGAATCTATTCAGAGACCACGAGCTTTGTGATACTGGGCTAGAAATTCTACTTCAATGGTTCTTTTAAGATCAGAGTCCACTGCTGACCCCAAGGTTGCTAACGTATTGGCATGGCTATTATTCCCCTAGGGGAATCATTGAATGTGGACTTCCTTAAATTCGGCCATCAATTCATGGGCAACCTGGAGGTATGCCCGTCATTCGTTCATCTCTGGATTTAAAATATGGGAGTTTGACAAATATGTCATGTGTACATGAAACATTTTCTAATAGGTCCTATCATAATATTTTTTTCCTAATTGGTGTTATTTGTACATATAATGAATTTTCACTATATGTATAGGACCTATTGGAACAAAAATCTTTTTTCATGGGACCTGATGGAGCAAAAAAAATATATTAGGGCCAATTGAACTATATACTTAGTATACGGGACTAATTGGTAAAAAATCCTTAAAATATCATATTACTTGATTGGATACCATATTTGAATTATGATACATATCAAGATGGCTTTCCCCCAGTGTAATATTTTCACAGTCTGGTGATGAGGGCTTCATACTCGACCTCGTTATTAAAAGCTTCAGAGCCAAGTCTGATCCCCTACTCAATCATGGCATTTTTAGGGGAAATAATCACAATTCCTACTCTTACCCCCTTGGATTGGATGCACTGTCCACCTAAATTATCCACTTCTTAGACTGATCGATCTCTCGACCTTTTAATTGATCGGTTACATCTTGGTCATCGAGCTCCTCTTCTCTTGTAACTTTGATAATGAAATCTGCCAACACCTGACCTGTAATCATCATTCCTGGTTGGTAGGGTATATCATATATCCCAAGCTCAACCGACCATTTAGTCATCCATTCAGTAGGTGGGCCTTTTGAAGAACGGCTTTTTGAGGGGAAGGGAGTCATGACTACGATTGAATGAGCTTCAAGTAGTGCTTTAACTTGCGTGATGCGACAACCAAGGAATAGGTTAATTTTTCCAATGAGAGGTAGCATTATTCGATGTCCAGGAGTGTTTTACTGACGTAGTAAATAGGTGATTGACATCCCCCTTTTCGTAAACTAAGGTCGAACTGGCTACATGGCTTGAAACTTCTAGGTAGAGATAAAGTTTTGGGTCAGGAATAATCAGAAGAGGAGGCTTGCTCAGGTAGGATTTGATTTCATCAAGGGCCTTTGAGCACTCCTCATTCTAGGTTAGGCCCTTTTCCTTATCTAATAGCTAAAAAAAGGTCAACATCATTCAAAAAACTTATAGATGAAGCGGTTAAGGAAGTTGACATCGTTATCAACTTTTGAATCTCGCGCAGTGTCTTTGGGGGCAGAACATTGTTATCACAAATATCTAGTTAGGGTTGGCCTCAATAGCTCTCTTATTGACAAGATACCCTATAAACTTTTCGAATTGAACTCCAAAGGAGAATTTGTCGTATTGAGATTCATTTGGTAGTGCCTCAGGATTTCAAAGTCTCCATTAAATCCTTCAGATGGTCGGCTTTGAGCTTGCTCTTGACGAGCAAGTCGTCAATGCATACCTTTATTTTTTCTCCCAATTATTTCTTGAACATTCTTGTAACCAATCTCTGGTACGTGGGTCCTATATTTTTAAGGCCAAAAGGATAACCTAGCAATGATACAAGCCCAGCGTAGTTATGAATGAAGTTTTGTCTTGGTCAGGGCCGAACAATCTGATGATACCCTAGTATGCATCCAAAAGACTCCTTCGTTCATGGTTGACTATGGCGTCGACCAAATGATCGATCTTAAGTAGAGGAAAACTATATTTGGAGAAGGTCTTATTGAGATCGGTGAAGTCCATGCACACTCTTTAGTTAATATTACTCTTTTTTCCACCATCGAGTTTGAGAGCCATTTTGGGAATTGAACTTCTCTGATGAAGCTTGCCTCTAGAAGTTTCTCTACCTTTACTTCCACTACATTTTCTTTCTCCGGGGAAGTTGAGTGAGCCTTCTATATGATTGACGAGTATGTGGGATCAACATGAAGTTTATGGCATGCGACTTTAGGATCGATCCCAGGCATATCATACGGCTGCCATGCAAATACATCTTGATTTGCTTCAGCAAAGAAATTCAATCCTCCCTCTCTTGCTTGGATAATGTTGTGTTGATTAGGAATTTCCTATCCGGTCGAGTATCATCAAAAGATATATCTTTCAATTTCTCCATGACCCTATCTGCAGGGTAAACTCTCGTCTCTTCCACTCGTGATCTTTCGTACTTTAGTTAGTATTTGGACAACATAGTGTCATCTTGAGACGTTTCTAGAATGACCTCCTTTTCTTTTTTCTTCTCTTATTTAGGCTTGATAGTAGTGATAAAATACTTTCGAACAATGGCTTGGTTGCCTCTGGTCTCCATAATTCCACACTCTGCGATGCACTTGAGTTTTTTGGTGGTAAGTGGAGGAAACAACCTGCATGGCATGAAGACATTCTCTCCCAACAATGGCATGATAGGGTGAGTCAATGTCTACCACTAATAACTCAATCAGTTTTGAGAAATTTCCATCCGTAACTGGTAGGACCACCTTTTTTAATGGCATAGTCATTTTTCTAGTGAAGCTGAATAGAGGAATTGTCGCTTCCTTCAAGTCCTCTAACTTCAGCTTGAGATTGTGAAAAATCTCCTAGTCTATGACTTTAAAAGAGCTCCCTTAATCAACTAGTCACTTATCCACATCCCAGTTTGTAATTCTAAGGGTGATTACTAGCTTACCATGGTGTGGGTTCCTCACCTTGATCAAATTGTCTTCCTTGAATACTCTATGCTTGTTATATTCCACGTCTTCTAGACTTACCGATTGGGCTTTTTGTGGGGTCAATTTGGAAGGCCTCCATAATTATTGTGACCTTCTTGAGTTCCATTCGAATAGCGGATGCTTGGGACTCGAAGCACCATGGATAATATCCAACTCATGCCAAAACTCATCCTTCAAAACATTATCTAGTTTTTGGTCGGAGCTAGGGACAACCTCATCACCTTTCTTTTCTATGTACTCACTTAAATTCCCCGTCTGGGTCAACTCCTTCAAGCTATTTTAGGGCTTGTAGTTCTCCGTTTTATGTTCGTCTTCTTTATAATAGACGTATCTGAATGAGTAATTTCTCTTACTTGGGCCTCCACCCATCTTCTTCGGCCATTTGAGGAACTGTTGGTATTTGATCTTACACAATATCTTGTCTATTGGTTCTTTGAAAATAATATTGATTACCTAAAAAGCTTTGGATGGGTCTGCCTTGTCTTCGTTCTTAGATCCTCCGTTCTGATTTTCCCCCCTTTTGGGGGGTGATCTCTTTATTGTTCCCTTTGGTACCCTTCCGACAACTGTCATCACCTTGGCTGAGAGTGACCACATCTTCCACCTTAACATACTTTTCTATGCACGACATAAGATCATCGATATTGTCTGCCTCCTTTTTGATGAGATTATGGGGTAACATGAAGTTGTGGGGCAGCACTATCTCTAATGATGCTATGGGAATATATGACACATGAGGGCGTTGTTATGGTTCCACAAGGTCATCGCTTCCTAACATCATCGCACGTGGTCTATAGGGTAGGTTTCCCATTGTATAAATTAAAACTTGGGGTTACGAACTTCTTTGGGGGATGTTCTTCCTCAATTGAGCTTGACAAGGGGGACTGCATCTGGGTGATGAGTGCCTTCTTTGCGAGTTACTTGGTGGATCTAGCCCCGCGATTAGCTAGTTGTTGATCCATTTCCCTTCGAACCAGGCTTCGGATATCATGTCTATAATGTCCTTCGTCTTGGTTTTGCCTTATCATGTGGCATTCCTACTCTAAATGCCCATGCTCATTATGCGAACTCCTTCCTCGACTGCGAGTTTTACTCACCTGAGGGCTAGGCGTCCGACCGCGATGCTTGCGTTTATCTCCACGAAGCTCCAACTCCATTTTTTCCAGGCATCGCTAGAGACGCGTATTTTCCTCCATCTGAAGGTATGTTGCCTCCTCTTATTGATGGAGTCATTCTTTATAAGCATCGACCAGCCACGAGATCTAAATTAATCTAGGTTGCTCATTGCTCTGCTTAGAAGGCTGCTCTTATGGGCGAAATTGTGGATGGCCGACGGCCTAACTTTTGTCCAGGTAGATCTCAAAACGTGACTTTATATAGTGAGAGTCCACCTAATTGATCCCCCATAAAGGTGCACTGTGAGGATGAGACATAACTTAATTGTTAGTTTTGATTTGCTTAGGAAAAATAATCGTTTCCCAAAGGTGGCGCCAGTTGTAAGTAAAAATAATCATAATGAATGAATCTAAGAAATTGGAACCAAACAAGAAATAAAACAATCTTACAACAAAAGGGTTTTACGTGGTTCGGCAGCTTCCTTCGTCCATGGGGTGTTCTCTCTCTTTTATTAATTCTTTATAATTCGTAATTAAATAATTACATTCCCCTTTTCCCTGGGGTGAGGATTCTATTTATAGCCATTAAGGTGGTTGAGTTATGTTGATTTTCTCCCAGCTGTGGGTTGGCTTATTTCTTGATTTATGCTAATCTCCTACGAGATTATAGATTATAAGATTGAGCTCTCCATATTGATCCCTTATGACATTAGTCTTGACTTGAGTGATACGCTTCTTGTTTCTGAGTTGGGCCCACTTGGGTCACAGTGATTTTGGCCGTTACGATTTTCCCGTAGATAGATAGCTATAGATTTGATTCCCAATAATAGTTTACAACATTAATATGAATTACCCCAAAATAAAAAGTGATTAAATAGTATATTTTCATCCTAAACATGCTACTAATACCAAATAAATTAAATAAAACTCAAAACATAAATCCGTTACAGATTATACTGTTATAAAGAAAGAAATTTCTTTCTTAATAATGAAGGTAAATTGATCTCCTCTGTTGTGATCTCTTGGCTCCTCTCCCAAGATATCCTTAAGATCTCTTAAAACTCTTAAGTTGTTAAGGTTTATGTTTTGTGTGTAAATTAATTGATTAATGAGGGTTAACACCACTTAAATACCCTTAATCCCGCATGTCCGTAAAAGGCCTAATTTTGAGCCTCCAAATGAGCCCAAAACACTACCATGACTGACCCAAAGGTATACTTACCTCTGAAGCCCATTCCAAAGCACTAAAAATACATCTACGAGCCTTCGTAGCACTCTAAATCTAGTCCAAATGATAATACCTCACAATGTAAAATAAAATATACAACTTAATTATTTTATGTGTCACCACACAGAATTAATCCTAAAAATTACCATGTCACACAAGTAATAATTTTTCTTATTTATTAATTTATCCCTACAATTAATAATAAATAAATACCACAAAAATATGAGGTTTAATAGCTAATGAATCTAAGATAAATCCCATTTGTATGAAAAACGTGTCTCATTGCTCCCACTGCAATTTGTATGGACGTCCTAATAAGATATGTAGATGGTTGTTGGCTAGGAAGAGAAGATTTCTTAAGAATATAAGGGTTTAGAGATAAGTGATCCCTTGAGAGAGCTTAGAAATGAGACTAGTAATATCATTAGAAGAGTTTATTTGGTGGTCAAACAACATGGTAGGAGAAGGATTCTTTTTCCAAGACATAGAAACACGTTTACTAGTAATTGAGTTTAGCAGAGAATGTTGGGTTTCTATGAGAGGTAGACCTAGGAATGCTCCTAAAGATAAATTTAAGATTAGGATTCCTCAAAAGAAGGTTAATGGGAAGAAGGATATAGTTTGTGTGCCACCAAATGATCTAAGAGAGACAACACCCTCCTCTACCCATATAAGTAGTTGAATATGACATCTAGGGTTTTTATAAGTTGTGGGCCCCTTATAATAACCCTTGTTTTTAAGAGGATTTATAATTAATTAATTGAGAATAACTTTACTTAATTAAATAGAAACTCGAACTAATTATATAATTGAAATTGAGAATTAAAAATCATCAATGATGATTCAAAGTTAAAATGAGTTAATTTGGAATTTTAGAGTTCAAGTCATTAATGGATAAAGTTTAATTTTAATAAAGTTTGGAATTAATATAGTAATTAAAAGAAGTTAGAAATGGATTTAGACTCATGGGGAATATTGAGAAACGTTTGAGGGTAAATTGGAACTTATAATTTTCTTGATGAGCAAGTAGGGCTCGATAATATTGGGTTTCTAGGGTTTTAAAGCCTCTAGTGGAATTAGGATTCGCACCCTTAGTCCAAGACAGTGGTAGTTATATCCACGACCACGGTAGTGCCCAAACTATGGCCAGGTTACGGACTGGTCGCGGGGTCTATGAGTTAGGTTAGATTTAGTATCATCTTCTTATGTTCTAAATCGCATTTCTATGTGTCTCCTTCACCAAGAAAATCTAAAACTCTCTAATTTCTCTCTCAAGCAACCTCATTTCCTCTAAATAAAAAAAAAGAAGATATTTTCAAAGTTTTCAAATAGGGATTCAAAGAAATTTTCAATAGAAATCAAATCAAGTTTTGCAAGAGTTTTTCAAGAAGGATTCAAGACCAACTTTTCAAATTTCTTCTCTCTAAATTCAAGTAAAGTTTTAATTCATCCTTTTAGTCAAGTTGTTATATACTCCTCTCCTTTTATACATACTTATTGTAAATTTCACCTAAACCCTAAATGTAGGATAAAAATGCATTACAAACCTTTAGTGATTTGGTACTTCCTAATTTATGATCTTAATTGGAGAAAATTCATTATCCTCACATGTTTTATATTGAATTTTAGCCTTAATTAATGTTAGAAATTGAATAGTAAATTGATATTTTAGGGTTTGTAGTTTCCTCTTCGAGGTATGATTAATTGGAATATGAATTGAGTAATTTGGACTGTTAAAGGAATAACTAAAATCTAAATGCATGTGCATATTAGCATTGTACCTTTAGCTTTGAGAGTAGTCTTTTTTGTAATAAGTACCTAATTGATGATATTTTAGTATGATTATTTTTATATATGGCCTAGAAAACTATGAGGATTCATTCTTTTTTATTAGCCTATGTTGAAAACCTTAAAATATGGATAAAAGCCCTTATGTTGAATTACACTCTTGGAATTGAATATATATCTAATTTGTGTGAGAATCCAATGTAATAATCTACTACTTGTATTATGTTGTTAATAATGAGTTAATCACGTAGGTATTTAAGAGTACGAAATAAACTTGTTGGCTTGTTGGATTATGATTGTTATGTTTACAGGCGGGTTTTGAAGTTGGATGTTTAATTCACTTAATCTTTAAATTAACATCATCCTAATAAACCTTTGACTAATAAAATGTCTTAACGACTAACCTATCTAAATGGAAGTGTATCACGAAGGTCCTTGTTTGAATTTTATTTTTATGAGACGTCCCACGCATGGACATTAAAGATGAGTAGGATTGACAAATTTAGAACCTTTAATTAATCAATTCACCTTTTACCTTAATTCTTATGTTTATACGCAGTTCCATGTTAGACATATCATCCCCTAATCCCTAAAGTAGTGTCATAACGATTGCCTTATCTCTTTATTTAATATTACCCTGGGGGTCGGGTAATTGGGTAATATTGATGTAATGATAAGTGATAAGTTACGATTGAAACTTTGAATGTTACTAATGAATGAATTATTGAACATGAATTTTGGGTGTGTGTTGAGAAGGAACAGTCTTATGTTGGCATACTTGAGGAGTGTGGTTTGATAAGGACTTTTGCTATGTCACACAGTGTTGTGGAGTTCTAGAACTGCGTAAAAGAGTGGCGATGAGTTTTCTGGGACTGTGAAGCAGGTATCTGGGTTATGTGATAGTTCTTTATCAATGTACCGTATGTTTCCTGAGATAGTCGAGGAGAATGGGTGCATGTCAGTTATGTTGTAACTAATTAGGAGGTTAATTAATTAATATAACTAATGAGTTAGTTAAATTCAATACGAGTTTTCATGACATACGTGGGCCATCCTTATTGGTTATATAAACTATGAGTTTACCATTTGTATATATATCTGATTTGAGTTGAGTGGCTTAGAGATTTGTTGGGGTTTGACCCGTTATATTCATGGTGACTTTTCATGGGGATAGGACCATTTATGATGCTGCAAGCAATTATTTGGATAAAGTTTATGATTTTATGGAGGGAACAAACTGGAAGTGGCCTACTTCGATTACTTGGGATCTTAATGATATAAGGAACTCTCCTCTACCTTCTATTCACCTGAACTTTGATGACAGAGTGCTCTGGACTAACAATAGCAACATGGAGTTCTCTATAGCTTCTACCTATGATACTACTCGTACTCATAGGGTTGTCATCCATTGGCATAGTTTAGTGTGGAACAATGTCTGCATTTTTAAGTGCTCCTTTGTTCTTTGGCTTTCTTGCTATAAAGCTCTTATTACAAAAGACAAACTACTTGAATGGGGATTAGCCGATAACAGGAACTGTGTTCTATGCAATAATGGTATTGAGTCTATCGTCCATATCATGAATGATTGCAATTATTCCACTCTTGTGTGGGAAGAGATTTTACATAGAAATCAGTCATATAGAAGTCTTGGCAATTGGGAAGAGGAAATACTTTATGCATCTGAAGAAGCTTGGGGGAATAATCTCATTAAGAACCACGTCCTTCTCGACCACTACTTACTATTTATGGCAAGAAAGAAACAACAAAATCCACAATAGAGGTGCTAAGAAGAATGAAGATGTGATCGTATGTATTGAAGAGATGGTGCAATCCAAATCGAGAAAATGGAAGAAGTCTAGAAGAACTTTTGATAGCTGGATGGCCTGTAAATTATGGGGGTTGCATCAGTCCTTAATATATGATTAGGCTTGATCTGTTGGTCCTTTTGTGGCCATCCCCTATCCTCATCGCGCTAGGGCGGGCGTGCGAAGGGAGAGGATCCTTCAGGTCCCGCGCATCCCTCTCGAGAGCGCTTCGGTCAGCGTCCTTTTTGAGATGTGGTGTAAAAATATAGAGAGATTCAGAGTCGCCAGTCTATTTTACTCAAAACAGACAAAAGAAAAAGGGAAAGCCATCCCGAAGGATGGCATCCAAAGACATACTGGTGCATGCAAAACCAAAATGATTCGAGAAGGGTTCAGAGGCTTAGTTACGAAATGGGAAGGTGTTAGTCACCCATTCCGTCCTTTCGGTCTCTCATGGATATTTGCTATTTTCCTTTATATTTCCCCCCGTGATATGTGTGCATGTGTATATATATAATGGAGGTTGGAATCCTCGGCTTGTATCATGGGAAAGATAAAGCGAGTCATCCGTAGGAAGATATAAGAATAATATTAGAAAAATAAGATTTACGCGATTACCCTACGTTCATCGTTATAATGGAACGATAACGCATATGGAGTAATACGTCGCTAATGGGAAAGTATATAGAATATAGGAAGATTAGATTTTAAAAAAATAGAAAGTAAGAGAAAAAAGGACTCGAGTCTCGAGTTTTACCCCGAGACGCCTACGTAGCCTATAAAGGCATCAAAGTCCACGTAGTTCGCATACAAAACGAGGGGTGGGGTTTATCCCATAAACCCCAATGGGGGATCTCTTATTTGTAAGTGTGTGTGTGTGTGTGTGTGTGTGTAGAAAAAAGTGCTTTAGTTGTGAGAAAAGTGTGAGAAAAGTATGAGAATCCCTACTTGGAATTTATGAGCAAACCCTCTTTTTCTTGTTTTTTGGGTTTTTATTTATATGAAGATAAGAGATGTGCAATAATACAAAATAAAAAAGTATATTAGGATGTGTGAGATGAGATAATAAAAGTGCTAAGTAATAAAATAAGTTATTGAGAGTTTAAGAGAATTTAAAAGAAAGCAGAGAAAGTTGGACCTTCTTGAAGATCTTTATGACACCCCGACTAATTAAATACCGAGTAGCTACTCCTTTATTCAAATTAATACAAAATGTCAAGTTGGTTCAGTTCATAGCATCACTGTCGAAAAGCATTTTAACAATTACTAGCCACCTAATATTTAAAAAGTGAGTTGTCAATTTTAATCAAATTAGATTCACATGCAACAAGTAATAAGTTATGAAATAATGATACCACAACCACAATACAGTCACGTTTCAGTAATAAAGGAATAAATAAATCTGGAGTAACACTCCTCTGAAATAATCCGAAAATACCGAATAAAACTCGATACAAAGTCTGAATTATAATTTAATTACATCCAAAAACTGAAATGAAATCGAATAAATAAACTGTCACTAAGAAAGAAGGGGCGACATGCCCTACAAATGAATGAGTCTGAAATGGAGTCAAGATATAAAGTGGAGGCGTCTATAATCGAGATCCTGTAACTTCCACAGTAGCTTCAGCACGTCACTGGAATAGAACTCATAAGCTTGGTGTCCTTGCGGATGGGAATCTAAAAGATTTTTACAAGAAAATAGATTTGAAAGCAAACGGGTCAGAGCCCGATTGTGAAAACAGTTTAAAATACAGCAAGTGTTTAATATCATTAAATAGTGAATATAAAATACATGATAGTGCGTACACTCGCATGAGTTCCTCACCTCTCAACTAATTGTGCACTCCTACGTATCCATACCCATTCTAGTTATTCCACTATCTATCTAGTCTAATACATTATATGAGTTTACTATACTATTCGTGGTTTAATTCCCGGCATCTTAATATAAACATAGAGTTTTAACTTCAATTCCTCAGGATTAGTTACCATGATTACTAAGAGTTTTCCCATTTTTATCTCTATAAAGATGTTACATTCATTCACATTTGTATTAATATAAACAATTCATTTCAATATTCTAGTATATCACTCTCATCATAAATATACAATAATGGCACCCCTAGACTAAGCTGCGGTGCACACATACTCTGTTATCAAATCCCGATACATCACGTACATAAGGATCACGTATTCTGAATCTCTCAGGAACCGTTTTGATAAGTAACAATCACACACAATGGAGGCGAACATAGCTCACATCACATGGGTCATGCACATACCTACGCTCCCATGATCAGCAGACTTATTAACTCCTCAATAAGTCACTCTCTGACCTATGTCCTCGAGGTACCAATCTAAATATCCCCATAGGCACACAAAGATTAGATGGCCCTGATCGAACGCCGTCCTCCCGTGATAGCAAGTATGGTAGGTATGTTATACACATATACTAAGCATTCACACATCTTAGATATCTTATAATATTAATAGAGGTATATTTTACATTCCTATACCGTCATTAATGTAGTACACTTATAAGTCCCCGAATAATATACATCATAGATAATCAAATCTTCTCACGTTGCAAATTCAAGTACTTATTTCCTAACCCATAGAAGTCATCCGGTTTATTACAAAATTCTAAGTTTTAATCCTCAACGTACTCCAATCTCACAACTATACCCACTAGTCAACAAGGGAAGGTTAACACTCAATTAAATAAGTATACGGGAAGTTCGAAATCAAATCAGTCTTAAAAAGGCCATTCTGTCAACTCCTTAGAAATCTCGTTCGAACGAGGTAGTTTGAACGAGTGTCGTTCGAAAGAAGGCTTCGAACAAACTCGTTAGAAGGGGTAATGTCATCTCGTTAGAAGTCTCGTTCGAATGACCTCGGCAGGTCTTCTAACGAGATGGCAGAGTACGCCCATAAATTCCCAAAGTTCGTTTTTCTTCATTTTTCTCTTCTCTAAATCCATCCTAAGATCATCCCAATAACGTTTTAATGTTTTTAAACTACACTAAGTCCTCCTAGGTCGCTTCTTAACATATTATTGGGGTCAAATCCTCCTAATGAACATGCAATTATCATAAATCCCCAAATTTTGCCCCAAATCCTATGAACATGAACCCAGAATTCTTATTGTACCTAAATCCTCATCATTAATCCATTTTTAAATCATCAAAAGTTATATTTTGCGTATTGAATTCGTCCATAATCATTCTACATCCAATCCCTATTCAAAATCATGAGTTTCACAACAATTCCATTGGTTTTTCATCAAAACTTTCAAGGCAAATAAAGTTTCTACATAACATGGAGGAAATATTCATTGCGATTAATAACATCAAATCACTTGCCTTAAATCTGATGTTCTGGTTCATTGATGATGATCAAGGGTTGGTTCTCTCTTCTTTCTGGTCACCAATTCCTTTCAAAATGCTGGTGATGGAGGAGGGTTTTGTGAGGAACCTCTTTTAACGTTTCTCTAACTCCTATCAAAACTCCCGTAGCCCACTCTCTTGTCTTTGGTTGCTAACGGACTTAGTGGTCTCACTAATTATTAATAAATAACCATCAAAATTCGTGGGTTTTAATTCCTAAATATTTAAAATTATCAAAATACCTTTCTAGGTTGCCGGTTTGGCCTAAAAGTGCCCCGGAACTCAAACTAAACTCCCGGCTAGTGTTTTCTGACTATTTCGACCCTTTCGGACACGTTGACGCACTTAAAATGACCATTCGGTTGGTAAAAATATAATTCACTTTTTAATTTAAATAAATTCATTCATAACACGACTGACACGCGCGTCCCAACTAAATTTTCTAAATTATCGTATTTCTGCCTCGTGAAAATTTTAATATTTTCAATACTCATATATTACCATATATTCTCAGTAATATTTTATTTTAACATCATAATCAAATACCAACTCACGTCCCGTTAGTATTTACCTCCGGATTAATTTCCAAATTAATTCTTATTTAATTCAATTAATCCATTAAATAAAAATCAATAAAATTACGGGCTATTACATACTTCCCCCTAATAACATAATTTCGTCCCGAAATACGAAACTAAAGAATACCTGGTACAAATAACTCTGGATAACGTTCGCGCATCTCATCCTCGCGCTCCCAAGTGGACTCCTCGGCATTATGATGCCGCCATTGAACGCGTACTAATGGTACTATCTTTGACCTCAATTTTCTCTTGTTGTGGTCCAGAATAGCAATCGGCCCCTCCTCGTAGGAACTATCAGGCTGAAGATCGATGTTCTCCAAAGTAATGTGGGTATGAGCCAAATCGTCCCTAAGATATTTCCTTAGCGAGGAAATATGGAACACGTTATGAATCCTATGCAAGTACTCTGGTAACCCAAGTCTATACGCTACTGGCCCAATCCGCTCGATGATAGGAAATGGCCCCACATATCTTGGTGCCAGTTTCCCCTTCTCCCCAAAACGCGTAATCCTCTTCATCGGAGATACTCTGAGTAGCGCCTGGTCCCCCACCTTGAACTCTCTGAAGAACCTCTTGGCATCGGCATAACTCTTTTGTCGGTCTTGAGCTACCCGAATACGGCTCCGTATCATCTCTATCCTTGCCGAAGTATCCTGAATTACTTCCGGCCCACGGAGTTTGTTATCCCCCACCTCTAACCAACATACTGGGGAACGACAAGGTCTACCATACAATGCCTCGAATGGAGCCATGCCAATTATGAATTGGTAGGAGTTATTATAAGCAAACTCTACCAGTGGAAGGTACTGTTCCCAACCACCTCCAAAGTCTAAGATGCACATACGCAACATGTCCTCCAACATCTGATTCGTTCTCTCAGTTTGCCCATCTGTCTGTGGGTGGTACGCTGTACTCAGCCGTAACTCCGTACCTATTGCCTCCTGGAAACTCTCCCAAAATCATGAAACAAATATCTTGTCTCGGTTAGACACGATATTGAGAGGCACCCCGTGATGTCTCACTATCTCCGCAATGAAAATCTGGGCATACTGTCCCGTATTGTAGTCTGTCCGGGCTGGCAGAAAATGAGCGATGTTGGTCAGTCTATCCACGATTACCCATATGGAATCGTGACCCCTCTGCGAAGTAGGTAACCCCGTGATAAAGTCCATGGAAATGCTCTCCCATTTACACATCGCAACCTCCAACGGTTGTAGAAGTCCTGTCGGTCTTTGATGGTCCACCTTTACCAGCTGACAAATGGCGCATTTAGAAACGAACAGGACAATATCTCTCTTCATCCGGCTCCACTGATACTGTCGTCTCATGTCTTGGTACATTTTATCCCCACCAGGGTGAACCGCGATCCGTGAACTGTGCGACTCTGTCATTACCTCGTGTCATAAGTCTTCCCCTTCCGGAACGACCAGTCTCCCATTAAAGCGTAATCCCCCGTCTGAACTAACGGTATAAGACTCGGCTCCCTCTGCTAGTAATCGAACTATCTACTCCTGACAGAACGAGTCTTTTGCATGGGCCTTTATCACTCTCGTAACAATCTGGGGTGTAACATTCATCACAGACATGAATGATCGGGCCACTGCATCCTGGTGTCCCAACTCCTTTCACTTAGCTTTCCACACTTCGGCCACCACATTTACTGGCCTACGGCTCAACGCGTCTGCTACCACGTTAACCTTCCCTGGGTGATATTGGATATCAAACTGATAATCTTTCTCAAACTCAAGCCACCGACATTGACGCATATTCAGTTCCTTCTGCATGATGAGGTATTGTAGAGATTTGTGGTCTGTGAACAACCGAAATTTTTCCCCCGGGAGATAGTGTCTCCAAATTCGAAGAGCGAATATGACTGCTGCTAACTCCAAGTCGTGGGTGGGGTAATTCTTCTCGTGAGGCTTAAGCTTACGAGAAGCATAAGCTATAGCCTGCTGCAGTACACCTCCAAGTCCTTGTAAGGACGCATCGGTGTAGACTAGTTACTCAACTCCCGATCTGGGCAATGCTAACACAGGCGCTGAGGTCAACTTATCCTTCAACTCATCGAATGCCAACTGACAGGCATCACTCCAGATGAATGGCACACCCTTGCGAGTCAGATGTGTCAAAGGATCCGCTATCTTTGAGAAACCCCGAATAAACATCCTGTAGTATCCTGCTAAGCCCAAGAAACTACGGATCTCAGTCGGTGTCGTGGGTTGTCCCCACTCCCTCACCGCGGATACCTTCCCCGGATCAATAGATATCCCCCGGTCTGAAATGATATGCCCCAAAAACTGTACCTCCTTCAGCCAAAACCCACACTTCTCGTACTTCGCATATAGCTCATTCTGACGCAACGTCTGCAAAACCTGTCTCAAGTGATCGGCATGATCCTCCTCTGTCTGGGAGTAAACCAGAATGTCATCAATAAAGACGATGAAGAACTGGTCTAGGAACTCTCTGAACACCCTATTCATCAAGTCCATAAACACGACTGGAGCGTTGGTTCAGCCAAAAGGCATAACCCGAAACTCATAGGAACCATATCTCGTTAAGAAAGCAGTCTTCGAGACGTCATGTTCCCTGATACGCAACTGATGGTATCCCGATCGCAAGTCAATCTTCGAGAAGAAGGAAGCTCCTCTCAACTGGTCTAATAAGTCATCAATTCGGGGCAACGGATACTTATTCTGTATCGTGACTTTATTCAACTCTCGGTAATCTACACACAACCTCAACGATCCATCTTCTTTATGAACAACACAGGGGCACCCCACGGCGAAGTACTCCTTTGGATAAACCCCTGACCCAACAACTGCTCTATCTGATCCCTTAGCTCTCTCATCTCCGCTGGATCCATACGATAAGGTGCGCGGGCAATTGGCCGAGTGCCCGGCATTAAATCGATAACAAAGTCTATCTCTCTACTAGGAGGTAATCCAGGTATATCCTGAAATACATCAGCAAACTCTCGTACAACTGGAATCGAATCGAGTGGTAGCACCATTTCCTTAGAGGTCCCCTCCTCTATATAGTACACGTGAGTGGATGATCCTCCCTCAGGGAGAGGCATCGCCACTAAGAACATCTCCTACTCGGGAATGGCAAAAATAATACTCCTGCTGAAACAGTCAATCATGGCTCGATACGTAACTAGCCAATCCATACCAACGATCGCATCGTACTCAGTCATATCTAAAACTAACATATCAGCAGGTAAAGTAAAGCTCCCAATCTCTATACCCACACCTCTACAAACAAGAGAAATCACAGAGCCCCTACTTAACGGTGAATCTACACAAGTAATCGTGCTCTCTGCAGTGTCTAACAACCCCATAGTGCGTGCAAATCTCGTGGCAATGAAACAGTGTGTGGCCCCCGTATCAAATAAAATATGCCCCATAGTCCCCTGAATAGAGAATATACCCTCAATAGAAGGTGGATCCTGTGGAACTACGGCCTGCTGGAGTTGATAAACTCTCACGTACGGGAGTTGTCCCTACTGGACTGGGACTGCGAGAATGGGTGGCAAGCCTGGCATCTGCGGTGGTGCTGGGAGGGCGGCGGGATATATAGGTCTCTGGTGCTCGTGTTGAGCTCCTTGCTGCTACTGCTGTGGGGCCCTGCCCCTTTCAGGACACTCCTGGCGCTTGTGGCCAATCTTGCCACAAGTGAAACATTTCCCCAGAAAATTTCCCCCTCTCTGACCCTGCTGCCCACGTCCCTGGTGGTCGTTGCCATTCCTCCCCTGGTCGTGCCGGCCCTGATGAAACTGCTGCTGTTGGCCATGCTGGCCGTGCTGACCCTGATGGCCCTAACGAAAACCTCCCTGACCATTTCTGAAACCTCCAGATCTAAACCTCTTAAAATACCCCTGCTGGGAATCCTGATCTCCCTGCCTGTGCTGACCCTGAGCTGATTGTGCCCCGCCGGTACCATTTCCCCCTGTCCTACACTGATGGCTGGACTCTCCTGATCGCTTACCCTATGACAAGTGAAGCAGTGTTGCGTTAACCACATCAGAATAAGTGGCCAACGAGAGATTACCCAATAAGTGCTGACTGATCCTCTAAGTCAATCCATCCATGAACTTCTGGATCTTTTTCTCCTCTGTCGAAATCTCATCACGATGTTCAAGAGATTAGTAAACTAGGCCTCATATTCTTCCACTGTCTTCCCCTCCTGCTTGAGGTTCATTAACTTCCTCCTCATCTCCATGTGAACGGCTGATGGAAAATACTTGCGGTCGAACCGCACCCAAAACTCCTGAATATAAAGGATATCTCTCTCTTCCGCGGTGGTAATGGACTCCCACCACTGCAACGCTGACTCGACTAGATTAAAAGTAGCCAGTATCTGTCTTTGTACATTCGTACACTCGTACATCCTCAAGTGCCTTTGGATGTCCTTCTTCCACTAACTGGACATAACGACGTCGGAGCTACCTGCAAACTCCGAAGGGTGTGCTTTCTAAAAAACATCACGAACACGTCCCCAAGCAGACGAGAATGCATGAGCCTGAACTGGCGCTACTATCGGCGCCTGAGGCGGTGCCTGCTAAACAACTGCTAGAGCGATATTTATCGCTTGGGCAACAATAGCGACAACCTCTGCGGCATTCAAGGAGCCTTGAACTGGTGCAGGCTGTGGCTCGGGCTGAGCATCCCTGGGAACTCGTTGTGCACGTCGTGGAGGCATCTAAAATGAGAGTAAAGTCTTATAAGTTCGCAGTTATTATCTCAAAATAGCTTAAGAGCGAAACATACACAATAGAGTACAACAATCATGAAATATAGGGCTCTATATCAAAGAAAGCTCAGCAAAAACATAATAAGCCGTACAGATCCTAAGGACACAAGAACCTGATGCTCTGATACCACCTGTGACACCCCGACTAATTAAATACCGGGTAGCTACTCCTTTATTCAAATTAATACAAAATGTCAAGTTGGTTCAGGTCATAGCATCACTGTCGAAAAGCATTTTAACAATTACTAGCCACCTAATATTTAAAAAGTGAGTTGTCAATTTTAATCAAATTAGATTCACATGCAACAAGTAATAAGTTATGAAATAATGATACCACAACCACAACAATGCATTCACGTTTCAATAATAAAGGAATAAATAAATCTGGAGTAACACTCCTCTGAAATAATCCGAAAATACCGAATAAAACTGGATACAAAGTCTGAATTATAATTTAATTACATCCAAAAACTGAAATGAAATCGAATAAATAAACTGTCACTAAGAAAGAAGGAGAGACATGCCCTACAGATGAATGAGTCTGAAATGGAGTCAAGATATAAAGTGGAGGCGTCTATAATCGAGATCCTGTAACTTCCACAACAGCTACAGCACGTCACTGGAATAGAACTCATAAGCTTGGTGTCCTTGTGGATGGGCACCTAAAAGGTTTTTACAAGAAAATAGATTTGAAAGCAAACGGGTCAGAGCCCGATTGTGAAAACAGTTTAAAATACAGCAAGTGTTTAATATCATTAAACAGTGATTATAAAATACATGATAGTGCGTACACTCGCATGAATTCCTCACCTCTCAACTAATTGTGCACTCCTACGTACCCATACCCATTCTAGTTATTCCACTATCTAACTAGTCTAATACATTATCTGAGTTTACTATACTATTCGTGGTTTAATTCCTGGCATCTTAATATAAACATAGAGTTTTAACTTCAATTCCTCAGGATTAGTTACCATGATTACTAAGAGTTTTCCCATTTTTAGCTCTACAAAGATGTTACATTCATTCACACTTGAATTAATACAAACAGTTCACTTCAATATTCTAGTATATCACTCTCATCATAAATATACAATAATGGCACCCCTAGACTAAGCTACGGTGCACACATACTCTGCTATCAAATCCCGATACATCACGTACATAAGGATCACATATTCCGAATCTCTCAGGAACCGTTTTGATAAGTAACAATCACACACAATGGAAGCGAACATAGCTCACATCACATGGGTCACGCACATACCTACGCTCCCATGATCAGCAGACTTATTAACTCCTCAATAAGTCATTCCCTATGTCCTCGAGGTACCAATCTAAATCCCCCCCGTAGGCACACAAAGATTAGATGGCCCTGATCGAACGTCGACCTCCCTTGATAGCAAGTATGGTAGGTATGTTATACACAGATATCCACATATACTAAGAATTCACACATCTTAGATATCTTATAATATTAATAGAGGTATATTTCACATTCATATACCGTCATTAATGTAGTAGACTTAAAGTCCCCGAATAATATACATCATAGATAATCAATTCTTCTCACGTTGCAAATTCAAGTACTTATTTTCTAACCCATAGAAGTCATCCGGTTTATTACAAAATTCTAAGTTTTAATCCTCAACGTACTCCAATCTCACAACTATACCCACTAGTCAACAAGGGAAGGTTAACAATCAATTAAATAAGTATACGGGATGTTCGAAATCAAATCAGGCTTAAAAATGCCATTCTGTCAACTCGTTAGAAATCTCGTTCGAACGAGGTAGTTTGAACGAGTGTCGTTCGAAAGAAGGCTTCGAACGAACTCGTTAGAAGGAGTACTGTCATCTCGTTAGAAGTCTCGTTCGAACGACCTGGGCAGGTCTTCTAACGAGATGGCAGAGTATGCCCAGAAATTCCCAAAGTTCATTTTTCTTCATTTTTCTCTTCTCTAAATCCATCCTAAGATCATCCCAATAACGTTTTAATGTTTTAAACTACGCTAAGTCCTCCTAGGTCGCTTCTTAACATATTATTGGGGTCAAATCCTCCTAATGAACATGCAATTATCATAAATCCCCAAATTTTGCCCCAAATCTTATGAACATGAACCCGGAATTCTTATTGTACCTAAATCCTCATCATTAATCCGTTTTTAAATCATCAAAAGTTATATTTTTGCGTATTGAAGTCGTCCATAATCATTCTACATGCAATCCCTATTCAAAATCATGAGTTTCACAACAATTCCATTGGTTTTTCATCAAAACTTTCAAGGCAAATAAAGTTTCTACCCTAAACATGGAGGAAATATTCATTGCGATTAATAACATCAAATCACTTGCCTTAAATCCGATGTTCTGGTTCGTTGATGATGATCAAGGGTTGGTTCTCTCATCTTTCCGGTCACCAATTCCTTTCAAAATGCTGGTGATGGAGGAGGGTTTTGTTAGGAACCTCTTTTTACCTCTCTCTAACTCCTCTCAAAACTCCCGTAGCCCACTCTCTTGTCTTTGGTTGCTAATGGCCTTAGTGGCCTCACTAATTATTAATAAATAACCATCAAAATTCGTGGGTTTTAATTCCTAAATATTTAAAATTACCAAAATACCTTTCTGGGTTGCCGGTTTGGTCTAAAAGTGTCCTGGAACCCAAACTAAACTCCCGGCTAGTGTTTTCTGACTATTTCGACCCTTTTGGACACGTTGACGCACTCAAAATGTCCATTCGGTTGGTAAAAATATAATTCACTTTTTAATTTAAATAAATTCATTCCTGGCGCGACTGACACGCGCGTCCCAACTAAATTTTCCAAATTGTCGTATTTCTGCCTCGTGACAATTTTAATATTTTCAATACTCATATATTACCATATATTCTCGGTAATATTTTATTTTAACATCATAATCAAATACCAACTCACGTCCCGTTAGTATTTACCTCCGGATTAATTTCCAAATTAATTCTCATTTAATTCAACTAATCCATTAAATAAAAATCAATAAAATTACGGGGTATTACAATCTTGAGATTGATCTTGAATGTTGGAGAGCAGCCCCTGCACTTGGATGATTATGGAGAGTGATTAATTCACCAAGTTTGATGAAAAGGATGATGAAAAGTGGAAGTAAAAAAGGGATTTGGGGGTTGAAATCACGTTGCCTTCGAGAGGGGTTTCTGGGGTTCATTGAGAGTGAATTTTATCAGATCTGGGCTCCTCTTGCAAATGAGGTGAAGGCCTCCTTTTATAGGCTCAGGTCACTGCCAATCGGCATAGACCTGTTCCTGCCTATTGGCAGGTGCCGATAGGCAGAGTCTGGGACCTGCCGTTTGGCAGTGCGTTTCAAGATTTTTAGGAAAATTGGCTACCGAGGGTAAACCGTTGGTCAGAATCGGGCACGGGACATACCGTTGGAAAGTTAATTCAGAGACCTTTGAAAGTACCTTGGACCTCTCCCGGGTTCGGGAGTTGACATAGGGTCAAATATGGCTCGAAAGCATTTGTCGGTCCATTGGACGGGGAATCGTTCGGACGTAAACGGATCGTTCGTCCGCATGGTAGGTCCAAATCACACACGGGGTGGACCGTTGGAAAGTTTAGGAGATGTACTTAGACATTCTAAAGAGTTTGACCCAATTTGGGGAGTTGACTTTGGTCAACTGGACCCGAGAAGCATTTAGTGACCTCTCGGAGTCGAACGGATCGTTCGTCCACATGGTAAGTCAGAATCGCGCACGGGACGAACCGTTGAAAAGGGTATTTAGTGACCTTCAAAGATTCATTCAGCCTCAGTTGAACTGAAGAGTTGACTTAGGTCAAACAGAGCCCAGGAGCACCCGGTGGCCTCTAGGTCAAGTTTCGGACGCAAACGGATCGTTCATCCGCATGGTAAGTCAGAATCGTGCACGGGATGGACCATTGGAAAGGTTATTCAGTGCCCTTCCAAGATTCATTCAGTCTCGGTCGAGATGAAGAGTTTAACTTTTTGGTCAAATTGAGCCAGGGAGTGCCCGATGGCTTCTAGGTCAGTACTCGGGACATGACCTAGGTTTATAGTGATGAAAGGAGGTGCTAGGGACCTAAGGAGAGTTGGGGGTAACGGAATGGGGTGTCTACAGAGCCCCTCGATGGGTGAGTTTGGAACAAATGATGACCGTCGAATAGACACCACATGATGCTTTTGAGGGAGTATGACCGATTCAGAGAGTCGAGGCCGATTCTGAGGACCTAAGGAGTGTGCTGGGGATGGAATGATGATCAAAGGTTTAGATCGATTCTGAGGACCTAAAGTGGTGTTGGGGGGGTGACCAATTCTGCGGGTCAAAGCCGAATCTGCGGGCCTAGGGTGAAGATCTAATAATCGAGGTTAATTTTGACCTAAGAGAGTGGTGACGACCGAGGATCGGGGTCGAGGTCAATTCTGACCTAAAGAGTGGTGAGGACCGAAGACCGGGGTCAATTCTGACCCAACTCAGGTGATGATCCAAGATCGAGGTCAATTCTGACCTAAGAGTGGTGACGACCGAGGACCGGGGTCAATTTTGACCCAACTCAGGTGACGATCCAAGACCGAGGTCAATTCTAACCTAAAGAGTGGTGACGACCGAGGACCGGGGTCAATTTTGACCCAACTCAGGTGACGATCCAAGATCGAGGTCAATTCTTACCTAAAGAGTGGTGACGACCGAGGACCGGGGTCAATTCTAACCCAACTCAGGTGACAATCCAAGACCGAGGTCAATTCTGACCTAAAGAGTGGTGAAGACCGAGGACCGGGATCAATTTTGACCGCACTCAGGTGACGATCCAAGACCGAGGTCAATTCTGACCTAAAGAGTGGTGACGACCGAGGATCGGGGTCAATTTTCACCCAACTCAGGTGATGACCCAAGACCGAGGTCAATTCTGACCTAAAGAGTGGTGACGACTGAGGACCGGGGTCAATTTTGACACAACTCAGGTGACGATCCAAGATCGAGGTCAATTCTGACCTAAAGAGTGGTGACGACCGAGGACCGGGGTCAATTCAAACCCAACTCAGGTGACGATCCAAGACCGAGGTCAATTTTGACCTAAAGAGTGGTGACGACCGAGGACTGGGGTCAATTCTGACCCAACTCAGGTGACGATCCAAGATCGAGGTCAATTCTAACCTAAAGAGTGGTGACGACCGAGGACTGGGGTCAATTCTGACCCAACTCAGGTGACGATCCAAGAACGAGGTCAATTCTGACCTAAAGAGTGGATGAAGATTGGATTTTGATTTTGCTGGGAAAGTGATTTTGTGATTTTGATTTGAGCTGGGGAGCTGATAGCTGGGGAAGCTTTTGTTTCATTAGGAGACCTTACGGGGGGAACAACCTATTTTGGGTGCTGTAAGAGAATTCCGCTGGGGAAGTGGTCAGGTGATCCTTAGAGATCCTTCGGAGCTTTACCGGGAGGAGTTTTCACTTGGTTTTTGAGGATTTTGCAGGGAAAGAGGGGTTCCGCTTAAGGGAACGCGGAGTTTTCTTGGTGAAAAGGCTTTAAATCCTTCCTGGGATTTTTAGGAATTTTTCGGGGATTTTTCGAGGCATTCTGGTATTTTCTAGAAATTTTTGTAGGAAATTTAAGGGGGGTACCGGTCGGCGTAGTATGAAGGGTGCCATTCGACAGTGGCATGGACTTTTGGGCTAACTCGGGTAGGCAAGGGGTCAGTTCCGATCGGTATGGTAGGGGGAGCTGTCGATCGGCATGGAGCTTGGCATCCTATATAAAGGGGGTGAATCCCCCCATTTTTTTCACAGCTTCTTTTCTTTCTCTCTCTCTGCGATTCTTCTGCAAATCGTTCTAGCATTCCGATCTTCAAGAAATGGCCGCTTTTGTGAGCACTGCAGTCCACCGGGAGTGGTTGAGTGTTGATGACTGGGCGAATGTGGAGTGGAGGGTTAGGGCGCCTCTTGCTTTGGGGAGTGAGAACTCCTTTGATGCATTTGAGCCTGTTGCGGATGAGCGGACCTTGCTGCGGGAGCCATCGCATCATCGCTCTTCGAGAGTGAGTCTCAGCGGTTATGTAAGTAACCCGACCTTTGGCGTTTATTTCTCTTGGGTGATTTTTTTATTTCTTGACTTTTGATGAGACATTTTCTTTTTGCCAGTCTGATATTTCTTTGAAGAACATGCGTGCTCGTGGGACAACGGGGCTCAGGGATGTCTGGGAGCATCTCCCACCTGTGGTATGTTGGATGATATCATCAGCGGGTTTTGGGCGGTTGGCATCGGTGCTGGATAAGACGCCTCGTTCGACAGCGATCTTGTGCGCTTTGGGAGAGAGGTGGTGGGATACTACCCACACCTTCCATTTTGGCTTCGGGGAGATGACTGTGACTCCCATAGACGTGAAGCAGCTGCTGGGGTTGGATTGTGATGGAAAGCAGATAGAGGTGGATCACTCTTTGTGGGTGAGACCGGAGGCAGTGCGTGCGGCACTTGGTGATGTACGGAGGATGGTTTCTGGGGATTCTATTCGGCTATCCCTGCTGAAGGATGTTCTGCTGAGCAGGGTGATTGATGTGGAGGATGGACTGCAAGTGAGGCAGATGGCCCGATTATTCATTTTGCTGGTATTAGGAGATTTCATGGCGGTGACGTCGTTCATTTGTGGTTTCTGCCGTACCTGAGGATGTTTTTGAACATCCATTTCTATGATTGGGGGAGTCTGACCTTGGCGACCCTTTACTCTTCTCTGGATAGTCGGTACAGCCGGTAGACCTTTACTGGGTCCACGTACCCTCTTGAGGTATTCTTCAGTTTGCGCATTTCTTTTCATGCATTCGCATTTTCCTTTCATGCATCTCTTTTCCCTTTCATGCATTTGCATTTTCCTTCATGCGTCTCTTTTTGTTTGTGAATTCAGACATGGTTCTACGAGGTAATTAGGTGCAACACCCCGCTGATTACTTTGAAGAACGACACTGTTGGGGACTTCTGTCGATTATATCGATGGCGTAAGGCCAATCTACAGTCGAAAGGATCTCTCTCCCTGGAGGCGGTGCGTCAGGTCTTGAATGACCTGACTAGTGGTAGGGTAAGACTCTTTCCATTTTAATCTTGGTTTTTGCTCCTTCTAATCTTGTATTGATTTATGCTCACTTGGAGATTTTTAGGTGACCTTTTATCCCTGGAGGACAGCCATTCAGGATGCGGGAGCGACTGGGGTGAACGCGCGGATAAGGAGTTTGCTGGCGCATGAGTTTGGTCATTCCTGGTATCTCAGGGAGAGGGTGGTTCATCATAATGTCGAGGAGGATGTGGTGGTGCCACCTGCGCAGCCTCCTACGTCTATGAGGCGGGAGCGACTGCTGTTGGAGGATGAGAGGATCACGGCGATGATCGGCGAGTCCTTCTTGTTATACACCGATACGACTGCGCCGTATGATTATATGGACTTTGTGATGAGCTGGTTGATGGCACCCAGCATATATGCTGCCCTGCCTTTCCTTCCTGCGGGTTCGAGTCGGGCGGTGGGTTCTTCCCACAGCGGCGCTGGTCCATCGACATCGGCGGCGGCGGTGACCTCAGACACTACACCAAAATGGGCAAATTGTCACCTTTCAGCCGGCCAGCCTTGTCAAGGTCATTGACCGTGACAAAAAAACACGCGTTTTATGTCACGGTCATTGACCTTGACACGACCGTGACAACGACTTGTCACGGTCATTGACCGTGACAAGCCCGTGACAATTAAATTTGTCACGGTCGTGTCACGGTCAATGACCGTGACAAGTCGTGTCACGGTCAAAGACCTTGACACGACCGTGACAACTTTTCCAGCAAAAACCCTACCCCCCTTCTTTTTTCCCTCCCGCGCCCTTCCCTCCCTCTCTCTCTCTCTCTCTCTCTCAGGTCCAATTTCTCTCTCTCTCTCTCTCTCTCTCTCTCTCTCTCTTCCATTTATATATATATATTTGTCTGTATATTTATGTTTGTATGTGTGTACGTGTGTGCGTGTGTGGGGGGTGGGGCGGGATGGGGGTAGGGGGTGCTGGAGGGGGGCAGGGGGTGGGGCGGGGCAGTGTGGGGGAGGAGGTGGGGGGTATGTGTATATATATATGTGTGTATGTGTGTGCGTGTGTGGGGGGTGGGGCAGGGTGGGGGTAGGGGGTGGGGCGGGGTGGGGCAGGGTGGGGGAGGAGGTGGGGGGTGGGGCGGGGTGGGACAGGGTGGGGGAGGGAATGGGGTGGGGTGGGGCGGGGTGGGGGAGGGGGTGGTGGAGGGGGGCAGGGGGTGGGGCAGGGTGGGGTGGTGTGTGTGTGTGTGTGGGCAGGGGGTATTTTTTTATATTAACTTTGAAATCCTTAAAGAATAAGAAGGCCTAAGAAATGATTACAAAAATCAAATTGTATACTCATTATAATGTGTATGATTACAATAAATTAATGTGTTATGCTACAATTGAAATCTTGGAAATTTGGCGAATACACGAGAAACTGATAATCGTAAATATTATGAATAAAAATGGTACTTTCTTGGAGACTATAAATTATTATGTACAAACTTTGGTTCTAGACCTATGTTGTTGGATTTGGATGTTGGGTGTTGATTAGTTGGTATTATTGGGAAGATTGGGTTAAGTTGAAGCATATGTTGTTGGAGTTGAAAATTATATGTTAATTCATTATTACTATTGGGGGATACAGTGTTGAAAAATATTGGTATTTATCGTAGACAGTAGAATTGTTTAGTAATTGGTATCATTGAATGTTAAAAGATTACGGGTTGTGATATGTGCAAAAATTATGGGACTTAATTTGTTGAATGATAATATTTGTATTAGATACTTGCGTGGTTTTACCTAACTTGAATGAATTAATAAATGTTTCAGTAAAGGTTGAAGTGGACAAAAAACGTGCGAATTGATTAATATCCATAATGTAAATAAAAGGTAAAGTAAGTGTGTAAATGGGTGGTTGAGCAAGCTAAGAGGTCTAACCCATATTTAATACATAGGTGTGTTATGAAAGATTTTCAAAAGGTAATTAAGTATTTTCAAATAATGACCCCGAAACATAGAAATTCAATCTCAAGCAATTTAATTTCAATCTCTACAAATTTATGCATGTATTCAAGGGATTTATGAGGGATTAATATTAAAATTCAATTCCTATACATAATCTAAAAATTATAACTCAGATTCAACTAGAAATAAACCAAACCAAAGTTAGTTAAATAAACCAAAGGATTAATATTAAAATTCAACTCGATTAGTTAAATTATAAATGTAATAGAATTAATCCATATAAATCAGATTTTAATCACAATTAGGTTTTAGAGTTACATAGATAGGCATAATCTAAATCAATTTCAGTCCTACAAATATTCTAATTAACTTGCCGGGTGGGTAGGGGTGGGGTGTGTGGGGGGGGGGGTAGGGGTGGTGTGTGTGTGTGTGTGTGCGTAGGTGTGCGTGTGTGTGTGGCGGGGGGAGGGGGCAGGGGTGGGGCACCCATTTAATAACTCTTTAAATATTTGGAAAAAACATAATATTACAAAAATTTTATCTGTACTAATAATATTTTTTTTATCTGTACTAATAACATTTTTTTTACAGCAAAAATGTCTCCTTCAGATGTTAGGGCGAAGATGATGATGCTGTTTATGATGATGTCGTCGTCTGGGTTCGGTGGTAGCGGAGGCGACGAGGGCTCCTCCGCCCCTAGGCTCCCCAAATATGGAAAATTTGGGATTACCGTCGAATACAAGTCGGAGCTTTTAGCGAGATCCCTCGAGCTGCTAAAGACGGTCATCGGCCCGGGGTTTATGAGTTGGAAGGAGGTACCGTATGAGCTCAAGTTAGGTGTTTGGGCGGCACTACAGGTAATATTTATATGAATATTTCAATTTCAATTTATATTTATATTTATATTTATATTTATATTTATTCGCAACTAACATTGTATTTGTTGGACAGGAACAATTCAACTTGGATCCAAAGTTACGCGATTTTGTCTTGGAGCAGTTGAGGGAGCAACACAAGACGTGGAAAAAAAATATGCGGACACGGTACTTTGGAAAAACACGAGAGTCCATTTTACAATGGCGCGGATCCGTCCCGCCCAAGGAGCCGATCTCATTGGCACAATGGCAAAAGTTCATTGACAATGAGATCGAGGATCGACAATTGGCATCTCGCCAATCGAGGAGGGAAAATCGTGCTAAAAAGACGGACGTGCACTACTCCGGCCGGACCTCTTACGCTGAGGTGGAGCATAGGATGAAGGTAATATTTAATTTATCTATAACTACAGAAATATATTATTGGATATTATTTTACTTTGCGGGGCCGATACTAATTTTACTTTATTTTATTTTATTTCAGGGGGTAGGGAGTGGGCCAGGGGGTAAGCCACATAGGCTCGATACTTATGTGGCTCTTCGGACGAAGAAGGGGAAGGACAAGGAGGTGTCCCCGAGCGTCGCGGCCACGATTGTAAGTAATCCGACAGTTTAATTATTGTTAATTACGTTATAATTTTTTAGTTTACTTATTTTACTAATCATGTGCTTTTTGTCATTTCAGGCAAAGCTTAAGGAAGTGCATGAGTCGCAGTCTGATGCCGACAAGGCATCTTTGTCCACAGACGCACTCAGCCAAGTGCTTGGCTCTGATCGCAAGGGGAGGACAAGGGGAGTGAGCTCGCGGGTGGCCAAATCTAGGATCATCGGATTGGAGACGAGCGACACCGGGTTGGCTCGAACGGTGGATTCACACGACGCGAAGCTGTCCCGTTTGGAGGCGACGGTCCAAGATATGTACGCATTCATGAAGCGTACGTTGGGTGGAGACCGTAAAGAGAAAGGGAAAGGGAAAGGGAAGGAGAAGGCGGTGGAGGAGGAGGTGCGGGAGGATGAGGCGCAGGATGACGAGGATGTGGACCTCGCTGCTTCATCACCGTCACGTTCGTACTTCGACGATCCACTTCCCTATTTGACGCCCTCCAACAGACCATTATCGATAATTGGTTGGCCGAGCGTGTTCATATTGGACATATTTGATGGCCAGCGGATAGGGCGGGGGTTGAGGGACCCGAATATCGTCGAGGGTGGAATAGTCCATGGACGTGTGCTTCAACATATGGAGTCCAGGGTGCTCGTCACCCATGTCATACCCGGGAAGGAGAACTCCCTATTGTGGTTGCGCGAACAATGCGACACGATGTATATTAGTGGGTACGTCAATTCGTATGTCGTGTGGCCTACTCACCTCCTCACATTTACCCAAGACATGTAGTAACATTATTTTTAAGTTTGTCCATTTTAATTATATTTGGATTATATCGTCATGTATATTATTTTTACTTTGAAGATTTTGATTATACTGTCATGAATATATATTTTCATTATCTTTAGTTTGTGTTGGATATATGATGTTTGGAACAGGTACAACGTTGCTATAACAGGTACAAATATACTGCTGGGCAGTGGCTGTGGCCATACTGCCCATCAGATTTTTTTTAAATTCTGTCCAGAATTGTCACGGTCAATGACCGTGACAATTTTTTAAAAAGGATCACGGCTTTGTAACGGTTTATAACCGTGACAAACATGTCGCGATCATTGACCTTGACACGACCGTGACACAAAACGCGAGTTTTTTGTCAAGGTCAATGACCGTGACACGACCGTGACAAAAAAAGTTGTCTCGCCTCGAAATGTCACGGTCATTGACCTTGACAAGGTGAATTTGTCAAGGTCAATGACCTTGACAAATGGGTAGATTTGGTGTAGTGAGAGGTTCCTTTTGTACGGTTGCATACTCTTTCGTACAACATTCGGCGGGCTGATGGAGGGATGGTGCCTATGTTGCACCATCCTCATGCGATGGATTCAGAGGAGTTGGGTTTGACAGAGGAGGTCCTTCGACCTGCGGTATACTTTATGTTCCTCTCTTTCTTTCTTTTCTGTTTTGGTCATTTCTGCTTTGATACTGATTTGGCCTTTCCTTGCAGCAAGTTGGGGTGTCGACCACTTGGCTAAGGGACATCAGAGACTGGATATCTTCGGCAACTGCCCATATTCGGGACGCGGTTCCTGTTCCTTCTTGCTTGGTGTCGTCTGCCTTGTTCGGAGAGGACTCTGGCTCAGGTAGTGGTGGCACATCGTCTCGCCATAGGGGAAAGAGAGCACGTCGCATGGGCGGAAGCTCTTAGTGAGTGAGTGAGAGAGAGAGAGAGAGAGAGAGAGAGGAGAGAATGTGGGTTCGGGCTGAGTCCCGTTGTTTTTGCTTTTTCTTTTTATTTCCTGCAAAGATGTAACACAGAAACAAATGGATGCAATGCAATGGAGTTTTTTTATTATCTTTTATTTAATGATGAATGCATGCACATGTGCTTTTTACTTTGCTGCTGAGACCATAAAAAGGAATATTTTTGGAATTTTTTAAAGTAAAGTTTTTTGATTAAAAAGGGGAAATTAAAGGGATTTTGAAATTCTGTTGAGAATATCAATTTATTTTTGTTGAGTTTTCTGATTTGACAAAAGAGGAAAAGAGGGAAATTTCTAAAAATGGGGGGTTACCGATCGGCAAGCACCCTGACCTGCCTATCGGCAGTTCAGTCTAGTCCAGTCCCATCAATTTCTTCAGCCTTTGGTACCTTGTGGGGTAGGATTCCCTCCGATTTCTGCAGGGATTGTGTCTCTTGTGAGGGTTCTCAAGTATAAAAAGGGGTAAGGGTGGAGTGTTTTCATCACACCATTACATTTTTACTTACTTGCCCACTATCTCTTAGCCTTGCAAATGGTTCTCCCTGGTAGCATTGAGTTTGTCAACTACCTCGAAGCCTTGGAAGCAATGTGCTCTTATAATATTGACTACGATGCTTTCAACATGCGTCGAATCTCTTTGTGGCTCAATCGGCCTATTGAGTGGAATGTGCTGATGGCGGCGGTATAATTCTGGTACCCCGAAGACCATATATTCCGCTTTGGATTGGATGAAGTTTGTCCTACCTACAAGGAATTTTCTGCCATACTGGGTGTAAATCCTAGTGTTGCTGCGGCTTTGCCCGAATTTTTCCGCTCTCCCAGGGATTTGTTAGCTAGGCTTCTTCATATTTCGCCTTCGACGGCTAGATCATTGGTTGCTGGAGGAATGATCTCCCTCCCGGCGATGCTGAAGTCCATGCATTTACAGGAAGTAGGTGATGTTGGCTATGCTGGAGCCATTGTTCTGGGTCTGGTTTCCAAATTGCTGCTGGTGACTGGGGAGGTGCAAGTGGACCCACAACTTGCAGCCATTACTTCATGGATGTCATACCGTCGTAATCCTGCGGCCGTGATACTGGCGGAGACTCTGAATGGCTTGGATGCCTGGAGAGAAGGTCGTTCTGACTTTTTGAGGGGTAGCCCTGTGATGCTGTTCATGTGGTTACCTGAAAGATTCCGCTTGGCAACTCCTCCATAGTATCCCTTGTCGGCCGTACCCAACTTCTTTTCACGCTACTTCATCAGCGTTGGCCTGTATGTTGAGAACTGGGAGAATTGGCTTATGGAATATGGGGCTCATGGTCTGTATTGGTCAGTGCCTTGGTGGGGACAGTTGCAGCCTATTCTGGAGCTAGGAGAGTATTCATATGCGCAACTGGTTGGTCTTATACAGACCTCTTTTTATTTCCCTTGGCGGCTTCTGCACCAATTTGGCTAAGCACAGGTCGTGCCCCCTCGGACCTCAAATTTCTTTCCGGTAGAAGATTTGACTGAGCGCCTGCGTCTGTTGCTTGGGTCTCTGTGGGAAAATCGGTGTCCGCCAACCCGTCCCCCTCAGTCT
The DNA here is from genome assembly GCA_949130495.1 of Sambucus nigra. Lineage (NCBI taxonomy): Eukaryota > Viridiplantae > Streptophyta > Magnoliopsida > Dipsacales > Adoxaceae > Sambucus > Sambucus nigra. The sequence goes on along the minus strand of OX422209.1, from coordinate 657,553,178 downwards.
GTCGGGAAGGTTTAGCATGTCCCCAAAGATTATATAAAGTGGTTGTGGAGGAAAGTAGTCAGCAAGATGTTGGTAGTGGAGACTGGACAAAGCTGGTTTGTTTTTATCTAACACCATGGAAGGGGGTGTTGTGGTCTTTTCGAAAATGGTTAAGGCTCATATATCCATGGAATGTTTACGAAACTCGATTCAGGCAGGGGAAAATTGGGGACCTCAGGATGTAGATGATGAGGGTGCAGGCTCTTCTGGTAGCTGTGGGTAGGACTCCTGGGGAGTTTATTTGTGTAATAGGTGCGAAGATTTTATTTGGCTTTTTATGGTAGAAGGGATTTATCCGTTCCTTTTCTTATGTAATCCGTACTTAATTTCTTATTAATGAAATAAACAAGTTTCTGATCATCCAGCTGTGCCTTTCGATGAATTTTGCATTTTTGAATTATCTATACCGGTTGCTAAGGCATACATAATCCTTTTGTTCAAGTATTTTTAGAATGAACCACCGTTCTTGGAGGTAAGAAAAGAACAGTATTTTGTGAAAAAGAAAGGGCCGCACTCATGTGAGGTGTATGAGCTGCCTACGTACCTCTGGGGTTTTGAAAAGTTTTTTTATCTATTTGAAAATAGTTTTTGCAGAGGATCAAGCCCACGTAGTTCTGGGTAGAGGGAAATGAAGAGTTTTTTTTTTAGAATAGAAGGGGGATGAGAAGAGTCGTAGCGCGCCGAGATTTTGGACTTATGGGTAGAATTTCTTGAGACGGTCCAGGTTGACTGGACGAGCCATCTCTTACCCATCTAGGTCAATGAGCATGGCGGCACCGCCGGATAAGATTTTCTTCACAATGTAGGGGCTTCTCCAATTGGGCTTGAATTTTCCTCTGGGGTCCCAGATGGGTTCTATTATCTCCTTGAGGGCTAAGTCTCCCTCTCGGACACCGCAGTCCATGACTCTCTTGTTGAATGATCACGCTATTCGGTGATGGTACCCTGTATGTGGTAAAGAGATTTTAATCTTCTTTCATCTAGGAGGGCTAGCTCATCAAGACGGCTTTGGTACCAGTCTTCTTCGCTAACTTTATTTTCGAGCATGACACGTAACGAGGGTATTTTTAGCTCCACAGGTAGAACTGCCTCCATGCCGTAGACCAGGGAGTAAGGGGTAGCCCTAGTAAAAGTTTGGATTGAGGTTCGATAGCCCCAGAGGGCGTACGGGATCCGGTCGGCCCAATCCCTATAGCTTTCGGTCATCTTGCTGATGATGGTTTTGAGGTTCTTGTTGGCGGCTTCAACTGCACCATTGGTCTGAGGTCGGTAGGGAGAAGATTTGTGTCTCTGAATCCCGTACTCGTTGACTACTTTTGTGACTTCTACTTCGAAATGCAACCCGTTATCTGACACCAGCTCGTACGGGACCCCATATCGGCAGATAATATTCTTTTTGAGGAATTTGGCCACTTTCTTGGCATTCAACACTGCGTATGACTCAGCTTCGACCCATTTGGTGAAGTAATCGATGGTGACTAGAATGAACTCATGTCCATTTAAAGACTTTGGTGTAACCTTCCCTATGATGTCGACACCCCAGGTGGAGAACGGCCAGGGCGAGGTCATGTTGTATAATTCTCGCGGAGGCAGGTGTTAAAGATTGGAGAATTGTTGGCATTTGAGGCATCTCCGGACATAGCAGTGCAATCCTGGGTCATGGTGGTCCAGTAGTATCCCTGTCGGATGATCTTCTTGGCAAGCAAGTGACCATTCATGTGGGGTTCGCATTCCCCGCTGTGGATTTTCTGCATTATCTTTTCAATCTCGGCCCCTGCGATGCAGTGTAGATGAGTTCCATCGAAATTCCTCTTGAGTAGGGTTTTATGACAGATGATGTACTGGGCGGCCGGTCTTTGGAGGGTTGTTCGATCTTTCTTGTTGGAACCCTCGGGATACCTACCATGTTTGAGGAGGCACCAGATATCATAGCACCAGAAATCGGCTCGTTAGGGATCTTCGGTGGAGACAAGCTCAATATGGTAGCAATGGGTCGGTTTGTCTTGCTTTTGAACTAGGAAGGGGATCATTGTTATTCCCTCGAGCATGTCGACCACGGAGGCCAAGGTAGCGAGAGCATCGGCTAGGTTATTCTTTGCTCGGGGTAGGTAATGGAAGGTGATATCTCAGAATCGGGAGGCTAGCTCTTCTAATTGGGCATGAAAAGGTTGGAGTTTTTCGTCCTTGACTTTCCACTTTCTGAGCAGTTGACCAATGATAAGGGCAGAATCCCCGTAGATATCAAGGTATTGAATACCTTTCTCGAGAGCAACTTTAAGGCCCACTGTGCATGCCTCGTATTCTGTCATGTTATTGGTGCAAGGGAAATCCAATTTAATGGCGATGGAAGTGTGGGAGTCATCTGGGGCGATCAGAAGTATCCCAATGCCATATCCCTTTTTGTTGGCAGCGCCATCAAAGAACATTTTCCATCGAAGGCGGTCTTGAGTGGTGCAGAGGATATTTTCATCTGGGAATTCGGAGATCCGAACATCTGCTTCATCTATGGGGTAATCGGCGAGGTAGTCAGAGATGGCTCTTCCTTTAATGGTCTTCTGGGTGACACACGATGTCAAACTCTGTTAGGAGCATCAACCATCGGGCCATAAGGCGGGTTTCTCAAGCAGGTATTTGATGGGGTCTATTTGGGATACAAGTTTGATGGGGAAGGCGAGCATGTAGTGTCGTAACTTTTGAGTGACCCAGACAAGTGCGACACATGCCTTCTCCAAGGCAGTGTAGGTGACCTCGTACTCGACCAATTTGCGACTGGAGTAATAGATGGCTCTTTCTTTACGAGAGTCCTCAAGGTATTGGGCTAGCAAAGCCCCAGCTGCAGTTTCAGTTACGGTTAGGTATAGGAGCAAAAGGAGACCAGACTGTAGTGGCATAAGCACTGGAGGTTGGGTCAGGTGTTGTTTGATTCGGTCAAAAGCTTCTTGGCAGGCCTCATTCCAAACCTTGGTTGAATTCTTTCGGAGGAGCTTGAAGATCGATTCACAGATGGAGGTTAGCTGGCTGATGAACCGGCTGATATATTGCAATTTCCCAAGAAAACCTCAGACTTCTTTCTCTGTTCGGGGTGGTGGCATCTCAAGTATGGCCTTCAGCTTTGCAAGATATGCTTCTATCCCCTTTTCGCTGACCATGAATCCCAAGAGTTTTCCCTTTGTAACGCCAAAGACACACTTCTATGGATTAAGTCGCATCTGATACCGTCGCAGTCGTTCAAAGAACTTCCAGAGAGCGGGAACATGACCTTCTCTAGTTTTGGACTTGATAATCATATCATCCACATAAACCTCGACCTCCTTGTGAATCAGATTGTGCAGGATGGTTGTTGCAGCCCTTTGGTAGTTAGCCCCAGCATTCTTGAGACCGAATGGCATAACGGTGTAGCAAAAGGTTCCCCATGGGGTGATGAATGCGGTTTTTTCTTGGTGGTCTGGGTGCATCTTGATTTGGTTGTATCTGGAAAACTCGTCGACGAATGACTTGAGAGCATAACTGGTTGTGTTGTCTACGATCATCTCGATATTGGGTAGCGGATAATCATCCTTTGGAGAAGCTTTGTTTAAATCTCGGTAGTCTACACACATTCGAACCTTCCCTCCTAATTTCGGCACAGGTACTATGTTGGCTAGCCATGTGGGATATTTGATCACTCGGATGAAACCCACGTTCAACTGTTTGACCACCTATTCTTTGACCTTGAGCGACCATTCGGTGCGGAGTTTTCTCAATTTTTGTTTAACCGGCTTGTAATCTGAGAGAGTAGGAATCTCGTGCTGAGCTATTTCAGGATCAATGTCGGGTATATCATCATACGACCATGCGAAAACATCCACGAACTCCCTCAGTAATTTTTCGAGTTGTGCACGCTCATGCTCGTCAAGGGTGCCCCCTATCCTAATCTTGCACAGTTGGCTACTAGAACCGAGATTAATAACAACAGTCTTTTCTTCATTAACTTGAACGCGATTATGTTGTTTATTATTAACCTTATTTAGATCAGTTAAGAATTGTTCATTTGCAAAATCATCATCATCAAAAGTTCGATTAGAATCTAAACAATTAATGTGAGGCACATCAAGATACTCAAAATCTTCGTTTATTTCATTGATAGGAAAGACAGCATTGAGAACCTCATCAAAATAGGTCTCAATTACATTTGAACAAGGATAGACAGTAGGAGAAGAAATAAGGTAAACATTGGGGTTATGGGAGATTTCAAGAGGTAGAACTGGTGCAGCATGCCAGTTGAGGAGGGGTGTATCAGCAGCTTTAATCAGATGGGATGGATCCTTTGATGTAGTGTCTGAATGAACCATGCAGAGTGCCAGCCCCAGTGTCTTTAAGTTGAAGGAATCTTCGGAATCGCTTTCCTCAGTCTCTTCGGTATCTTTGATGAGTGGTTGTACTCGGTGTTGGAAACCTTCAGCCCATGGGTAGCTATCTTAGAAAAAGATCTCCATTCCAGGCTTCATCTTCTTATCTGTGTGGTCATACCATGGTCCTAGAAAACCGCAAAAGGGGAACTCTTCACCATCTTTGATGAATCGTCCATTCAAGGAGTCTCTTGGGATAATTTGGATGTAGTCTGATTTTCTCTTTAGTCGAGACTGGTGGATCATTCTGAGCTCTTATTCAGATGGTTGATACCCCAAGACACAAGGAGGTAAAGCTTTCTTCAATTCGATGGGCTCGATTATCCCTTGTTGCCTTCGCCCTAATCCCAGTCCGGGCATGAAGTGCATGTTTCTGAACATCTGAATCACATTGACATTGCCATGAGGGTCATATTCTGGACAAACCCTTTCTTTGAAACCGTCCCCTACCGGGAGTAGGAGTGGCTCAACTCGGAATCCTGATAGGAGCATATCATTTGATCTGCATTGTATCTCAAGGATTGGACTGCTGGTGCTTGCGCCCTCGACATTTCCGTCGTCGCCCAAAATGGTGATGACTCGCTCGTCAGCTAAGAACTTTAATTTCTTATGGAGTGAGGAAGACACACCCTTGATATTGTGGAGCCGGGGGCGTCCGAGCAACAGGTTGAAACAAGCTGGGATGTCTATGACTTGGAAATCAACGACAGGGTTTATAGGGCCAACCCCTATTACAAGTTTTATGGAGCCCATCACCTCCCGGTGGGTATTATCGTAGGCACGTACAGCGGCGGAGGTTGGAGCGAGGTCGCTTTCTTTCAGGCCTAAACACTTGAAGGTTCTCAGAGGGCAAACGTTCAAGGCGGATCCGTTATCGACAAGGGAGAGTGGCACGACCTTCCCCATAACTTCGACGGAGATATTGAGTGCATGATTGTGATTCGGCCTAATTCTGGGGATTTTTTCTTCAGAGAATGATAACATTCGGGTAGAGGTTAAGGATCCGACCAGATTTACCGCTTCTTCTGGTGAGGTAGAGGGAGGAACTGGGGGTCCAGTGAGCAATTTGATTAAAGCATTTCTGTGTAGCTGGGAAGACATGAAAAGTCCCCATAGAGTGATGTTAGCTTGATTTTTCTTCAGTTGATCGAGAATCTTGCTCTCCTCAATGGTCATCTATGGCATAGGAAGGTTTTTAACGACCTTTCCTTTGTCATTTGCCATTTGCTGGTAGTGAGCTTGGAACCTGGTAATGTCTCCCTGATCTGGTCACGTGATTTACTGAAGAAGAAAATAACATGAATCCCGTTTCCTCATCAATCTCAGTGTAATACCCCGTATTTTTATGCTATATTAATTTGGGGATTTATTTAATAAAATCCGAAAATTAATTATGTTATAATTATTAACGTGACGAGAGTTAGTAATTATGGGAAACTTGTTGAATATTACTAATGAGCAAAGTAATATATTATATTGGTTATATTGAATGTCATGAGTGAATTAAATGACTATTTCGGAAATTTAAGTCGGGACGTGCCCGTGTCACGTCAGGATTAATTTTGTTAAATAAAAAGTGAATATTTTATAAGTTGTTCGTATGGTCATTTTGAGTGCACCAACGCGTCCGGAAGGGTCGAGATAGTCAGAAAAGTGTACCCGGGGGTTTAGTTTGGGTCTCGGGGCGTTTTTAGGCCTAATTGGTACCCCGGGAGGGCAATTTAGTCATTTCACCTTTTTGGGTAATTAAACCCACGAAATTCAGCAACCTATATCAGCCATTTAGGTTAGCCATTTAGGGTTAGAATATCCAGAAATCAAGTGACGGCCATTAGAGAAGAGAGGAGAGAGCTCCAAGGCAATTCAAGGCCAAAAAGTCACCGGCTTGCACCGCCGCCACCACTAACGCGTAGATCACGAGAAGGGGAACGCAACTACACTGGATTCATCTGCAAATCGGACTTCTGAAAATCCTAGGCAAGTGTTTAACTTGCGTATTTTCGTTAGTGCAATCTTCATATTGGTTTAGGATTGATTAGAGATGATAAATATGGAAGAAAACCCAATTTGTGTTAGGAAAGTGCATGTAGAAATGATTTATACGAAATTCTGGAATCCTTGCCATGTAGAGGAATATAACCCACGAAATTTTGATGTTATATTAGAAGGAAATTCTGGTAAAAACAGATTAGAACCTTGATTAAGAAAAACTCTAGGGTTTTTGATGATTAGATGGAATTTTGGGTTAATTATCCATGTTTAATGTTAGATATACACATGCTTTACGTTGAAAACATCTGGTATAATGTTATAATGATAGTAGTAGGATTTTTGGGACGTTTAGAATGGAAAAACATGGTTTTGGATGAAGAAATTTGGTAGAACCCGTAACTGCATTTCTGTAGAATTTTCGCAGACCTGCTTGATCGATCGATCGATCGAGCCTAGAGCTTCGATCGATCGAAGGTTCGATCGATCGAGCCCCAGACCTCGATCGATCGACCCCTCCTGGCAGACTCTTATTTCCCTTGTTTACTTAGTTGAATTGAATTTATCGTGAAATAATTCTTGGGTATCCTTAATGAAATGTTTTGGGAGATAGAAAAGACCAGTAGGACATTTGAATAAGTGTTGAGAACTTTATTATAAGATGAGAATCTTGTTTTTGGATAATTATATAATGAACTATGAAACTACGTATTTCAAGTGAGAGAATGCGGCGAATAGCTACGATAGTGAATAGAGGTATACCTACTGAATTTTCCTACTTGGAAGGATAGAGTCAACGAATGTCACGTACTAAGTGAGAAAACCCTTCGAGTTTAGGTTAGAGATGAAACCTTATACGTAATTCTAATAATGTGAAATTAAGGATAAATGGTATAATTATGGGTGACGAGAAGAACCTATATTAATATGATAAAGTGGTATATTTATATGATTGTGTGTACATATATTATATACTTGTGAAAATCATGCCCACGCTACTTACTATCCCTGAGGTTACCGCGCTGGGACAAGTCTTTTCTCGATGGGACCTTTATGGGGGATATTGACTTGTACCCTAGAAGATAGATATCCTTGGTACAGGCTATCGATGTGATAGTTCAGACGGTCCTAAGAGACGCAGGCATGTGCCATCCTCTTAAAGACTTGGAATCTATTCTTCGCCTCAATATTGTTTGTGTATTTATGTTAATACAATTCGAGAGTGATTCCGAATGTATTCCCCTTAATATGAGTGATATGGGGCTTTGGATAGTAGAGTATGCACGCACCATAGTTCTATGTGGGGTGCTGTTAATTTTATATATATTATACGAGTAGTTAATATATATATGAGATTTGGAAATTTGAAACTGCCTACTGTGATTTGATAAGTAGGATATGGTTGATGGCTCAGATAGTAAATAGTTGTTTTGCGAAAGTATAATATGTTACTGAGAAACTTTATAAATTAATAAAAGCTAAATACGAGAGTTGTGCTGCAAATCTGGAAGTATTCTTTTTAAACAAAAATATTGTTCGGTTTTGAAATCTTATAAGTAAGTTAAGATACGCTAAATTATTGGGAAGGTTAGTATGATAAAATGATGAGAGAAATTGTTGGGAAGGTTAGTGCGATAGGTGTGCACATTAATTGAGAGGTGAGTATTTCTCAAGAGAGGGACGTACTAATATGGTGTTGCATTGGCCTGTATCAATTTAAATACTTGCTAAACGTATTTTAAATCAAACACACTTTCGGGCTCTGACCCGTTTCTTTTCTCTCTCTCTCTTGTATATATATGTATATATTTCAGGTGCCCAACCACAGGGGCGTCTTGCTTAGGATCCTTTGAGAGGAACGTGCTGCAGCTTAGGTGGGAGTTGCAGGTCACTTGCGTAGACGGCTTCCTTTAGTGACTCCACTTCTAGCATTCTCATTTATTGGGCATGTGTCGCCCTTTCCATTACTTCATTGTTGTTGGGACATTTATATTTCAGTTATTTCCAGTATTGTTCCATGAGATTTATTCAGTTTGGATTTGTGACTTTAGTTTTCATATGTTGACATTCGATTGACGAATGTATTATATTATCTGGTTTATTGTGGTGTGATTCTTAATTGTAGAAATGTTGTTTTTAAATAAATAAATCTTTTTCTTTAATTAAAATTTGGAAAGTAAGTATGAAAATGGTTTTGACACTTAGCTTAATTATTTAGGGTGTTAAATTGGAAAATTTATTTTTATCGACAGTGATGCTGAGAATGAATCAACTGTTTACCTTGATTTAATTTAATAAAGGAGTGATCGCCTGGTATTTAATTAGGCAGGGTGTCACAGGTGGTATCAGAGCATCAGGTTCTAGTGTCCATAGGATTTGTACGGCTTATTTCGCTTTCAGCTTGACGTTATTGCTACAGAGCCCTATTTTTAGGATTGTTGTATTCTTGCTTTTACGTTTAAGTCTTCAGCTATTTGAGATTTGATGATAACTGTAGACTAATAAACTTGTTCATGTTTTAGATGCCTCCGAGACGTGCTCCGAAAGATAGGCGTGCCCAAGCCGAGCAGCCAGCAGCTCCGGCACCAAGCACAATGAATGCAAACGAAGTAGCCGCCATTGTTGCTCAGGCGGTGAATGCCGCGATAGCGGTGATTCATCAGGCTCCACCCCAGGTTCAGGCAGTGGCGCCAGTACCAGCACAGCTTCCATCTGCATGGGAGCGGGTTCGGGATGCTTTTCAGAAAGTGCATCCCCCTGAGTTTTTGGGTAGCTCCGATATTATTACAGTTAGCCAATGGAAGAAGGACATCCAGCGGCACCTCCGTATGTATGAGTGCACTGATGTGCAAAAGAAGTTATTGGCTTCCTTTAAGCTGGTGGGAGCCGCATTGCAGTGGTGGGAGTCCACTACCACTTTGGAGGAGAGGGACACGATCCCTATTCAGTTGTTCTGGGAGCGGTTTGACCGCAAGTATTTTCCACCCGCAGTGCAGACTAAGATGAGGCAGAAATTACTAAATCTGAAGCAGGAGAACCTTACTGTAGCTGAGTATGAGGAGGAGTTCACGAGACTACTCACAATTGTGCCAGATGAGGCACCTACTGAGAGCAAGAAGATTATGCTGTTTGTCGACGGATTAGCTTGGAGGATCCGTCAGCACCTTGTTGGGAATTTATCCCTGAGTACTTTTACTGATGTACTCAATGCCGCGTTGCTACATTGCCAGGATCACCCCTTCCATCTGCAAGGAAGCAAGAGAACAGGGGAGTCCAGCCAGCAGGGCAGGACCGGGGGTAATAGTGACAGTGGGGCACCATCTCATGGACAGACTCGTCAGCACGAGCAGAGTTCCCATCAGGGGGACCCTGCTAAGCGATTCCGTTCAGGTGATTCTAGGCAGGGATTCGGGGGTTTCAGGCAGGGCCATCAGGGCCAGCCAAATCAGCAGGGCCAACACCGACCACAGGGCCAGCAGCAGGGCCAGCAAGGCCAACAACGTGCACATCAGGGCCAACAGGGCCAGTGGCGTGGAGTTAACGGCCAGCAGGGCCGTTGATAGCAGGGTCAGAGGGGAGGTAACTTCAAAGGCCGATGCTTTGGGTGCAGTAAACATGGCCATAGGCGCCAGGATTGCCCAGAGGGCGATAGGGCCCCACAGCAGCAGGGAGCCCGAAATGAGCCGCAGAGACCAGTTTTCCCACCTGCCCTCTCAGCTCCAGCCCAGGTGCCAGCCCTACCAGCCATTCCAACGGCTCCAGTACAACAGGGGCAATTACAGTATGGACGTGTCTATAACGTCCACCAGGCAGCAGCTCCACAGGCACCACCCGCGATTGAGGGTATGTTTCCTATCCATGGTACTATGGGTCGGGTTTTGTTTGATATGGGGGCAACGCATTGTTTTATAGCTACGCATTTTGCGAAGTCCTTAGGGTTGTTAGCCACAGCAGAGAGCACCGTGACGTGTGTCGACTCACCACTGGGGAGTGGGTCACTTATTTTCTTTATATGCCGGGGAGTGGGGGTAGAGATTGGTAGCTTGGTATTACCTGCAGACATGTTAGTCTTAGACATGCACTAGCATGATGTGATTATTGGTATGGATTGGCTCGCAGCTTATCCCATGATTGATTGCTTCGGTGGGAGCATTGTTTTTGCCATTCCGGGGCAAGAGATGTTTGTAGTGGCGATGCCTCGCCCAGAGGGAGGTTCGACCGCTCATTTGTATTACATAGAGGAGGATACCTCTAAGGAGGTTGTGATTCCCTTAGATTCGATCCCTGTTGCCAGGGAGTATTCCGATGTGTTTCAGGAGATACCAGGCCTACCGCCCAGACGTTGTTATAGATTTATTGCCAAATATGAGACCTATAGCACGCGCACCGTACCGTATGGCTCCGGCAGAGATGCGAGAGCTACGAGATCAGATAGATCAGCTGTTAGGTCAGGGCTTCATTCGTAGGAGTACCTCACCTTGGGGCGCTCCAGTCTTGTTTGTGAAGAAGAGAGATGGTTCACTGAGATTGTGTGTGGACTACCGGGAGCTGAACAAGGTAACGATACGGAATAAGTATCTGTTGCCTCGAATCGATGATCTGTTCGACCAGTTGAGGGGAGCAACTTTCTTTTCGAAGATAGATCTGAGGTCGGGGTACCATCAGTTACGTATTAGAGAGCCGGATGTTTCGAAGACTGCCTTCTTATCCAGATAAGGGTCCTATGAGTTCAGGGTGATGCCGTTCGGACTCACAAATGCGCCAGCCATTTTCATGGACTTGATGAACCGAGTATTCAGAGAGTTCTTGGATCAGTTTGTCATCGTCTTCATAGATGACATCTTGATATATTCACACTCCGAGGAGGAGCATGCCGAGCACTTGAGGCAAGTTCTTCAGACTCTACGAGAGCATCAGTTGTATGCTAAGTACGAGAAGTGTGGATTCTGGTTGCGAGAGTTACAGTTCTTGGGCCATGTTGTTTTCTAGCAGGGGATTGCAGTTGACCCGAGCAAAGTGTCAGCGGTGAGGGAGTGGGGACAGCCCATGACACCGACGGAAGTGCGTAGTTTCTTGGGGTTAGCTGGTTACTACAGGAGATTCATTCGGGGATTCTCCAAAATAGCGGGTCCATTGATGAATCTGACTCGCAAGGGAGTACCATATGTTTGGGATGACGCTTGTCAATTGGCTTTCGATGAGCTGAAAGACAAGCTTTCTTCAGCGCCAGTCCTTGCGTTACCGAAGCCGGGTGTAGAGTACCTGGTTTACACCGATGCGTCCTTACGGGGACTTGGGGGAGTACTTCAGCAGGAGGAGAAGGCTATAGCTTTCGCTTCCCGCAAGCTTAAGCCGCATGAGAAGAATTACCCCACCCACGACCTGGAGTTAGCAGCGGTCGTCTTTGCATTGAGGATATGGAGGCACTATTTATTGGGGGAGAAATTCCGTTTGTTCACAGACCATAAGTCACTGCAGTTGCTGTTCACTCAGCGAGAGCTGAATATGCGTCAGCGCAAATGGCTAAAGTTTATGAAGGACTACCAGTTCGATATACAGTATCCGGGGAAGGCCAACGTAGTTGCTGATGCGTTGAGCCGTAGACCGGTAGACGATATAGCGGACATCTGGAAAGCAAAGTGGAAGGAGTTGGGTCACCAGGACGCAGTAGCTCATTCTTTCATATCCATGATGTCAGTCACACCCAAGATTATTACGAGGGTGATACAGGCACAGACCACAGACCCGTTTTGCCAGGAGCAGATTGTGCGACTTCTAGCCGAGGGTGCTGAGTCCTATTCTGTTAGTTCTGATGGAGGTTTGCGATTTAATGGGAGATTGGTGGTTCCAGAAGGAACAGAATTACGTCATGCAGTGATGACTCACTCTCATGGGTCCCGATTTGCAGTACATCCTGGAGGAGATAAGATGTACCAGGATATGAGGAGACAATACTGGTGGAGTGGGATGAAGAAGGACATTGCTGAATTCGTGTCCAAGTGTTCTACCTGCCAGCTGGTGAAGGTGGACCATCAAAAACCGTCAGGATTGCATCAGCCATTGGAAGTACCCGCGTGGAAGTGGGAGAGTATTTCCATGGATTTTATTACAGGGTTGCCTACATCAGAGCGGGGCCACGATTCTATCTGGCTGATTATAGACCGTTTGACCAAGGTGGCTCATTTTCTGCCGGTGCGGACAGATTATACCACGGGTCAGTATGCTCAATTGTTCATCACGGAGATTGTCAGATTACATGGGGTGCCCCTGAATATTGTGTCAGATAGAGATAAGATTTTCGTGTCTCATTTTTGGGAAAGCTTTCAGGAGGCTATGGGTACTGAGTTGAGGTTGAGTTCAGCTTACCACCCACAGACAGATGGACAGACAGAGAGTACTAATCATATGTTAGAGGATATGCTACGCATGTGTGTTCTCGATTTTGGAGGAGGTTGGGAGCCACATCTTCCACTGGTAGAGTTTTCTTATAATAACTCTTATCAGTTTACGATTGGTATGGCTCCATTTGAGGCTTTGTATGGCAGGCCTTGTCGTTCTCCAACTTGTTGGCTCGAGGTGGGGGACAACAAGTTGCTAGGACCAGAAGTGATTCAGGAGACCTCCGCGAGGATTGAGATGATCAGGAGTCGTATCCGGGTAGCCCAGGACAGGCAGAAGAGCTACGCCGATACGAAACGGTTCTTCCGGGAGTTTAATGTGGGGGACCAAGTGTTATTGCGTGTATCTCCTATGAAGGGGGTGATGAGGTTCGGGAAGAAGGTGAAATTGGCTCCGAGGTACGTGGGACCATTTCCCATCATCGAGAGAATTGGGCCGGTTGCATACAGGTTGGGATTGCCAGAACATTTACATCGCATCCACGATGTCGTCGTTGAGACGATATCTTCGGGATGATATGGCCTATACTCACATTGCGATAGATGAGATCGACTTACAGCCTGATAGCTCTTACGAGGAGAGACCAGTGGCTATTCTAGACTATAGTGAGAGGAGATTGAGGTCGAAGATAGTTCCACTTGTGCGAGTCCAGTGGGAGCATCATAATGTGGAGGAATCCACTTGGGAGCGTGAGGCAGATATGCGCGAGAGATATCCAGAGTTGTTTTTACCACGTATGCCTTATTTTCCGAATTTCGGGACGAAATTTCGTTATTAGGAGGGAAGTATGTAATACCCCGTATTTTTATGCTATATTAATTTGGGGATTTATTTAATAAAAATCCGGAAATTAATTATGTTATAATTATTAACATGACGAGAGTTAGTAATTATGGGAAACTTGTTGAATATTACTAATGAGAAAAGTAATATATTATATTGGTTATATTGAATGTCATGAGTGAATTAAATGACTATTTCGGAAATTTAAGTCGGGACGTGCCCGTGTCACGTCAGGACTAATTTTGTTAAATAAAAAGTGAATATTTTATAAGTTGTTCGTATGGTCGTTTTGAGTGCGCCAACGCGTCCGGAAGGGTCGAGATAGTCAGAAAAGTGTACCCGGGGGTTTAGTTTGGGTCTCGGGGCGTTTTTAGGCCTAATTGGTACCCCGGGAGGGCAATTTAGTCATTTCACCTTTTTGGGTAATTAAACCCACGAAATTCAGCAACCTATAGCAGCCATTTAGGTTAGCCTTTTAGGGTTAGAATATCCAGAAATCAAGTGACGGCCATTAGAGAAGAGAGGAGAGAGCTCCAAGGCAATTCAAGGCCAAAAAGTCACCGGTTTGCACCGCCGCCACCACTAACGCGTAGATCACGAGAAGGGGAACGCAACCACACTGGATTCATCTGCAAATCGGACTTCTGAAAATCCTAGGCAAGTGTTTAACTTGCGTATTTTCGTTAGTGCAATCTTCATATTGGTTTAGGATTGATTAGAGATGATAAATATGGAAGAAAACCCAATTTGTGTTAGGAAAGTGCATGTAGAAATGATTTATATGAAATTCTGGAATCCTTGCCATGTAGAGGAATATAACCCACGAAATTTTGATGTTATATTAGAAGGAAATTCTGGTAAAAACATATTAGAACCTTGATTAAGAAAAACTCTAGGGTTCTTGATGATTAGATGGAATTTTGGGTTAATTATCCATGTTTAATGTTAGATATACACATGCTTTACGTTGAAAACATCTGGTATAATGTTATAATGATAGTAGTAGGATTTTTGGGACGTTTAGAATGGAAAAATATGGTTTTGGATGAAGAAATTTGGTAGAACCCGTAACTGCATTTCTGCCGAATTTTCGCAGACCTGCTTGATCGATCGATCGAGCCTAGAGCTTCGATCGATCGAAGGTTCGATCGATCGAGCCCCAGACCTCGATCGATCGACCCCTCCTGGAAGACTCTTATTTCCCTTGTTTACTTAGTTGAATTGAATTTATCGTGAAATAATTCTTGGGTATCCTTAATGAAATGTTTTGGGAGATAGAAAAGACCAGTAGGACATTTGAATAAGTGTTGAGAACTTTATTATAAGATGACAATCTTGTTTTTGGATAATTATATAATGAACTATGAAACTACGTATTTCAAGTGAGAGAATGCGGCGAATAGCTACGATAGTGAATAGAGGTATACCTACTGAATTTTCCTACTTGGAAGGATAGAGTCAACGAATGTCACGTACTAAGTGAGAAAACCCTTCGAGTTTAGGTTAGAGATGAAACCTTATACGTAATTCTAATAATGTGAAATTAAGGATAAATGTTATAATTATGGGTGACGAGAAGAACCTATATTAATATGATAAAGTGGTATATTTATATGATTGTGAGTACATATATTATATACTTGTGAAAATCATGCCCACGCTACTTACGCGCTGGGACAAGTCTTATCTCGATGGGACCTTTATGGGGGATATTGACTTGTACCCTAGAAGTAGGGGTGTTCGCGGTTCGGTTCGGTTTTAAGGTTTTTTTTTGGACCGGATCGACTTGGTCGGTCCTCTAAAAAAATGGACCGAGAGCGGACCGATAATGTCGGTTAACCGACCCTAGTCGGTTTGGTTTTTTATAGGGCCGGTCCGTTCTAACCCGTCGGTCCTCACATTAATAAATTACATCATTTATAATAATACAAATATACCCGAGTCTTTTTTTTTTCAAACATTAAAAACTAAAAAATATCAATACTTGTGATTAAAACAAACCTACTATTGGATTAAACTATAATTTAAACTAATCAAATATTGAAATATATACTTTTACTATTTATTTATCTTATATGTATACATATATATGTAAAAATATATTATTTTATATACAGTCGGTTCGGGTCGGTCCTAACAGGGTTTTTGAAACTGTAAACCGTGGACCGGACCGACTAGGTCGGTTCACCAAAAAAATAAACCGAGACCGGACCGATTAAGAAAAAAGATCGAAAAAAAGGGTCGGTTCGGCTCGGTTCGGTTCGGCCCGTCGATCCAGTCGGTTTTTTGAACACCCCTACCTAGAAGATAGATATCCTTGGTACAGGCTATCGATGTGATAGTTCAGACGGTCCTAAGAGACGCAGGCATGTGCCATCCTCTTAGAGACTTGGAATCTATTCTTCGCCTCAATATTGTTTGTGTATTTATGTTAATACAATTCGAGAGTGATTCCGAATGTATTCCCCTTAATATGAGTGATATGGGGCTTTGGATAGTAGAGTATGCACGCACCATAGTTCTATGTGGGGTTCTGTTAATTTTATATATATTATACGAGTAGTTAATATATATATGAGATTTGGAAATTTGAAACTGCCTACTGTGATTTGATAAGTAGGACATGGTTGATGGCTCAGATAGTAAATACTTGTTTTACGAAAGTATAATATGTTACTGAGAAACTTTATAAATTAATAAAAGCTAAATACGAGAGTTGTGCTGCAAATCTGGAAGTATTCTTTTTAAACAAAAATATTGTTCGGTTTTGAAATATTTCGGGCTCTGACCCGTTTCTTTTTCTCTCTCTCTCTTGTATATATATGTATATATTTCAGGTGCCCAGCCACAGGGGCGTCTTGCTTAGGATCCCTTAAGAGGAACGTGCTGCAGCTTAGGTGGGAGTTGCAGGTCACTTGCGTAGACGGCTTCCTTTATTGACTCCACTTCTAGCATTCTCATTTATTGGGCATGTGTCACCCTTTCCATTACTTCATTGTTGATGGGACATTTATATTTCAGTTATTTCTAGTATTGTTCCATGAGATTTATTCAGTTTGGATTTGTGACTTTAGTTTTCATATGTTGACATTCGATTGACGAATGTATTATATTATCTGGTTTATTGTGGTGTGATTCTTAATTATAAAAATGTTGTTTTTAAATAAATAAATCTTTTTCTTTAATTAAAATTTGGAAAGTAAGTATGAAAATGGTTTTGACACTTAGCTTAATTATTTAGGGTGTTAAATTGGAAAATTTATTTTTATCGACAGTGATGCTGAGAATGAACCAACTGTTTACCTTGATTTAATTTAATAAAGGAGTGATCGCCCGGTATTTAATTAGGCGGGGTGTCACACTCAGGTTGTTCTGCCACCTTATTTATTTCTCTGAGGAGTTCTTCAAATGATATCATCCCACATATGTCGGCTACTGGGCCAGTTCTTCCTGAAGCTTATTTTTCACTCGAGTCTTCGAATTCTTCCCCCCATCCGGTGGTAGCAATTCTGTCTTTCCATGTAAATTCGATGCATTCCACAACTTCAACGGCTTCTTCATACAAGTTCACATATTCTTTGCGGATATGTGTGATTGAAGGGACCAAACGCCCTTATAGCTTCAAAGTGTCAAGTAACCCGGTGATACTGCAAATGCTGTTGATTTGCCCAAATAATTGTGCCATAGTCTGGACAACATCATCTAGACTGAGTTCGTCGGTTGGTACCACCCACTTGTCTGAATCTCGAGCCCACTTTCGTGCCTCCAAGAACAGTGTGCTAAACTTCTGGCAATCGATGACCATCTGTGTTGGTTTAGCACCTCTGACAATACCATACTTCCATTTTTAGAAAGGGTACGGACAGCGATGCATCCTTGGGTAAGGAGTGACAGTGCCTGATCAGTGAGGCTAGTAGGGTGTAGGAGGAAATATGGGCAAGTTTGAAGAGGTTTAGGAGAGTATATGGGTGTGATTTGAGTTGAGGGATCGAAATCTGGGTTTTCTTCTAAGAATAGGGCATTGGCATGATTCAGAACTGGATTGTGAGTAGTGTTTGGCTTAGGATTGGCTATGGAGTGATGGTACCCCGGTCAATGAGATCTTGGATTATGTTCTGAAGGTGAAAGCATTGGTTAGTGGTATGGCCGACAGTTTGGTGAAAGGCGCAATGAGCATCGGTCTTGAAATTTCTTGGGAGTGGATTTGGCAATGGACGGGGATCCAAGGGTTTGATGAGGTTTCGGCTTAACAGGGCTTGGTAAAATTTGGAGAGGGGAGCATGGAGCTCAATGTATTCCCTTCGGATGGGGGCAGGGCGACTTTCTGGTGCCCATGATGTGGTTGGTTGAGAGATGTTGTTGATGGTTGAAACTGTAGCACTGGCAGGCTTATCATACATTCTAGGGGTGAATTGTCCGGAAACCTTCTTCGGTTCAACCTCTGTTTTAACAAGGCTTTCCTCGATTTCCACTCCAGCCACTCTGAGAGCTCGGAAATGGGGATAGTATTATCCTCCCATCGTTGCTCGGACATGGGGCAAGAAGTTCTTCTTCACTATGTTGACATGTTCTTCCTCGGATGGCCGATTAGTCATGGTAGCTGCATGCTCCCTCCACCGGATTATGAAGTTACTGACCGATTCCCCCGGATTCTGTTTGAGCAGCTCTAAATCACGACGGGTGACCTCGAGCTCTTCGTTGTATTTATATTGCAACATGAATTCTCGGGCTACATCCTCCCAGCTACGGATTCTGGATTCCTCAAGAGATAAAAAACATCGGAGGGCACTATCCTTCAAAGTTTGCTGAAATAATTGGGCCATCACTTCTTCAGAAGCCCCTAGTAGAGTCATGGAATGATGATAACTACGAAGATGAACAATTGGGGGTCCACTCCCCCCGAACTTCTCGATATTTGGCATCTTGAACTTCTCGGGTAACCTCGCTTTAGGATAAGGAGACATGTGGGTGTAGTCCATGTAATTCCCAGAGATCCTGACTTGGTCGAACTTCTTGGTGAGCATCTTGAGATCCTCTTTGACTTTATTCAACTCCTCCTCTTTCGGATCAGCGACCACATGCAGGTTAGCCACAGGCTGGGCAATATTTGGCATTAGAAGCTAGGCAGGCGGTGGCCCATTGGTAGGAGGGGCACGTGGAGCGTGATGATATTCATCCGGATCCCAGATAGGCTCAGGCGGATCCATAGCACGAGGGAATAGGGCCTCGGGCTCTTGATGAATTGGAACCTGATTCCGTTGCATCTCTCGGACCTCGATTTGGAGGTTGTCAATCTTGGACATGAGCTGAGCTAGGACTGTCATTAGATCCGGCTGTATGACTGGTGCTTGATCTGTATTCTCCATGGAAAGTGGATGGATTCCGGACTCGAAAGAAGTAGTAGAGGAACGGATGAAACTCCGAGGTGATTTGACTGAAGACCAATATGGAGCCAGGCCAAGGGCTTGCAATAGACCTGAGAAGGCGTAGAATGGGATTTATTTTTGGAAAAAGAGAAGAAACTATTTTTGGATTTTTGATAAAGAAGGGAGGAATGTTTTTGGATTTTTGATAAAGAAGGGAGAAATGTTTTTGGAGACGGAACTCAGCATGATTATTACAATTAATATGTTCTCACTTGTATTTAATTCTCCTAAATGCAATGCCGAATAGGACCCGAGCCGGGAAAAGTGGGGTTTTCAATATATGCAAAGCTATGGTTTGGACTTGTAACTAGGCTCATGGATAGGGTCCCGTTTTAAAAATGCATAAAAATTGGGCGGCAGGCCGACCCGAAATTTCGTCAGAGTTTCGAGTTAAAACCGACAATCTAAAGTGCGTGTCCTAGGTTGGACACCTATATGCGGGTATGCAGTTGGTTGGGTGAATCGGAATGGGTTCCCCCCTTTGGCTTGACTTCCATGACATACGTCTTGCTCTTACGGGCAATCGGTACGTGTGGACAAGCCATTTGATATACCTGAGTGTACGTGAATTGTCTAACCATATAC
Source organism: Sambucus nigra (assembly GCA_949130495.1). Classification (NCBI taxonomy): domain Eukaryota; kingdom Viridiplantae; phylum Streptophyta; class Magnoliopsida; order Dipsacales; family Adoxaceae; genus Sambucus; species Sambucus nigra. Next base: position 657,533,569 of record OX422209.1, on the reverse strand, counting down.
CTCATGGGGACGGTATGTGTGAGAGCAAATTCGATATACTCACCATACGTGAACGAATTCCCTATGATATACCTCCCGTCATGACTTCGATCAAGCGGTACGATGCGGGGGAACCGTTCGATATACGTTGAAGGTACTTAGCCAATGGAAGGTGAGAGTCATATCGCTTAGGCTAATTGCGACCTGCCGGACCAGCACCCATCATGAAGTGACCCTCCAGTTACTGGGTAAACTTTGGTCAATAACAATGCTCTTTGGTGATGTCGTTGAATCATGCATGATTCACTTATTAGTAGCTTATGATGAGAATGCCTTTCTTGATTATGCTAAACAGGGAGCAAAGTATAAGTACCCAAAAAAGGTACACCAAGTATGGATGGGTGATACGTGCAACATGGGGATATATGTGATCCTAGGTGCACGTGATGTGAAGTGTACATGGAGAACTTTCTACAAGTGTGTGAACATAAGCATAACCATGGGATACACATGGAAAAGGGGAACATGCAGATATGGGGGGAAACATAAACAAATATAGCATCCATGCAAATAGAGCCAAGCCCTCAAAACAAATAATATCCCCAGCAGAGTCGCCACTGTGGCCATCCCCGATCCTCGCCACACTGGAGTGGGCGCGCGAAGGGAGAGGATCCTTCGGGTCCCGCGCATCCCTCTCGGGAGTGCTTCGGTCGGCGTCCTTTTTGAGATGTGGTGTAAAAATGCAGAGAGATTCAGAGTCACCAGTCTATTTTACTCAAAACAGACATAAGAAAAAGGGGAAGCCATCCCGAAGGATGGCATCCAAAGACATACTGGTGCATGCGAAACCAAAATGATTCGAGAAGGGTTCAGAGGCTTAGTTACGAAATGGGAAGGTGTTAGGCACCCATTCCGCCCTTTCGATCTCTCATGGATATTTTCTATTTTCCTTTATATTTCCCCCCGTGATATGTGTGCATGTGTATATATATAATGGAGGTAGTAATCCTCGGCTTGTATCATGTAATACCCCGTATTTTTATGCTATATTAATTTGGGGATTTATTAAATTTAATGTGAATGAATTATTTAATAAAAATCCGGAAATTAATTATGTTATAATTATTAACGTGACGAGAGTTAGTAATTATGGGAAATTTGTTGAATATTACTAATGAGCAAAGTAATATATTATATTGGTTATTATATTGAATGTCATGAGTGAGTTAAATGACAATTTCGAAAATTTAAGTCAGGACGTACTCGTGTCGCGTCAAGACTAATTTTGATAACTAAAAAGTGAATATTTTATAAGTTGCCCGTATGGTCATTTTGAGTATACCAACGCGTTCGGAAGGGTCGAGATAGTCAGAAAAGTGTACCCGGGGGTGTAGTTTGGGTCTCGGGGCGTTTTTAGGCCTAATTAGTAACCCGGGAGGGCATTTTGGTCATTTTACATTTAGGGGTAATTAAACCCACGAAAATCAGAGGGGCTATATCTGATATTGAGGTTGTCACCTAGGGTTATAAATTCCCAAAACCTAGAACGGCCATTGGAGAAGAGAGGAGAGAGCTCTCAAGCAATTTCAAGGCCCAAAACTCAACGGTTTGCGCCGCCGCCACCACCGACGCGTAGATCGCGAGACGAGGAACGCAACCATACCAAAATCAGCCGTAAATCAGAATACCAAAAATCCCAGGCAAGTGTTTATCTTGCTATTTTCGTTGGTGCCATTTCCATATTAGTTTAGGAATGATTAGGGATGAAATATATGGAAGAAAACCCAAATTTTGATAGTAATTTGCATGTAGTAAAGACTTAAACCTTATTCTGAAAATCTTTTATGATGTAGAAGAATAACCCACGAAATTTTGATGATGTATTAGAAGGAAATTCTGGTAAAAACAGATTAGAACCATGATTAAGAAAACTCTAGGGTTCTTGATGATTAGATAAGATTTTGGGTTGATTATCCATGTTTAATAATAGAAATACACATGTTTTACGTTGAAAACATCTGGTATAATGTTATAATGTTAGTAGTAGAATTTTTGGGACGTTTGGAGTTGAAAAATATGGATTTGGATGAAGATAGATGGTAGAACCCGTAACTGCAATTCTGCAGAAATCGAAATACCTGCTTGATCGATCGATCGAGCCCAGAGCTTCGATCGATCGAAGGTTCGATCGATCGAGCCCCAGACCTCGACCGATCGACCCCTCCTGGAAGACTCCTATTTCCCTTATTTAATTAGTTAAATTAAATTTATCGTGAAATAATTCTTGGGTATTCTTAATAAAATGTTTTGGGAGATAGGAAAGACCAGTAGGACATATGAATAAGTGTTGGGAACTTTATTATAAGACGAGAATTTTTCTTTTGGGATAATTATATAATGAACGATGAAACTACGTATTTCAAGTGAGAGATTACGGCGAAGAGTTACGATAGGGAATAGAGGTATACCTACTGAATTTTCTACTTGGAAGGATAGAGTCCACGAGTGTCACGTAATAAGTGAGAAAACCCTTCGAGTTAAGGTTAGAAATGAAACCTTATACGTAATACTAATAATGTGAAATTAAGGATAAATGTTGTAATTATGGGTGACGAGAGGAACCTATATTAATATGATAAAAGTGGTATATTTATATGATTGTGTGTACATATATTATATACATGTAAAAAAACATACCACGCTACTTGCTATACTTGAGGTTACCGCGCTGGGACAGTCTTATCTCGATGGGACCTTTATGGGGGATATTGACTTGTACCCTAAAAGATAGATATCCTTGGTACAGGCTATCGAATTGATAGTTCAGACGGTCCTAAGAGACGCGAGTATGTGCCATCCTCTTAGAGACTTGGAATCTATGCTTCGCCTCGATATTGTTTGTGTATGTGTTAATACAGTTCGAGAGTGATTCCGAATTTGTATTCCCCTTGATATGAGTGGTATGGGGTTTGGATAGTAGAAGTATGCACGCACCATCGTTTTATTTGGGGTGCTGTTATTTTATATATATTATACGAGTAGTTAATATATATATGAGATTAGGAAATTTGAAACTGCCTACTGTGATGTGATATGTAGGACATGGTTGATGACTCAATTATAAATACTTGTTTTGAGAAAGTAAAATATGACACTGGAAAACTTTATTGATTAATGAAGTCAAAATGAGAACTTTAGTTACTAATTGAAATATTCTTTTCAAACAATCGAAACGTGGAATTTTGAATCTTTCGAGTAATCTAAGATAAGTTAAACCATTGGGAAGATTAGTGCGATGAACGATAAGACAAACCGTTGGGAAGGTTAGTGCGATAGGTGTGCACATTAGAAGAGAGGTGAGAATTTCTCAAGAGAGTGTCGCACTAATATGTTGTTGCATTGGCCTGTATCAATTTAAATACTTGCTAAATGAATTTTAAATCATACACACTATCGGGCTTTGACCCGTTTCTTTTTCTCTCTCTCTCTCTTGTATATATATGTATGTATTACAGGTGCCCAGCCACAGGGGCGTCTTGCTTAGGATCTCTTGGAAGGAACGCGCTGCAGCTTAGGTGGGAGTTGCAGGTCTCTTGATTAGAAGACTTCGTTCATTCGGATCCACTCTTAGTACTTTCATTTAGTTGGGCATGTGTAGATCTTTCCATTATTCCGTTGTTATTGGACATTTGTGTTTCAGTTATTTCCAGTATTGTTACTATGGGATTTATTCAGTTTGGATGTGTGACTTTAGATTTCGTATTGTTGACATTCGATTGACGAATGTATTAAATTAATTGGACTATGTTGCAGAATTTAAATGTGGTGTGATTCTTACTTATTGAATGTGGTTAACTAAAATAAATAAATAATTTTTCTTTAAATAAAATTTGGAAAGTTATGTATGAAAATGGTTTTGACACTTAGCTTAATTATTTAGGGTGTTAAATTGGAAAATTTATTTTTATCGACAGTGATGCTGAGAATGAACCAACTATTTACCTTGATTTAATTTAATAAAGGAGTGATCGCCCGATATTTAATTAGGTGGGGTGTCACAGGTGGTATCAGAGCATCAAGTTCTAGTGTCCTTAGGATCTGTGTGGCTTATTATGCTTTCAGCGTTGCTTTCTTTGATATAGAGCCCTAATACTAGGAATGTTGTGTTTATCTCTATACATTGGAAATTCGTACTTCTGCGATTTGTTTATTTGAATGATGAACTCATCCAAATTTACTTAAATTTTCAGATGGATCTTCAAGAAGAGCTAGCTAAGACGGTTAAGGGAGTCAACGAGCAAGATCGACTCACACCTCAGGTATCCCCAGGGAGAATATCAACCACCGAGTTAGCAGGTATCGTGGCACAAGCAGTTACCACTGTAGTTCTACAATACCAAGAACGCAGCCTACAACTTAAAGGAGGCAAAAGACCTAGAGAGGTTAACCAAATGCATGTGACTAACGTTGAGAATTGTGCGAAGGCACCGAACCTACGACAACAAAACAACCAAGATCGAGTCAGTTCCAGAAGTAACGAGATTTATGTACAGGGACAAAAGTGTCAGGGCCAACGAAGTCAGGTTCAGAATGAAATCACCAAGAGGTATTTCGGTTGTGGAATGGACGATCACAAACGTAAATCTTGTCCGAATCAGACTGGGGATAAACTACAATCTGACCAGCGAAGAATTTCGAAACTCTGCTATAAATGTGTACAACCGGGTCACAAGTGGATGGATTGTCCTCGACCTGACATAGCTTTTGCACAGATTTCCCATCAAGGCCAGCAAGACCAGGGAAAAAGTGAGACTAGTCAACAAAGTAATGAAGTGAAGAAGTTTCGAGGGAGGTGCTTCCAATATGGCAGAAATGACCATAGGCATCAGGATTGCCTAGAGAAGAATAGGGCCCCACGACAGGAATGTGCTAGTAATAAACCACAGAAACCAGCTCCACCACCTTCTCCAACAGCCTCAGTTCAGCAGAGACAACTCCGGTATGGACGTGTCTATAACATCCACCAGGCAACGGCTCCGCAGGTACCACCCGCGATTGAGGGTATGTTTTCTATCCATGAAACTTTGGGTCAAATTATGTTTATTACTGGGGTAACGCGTTGTTTTATATCTACATATTATACGAAGACCTTAGGGTTATTAATCACAGTAAAGAGCACTGTAACGTATATAGACTCACCACTGGGGAAGGGTTCACTTTTCTTTATATACCGGGGGAGTGGGGGTAGAGATTGGTAGCTTGGTATTACCTGCAGACATGTTATTCTTAGATATGCATGAGCATGATATTATTATTGGTATGGATTGGCTCGCGGCTTATAGAGCCATGATTGATTGCTTCGGTGGGAGCATTATTTTTGCCATTCCGGGGCAAGAGATGTTTGTAGTGGCGATGCCTCGCCCAGAGGGAGGTTCGACCGCTCATTTATATTACATAGAGGAGGATACCTCTAAGTAGGTTGTGATTCCCTTGGATTCGATCCCCAATTGTCAGGGAGTATTCTGATGTGTTTCAGGAGATACTAGGCCTACCCCCAGTCGAGAGATAGACTTTGTCATAGATTTATTGCCAGATACGAGACCTATAGCACGCGCACCGTACCGTATGGCTCCGGCATAGATGCGACAGCTACGAGATCAGATAGAGCAGCTGTTAGGTCAGGGCTTCATTCATAGGAGTACCTCACCTTGGGGCGCTCCAGTCTTGTTTGTGAAGAAGAGAGATGGTTCACTGAGATTGTGTGTGGACTACCGGGAGCTGAACAAGGTCACGATACAGAATAAATATCCGTTGCCTCGAATCGATGATCTGTTCGACCAGCTGAGGGAAGCAATTTCTTTTTCAAAGATAGATCTGAGGTCGGGGTACCATCAGCTACGTAGATATGGGTCTTATGAGTTCCGGGTGATGCCGTTCGGACTCACAAATGCTCCAGTCATTTTCATGGACTTGATGAACCGAGTATTCAGAGAGTTCTTGGATCAGTTTTTCATCGTTTTCATGGATGCCATTTTGATATATTCACACTCCGAGGAGGAGCATGCCGAACACTTGAGGCAGGTTCTTCAGACTCTATGAGAGCATCAGCTGTATGCTAAGTACGAGAAGTGGGGATTCTGGTTACGAGAGGTACAGTTCTTGGGGCATGTTGTTTCTGAGCAGGGGATTGCAGTTGACCCGAGCAAAGTGTCAGCGGTGAGGGAGTGGGGACAGCCCACGACACCGACGGAAGTGCGTAGTTTCTTGGGGTTAGCTGGTTACTACAGGAGATTCATTCGCGGATTCTCCAAAATAGCGGGTCCGCTGACGAACATGACTCGCAAGGGGGTACCATATGTTTGGGATGATGCTTGTCAGTTGGCTTTTGACGAGCTGAAAGACAAGCTTACTTCAGCACCAGTCGTTGCGTTACCGAAGCCGGGTGTGGAGTACCTAGTTTACACCGATGCGTCCTTACGGGGACTTGGGGGAGTACTTCAGCAGGAAGAGAAGGCTATAGCTTTTACCTCCCGCAAGCTTAAGCCGCATGAGAAGAATTACCCCACCCACGACCTGGAGTTAGCAGCGGTCGTTTTTGCATTGAGGATATGAAGGCACTACTTATTGGGGGAGAAGTTCCGTTTGTTCACAGACCACAAATCACTGCAGTACCTGTTCACTCAGCGAGAGCTGAATATGCGTCAGCGCAGATGGCTAGAGTTTGTGAAGGACTACTAGTTCGATATACAGTATCATCCGGGAAAGGCCAATGTAGTTGCTGATGCGTTGAGCCGTAGACCGGTAGACGAGATAGAAGATGTCTGGAAAGCAAAGTGGAAGGAGTTAGGCCACCAGGACGCAGTAGCACGTTCTTTCATACCCGTGATGTCAGTCACACCCGAGATTGTTATGAGGGTAATACAGGCCCAGACCACAGACCTATTTTGCCAGGAACAGATTGTACGACTTTTAGCCGAGGGTGTGGAGTCCTATTCTGTTAGTTCTGATGGGGGTTTGAGGTTTAATGGGAGATTGGTGGTTCCAGATGGAGCAGAATTACGTCATGCAGTGATGACCCAGTCTCACGGGTCCCGGTTTGCGGTGCATCCTGGAGGGGATAAGATGTACCAGGATATGAGGAGACAATACTTATGGAGTGGGATGAAGAAGGACATTGCTGAGTTCATGTCCAAGTGTTCTACCTGCCAGCTGGTGAAGGTGGACCATCAGAAACCGTCAGGGCTGCTTCAGCCATTGGAAGTACCCGCGTGGAAGTGGGAGAGCATTTCCATGGATTTTATTACAGGGTTGCCTACCTCACAGCGGGGCCATGACTCTATCTGTGTGATTGTAGACCGTTTGACCAAGGTGGCTCATTTTCTGCCGGTGCGGACAGATTATAACACGAGTCAGTATGCTCAGCTGTTTATTGTCGAGATTGTCAGATTACACGGGGTGCCCCTGAATATTGTGTCAGATAGAGACAAGATTTTCATCTCACGTTTCTGGGAAAGCTTCCTGGAGGCTATGGGTACTTAGTTGAGGTTGAGTTCAGCTTACCACCCACAGACTGATGGACAGACAGAGCGTACTAATCAGATGTTAGAGGATATGCTACGCATGTGTGTTCTTGATTTTGGAGGAGGTTGGGAGCCACACCTTCCGCTGGTAGAGTTTTCTTATAATAACTCTTATCAGTTTACGATTGGTATGGCTCCATTTGAGGCTTTGTATGGCAGGCCTTATCGATCCCCAGCTTGTTGGCTCGAAGTGGGGGATAACAAGTTGCTAGGACCAGAGGTGATTCAGGAGACCTCCGCGAGGATTGAAACGATCAGGAGTCGCATTTGGATAGCCCAGGACAGGCAGAAGAGGGCCGATGCGAAACGATTCTTCCGGGAGTTTAATGTGGGGGACGAAGTATTACTGCGTGTATCTCCTATGAAAGGAGTGATGAGGTTCGGGAAGAAAGGGAAATTGGCTCCGAGGTACGTGGGACCATTTCCCATCATCGAGAGGATTGGGCCGGTTGCATACAGGTTAGGACTGCCAGAACATTCACATCGCATCCACGATGTAGTCCACATCTCGTCGTTGAGACGATATCTTCGGGATGATATGGCCCATACTCACATTGCGATAGATGAGATCGACTCACAGCCTGATAGCTCTTACGAGGAGAGACCGGTGGCTATCCTAGACTATAGTGAGAGGAGATTGAGGTCAAAGATAGTTCCACTTGTACGGGTCCAGTGGGAGCATCATAATGTGGAGGAATCCACTTGGGAGCTCGAGGCAGATATGCGCGAGAGATATCCAGAGTTGTTTTTACCAGGTATGCCTTATTTTCTGAATTTCGGGACGAAATTCAGTTATTAGGGGGGAAGTATGTAATACCCCGTATTTTTATGCTATATTAATTTGGGGATTTATTAAATTTAATGTGAATGAATTATTTAATAAAAATTCGGAAATTAATTATGTTATAATTATTAACGTGACGAGAGTTAGTAATTATGGGAAATTTGTTGAATATTACTAATGAGCAAAGTAATATATTATATTGGTTATTATATTGAATGTCATGAGTGAGTTAAATGACAATTTCGGAAATTTAAGTCAGGACGTACTCGTGTCGCGTTAGGACTAAATTTTGATAAATAAAAAGTGAATATTTTATAAGTTGCCCGTATGGTCATTTTGAGTGCGCCAACGCGTCCGGAAGGGTCGTTATAGTCAGAAAAGTGTACCCAGGGGTGTAGTTTGGGTCTCGGGGCGTTTTTAGGCCTAATTAGTAACCCGGGAGGGCATTTTGGTCATTTTACATTTAAGGGTAATTAAACCCACGAAAATCAGAGGGGCTATATCTGATATTGAGGTTGTCACCTAGGGTTAGAACTTCCCAAAACCTAGAACGGCCATTGGAGAAGAGAGGAGAGAGCTCTCAAGCAATTTCAAGGCCCAAAACTCAACGGTTTGCGCCGCCGCTACCACCGACGCGTAGATCGCGAGACGAGGAACGTAACCATACCAAAATCAGCCGTAAATCAGAATACCAAAAATCCTAGGCAAGTGTTTATCTTGATATTTTCGTTGGTGCAATTTCCATATTAGTTTAGGAATGATTAGGGATGAAATATATGGAAGAAAACCCAAATTTTGATAGGAATTTGCATGTAGTAAAGACTTAAACCTTATTCTGAAAATCTTTTGTGATGTAGAAGAATAACCCACGAAATTTTGATGATGTATTAGAAGGAAATTCTGGTAAAAACAGATTATAACCATGATTAAGAAAACTCTAGGGTTCTTGATGATTAGATAAGATTTTGGGTTGATTATCCATGTTTAATAATAGAAATACACATGCTTTACGTTGAAAACATCTGGTATAAAAAGAAGTTATATAATTAAACCTGTTCACCTCGGATGAAATGCTCTCCCCTCTCTCTAGGATTCCCCTAAGCCTTTTTCCCATCTACCACCACCAAAACTCCTGCAACTACTACAAAAACACCTCCTCTAAATACCTAACCTCCGTCTAGTATGGCCGGTGTGCAAGCCCACGCCCTTTGGGGCTTCTGCCAAACCTTAAAAACTCGTTGACTGTGCCCGATGGTAGTGTGCCCTGTTTGGGTGCCGATAAGATGGTGATTGAGTGCCATTCACCCCTGAAGATGCCTCGGGTTGCTGCACGTGGAACGTCAGTTGTTGATGCTCATGGCGGTGCTCTCAACCCCCTCGTAGGTCTGACGATGGAGGTTGTTCCTTACGATAATGATGGAATCCCTGCTGATGCTACGGTCGATCTCTCTTCAAGAGCTTTGGAGATTGAAGAAGGACAGGTGGTGGACTCTAGGGAGATCATGACCACAGCTAATATAAAGGTGAGTGGATTGAAAGCTGTGGCTGATGTGAATAATGTTTGCTGGGAGTTCCTCAGTAGCAAGGGGTTTACCCAAGAGGATGTCATGAACTTTGGAAGTTCTGATGACCGGAGAGGTACAGGTACCAACTTGTCTGTGGCGATGGGGAGGGCTGTTGGCGTAGGGCTCAATAAATCTGACAGGGGTAAGGAGGTTGGTGCTACCAACTCCATAACGTCCCATGACAGGACTGAGGTTTGTACGGATTACGCTGGGTTGTGTACTAACAGAAACAAGGATGTTGGGATGTTTAATCCTAGCGTGGCTGGGCTACCCAAGTGGGCAAAACATGGAGCTCCGTTACTGCAAACAAGATGAAACCTAAGCTCCATCTCTCTTATCACCAGCCTGCTGTGATCGATTCCATTATCACTGTTACTCCACCACTCGAGGTGGCAAAACGGAGGACATGGACGTTGGGAGAATAGTATGGTGGGGTATTTTTTGGGGACTAAACTTCCATTTTCCATGGTGAACACAGTGGCGTTTAGACTATGGAGGAAGTGCGGTCTAACTAAGGTCATTGCGCATGACAAGGGATTCTACTTCTTTCTCTTTGATAACCCTACTCAGAGGGATGAGGTGATAGTCAATGGACCGTGGCATTTTGCGGGAATCACCATCATTCTCAAAAAATGGCAACCAGACTTTAGTTTTGACAAGGTTACGATGAAGAAGATACCTATGTGGGTTAAATTTTTTGATATCCCAGTGCAACTTTGGACTGAGGAGGGTCTCAGTTATGTTGCCAGCTCCGTGGGTTTCCCATTGTATGCTGATGCGATGACGAAAGAAATGAACAGGATTACCTTTGCCCGTATATGTATTGATGTGGAAGCTAAAGAGACTTATCCCTCAAGCGTTAATGTGGTGATGGAAAATGGCACTATAGCTGTGGTTAAAGTGGAATTCCAAGCCATACCTCCCTCATGCACACATTGCCTCGTGTTTGGTCACAAGCTTAGTGGATGCCCCAAAAATAAAGATGAGGGTGGTAACAAGGTCACTAACCCACATGCTAGTAATGCTTCCACCAGTAATGTATGTGGATGGACTCAGGTCATCAAGAAAACGAAAGTTGGCGTCAGCCCTGTGATAGAAATGGGAGAGACTTCGGGCAAGGCCAATGCCGAGAAGAACCCAAGCACTGCCGTTGTGTCGTGTAGTGTTAATGATGAGATGAAGTATGATGTTGGTAGTCCTGTATAGTATAGCGTTCCACCTGTTCCTCTGTCTAACTCCTTCAGTGCAGTCTGCATGGAGAGCGACGCGGATATGACGCCCGCCCCTACTGCTCTTGTGTTATGGGCTACCTTAGTGGACGAACTGGCACAGAAAAGGGTGGGGGAGGATAGAGAGGTGAGTAATAGCAGCGGGAAGAACAGGCGGAAGGGGAAAGGGAAGAAGAATAGATGATTAAGTTTGCTTCTTGGAATATTAGGGGCCTTAATTCCCCTCATAAGCAAAGGGAAGTCAATAAGCTAATTAGGGATAACCACCTTGATTTGATGTGTATGCTTGAAACTAAGGTTAGGAAAAATAACTTGGGTTGTGTTTTGAATAATTGTTGTTTTCAATGGGATTTCTTGGACAACTGCCCGCTGCCGGGGGGAGGGAGGGGGGGTTGCCAGAATCATTATGGCTTGGAACCCCAACCGTGTTGCTGTGAGTTTGATTCAGTCCCACCCCCAGGCCATGCTCTGTAAGGTGGATTTATGTGGGTCTGGAATGAGCTTCTTTGCGTCTTTCATTTATGGGGATAACCTTCCTGGGGATAGAAGACACCTTTGGGATTTTTTGAGGATGAATTCAGGGAGTGTGGGAGAGTCTCCGTGGGTTTTATTGGGCGACTTTAATGTTGTCAGATGTCATGAAGAAAAGAGAGGCATCCGGGGTATTGATACGACTGCTACTGGCGAGTTCAACCAATGCATTCATGACTTGCATGCAGATGATATGGTCACAAATGGGTTGTGGTTTACGTGGAATAAGAAGGAGTTGGGAGCTGGTAATGATCAGTCGAGGTTGGATAGAGTCTTGCATAATGGTGTATGGGCCTCGTGGTTCCCCGACAGTCAAGCTTCGGTCCTTCCTCACGGGGTTTCTGACCACTGCCCTATCATTATTTTACTAGCCCCCTTAGAGCGGAGTAGACCTAAGCCGTTCAAATTTTTCAATTTTTGGATGGATCATAGCGACTTTTATCAGATTCTTAGTGAGTCCTGGCAGGATGAGGGTGAGGGGAATCCTATGGTTAGGCTGAGTAAGAAGCTGAGTAGAGTTAAATCGAGGCTGAAAGACTTCAACAAGAAGTTTTTTAGTAACATCTCTGGTAGGGTGGAGGAGGCTAAGTCTTTACTGGATGAGGTTCAGACTAGAGTTGATACTGATGGGTGCAACAATGAGGTGCTCCTGGAAGAGAGGGTCAAACTTCACACGTATTTGGAGCTGAGGGAGGCGGAGGAGTCCTTTTTCAAGCAGAAGTCTCGTGTTAAATGGCTCCAGCTGGGGGATGGTAATAATGCGTTCTTTCATAAGAAGGCTAACCATGCTACTGTTAGAAGGAAGATCCTTAGTGTTGTGGATGACCATGGTGTGAGAATTGAGGGGAGTCAGAATGTGGCTAAGGTGGCTGTTGATTATTTCAGCAACCTCCTTGGCACTACCAATTCCTGTGTGGACCCTTTTTCGATTCTTAATGATGTGGTGTGCAAGAGAATCACGGGTGATCAGGCGGCTGCTCTGGAGGCTCCCATTACTAAAGCGGAGATCAAGAATGCCATGTTTTCCATTGGGTCCGATAAAGCTCCTGGGCTGGACGGTTTTAATGCATGTTTCTATAAGAAAAACTGGGACGTGGTGGGGGGAGATGTGATTGATGCCATTACCTTCTTCTTCCATTGTAGCTACCTGCCCAGGCAATGGAACTGTACTGCTTTGGCGCTTATTTCGAAGGTTACTACTCCCTATGGTATGCATGATTTCAGGCCCATCTCTTGTTGCAACACCATCTACAAGTGTATCTCCAAAATTGTGGCCGAGAGGATGAAACCCATCCTCCCTTCCTTCATTGACCAGAGCCAGGCCGCGTTTGTGAAGGGTAGATCTATCTCTGACAATATCTTATTGCTTCAGGAGCTTATGAGGAATTATCACCGCAAGCTATCCCCATCTAGGTGTACTCTCAAGATTGATCTTCTCAAGGCCTATGATACTGTTAGTTGGGAGTTTTTGCTCAACCTTCTTATCCATATTGGCTTCCCGTCTATGTTTGTTGGTTGGGTGGAGGAGTGTATTACCACGACTAGATTATCTATCAGCTTGGATGGGCGTTTACATGGCTTCTTTGAGGGGAAGAGGGGGTTGAGACAAGGTGATCCTATCTCTCCTTTCTTATTCCTGCTTGTTATGGATACTTTCTCGTGTATTATGGACAAGGCTTGCCTCAATCTGGAGTTCAGTTTTCATCCTAGGTGCAAGGAGGTGGGCCTCAATCATCTTTGCTTTGCGGACGATTTGATCATTCTGTGTGGTGGCGATCCTGCTTCTTGTAGCATTGTGAAGAGGGCTATTGTGGCCTTCTCTTCGATCTCTGGTCTTCACCCCAATACTAAAAAATCTAGTTTCTATTGCTCTGGGGTCGATGTCGATGGGGTGAACAGGTTGGGGGAGATTTTTGGTTTCTCCCATTGTTCCCCTCCCTTCATGTATCTTGGGGTTCCTCTTATCACTACCAGGCTTAAAGTTGTGGATTGTGAGAAGTTGATTGATAAGATAACGGGGAGGATTAAGTGTTGGACTAACAGATTCCTCAGTTTTGCTGGGAGACTTCAACTCATCAACTCGGTCTTGCCTGTTCATTCTGCAGAAAGGGGTTATTAGAAGAATCGACCAACTTTTGAAGGACTTCTTGTGGACGGGTTCTGATTCCAAACATACGGGGGTGAAGGTGTCGTGGGATGATCTGACGTGCAGTCATGAGGAAGGGGGATTGGGCATTAAGAATGTGGAATTATGGAACAGAGCTGCTATTCTTAAGCTTCTTTGGAACCTCTGTAGTAAGAAGGATTGCCTATGGGTCAAATGGTGTAATGTGTATAAGATCAAGAATAGAAGTATTTGGGCCATTAATATTCCAAGTGACTCTTCCAGGTGTTGGAGGAAACTGATGCAGTTGAGGGAGGTGGCCAAGCCTCTTATCATGTCCAACATTGGCAATGGCGAAGATACCTTTGTGTGGCACGACAACTGGCATCCGTTAGGTCCTCTATTTGATCGCTATGGGGGAAGACTTATTTACGATGCGGCTAGCAATCATAAAGCTAGAGTGGCGGACTTTATACATGGGGAGAGGTGGAGGTGGCCTTCTTCAGTTACTTGGGAGCTTTTGGAGATTAGGAATGCTGAGCTGCCTGTTATTCGCCAAGGGGTTAGTGATGAGGTGGTGTGGAATTCCAATCGGGGTGGCTTCTCCATTGGGGAGGCGTTTGCGGCTCTTACTATTATTCGTCCTGTGTTCAATTGTCACAAGTTTATTTGGAACAACAATAATATACCAAAATGTGCTTTTAGTTTATGGATCATATGTAGGGATGCTCTTCATACGAGAGATAAACTGTTTAGCTGGGGTGTTTCCAACAATAACTTGTGTTGTACTTGTGGCGAGGAGGTGGAGAACCGGGAACACTTGTTTAATGAATGTAATATTGCTAAAGAGGTTTGGCGCGAGGTCAGATTTAAGAACCAGGAGGTCAGAGAGGCTCTTAACTGGGAGGGTGAGCTGGGGTTTGCTAATTCTGAATATGTGGGCAAGAGCTTCTATAATAGACTTAGGTGTCTATCCTTTTCCACCACTATCTACTGTCTTTGGCTGGAGAGGAATGCGAGATTTTTCCAAGGAAAGGCCAAGAATAGTGATATGATTGTCAGAGATATTGTTGTTATGGCATGTATGAACTGGGACATCCCCGATTCGGTGTTATCTTAGTTGGTTTGTTTTGTGTTTGGTAGTTTGTGTCCTTTGGGGAATGCCCCTAGGATTGCGGTTCTCCTTTGTATTTTGTTTGTAAGTAGCTTTCCTGTGTTCTAATATACATAATTTTTCCCAAAAAAAAAAACATCTGGTATAATGTTATAATGTTAGTAGTAGAATTTTTGGGACGTTTGGAGTTGAAAAATATGGATTTGGATGAAGATAGATGGTAGAACCCGTAACTGCAATTCTGCAGAAATCGAAATACCTGCTTGATCGATCGATCGAGCCCAGAGCTTCGATCGATCGAAGGTTCGATCGATCGAGCCCCAGACCCCGATCGATCGACCCCTCCTGGCAGACTCCTATTTCCCTTGTTTAATTAGTTAAATTAAATTTATCGTGAAATAATTCTTGGGTATTCTTAATAAAATGTTTGGGAGATAGGAAAGACGAGTAGGACATATGAATAAGTGTTGGGAACTTTATTATAAGACGAGAATTTTGCTTTTGGGATAATTATATAATGAACGATGAAACTACGTATTTCAAGTGAGAGATTACGGCGAATAGTTACGATAGTGAATAGAGGTATACCTACTGAATTTTCTACTTGGAAGGATAGAGTCCACGAGTGTCACGTAATAAGTGAGAAAACCCTTCGAGTTAAGGTTAGAAATGAAACCTTATACGTAATACTAATAATGTGAAATTAAGGATAAATGTTGTAATTATGGGTGACGAGAGGAACCTATATTAATATGATAAAAGTGGTATATTTATATGATTGTGTGTACATATATTATATACATGTAAAAAAACATACCGCGCTACTTGCTATCCTTGAGGTTACCGCGCTGGGACAGTCTCATCTCGATGGGACCTTTATGGGAGATATTGACTTGTACCCTAGAAGATAGATATCCTTGGTACAGGCTATCGAATTGATAGTTCAGACGGTCCTAAGAGACGCGAGTATGTGCCATCCTCTTAGAGACTTGGAATCTATGCTTCGCCTCGATATTATTTGTGTATGTGTTAATACAGTTCGAGAGTGATTCCGAATTTGTATTCCCCTTGATATGAGTGGTATGGGGTTTGGATAGTAGAAGTATGCACGCACCCTCATTTTATTTGGGGTGCTGTTATTTTATATATATTATACGAGTAGTTAATATATATATGAGATTAGGAAAATTGAAACTGCCTACTGTGATGTGATATGTAGGACATGGTTGATGACTCAATTATAAATACTTGTTTTGAGAAAGTAAAATATGACACTGGAAAACTTTATTGATTAATAAAGTCAAAATGAGAACTTTAGTTACTAATTGAAATATTCTTTTCAAATAATTGAAACGCGGAATTTTGAATCTTTCGAGTAATCTAAGATAAGTTAAACCATTGGGAAGATTAGTGCGATGAATGATAAGACAACCCGTTGGGAAGGTTAGTGCGATAGGTGTGCACATTAGAAGAGAGGTGAGAATTTCTCAAGAGAGTGTCGCACTAATATGTTGTTGCATTGGCCTGTATCAATTTAAATACTTGCTAAATAAATTTTAAATCATACACACTATCGGGCTCTGACCCGTTTCTTTTTCTCTCTCTCTCTCTTGTATATATATGTATGTATTACAGGTGCCCAGCCATAGGGGCGTCTTGCTTAGGATCTCTTGGAAGGAACGCGCTGCAGCTTAGGTGGGAGTTGCAGGTCTCTTGATTAGATGACTCCGTTCATTCGGATCCACTCTTAGTACTTTCATTTAGTTGGGCATGTGTAGCTCTTTCCATTATTCCATTGTTATTGGACATTTGTGATTCAGTTATTTCCAGTATTGTTAGTATGGGATTTATTCAGTTTGGATGTGTGACTTTAGATTTCGTATTGTTGACATTCGATTGACGAATGTATTAAATTAATTGGACTATGTTGCAGAATTTAAATGTGGTGTGATTCTTACTTATTGAATGTGGTTAACTAAAATAAATAAAAAAAAATTCTTGAAATAAAATTTGGAAAGTTATGTATGAAAATGGTTTTGACACTTAGCTTAATTATTTAGGGTGTTAAATTAGAAAATTTATTTTTATCGACAGTGATGCTGAGAATGAACCAACTGTTTACCTTGATTTAATTTAATAAGGGAGTGATCGCCCGGTATTTAATTAGGCGGGGTGTCACATATCATGGGAAAGATAAAGCGAGTCATCCGTAGGAAGATATAAGAATAATATTAGAAAAATAAGATTTACGCGATTACCCCTACATTGATTGTTATAATGGAACGATAACGCATATGGAGTAATACGTCGCTAAAGGGCAAGTATATAGAATATAGGAATATTAGATTAAAAAAAAATGTAAGAGAAAAAGTGAGAAAAAGGAACTCGAGTCTCGGATTTTACCCCGAGACGCCTACGTAGCCTATAAAGGCATCAAAGTCCACGTAGTTTGCATACAAAACAAGGGTTGGGGTTTATCCCATAAACCCAAATGGGGGATCTCTTATTTGTAAGTGTGTGTGTGTGTGTGTAGAAAAAAGTGCTTTAGTTGTGAGAAAAGTATGAGAATCCCTACTTGGAATTTATGAGCAAACCCTATTTTTCTTGTTTTTTGGATTTTTATTTATATGAAGATAAGAGATGTGCAATAATACTAAATAAAAAAATATAATAGGATGTGTGAGATGAGATAATAAAAGTGCTAAGTAATAAAACAAGTTATTGAGAGTTTAAGAGAATTTAAGAGAAAGTAGAGAAAGTTGGACCTTCTTGAAGATCTTGAGCTTGATCTTGAATGTTGGAGAGCATCCCTTGCACTTGGATGATGATGGAGAGTGATTAATTCACCAAGTTTGATGAAAAGGATGATGAAAAGTGGAAGTAAAAAAGGGATTTGGGGGTTGAAATCACGCTGCCTTCGAGAGAGGTTTCTGGGGTTCGTTGAGAGTGAATTTTATCAGATCTGGGCTCCTCTTGAAAATGAGGTGAAGGCCTCATTTTATAGGCTCAGGTCACGGACGATCGGCATAGACATATTCCTGCCTATCGGCAGGTGCCGATAGGCAGAGTCTGGGACCTGTCGTTTGGGAGTTCGTTTCAGGCTTTTTCAGAAAATCGGCTGCCGAGGGCAAACCGTTAGTCAGAATCGTGCACGGGGCATACCGTTGGAAAGGTAATTTAGAGACCTTTGAAAGTACCTTGGACCTCTCCCGGGTTAGGGAGTTGACTTAGGGTCAAATATGGCTCGGAAGCATTTGTCGGTTCATTGGACGGGGAATCATTCAGACGCAAACGGATCGTTCGTTCGCATGGTAGGTCCAAATCGCGCACGGGGTGGACCGTTGGAAAGGTTAGGAGATGTACTTCGACATTCCAAAGAGTTTGACCCGGTTTATAGAGTTGACTCTGGTCAACCGGGCTCGGGAAGCATTCGGTGACCTCTCGAAGTGGAATGGATCGTTCGTCCGCATGGTAAGTCAGAATCGCGCACGGGATGGACCATTGAAAAGGTTATTCAGTGCCCTTTGAATATTCATGCAGCCTCTGTTGAGCTGAAGAGTTGAATTAGGTCAAACAGAGCCCGGGAGGGCCCGGTGGCCTCTGGGTCAAGTTTCGGACGCAAACGGATTGTTCGTCCGCATGGTAAGTCGGAATTGTGCACGGGATGGACCATTGGAAAGGGTATTCAGTGCCCTTAGAAGATTCATTCAGTCTTGGTCGAGATGAAGAGTTTGATTTTTTGGTCAAATTGAGCCGGGGAGTGCCCGATGGTTTCTAGGTCAGTACTCGGGACATGACCTAGGTTTGCAGTGATGAAAGGAGGTGCTAGGGACCTAAGAAGAGTTGGGGGTAACGGAATGGGGTGTCTACACCTTTGATAGGATGTATGTAAGGGTGAGGTTTTGTATATTAGGTTATGTTTCTAATATAATTTAATTACCGAAAAAAATGCTAGATCCGGTCATCCAACTTAGATTACTCTTCTCCAACTAACGAATATTATGCATTCTCGTTCTCTTAAGTCTTCCACCTGCAGAGTCCGATGTAGGACCTTCTCTTAATAGACTATCATTTACATTTTAGTCGTGTGAGTTATAATTTTGAGTTTATATGGCATGTATATGGGATAGCAGGACTTGGCTTGTATTATTGAGATTTTGGATCATCATGTATATTTGGGAGTCCATTTTTTGTTGTAAGTTTCCCTTTCTCTCAATTATGGTTTTGATATATCTTTATGAGTTTTATATTGGAGGACTTTCATAATGCATCCTTATATTTGTCACATGTTTCATTTGTTCCTCTCATGCTAAGAATGGTATTTAAATTATTTTAACAACATGTATAATTTAATGATTAGATTTGATTAACTTGAGTATTAAAATATACGGGGTGTCATAGTTACCACGGTAGTTGTAGCAATGATCGCGGTGACACTAGTCTTAGTCTTCATAGGTGTAACGTGACGAACTCGGGCTTAGTGAACCATGGTGACACCGGTCTTAGTCTTCCTAGGAACTTTTCTAAGATCATAACAAAAATGTCTAATGCGACCTTTCCTACCATAGTGTGTGTAAGTGTAGCACAAGGAATGTTACTATAACAACTTATATTTTTAAAGTATTTTAAATTACATGTGTGCCGAAATTTTAATTAAATCGGGAAATAAAGTGACTTATATAAATATTATTGAGCGAATAAAGGGATTAATATTTATGTATATATATTTACTTGTATGATAAGTAATTGAAAACGCATTAAATTATAATACGTCGTAAGTGAGATAAAGCGACGAGTTTATCCGTTTCTCATTAGGGCGCGGATAGAGTCATGTCGGGCATGAGGTTTAACTCAATGTTAGACAACTCGGATGGTAATATTGAGTGCATTAAGGGTCTAGAATGGGTTGAAATAGTCCAGACTAGGTACCGGGGGGTTAGAATTAGGTTTCGGGGGCTTTTTAGACTAAGCGGGAGCCGTAGAAGAGTATACGGGTCATTCTACGTAAGGGAGCTATAGAATGAGATAAATTAATCCCGAAGTAGGGTCATTCTATGGATACACATATATCACTCGCTATATAGTATTTTCATATCACATCAAGTACACATCACATACACATATATCACTCGTTATATATATATAATCGCAATCCCTCCGAGCATTACATCGTTAGATGCAAATCTCTAGTATGATATCAGGCTCCAGGGATATACACCTCAACCTGGCCATATTTTCATGACTTTTAAAATTGGGGATTTATTAAATTTAATTGAGAAAAATTAATTTAATATTAATTCGGAAATTCATTTTAAATATTTACTAGCGTGACGAGAGTTAGTAATTATTGAAAATTTGTTGAATATTACTTAATGAGTAAAGTAATATGTATAATTGAATTTATTAAAATTATCACGGGTGATTAATATGACAATTATGGAAATTTAGTCGGGACGCACCTGTGTAGTGTCGGGACTAAAGTATTATAATAAAAAGTGAATAAATTATAAGTCACCGTATGGTCATTTCGAGTGCTCCAACGTGTCCAGAAGGGTCAAGATAGTCAGAAAAGTATACCCGAGGGTTTAGTTTAGGTCCCGGGGTGTTTTTAGACCTAACCGGTATCCCCGGAGGGTAATTGGTCATTTCCCATTTTCAGCCTTAGTTAATGACGAAAATTAATATTTAATATCATATGTTAGGAAAGCCCTCTAGGATTAACATTCTCAAAAGTCTAGAATGGTAGTGAGAGGAAAAAAGGAGAAAAGTCTTCCAAGAACCTAAGGCCGAGAATTAACCCAATTGCACCACCACCACCACCACCACCAAAATGTAGATCGTAGCGAGGGGATCAAACCTATACCTGTCAAACTCGTGGAATAAGACCTACTATCTTAAGGCAAATAATTTTCTTGCTGATTTCCTGTGGATAATTCAACCGTGTTAGAATAAGATTAAATAGTATATGTTTATTCGAAGAATTTGATAATTTAGGGAATTTAAATCACATGCTTTAGAAGAAATAAGTATATTCCGGAAAATCTTATCATATGTGGAGGATTACTCACGAAATTGTAATGGTTTAGAAGAGAGAAATCTGGAAAAAGAATTAGAAAATTTAATGAAACTAGGGTTCTTGATAAACATTATGAATTGGGCCTTTAATTACTTTTGGTGAAATTCGTACATGCTTTACGTATGAAATCATGTAGGTAGGTTAATATAACTATTAGTTTAATTGGTTGGCAGTTTGGTTGGGCGATCTACCCTGGCGAATCCTAGTAGGTGTAGAATCGATCCCCAGGGTCATAGGTCTGTCCTCAACCACCTTATGAGACTTTGGAGTCCAACTGGAGTAATGTGGTACAGTTATGACCCACAGACTCAAGACTATGACCACGTCTGGTTTATGTTTATGCTTGGGTTCGGTGGTGTGATTCCGACCTGATGACCCAGGGTGAGGTGTATATCCTTGGAGCCTAATATCATACTAGAGATTTGCATCTAACGATGCAATGCTCGGAGGGATTGAGGTTATACATATATAGCGAATGATATATGTGTATGTGTACTTGATGTGATATGGAAATACTATATAAAGGTGAAGAAAAATATATACGGGCATAAGCCACTAAGGTGTGAATATTGATTTAATAACTAGTGAAAGTTATGTGTAATGAATTAATAAATTATATGATTATAAAGCGGATGTAAAAGCTAATTGAGAATTAATATACGCGGGACACATGGTAGCGTATGGAACCAAAGTTTACATTGAGACTAGTTAGGCGGGGTAGCATAACTAGGGTATTAAAATGCACACGTTAGGTGCGCACTATAGATGAAGGGTGAGGATTATCTCATGGGAGTGAGACACCAATTTAAATATGGAAGAGTGCACTACATATTTATTATTGCATTTTCACTACTTGCAAAATATTTTCAAAAGGATTTGGGCTCTGACCCGTATCAAAATATTTTCAAAACTTTTACGTGTCCAGCCACAGGGATGCCAGGCATGAGTACTCTTTCCAGGTTATCGGAGCTGCAGAAGTTGTGGAGTGTTGCAGGGAATTCTTTAAACGCTTCTATCTTTGAAATTCTAGATAGGACTCATTCAGTTATTACTCAGGCATGTCACCCATTGTCAGACCTTTATTTCAACTTATTTAGTTTAGTGTGATGAATACTTGTATTGGATTTATACCGATGGTTTATTCGGTTATTTGGAGTTTATTTTATTCTAGCATTCAGTTTATGTTAGTAGTGATGCTAAGAATGAGCCAAATGAGATTCCTATTTTATGTTAGTAAAGGGCTGGCCACCCATTATTTTAATAAGGGGGTGTCACATATGGTATCAGAGAATCAAGTTCTAGTGTCCTTAGGATATGTGCGGACTTACGATGTTCTCCAGCGTAGCGTTCTTTGAGATAGAGCCCTATTATTAGGACTGTTACATTCATTTTCGCATTTATGTTCTTCTGCTGACGCTGATTGTATTAATTGAGGACTTGTACGATTTGGGTCTGGTTTCAGATTATTCTTAGGACAGGATGGCAGACTAGGGAGGCAAGAGGGGCCAATGCAGGAGCCACAGATGCCACAGAGGACAGTGACAGTCGCACAGGTGGACAATACCGTTGCTCAAGCGGTTAATGCTGCTATGACTACTATGGCACAATAGTTCCCACAGGCTCAGCCACAGCAGACGGTGGCACCAGTTGTTTAGGCCCACCAGGGACCATCAGTGTGGAGATGGTTCGGGAGGCCTTTTAGAAGGGGCATCCCCCAGAGTTTCGGGACAGTGTAGATGCAATAGCTACCATACAGTGGAAGAAATACATTTAGCGTCACCTTTACATGATTGACTGCAGCGATGTTCAGAAGCTGATACTAACCACATTTAAGCTAGTGGATGCAGTACTGCGGTGGTGGGAGTCGGTAATTACATCTGAGGAGGGGGACATGATGCCCATAGCCGAGTTCTGGGTGCATTTTGACTGTAAATATTTTCCTTCGATCATTCAGACTGTAAAAATATGTGCGCAATACTGATTAAAATGAATTCGCAAGTTTCCAATTCAAACTGATTTAACTAGAATCAAATTTTAAACCAAATCAAATCATCCCCTAAACATGCAACTACGTGTGTGTGTGTGTGTGTGTGTGTGTGTGTCAAACCATCACAAATAAAATTGCTAACTCATGAATTTTAGGAAAAAAAGTCTTTCGGATAAAACCTTTATTTCACTATAATACTTACAATGATTACAATGAAATCCGTAATGAGTTAACCGCAGAAAATCCACATAGACCGCAGCCTAGAGTCATCAAGAACCGCAACTCCAATCCAGCCCAGGAATACCCACGAGCACTCCCTATGACACGCAGTCGACGTCAGCCAGTACTCCCCTCAAGAGCACCTAGATTAGCAGTAGATATCTTCTCTATAATAGAAACTTCAACAAAGATGTGTTCTTGGGTTTCAAAACAATTGGGATCTTGTGAATTGAAAACAAAAGGGAATAAAGGCCTAAAAGTGAGAAGACAAAGTATTCTGCCAAAGCAATTTTGTCTATTGAAAATTCACAGGTCTTCTGATCAAAAACAAAGTTGGACAAACCAATTTATAAAAAATCTAAGACGGCAGCTCGCTCGAACGAAACCAGAGTCTCTTTCAAACAGAGACATGTGTCGTTTGAACGACACTTCACACGAGATCACATGTCGCTCGAACGACTGTGCATCTCGCTCGAACGAGATTAAATAAAAAATAATTTTTTACTTTCCCAGGAAATATTCCGCCTCAAAACGTTTAAAAAAACTTTTGACGAAAAACTCCACTCTAACACTTAGAAAATATTTTGTAAAAAATATCCCAACACTCTAAGTAAACTGTTAAGGAATTAAAACACAACCACCAAATTTAACTCGTGGAGGCTTGAATGTTGAAGAACTTTGATATTCGAATCCGTCTTGATGTTTGAATGATCTTGAATAATTTTTCTACGGTTGTAGCGATATACGACATACTCAATTGTTAACCGACTATGTCCTTACAAATATCCCCCTATGTCTATGCCGGTACAAAATAAAAACATTCGAATTATAAAAAAAAAGCCTATAAAAATCTAATACCCTCCATGAACCCAAAACTGAAAAGATACTAAACATGTAAGTCTAAAACTTTTCTTCAAAAATCTTAAACATCAAATCTTTAAGCTTTTCTCATTAAGGTGTGCAAAATAATGATCTTCAATTTTGTGCCTACATACATGAGACAAAGCAAATACCTTCGTGATGCATCGAGTTTGAAATGATATAAGAACAAATCAATCAATAATCAAATCTCCTCCATAATATAAAAAAACTCCCCCACAATTCGTTCTCCCCCTTTTTTATTTGTCTGAAATAGACAAGGAAACGAATAAACAAAATAAACATGGAGTTTCACGACAAAAAATGCATAGCAAATATGAATCAAACTACGCTCATGCAAAGAGTAACTTAAAAGCTTCCACAAACTATTTTTGATTTTTCAATTTTTCATACAAAACTTGCAAAAATAATTTTACAAAAAAAATCACACACCATGAATTGACACTAAGACAACCAAATCATGGAAACGGAATGAATGGGTGTGAACATATTCAATAGGCAAATCAAAGCAATCAAACATAACATATGTGCACGATGAATATGTGTACTCCTAACGAACGAATCTCAAAATCGTCCTTAGGTGTTGAAAAATGTTGAATTTAAATGACATCGACTCAATCTATCAACACATCAAAGTCAAGAATGATTCTCATGCCAATGACATCTAAAACTATGTAAATGCTTTTTCATGATGTTGTCAGGATGTTCAAACCTGTTTTTATTTCTTTCCATCCAAACTCCCTCATAAATAATTATGCGTTATATTTTTCTTTTGAGGTGATGAAACTAAAACCTATTGGCCCATTTTTGGCATATTTTTCTTTTTATTGCCTTTTAATTTTTTGGTCTCTTTTAAACGGTGGCTTTCCCGATGAGTTAATTTTTTACCTTTGTAGCCCTTTCCCGTGATTCACTCATCATATTTTGTTGCAATTAAATCCTCACGGTAAACGATTTTTACATGCTTTTCATTGTACAGTTTTATCGCATATGGTTCATTTTTAAGACATAATTGAGATGACAACACTCCGACCAATATGTGATAAACAAGTACAATAATCAAATAAATTCGTGCAAGTATCTATTAAAGGAACTCATGAGTCAATCTACGTATTTTGAAACACCATTAAAAGAACCAAAAAATGCTCTCCCTTCTCACTAAAAAACCCCCAACCAAATACAACCCTAAATTGAGTACTTCCGCCGGCGAGTCGCCGCCTTCCTAAATCAACCAGCTCCGACATCCAGTCGCCATCTTGCATTTGCTATGCCTACCCTACCTCCGGCCACTCGTGGTAGTAGCTCTCCTGAGTTGGAGGTTGGAATGAAGACTGGTCCGGCAGGTGTTTGTTATGAAGCAGCGTGCGAATCTGAGGAGTTTGACGAGGGGCAAGTATCTGCTTCGGAAGATAGCATTACAAGGGAAAATGCTAATGTTTCTAGAATTAAAGAGTTAAATGAAGAAAAGGATGTATACAAAAAATTTCTTGAAGAAAAAGGTTTCACTCAAGAGGACATTTTACAGTTCAGAGGTGCCAAACTCAAAGAGGAGGCCTCAAACTCTGATGGATGTAAGTTAGTGGAGGTAAAGACTACGATTCCTAGGATGGATATTGAAAAGGATGGCCCCTTAGCCTTCTCTCCCCTGTCCAAGGTGGAAAAATCATGGAAAGAAGTTGTAGCGGATAAGAGACAGCCCAAGCTAAGATTTACTTACCATGCTCCCTCTATTGTAGATAATAGAATCACAGTCTCCCCACCCCCAGAGGTGGCAAAAAATGGCTATGCTAAGTGGGAAAGCAGTATGGTAGGGTGTTTTCTGGGGAGAAGTTTGCCTTACACCTTGGTTTGCAGTATAGCCCATAGGCTATGGGGTAAATTTGGCCTCAATCAAATAGTGGGACACAATAATGGTGTCTATTTCTTTATGTTTGATAATGCTAACATGAGGGATGAGGTAATTGACAATGGACCTTGGCATTTTGTGGGGAACCCAATTATTATCCAAAAATGGACACCAAACTTCTCTTTCAGCAAAGATTCAACCTTAAAGATACCTGTTTGGGTGAAGTTCCATAACATACCTGTCCAATTATGGACAGAGGAGGGGCTTAGCTATGTTGCTAGCTCAGTGGGAGTTCCTATGTATGCTGATACAGTTACTGAAGGTATGAAGAGAATTAGTTTTGCAAGAATGTGTGGAGTTAAATGTCAGGGCAGAATTCCCAAATAACATTGATGTCACCATGGAGGATGGATCCATTGCAGTAGTTGGAGTGGAATACCAAGAGAAACCTCCATCCTGTGTCCATTGTGGAATTTTTGGTCATGCCCTGATCAACTGTCCTAAGGGGAAGAAAGCTTGGGTGGCAAAAAATAATAAAGCAGAGGTATATCCAATTTTAGGCCAAGCTGAGATTCAAAAGGCCTTGGAAGAAGGCTGGACCAAAGTGCAAACTAAAGCCAATAAGACAACCAAAACTTTTGAAACAGTTGATTTAGTCAAGAGTGGGATGGAAATAGATGGTATGACTAGTGAAATAGTGAGTACAGGTAAGAATGAAGAAGGAGAGAATACTCCAAACAAGGTTACAACCTCTAATCAGTTTGGCATTCTAGATGTTTTGGAGGACTCTACTCTTGTTACAACCCCTGCCCCTATAGGGCTGGCCCTTAAAATTAAAGCAGTGGATGAACTTGATCAGGGGAGGTATGGAGGTGTCATCAGAAGGGATGGGAAAGAGGTGTGTAGTAGCAACAACAAGGTGAAGAAGAGTTCGGGCAGCAAATACAAAAAGTTTAGATGACCAGAATGGGTACATGGAATATAAGGGGTCTTAATGCTCCCCACAAACAGATGGAGGTGGTTAAGCTAATTAGAGATAATAATTTAGACCTTATTAGTCTTGTGGAGACTAAGATTAGAAGGAACAACATGGAAACTGTCAAGAATATGTGCTTCTATCATTGGGAGTTTATTCATAACTGCCCTATGGATGGGGGAGTGGCTAGAGTAATAGTGGGATGGAACCCCAATAGTTTGAAGATTGATGTGATTGCTTCTCATAGACAAGCTCTTTTCTGCCTTGTAAATATCGTTGGTACTAGTAACTCTTTCTATGCGACTTTCATATATGGTGATAACCTGCCTGAGCAGAGGAGGTGTTTATGGACATTCCTATATGCAAATAAGATGGTGATCAATGATAGGCCTTGGTTACTCATGGGGGATTTTAATGTGGTCAGATGCCAAAAGGAAAAAAGAGGGATTTTGGATATTGACAGAGCTGCAACTGATGAGTTTAATGAGTGTCTAAATGAGTTGAATGCTGATGATATGGTTAATAGTGGGCTGTGGTTCACCTGGAATAAGAGTCATCTTGGAGTTAATAATGTTCAGTCCAGAATTGACAGGGTCCTTCACAATGATTTGTGGACTGCATTTTTCCCCAACTCACAAGCTATTACTCTGCCTTGTGGTATTTCTGACCATAGTCCTATTATCACCATTGTGGATAACACTATCAATAGGGGCCCATTACCTTTCAAGTTCTTCAACTTCTGGATGGATCATGTTGATTTTTCTCCTACTATCATTGATGCTTGGGATGTTGAGGTGGATGGGAATCCAATGCAGAGGCTGTACATCAAACTTAATAGAGTTAAAGCCTCTTTAAAGCACTTTAATAAGAAATTCTTTAATAAGATTTCTAGTCAGGTTGCTGAGACCAAGATAAAGCTTGATGCTATTCAAAGTGAGCTGGACAGAGATGGTGATAATATGGTCCTGCAGGCGGCTGCTAATGAATTGAGAATCAAATATGCAGAATTAAGGAATGATGAGGAGTCTTTCCTTAGACAGAAGGCTAGAACCAAATGGCTGCAGCTGGGTGACCAAAACAATACTTTCTTTCATAAGAAAGTAAACCAAAACAGGGCTAGAAGGAAAATTGTGAGCATTGAGAATGATCTAGGTGTGAGAATTGAAGGCAGTGAGCAGGTGTCTACAGAAGCTGTGAGTTTTTTTCAGAACTTGTTAGGGAATAGGGTGCAATGTGAGAATGCAAGTGCTGTCCTGGGGGAGGTGATTAAGAATAAGCTAACCCCTGAGCAGGCTTGTATCCTGGAGGAAGAGGTCACTCATGATGAGATCAAGAAAGCTATGTTTAGCATTGGGTCTGACAAGGCCCCGGGCCCTGATGGGTTTAACAGCTACTTCTTTAAAAAGAATTGGGAGCTCATTGGGAGAGAGGTGTGTGAGGCAATAAAATTCTTCTTTGACACGGGGACTTTCTTCAAGCAGTGGAATTGTACTGCTCTGGCGTTAATCCCAAAGGTGGATACCCCTAGAAGTATGAGGGATTTCAGACCCATCTCTTGCTGTAACACCTTGTACAAGTGTATTTCCAAAGTGATCACTTGCAGGCTAAAGAAGATGATGCCTGGCCTTATTAGTATTAATCAAACTACCTTTGTTGAAGGTAGATCCATTGCTGATAATATCTTGTTATTACAGGAATTAATGAGGAATTATCATAGGGACTCTTGGCCTCCAAGATCTGCAATCAAGATTGATATTCTGAAAGCATATGATACTGTGAGCTGGGACTTTTTGATAAAGCTGTTGGCCCATGTTGGTTTCCCATCCAAAGTCATTGGGTGGATCACCAAATGTGTGACTACTACCAGATTCTCCATTAGCATGAATGGGGAACTAAAGGGTTTCTTTCATGGGAAAAGAGGGCTCAGGCAGGGGGACCCAATCTCTCCCTACCTTTTCTTGCTTGTGATGGAGGTTTTCCCTGGGATAATTACTAAAGCTACTGAATCAGACCTGTTCAGTTTTCACCCCAGATGCAAGGAGATAGCATTGACTCACCTTAGTTTTGCTGATGATTTAATTGTCTTTGCTGGAGGGGACACTGTTTCCTGCAGTATTGTGAAGGAGGCAATATCAAAGTTTAGCTCCTTATCTGGGCTGATGATTAACTTAGAGAAGAGCAACCTTTTCACTGCAGGGATTAATTAGGATGAGATTCAGGACATTTTAACTATTCTTGGCATTCAGCATGGGACCCCTCCATTTCGATATCTTGGGGTTCCTCTCATCACTACTAGGTTGAAGAAGGAGGACTGCTCTCACTTGGTGGATAGAATAACAATGACAACCAGATGTTTGTTCTAATAAGTTCTTGAGTTTTGCAGGTAGGCTCCTTCTAGTGAAGACTGTGATTTTCAGCATTCAAGTGTATTGGTCTAGCATTTTTATTCTGCCCAAGAGTATTATAAAGAAGATTGAGCAAATTATGAGAAATTACTTATGGAAAGGGGATGAGGCTAATAGCAAAGGGGCTAAAGTTGCTTGGGTGGATCTTTGTGTTTCTCTTGATGAAGGAGGGCTCAATATTAAATGTTTAGAGACTTGGAACACAGCGGCTATGGCGAAGCATTTGTGGAATCTTTGTAGTAAGAAGGACAGCTTATGGATCAAGTGGTGTAATACTTACAAGATCAAAGGAAGGAGCATATGGGCTTTGAGTATCCCAAATGATTCTTCATGGAGTTGGAGGAAAATCCTCAAGAACAGAGAGAAGTTTAGAAGTCAAATCAAGACCTGCATTGGGAATGGTGCGCATGCATTTATGTGGTTCGATAATTGGCACCCTAATGGCCCTTTACATACCCTATATGGGGATAACATTGTCTATGATTCTGCTAGCAATCTAAAAGCTAAAGTGTCAGATTTTATACACCATTTGGAGTGGAGATGGCCTTCAAGAGTGACATGGGAGCTGAATGAAGTGAAGAATGCTACTCTTCCTACAATCCACGAGGGAACTGATACTGTTGTATGGCTCCCATCAAATCATGGAATGTTCACCATTGCGTCCGCTTGGGAACTTTTAAAGGCCCATAAGCCTATGGTCAACTGGAGCAAGTTTGTGTGGAGTAAGGTTTGTATCCCTAAATGCTCTTTCATAACTTGGTTGGTGTTTAGGAAGGCCATCAACACTAAAGTTAAATTACATGATTGGGGAGTTTCTGTGGATGACCTGTGTGAGTTATGTGGGACTGAAAGGGAAACATATAACCATTTGTTCTCTCAGTGCAGCCTTAGTAAATGTATATGGGAGGAGGTGATGCTTAGGAATCAATATTACAGGGATGCCCAGGGTCTGAATAGTGAGTTGGGTTTGGCTACGTTTAACCATTCTACGAAGACCCTTTGTGACAAGATTAGATCCCTTTCTTTTACTACCACTATCTATTGCATTTGGATGGAGAGAAATTCTAGATGCTTTAAGCATGTCTCCAATTCCCTTGATTCTATTATCAAGGGTATTGAAAACATGGTTAGAGCAAAAGCTCTCACGTGGAAAAAGGACAGGAGGAGTTTTACTAACTGGATGGCTTGTATGTACTGGAACATCCCCGAAGATAAGCTTCTAGTTTAGGCTTTGTTTGGTTCCTGCCTGGTTGGCCTGTTTGCCTGTGGGGTATGCCCTAGGGTTTTTTGTTCTGTGGAGGGGTTTCTTCCTCTTTATATCTTTTGGTCTTTTTATATATACAATTAAATTCCCCAAAAAAAAAAACTCATGAGTCAAACATGTAGGTAGTAATAACTAATCACATCTCAATGACTCTAAACATTGTAAAGCACAAAAATGAAATGATGACGCATATCAAAACACTTGATATCATCACATGGATATGGAGTGAAATTGTGACTCGATCATCCTAAATGTCCATTCATATACGGTGCAAAACAAATTACAAAACTCTTTTTGTCTTTTTCCAAAAAAATTTATCAAAATAAAATCTTTTTGGCTTTTTCAAATTTTTCTTACAAAAATAAAATCTTTTTGTATTTTTCAAAAAAATATAATACAAAAAAATTGGTACACACTAGCAATAGGCAAAAATATCATCATGCAAATCAACATAGGCTAGCAGACAAGTCTAAACCTCAACCGTTAGGTGCGGCGGAGTTTTTCAAAGGTGGTGACATCCTATGAAAAAACCTCCATCAAATCATGCAAAGTCTTAACCAAAAATTTTACCTACTCCCTAATATGTGCAAACTCTCTTGTCTAATCATTCGGAGCGTCGGGTGTGGGTGCATGTGTGTGAACATGTGTAGTAACAAAACGTGACACATGACCCAACTTAAAACAAAATTCCCTAATGTATCCTCTCTTCTTGCAGTGTGTACAAATATAAACTGCCTAGGAACACCTCTCTCAAAACTTCTAATACGCACTCTCCTGTCAGGTACGGGTCGCCTAGGTGGATTGGGTTAAGAGCCATATGGATCTATCACAAACTCGGGAATCGTCTCGGGTGCAACATGGGAAGTGGACGCACCGTCATGACCTATTCCTAAACTCTCACTTCTACCCAAAATGGGATTGAGAACCATCTTTCCAACCTTCTTAGATGCGTTCTCTAAGGGACTCTGACCTCTCGGGCACGTTCGAGATCACTCTCGAGTTGGGATACATGTGTTGTCAAACCAGACACCGTGTTGGTCAAATAACTCTTTTCTCGATCTAAAGCAATCAACTGTTCACTCAAAGAAAGCTTCACTTTCTTGAGTTGACTTGCTTTCGCCTCAAACACCCTCAAACTCTCTAACTCTTTCTCCAAATCTCTCATCCTAAGAGTTAGGTCTTTGTTCAACTTTTTTTTCTTTAGGGTCTCGGTATACAAATCTCTAAATGCGATTTGGAGCTCACTATCACCTTCACTAGTGCACTCACTCTCTCCGTCGCTAGAAACACTCAAATCATCCTCGGGGATCTCACGTGCACAAGTATCCTCATCGTTGTGGGACAAACTTGGTGTGCTCACGTGACTAACTAAAAAAGCAACAAACTTTCCATTTGAAGACTCATCCCCGGAATCTTTCACATCTTCCTCACTATCGTTAAGAGTGGTTATCTTTTTGCCCTTTATCTTTAGCCTAGTGGGACACTCAAATGCTCTATGGCCTCTCCCCTAACACTCAAAACACCTCTTCTCTTCCTCTTTCTCACCGCTCTCTTTGGCCTCATTTTTATTTTTCTCAAAAAAATCTTTTACTGGAAGAATTTTGTTTTGAAAACTTGAGAAACTTTTTTAAAAAAATTCGCAAGCATGGACATATCAAAATCAACCTCACCCTCAGAGTCGGACTCCCAAAATTTCACTTTTATTTTCTTCTCTCTCGTGGACACTTCCTCTCCCTTCCTATACTGGGCTTTAACTATTATCCCTCTATTCTTAGGCTTGACAATGTCAAGAAACATATCAATCTCATATGCCTGGAGGTCTCCAACCAGCTCTTCTAATTTTAGACGACTCAAATTACCTAAGGTATTCAAAACAGTCACTTTAGGAATAAAACATTTTGGCAGCGATCTTAAAATATTTTTAACCACTTGTCCATCAGGTATAGGCTCACCAAGATCTAAACTAGTGTTGATAATGTTAGATGAGCATGCATAAAATTCATCAAAGCAATCAGTATCAAGCATGGTTATCATATCAAATTGAGTAGTTAAATTTAGAATTTTAGACTCTTTGACCACGTTAGTGCCTTCGTGGGTGAGTTGGAAAACATCCCACGCTTCTTAAAACGTGGTGCACGTCATAATATGTCGGAACTCGTCGGGGGTAACGTGTCTGAAAATTGCACTAAGCCCACGTGAATTAAAAGTGTTCCACCTAAACTCATCCTCAGTCCAGTCTGACACAGGTTTTAAATTCGTGACATTATTTGCGGTGATAGTGGGAGGCGTCCAGCCTCCTACACAAATTACCCAAACTCTCTCATCGATTGCTTTTAAATGTGATTTCATGCGGGCTTTCCAACAAGCATAGTTAAACCCGTCAAAAATTGGCAACTGATTATATAAGTTTTCATTCGAAAACATTGCGATAAATTTTTTAAAAACCAGATTTGTCAAAAAATCAATATCACACAAAATTTGCGAAAAAACAGAAATTCACAATAAATTAATGAAACCTGCTCTTATACCAATTTGTAAAAATATGGGCGCGATACTGATTAAATCGAATTCGCAAGTTTCAAGTTTAAACTTATTTAACCAGAGTCAAATTTTAAACCAAATTAAATTAACCCCTAAACATGGAACTACGTGTGTGTGTGTGTGTGTGTGTGTGTGTGTGTGTGTGTACGCGCGTGTGTGTGTATATGTGTGTGTGCGCGCATGTGTCAAACCATCGCAAATGAAATTGTTAACTCACAGATTTCAGGAAAAGAACCCTTTCGGGTAAAATATTTATTTCACTATAATACTTACAATGATTACAATGAAATCCGCAATGAGTTAACCATAGAAAACCAACATAGATCGCATCCTAGATTCAGCAAGAACCGCAACTCCAATCCAGCCCGGGAATACCCACGAGCACTCCCTATGACACGCGGTCAGCGTCAGCCCAGTACTCCCCTTAAGAGTACCTAGATCACCAGTAGAGATCTTCTCTAGAAGACAAACTTCAACAAAGATGTGTTCTTGGGTTAAAAAATAATTCACATAAACAATTAAGATCTTGTGAATTGAAAAGAAAAGGGATTAAGTGAGAAGACAAAGTATTCTGCCAAAGAAGTTTTGTCTACTGAAAATTCGCAGGTCTTCTGAACAAAAACGAAGTTGGACAAACCAAATTATAGAAAATCTAAGGTGGCATCTCGCTCGAATGAAACCAGAATCTCGCTAGAACGGAGACATGTGTCGTTTGAACGACACTTCGTGCGAGATCACATGTCGCTCGAATGACTATGCATTTCGCTCGAACGAGATTAAATAAAAAATAATTTTTTATTTTCCCAGAAAATATTCCGCCTCAAAACTTTAAAAAAAACTTTTGACGAAAAACTCTGCTACAACACTTAGAAAATATATTGTAAAAAATATTCTAACACTCTAAGTGGACCGTAAAGGAATTAAAACACAACCTTTACCAAATTTATCTCGCAGAGGATTCAATGTTGAAGAACTTTGATACTCAGATCTGTCTTGATATTGGAATGATCTTGAATAATTCTTCGACGGTTGTAGCGGTATACGACATACTCAATTGCTAACGGACTATGTCCTTACACACACTCATACACTAAGGAAATTCTTGGATGTTGATCTGGAAATTCGTATTATGGCAAATTATGAGGAATATTTTACCTGTCTGGCAAACTTCGTGCCTGAGAAAGTGAACACTGAGGAAAAGAAAATCTTAAAGTTTATGGATGGGCTGAATTAGAGGATCAGACAACACTTACTGGGCAACTCAGCATTGAAGAAGTACACTGATGTCGTTAATGCCACATTATTACACTGTCAGGATCACCGCTTCCATGTGAAGGGGATCAAATGATTAGAGGAACCCAACCAGTCAAGCAGGTCTGGTGGTAATAGTGCTAGTGAGGCACCACAACAGCAGACTGGTAGGCAGCAGGAGAGAAATTCCCAGCTAGGGGATTCGGCTAAACGATTTTGTTCAAAGGGTTTCAGGACATATTTCAGCGGGTTGAGGTAGGGTCAACAAGGCCAACATCCTCAGGAGCAACAACTTGTTCCCCAGGGCCAATAAGGTCAAGGGAACAATGGGGGTGGCCACCAAGGCCAACGACCAGGACAACCCCGACACGGTCGACAGGGCCAGAGGCAAGGAGATTTTATAGGTCATTGATTTCAGTATGGAGAGATAGGTCAAGGAAGAAAGATTACCCGTAGTAAGGTAGGGGTAGCAGCAGGGTGCTAGCAGTGGTAGTTACCACCTGCAGCACCAGCTCCGACAGTCCCACAGCAGCAGGGACATATATAATATAGGAGTGTTTATAAAGTCCAGAATGCGATGATGCCACAAGCTCCGCACGTGCCACCTGCAGTTGAGGGTACGTTTCCTATCCATGGACATATGTGTCGGGTGTTAGTTGATATGGGAGCATCACATTCTTTTATAGCTACTAGATTTGCACACACAATCGGTTCATTAGAGACAGTCGATAGCATTATTATGTGTATAGATTCACCTTTGTGTAGTAGGTCCCTTATTCACTCCATATGTAGAGGGGTGGGGATAGATGTCGGGAGAATGTGTTTTATAGCCGACTTACTTATTTTAGGCATGATTGGTATGACGTCATTCTGGGTATGGAATGGTTGGCAGGATATCGGTCAATGGTGAATTATTTTGGGAAAACCATTGTGTTTGCCATTCTAGTACAGGTGATATTTTAGGTGGTGATGCCTCTTCCCGAGGGAGGATCGAGCATGCACATATATTATATTAGGAGGAGACCTCGTGGGATGTGGTTATATCTTTAGACTATATTCTAGTGGTTAGGGAGTTTATGGAACACTACAGGAGATATCGGGTTTACCGTCGAGTCGAGAGATAGAGTTTGTTATCGATTTAGCTCCTGGGATTATACCAATTGTACGACTGTCGTATCGAATGGACCCTTCAGAGATATGATAGTTGAGGGATCGGATTCATCAGCGCCTAGGACAGGGATTTGTTTAGCGAAGTACATCGTCGTTGGGAACTTCAATATTGTTTAAGAAGAAGGATGGTTCGCTCAGATTATGTATTGATTACAGAGAGTTGAATAAGGTCACAATTCAGAATAAATAATCGTTGCCTCGAATTGATAACTTATTTAACCAGTTGAGAGGAGCAGCATATTCTCCAAGACTGATTTGAGATTGGGGTATTACCAGTCGCGCATTAGGGAGCAGTATATCCCTAAAAGTGCATTATTAATGCCGTATGGGTCGTATTAGTTCAGGGTTATGCCGTTTGGGCTAACCAATGCTCCAATAGTATTCATGGATCTCATAAATAGGGCGTTAAGAGATTTTCTTGACCAGTTCATGATCGTGTTCATAGTTGATATACTGAGGGCGAGCACGTGAGCATTTGTGTTTGATCCTACAGACATTACGGTACCATTCGAGAAATGTGGATTCTGGCTACATGAGGTGCAGTTCTTGGGTCCTATAGTGTCTGACAGAGGCATTTTAGTGGACCCGAGTAAGGTCGTCGCATTGAGGGAGTGAGGATAACCCACAACACTCGCAAAGATCCATAGTTTCTTAAGGTTAGCATGATATTATCACTGGTTCATTAAGGGGTTTCCAAAGATTGCGGGTCCATTAACCACTTTAACTGCAAAGGGGTGTCATTTGTGTGGGATGATTATTGTCAGTTAGCTTTCAATGAGCTAAAGGGAAAGTTAACTTCAACACGTGTGCTCGTACTGCCTAGGAGAGGAGTGGAGTACCTTATATGTACCGATGCGTCCTTACAAGGACTTAAGGGTGTGCTACAGCAGGAGGATCGAGTTATATCGCAAGCTTAAGCCCCATGAGAGGAATTACCTCACACATGATTTGGAATTAGTTGCAGTAGTTTTTGCTTACGTATTTGGAGGCACTATCTCCTGGGGGAGAAGTTTAGTTTGTTCACGAATCATAAGTTACTGCAGTATTTTTTCACTCACAAGGATCTCAATATGTGACAGCATAAATGGTTAGAATTCATGAAAGACTATCAATTTAATATTCAGTACCACTCGGAGAAGGCTAACGTGGTGGCAAATGCGTTGAGTCGATGGCCCATGGGGGCGTTAACGACAGTCTGGAAAGTTAAGTGGAATGAGCTTAGCCAAAATGACAGAGTTGTCAGGGCATGTATGGCGGTGTTGATTATCACACCCGAGATTGTGATGCATGTATTGAAGGAACAGGTCGGGGACCAATTTTGCCATATTAGGGTTCAATAGTTATTGCCAGAGGGGGCGGAGTCTTAATCGATCAGTTCTGAGGGAGGCTTACGCTTCAGTGGAAGAAGATTTATAATCCCAAACGATGGGGATTTAGGACATGTTATTATGACAGTCCCACGGGTCAATATTTGCAGTACATCCCGGTGGGGATAAGATGTACCAAGATATGCACAAACAGTATTGGTGGGAAGGTATAAAGCGGGACATATCTGAGTTTGTCTCAAAGTGTGCCACATGTCAGTTAGTAAAGGTATACCACTAGAGTCCAATCGAGATGTTACGGCCGTTAGAGATTCCGGTGTAGAAGTGGGAGAGTATATCAATGGATTTTATCATGAGGCTATCGACATCAGAGAGGGGTCAGGATTCCATATGGTCATGGTAGATCATTTGATCAAGGTAGCCCACTTTTTTCTAGTACGAAAGGACTATACGATGGCACATTATGCCCAACTCTTTATAGCCGAGATAATGAGGCTGCACGGGGTACCAATTTATATTGTGACCGACCGGGATAAGATCATTGTGTCCTACTTTTGGCAGAGTTTCCAGGAGGCGATGGGGATTGAGTTGCAATTGAGTACGGTTTATCATCCCCATATCTATGGGAAGACTGGGCGGGTTAATCAAATGTTGGATGATATTCTTAGGATGTGTATACGTGATTTTAGGGGAGGTTGGGAGAATTACCTTCCACTGGTGGAGTTTGCGTATAATAATTCTTACCAGTTTACTATCGGTATGGCGCCTTATGAGGCATTATATGTCTGACCTTATTGTTCGTCTGCATGTTGGCTAGAGGTGGGGGACAATAAGCACCTTGGACTAGAGATAATCCAGGATCCTTATGCCAAGATCGAGCTTATTTGGGGTTGCATACGAATTACTCGGGATAGGCTAAAGATTTATGAAGATGCGGGTAGAAGACATGTAGAGCTGGATGTGGGTGACCAAGTATTGTTGCGGGTGTCTCCTATAAAAGGAGTTATGGGGTTTCCAAAGAAGTAAAAACTAGCACTGAGGTATCTAGCGCCTTTCCCGATCATCGAGAGGATAGGCCCGAAGGCATATAGGCTCGCCATGCCGGAGCATCCAGTGTATTTATGACGTGTTTCATGCGTCGCCGTTAATAAAGTATCAGAGGAGTGAGATGGCATATTGGCACATTCCACAAGAGGAGATAGATTTGTAGTCTGACATCTCATATGAGGAGAAATCGATTTCTATTTTGGATCATATTGAGCATAAGCTACAGTCTAAGGTGGTGCCCTTAGTTCGTGTTCAGTGGGAGCATCACAATGCCGACGAGTCGACGTGGGAGCGGGAGTATGATATGCGAGGGAAATATCTCGGGCTTTATATATACCAGGTATGCCCAAATTTTGGGAACGAAAATCCTTTGTAAGGGGGGAAGTATGTAACACCTCGTAATTTTGAGTATTTATATTTTAACATTTAAATTACACGTGTACACATAATTTAAATAAATTGAGAAATAATGGGAAAAAATAAATATTAATTAGCGAGAAATGGATTAATATTTATGTGATTATATATTTACTAGTGAGATAAAGTAAATAACATAATTTCAAACGGTATTACGTCGTATGTAGGTAAAAACGACGGGATTTGACGGTATCTCAACTGGGATACACGTGTGGGGTTTTATTAGGTTGAGATGGAATATTTATGATGGGTGACTCGAAAGATGATTTCAAGTG
Source organism: Sambucus nigra (assembly GCA_949130495.1). NCBI lineage: Eukaryota > Viridiplantae > Streptophyta > Magnoliopsida > Dipsacales > Adoxaceae > Sambucus > Sambucus nigra. Next base: position 657,495,005 of record OX422209.1, on the reverse strand, counting down.
CACGAATGATCCATAATAGGTCGAAGCAATCAAAATTAAGTACCTAAGGTAATTATTGAGCTCCGATGACTTTTTAAACTAGTCAGGACCCATACATTATCATTTTAACCTAATTTCATGTTAAGGGTTATAAAATGAAAGGATGAGTGATATTGGATAGCCACTTTGTTATTACAAAAGCCTAAGAGAGAAATAAGGTAGAAAAGAGAAGGAATATCAAAGGGGAAGCTCTAGAGGAAGCCAAGTGGGAGGATTTTGAGGATCTTTCTGGGCTAGGATTATCGCACAACAAGGCAATTCACACTCTACAAATTCAGACTCTACAATCCTATTAAGGCAAGTGGTTAACTTGCTTAATATTTTATACATGTATATGCCTCCATATTATAGTTGGTGACAAATATGTTTTGGGTGGGATTCGTATGAAAAATGGGTTTGGGAACATGGTTTCATAGGATTTGAATGAGGACAATATAATATGAAATGTAATAATAGGAATCTATGTAGAAAGATATAGTCTTGAATGAAAAAAATTAGAAATTGTGAATTGTTGTGATCTTATTGAGAAACCATACGATTCTTGATTAGAGCTATGAATCCCATGAAATTGATGATGTGTAAATGAATTGAAATATGAAAAGTGATTAAATTCATATTTATGATTGATGGAAGATTGGATAATTGAGTTATGTTAGATTTACATAATGAATTGGATGATGAAAATACATGAAATCTTGTTTTGGTAACAAGAATAGGGCAACTGCCCAGAATCAAATCGATTAGACCCTCATAGGTTAATCGATTCGGGGCCTAAAAGGCGAATCGATTCGGACCTGTTCTGGGGAATAGTTTGGGTTGATTAAATTAATTCGGAATCGTTTGGAATTTTTTTTATTATAGAGGGTCCATAAATACATGTTGAGATTTTTGGAAGTTATATAACCTTGAGTAATTGAAACTAAATTTGAGAGGTGAAATTTAGGTGTTTGGGATGAATGACTCGCGAGAATAAATTAACGAAATTGAATTAGAAATTCGATTGAAGTTAAATACAGGTTAATGGAGAAGGTCTTAGTATCCGAAAGTATTATAATAGTTATGATTTACTTAAATAAGGAATTATTTAATATTCGGGGGTCAGGATTATACTTGAAGAATATGGGCTAGTGCTATGGGGAATATGCAAGGTTAGTCGGGTTTATATATATATATATATATATACGGGTATAGAAATAGTATATATATGCATTATTATATATGTATGTATGATATATATTTGAAACATACCTACTCTAGTGGGATGCTATCAGTGGAGGTTGCACGTAGAGGGCGATCTACCTTGGCAAATCCCAATAGGTGTAGTGTCCTCATATGTCTGTGCACGACCAACCTATGTGACTTTGGAGTATAACTGGAGTAATGTGGTATGGTTATGACCAACTTACTCAAGACTATGATCGCCTCCGATTTAAGTTTACGCTTTGGGTGCGGTGGTGTGTTTTCGACCCGATGGCCCAGGTTGAGGTGTATATCCCTGGTGCCTGATAACATATTAGAGATTTGTATCTAGCGAGGTAATGCTCGGACGGATTGCGGTTATACGTATATAGCGAATGATATATGTGTATGTATACTTTATGTGATATGAAAATACCAATATATGGGTGAAGAAAAATATATACGGGCATAAGACACTAAGGTGTGAATATTGAGTTAATAACTAGCGAAAGTTATGTGTAATGAATTGATAAATTATAATTGAGAAATATAATTACAAAGTGGATGTAAAAGCTAATTGAGAATTAATATACACATGACATAGAGTAGTGTATGGAACTAAGGTTTACATTGAGACTAGTTAGGCAGGGTGGCATAACGAGGGTATTAGAATGCATACGTTGGTGCGTACCATAGATGAGGGGTGAGGATTATCTCATGGGAGTGTGACACCAGTTTAAATATGGAAGAGCTACATATTTATTGTTCCAATTTAACTACTTGAAAAATATTTTCAAAAGGATTTGGGCTCTGACCCGTATCAAAATATTTTCAAAACTTTTACGTATCCAGTTATAGGGACGCCAGACATGAGTATTCTTTCCAGGTTATCGGAGTTGTAGTAACAGTAGAGTGTTGCAGGAAATTCTTTAGTCACTTCTATATTTGAGACTCTAGATAAGACTTATTCAGTTATTACTCAGGCATGTCACCCATTGGCATACTTTTATTTCAACTTATTTAGTTTAGTGTGATGAATACTTGTATTGGATTTTATAGCGATAGTTTATTCAGTTATTTGGACTTTATTTTATTCCAGCAATCAGTTTAATAATGGTGACTATGTATTTCATTATTTATCTGGAATGGTTTATGGTAAATGAATTTATTTACGGCAATTTAATTAAGGTTTAAAATTTGACACCAGTCCTTATTAATAGGTTATTAGTATTTAATTGGATTTTCGGCAATGATGCTAAGAATGAGCCAAATGAGATTACGATTTTATTTTAGTAGAGGGATGGCCACATATTATTTTAATAAGAGGGGTATCACAAAAATTTCTAGATCTTTCACAGGAAGGTCGGACAGTGGCCGAGTATGATGAGAAATTTACCCGCCTGGTGAACTTTGTGCTAGACGAGGTGAATACGGATGAGAAGAAGGTGTTGAAATTCATAAATGGACTTACATGGAGGATCCGGTAGAATCTTCGAGGTAATTCGGCGTTGAAGACTTATGTTGATGTTGTCAATGTCGCACTCTTACACTGCCAAGATCACCGCTTCCACCTAAAGGAAGAGAAGGAGTTGGGGAGTCTAGTCAGCAGGGCAAGATCGGAGGTAGCAGTGCCAATGGGGCACCATAACAGCAGCAGGGTAGATAGCATGAGCGGGATGCCCGATTAAGCGATCTGAGTATAAGATTTAGGTCAAGAGAATTTTGACTAGGAGACAGTGAGTTCGGGCAGGGCCATCAAGGCTGGTGTTTTTCAGGGCTAGGAGGGCTAAGGGAATAATGGGGGTGGCCATCGGCCATGAGTCCACCAGATCCAGAGACTAGGGTAGACTCGATATGGCCAGTAGGGCCAAAGATAGGGGGATTTCACGAGTAGGTGCTTCGTATGTGGGGAATAGGGCCACATGCAGTGGGCTTGTCCGAATAGGGCCCGAGGAAAGTAGTAGTGTGCCCAATTGGGCTACAAGTGCCATTACTGCCTATAACAACACCAAATCCAATGGTCTAACTGTAGTAAGGACGGTTGCAATACGGGTATGTGTATAACATCCAGAATGTTTGGTGCCGCCAGTCATAAAAGATATATTTCCTATCCAAGAGCATATAGGTCAAGTTTATTTGATACGGGGGCGTCACATTCATTTATTACTACTAGATTTGCACGAGCGGTTGGTTTATTAAATACAACCAATAGTATTGTTATGTGTGTTAATTCACCGTCGGGTAGTGGGCCCCTTGTCCATTCAATTTGTAAAGGAGTGAATATAGGTATAGGGAGACTGTGTTTGGCCGTCAATTTACTTGTATTAAATATAATAGGGTATAGTGTCATTCTTAGTATGGATTGATTGGCATATTATAGAGCCATGATTGACAATTTAGTAGGCCTATCGTATTCACCATACCCGATCAAGAGATGTTTTTAGTGGAGATGCCTCTTCCCAAGGGAGGGTCGAGCACACACCTCTATTATATTGAGGAGGAAACCTTGCAAGGAATTATCATCTCGTTAGATTTGATCCCAGTGGTGAGGGGCCTTGTTGATGTTCTCCAAGAGATATCGAATTTACCGCCGAGCCGAGAGATTGAGTTCGTTATTGATTTAACACCAGGGACTAGGCCGATAGCATATGTGCCTTATTATATGGCTCCAGTGGAGATATGAAAGATGGGGGATCAAATTCAATATCTCTTTGGGAAGGTCTTTATTCGTAGTTGTACATTGTTGTGGGGTGCTCATGCGTTATTTTCAAAGAAGAATGATGGATTGCAAAGACTGTGTATTGACAATAGGGGGTTGAACAAGGTCACGATCCGGAACAAATATCTGTTGCCCTGTATAAATAACATGTTCGACCAATTGAGAGGAGCATCCTCCTCGAAGATTAACTTGAGGTTGGGGTACTATCACTTATGCATTAGGGAGCAGGATTTTCCTAAGACCGCATTCCAAACGAGGTATGGGTCGTACGAGTTCAAGGTTATGCCGATTGGGCTAACCAATGCAACAGCACTATTTATGGATCTTATGAACAAGGTTTCAGAGATTTCTTGGACCAGTTCATCATTGTCTTCATAGACGACATTTTGATCTATTCTTGAATAAAGGGCGAGAACGCAGAGCACTTACATATGGTTCTTTAGACTTTGCGAGACCATCGAACGCCAAATTCTAGAAATGTGGGTTCTGGTTACAAGAGGTGCATTTCTTGGGCCACATTATATCAGATAGGGGTATTTTAGTGGACCCAAGTAAGGTAGAAGCGGTGAGGAAGTGGGAGTCAGCCTACAATACTGACGAAGATTAATAACTTCCAGGGTTTAATTAGTTACTACCATCGTTTCATAAAAGATTTTCGAAGATTGTTGGCCTGTTGACATCCTGACTCGCAAGGGAGTGCCATTTGTTTGGAATGATCAGTGTCAGTTAGCTTTTGATGAGCTAAAGGACAAATTAACTTCGGTATCGGTGCTCGCACTACCTAGGGGAGGAGTGGAGTACTTTATTTTTACAAATGCGTCCTTACAAGGACTTGGGGCATATTGCACTAAGAGGATCGAGCTATATATCTTATGTATCTTGAAATCTTCAGCCCTAGTAGAGGAACTACCCCACACATTATTTGGAGCTTGCAGTGGTGGTTTTTGCCTTGAGAATATGGAGGCACTATCTATCGAAAGAAAAGTTCAGTCTATTCACAGATCACAAGTCACTACAATATTTGTTCACACAAAAAGATATTAATATGAGGCAATATAGGTGGCCCAAATTCATGAAAAACTACTAGTTCGACATCTAGTATCATACCAGGAAGGCTAACATGGTGGAAGACGTGTTGAGCCAAAGGCCTACGGGGGAGTTAGCAGAGGTTTGGAAGGCGAAATGGAGTGAGCTTTGGCAGGATGATTCAGTGGCCAGGGCATGTATGGCAGTTTTGACTATCACACACGAGATCATCATGACGATCGTGAAGGTGCGGCCAGGGATCTGTTTTATCAGGATAGAGTGCGCCAACTGCTAAAAGAAGGAGCAAACTCTTACTCGGTCAGTTCAGATTAAGGCTTATATTTTAATGGGAGATTGATAGTCCCAAAGGATGGGGACCTACAATATGAAATGACGATAGAGTTTCATGGGTTGCGATTTTCGATACATCCCATAGGGGACAAGATGTACTAGGACATGAGAAGACAATATTAATGTGCTGGGATGAAGTGGGAAACTGCTGAGTTTGTCTCAAAATGTACAACTTATTAGGTGGTGAAGGTAGACTATTAGAGACTAGCTGGGATTCTACAGCCATTAGAGATTCCAGTGTGAAAATGGAGAGCATTTCAATGGACTTCATCACCGGGCTATCGATGTCGCAGAGGGGTCACGATTCCATATGGGTCATTATGGATCATCTGATCGAGGTGGCCCACTACTTGCCAGTTCAAACTGATTATACGACAGGACAGTATGCCCAGTTATTTATAGCAAAGATAGTGAGGTTGCATGGGGTGCCAATTAATATTGTGTCCCACCGAGATAAGATATTTGTGTCCCATTTTTAACAGATTTTTCAGGAGGCTATGGGGACTAAGTTTTCGTTGAGTACAGCTTATCACTCCTAGATAGATGGTCAAAGTGAGCGAGTTAATCAGATGCTGGAGGATATACATACTAGACTTCAAGGGAGGTTGGGAGTTTTACCTTCCACTGATAGAGTTTGCATATAATAACTCGTACTAGTCACAATAGGCGTGGAGCCTTTTGAGGCATTGTATGAAAGAACTTATCGTTCATCTGCTTGCTGGTTAGAAGTGGGGGATAATAAGTTTCCTGAATCGAAGATGATTGAGGATACTTCTGCAAAGATTGAGTTGATTCGGGGCCATATACGAATTTCTCAAGACAGACAGAAGAGTTATGCAGACGCGGATCAAAGACACTTAGAGTGTGAGGTGGGGAACCAGTTATTGTTATGGATGTCTCCCATGAAAGAAGTTATGCAGTTTGGGAAGAAGGGAAAGTTGGCACGAATGGTTACAATTGGGTTTTAGGGGCTTTTAGACTGAGGGGGAGTCGTATAAGGGTATACGGGTCATTTTACGTAAGGGAGTTTTGTAATACCCCGTATTTTCTGTGATATTTATTTTTGGAATTAATTAAATTAAATGCGTATTAATTGGTAATTAATCTGGGTTAAAATGCTAGCGAGATGCGAGTTGGTATTTGATTATATGTGCTTATGATTATATAAGAATCTGGAATTATGAAATTTGTCGTGAGATTTATATACGGCAATTTGGGAAATTTGTTGAGACGCGTGTGACCGCCACGTCATGGTGTATTATTTTAATTATAAAAGTGATTTTTATTTCTATTATCCGTATGGTTGTTTTGAGTGCGCCAACGCGTCCGGAAGGGTCGAGATAGTCAGAAAACACTAGCTGGGGGTTTAGTTTGGGTCCCGGGGTATTTTTAGGCCATACCGGCAACATATAGGGGTAGTTTGGTAATTTTGCATTTTTGAGAATTAAAAGTGACGAAAATTGGTTAATTACATCTGATGTGGATTTGACCCACTAAGCCACTAACCAACCCATGATAACCCAATAGCCTACGTAGGTTATTAGAAGTTAGGTTTCTAAGTTTTTCCAAAAATAAACCCTAGCCACCATAGCCATTGGAGAAGAAGAGCTTGTTGAGAGAGAGAGAGAAGGAATTCTGCAGAAAAACTCCACCAAATCAACATCAAATTCAGAGACACTCAAGGCAAGTGGTTTATTATCATTTAATTTCAGAGAATGTTCTTTCCATGTGTAGGAATTTAATAAAATTAATTTGTTCTTGGTGAATTTGAAAACCAATGTATTTTGGAGTTTAGAACTTGAAATCTTGAGGAGAATTGCATGTAGAATGGTAGGTAAATGATTATACTGATGATATTAGTTATTGGATGAAATTTAAAACGGATTTAATTGGATAAATTAAGGATCTAAAAGTTTTAGGGTTCATGTTCTTGAGAAAAATGGGGGAAAGTGTAGAGACTTGTGATTTAATGATGTTTAGGACGAATTAATTCCTTAAAACATGTTAGGAGATGACTTTAATATGTTTAGGATGAATTAGAGACCCTAAAACGTTGCTGGGATGAACTTTGGAAGAGGTTTGAGGTGTTAACATGGATGAAAAACGAGATTGGAGAAAATCTGGGCCGAAACTGGTCCCTCGTTAGAAGACCTCTCCAGGTCGTTCGAACGAGCTTCTAACGAGTTGACCAGTCGCTTCTAACGAAAGGGGATTTCGTTCGATAACTTCGTTCGAACGAGATCTCGTTAGAAGGTACAGTTCGTTCGAACGAACTGGAATCTCGTTCGAACAGCCTCGTTCGAACGAGACTTCTAACGAGCTGGTAGTTTAGGCCTTTTTGGCCTGTTTTGATTTTGGGAGTCCCGTAAACTTGTTCGAGGATAGAGATAGCATTCCTTTGATGGTATATTGATAGATTTGGGACATTTGGATTATTATGGGGAGTAAATTATATACGAGTGATTTAGATAATGGTTATATGGGATTGAGACGTGAGTGTTTACCACGATGTGAGAATAAATTATGGCGCGTGTAAATACGGACCGGGATTATATAACTTGTTAAGTTGGTACGAGAATGCGATATGTACCAATATATTATAGTGATTACTAAGATGCGTGTTTACTTAGTATTGGTATATGAATTGTGTGTATGACATACCTACCATACTTGCTATCACGGGAGGTTTGCGTTCGCTTAGGGCCCTCTAATACTTGTGTTGCCCGGATTTAGACTGGTTACCTCGATGAACATAGGTCAGAGAAAGACTTATTGGGATGTTAATAAGTTCGCTGATCGTGGGAGCGTAGGTATGTGCGTGACCCATGTGATGTGACTGTGTTCGCCTCCACTATTTGTGATGTTGTTATCTGTGAACTATTCCTGAGAGATTCGGAATATGTGATCCTTATGTACGTGATGTACCGGGATGGATAGCAGAGTATGTGTGCACCGCAGCTTAGTCTCGGGGTGCTTATATTGTATATTTATGATGTGAATAATATACACTTAATAAATTGGGAACTTTCTTATGGTGTTGTGTGTATAACTATGGAATAACAAAAAGGGTTGATCTTTAATGAGTTGCATTACTTTTATATGAGAACCTGAATTTACGTTAGGCCCCTATTTAATTGTGATCGTTAGTATGTTAATGGGAACCGAGTAATAAGGGTAGAACCTATGGCAGTCTAGCTAGATATGATGTCACTTAGCTAGTAGTTAGATGGGTACTTACGTTAGGGGTGCACAGTTAGACGAGAGGTGAGAATTTCATGTGAGTGCACGTCCTAACATGTACTTTGCATTTAATGTTTTAAATGTTTTTAAAGCACTTGCAGGTTTTTAAAAATATCTCCACATTCGGGCTCTGACCCGTTTGCTTTCAAATCTATTTTTTTGTAAAACCATTTTAGGTGCCCAGCCACAAGGACACCATGCGTAGGATACTCATTCAGGTGACGAGCTGTAGCTGTTTGTGGAAGCTACAGGGATTTGCTTTTAGACGCTTCTATCATTTGGATTCCATATTCAGTATTCTTCAGTTTTAGGGCATGTTGCCCAGTTCCATTAGAGTTACTTTTCCATTACAGTTTTCAGACTTTGGCATGTATTAATTCAGTATTTCGTTACTTATTTCAGTTGTGGGATTGTTGTGAGGAGTTTTTCCTCCAGACTCTATTTACATTATGTGATGGTTATTCTATTTACTTCATTATGGTGAATGGTGTTATTATTTTTTATTACACTTGTTGCATGTTAATCAGACTTTAATTAAAATTTGGCACTTAATTTTTAAATACTAGGTGGTTAGTAATAATAAAAATGTTTTCGACAGTGATGCTATTAACTGAGCCCAACTTGGCATTTTGAATTAATTTAATAAAGGAGTAGCTACCCGGTATTTAATTAGTCGGGGTGTCACAGGTGGTATCAGAGCATCAGGTTCTAGTGTCCTTTAGGATCTGTACGGCTATTATGTTTCCGCTAAGTTTCTTTGATATAGAGCCCTATATATTAGGACTGTTGTACTCTTGTTCTGTATGCTTCGTTCTTCAGCTATTTTAAGTTTATAACTGTGAACTTATAAACTTCATTCTTATTTTAGATGCCTCCACGACGTGCACGATGAGTTCCCAGGGATGCAACACCCGAACCCCAGCCCGCTCCAGTTCAAGGCATGATGAACGCCGCTGAGGTTGCAGCCATTGTAGCCCAAGCGGTAAATGCCGCGATTGCCGTAGTTCAGCAGGCACCACCTCAGGCGCCGGTTGTTGCGCCAGTACAAGCAAATGCATTCTCGTCTGCTTGGGAACGTGTACGTGACGCTTTTCAGAAAGCGCATCCGCCAGAGTTTGCAGGTAGCTCAGATGTGGTAGTCTCGAGCCAGTGGAGGAAATATTTGCAGAGGCACTTGAGGATGTATGAGTGCACGGACGTTCAGAAGCAGGTGCTAGCTACTTTCAAGCTAGTTGGATCTGCACTGCAGTGGTGGGAGTCTATTATCACCATGGAGGAGAGGGATACTCTCACTATTCAGGACTTTTGGGTGCGGTTTGACCGCAAGTACTTTCCGTCCGCTGTTCATACGAAAATGAGGAGGAAACTGATGAATCTGAGGCAAGAGGGTAAAACTGTGGCCGAGTATGAGGCCGAGTTCACAAATCTATTGAATATCGTTCCGGATGAGATACCAACAGAGAAGAAGAAGAAGATTGAGAAATTTACCGACGGGTTGACGTGGAGGATCCGTCAGCATCTGTTAGGGAACCTTTCGTTGGCCACGTATTCAGATGTGGTTAACGCTGCTTTGTTACACTGCCAGGATCATCGCTTTCATATGACTGAGGGCAAGAGATCGGGAGAGTCTAGCCATCAGGGCAGGACTGGAGGACATGGTGCCGGTGGGACACAATCTGTTCAGGGGCAGAGACAGGGTGAGCAGGGTTCCCAGCAGGGGGATCAGAAGAGGTTCAGATCAGGAAACTATAGACAGGGACAGGGAGGTTTCCGTCAGGGCCATCAGGGTCCAAACGGCCATCAGGGCCAACAGGGGCAGAATGGGCAGCAGTTTCAGCAGGGACAGCAGGGCCAAGGGAGGAACGGTAACGGCCACCAAGACCGGGGACCATAGGGGCAGAGAGGAGGGAACTTCCCAGGGAAGTGTTTTGTTTGTGGCAAGACTGGCCATAAACGACAGGATTGTCCTGATAGGGGCAGGGCCCCACAGCAGCAGCAGCAGGGTGCTCGCCAGGAGCCACAGAGGCCTATGTTTCTCGCCGCTCTCCCCGCACCGCCACAGATGGCAGCATTGCCACCCATTCCTGCAGTCCCAGTTTAGCAGGGGCAGCTACAGTATGGACGTGTCTACAACGTCCACCAGGCAGCAGTTCCATAGGCACCGCCCGCGATTGAGGGTACGTTTTCTATCCATGGCACTATGGGTCGGGTATTATTTGATACGGGGGCTACACATTGTTTTATAGCTACACATTTCGCGAAGGCTTTAGGGTTGTTAGCCACAGCGGAGAGCACAGTGACGTGTGTCGACTCACCATTGGGGAGTGGGTCACTTATATTCTTTATATGCCGGGGAGTGGGGGTATAGATTGGTAGTCTGGTATTACCTGCAGATATGTTGGTATTAGATATGCATGTTCACGATGTGATTATCGGTATGGATTGGCTCGCTGATTATAGGGCCATGATTGATTGCTTCAACGGGAGCATTATTTTTGCCATTCCGGGGCAAGAGATGTTTGTAGTGGCGATGCCTCGCCCAGAGGGAGGCTCGACCGCTCATTTGTATTACCTAGAGGAGGATACCTCTAAGGAGGTTGTGATTCCTTTAGATTCGATTCCAGTCGTCAGGGAGTATTCGGATGTGTTTCAGGAGATACCAGGCCTACCGCCCAGTCGAGAGATAGACTTTGTTATAGACCTATTGCCAGATACGAGGCCTATAGCACGCGCACCGTATCGTATGGCTCCGGCAGAGATGCGAGAGCTACGAGATCAGATAGAGCAGCTGTTAGGTCAGGGCTTTATTCGCAGGAGTACCTCACCTTGGGGCGCTCCAGTTTTGTTTGTGAAGAAGAGAGATGGTTCATTGAGATTGTACGTGGACTACCGAGAGTTGAATAAGGTCACGATACGAAATAAGTATCCGTTGCCTCGAATCGATGACTTATTCGACTAGTTGAGAGGAGATTCTTTCTTCTCGAAGATTGATTTGAGATCGGGATACCATCAGTTGCGTATCAGGGAAGAGGATGTCTCGAAGACTGCGTTCTTGTCGAGATATGGTTCTTATGAGTTTCGGGTTATGCCTTTTGGTTTGACCAACGCTCCAGTAGTGTTTATGGACTCAATGAACAGGGTGTTCAGGGATGTCCTAGATCAGTTTGTCATTATCTTCATCGACGATATTCTGGTTTACTCCCAGACAGAGGAGGAGCACGCCGAGCATTTCAGGCAAGTCTTGCAGACACTACGTCAGAACGAGCTGTATGCAAAATATGAGAAATGCGGGTTTTGGTTGAAGGAGGTCCAGTTTTTGGGACATATAATTTTCCGACCGGGGAATATCTGTTGATCCGGGGAAAGTATCAGCGGTGAGGGAGTGGGGACAGCCCACGACACCGACGGAGATTCGTAGTTTCTTGGGTCTAGCAGGATACTACAGGAGGTTCATTCGGGGTTTCTCGAAGATAGCGGGTCCTTTGACACATCTGACTCGTAAGGGTGTGCCATTTATCTGGAGTGATGCCTGTCAGTTGGCATTCGATGAGTTGAAGGATAAATTGACCTCAGCACCTGTGTTAGCATTGCCGAGACCGGGAGTTGAGTATTTGGTTTACACCGATGCGTCTTTGCAAGGACTTGGAGGTGTATTACAGCAGGAGAGACAGGCCATAGCTTATGCTTCCCGTAAGCTTAAGACTCATGAGAAGAATTACCCCACCCATGATTTGGAGTTGGCGGCAGTGGTATTTGCCCTACGGATTTGGAGGCACTATCTTTTGGGGGAGAAGTTCCAATTGTTCACGGACCACAAGTCCCTACAATACCTGTTCACTCAGAAGGAGTTGAACATGCGGCAAAGGAGGTGGCTTGAGTTTGTGAAAGACTACCAGTTCGACATCCAGTATCACCCGGGAAAGGCTAACGTGGTAGCAGACGCGTTGAGCCGTAGGCCAGCAGATGAGGTGGCAGAGGTGTGGAAGGCTAAGTGGAAGGAGTTGGGACACCAGGATGCAGTGGCCCGATCTTTCATGTCTGTGATGACCGTTACACCGCAGATTGTCATGAAGGTAGTACGGGCACAGGCTAACGACTCGTTCTGTCAGGAGCAGATAATTCTATTACTAGCAGAGGGAGCCGAGTCCTATACCGTCAGCTCAGACGGGGGATTACGCTTCAATGGGAGATTGGTAGTTCCGGAAGGGGAGAAATTGCGACACGAGGTGATGGCAGAGTCGCACGGCTCACGGTTCGCGGTACATCCAGGAGGGGACAAAATGTACCAAGACATGAGACGACAGTATTGGTGGAGCGGTATGAAGAGAGATATTGCTGAGTTTGTTTCGAAATGCGCCACTTGCCAACTAGTAAAAGTGGATCATCAGAGACCGACAGGACTTCTACAACCGTTGGAGGTTCCGGTGTGGATGTGGGAGAGCATATCCATGGATTTTATCACGGGGTTGCCTACGTCGCAGAGTGATCACGACTCCGTTTGGGTAATTGTGGACAGATTGTCCAAAGTCGCTCACTTTTTACCAGTAAGGACTGACTACACTACGGGACAGTATGCCCAGCTCTTTATTTCAGAGGTTGTGAGACTTCACGGTGTGCCCTTAAATATCGTGTCTGACAGAGACAAGATATTTATTTCGCGGTTTTGGGAGAGTTTTCAGGAGGCCATGGGCACGAAATTGCGGTTGAGTACGGCATATCATCCGCAGACCGATGGGCAGACAGAGCGCACAAATCAGATGTTGGAGGACGTGCTACGCATGTGCATTATTGACTTTGGGGGTGGATGGGAGCAGTACCTTCCACTGGTGGAGTTTTCTTACAACAACTCCTATCAGTTCACTATTGGCATGGCTCCGTTTGAGGCGTTGTACGGTAGGCCTTGTCGTTCCCCAGCATGTTGGTTAGAGGTGGGGGACAACAAACTATTTGGGCCGGAAGTGATTCAGGATACTTCGGCAAGGATTGAGTTGATTCGGAGTCGCATTCGGGTAGCTCAAGACAGGCAGAAGAGTTATGCTGATGCGAAGAGATTTTTCAGGGAGTTCCAAGTGGGGGACCAGGTTTTGCTCAGAGTATCTCCTATGAAGGGGATTATGCGTTTCGGGAAGAAGGGGAAGTTGGCACCGAGGTATGTGGGGCCGTTTCCTATTATTGAGCGGATCGGATCGGTTGCGTATAGACTTGGGTTACCGGAGCATTTGCATCGGATTCACGATGTGTTTCATATTTCCTCGCTAAGGAAATACCTTAGAGATAATTTAGCTCATTCTCACATTGCTGTGGAGGACATCGATCTCCAGCCGGATAGCTCCTACGAGGAGTCCACATGGGAGCGCGAGGATGAGATGCGCGAACGTTTTCCAGAGTTGTTTTTAGCAGGTACTTTCTAGTTTCGAATTTCGGGACGAAATTCAGTTATTAGGGGGGAAGTATGTAATACCCCGTATTTTCTGTGATATTTATTTTTGGGATTAATTAAATTAAATGCGTATTAATTGGTAATTAATCCGGGTTAAAATACTAGCGAGATGCGAGTTGGTATTTGATTATATGTGCTTATGATTATATAAGAATCTGGAATTATGAAATTTGTCGTGAGATTTATATACGGCAATTTGGGAATTTTGTTGAGACGCGTGTGACCGCCGCGTCATGGTGTATTATTTTAATTATAAAAGTGATTTTTATTTCTATTATCCGTATGGTCATTTTGAGTGCACCAACGCATTCGGAAGGGTCGAGATAGTCAGAAAACACTAGCTGGGGGTTTAGTTTGGGTCCCGGGGTATTTTTAGGCCATACCGGCAACATATAGGGGTAGTTTGGTAATTTTGCATTTTTGAGAATTAAAAGTGACGAAAATTGGTTAATTACATCTGATGTGGATTTGACCCACTAAGCCACTAACCAACCCATGATAACCCAATAGGCTACGTAGGTTATTAGAAGTTAGGTTTCTAAGTTTTTCCAAAAATAAACCCTAGCCACCATAGCCATTGGAGAAGAAGAGCTTGTTGAGAGAGAGAGAGAAGGACTTCTGCAGAAAAACTCCACCAAATCAACATCAAATTCAGAGACACTCAAGGCAAGTGGTTTATTATCATTTAATTTCAGAGAATGTTCTTTCCATGTGTAGGAATTTAATAAAATTAATTTGTTCTTGGTGAAATATGAAAACCCATGTATTTTGGAGTTTAGAACTTGAAATCTTGAGGAGAATTGCATGTAGAATGGTAGGTAAATGATTATACTGATGATATTAGTTATTGGATGAAATTTAAAACGGATTTAATTGGATAAATTAAGGATCTAAAAGTTTTAGGGTTCATGTTCTTGAGAAAAATTGGGGAAAGTGTAGAGACTTGTGATTTAATGATGTTTAGGACGAATTAATTCCTTAAAACATGTTAGGAGATGACTTTAATATGTTTAGGATGAATTAGAGACCCTAAAACGTTGTTGGGATGAACTTTGGAAGAGGTTTGAGGTGTTAACATGGATGAAAAACGAGATTGGAGAAAATCTGGGCCGAAACTGGTCCCTCGTTAGAAGACCTCTCCAGGTCGTTTGAACGAGCTTCTAACGAGTTGACCAGTCGCTTCTAATGAAAGGGGACTTCGTTCGATAACTTCGTTCGAACGAGATCTCGTTAGAAGGTACAGTTCGTTCGAACGAACTGGAATCTCGTTCGAACAGCCTCGTTCGAACGAGACTTCTAACGAGCTGGCAGTTTAGGCCTTTTTGGCCTGTTTTGATTTTGGGAGTCCCGTAAACTTGTTCGAGGATAGAGATAGCATTCCTTTAATGGTATGTTGATAGATTTGGGACATTTGGATTATTATGGGGATTAAATTATATACAAGTGATTTAGATAATGGTTATATGGGATTGAGACGTGAGTGTTTACCACGATGTGAGAATAAATTATGGCGCGTGTAAATACGGACCGGGATTATATAACTTGTTAAGTTGGTACGAGAATGCGATATGTACCAATATATTATAGTGATTACTAAGATGCGTGTTTACTTAGTATTGGTATATGAATTGTGTGTATGACATACCTACCATACTTGCTATCACGGGAGGTTTGCGTTCGCTTAGGGCCCTCTAATCCTTGTGTTGCCCGGATTTAGACTGGTTACCTCGATGAACATAGGTCAGAGAAAGACTTATTGGGATGTTAATAAGTCCGCTGATCGTGGGAGCGTAAGTATGTGCGTGACCCATGTGATGTGACTGTGTTCGCCTCAACGATTTGTGATGTTGTTATCTGTGAACTATTCCTCAGAGATTCGGAATATGTGATCCTTATGTACGTGATGTACCGGGATGGATAGTAGAGTATGTGTGCACCGCAGCTTAGTCTCGGGGTGCTTATATTGTATATTTATGATGCGAATAATATACACTTAATAAATTGGGAACTTTCTTATGGTGTTGTGTGTATAACTATGGAATAACAAAAAGGGTTGATCTTTAATGAGTTGCATTACTTTTATATGAGAACCTGAATTTACGTTAGGCCCCTATTTAATTGTGATCGTTAGTATGTTAATGGGAACCGAGTAATAAGGGTAGAACCTATGGCAGTCTAGCTAGATATGATGTCACTTAGCTAGTAGTTAGATGGGTACTTACGTTAGGGGTGCACAGTTAGACGAGAGGTGAGAATTTCATGTGAGTGCACGTCCTAACATGTACTTTGCATTTAATGTTTTAAATGTTTTTAAAGCACTTGCAGGTTTTTAAAAATATCTCCACATTCGGGCTCTGACCCGTTTGCTTTCAAATCTATTTTTTTGTAAAACCATTTTAGGTGCCCAGCCACAAGGACACCATGCGTAGGATACTCATTCAGGTGACGAGCTGTAGCTATTTGTGGAAGCTACAGGGATTTGCTTTTAGACGCTTCTATCATTTGGATTCCATATTCAGTATTCTTCAGTTTTAGGGCATGTTGCCCAGTTCCATTAGAGTTACTTTTCCATTACAGTTTTCAGACTTTGGCATGTATTAATTCAGTATTTCGTTACTTATTTCAGTTGTGGGATTGTTGTGAGGAGTTTTTCCTCCAGACTCTATTTACATTATGTGATGGTTATTCTATTTAGTTCATTATGGTGAATGGTGTTATTATTTTTTATTACACTTGTTGCATGTTAATCAGACTTTAATTAAAATTTGGCACTTACTTTTTAAATACTAGGTGGTTAGTAATAATAAAAATGTTTTCAACAGTGATGCTATTAACTGAGCCCAACTTGGCATTTTGAATTAATTTAATAAAGGAGTAGCTACCCGGTATTTAATTAGTCGGGGTGTCACAAGTTTTAGGTTAATATATAATCAAGGTGGATAGAGGGGGGTCATTATCCATCCACCCAAAGAGCTAGGATTTGAGAGAAAGTGAGAAAAGTGAAGAGAAAGGGAGAAAAGAAGAGGAAAAGAGGATCCAGGGAGGAAGACTAGTGTTTTCGAGTTGAAGATCATCATCATAAGAGGAGTTTCAAGAAGGGAGATCTCAGAAATCTCAATTTAAAAACAAGTATTTAACTTGCTTTAATATTCATATGTAGTTTAATTAGTTCACGCAATCTGGTGTAAAATAGTATATATTTTGGGTTGGGAAAACCATTTGAATCCGAGTTTTGAATAAACCAAATGTTAGGAGATGAATCTAATAATGACTTAAGGTTATACCCGATACAAACTAAGTAAGAAAGATAGGTTCTTGAATGATTTAAGAAGAAAAGATTGAATCTTCAAACTGTGATTTTTAATATTACATGAATCTTGATTTAAATTCGTTATTGGATCAATTGGATATTATTCGGGACAGTTTTTACATAGTAACTTGGTGGGTTATGTTTTTTGTTGGATTAAAGTTCATATATGGGATTTTGAGGAAGGTTAGGACCACCATGGATGAAGGGAGAAGGCAAAATCCCGCTAAAAGTTTATTCTGGCAGCCTAGCAAACCAAATCGATCTTTGGGACGAGCGAACAGGTTCGGTTCAGCCAGTGAACTAGTTCGGTTCTGCTAGTTGTTCTCCTTCGAATAAGATTGATCATCAAAACAGTAGGTTGATTGGATGGAGGACGTGGCCCTGGGTCGATAGGACCGGACTCGGTACAATTCGATTCGCCTGGAGGAGTTGGCATTCTCGTAGGATCCCAGGCTCAGCCTCTTGGGGTTCTCCAAGGCTTTCCTGTGATATTCCAACCTTTTATCCCTGTAAGGTGCCGAAGGGTATTGTGATACTCTCGATCCCTCTCTGCTTCTTGACACTCGTAGCTCCGGAGTGATAATATTTGGATTTAGCTACGTCGACCCAACCTGAAGGGTGTGTGTCAATTACTTGACACTCTCATGCATTACCTCCTGCCCTTTGGCCAGACTCACCAACAAACTGTACAGATCACCCACCCCAATGGGAGTGGGAGTGGGCGGTGTTGGTTGCTTTCAGGGTTTTCGCCATTCTCAAATGTTTCAAGGATGTTGTTTATCAAATGAACTCAAGTAGGAATCACAATGGCTAGTCGTGTTCCCACAGACAGTGCCAATTTGTTAACGTCCAAAAATGGAGATAACAAATAATAGATAAATTAATAAAAAGATAGGCAATAGTTGAGAATGGGGGTAAGAGACAATGAGAACAAGATAAATTATACGTTGTTCAGCCCATAAAGAAAACTTACATCCACGGAGTAGCAAGATTTAATTGCACTGTTATCGAGATTATAAGTAGGGTTACTTTTATAGCTCAATGAATGGGAATATGAGAGAGGATCCCCTTTCGGGTGGATTGGTTCCCTATTTATAGAGAATCTTGATGCAATTCAAGGAGCTGAATATGCTGAAGATGAACGTGGGGCATATCATACACGTGGGAGTAGAGCTAAATTTGCACAAGACCCTTTATCACTTTCTAGTGGTCCAATTATAAGACTTAGAGCCAAACATTTTAAGGAAGCACTTATTGGGCTAATCCAAGAGAATTAGCTGAATCTGAAAAGATGAAGACCAAGATGGGCCCAAATGATAATCAAGGCTTAGTCCATGTCATTCAAGCAATTTGGGGAGCTAATTAGCATGCAAAAATGTGACCATCATGTTCACACCATAAACGGGCATGAATTTATCTATTTTCAAAGTTAATAAATGCGGGATGAATCTAGTCTTGGCTGGTTATCTTTAAATACATTGAACTTAGTCATTTAGTCATATTTTGTGATTTTCCAAAAGTGGCCTAAAAAATGTGGAAACTTGTTTAATTTGACAATTGTGTTATTTAGTGTTGTATTTATTTCATTTCCTATTCTTGGAGGGTTGTTCCAAGTATAAATCGTGGCAGCTACGAATTTTGTAAGCCTCTTTTGACATAAACTAATATTATTGTGAGGTATCTTGTTCCTTTTGGTATTAAGAAAACTTTATGAATATATCAAGTTAATCTTGTGGCATTTAAACAACCAAACTTATCATCTTGACTCGTGAGAGATTCTTGGGTTTCTTGATGTGGCGTTTTAATCTTTCGTAGTTTTGGTTCTTATCTTGCTAGGTAATGGGTCAAGGCTCAACAAATTTTGTTTACACAGTCTTAGGGTTCTTTAACTATCATTGCTTTTGGGTTTCATCACAATTATTGGTGGGGTTCATATTATTTGGTATTAGATCTTATTTCTAAGGCAAGTTTGACTAATTTTTTTTTTCTCTTGTTTCCTCCTTCATAAAAAATGAAGACAAAAAAATAAGTTTCAGGAGGTGAGAAACAAGATTGAAACAAAAAAGTTGTATGCGTTCTTTTCTTTTCGTATTGCTAAAACCTTACAAACTGTGTGATTCATTCATTTTTTTTCTTTCTCCCGCAATCAAATTCCTACGCTTTGATGAGTTTTGGTTGCTTCTCAATCTGAATTATTGCTGGGTAATTTGAATTTGTTTATTGAGTTCGATTAAGAACTAAATAGGACACAAAATAGTGGAAAAGGGCAAGAGAGTGTGAGATCATAAGAGGGTAAAAGCCATTTTGAGTGAAAACACGAGTGTCAGTGAAACATGCGAGGAAGTGCTTGTGAGGTTTCTAATCTTATTTTACATATTCTAAACATGTCTAATGTTCAAGAAGAAGACATAACGAAAAAAATTCAACGACCAGCCGTTCTGAACCTTCAAATGCAAGTGTTGTTAGGGGAGATGAGGCGTATGTTGAGGGCTAAATTAGAACCTATACAGGAGAGGTTAGATAGGGTAGAAGCGGGAATGCCTAGGGGGAAGCAACAAGACATTCCCAATAGGCAACAAGGCGAACGTGTTACATGGGGGAATGTTGAGGACAAAGTAGAGTTGGAGGAGTTTGATGTGCCATATGTGAATCCGGGCAGGCTTGGGAGTGGTTATGAGAATAGAGATGTTAGGATGGCTAGCCATAGAAAAATCATAAATATTTAGATACTCTTTCTAACGGTCCCAACCATGCATGAATCGGACTTACGGTTCACGAGTTATGGCCAAAAACCTACTATTTCATGCTTATATACAGTACACCTCACCGGCCTATAGGAAGACTGGCCTTACTTCGTCAGCAAGTCAGGCCCACCTATCGGCATGTAGGTCTGGGACCCTGCTGGATGGTAGGTCCCTGGGAAGAAATATCCTTTCTTCTTTTAGGGTTTTCCTATATAAGAAAATCCTTACCTCATTTCCAAAGGACCTCGATTTTAATGCGTCGACTATTCTAATCATACCACACATCACTTTCATAATAATCTCTCATACATTACCTTACATCACTTTTCCCACATTTAACCACCACTCAACCACCATCATTCATACACAAAAAATCAGCCAAAAAAGTGTAATACCCTGTATTTTTGTGGCATTTATTTATTATTCATTAATTGAGAAATAAATTAATAAATGTGATTAATTCTTACTTGTGTGATTTGGTAATAATAAAATGCATAATTTAGATTGTAATTAAATTCGCATGTGATGTGATTTTGTGCCACGTCTTGTAAATAAGTAATTAGTGACATTAATTATATGATATTGGACCACGTGTGCTCGTAAAATAATGTTGTGTGTATATTTTATTTATGTCATGAGATATTACCATGTGTGGTGAGTGTCTACCATTTGGATTGGACTCTAGAGTGTCACGGAGGCATGTATATGTGTTTTTAGTAATTTGGATGGGGCGTATTGGGTAGGTATATCTTTGTGCTAAGTTTTGGACTAGTTTAGGTACTATTTGAGGCTCATTTATGTGACACCCCGCCTAATTAAATACCGGGCGATCACTCATTTATTAAATTAAATCAAGGTAAACAGTTGGTTCATTCTCAGCATCACTATCGATAAAAATAATATTTCCAATTTAACACCCTAAATAATTAAGCTAAGTGTCAAAACCATTTTTCATACAAACTTCCAATTTTTAATTAAAGAAAAGATTTATTTACACAAAACACAATTCTACAATATGGAACCACGCCACGAAGAACTAAAATAAAACCATACATTCGTCAATCGAATGTCAACATAATAAAACTAAACATCAAGAATCAACCTGAATAAATCCCGTAAAACAATACTGGAAAACTGAAATATAAAAATCCCAACAATAAATGAAATGATGAAAAAGGCGACACGTGCCCAATAAATGAGAGTAATAAGAGTGGAGTCAATAACAGAAGCCGTCTACTCAAGTGACCTGCAACTCCCACCTAAGCTGCAGCTCGTTCTTCTCAAAGGATCCTAAGCAAGACGCCCCTGTGGCTGGACACCTGAAAATATACATATATATACACAAGAGAGAGAGAAAAAGAAACGTGTCAGGGCCCAAAAGTGTGTTTGATTTTAAAATACGTTAAGCAAGTATTTAAATTGATACAGGCCAATGTAACTCATATTAGTTCGACACTCTCTTGAGGAATTCTCACCTCTCTTCTAACGTGCACGCCTATCGTACTAACCTTCCCAGAAATTTAGTTTATCTTAACTTACTCCTAAGTTTCCAAAACCGAACGATGACAATGTTTTAAAAAGGTTACTTTCAATATGTAGCACTTCTCTCATTTTAGCTTCATTAAATTATAAGCTTCTCAGTGTTTTCTCATACTTTCACAAAACAAGTATTTAATAATCTGAGTCAACAACCATGTTCTACTTATCGAATCACAATAGGCAGTTTAAAGTTTATAACCTCATATATATTACCCACTCGTATATAATATATATATATAACAGCACCCCAACTAAACTATGGTGCGGGCATACTCTGCTATCCAATCCCCGTATCGCTCACACAAAGGGAAATACAAGTTCGGAATCACTCTCGAACTGTATTAACATATACAAAACAACGTTGAGGCGAAGCATAGATTCCAAGAGGTCAGTACATACCCACACGTCTCTTAGGACCGTCCGACTATCAATCTGATAGCCCGTACCTAGGATCTCTATCTTCTAGGGTACGAATCAATATCCCCCATAAAGCAACACAGGATAAGATCGTCCCAGCGCGATAACCTCAGGGATAGCAAGTAGCGCGGGTACGTTTTTCACATGTATATAATATATGTACACACAATCATATAAATATACCCATTCATCATATTAATATAGGTTCCTCCCGTTACCCATAGTCACAACATTTTATCTTTAACTTCCCATTATTATGATTACGTCTAAGGTTTCGTCTCTAACCTTAATTCGAAGGGTTTCTCACTCATTATCTAATACTCATGGTTTATATCCTCACAAATCTGAAATTCAGTAAGTGACTTTATTTGATTCCAACGTAACTCCCTTACGTACCTCACCCTTAAGTTATAAATCTATCAACCTAAAGTAAATATCCCATAATTACCATACTTGTTGAAGATTAAAGGTCCTAGCATTTATCCATATACCCTACTGGTCCTCAATATATCCCAAATCCTTTTTATTTAGTATGTCCAAAGGTTATTTCACGATAAATTAATTCAACTAATTAAACAAGGGGAAAAAGAGTTTGCCAGGAGGGGTCGATCGATCGACGTCCGGGGCTCGATCGATCGAACCTTCGATCGATCGACGCTCTAGGTTCGATCGATAGATCAAACAGGTATTTCGATTTCTGCAGAAGTGCAGTTACGGGTTTGACTAATATTCTTCATTCAAATCCATAATTTCCAACACTAATCGTCCCAAAACTTATACTACAATCATGGTAATATATTTCCAGATGTTTCTAATGTTAAGCATGCATATAACCATCATTAAACATGATTAAACAACCTAAAATCTCATCTAATCATCAAGAACCCTAAGTTTTCTTAACTTTTGTTTTAATCAGTTTTCTCCAGAATTTCCTTCTAGCAAGTCATTACAAATTCGTGGGTTAATCATCTACTTCACATATTATTTCCAGAATATGGTTATAACGATTTCTACATGCATATCCCTATCAAAAATTTGGGGTTTTCTTCCATTGATTATACACCTAATCATTCCTACACTAATATGATTATTGCATCAACGAAAATACGCAAGTTAAACACTTGCCTGGGATTTCAGAGGTTTGCTTTCCTGCTGATATTGGTGTGGTTGCGTTCTCCTCCTCGCGATCTACGCGTTGGTGGTGACGGCGGTGAAATCGGTGGTGTTTTGGGCCTTGAATCACCTTGAGAGCTCTCTCCTCTCTTCTCCAATGGCCGTTCTAGGGTTCTGAATGTTCTAACCCTAAAAGGCTGACTTAAATGGCTGCTAAGGATGGCTGAAATTCGTGGGTTTAATTACCCTATTTTGTAAAATGACCAAAATGCCCTCCCGGGTCACTAATTAAACCTAAAAACATCCCGAGACCCAAACTAAACCCCCGGGTACACTTTTCTGACTATCTCGACCTTTCCGGACGCGTTGGCACACTCAAAACGACCATACGGACAACTTATAAAATATTCACTTTTTAATTAACATAATTAGTCCCGACGTGGCACGGGCACGTCCCGACTTAAATTTCCGAAATAGTCATTTAATTCACTTATGACATTCAATGTAACCAATATAATATATTACTATGCTCATTAGTAATATTCAACAAGTTTTCCCATAATTACTAACTCTAGTCACGTTAATAATTATAACATAATTAATTTCCGAATTTTTATTAAATAAATCCCCAAATTAAATATAGCATAAAAATACGGGGTATTACATACTGCCCCCCTAATAACGGAATTTCGTCCCGAAATTCGGAAAATAAGGCATACCTGGTAAAAACAACTCTGGATATCTCTCGCGCATATTTGCCTCACGCTCCCAAGTGGATTCCTCCACATTATGATGCTCCCACTGGACTCTTACAAGTGGAACTACTTTCGACCTCAATCGCCTCTCACTATAGTCTAGAATAGCCACTGGTCTCTCCTCGCAAGAGCTATCAGACTGTAAGTCTATCTCGTCTATCGCAATGTGAGTATGGGCCATATCATCCCGAAGATATCGTCTCAACGACGAGATGTGGAATACATCGTGGATGCGATGTAAATGTTCTGGCAATCCCAACCTGTATGCTACTGGCCCAATTCTCTCGATGATGGGAAATGGTCCTACGTACCTCGGAGCCAACTTCCCCTTCTTCCCGAACCTCATCACTCCTTTCATAGGAGATACACGCAACAACACTTGATCTCCCACATTAAACTCCCGGAAGAACCGTTTCGCATCGGCGTAGCTCTTCTGCCTGTCTTGGGCTACCCGAATACGACTCCTGATTATCTCAATCCTCGCGGAGGTCTCCTGAATCACTTCTGGCCCTAATAACTTGTTGTCCCCCACCTCGAGCCAACAAGTTGGAGAACGACAAGGCCTGTCGTACAAAGCCTCAAATGGAGCCATGCCAATCGTAAACTGATAGGAGTTATTATAAGCAAACTCTACCAGTGGAAGGTGTGGTTCCCAACCTCCTCCGAAATCGAGAACACACATGCGTAGCATATCTTCCAACATCTGATTAGTACGCTCTGTCTGTCCATCTGTCTGTGGGTGGTAAGCTGAACTCAGTCTCAACTCTGTACCCATAGCCTCTTAAAAGCTCTCCCAGAAACGTGACACAAAAATCTTGTCTCTATCTGACACAATATTCAGGGGCACCCCATGCAATCTGACAATCTCAGCGATGAATAACTGGGCATACTGACCCGTGGTATAATCTGTCCTCACTGGCAGAAAATGAGCCACCTTGGTCAAACGGTCTACAATCACCCAGATAGAATCGTGGCCCCGCTGTGATGTAGGCAACCCGGTAATGAAATCCATGGAAATACTTTCCCACTTCCATGCGGGTACTTCCAACGGCTGAAGTAATCCTGACGGTTTCTGGTGGTCCACCTTCACTAGCTGGCAAGTAGAACACTTGGACACAAATTCAGCGATGTCCTTCTTCATCCCACTCCACCAGTACTGTCGTCTCATGTCTTGGTACATCTTATCTCCTCCCGGATGTACTGCAAATCGGGACCCATGAGAATGAGTCATCACTGCATGACGTAGCTCCGCTCCTTCTGGAACCACTAATCTCCCATTAAACCGCAACCCTCCATCCGAACTAACAGAATAGGACTCAGCACCCTCGGCTAGAAGTCGTACAATCTGCTCGTGACAAAACGGGTCTGTGGTCTGTGCCTGTATCACCCTTGTAATAATCTCGGGTGTGACTGACATCACGGATATGAAAGAACGTGCTACTGCATCCTGGTGACCCAACTCCTTCCACTTTGCTTTCCAGATGTCCGCTACATCGTCAACCGGTCTACGGCTCAACGCATCAGCAACTATGTTGGCTTTCCCCGGATGATAGTGTATATCGAACTGGTAATCTTTCACAAACTCTAACCATCTGCGCTGACGCATATTCAGCTCTCGCTGAGTGAACAGGTACTGCAGTGACTTATGGTCTGTGAACAAACGGAATTTCTCGCCCAATAAATAGTGCCTCCAAATTCTCAATGCAAAGACGACCGCAGCTAACTCCAGGTCGTGGGTGGGGTAATTCTTCTCATGCGGCTTAAGCTTGCGGGAAGCAAAAGCTATAGCCTTCTCCTCTTGCTGAAGTACTCCCCCAAGTCCTCGTAAGGACGCATCTGTGTAAACCAGGTACTCCACACCCGACTTCGGTAAAGCAAGGACTGGTGCCGAAGTAAGCTTGTGCTTCAGCTCGTCAAAAGCCAACTGACAAGCGTCATCCCAGACATATGGTACCCCCTTGCGAGTCAGATTCGTCAATGGACCCGCTATTTTGGAGAATCCCCGAATGAACCTCCTGTAGTATCCGGCTAACCCCAAGAAACTACGCACTTTCGTCGGTGTCGTGGGCTGCCCCCACTCTCTCACCGCTGACACTTTGCTCGGGTCAACTGCTATCCCTTGTTCAGAAACAACATGGCCCAAGAATTGTACCTCTCGTAACCATAATCCACACTTCTCGTACTTAGCATACAACTGATGCTCTCGTAGAGTCTGAAGAACCTGCCTCAAGTGTTCGGCATGATCCTCCTCGGAGTGTGAATATGTCAAAATATCATCTATGAAGACGATGACGAACTGATCTAAGAACTCTCTGAATACTCGGTTCATCAAGTCCATGAAAATGGCTGGGGCATTTGTGAGTCCGAACGGCATCACCCTGAACTCATAGGACCCATATCTCGACAAGAAGGCAGTCTTTGAAACATCCTGCTCTCTAATTCGTAACTGATGGTACCCCGACCTCAGATCTATCTTCAAAAAGAAAGTTGCTCCCCTCAACTGGTCGAATAGATCATCGATTCGAGGCAACGGATACTTATTCCGTATCGTGACTTTATTCAACTCCCGGTAGTCCACGCACAATCTCAGTGAACCATCTCTCTTCTTTACAAATAAGACTGGAGCGCCCCAAGGTGAGGTACTCCTACGAATGAAGCCCTGTCCTAATAGCTGCTCAATCTGATCTCATAGCTCGCATCTCTGCCGGAGCCATACGGTACGGTGCGCGTGCTATAGGTCTCGTATCCGGCAATAAATCTATAACGAAGTCTATCTCACGACTGGGCGGTAGGCCTGGTATCTCCTGAAACACATCGGAATACTCCCTAACAACTGGGATCGAATCCAAAGGAATCACAACCTCCTTAGAGGTATCCTCCTCAATGTAATATAAATGAGCGGTCGAACCTCCCTCTGGGCGAGGCATCGCTACTACAAACATCTCTTGCCCCGGAATGGCAAAAACAATGCTCCCACCGAAGCAATCAATCATGGCTCTATAAGATGCGAGCCAATCCATACCAATGATCACATCATGCTCGTGCATGTCTAAGACTAGCATGTCTGCAGGCAATACCAAGCTACCAATCTCTACCCCTACTCCCCGGCATATAAAGAATATAAGTGACCCACTCCCCAGTGGTGAGTCGACACACGTCACGGTGCTCTCTGCTGTGGCTAACAACTCTAAGGACTTCGCAAAATGCGTAGCTATAAAACAATGCGTTGCCCCCGTATCAAACAAAACTTTACCCATAGTACCATGGATAGAAAACATACCCTCAATCGCGGGTGGTGCCTGTGGAGCTGCTGCCTGGTGGACGTTATAGACACGTCCATACTGCAATTGCCCCTACTGCACTGGAGCTGCTGGAATGGCTGGTAGGGCTGGCACCTGGGCTGGGGCTGGTAGGGCAGGTGGGAAGAGTGGTCTCTGCGGCTCATTACGGGCTCCCTGCTGCTGTGGGGCCCTATCGCCCTCTGGGCAATCCTGACGCTTATGGCCGTGCTTGCCGCACACAAAACACCGGCCTCTGAAATTACCTCCCCTCTGTCCCTGCTGACCACGGCCCTGCTGGCCGTTACTTCCACGCCATTGGCCCTGTTGGCCCTGATGTGCACGCTGTTGGCCCTGCTGGCCCTGTTGCTGACCCTGCTGTCGGTGCTGACCCTGCTGATTAGGCTGGCCCTGCTGGCCCTGCCTATAACCCCCATTTCCCTGCCTGGGATCACTCGAACGGAATCGCTTAGCAGGATCCCCCTGATGGGAACTCTGCTCGTGCTGACGAGTCTGTCCATGAGTTGGTGCTCCACCGGCACTATTACCCCCGGTCCTGCCCTGCTGGCTGGACTCTCCTGCTCTCTTGCTTCCCTGAAGATGGAAGCGGTGATCCTGGCAATGTAGTAACGCTGCAATGAGTACATCAGTGAACGTACTCAGAGACAAGTTCCCAATAAGGTGCTGACGGATCCTCCAAGCCAACCCGTCGACAAACAACAAAATCTTCTTGCTCTCAGTAGGTGCCTCATCTGGCACAATGGTGAGAAGTCTCGTGAACTCCTCCTCATACTCTGCTACAGTAAGGTTATCTTGCTTCAGATTTAGTAGTTTCCGCCTCATCTCAGTCTGCACTGCAGGTGGAAAATACTTGCGGTCAAACCGCTCCCAGAATAACTGAATAGGGATCGTGTCCCTCTCCTCCAAAGTAGTAGTGGACTCCCACCACTGTAATGCGGATCCCACCAGCTTAAAAGAAGCCAATAACTGCTTTTGTACCTCGGTGCACTCATACATGCGAAGATGCCGCTGGATGTCTTTCTTCCATTGGCTAACCGTGATAATGTCAAAGCTACCAGAGAACTCAGGGGGATGTGCTTTCTGAAAAGCATCCCGAACCCTCTCCCATGCAGATGGGAGCTGTGCTGGTACTGGCGCCACTGCCTGAACCTGGGGTGGAGCCTGTTGAGTCATCGCTATCGCGGCATTCACCGCCTGAGCAACTATGGCGGCTACTTCATCAGCATTCATGGTGCCTGGTGCCGGAGCTGCTGGCTGCTCGGCCTGGGCACGCCTATCTTTCGGAGCACGTCTCAGAGGCATCTGAAACGTGAACAAAATTTATCAGTCTACAGTTATCATCGAATCTCAATTAACTGAAGACTTAAACGTAAAAGCAGGAATACAACAAATCCTAAAAATAGGGCTCTATAGCAAAAACGTTAAGCTGAAAGCGAAATAAGCCGTACAGATCCTATGGACACTAGAACCTGATGCTCTGATACCACCTGTGACACCCCGCCTAATTAAATACCGGGCGATCACTCCTTTATTAAATTAAATCAAGGTAAACAGTTGGTTCATTCTCAGCATCACTGTCGATAAAAATAATATTTCCAATTTATCACCCTAAATAATTAAGCTAAGTGTCAAAACCATTTTTCATACAAACTTCCAATTTTTAATTAAAGAAAAGATTTATTTACACAAAACACAATTCTACAATATGGAACCACACCACGAAGAACTAAAATAAAACCATACATTCGTCAATCGAATGTCAACATAATAAAACTAAACATCAAGAATCAACCTGAATAAATCCCGTAAAACAATACTGGAAAACTGAAATATAAAAATCCCAACAATAAATGAAATGATGAAAAAGGCGACACGTGCCCAATAAATGAGAGTAATAGGAGTGGAGTCAATAACAGAAGCCGTCTACTCAAGTGACCTGCAACTCCCACCTAAGCTGCAGCTCGTTCTTCTCAAAGGATCCTAAGCAAGATGCCCCTGTGGCTGGGCACCTGAAAATATACATATATATACACAAGAGAGAGAGAAAAAGAAACGGGTCAGGGCCCGAAAGTGTGTTTGATTTTAAAATATGTTAAGCAAGTATTTAAATTGATACAGGCCAATGCAACTCATATTAGTTCGACACTCTCTTGAGGAATTCTCACCTCTCTTCTAACGTGCACGCCTATCGTACTAACCTTCCCAGAAATTTAGTTTATCTTAACTTGCTCCTAAGTTTCCAAAACCGAACGATGACAATGTTTTAAAAAGGTTACTTTCAATATGTAGCACTTCTCTCGTTTTAGCTTCATTAAATTATAAGCTTCTCAGTGTTTTCTCATACTTTCACAAAACAAGTATTTAATAATCTGAGTCAACAACCATGTTCTACTTATCGAATCACAATAGGCAGTTTAAAGTTTATAACCTCATATATATTACCCACTCGTATATAATATATATATATATAACAGCACCCCAACTAAACTATGGTGCGGGCATACTCTGCTATCCAATCCCCGTATCGCTCACACAAAGGGAAATACAAGTTCGGAATCACTCTCGAACTGTATTAACATATACAAAACAACGTTGAGGCGAAGCATAGATTCCAAGTCCAAGAGGTCAGTACATACCCACACGTCTCTTAGGACCGTCCGACTATCAATCTGATAGCCCGTACCTAGGATCTCTATCTTCTAGGGTACGAATCAATATCCCCCATAAAGCAACACAGGATAAGATCGTCCCAGCGCGGTAACCTCAGGGATAGCAAGTAGCGCGGGTACGTTTTTCACATGTATATAATATATGTACACACAATCATATAAATATACCCATTCATCATATTAATATAGGTTCCTCCCGTTACCCATAGTCACAACATTTTATCTTTAACTTCCCATTATTATGATTACGTTTAAGGTTTCGTCTCTAACCTTAATTCGAAGGGTTTCTCACTCATTATCTAATACTCATGGTTTATATCCTCACAAATCTGAAATTTAGTAAGTGACTTTATTTGATTCCAACGTAACTCTCTTACGTACCTCACCCTTAAGTTATAAATCTATCAACCTAAAGTAAATATCCCATAATTACCATACTTGTTGAAGATTAAAGGTCCTAGCATTTATCCATATACCCTACTGGTCCTCAATATATCCCAAATCCTTTTTATTTAGTATGCCCAAAGGTTATTTCACGATAAATTAATTCAACTAATTAAACAAGGGGAAAAAGAGTTTGCCAGGAGGGGTCGATCGATCGACGTCTGGGGCTCGATCGATCGAACCTTCGATCGATCGACGCTCTAGGTTCGATCGATCGATCAAACAGGTATTTCGATTTCTGCAGAAGTGCAGTTACGGGTTTGACTAATATTCTTCATTCAAATCCATAATTTCCAACACTAATCGTCCCAAAACTTATACTACAATCATGGTAATATATTTCCAGATGTTTCTAACGTTAAGCATGCATATAACCATCATTAAACATGATTAAACAACCTAAAATCTCATCTAATCATCAAGAACCCTAAGTTTTCTTAACTTTTATTTTAATCAGTTTTCTCCAGAATTTCCTTCTAGCAAGTCATTACAAATTCGTGGGTTAATCATCTACTTCACATATTATTTCCAGAATATGGTTATAACGATTTCTACATGCATATCCCTATCAAAAATTTGGGGTTTTCTTCCATTTATTATACACCTAATCATTCCTACACTAATATGATTATTGCATCAACGAAAATACGCAAGTTAAACACTTGCCTGGGATTTCAGAGGTTTGCTTTCCTGCTGATATTGGTGTGGTTGCGTTCTCCTCCTCGCGATCTACGCGTTGGTGGTGACGGCGGTGAAATCGGTGGTGTTTTGGGCCTTGAATCACCTTGAGAGCTCTCTCCTCTCTTCTCCAATGGCCGTTCTAGGGTTCTAAATGTTCTAACCCTAAAAGGCTGACTTAAATGGCTGCTAAGGATGGCTGAAATTCGTGGGTTTAATTACCCTATTTTGTAAAATGACCAAAATGCCCTCCCGGGTCACTAATTAAACCTAAAAACATCTCGAGACCCAAACTAAACCCCCGGGTACACTTTTCTGACTATCTCGACCTTTCCGGACGCGTTGGTGCACTCAAAACGACCATACGGACAACATATAAAATATTCACTTTTTAATTAACATAATTAGTCCCGACGTGGCACGGGCACGTCCCGACTTAAATTTCTGAAATAGTCATTTAATTCACTTATGACATTCAATGTAACCAATATAATATATTACTATGCTCATTAGTAATATTCAACAAGTTTTCCCATAATTACTAACTCTAGTCACGTTAATAATTATAACATAATTAATTTCCGGATTTTTATTAAATAAATCCCCAAATTAAATATAGCATAAAAATACGGGGTATTACAATTTAAAGATCCAAAATTAAGCCGATTAGTGGCGTGCGGGTTTAAGAAATTTTAAATGGTGTTAACCCTCACTAGTTGGACACATTACATACAAAACATAAACCCTAGTTGCCCTGTAGATTTGGGAGAATTGGGAAGAGCTTTGAAGAGTAAGAACAAGTAATAAAGAGGAGGAGGAGTCACTCGTTCATATTGCTCAGGCAAGACATCTCTTGCTTTATCACTATATAATCTGTACTGATTTATGATTTATGATTTTATTGTCTTGTGTTTGATTTGGGATTTAGAAGTATGTTAGGGATTTAATATTCTTTCTTAATCATGTTCGTATTGGGTTTAATTGGGTTATGGAATTAAATTATTGGTGGGTTTGGTAATCTGACTTAATTGGGAATTTTATTGGAAACATTTAATGAAATTGTTTTGGGTTATTATTTTGTTATTAGAATGCATAATTAGGACTGAATCACTTGTAAGTATAATTGTCCTATGTTAATTTAATGTTTTGGAATTTAAAATTGTGTGTTAATTCGAGTAATTGAAGTTTAAGAATGAACTTAAGTTTAAATCGGGAGTTGGAAGATTTGAACATTAATTCGTGTTAGAATAATGTTATTCGTTATGGAATAGCATTAAAATCACGAGTATGTGGTTTCTATACCTTGATATTTGGGTTTTGGTATGAGTTTTAATGATTGGGCTTGGCAACAATGGATGTTGGGGTCGTTTGTGTATATAGTTGGATGATTTTGGAAAGGGAAGAGACGGCCTGCCCCAATCTAAATTGATTCAGCCCCTAAAGATTGGACATGTCGGACTTTTGCGATATGGTTCAGGTTTGGTTTTTTTTATAGGAGTCGTGGGAGATATATATATATATATATATATATATATATATATATATATATATATATATATATATATATATATATATATATAGTACTCATAGTTTAAAAGTGTGATAAACTAGGAGGTGATTTTGTAATACGGTTTCGTGAAGGGGTCCTGATATTTACACCCAAAAAATATCCCCAAAACACCATATAAAAACTAAACCCAAACATTACTCCAAACGACCCAAAAGTGTTGTACATTTTTTTCTTGTAAAATGTCTACTATACCCCAAACCAAACAAAAAACTAAACACAAACTAACACCACATTATCTAAAACACCACAATCAACCAAAAGACACATTTTCAAACCGGTTTCTCTTCCCACCCAAAACCTCAAACCCACGGTTAAACCTAGCCCAAATCATCTTCACCATTTCTACCCAAATCTCCATTTTCGTGTGTTGTTGTGGTATTTGTTGTGTTGTTTATATACATAAACCAAGGATCAAGGGGATACATTGCAATGGGTGATGAAAAGAAAGTTGATTATCAAGCTTCCCAAACTCGGAATATCCGATGCTCGTTTGATGATTTTTGAGGTATTAAAACACCTCTACACACTATATAATTTGTAAAACAACATTTAAAATGATGAAAAAATGAAGAAAAACAAACTAATTTGACTGCACTTACGGTTTCCCGTCACCATAAGTGACAATGAATTTCAGTCCCAAGATGCCGAGTAATGACACATCGCGGTTACATTTGACCGTAGACTAACATCACATGGTTACACTTAACCGTGAAATGATACTTGGTCGGGGCTTTATTTTCACGATTTCAGTTGGTCGTGGTTGTATATTCACGATTTGAGTTGGTCGTGATAAGTTCACCACGGTCTTATGTGGCCGTGATATTATGCCCACGGTTGTAATTTGGTCGTGACAAGTACCCCATGGTCTCTATTAGCTGTTCTTATATATCCACGGTTATAGTTGACCGTGGTATTGTTTTTATATATAAAATTTCAATATAGATATAAAATGTGCATATAAATATAAATATTCGATATGGATATAAAATTTCAATATAGATATAATTCATGTAAGGGTTATTATATTGCCATTCATTCATGGACTGATTATTGTATTATCGTTTCCGTTCGATGACACAGTTCAAGATGATACATCTTGACAAGATATAGACAATCTAATTGTATCGAGTGTACCTACTGAATGTGCTTCCCCCGAGAAAGTGAATATGAGTGAACTGAGTATGATCGAACAAGCAACAACATCAACCTCGTGTAAATGTTTGCGTGATTTGTTTCCAGATTTCACATCCTCTATGGTAAAAAACCATACCACGTAGTTAATTTTCAACACTTTGAGATATTTAATGTATGACATTATTATATGACATAATTTAATTATGTGCATTGTTAGGATGCGAAAATAGAAGAAGGATTGGATATTAATGCGACTAATCAAGACCATACAATCGAATTCACAACTGAGGAGGGATGTTTTGTTTATTGATATTGTACTCAACATGATTTTACAATTATACTCAAAATCTCCATTTAAAATTTCCTTTCATTTAACAATGTTCGTCTTGTGAAAATTTTTTATGACAGTGACATATGCAGAGACTTGGCCCATTTTTCACACCAACTTACACGGTCTAATGACACTGTGACATGTCTTATGATAGTGAGAAGCCGTCGTATGTGACTATTACACGGTTTGTTCTCACCATGTGGTTTATACAAAGACTTTGGCTATTTTTTCACCCCAACTTACACGGTCTAATAAAATCGTGGAAAGTCT
Source organism: Sambucus nigra (assembly GCA_949130495.1). Taxonomy (NCBI): domain Eukaryota; kingdom Viridiplantae; phylum Streptophyta; class Magnoliopsida; order Dipsacales; family Adoxaceae; genus Sambucus; species Sambucus nigra. Next base: position 657,460,738 of record OX422209.1, on the reverse strand, counting down.
CCCTATGGTTGGTGGTAGCCGTAAGAATATATTCCACAGTTAGATCTCATCGTGAAATATATACAGAGACTTGGGATATTTTTTACCCCAACTTGTCTAATAAAATCGAGACATGTCTTATGACGGTGAGAAGTCGTCGTATGTGACTATTACACGAGTTGTGTGAGATGATTAGGGTCACTTCTACCGGGAAATATTTTTGCATTGCATTTGCATTTCTGAAGAGTGAGGAGGAGAATTTTAGATGGGATCTGCAAAATTTGCAGTCATTATACGAGCTAAAATCTTTGCCGCAAGTTATTATCACTGACAAACAACAATCTTGTCTAAATGCTTTGCCAAGCGTATTTTCACTTGCCACTATTCTTCTTTGCTTATTCCAAGAACAAAAGAACATTAAAGGTGCATGTGTGGAACACAACATTAAAGACTAGGACCAGAAGGTATTCATGCAAAGTTGGATTGGGGTAAGGGTGGTAATTCGGGTTAGTCATGTTATTTTCAGGTCACGTTGATTTTTATTTGAGTAAAAGTTTTGGGTAATCTTAAATCTATACAAGCTAATCGTGTCAATTTCGGGTTATTACCATAAACGGGTTATCGTGTTAAAAATTGCCAGCCCTAGATTGGGGTGTTGGAGTCAGAGACTACGAATGAGTTTGAGAAGGCATGGACGGCTTTCCGCCAAAACTGGAAAGAATACCCGAACTTGTTGGGGTACATATCAAAGAATTGGATGCCTTTTCATTTTTAGTTCGTGCATGCATGGATTAATCGCGTACCCCATTGTGGAAACCGAATAAGTAACAGAATGCCCAACTCAAAAAACACGTAACAAATAGCACCAGTTCGTTTGCGACGGTGTGGAAGGGTATGGATGCATTACTTAGCCACTAAGTAATTCAAATTCAAACTAAGTTTCAAAAATCACTTCAATCCACCAATCATGGACACAGTGATGCGTTGTTGCGCGAGATTCGTGGTAGGGCATCACACTTTTCATTGGATCTAATTGTTGCTGAGAGAAATTCCATGCGATTGGTATTGAGTGCATCAAGTGCTAACACCCAATATACGGAGATACGATGCTCCCACGTACTTCGCACCATATACAGATTACCATGTGTCCACGAGTTAGACCAATGGGAGAAACTAGGCCAAGCAATTCCACTGTGGGCACTAAACAATCATTGGAGGAAACTTGCCATTGTCCCGGACAGCCCACGGTACCGTGACCTTGATTATACACCCAAGATGATATTGTTAAGAAAAGGGTGGAACGAAGGAGGTGAAATCGTTAGAAATATAATGCTAAGCAAGTTAATGGAGAATGTTGAACCCCCTAGCAGCACACCCTTGATGGAGCCCGTACAAATTTGTCAAACGGGTAGGCCACCTAAGGGGAAAAATTTTGTCGACATATCTATGAAAAGAACCCCTTGTGCCTAGGAGAAAAATGTATTATCCACAAGGGAACTTAAAAAAGTCTTCAAAAACACTACCCCGTTGATGAGCATGAAATCAGAGACGTGGTCTCGGGAGAAAAAGACGTATATAAAGGACGTTCCCGAGTTCTTTCGATCATTTTTGGAGGATATATATGATGTAAAATCTTATGGGAACTGTGGATATAGGGCCATTTCCAAAGGGGCGGGTGTTGGGATGGACTTGAACATTCTCATTTTATTCGTAGCGCTTTATTATCTACGTAGGGACAAGCCGTTTTGGGCTACGGTGATGACCATCTATGATATTAATGAGTATGAATGGAGATTAGACTATTTTAGACACTCCATGCATAAGTGAGCGATGGTTTATAATGCCAGAGTTTCGCTACCTTGCGGCGAATGTACTTAAGCTAATGGTTGTGTTGATATCCAAATTTCAATGCTTAACTTTTGTTCCATTCGACGTTGGGCCAAAATCTAGGATGGAGGACAATCGCATCATTTATATCCTGAACTCGTCAAATATTCATTGGGTGAGTTTGAAATGCATAAGATTTTGCCCATACCACCAATTGCCTCTAAATGGAAATCAAGGGCTAGTCAAGATTCCCTTCAGTGGCCTACTTTGTTTAAGTCCCTCTTTCAATCGTCTCAGAATCTATGTCCCAAAGACATTGCGACGAGAGATGAATCATGCTTGATATCGTCGGATGAGGACGAGGACTCGACGGCGGCTTAAATTTAGTGGTGAAATTCTTAGGGTTGATTGTAACTTTTTGTAATTATCAGGATTGGTTATATGTAAATTGGTTGTTGGAGAAAGACTAGGGCTAATGATTGTAACGTTTTGTAATCATTGACTATATGTAAATGGATGTAACTTTTTATATTAACAATTATTGATTGGAACTTTTTGTATCTTGTTGCAATCATTACTATAATATAAATTAGTTATATATGTGATAAATTGGTTATATGTGATAAATTGGCAATCTTGGGGTATTGTAAGTAACTTACGATCCCTTGACACCGCATGAATGTTTACACGGTGACACCACATCGTAATTAGGAGCCTACGGTGACACCACAACATTAATAAAGCAACCACACCTGAGGAATTTCTACAAATCATAACGTTCACCACTTTCAAAGAAGCGTGGAATATTTTACAACTCACCCACGAAGGCACAAATGCGGTCAAATAGTCTAAAATTCAAATTTTAACTACTCAATTTGAAACAATAACCATGCTTAAGTCTGAGTATTTTGATGATTTTTACACACGATTATTTGATATTGTCAACACTAGTTTCAATCTTTGCTATTACATTCCTGATGCTCGAGTGGTTAAAAATATTTTGAGATCACTGCCTAAACGTTTTATCCCTAAAGTGACTGTTTTGAATTCCTTACGATATTTGAGCAATTTAAAATTAGAAGAGCTGGTAAGAGACTTCGAGACATATGAGATTGTCGTGTTTCCTAACACTGTCAAGCCTAAGGATAGAAAGATAGTACTTAGAGCCCAGTCTAGGAAGGGAGAGGATGTGTCCAAGAGAGATAAGAAAAGGAAAGTGAGATTATATGTAACTTTTTGTAATCATTGATTATATGTAAATGGATTGTAACTTTTTGTATTAACAATTATTGATTGGAACTTTTTGTATCTTGCTGCAATCATTACTATAATATAAATTGGTTATATATGTGATAAATTGGTTATATGTGATAAATTGGCAATCTTGGGGTATTGTAAGTAACTCACGGTCCCTTGACACCGCACAAATGTTTACACGGTGACACCACACCGTAATTAGGAGCCTACGGTGACACCACACCATGAATAAAATAACCACGGTCTACTGTAACCATGAAATATATGCAGAGACCTGGCCCATTTTTCACCCCAACTTACACGGTCTAATGAAACCGTGACATGTCTTATGACGGTGAGAAGCCGTCGTTTGTGACTATTACACAGTTTATTCTCACCGTGTGGTTTATAGAGAGACTTTGGCTATTTTTTTCACCCCAACATACACGATCTAATGAAACCGTGGAAAGTCTCCCTACGATTGGTGGTAGCCGTAAGTATATATTCCACGGTCTACTGTAACCGTGAAATATATGTAGAGACTTGGCCCATTTTTCACCCCAACTTACACGGTCTAATGAAACCGTGACATGTCGTAATACGGTGAGAAGCCATCGTATGTGACTATTACATGATTTGTTCTCGCCGTGTGGTTTATACAAAGACTTTGGCTATTTTTTCACCCCAACTTACATGGTCTAATTAAACCGTGGAAAGTCTCGCTACGGTTGGTGGTAGCCGTAAGTATATATTCCACGGTTGGATCTTATCGTGAAATATCTGCAGAGACTTGGCCCATTTTTCACCCTAACTTATACGGTCTAATGAAACCGTGACATGCCTAATGATAGTGAGAAGTCGTCGTATGTGACTATTACACGGTTTGTTTTCACTGTGTGGTTTATTCAGAGACTTTGGCTATTTTTTCACCCCAACTTAGACGGTCTAATGAAACCGTGATTATTTATTCGGAGGTGACCCACACCATGAGTATTAGTATCACGGTGACACCACACCATATAGAAATAATGCACGGTGAGAGCCCACTGTATTGTTAAGATTCAATAATGTGATAACATTCAAGTACATAACATACAAACACATAACACAATTTTGTTAACAATCAAACACATAATATAATTGTTTCAAAGTTGTTTATTGATATTGTACTCAACATGTTTCGTTTATTGATATTGTAATCGACATGATTTTACAATTATACTCGAAATCTCCATTTAAAATGTCCTTTCATTTAACAATGTTAGTCTTCTACGGATTTTTAATGACCGTGATAAGATGATTAATTGGTGACAACAAGTTGGTCACAAGCTTCATGCGGTCGTGATAATTCTGAAATCTGATAAGGCCAGTATAGTCCACAAGGGTAGGGTCGTACTTGGTTGTGAGCGAATCAAGCTTCATAGACCCAAAAAAGACGAGGTGTTGGAAAAGAAGAGGAAGTGTTCTTTCAGAATGCGAAAATGTGATTGCCCATTTAGATTGAAATGGGTTCCGCACGATAATGGTCATTGGGGGGTTGAAGTTCTCTGCAGGGTACACAACCACGTGGTGTCAAAATCACTTGTTGGGCACTCATATGCCGATCGACTCTCCTAAGAAGAGTTGAACATTACGAATGAGATGATAAATAACGGGGTTAGCCCGAAGGAAGTACTCCATACATTGAAAAAGAGGTCGGAGTACAATTTTTCATCAATACGAATAATATATAACGCTAAAAGCAATATGAAAAATGTTGAGATGCAAGGTCGCACTTCCATGCAACAGTTGATGCATTTGCTCGGGGAGAAGAATTATGTCCACTGGCATCAAAGGAATGAGCAAACTGATGTGGTGGAGGATTTACCTCTTATAATTCTTCCCGAGTGTGCTTGTGATCAATTGCACTCACAAGACCAATCGTTACAGTATGCCATTATTTGAGATGATTGGGGTCACTTATACCGGGCAATCTTTTTGCATTGAATTTTCATTTATGAAGAGTGAGGAGGAGAATTTATATGGGCTCTACAACATTTGCAGTCATTATACGATCCAGAAGCTTTGCTGTAAATTGTTGTCTCCGACAAACAACAATCTTGTTTAAACACTTTGCCAAGAATGTTTCCACTTGCCACCGTTCTTCTATACTTATTCCATGTACAAAAGAACATTGAAGGTGCATGTGTGGAACACAACATTAAAGACCAGGACAAGAAGTTATTCATGCAAGGTTGGATTGGGGTGTTGGAGTCAGAGACTACGAATAACTTTAAGAATGCATGGACAACTTTTCGCCAAAATTGGCAAGAATACCCGAACATGGTTGGGTACATATCGAAGAATTGGATGCCTTTTCGTCTTCAGTTCGCGCATGAATTGACTAATCGCGTACCCTACTGTGGCAATCGAACAACTAACAGAGCGGAGGGTGCCCATGCGCAACCAAAAAAACATTTAACAAATAGCAATGGTTCATTTGTGACTGTGTGGAAGGGATGGATGCATTACTTGGCCACCAAGTAACTCAAATTCAAACTGAGTTTCAGAAATCACTTCAATTTACCAAACATGGACACAGTGATGGGTTGATGCGCGAGATTCGTGGTAAGGAATCACACTTTGCATTGGATCTAATTGTTATTAAGATAGATTCCATGCAATCGGTATTGAGTGCATCAGGCGCTAACACCTAATATACGGAGATACGATGCTCCCACATACTTCGCACCATTTACGGATTACCATGTGTCCACAAGTTAGCTCAATGGGAGAAGATAGGCCAAGCAATTCCACTGTGGGCGCTAGACGGTCATTGAAGGAAACTTGCCATTGTCCCAGACATCCCTCGGTACCGTGACCTTGACTATATACCCGAGATGATATTGTTTGAGAAATGGTGGAACGAGGCAGGTGAAACCGTTAGAAATATGATTCTAAGAAAGTTAATGGAGAATGTTGAACCCTCTAGCACACCCTTGATGGAGCCCATAAAAATTCCTCAAACGAGTTGGCCACCTAAGGGGAAAAAGTTTGCCGACATATCTACAAAAAGAACCCCTTGTGCTTGGGAGAAAGATGTACCGTCCACAAGGGAACTTAAAAAAGCCTTCGCAAATATTGCACCGTTGACGGGCGTGAAATCGAAGATGTGGTCTCGAGAGAAGAAGATATATATGAAGGATGTTCCCGAGTTCTTCCGATCATTTGTGGAGGATATATATGATGCATAATTTGATGGGAACTGTGGATATAGGGCTATTTCCAAAGGGGCGGGTGTTGGGGATGGACTTGAACATTCTCATGCTATTTGTAAGTCTTTGTTGTATACGTAAGGACAAGCCATTTTGGGCTATGGTGATGACCACCAACGATATTTATGAGTATGAGAGGAGATTAGACTATTTTAGACACTCATGCATAAGCGAGCGATGGTTTATAATGCCAGAGTTTCGCTACCTTGCAGCGAATGCACTTAAGCTAATGGTTGTGTTGATATCCGAATTTCAATGATTAACTTTTCTTCCATTCGACGTTGGGCCAAAACCTAGGATGGAAGACAATCGCATCATCTATATCCTGAACTCGTCAAATATTCATTGGGTGAGTTTTAAATGCACAAGATTTTACCCCTACCACTAATTGCCTCTAACTGGAAATCAAGGGCCAGTCAAGATGCCTTTCAGTGGCCTACTTTGTTTAAGTCCCGCTTTTAATCATTTTAGAATCTATGTCCCAAAGACATTGCGACGAGAGATAAACAGTGCTTGATATCGTCCGATGAGGACGAGGACTTAATGGCGGCTTAAATTCAGTGGTGAAATTCTTAGGGTTGATTGTAACTTCTTGTAATTATCAGGATTGGAATCTTTATGTAATTATCAGGATTGGAAATTTTTTATAATTATCAGGATTGGTTATATGTAAATTGGTTGTTGGAGAAAGTCTAGGTCTAATGATTGTAACTTTTTATAATCATTGATTATATGTAAATGGATTGTAACTTTTTGTATCTTGTTTCAATCATTACTATAATATAAATTGGTTATATATGTGATAAATTGGTTATATGTAATAAATTGGCAATCCTGGGGTATTATAAGTAACTTACGGTCCCTTGACACCGCACAGATGTTTACACGGTGACACCACACCGTAATTAGGAGCCTACGGTGACACCACACTGTGAATAAAACAATCATGGTCTACTGTAATCACGAAATATATGCAGAGACCTGGCCCATTTTTCACCCCAACTTACATAATATAATGAAATCGTGACATGTCTTATGACGGTGAGAAGCCGTCGTTTGTGACTATTACACGGTTCGTTCTCACCGTGTGGTTTATATAGAGACTTTGGCTTTTTTTTCACCCCAACTTACACGGTCTAATGAAACTGTGGAAAGTCACCCTACGGTTGGGGGTAGCCGTAAGTATAAAATCCACGGTCTACTATAATCGTGAAATATATGTAGAGACTTGGTCCATTTTTCACCCCAACTTACACGGTCTAATAAAAATGTGACAAGTCTTATGGCGGTAAGAAGTCGCCATATGTGACTATTACATGGCTTGTTTTCACCGTGTGGTTTATACAAAGACTTTGGCTATTTTTTCACCCCAACTTAGACGGTCTAATGAAACCGTGGAAAGTCTCGCTACGGTTGGTGGTAGTCGTAAGTATATATTCCAGGTTGGATCTCACTGTGAAATATATGCAGAGACTTGGCCCATTTTTCACCCCTACTTACACGGTCTAATGAAATCGTGACATGTCTTATGATGGTGAGAAGCCGTCGTATGTGACTATTACACGGTTTGTTCTCACCGTGTGGTTTATACAGAGACTTTGGCTATTTTTTCACCCCAATTTACACGGTATAATGACACCGTGATTATTTATTCGACGGTGACACCACACCGTGGGTATTAGTATCACGGTGACACCACACCGTATAGAAATAATGCACGGTGAGAGCCCACCGTATTGTTAACATTAAATAATGTGATAACATTCAAGTACATAACATTCAAACACATAACACAATTTTGTTAACAATCGAACACATAACACATAACATAATTGTTTCAAAGTTGTTTATTGATGTTGTACTCAACATGTTTTGTTTATTGATATTTTACTCTACCTGATTTTACAATTATACTCGAAATCTCCATTTAAAATGTTTAACAATGTTCGTCTTGTGCAGATTTTTGATGTCCGGGATAAGATGATTGATTGGTGTCAACTAGTTGGTCGCAAGCTTCATACGGTCACGATAATTCTGAAATTCGATAAGGCCAGTATAGTTCGCAAAGGTAGGGTCGTATTGGTTGTGAGCGAAGCGAGCTTCATAGACCCAAAAAATATGAGGTGTTGGTAAAGAAGAGGAAGTGTTCTTTCGAAACATGAAAATATGATTGCCCATTTAGATTGAAACGGGTTCCGCACGATAATGGTCGTTAGGGGGTTGAAGTTCTCTGTGGGGTACACAACCACGTGGTGTCAAAATCACTTGCTGGGAACTCATATGCCGGACGACTCTCTTAAGAAGAGTGGAACATTACGAATGAGATGATAAACAATGGGGTTGGCCTGAAGGAAGTACTCCTCCATACATTGAAAAAGAGGCCGTAGCACAATTGTTCATCAATACGAAAAATATATAACGCAAAAAGCAAAATGAAAAACGTTGAGATGCAAGGTCGCACTGCCATGCAACAGTTCATGCATTTGCTCAGGGAGAAGAATTATGCCCACTGGCATCAAAGGAATGAGCAAACCGATGTGGTGGAGGATTTACCTCGTGCTTTTTGGTGAAATGCTTCCCGAGTGTGCTTGTGATCAATACAAGACCAATCGTTACAATATGTTATTATTTGAGATGATTGGGGTCACTTCTACCGGAAAATATTTTTGCAATGCATTTTCATTTCTGAAGAGTGAGAAGGAGGAGAATTTTAGATGGGCTCTGCAACATTTGCAGACATTATACGAGCCACAAGTTTTGTCGCAAGTTGTTGTCTCCGATAAATAACAATCCTGTCTAAACACTTTGCCAAGCGTGTTTCCAATTTCCACCGTTCTTCTATGCCTATTCCATGTACAAAAGAACATTGAAGGTGCATGTGTGGAACACAACATTAAAGACCAGTACAATAAGGTATTTGCGACACCCCGACTAATTAAATACCGGGTAGCTACTCCTTTATTAAATCAATTCAAAATGCCAAGTTGGCTCAGTTAATAGCATCACTGTCGAAAACATTTTATTATTACTAACCACCTAGTATTTAAAAAGCAAGTTACCAAATTTTAATTTAAGTCTGATTAACATGCAACAAGTGTAAAGAAGAAATAAATAACACCATTCACCATACTGAAGTAAAACGAATAACCATCACAATAGAGTAAATAAAGTCTGGAGGAAAACTCCTCACTACAATCCCATACTGAAATAAATAACCGAACTGAAATAAAACATGCTAAAGTCTGAAAACTGAAATGTAAACGATGCTCTAAATAGAAATGGGCAACATGCCCTACAACTGATAGATAGTGACTCTGGAATCCAAAAGAGAGAAGCGTCTACATGCAAATCCCTGTAGTTTCCACAAACAGCTACAGCTCGTCACCTGAATGAGTATCCTATGCTTGGTGTTCTTGTGGCTGGGCACCTAAAAAGGTTTTACAAGAAAAAGATTTGAAAAGCAAACGGGTCAGAGCCCGAATGTGGAGTTATATTTTAAAAACCTGCAAGTGCTTTAAAAACATTTAAAACATTAAATGCAAAGTACATGTTAGGATGTGCACTCACATTATATTCTCACCTCTCGTCTAACTGTGCACTCCTAACGCAAGTACCCATCTATAACTACCCATACTACTAGCTAAGTGACAACATATCTAGCTAGACTGCCAAAGGTCCTACCCATGATACTCGGTTCCATTAACATATAACGCTCGAAATTATATAGGGATTTAACGTAAACTCAGATACTCAATATGCAGTATATATAACTATCAGTTAACTCGTTATATTTCTCGAAACAACACCGTAATATATTTACAACATTAACATGAGGATTCCCATTAATTAAATGTATATTATTCATATCATTTTTTTTGGGAAAAAATTATGTATATATATCAACAACTGCAACTACAGCAAGTACACATAGGGATGAAACCCAGCGCCTCCCCTAGGGGCATACCCCAAAGGAGAGAAAAACAAAACAACTGAAAAAAGTACAAGAAGCCCCTCACCCCACAATCCCCTAATCAAGAGCACTCTCCGGGATACCCCAGTTCATGCAAGCCATCCAATTCTCATATCTCCTCATCCCCCTGCTCCACTTAGCGACTCTCGCTCTAATCATGACCTCGATATCTTTGACAATGGCATCCGTGCTTTTGGCCACACGCTTGAAATGTCTAGCGTTACGCTCCATCCATAGGCAGTACACAGTAGAAGAGAAGGAAATATTCCTAATACGATTATAAAAACTAGTCCCACTGTAACAAGAAATAGCATGAGTCATCTCGCCATCCCAATCCAAAGCCTCTCTGTATTCCTGATTCCTGGTTCTCACCTCCTCCCAAACCTCCTTAGCAACTGGACACTCATTGAACACGTGAGGTATGGACTCGACCCCATTGGAGCAGCTGCAGCACACGTTATCCTCCGAGATGCCCCAGTTATGGAGCTTGTCCTTAGTGTGAAGAGCGTCCCTACAAATCATCCAAAGGACAAAAGCGCATTTAGGAATAATAGTCTTATTCCACACAATGTTATGCCAGGGAGCAGGTGGGAGGGTGGGGGTCATCGCATCATAGGCTGATCTGATAGAAAAATCCTTCTGGTTGGGAATCCAGACCACCTCATCAGCAGTATCATGCCTAATGCCGGGCAAAGCCGCATTCCTAATCTCCAGGAGCTCCCAGGTAATCCCCGTTGGCCATCTCCACCTGTCCTCAACAATGTAATCAGCAACCAAAGCCTTATGGTTACTAGCGGCGTCATAGATAACACGGTCCCCAAACAAAGGATGAAGGGGCCCCAGAGGGTGCCAGTTATCGTGCCAGAAAAAGGTATCCCTGCCGTTGCCGATACTCCATTTGATGAGAGGTCTGATCCGATGTCTCAACTGCATCATCTTCCTCCAGCTCCAAGACGAATCGCTGGCTAAGTTAATAGCCCACAAACTCCTTCTCTTCAACTTATACACGTTGCACCACTTGACCCAAAGGCAGTCCTTCTTGCTGCAGAGATTCCATAGCAACTTCATGATGGCCGCCTCATTCCACCTCTCGATGCTTTTGATACCCAGACCACCGCTCTCAACGCTATCACAAAGATCTTTCCAAGCCACCTTGGCCCCCGAATGTTTGAGATCGGAACCCGTCCATAGGAAATCCCTCATCAGCTGCTCTATCTTCAGAATGACCCCCTTAGGTAAAATGAACAGACTAGACCAATATACCTGGATCCCGAACAAGACGGACTTAATAAGCTGCAATCTACCGGCGTAGCTAAGGAGCTTGTTAGTCCAACACTTAATCCTTCCCGTGATCCTGTCGATAAGCCTACAACAATCCTCCTTCTTGAGTCTTGTGGTGATGAGAGGAACCCCGAGGTACAAGAAGGGGGGGTTGCTATGGCCAAAACCAAGAATATCCCCGATCTGCGCAATTCGATCCTCCTCCAAACCCGTGCTATAAAAACTACTCTTGCCCAGATTGGGCGTGAGGCCCGCAATGCTGCAGAAATCATCAACCGCCTTCTTCACTATGGTGCAGGAAGGAATGTCCCCCCCACATAGAATTATCACATCGTCGGCGAAACATAAGTGGTTAAGCCCCACTTCCTTGCACTTAGGGTGAAAGGTAAACATAGGGTTAGTGCAAGCTTTGTCCAAGATGCACGAAAGAGAGTCCATCACCAGGAGGAAAAGATAGGGAGAAAGGGGGTCACCTTGCCTCAACCCTCTCCTTCCCTCAAAGAAGCCATGCAGGTGCCCATTCAGACTGATAGAGAACCGAGTGTTAGTCATGCATTCAGTAATCCACCCAACGAAAATGGCCGGGAACCCCAGATGAGTCAGCAAGGTGAAAAGAAAACCCCAGTCCACCGTGTCATATGCTTTCATCAAATCAATCTTCAACGTACATCTAGGCGGGCTAAGCTCACGATGGTAATTCCTCATAACCTCCTGGAGAAGAAGGATGTTATCAGAAATAGATCTCCCTTTGACAAAAGCAGCCTGACACGGATTGATCATATGTGGAAGGATAGGCTTAATCCTGTTGGCAAGAATCTTCGAGATGCACTTGTAAATGGTATTACAATAAGATATGGGTCTAAAATCATGCATACCGCTAGGGGTGGCAACCTTCGGGATAAGAGCCAGGGCAGTACAATTCCATTGCCTAGGCAGATAGCTACACCTGAAGAAGAACTTCACAGCCTCGGTGACGTCGTTCCCCACCACCTCCCAGTTCTGCTTAAAAAAGAATGCATTGAAGCCGTCAGGACCTGGGGCTTTATCCGAACCAATGGCGAACATAGCCCCCTTTATCTCCTCATCATCAATGGGCGCACTCATCTTCGCTGCATCCACATCACTGACTCTTTTCTCAACATTCGCATCCAGAATGGGAGCAGGGTCCGCACAATTGCTACGATAGCCCAGAAGGTTGCGAAAGAACCCCACAGCCGTATTAGCCACCCCCTGTGAGCCCTCGACCCTCACCCCATTCTCATCCTCAATGCTAATAATCTTCCTCCTAGCAGTAGCAAGGTTAGCCCTTCTATGGAAAAAGGAGTTATTCCCATCCCCCAACTGTAGCCACTTTACTCTAGACCGCTGCTTATAGTAGGACTCCTCGGCGCTTCTGAGATCCAAGTAAACCGTCAACTTTTCTCTCTCCTCCAATTGAAAGCTCAAGTTGCTCCCGTCATTGTCAAGTCTAATCTGCACGTCATCAAGCAACCTCTTAGCCTCCTCCACCCTCCTAGAAATCTGATTGTAGAACTTCTTATTAAAGTCTTTGAGGTTAAACTTCAGTCTACGCATTTTCTTACTCAATCTCACCATGGGGTTACCCACATCGTCCCCGTGCCAAGACTCGGTTAGAACATCCTGGAAGTCAGCATGACCCATCCAAAAGTTGTAGAACTTGAACGGCTTGGGCCTATTAGGCTCCCTGGGAGCAAGCAAGATAATGATCGGGCAATGATCCGAAACACCCTGAGGAAGAACAGTCGCCTGAGACTCCGGAAAGTGGGTACTCCACGTGTCGTTATGAAGAACCCTATCAATTCTCGATTGGACATTGTTCCTACCCCCCTGACGCCTGTTCCACGTAAACCAAAGCCCATTCGTAGTCATGTCGTCAACCTGGATATCATTAATACACTGGTTGAAAGCTTCCGTAGCACCCACATCAATGCCATGCATCCCACTCTTCTCCTCACTGGTTCTCACAACGTTGAAATCCCCCATAAGAACCCAAGGCTGCCCCTCCGTGCTACCCCTATTGAGCTCGAGAAACTCCCAAAGAGACTCTCTCCCGTGAGCAAGATTTTCCCCATAGATGAAGGTCGCAAAAAACTCTCTATTACTGCCACAAACCTCCACCCTACACAGCATGGCTTGAGGGTGAGACTGGACCAGCGTAACCGCCACACTACTAGGATTCCAGCCGACAATCACCCTGGCAACACCCCCCACTAAAGGGCAGTTATCAATGAGATCCCAATGTAAAAAACAATTATTTTTAACATTACCTAAATTCTCCTTCCTAACTTTAGTTTCCACCAAGAAAACGATATCAAGCTGCTGGTCAAACATTAACTTACTAACTTCCTTTTGTTTGTGAGGGGAATTGAGGCCCCTAATGTTCCATGACCCAATCTTTAACATCAAGTTTTGCTCCCCTTCCCCTTTCTCCTGTTCTTGCCACCGGAATGGTTTACCTTATTCATCTCACCCTTATGCTTAAAAGCAAGCTCATCCACGACCATTACCCTTTTAGCAAGCGCCGAAGGTTCCGGAGTTGCCTCAAACTCGTTTTCATTGTCCACGGCGCTAAACTGGATGGATAACCGTATCGTGGGGGAGACCACGCTAGGGGCAGCCCCCCCGTCCTTCTCAGTACTCCTAATCTCGTCCTGATCCTTAAACATCACTCCCGACGGTTCTCCTACCTCCCGGCCAGAGGTAGTCACAGGGATAGGCTTCTTCGTTACCTCAATCCATTCTGAACCTGCATGAGCTTTTGTCTTCTTAGTACCCGCTTCCGCAATAGTTTTCGGAACAGTGCTTAGCGTGCATTTACTGATATTGTGGCCAAAAACTAGGCAATTCGGGCACGAGGGTGGTTTGGCTTGGAACTCAACACGCACCGGTACAGTTGCACCGTCCTCCATAACAACGTTGATGCTACTGGGATATGTCTCCTTTGCTTCCACCTCAATGCAAATTCGAGCGTAAGAGATCCTATTCATCTCCTCCGTGACAGCGTCGGCATACAACGGAATTCCCACCGAACTCGCTATGTAACTGAGTCCCTCCTCCGTCCACAGTTGGACGGGAATATCGTGGAACTTCACCCATATGGGTATTTTCTTCACAGTATCCTTATGAAAGCTAAAGCTAGCATCCCATTTCTTCAGAATAATGGACATCCCTGCAAAGTGCCACGGGCCATTGTCTAGAACTTCGTCCGTTTGTGAGGGGTTATCAAACAGAAAGAAGAAGAAACCATTATCGTGTGCTACAACTTTTGTCATCCCAAACCTGCTCCACATTCTGGTGGGAGCGTTATTCACGAAGGAGAAAGGGAGTTTATTCCCCAAAAAATACCCCACCAAGCTGTTCTCCCACCTTTTATGGCCACCGGTAGCAACAGCAGCGGGAGGCGTTACCGTGACGATGGAATCCACAACAGAGGGTCGGTGGTAGGTGAGATGGATCCTAGGCTGATTCTTAGAAGCCGCAACAGAGCTCCATGTCCTTGCATTTTGTCTCGGCAGTTGTTGGGAAGACACTTTCGTCTGGGAAACAGGGGCGCTCGTCAGATTACCTGACAGCTTTCCCAAGTCAGCTGAGATTTTACCAATCTCCGTACCATTGAGCCCAGGGCCCTTACCAACCTCTACGTGGGAACTGCGCTCCATAGTTCCTTCAACAACACTCAACGCCTGCACCTTACCATCGTTCTGACCGTCAGACTGGCGGTGGATAATATCTTCAGCCATGTTACCTTTCATACTGAAACGAGTCCCCGGATTTTCAGTCAAAATGGCTTGGCCCCGCCCCCCTGCGCCGGCGGTGGAAGTCCTGGCCGGACCGAGGTCTGGCGATGATTTGGGAGGCAGAGGGAGGGTCTTCACTACTTCTAACCCCCCTGAGTTGTCAATGCAAACATCAGAACATTGGCCGTCTTCTAACACATCGACCACAGCCACCACCTGCGCAGGCATAGCAAGTCGGTCGCCAGAAAGTTGTACCATGGTTGCCATGGAGGATTAGGTGGTGTGAGTAGGGTAGAGCAGGGTGTTTAGAAGGGAGCGGGTTTTGGTGTTGGAGAGGGTGGTTCTAGAGAGAAGTTGGAGCATTTTTGGCTTTTACATATATTATTCATATCATAAATATACAATACAAGCACCCCGCAACTAAGCTGTAGTGCACACATACTCTGCTATCCATCCCGGTACATCACGTACATAAGGATCACACATTCCGAATCTCTCAGGAATAGTTCAGATAACACAAATCACAAATAGTGGAGGCGAACACAGTCACCATCACGTGGGTCACGCACATACCTACGCTCCCACGGTCAGTGGAATTATTAATATCCCAATAAGTCTTTCTATGACCTATGTTCATCGAGGTACCAGTCTATATCCCCCCCGTAGGCACACAAGGAATAGAGGGTCCTAAGCGAACGCAACCTCACGTGATAGCAAGTATGGTAGGTATGTCATACACACAATACATATACCAATACTAAGTAAACGCACGTCTTAGTAATACCGTATTTTAATCGTAGTACATATCGCATACTCGTACAAGCTTATACTTATCACAATTCATACTATTCCGGTTTGTAATTATACGCGTCATAATTATCTCACGTCGTAGTAGACACTCACGTCTCAACCCAAACCGTCCATGTAATACACTCTCGTATGTAAATTCCTTCTCATAAATACCCAAATGTCCCAAACCTATCACTACATCATCATTGGAAGGTTAACTATATCCTCGAACAAGTTTACGGAACTCCAAAAGTCAAAACAGTCCAAAAAGGACCAAACTGCCAGCTCGTTAGAAGTCTCGTTCGAACGAGACTGTTCGAACGAGTTTGGACTGTCAGGTCGTTAGAAGTCTCGTTCGAACGAGGCTATTCGAACGAGATCCCAGTTCGTTCGAACGAACTGTCCTTTCTAATGATATCTCGTTCGAACGAGATATCGAACGAAATCCCTACTCGTTAGTAACGACTGGTCAACTCGTTAGAAGCTCGTTCGAACGAGTTCGTTCGAACGACCTGGGGGCTGCTTCTAACGAGCTACCAGCTTCGGCCCAGATTTTTCCCCATCTCGTTTTTCACCATTTTTATCACTTCTAATCTCTTCCAAGGTTCATCCCAATAACGTTTTAGGGTCTCTAATTCATCCTAAACATATTTACATCATCTCCTAACATGTTTTCAAGGATTGAATCATCATAACATCAACCAAAATTACAAATCTCTACACTTTTCCCAATTTCTCTAGAACATGAACCCTAGGTTTATATCATCATCAAATCCCAGAATTTATTTCGTTTTAATTCCTTCAAATCACAATTATTATAAGGGAAATCATCTACCTATCATACTACATGAAATTCTCTTCACAATTTCTCAAGTTCTATGATCTAAACTACATGGGTTTTCATATTTTATCAAGAACAAACCATAAATCCGAATTTTCTAACATGGAGGAAACATTCTCTGAAATTAAATGGAATAAAGTCACTTGCCTTGGTTTGATTCCGGATTTGGTGTTGATTTGGTGAAGTTTTCTGCAGAAATTCCTCTCTCTCCAAGCTCTTCTCCAATGGTGGCTTAAGGTGGCTAGGGTTTTGATTTGGGGAAACTTAGAAAACCTAAATGATAACCTACGTAGCTTTCTAGGTTAATATGGGTTGGTTAATGGGCTTAATGGGTCTAATCCACATCAGATTTACATCTCTAATTTTCGTCACTTTTAATTCCTCAAAATGTAAAATTACCAAAATACCCTTTAAGTTACCGGTATGGCCTAAAAATACCCCGGGACCCAAACTATACCCCCGGCTAGTGTTTTCTGACTATCTCGACCCTTCCGGACGCGTTGGCGCACTCAAAACGACCATACGAATTACAGATTTTAAATTCACTTTTATTATCAAAATATTATACCGTGACGCGGCGGTCCCACGCGTCTCAACAAAATTTCTAAACTGCCGTATATAAATCTCACGACAAATTTTATAATACCAAATACATATATAATCATATATGCACATAATCAAATACCAACTCGCATCACATTAGTATTTATAACCCGGATTAATTTCCAATTAATACGCAATTTAATTAATTAATCCCAAAAATAAATATAGTCAAAAGTACGGGGTATTACATACTTCCCCCCTAATAACTAAATTTCGTCTCGAAATTTGAAACTAGAAAGTACCTGCTAAAAATAGCTCTGGATAACGCTCGCGCATCTCCTCCTCGCGCTCCCATGTGGACTCCTCGACATTGTGATGTCGCCACTGAACACGCACTAACGGAACTATCTTTGATCGCAGTTTCCTCTCGCTTCGGTCCAAAATAGCAATTGGCCCCTCCTCGTAGGAGCTATCCGGCTGGAGATCGATGTCCTCCACAGCAATGTGAGAATGAGCCAAATTATCTCTAAGGTATTTCCTCAGCGAGGAAATATGGAACACATCGTGAATCCGATGCAAGTGTTCCGGTAGTCCAAGTCTATACGCAACCGGTCCGATCCGCTCGATAATAGGAAACGGCCCCACGTACCTTGGTGCCAACTTCCCCTTCTTCCCGAAACGCATAATCCCCTTCATCGGAGATACCCTGAGCAAAACCTGGTCCCCCACTTGGAACTCCCTGAAAAATCTCTTCGCATCAGCATAACTCTTCTGCCTGTCTTGAGCTACTCGAATGCGACTCCGAATCAACTCAATCCTTGTCGAAGTATCCTGAATCACTTCCGGCCCAAGTAGTTTGTTGTCCCCCACTTCTAACCAACATGCTGGGGAACGACAAGGCCTACCGTACAATGCCTCAAACGGAGCCATGCCAATAGTGAACTGATAGGAGTTGTTGTAAGCAAACTCCACCAGTGGAAGGTACTGCTCCCATCCACCCCCGAAGTCAATAATGCACATGCGTAGCATGTCCTCCAGCATCTGATTGGTGCGCTCTGTCTGCCCATCAGTCTGCGGATGATAAGCCGTACTCAACCGCAATTCCGTGCCCATTGCCTCCTGGAAACTCTCCCAAAATCTCGAAACAAATATCTTGTCTCTGTCAGACACGATATTTAGGGGCACACTGTGAAGTCTCACAATCTCTGAAATGAAGAGCTGGGCATATTGTCCCGTAGTGTAGTCAGTCCTTACGGGTAAGAAGTGAGCGACCTTGGACAACCTGTCCACAATTACCCCAACGGAGTCGTGACCCCTCTGCGACGTAGGCAACCCCGTGATAAAGTCCATGGATATGCTCTCCCACATCCACACCGGGACCTCCAATGGCTGTAGTAATCCTGCTGGTCTCTGATGATCCACTTTTACGAGCTGACAAGTGGCGCATTTCGAGACAAACTCAGCGATATCTCTCTTCATACCGCTCCACCAATACTGTCGTCTCATGTCTTGGTACATTTTGTCCCCTCCGGGATGTACCGCGAACCGTGAGCCGTGCGACTCTGCCATCACATCGTGCCGCAATTCTTCCCCTTCCGGAACTACCAATCTCCCATTGAAGCGTAATCCCCCATCTGAGCTAACGGTATAGGACTCGGCTCCCTCTACAAGTAATCGAACTATCTTCTCCTGACAGAACGAGTCATTAGCCTGTGCCCGTACTACCTTCGTGACAATCTGCGGTGTAACGGTCATCACAGACCTGAAAGATCGGGCCACTGCATCCTGGTGTCCCAATTCCTTCCACTTTGCTTTCCACACTTCTGCCACCTCATCTGTTGGCCTACGGCTCAACGCGTCTGCTACCACGTTAGCCTTACCCGGGTGGTACTGGATGTCGAACTGGTAGTCTTTCACAAACTCAAGCCACCTACGCTGCCGCATGTTCAACTCCTTCTGCGTGAACAGATACTGTAGTGACTTGTGATCCGTGAACAGCTGAAACTTCTCCCCCAAAAGATAGTGCCTCCAAATCCGTAAGGCAAATACCACTGCCGCCAACTCCAAATCATGTGTAGGGTAATTCTTCTCATGAGGCTTAAGCTTACGGGAAGCATAAGCTATGGCCTGTCTCTCCTGCTGCAATACACCTCCAAGTACTTGCAAAGACGCATCGGTGTAAACCAAATACTCAACTCCCGGTCTCGGCAATGCTAACACAGGTGCTGAGGTCAATTTGTCCTTCAATTCATCGAATGCCAACTGACAGGCATCACTCCAGATGTATGGCACACCCTTACGAGTAAGATGTGTCAAAGGACCTGCTATCTCCGAGAAACCCCGAATAAACCTCCTGTAGTATCCTGCTAGACCCAAGAAACTACGAATCTCCGTTGGTGTCGTGGGCTGTCCCCACTCCCTCACCGCTGATACCTTCCCCGGATCAACAGATATCCCTTGGTCGGAAATAATGTGACCCAAGAACTGGACTTCTTTCAGCCAAAACCAGCACTTCTCATATTTTTCATACAACTCGTTCTGACGGAGTGTCTGCAAAACCTGCCTCAAATGCTCGGCGTGCTCCTCCTCTGTCTGAGAGTAAACCAGAATGTCATCAATGAAGACAATGACAAACTGATCTAGGAAATCCCTGAACACTTTGTTCATCAAGTCCATAAACACTGTTGGAGCGTTGGTCAAGCCGAAAGGCATAACCCGAAATTCGTAAGAACCATATCTCGATAAGAACGCAGTCTTCGAGACATCCTCCTCCCTGATACGCAACTGATGGTATCCCGATCTCAAGTCAATCTTCGAGAAGAAAGAAGCTCCTCTCAACTGGTCGAATAAGTCATCGATTCGAGGCAACGGATACTTATTCTGTATCGTGACCTTATTCAACTCTCGGTAGTCCACACACAATCTCAGTGAACCGTCCCTCTTCTTCACAAACAAAACCGGAGCGCCCCAAGGTGAGGTACTCCTGCGAATAAAGCCCTACCCTAACAGTTGCTCTATCTGATCCCGTAACTCTCGCATCTCAGCTGGAGCCATATGGTACGGTGCACGTGCTATAGGTCTCGTACCCGGTAGCAAGTCTATAACGAAATCTATCTCTCGACTGGGTGGTAAGCCTGGTATCTCCTGAAACACATCCGAATACTCCCTGACAACCAAGATCGAATCTAAAGGAATAACAACCTCCTTAGAGGTATCCTCCTCTATGTAATACAGATGAGCGGTCGATCCTCCCTCAGGGCGAGGCATCGCCACTATAAACATATCTTGCCCCGGAATGGCAAAAACAATGCTCCCGCTGAAGCAATCAATCATGGCCCTATATGCTACGAGCCAATCCATACCGATGATCACATCGTGAATATGCATGTCTAACACTAACATGTCTGCAGGCAATACCAAACCACCAACCTCTACTCCCACTCCCCGACATATAAAGAAAATAAGTGACCCACTCCCCAATGGTGAGTCGACACACGTCACTGTGCACTCTGCCGTAGCTAACAATCCTAAAGCTTTCGCGAAGTGTGTAGCAATAAAACAGTGTGTAGCACCCGTATCAAATAACACCCGACCCATAGTGCCATGGATAGGAAACGTACCCTCGATCGCGGGCGGTGCCTGTGGAACTGCAGCCTGGTGGACGTTGTAGACACGTCCATACTGTAGCTGCCCCTGCTGAGCTGGGACTGCATGAATGGGTGGCAATGCTGCCATCTGTGGTGGTGCGGGAAGAGCGGCAGGAAACATAGGCCTCTGTGGCTCCTGGCGAGCAGCCTGCTGCTGCTGCTGTGGGGCCCTGCCCCTATCAGGACAATCCTGCTTCTTATGGCCAGTCTTGCCACAAATAAAGCACTTCCCTGGGAAGTTCCCTCCCCTCTACCCCTGCTGTCCCCGGCCCTGGTGGCCGTTACCATTCCTCCCTTGGCCCTGCTGGCCCTGATGAAACTGCTGCCCATTCTGTCCCTGTTGGCCCTGATGGCCATTTGGACCCTGATGGCCCTGACGGAATCCTCCCTGTCCCTGTCTATAGTTCCCTGACCGGAACCTCTTATTATCCCCCTGCTGGGAGCCCTGCTCATTCTGCCTCTGCCCCTGACCAGATTGTGCTCCGCTGGCACCATGTCCTCCAGTCCTACCCTGATGGCTAGACTCTCCCGACCTCTTGCCCTCGGCCATATGGAAACGGTGGTCCTGGCAGTGTAACAATGCTGCGTTAACCACATCAGAATAAGTGGCCAACGATAGGTTCCCTAGCAGATGTTGACGGATCCTCCAATTTAACCCATCTGTGAACTTCTCAATCTTCTTCTTCTTTGTTGGAATCTCATCTGGAACGATATTCAACAGGTTAGTGAACTCGGCCTCATACTCGGCCACTGTCTTGCCCTCCTGCTTCAGACTCATTAGCTTCCTCCTCATCTCTGTATGAACTGCGGACGGAAAGTACTTGCGGTCGAACCGCACCCAGAACTCCTGAATCGTGAGGGTATCCCTCTCCTCTGCGGTGGTAATGGACTCCCACCACTGCAACGCAGATCCAACTAGCTTGAAAGTAGCTAGCACCTGCTTCTGAACATCAGTGCACTCATGCATCCTCAAATGCCTCTGTATGTCCTTCCTCCATTGGCTCGAGACTACCACATCTGAGCTACCTGCAAACTCTGGCGGATGCGCTTTCTGAAAAGCGTCACGTACACGCTCCCAAGCAGACGGGAATTCATTTACCTGTGCTGGCGCGGCAACCGGCGCCTGAGGCGGTGCCTGCTGAATCACGGCAATCGCGGCATTTACCGCTTGGGCTACTATAGCAGCAACCTCAGCAGCATTCAACATGCCCTGAACTGGAGCGGGCTGGGGTTCGGGCATTGCATTCCTGGGAACTCGTCGTGCACGTCGTGGAGGCATCTGAAATAAGAACAAAGTTTATAAGTTCACGGTTTATAAACTTAATATAGCTGAAGAACGAAGCATACACAAAAAGAGTACAACAGTCCTAAAATATAGGGCTCTATATCAAAGAAACGTCGCGGAAACATAATAGCCGTACAGATCCTAAAGGACACTAGAACCTGATGCTCTGATACCACCTGTGACACCCCGACTAATTAAATACCGGGTAGCTACTCCTTTATTAAATCAATTCAAAATGTCAAGTTGGCTCAGTTAATAGCATCACTGTCGAAAACATTTTATTATTACTAACCACCTAGTATTTAAAAAGCAAGTTACCAAATTTTAATTTAAGTCTGATTAACATGCAACAAGTGTAAAGAAGAAATAAATAACACCATTCACCATACTGAAGTAAAACGAATAACCATCACAATAGAGTAAATAAAGTCTGGAGGAAAACTCCTCACTACAATCCCATACTGAAATAAATAACCGAACTGAAATAAAACATGCTAAAGTCTGAAAACTGAAATGTAAACGATGCTCTAAATAGAAATGGGCAACATGCCCTACAACTGATAGATAGTGACTCTGGAATCCAAAAGAGAGAAGCGTCTACATGCAAATCCCTGTAGCTTCCACAAACAGCTACAGCTCGTCACCTGAATGAGTATCCTATGCTTGGTGTTCTTGTGGCTGGGCACCTAAAAAGGTTTTACAAGAAAAAGATTTGAAAAGCAAACGGGTCAGAGCCCGAATGTGGAGTTATATTTTAAAAACCTGCAAGTGCTTTAAAAACATTTAAAACATTAAATGCAAAGTACATGTTAGGACGTGCACTCACATTATATTCTCACCTCTCGTCTAACTGTGCACTCCTAACGCAAGTACCCATCTATAACTACCCATACTACTAGCTAAGTGACAACATATCTAGCTAGACTGCCAAAGGTCCTACCCATGATACTCGGTTCCATTAACATATAACGCTCGAAATTATATAGGGATTTAACGTAAACTCAGATACTCAATATGCAGTATATATAACTATCAGTTAACTCGTTATATTTCTCGAAACAACACCGTAATATATTTACAACATTAACATGAGGATTCCCATTAATTAAATGTATATTATTCATATCATAAATATACAATACAAGCACCCCGCAACTAAGCTGTAGTTCACACATACTCTGCTATCCATCCCGGTACATCACGTACATAAGGATCACACATTCCGAATCTCTCAGGAATAGTTCAGATAACACAAATCACAAATAGTGGAGGCGAACACAGTCACCATCACGTGGGTCACGCACATACCTACGCTCCCACGGTCAGCGGAATTATTAATATCCCAATAAGTCTTTCTATGACCTATGTTCATCGAGGTACCAGTCTATATCCCCCCCGTAGGCACACAAGGAATAGAGGGTCCTAAGCGAACGCAACCTCCCATGATAGCAAGTATGGTAGGTATGTCATACACACAATACATATACCAATACTAAGTAAACGCACGTCTTAGTAATACCGTATTTTAATCGTAGTACATATCGCATACTCGTACTAGCTTATACTTATCACAATTCATACTATTCCGATTTGTAATTATACGCGTCATAATTATCTCACGTCGTAGTAGACACTCACGTCTCAACCCAAACCGTCCATGTAATACACTCTCGTATGTAAATTCCTTCTCATAAATACCCAAATGTCCCAAACCTATCACTACATCATCATTGGAAGGTTAACTATATCCTCGAACAAGTTTACGGAACTCCAAAAGTCAAAACAGTCCAAAAAGGACCAAACTGCCAGCTCGTTAGAAGTCTCGTTCGAACGAGACTGTTCGAACGAGTTTGGACTGTCAGGTCGTTAGAAGT
The DNA here is from genome assembly GCA_949130495.1 of Sambucus nigra. Classification (NCBI taxonomy): domain Eukaryota; kingdom Viridiplantae; phylum Streptophyta; class Magnoliopsida; order Dipsacales; family Adoxaceae; genus Sambucus; species Sambucus nigra. The sequence goes on along the minus strand of OX422209.1, from coordinate 657,436,454 downwards.
CTCGTTCGAACGAGGCTGTTCGAACGAGATCCCAGTTCGTTCGAACGAACTGTCCTTTCTAACGATATCTCGTTCGAACGAGATATCGAACGAAATCCCTACTCGTTAGTAACGACTGGTCAACTCGTTAGAAGCTCGTTCGAACGAGTTCGTTCGAACGAGTTCGTTCGAACGAGTTCGTTCGAACGAGTTCGTTCGAACGAGTTCGTTCGAACGACCTGGGGGCTGCTTCTAACGAGCTACCAGCTTCGGCCCAGATTTTTCCCCATCTCGTTTTTCACCATTTTTATCACTTCTAATCTCTTCCAAGGTTCATCCCAATAACGTTTTAGGGTCTCTAATTCATCCTAAACATATTTACATCATCTCCTAACATGTTTTCAAGGATTGAATCATCATAACATCAACCAAAATTACAAATCTCTACACTTTTCCCAATTTCTCTAGAACATGAACCCTAGGTTTATATCATCATCAAATCCCAGAATTTATTTCGTTTTAATTCCTTCAAATCACAATTATTATAAGGGAAATCATCTACCTATCATACTACATGAAATTCTCTTCACAATTTCTCAAGTTCTATGATCTAAACTACATGGGTTTTCATATTTTATCAAGAACAAACCATAAATCCGAATTTTCTAACATGGAGGAAACATTCTCTGAAATTAAATGGAATAAAGTCACTTGCCTTGGTTTGATTCCGGATTTGGTGTTGATTTGGTGAAGTTTTCTGCAGAAATTCCTCTCTCTCCAAGCTCTTCTCCAATGGTGGCTTAAGGTGGCTAGGGTTTTGATTTGGGGAAACTTAGAAAACCTAAATGATAACCTACGTAGCTTTCTAGGTTAATATGGGTTGGTTAATGGGCTTAATGGGTCTAATCCACATCAGATTTACATCTCTAATTTTCGTCACTTTTAATTCCTCAAAATGTAAAATTACCAAAATACCCTTTAAGTTACCGGTATGGCCTAAAAATACCCCGGGACCCAAACTATACCCCCGGCTAGTGTTTTCTGACTATCTCGACCCTTCCGGACGCGTTGGCGCACTCAAAACGACCATACGGATTATAGATTTTAAATTCACTTTTATTATCAAAATATTATACCGTGACGCGGCGGTCCCACGCGTCTCAACAAAATTTCTAAACTGCCGTATATAAATCTCACGACAAATTTTATAATACCAAATACATATATAATCATATATGCACATAATCAAATACCAACTCGCATCACATTAGTATTTATAACCCGGATTAATTTCCAATTAATACGCAATTTAATTAATTAATCCCAAAAATAAATATAGTCAAAAGTACGGGGTATTACAGTATTCATGCAAGGTTGCATTGGGGTGTTGGAGTCAGAGACTACGAATGACTTTTAAGAATGCATGGACAGCTTTTTGCCAAAACAGGCCAGAATATCAAAATATGTTTTGGTACATATCGAAGAATTAGATGCCTTTTCATTTTCAGTTCGCGCATACATGGACTAATCGCATATCCCACCGTGACAACAGAATAATTGACAAAGTGGAGAGTGCCCATGAGCAACATAAAAATACTTATCAAATAGCACCGGTTCGTTTGCAACGATGTGGAAGGGTATGGACGCATTACTTGGCCACCAAGTTCCTCAAATTGAATCTGAGTTTCAGATATCACTTCAATCCACCAAGCATGGATAAAGTGATGCATTATTACGCGAGATCTGTGGTAGGGCATCACACTTTGCATTGGTTTTAATTGTTATTGAGATAGATTCCATGCAATCGGTATTGAGTGCATCAGGCGCTAACACCCAATATACGGAGATACGATGCTCCCACATACTTTGCACCCTATACGAATTACCATGTGTCCACAAGTTGGCCCAATGGGAGAAGCTAGCCCAAGCAATTCCACTGTGGGCACTAGACGATCATTGGAGGAAACTTGCCATTGTCCCGGACATCCCTCGGTACCGTGACCTTGACTATACACCCGAGATAATATTATTTAAGAAAAGGTTGAACGAGGCAGGTGAAACCGTTAGAAATATGATGATAAGCAAGTTAATGGAGAATTTTGAACACTCTAGCACACCCTTGATGGAGCCCGTACAAATTCGTCAAACGGGTAGGCCACCTAAGGGGAAAAAGTTTACCGACATATCTACGAAAAGAACCCCTTGTGCTTGGGAGAAATATGTATTGTCCACAAGGGAACTTAAAAAAGTCATTGCAAATAATCCCCCATTGACGGACGTGAAATCGAAGACGTGGTCTCGGGAGAAGAAGTTGTATATGAAAGACGTTCTCGAGTTCTTCCGATCATTTGTGGAGGATATATATGATGTATAATCTGATGGGAACTGTGGATATAGGGCTATTTCCAAAGTTCTCATGTTATTCGTAGTGCTTTGTTGTCTACGTAGGGACAAGCCATTTTAGGCAACGATGATGACCACCTACGATATTGATGAGTATGACAGGAGATTAGACTATTTTAGACACGCATGCATAAGCGAGCAATGGTTTATAATGCCTGAGTTCCGCTACCTTGAGGTGAATACCCTTAAGCTAATGGTTGTGTTGATATCCAAATTTCAATGCTTAACTTTTGTTCCATTCGACGTTAGGCCAAAACCTAGGATGGAAGACAATCGCATCATCTATATCCTAAACTCGTCAAATATTCATTGGGTGAGTTTAAAATGAATAAGATTTTGCCCCTTCCACCAATTGCCTCTAACTGGAAATCAAGGGCCAGTCAAGATGCCCTTCAGTGGCCTACTTTGTTTAACTCCCGCTTTCAATCGTTTCAGAATCTATGTCCCAAAGACATTGCGACGAGAGATGACACGTGCTTGATATCGTCAGATGAGGATGAGGATGAGGATTAGGTTGAGACGGCGGTTTAAATTCAGTGGTGCAATTCTTAGGGTTGATTGTAACTTTTTGTAATTATCGGGATTGGAAACTTTTTATAATTATCAGGATTGGTTATATGTAAATTCGTTGTTGGAGAAAGTCTACAGCTAATGATTGTAATTTTTGGTAACTTTTTGTAATCATTGATTATATATGTAAATGGATTGTAACTTTTTGTATTAATAATTATTGATTGGAAGTTTTTGTATCTTATTGCAATCATTACTATAATATAAATTGGTTATATATGTGATAAATTGGTTATATGTGGTAAATTGGCAATCTTGGGGTATTGTAAGTAACTTACAGTCCCTTGACACCGCACGGATGTTTACACGATGACACCACGCCGTAATTAGGAGCCAACGGTGACACCACCGTGAATAAAACAACCACAATCTACTGTTACCATGAAATATATGCAGAGACCTGGCCCATTTTTCACCCCAACTTACATGGTATAATGAAATCGTGACATGTCTTAGGATGGTGAGAAGCCGCCGTTTGTGACTATTACATGGTTTGTTCTCACCGTGTGGTTTATACAAAAACTTTGACTATTTTTTCACCGCAACTTACACGGTCTAATAAAACCGTGAAAAGTCTCCCTACGGTTGGTGGTAACCGTAAGTATATATTCCATGATTTACTATAACCGTGAAATATATGTAGAGACTTGGCCCATTTTTCACCCCAACTTACACGGTCTAATGAAATCGTGACATGTCTTATGACGGTGAGAAGCCGTCGTATGTGACTATTACACGGTTTGTTCTCACCGAGTGGTTTATATAGAGACTTTGGCTATTTTTTCACCCCAACTTAGATGGTCTAATGAAATCGTGGAAAGTCTCGCTACGGTTGGTGGTAGCCGTTAGTATATATTCCACGGTTGGATCACACCGTGAAATATATGCAGAGACTTGGCCCATTTTTCACCCCAAATTACACGGTCTAATGAAATCGTGACATGTCTTATGATGGTGTGAAGCCGTCGTATGTGACTATTACACGGTTTGTTCTCACCGTGTGGTTTATACAGGGACTTTGGCTATTTTTTCAACCCAACTTACTCGGTCTAATGAAACCGTGATTATTTATTTGACGGTGAACACCGTGGGTATTAGTATCAGGGTGACACCACACCGTATAGAAATAATGCACGGTGAGAACCCACCGTATTGTTAACATTCAAGTATATAACATTCAAACACATTACACATAACACATAACACAATTTTGTTAACAATCAAACACATAACATATTTGTTTCAAAGTTGTTCCAACCTAATTATTTCGAAGTTGTTCCAAACATAACGCTTAATAAAATTTGTGATACTTTACAAATAAATTTTTCAAAAATACAGTTACTTTCAAATTGTTCCAACAAATTTTGTCTATTTTCTATTTAAACTGTTCGTGGAGGTGGTTTTTGCTTGGGGGGCATTTCGCTTGGGGGCTTTTTGCTTGGTGGCTGGATCGTGCCGTGCCTTGGTCTGAGTTTCTTCATGCACCAGGGCCTTTCCCTTTTCTGTATGAGCGTGCGTTCCCTTGGCCTGAAGCAGGGCGTCAAACGATGCACGTGATAGTTCAAGGACATCAGTAACCTCCTGGTCCGAGCCTTCGTCAATAGCTTCCTGGAGCTGGCTAATGGCTACGTCTATCACCTTATCTTATATATAAATTATCACTAACTGTGTTAGACAATTCTTGAGCAAAGAAAATGAATTTACAGATAAATTTCAAAACCTTTACCATTTGACCTGAGTGCTTTAGCTCCGACTTGCGTATTCTATTCTTGGGATTTTGAATGTATGGCTGGGATCTTTCTAGGTACCAAGATATGTACCCATACACACATTCCCAAGGCACGGACCTCACCGAGGTCAAATGTCTAGCATCGGACAGAACATGGTCGACCCAGTTAAGTTGATACCATTTCTCTATATTAAACTTTAATATGTATCGGGTCTGGGTCTTCCCCCTCTCCTCTGACAAAGGGATTATTGGTGGTCTTGGAATTATTTGAACACGTCTATCTTGGCGTAGAACCCTCTTCGGGTAATAGGGTTCCCCGACATCATAGCAGATAAGGAGGTCGCTGTACCGTGAGACCTCCTGAAATGGGTAGGCCTCACTTTTTTCGGAGTATGGATCCCATACAACCTAAACATATTTTCAAATGTTAGTACGTACATAAATAAAGAAAATTAATACTGAACTTAAAACAACTAATACTTACGTCTGAAGCTTTTAAATCATCTGAGGTTTCCCTTAGCTTCAGTAATTGTGCAAAGGCATCCCCTGACACCGTTTGAGCCCTTCATTTGCATAGACGCGGCTTGTTATGCTTAAAATGGAGATTTTTAACCCCCTCGCCAAATTGAAGTGGTCGTATATCCACGCCTGCAGTCAAAACAAAATAAAATTTTAATATAGACATATTAATTAGGAAATTATTATATTACAAAACAAAATTAAAAGCACGTGTTAAATTTAAAATATGTACCGCGAGAAGGGGAAAATATCCGACCACCTACCGAACGTCTACTCGAGAGGCAATCCCCAACTACCGAAATAAATGGGCCAATACACCCATCCCCCGAGCATATTCTTTACATTTGCTGACCTTTCGCAAAAACTGCAGGTAGTACATTGGTACTCGATTGCCCGATTTGGCCCTGATGGCCATTTGGACCCTGATGGCCCTGACGGAATCCTCCCTGTCCCTGTCTGTAGTTCCCTGACCGGAACCTCTTATTATCCCCCTGTTGGGAGCCCTGCTCATTCTGCCTCTGCCCCTGACCAGATTGTGCCCCGCTGGCACCATGTCCTCCAGTCCTGCCCTGATGGCTAGACTCTCCCGACCTCTTGCCCTCGACCATATGGAAACGGTGGTCCTGGCAGTGTAACAATGCTGCGTTAACCACATCAGAATAAGTGGCCAACGATAGGTTCCCTAGCAGATGTTGACGGATCCTCCAATTCAACCCATCTGTGAACTTCTCAATCTTCTTCTTCTCTGTTGGAATCTCGTCTGGAACGATATTCAACAGGTTAGTGAACTCGGCCTCATACTCGGCCACTGTCTTGCCCTCCTGCTTCAGACTCATCAGCTTCCTCCTCATCTCTGTATGAACTGCGGACGGAAAGTACTTGCGGTCGAACCGCACCCAGAACTCCTGAATCGTGAGGGTATCCCTCTCCTCCGCGGTGGTAATAGACTCCCACCACTGCAGCGCAGATCCCACTAGCTTGAAAGTAGCTAGCACCTGTTTCTGAACGTCAGTGCACTCATGCATCCTCAAATGCCTCTGTATGTCCTTCCTCCATTGGCTCGAGACTACCACGTCTGAGCTACCTGCAAACTCTGGCGGATGCGCTTTCTGAAAAGCGTCACGTACACGCTCGCAAACAGATGGGAATGCATTAACCTGTACTGGCGCGGCAACCGGCGCCTGTGGTGGTGCCTGCTGAACAACGGCAATCGCGGCATTCACCGCTTGAGCTACTATAGCTGCAACCTCAGCGGCGCTCAACATGCCCTGAACTGGAGCGGGCTGGGGTTCGGGCACTGCATTCCTGGGAACTCGTCGTGCACGTCGTGGAGGCATCTGAAATAAGAATGAAGTTTATAAGTTCACGGTTTATAAACTTAAAGTAGCTGAAGATCGAAGCATACACAAAAGAATACAACAGTCCTAAAATATAGGGCTCTATATCAAAGAAAACGTAGCGGAAACATAATAGCCGTACAGATCCTAAAGGACACTAGAACCTGATGCTCTGATACCACCTGTGACACCCCGACTAATTAAATACCGGGTAGCTACTCCTTTATAAAATTAATTCAGAATGCCAAGTTGGCTCAGTTAATAGCATCACTGTTGAAAACATTTTATTATTACTAACCACCTAGTATTTAAAAAGCAAGTTGTCAAATTTTAATTTAAGTCTGATTAACATGCAACAAGTGTAAAGAAATAAAATGAAGAAATAGATAACACCATTCACCATGCTGAAATGAAATGAATAACCATCATAATAGAGTAAATAAAGTCTGGAGGAAACCCCTCACTACAATCCCATAACTGAAATAAATGAACTGAAACAATAATAAAACGTGCTAAAGTCTGAAAACTGAAGTATAAAAGATGCTCTAAGGGGAAATGGGCAACATGCCCTACAACTGATAGATAGTGACTCTAGAATCCAAAGAATAGAAGCGTCTATGAGCAAATCCCTGTAGCTTCCACAATCAGCTACAGCTCGTCACCTGAATGAGTACCTATGCTTGGTGTCCTTGTGGCTGGGCACCTAAAAAGGTTTTACAAGAAAATATATTTGAAAGCAAATGGGTCAGAGCCCGAAAGTGGAAAGCATTTTAAAAACCTGCAAGTGCTTTAAAAACATTTAAAACATTAAATGCAAAGTACATGTTAGGACGTGCACTCACATTAAATTCTCACCTCTCGACTAACTGTGCACTCCTAACGTAAGTACCCATCTATAACTACCCTTTCCACTAGCTAAGTGACAACGTAACTAGCTAGACTACCAAAGGTTCTACCCATTTTACTCGGTTAATTTAACATAACAACACTCGTAATTTAATAGAGGTTTAACGTAAACTCAGTTACTAACTATGCCATTTATATAACTATCAACTAACTCATTATATATCTCGAAACAATACCGTAATATTTTTACAACATTAACATGAGGATTTCCATTAATTTAAAGTATATTATTCACATCATAAATATACGATACGAGCACCCCGCAATCTAAGCTATGGTGCCCACATACTCTGCTATCCATCCCGGTACATCACGTACATAAGGATCACATATTCCGAATCTCTCAGGAATAGTTTAGATAACACAAATCACAAATAGTGGAGGCGAACACAGTCACCATCACATGGGTCACGCACATACCTACGCTCCCATGGTCAGCGGACTTATTAATATCACAATAAGTCTTTCTATGACCTATGTTCATCAAGGTACCAGTCTATATCCCCCCCGTAGGCACACAAGGATTAGAGGGTCCTAAGCGAACGTAACCTCCCGTGATAGCAAGTATGGTAGGTATGTCATACAAACAATCCATATACTAATACTAAGTAAACACATGTCTTAGTAATACCATATTTTAATCGTAGTACATATTGCACTCTCGTACTAACTATAATTATCACAATTCATGCTATTCTGGTTTGTAATTATACTCGCTATAATTCATCCTTACATCGTAGTAGACACTCACGTCTCAACCCAATTGGTTCAATGAATATAACTCTAGTATATGATTTACTCATCTCAATAACCCAAAAGTCCCAAATCAATCACTATATCATCAAAGGAATGCTAACTCTACCCTTGAGCCAGTTCCCGAAACTCCAAAAGTCAAAACAGTCCAAAAAAGGTCAAACTGTCAACTCGTTAGAAGTCTCGTTCGAACGAGGCTTCGAACGAGTTTGGACTGTCAGGTCGTTAGAAGTCTCGTTCGAACGAGGCTGTTCGAACGAGATCCCAGTTCGTTCGAACGAACTGACCCTTCTAACGATATCTCGTTCGAACGAGATATCGAACGAAAATCCCTACTCGTTAATAACGACTGGTCAACTCGTTAGAAGCTCGTTCGAACGAGCTCGTTCGAACGACCTGGGGGCTGCTTCTAACGAGTGGCCAGTTTCGGCCCAGATTTTTCCCCAATTCGTTTTTTCACCATTTTTACTCCTCAAACCTTTTCTAAAATTCGTTCCAACAATATATTGAGTTCTCTAATCATCCTCAAACATGTTAAGGGGCTATACTAACATCATTAAAGGGTTTAATATCTTCTAAACATCATTAAATCACAATTTCTACAATAATTCCCAATTTCCTTCAAGAACATAAACCCTAGGTTCTTCTCCTCAAAATTTCCCAGATTTTAATCCGTTAAAACATCACATAGATATGAAATCTCTGAATTTAAATCTTCAAACAAGGTATCTACATGCAAACCTATCCCAAAATTTAATAACAATCTTCCAATTTCATGGGTTTTCTTTTAACTCTTATATAAGATTGATTCACAAGGTTTCTAACATGGAAAAAGCATTCACTGCATAAGGAATGTAATTTAAATCACTTGCCTTGGTTTGATTCCGGATTTGGTGTTGGTTTGATGAAGTTTCTGCAGAGTTTCCTCTCTCTCTCTCTCTCCTTCTCCAAGCTTTCTTCTCCAAAAGGCTATGGTGGCTAGGGTTTGCTTTGGGGAAACTTATGAAAACCTAATTTAATAAACCTCCGTAGCTTGTTGGGTTAATAAGGGTTGGTTGGGGTCAATCCTTATCAGATTACAACTCTCAATTTTCGTCACTTTTAATTACCCAAAAATACCAAATTACTAAAATACCCTTTAAGTTACCGGTATGGCCTAAAAATACCCCGGGACCCAAACTATACCCCCGGCTAGAGTTTTCTGACTATCTCGACCCTTCCGGACGCGTTGGCGCACTCAAAACGACCATACGGATTATAGATTTTAAATTCACTTTTAATATCAAAATATTATACCGTGACGCGGCGGTCCCACGCGTCTCAACAAAATTTCCAAATTGCCGTATATAAATCTCATGACAAATTTCATAATACCAAATACATATATAATCTTATATGTACATAAACGAATACCAAATCGCATCATATTAGTATTTATACCCCGGATTAATTTCCAATTAATACGCATTTAATTAATTAATCCCAAAAATAAATATAGCCAAAAGTACGGGGTATTACACAAATCATGGATCAAGATCCAAATAACTCTGCCCATTGGCAATAACGAATCCTGGATCATAAGATCCAAACAATTCTGCCCATTGGCAATAACAAATCCTGGAACATTAGTTCCAACAAATCATTGGATCTTTGTCCAATTCCAATCCTGGATCATAAGACCCAAACAAATCCTGGATATTTTAATATCCAAACAAATCCTGAATACCGAAGTATTCAAACCAATCCTGGATCATGAGACCCAAAAAAATCCTGGATATTTTAATATCCAAACAAATCCTGAATACCGAAGTATTCAAACAAATCCGCTCTTAGAGCTATATTCATATTTATATATGAAACAAATCATAAGTACACTCACCTTGGCAGTTTAACTGGATTTGCCCTTGCCTTTATCTAGTACTTATTCAATCAGCTCTTCTTCCCTTCCTATCATTCTTAAAATATTAGTATCATCATAATAATATCAATAATCCAAAGAACTATTTAAACATAATTCAACCCATAAGCATCATATGATTCCATTCAAATCATTTATCACAAGTGAAATTCCATCCAAATCCATGCTAGTATATTTAACATATCCAAATCATAGACCAAATATAACATTTATTCTTGGAAATTCAATCCTTGTCATATTAGTATTCCAATACAAAAGACGGTACATCATTTTAGGTCTCGTAGAGCAAGATATGCTCATTTCTTTACCACATGGCAAATCTGCCCTATAGGCCCTCTTATCGTTCATTCAACTTCCACGAATTTCCATAATTTTTCTACATCATAAATTTATATGATATTTCACCCAACATCAGTAAACATATTGAAAAACACAAAATTAAAGTTTCATAATTTTTAAAGTTCGTTTGCTATGTCAACCAAAACACCGAACACATGGCGGGCATATTTTCACCCTTAGGGCAGATTTCATACCCGAATTTCAAACTCTCACCAAAGACTAATTTCTTGGTATTTTCACATGATTTTCGGATATGTCATACATATATGAGTCCAGGTTAATCTCCAATTGGAATCAATCAATTCCAGTAAGTATACAAAAATATATGGAAGTTTTAATAAACAAAGTTTCTAAACAAAGCAATTTTAGGGTTTTGTACATTCAACTTAACTTAAACTTTCATCTAACCAAACATATATATCAAGGGCTGAAAGTTTAGTAAACAAATGATAGTTTCTATCATCTAAAACATAAATATAAGAAAAACAATAAGATTTGCAGTTAGAATTACCTTCGGGGCTTTTACGTAATTTTCTATGAATTTTCTTCAATTTTCTCCTCACTTTTTCTTCCTAACTTTCTACTTCTCTTTCCTTAAGCTTAAAATCTCTCATGGCTGCATTTTGGATGAATAAAGAGGTAATTCTAAGGGTTTAAGGTCGGCCAAAGCCACCACCCTTCCCAACCAATGAGAATAAAACATTTGTTGCCATAATAAGACAATATACTACTTAACGGATGGACTATTTTGCCCTTGTTTCGTAATTTTGGTATAACTTCTCACTCAAACCTACGTTTCACACACCGTTTGTTGTGTTACAACCATAACTCACTTTTCTACAACTATATAGTTTTCACCTCAAGTCAATTGTTATGTCATAAAGGTCAAAACTAGCCTTAAACATGAACATTCCTACCGAAACCTTCAAAATTTTGTGTTTGTAACTAATTCGACATTTCATGCTTTTTGAAGGTAGGATTAGACTAAACATAATAAATTAACATCACATATATTAATAACACACTAATCATATCACATAAGCTAGACATGATTTAAGCATAATTAATCATAATTATATTCGGGTTGTCACAGTTAGAATCGTCAGTAGATGCTGAGAATGATCCACTTGAGATTCCTGATTATTTTAGTATAGGGCTGGCCACCCTTTATTATTCTAAGCGGGGTGTCACAACAATCTGGTGGAGGTGGTGCAAGAATGTGGTTTTTAGCCTTGGTCTCATTCTCCCTCCTGTGACTCTCTCTTTGGTTTGGTAACTGATAATCCTAATTCCCCTTACGTGATTGCAGATATAACTCTCCAATTTTCATAGGTTTATTTTCTCCAAAATTTGAAAAGACCAAAATATCCCTCAGGGGTGCCGGTTTGGCCTAAAAGTGCCTCGGGACCCAAACTAAACCCTTGGGTGGACTTTTCTAACTATTTCAATCCTTCGAAACACACTGGCGCATTCAAAATGACCATTTGAATTATCTAGAATGAAATTACATTTTATTTTCCAAATTAAGTCCTGACATGCGCGTCCCGGCTAAATTTACCGTAACTGCCGTATATCTCACTCACGACAATCATAATATTTTCTTATCATTATTATTTCTCATTCACTAAGTAATAGTCAGTATAAATAAATACTAATGCTTGTCTCACTAATTAATATTTATTTTATCGAATTAATTTTCCAAATTAAATTTAATCAACCCCAATTAATTCCCAATATAAAAATCAATCAAATTACGGGGTGTTAGATATATAAATATATAAGAGAAATATAGAGAACACCCAAATATCTATGAGTTGGGTGAAATCATGTGAAAAGTGAAATCAACAATCCCAAATATAATTAAATTCTTTTGTCAAGTAAAGTAGAAAACAATCCTATTTGGACTCTCTTATGCTTGAAGTTCAGATATGAGGAAACATGTATCTAGTTGAGTCTTGTGATTTTGTAGTTTGAGGAACAAATGGCCACGATATAATTATTAACAAGGGGACATTTTTGAAATTGTAAAGAATACTTTTATAATTGTAAAACAACTACAAATTTTGAGAAGGTACAACTGCCCCCTTGGGACCTTATATATAAATATAAATTGGTTGATTATGTGAACAACCAGTTACTCATGGAGAATCTATCGGTCGGGGTTTTAATGATTCTGGTTGTGATTGTGTATTTCACTACTGTCTAATGACTCGGGACTTTTTGGAGGTCGATATATTTTATCTCACGTCCAATCTATTTACACTTCATTATGTGAGATGCGGATGGCCCATTTCACTAAGCGAGTTTCGTATAGCCAGTGGTGTGATTGTGTGGTGATATAATTAGATCATACACTCAGTCAATCAATGCTTCGTGATGAGAGAGGCGGATGATCCGATCCATCGGTCAAGTTTTAGTATAGAACTACCCGGTGGTGTGATTACGTTGTGATCCCCCATTCATATGAGTGTGTTTATTTTGAAATTCATTAGGTGAGGAACTCATACGGATTTATCGATAGAAGCACGAGAAGGTCCCCGAAGGTAGATGTCTTCGTGTGGTTGTTATGAGACTTATATACATGCATATGATATTAGTTCGGTGATGGACATTTTGATTTAAAGCCCTATGTCACATTTATGTGTTTTGTTATGATATTGTGTATATCTTATTATATGATCCACATGAATGGGTTTAATTTTGGATCGTATCATGTGCATGCATTATAGTTCAATGATGAACGTGTTTAATTAAAAGATATTAAGACAAAGGAGATGTTACATTATGAGATCGCAAGTATCATAATGAGTATATGTCGGTATTAGGGTATATTATGTACATGAGTAGTTAGTTACATCCCATGTTAGTATTTTGATATGTGATAGTACTTGCTAGTCTAGTGATAGAGACTTCTTAGTATTGAATTATGCCTTGGATTAGAACACTCATATAGTATTTCACTTGATGACGGGTCAGGTATCACTTGCAAGTGAGTGTCGGCGGGACGGCGTGTCTATCGTAAATGAGTCGCACGCTCATTAATGTTTTGATACTGTAAGATATTTATTACAACTTTAGGGCGCTGACCCAAATCTCTAAATCTTTCCCTCCATAGGTAATATAATTGTTATATACAAGTTTAACACGACTGAGTGGTTAGACTTGTAGTGGTCGAAAATTTAACGTGTTCTCCTTAGAGTAGGAGTTATCGATTTATTATAATAGTCTCTTGTATTCAGGAGTTTTAATCAGAAGTGGTTACTGTTGTATTTATTTTATTCGAGTTGAGGCATTTGTATAAAAGATGTTTTTTAGTGGATTTAATTTTATTGGACTTTTAGTTTTATTTCTGTTCAGTTATTCTTTTTATAATCCTTTATTGAGTATTTCATTTGGGATGGTTTTTATTTACTCTCATTTTTATGTTTACGCTTACGTTGATGTTGATAATGATATAAATTGTTTAGCGCTCCCTGTATATTTTTCTGTGGCCTGATCAAATGGGTGTGAAAAAAAGGGGGTGTCACACAAAGAATCCAAAGTTCTTGATGATCCAAAACTCTTTACGTTTTAATAGTCCCATATGTGTTATTTTGCATATTTTAGTGTTCTTATTCCATTTGTAGCTTATTTATTTTTCTCCTATCACTGATCATACTCTTTTTATTCTTGTTATTATTATTATTATTATCATCATTATCATTATTATTATTATTATTATTATTATTATTATTATTATTATTATTATATTCACGTCTATTTTCATAAATCAAAAACCATAAAAGGGGGTTTATAGTGGCGGAATTATCCCACCTAACAAGAACATTTGGCACGTGTCTGACCAGCTAGTTTGGTGATCACAACTTGGAGATAAGAACAAAGGAGTAGTCGACTTATGGAGATCTCGAACTTGGATCCGCTCGATCAAAATCATAGCAACATTCCAGGGCCATAGAGTCCCACACGACTCATTCTCATTTTTTCTCTATAAATATCACCCACACCTTCGGTAAAAGGGGCATGTAATATTTGTTATCAAAAGTTGATCAATAAAGAGAGAAATAAACGTGGACCTAGGCCAATTGCCAAACCACGTATATATTGCGTGGTGTGATTATTATTTTATTTTTTGCTCGACTTAATTGTATTGAACTAATCATGATAGGATTTTTTTTCACCTACAATTAGTGTCGCTTGTGTGAGCCGACTTCATTTTCTCAACCAACAAAAGCCAAATGAGCATTTATGTCTCACCCGTACAGCCCACGTCTGTTGATTAATGACGACCATCAAAATGGACCTCTGGTACCTAGGGTCAGGTCTAAGGTCCACCCCAACAGGCGTCGTAACACTCACAACTCACGGTATCATCCTTCAGAGTAACAACCATAAAAACAATGAACAATAGAGATCAACCCAGATCTCACGGCTTGTAAACGCCTATGAATAACGACTGGATGAATAGGAGGATGCCACATGCCTTCAGCAAGAGGAGAATACCCATTTGCAACATCTCCTGGAGAGAATGGAGTAAGAGCTCTATGGGGACAAACGAAAATGCCATGCCCGAACATGTAACCCTCAGGCGAGCAAAACTCGCAGCTGAGGAAGGAGTTCGCGACACAATCAGGAGCACTCCAAGTATATGATCCCTTTGGAGAGGAAAACCAGGAAAGGGTAATCACAAGAAGGATCCTATGATCTCATTCGATGAAATATGGATGAGCATCCTGCTCACCGGGGGTCCAGGTCCAGTAAGGAATTGGCGATGAGGCCCCTTATCAAACAGACGAAGTCCCAATTCTTAAGAATAATATAGGAGACATAAACTCATAAGAAATTTTTCACATCCAGATTCAAAATCTATGATGGGAAAACTGGTCCCATCGATCATATTAGCTAGTATCGACAAGTAACGACTCTATGGAGCAACAGTAAAGCCATGGTGTGCCATATATTCCCTCTAATATGGAGGATATCACACAAAAATGGTTTGAGAAGTTACCTTATAGGTCGGTCACCAGATTCACTTCCATATTAATAACCAAAAACTCTCACCCTAATAGTATGGACTCATTCCTCACCATGAGAAATAAGCCCTAGGAAAGCTTATGAAAATACGCTCGGCAGTACTGGAAAATCTATAACGAAGTGGACAATTGATCCGAGAAAGTTGTTGTGACCTCATTACAGATTGGTTATGCCAAGAAACTCTATGTTGCACCAAATGCTCACAAAGAATGAGGCCAACACTATTTGCGACCTTATGTCCAAATTTGAGAAGTATGCGAAAGTAAAGGATGTAGTTGTTGGAGCCCAGCATAACAATAGACGGTTAAAAATAGATAAACTGCGATAAAGAGGAGAATGCCTCCAAGGAGAGGGCAAGAAGCAGAATGATGGATCCAAAAGCAATGACAAATAATGCCTTATCAAGGCCCATCGGTCGATCAACGCTGTCTTTAAAGAGCCGATCTATAAAATCTTGAACGAAATTAAAGATCAATAATATTTCAAGTGGTCGGAGAAGATGACTGGAGATCCATCAAAGAGGAACACTCCCCTGAGATATTATTACCACAAAGAGAGTGGGCATAAGACAGATAATTCCAAAGCACTCAAATCCCACTTAAAAGTGTTGGCCCAGACAGGCCACATGGATGACTATATGAAGAAGAAGAAGGGCACAAAATTTATCGTGGAACACGACCAAAAACCTGACAATATCCTAGATGATGACGAGATGTGGCATGAGTTTACGATCATCCATGGGGTATTCTGTCCGAACCATATTCAAGGCAATGTTTTTCAAATGGATTTAGAAAATGATACTGCGATCATGGAAGCTTTCCAAGTCAACCCTGCCAAAACCTCAACACGTAAGTGTCGTCGACCAGAAGATGTTGACTATAACAAGTATATAGTCTTCACCGAGGAAGACCTGGTCGAAGTCAGGATTTCGTATCATGATGCAATAGTAAGCACTCTTAGGATTAGAAACTGAGATGTGGAGAAGCTATTAGTTGACTAAGGGAGCTCTTCGGGGGTCATATATTTGAAACTGCTCAATAAGCTCAATCTTAAGATGGAAGATCTAAAGGAAGCAACAATTCCCGTTAGTCGGTTCGTTGTAAAGATGACCATACTACTGGGAAATGTGGTACTACAACAGGGAATATCTCAAAGTTGATCGAGTTTTTTATTGTGTAAATTGAATCCCCCTATAACCCTATCCTCGCATGAGGATGGCTTTATGCCACAAATGCTATCCCCTCCACATATCACCAAAAAATCAAATGCATAGTGGAGATAAGGGGAAACCAAGCCATTGATCGACAATGATTTATTATTTCCATCAGGACTAAGCAAGAATAGAAGAAAGAGAAAGTGGTCGCGAACGAGGCGACCAAGGATGGGGCAACCCCACCCAAGTACCAACTAAAGTATGAAAGACCGGTTGTGGAAGAAAAAAAGGTGGTCCCCGCCAATAGAGTCATGAAACTGTGACACCCCGACTAATTAAATACCGGGTAGCTACTCCTTTATTAAATTAATTCAAAATGCCAAGTTGGTTCAGTTAATAGCATCACTGTCGAAAACATTTTAATAATTACTAACCACCTAGTATTTAAAAGTAAGTGCCAAATTAAGTTAAGTCTGATTAACATGCAGTAAAAGAAAGAATAATAACCATTCACTATAATCAAGTAATGAATAACCAACAACATAAATATAATCCGGAGGAAAAACTCCTCACAACAATCCCACAACTGAAAAATAATACTACAAGTCTGAATCCTGAATAATTACATGCCAAGGGTCTGAATAACTGAAATAAATGAAATGTCTCTAAAAGAAATGGGGGACATGCCCTACAACTGATAACTGATGAATATCGAGTCAAGATAGATGAAGCGTCTACAAGCAAAGTCCTGTAACTTCCACAAACAGCTACAACTTGTCACCTGAATGAGAATCCTATGCATGGTGTCCTTGTGGCTGGGCACCTAAAATGGTTTTTACAAAAATAGATTTGAAAGCAACTGGGTCAAAGCCCGAAAGTGTAAAACATTTTGAAAACAGCAAGTGTTTTAATAACATTAAAACATTAAATGCAAAATACATGTTAGGACGTGCACTCACATGAAATTCTCACCTCTCGACTGCATGTGCACTCCTAACGTACCGTACCCATCTATAAGACATCCATATCTAACCAAACCGTAATAAGTTCTACCCATTACTACTCGATTCCCATAATACATTCTAGCGTTATCAAATAAATAGAGGGCTTTACTTAAACTCAGATTCTCAATATGTAATACATTTCACTATCGGTTAACCCGTTATGTTTTCTCAAAACAATTCCATAATTTTATTCACAATATTAACATGAAAATTCCCATTAATTAAGTGTATATTATTCACATCATAAATATACAATACAAGCACCCCGAGACTAAGTTGCGGTGCATACATACTCTGCTATCCATCCCGGTACATCACGTACATAAGGATCACACATTCCGAATCTCTCAGGAATCGTTCAGATAACAACATCACAAATAATGGAGGCGAACACAGTCACATCACATGGGTCACGCACATACCTGCGCTCCCACGATCAGCAGACTTATTAGCATCCCAATAAGTCCTTCTCTGACCTATGTTCATCGAGGTAACCAATCTAAATCCGGGCAACACAAGGATTAGAAGGCCCTAAGCGAACGCAAACCTCCCGTGATAGCAAGTATGGTAGGTATGTCATACACATAAAATCAATACATATACTAAGTATTCACACATCTTAGTAATCACCATATTATTGGTGTTACACTTCTCATTCTCGTACCGACATATAATACTACACAATTTAATTGTTCCCGGTTAATAAAGTAAATTAGGCCGTCGATAGTTCTCGCAACGTAATATACACTCACGTCCTACTCATATTTTCCTTTAGGTTTAAACTACACTTCTAGGTTTGACTCCTCATTATATCCCAAACATCCCAAATATATCAATTAATCATCAAGGGAAAGCTATCTCTACCTATACACAAGGTTACGGGGCACTCGGGATCAAAACAGGCTAAAAAGCCTAAACTGTCAACTCGTTCGAAGTCTCGTTCGAACGAGGATGTTCGAACGAGAGTTCGTTCGAACGAACTGGGCCATCTAACGAGATCTCGTTCGAACGAGATTATCGAACGAACTTCACCCTCGTTAGAAGTCAAAGGTCAACTCGTTAGAAGCTCGTTCGAACGAGACCCATAATAATATAAATCAACTAATCTCAATCTCTTCAATTACTACAAGTCTCTCGAATAAAATTACAACTATTTAACTCGAAAATAAAATACAAATCTCCAAAGCTCTATACATCAAAATAAAACAAATCTTCCAACTTGTATTAAAAATTCTCCCCAAATAAAAATCATCCCAATTGGTCCATAGCGTCCAAATTCACGCTAACCTTCCAACTAATAGAAAATATGGGGAAGTACACAATACGACAAGAATTATGCTCAATAAATACGGATTAGCAACGAATAAAACGTAACAACACGAGTACGAATATTCAAATCAAAATGCAAATCTCAAAGCATTTATCAATATAATTTCTCAACAACACTTTAACTGGGTCACCAGGCCTCACCACATCCCTATATGCTTTATCAAGCCATAGCCCAGGAAACAGGAATTTTGGCGGGTGCCCAACATCCGTGCCATATTAAAATCTCATGACAACGTGCTCATCAACAATATAATGATACCACATAAATCAAAATAATTTCAACAATTATTTTCCAGATTTCAATGAATTTATCAATTCAAATATGAGTTCAATAATAAGAAATCAAAGAGAATGACACTGGCGAGATTTAAGGAGCATATTGTGTAAAACCCCATACCTCAAACCATGATGAGAAACAAATGATCACGTCCTCAAGATCAACTCAAAAGATCTACAAAAGCTCCTCCAAGAACCTCCAATAAAATAGCCCCAAGAACACCTCTAATCTAAGGTTGGAACTCACAAATCTCAAGGGCCAATGTGTATATAAAAAGAAGAGGAATATAAAATATATTTGCTGCCAAAATTTGTGCCAAATGTATGTTAAAAGGGTTGCCCAAGACTTCCTTTTATAATGCAAAGAAATGAAGAGTTGGAATCCAAAAGACTCCTTTAAATAAGGCAAAGAAATGAAGAGTTGGAAGTCAAAACAACTCTTGAAAATTACTTAATGTTCGCCGACTTAGAATTCCAAGAGTTAAAAATATTTAAAAATCATTTTAAAATCCGTTTTAACTCCGTTTTCGAAACCGTTTGAAATTCTCGCCTTTAATAATAATAACCAACATATTTGGGCAATAAAAATAATTTTATCAAAAACTTTATTTTTCCTCTTTATTTTCTAGAAATTAATTAAAATAGCCCAAAATTACGCGGGTTGTTACACTTCCCCACTAACAATGGAATTTCGCCCTCGAAATTCGCCGAATGCCTAACTCTCAAAATCAGGCCACTACACTAACTCCAAAAATAAATCACGTCTCCCAAAAATAAATTCCTCACATCACATGGGTCACGCACATACCTGCGCTCCCACGATCAGCAGACTTATTAACATCCCAATAAGTCCTTCTCTGACCTATGTTCATCGAGGTAACCAATCTAAATCCGGGCAACACAAGGATTAGAAGGCCCTAAGCGAACGCAAACCTCCAGTGATAGCAAGTATGGTAGGTATGTCATACACATAAAATCAATACATATACTAAGTATTCACACATCTTAGTAATCACCATATTATTGGTGGTACACTTCTCATTCTCGTACCGACATATAATACTACACAATTTATATGTTCCCGATTAATAAAGTAAATTAGGCCGTCGATAGTTCTCGCAACGTAATATACACTCACGTCCTACTCATATTTTCCTTTAGGTTTAAACTACACTTCTAGGTTTGACTCCTCATTATATCCCAAACATCCCAAATATATCAATTAATCATCAAGGGAAAGCTATCTCTACCTATACACAAGGTTACGGGGCACTCGGGATCAAAACAGGCTAAAAAGCCTAAACTGTCAACTCGTTCGAAGTCTCGTTCGAACGAGGCTGTTCGAACGAGAGTTCGTTCGAACGAACTGGGCTATCTAACGAGATTTCGTTCGAACGAGATTATCGAACGAACTTCACCCTCGTTAGAAGTCAAAGGTCAACTCGTTAGAAGCTCGTTCGAACGAGCTCGTTCGAACGACCTGGGCAGGTCTTCTAACGAGTGGCCAATTTCGAGCCCAGAAACCTTATTTCGTTTTTCCCAATTTTCTTCACTCCTAATCTCACATAAAAATCGACCCAACATCATTTTAAGGTTCATAATTCGTACTAAACACTCATAGGTCATAATCAAACGTTTATATAGGGCTAACTCATCTTAAACATCATCAAATCTTCAAATCTCTTTATTTATTCCCAATTTATATGAACATGAACCCTAACATTTTTACATCATAATTGAACCTACTATAATCCGTTTTTGTTTCATCCAAGATATTATTAACATCAAAATAATCGCCTACATATAATTCTACATGCAATTCCTCATCAATATGTAAGATTCTATTTCCAATTTAATGGGTTTTTTTTTTATTAACTCCCAAGAACAAATCAGATTTTTATCAATTCCTACACATGGAAGAAACATTCTCTATAAAAACGAAATTAAATCACTTGCCTTAAGGGTAACTCTGGATTTGATGACGAATCTGATGAATGGTTCTCTCTCTCCTCTACAAAATTCCTCCTCTCTCTCTCTCTCCAAGCTTTCTTCTCGAGGTGTTAATGGAGGTGGGGTTGGTTTTTTTGGCAAGTTATAACCTCTCCCGTAGCCCACTTCCTAAATTGGGGTTGGAAATGGCTTAGTGGGTTAATACTAAGTCAGATTTTAACTCTAATTTTCGTGGGTTTTAATTACCCAATTTCTGAAATTACCAAAATGCCCTTATAAGTTACCGGGACCCAAACTTAACCCCCGGCTAGTGTTTTCTGACTATTTCGACCCTTCCGGATGTGTTGGCGCACTCAAAACGACCATATGGTTAATAGAACTAAAATTCACTTTTTAATTAAAATAAATATAAACCTGACGCGACTGTCACACGCGTCTCAACAAAATTTCCAAATTGCCGTATTTCAATCTCACGACAAATTTTATACTCCAATATTCATGTATAATCATATATGCACATTATATTCAAATACCAACTCGCATCTCGCTAGTATTTTAATCCGGATTAATTTCCAATTAATACGCATTTAATTAAATTAATCCCATAAAATAAATATCACAAAAATACGGGGTATTACAGAAACCATCACACGAAGTAATGTTCGACGACTCACGCACAGAAAAGAATTTTTTTATTGATAGCTCATTTACCAATCACGTTAAGGAAAAAATAATCTCTCTTCTCAAGGATAATCAAGTCGTGTTCGCTTGGCAACTTTATTATATGCCTGGGATTGATCCTCAAGTCATGTGCCATCAACTTCGCGTAGACCCACCATTCTTGCCGATCATGCAAAAGGTGCATCAAACAATCCCAAAGAAGGCAAAGGCTATGGAAAAGGAAGTGGACAACCTTCTAGAGGCAAGGTTCATTAAATATGTTCAATTCCCTAACTGGCTCTCTAACCCAGTTATTATCAAAAGGAGTAATGGAAAGTTGAGAGTCTGCATAGACTTTACCAACCTATAAAAATTATGTCCTAAAGATAACTTTCCTCTTCCAAAGATTGACCAGTTGGTCGACGCTATAACCAGCCATGAACGGATGAGTTTCCTAGATGCATACTCAGGATATCATCATATCCCTCCATTCGGTCCCCATCAGGAAAAGACTTAATTCATTACCACCCTTGGCTTATAATGTTACATAGTAATGCCACTTGGATTTAAGAACGCAAGGACAACTTACCAGTGATTGGTCACTAAGATGTTCAGACACCAACTGGATGACACAATGAAGATCTATATGGACAATACACTCATGAAGGGCAATCATAAAGGCGACCATATATAGGACTTGGTAAAGATGTTTGAGGTCCTGAGATACTACATGATGATGCTTAACATAGTCAAATGTTCTTTTCGAGTACAATTTGGAAAGTTCATAGGCTACCTAGTCAATCAAAGGCGAATTGAGGCAAACCCCGACCAAAATAACGTAATCAATAATGTTTAACTACCAAAGACAATTAGGTTTGTTGAAAAGTTGACCAGAATGTTAGCGGTGCTCAACCATTTCATCTCTAAATCCTTTGAGAAATGTTGATCACTCTTTCAGCTCTTAAAGAAAGAGAAGGGTCTGGCATGGAACAAAAAATATTCAAAATCACTTGAAGAAATTAAGCTTTATTTAAGCTGACCACACCCTCGAGGTCCCAACTTTGGGAGCTCCAATTTATCTATATCTCGCGGTGTCCGATCACGCAGTTAACTCGTCCTTAATGTGTGAAAATGAGGGGAACCAAGCCCCAATCTTTTATGTTAACAAGATGATACTGGATGCCGAGAAATGCTACCTTCCTTTGAAAAAGCTAGCGTATTCTCTGATAATCTCTTCATGAAAGTTAAATCACTATTTTTAAACCATTCACTCATAGTTATCACTTCATTCCCGAAGCAGTCCCCGGAAAGAAAAATATCTTTGGACGAATGTCTAAATGGTCGGTGGAGCTGGGGAGGTTCGATATCCATTTTTAACCAATGACTATAATCAAAGGGTAGTGTAACAACCCGTCCTTTTGGAGACAATTAAATTCCATAATTGAGTATAAATTGGAATTTGGAGAAATTATCGTGAATAGTGATTTTTGGGATTTTCGAGGATTAAATGATTTCGATGGATGAAATAATTACTTTTGGGATTAAGTAAATGAATTGGAGTATTTTAATAATGTGTCGCTACCGGGTAAAGCGACAGAAGATAATATTTTAATGGGAATACCGCATTTAATTATTTTGGGTTACAATAGTGATTTGCGGTCAAGTACCTCGAATGGAAATTTCGACTGTGCCGTGAGTCTCGGAATGGCCGAGATAGTCAGAAAAGAGTGTCCGATTGTCGAAAATGAGTTTCGGGTAATTTTAGAGGTAAAAGTAACTCGTAATTGGGTAAACGAGTCGTTTTTGGGTTTTAAGGGTTAAAACCCTTTTCTCCTTATAAAAGGAGGGAGAGAGGGAGAAAAAGAGAAAGAGAAGAGAGAAGAGAGAGAGGAGGAGAGAAAAAGAGGAGAAAAGGGGGAGATTCCAGCCAACCTCCGCAGGATTCGGCTCGAGGTCGTCGGATTATATCTACGAGGCAAGTGTTTACTTGCTTTATTTACTTTTTGCATAAATATCTCATACCGTAGTTTGGTATAAACAAACCCTAAATATTTTGGGTTGGGTTTTCGTGGATAAAACGGATTTTTGCGAGTTAAAACAAATAAACCCTTAAAAATTTCATATTTGGAGAAACTTACAAATTAATCGAAATAAATTGGTGGTTTAGGGTTCTAGGATGTTTAGAACCCTTAAAATATATAAATTTGTAGTTGGTTGATGTTGGACGTTGGGTAAGGCGACAAAAGCTTGGGAGAAGCTTTAATGGCCGAAACCGTCTCGGAGAAGACGATAAATAGTAAACCGTGGCTTGTAGGGCCATTTCGACCAGGAAGAGGACTGATTTAGCTTTTGGCCAAAACACGAAAGTTGTAGATCTTTTCGATACGGTCGCGTGGGCGCCGACCACGTATTTTTTTTATTTTTCCTCGTGATGATATGATTTTTACAAGATGGCAGTTCCGGGTTGAAATCATCAACTCGGAAATCAAATCAGAAATCGGAAAAATAACGACTAGAATTAATTGTGTAGATGTTTGCGATTATTTTTGGTGTAGTTTAGAAACCCCGATAATGAAATTGGGTTGTTGGATGGAGGATTTGAGGAAATTAGTGTTGAGGACCAGGTGTGGCCGGTCGACCACGCCCTAAAGGCTGGTCGACCGCATCAAGGAAAAGTGGCCTACTGCTTTGTTTCGTAGGCTTATTTGCAACCCGCGGTCGACCGGGGGTCCAGGACTGGTCGACCGGTACCCTATTTTTAGCCCAAGATTTTGGAGATTGTTAATACTTCTCCTCTTTGAGTTTAAAGCGGGCTTTCTAAATTTGAGTAAAAAAGGGGATTATGATCTAAAGAGATAACATAATTATGTTGATTATGGATGAGTGAATCCGACGAGATTATTAGGATGAATTGGAGAATATACTTATTTAGTTAATGCAAATGGGTATATTTGGAGATATCTAATAAATCCGTAGATGGGATTAAGGTACGCATTACTTATTAAAGTAAGAAAATACTTTGGGTTTAGTATCATGCTTATAGGAATGCATGATTATGATTCTTTGAGAGAATCTTTGGGATTGATGGTCATCGTTAGATGTAGTTGGCAATTATGGCCATATGTATATATTTGAGGATGAATATATAGTATATGTATATATATACTATATGATTAAAGTATATATATATGATATGATGTAAATGATTTTGAAAATGTAAATACGAATATTTTCAAAATGGAAAGATAAATGATTTTTTTTATAATTGATAAATTATGGTTACACACCTCCCTAAATCGCTATCATAAGGGAAGTTGCGTGCGTATGGTGATGCCCCCTGGCTAATGAATGCAGGGTGGATATAGTCCTAGGCCATATGAGCGATTATATTTTTACTGCGCTGGTTAGGTGATTCTGGGTGTGGTCATGACTATCCCGCAGGCATATGGCCGCTTCCCGAGGTTGGTAGGTTCCCAGGTTGTCTTGTTTGATAGGCCCTAAAAGATGATAGCCATTTAGGGGCGCGTCCAGTGGGGAAACCCGGAGGGGCGGTCTTAGATATGTTAAAGCAATTTATGATAATAAATTGGCTTTAAATACATTTCCCGGATGGAAGAAGGGAAGTCAGATAAATGGTGGGCTTCGGTAATGCTTCCCGGATGGAAGAAGGGAAGCGGAAGCATATGATATGGTAAAAGCATTTTTATGATAATAAAAATGGCTTTTAAATACATTTCCTGGATATGAGAATGGGAAATGGGTTGTTTTAAAATGGAAAAGCATTTTTATGATAATAAAATTGGCTTTTAAAAAAAAAAGTTATATAATATGTTAAAGCAATTCATGCTAATGAGTTGGCTTTTAAATACATTTCCTGGATATAAGAAAGGAAATGGAAAGTTTTGAGATAAATATGATAAGTGTTGATAAATACTTTGTATATGGTAATCCTCACTCCGGGAGATATTATCCGGATGTATATTGTAAGACGTATATAAAATATGTATTTATACATTTGTTTCGTGCTACGGGCCTAATGGATCTCTACCATTAACCCTGCCAAGTAGTATTGTCTCGGGGGGGTCCTTGTTTGGATTTCGCTTCGCGAGACACCCCACGCACGAACTTAGTGCAGTGTTGAGAATGGAGGGAAGTTTAGCCCTTAGCACTTGGACTATCTAGGGTAGATAGTAGTTGGGTGATAGACTAGTTTATCAGGGTAGCTTGTCTAGGATGTTTAGAGGGGTGCGTTAGGTGTGCACTAATAGAAGATAGGTGTGGGGTATCTCATGGGAGTGCGATACCAAACTTAAATATGAGATAAAACCTTTTTCAAAATAATAAGGCATTTATGCACTTGCAAAATATTTTCAAACTCGGGCTCTGACCCGTTTATCTACTTTTCCTCTCTTACTATATATTATATATATATAGGTGTCCAGACACAGGGATGCCTGGATGGCATTTCTTTCGAGTCAGACGCCTGCTGCAACAGTTGTGGATGCGTGCAGGTTTTCGATAGACGCTTCTATCCTTGTAATCTAGATAGGAGGTACTGTGTAAATATTCGGGCCAATGGTCCAATTGCATTTATTTATTCTTTTAGTACAACATTCGATATGGTTGTATAATTTGAACCGAGTGTTCGGTTATTTTATTTCATTTCATTTTCCTTTCAGTTTCATTTACGCATAAACTGTGTGTATGTTTTGTTTATAATTGTTTAAGAAGAGTAGTTAAGTAAAAATTTTTGACGCCAGCCTAATAGGTTGTGTAATACCCCGTATTTTTATGCTATATTAATTTGGAGATTTATTAAAGTTAATGTGAATGAATTTTTTAATAAATATTCATAAATTAATTATGTTTTAATTATTAACGTGACGAGAGTTAGTAATTATGGGAAATTGGTTGAATATTACTAATGAGCAAAGTAATATATGTTATTGATTATATTGAATGTCATGAGTGAGTTAAATGACAATTTTGGAAATTTGAATCGGGACGCGCCCGTGTCGCGTCGGGACTAAATTTTGTTAAATAAAAAGTGAATATTTTATAAGTTGTTCGTATGGTCGTTTTGAGTGTGCCAACGCGTTCGGAAGGGTCGAGATAGTCAGAAAAGTGTACCCGGGGGTTTAGTTTGGGTCTCGGGGCGTTTTTTAGGCCTAATTGGTACCCCGGGAGGGCAATTTAGTCATTTCACCTTTTTGGGTAATTAAACCCACGAAATTCAGCAACCTATATCAGCCATTTAGGTTAGTCAGCTAGGGTTAGAAAACAAAAACACAAGTGACGGCCATAGGAGAGGGAAGGAGAAAGCTCCAAGGCAATCCAAGGCCCCAAAAGTGTTCCGTTTGCCATACCACTACCACCGCGTAGATCGCGAGACGAGGAACGCAGCCATACCAAAATCAGTCGTGAATCAGAATACCAGAAATCCCAGGCAAGTGTTTAACTTGCTATTTTCGTTGGTACAATCTTCATATTAGTTTAGGAATGATTAGGGATGAATTATGTAGAAGAAAACCCAATCTGTGATAGGAAAATGCATGTGGTATTGATTATATGAAAATTCTGGAATCCTTGCCATGTAGAGGAATATAACCCATGAAATTTTGATGATATATTAGAAGGAAATTCTGGTAAAAACAGAGTAGAACCATGATTAAGAAAAACTCTAGGGTTCTTGATGATTAGATGAGATTTTGGGTAAATTATCCATGTTTAATGTTAGATATACACATGCTTTACGTTGAAAACATCTGGTATATTGATATAATGTTAGTAGTAGGAATTTTGGGACGTTTAGAATGGAAGAACATGGTTTTGGATGAAGAAAATTGGTAGAACCCGTAACTGCAATTCTGCAGATTTTCGCAGACCTGCTTGATCGATCGATCGAGCCTAGAGCTTCGATCGATCGAAGGTTCGATCGATCGAGCCCCAAACCTCGATCGATCGACCCCTCCTGGCAGACTACTATTTCCCTTGTAAATGATTTAAAAATTGAATTGTCGTGATATAATTCTTGGGCATTCTTAGTATAATGATTTGGGAGACATAGAGGACCAGTAGGATGTAAATAAATGTGGGATCATTAATATTCAACGAGAATGGTATTTATGGGATGTTTACTTTAGGGTTAGTAAATTGATTATGTTAAAGTGTGAGGCGCGTAAGAAAGTTACGATGAAACGTAAATGTGACACCTACTGAATTTTCTACTTGGAAGAATAGAGTCCACGAGTGTCACGAAATAAGTGAGAAAACCCTTCGAGTTAAGGTTAGAGATGAAACCTTATACGTAATACTAATAATGTGAAATTAAGGATAAATGTTGTAATTATGGGTGACGATAGGAACCTACATTAATATGACTAAAGTGGTATATTTATATGATTGTGTGTGCATATATTATATACATGTGAAAATCATGCCCACGCTACTTGCTATCCCTGAGGTTACCGCGCTGGGACAGTCTTATCTCAATGGGACCTTTATGGGGGATATTGACTTGTACCCTAGAAGATAGATTTCCTTGGTACAGGCTATCGACGTGATAGTTCAGACGGTCCTAGGAGACACAGGCATGTGTCATCCTCTTAGAGACTTGGAATCTATTCTTCGCCTCAAATTTGGTTGTGTATTTTGTTAATACAATTCGAGAGTGATTCCGATTGTATTCCCCTTAATATGAGTGATATGGGGTTTTGGATAGTAGAGTATGCACGCACCATAGTTTTATTTGGGGTGTTGTTATTATATATACATTATACGAGTAGATAATATATGTATATGAGATTTGGAAACTTGAAACGGCCTTATGTGATTTGATAAGTGGGACAGGGTTGATGACTCAAACAGTAAATACTTGTTTTGTGATAGTATAATATGACACTGGGAAACTTTATAAATTAATAAAGCTAAAATGAGAGTTGTGCTACTAATTGGAAATATTCTTTTTAAACAATGATATTGTTCGGTTTTGAAATCTTGAGTAAGTTAAGACAAGCTAAATTATGGGAAAGGTTAGTATGATAAAATTAAGATGACCCGTTGGGAAGGTTAGTACAATAGGCGTGCACATTAGAAGAGAGGTGAGAATTTCTCAAGAGAGTGTCGCTCTAATATGTTGTTGCATTGGCCTGTATCAATTTAAATACTTGCTAAACGTATTTTAAATCAAACACACTTTCGGGCTCTGACCCGTTTTTCTCTCTTGTATATATATGTATGTATTACATGTGCCCAGCCACAGGGGCGTCTTGCTTAGGATCTCTTGGAAGGAACGTGCTGCAGCTTAGGTGGGAGTTGCAGGTCTCTTGATTAGACGACTTCGTTCATTCAGATCCACTCTTAGTATTTTCATTTAGTTGAGCATGTGTAGCTCTTTCCATTATTCCATTATTATTGGGACATTTGTATTTCAGTTATTTCCAGTATTGTTACTATGGGTTTTATTCAGTTCGATTGTGTCACTTTATATTTCGCATGTTGACATTCGATTGACGAATGTTTTATATTAGTTGGACTATGTTGCAGATGTTTAATGTGGTGTGATTCTTACTTATTGAATGTTGTTAATAAAATAAACGTTTTTCTTTAAATAAAATTTGGGAAGTTATGTATGAAAATGGTTTTGACACTTAGCTTAATTATTTAGGGTGTTAAATTGGAAAATTATTTTATCGACAGTGATGCTGAGAATGAACCAACTGTATACCTTGATTTAATTTAATAAAGGAGTGATCGCCCGGTATTTAATTAGGCGAGGTGTCACAGGTGGTATCAGAGCATCAGGTTCTAGTGTCCTTAGGATCTGTACGGCTTATTATGCTTTCAGCGTTGCTTTGTTTGTTATAGAGCCCTATGTTTAGGATTGTCGATTCCTTTGACGAGATTTCGTTCTCCTGCTATAATGTGTATACACTAGTGAATTCTAATTTCGTTCGGATGTGTGCGTGTGCCGAGCGATGACGGATGTCAGAAGAGGACCGTTAAGCGTACATCAGGGGGGCAGGGCTCAGTTGAGATTATGAAATATATCCGAGGATGATGACTGTAGTCGAGGTCACCTCCATTATGGCACGAGAAGCCACGACTAGAAAGGCGACTAAGGTGCAGCAATGATTTTCAAATGCTGTTATAGTCAAATGAGGTGCGAGGGTAAACTTACCCAACGTATTACAAAAACGTGTAGAGACTGTCAGTGGGAAATTTTAGAAACGCGAAAATTGTATGTGTTTACCAAAGGAGGTAAAGTATCCAAATGCTTAGATATAAAACGGGTGTGGCAAATTGAAAGTGAAAATTTAGAGAAAATTTTCTGGGCTTTCGGGACGAAATTATAATGGTTGGAGTCAATCACCAATTTTAGAAGTGGAATGCTATGCCTATAGGATAGCTTTAGGTACAGTGCTGACCATATGTTCCTTCCTTAACTGTTCAGGATTAGAAGAAAGTGTGGTTCTGAACTCATTGAGAGAGGGCATGTCAGGGGTCCATTCGTGAATATGAATCTTAACCGTCAGCAAATTTTGTATCGGAAGAGGTAGATACTAGTGGAGGAAACGACTCCAAGTGGGAGACCAACTTGTAATAATAGTTGATAATACTCGAGGAGGAAATTCTAATGGACGACCGATTCAGAGGTTGACATTGTCATATTTTGTCAAAATAGATGATAATGCTTCTTTGTGGGGGAAGTTAAAGAAATCGAAGAATTTAGTCGAGAATGAGACTGAATGCAACGATGGTGGTATAGCACCACAAAAGGATGTCACACATCAGGAAAACCATTTAAATGCTTCATATAGTTAAATTCTTACCAAGTAATGGTAAATTCAGTAAGTACTATTATAGATAGTAACATGATCTTTATGGCCTGAAAAGTTAAGAGAACAATCGGGATGGTTAACAGGAATCGAGTTTACTAAAGTCCGAGAGGAGGACAAATCCTAACCTGGTAAGTAGGATAGGTGGTAAGTGGATTATGTACTGAGGTATTTTGTGCGGAGTGATATCGCTCACGATAGTATGTTCCAAAGTGAGTATAAGAACAAGAACATGGTGCCTAGTAAAAGGCAACAATTAAAATGATTTTGTTGTGGTTTGGGCAGACGTGTTAAGTCCGAAAACCATTTGCGCAGTCAAGACGATTGACAAGGTAGAAGTGTAAGTTGTATCCTCAGAGGATGGGGCGTGTTTATGTGACACGAGAGAATCACTATATTTTGTTCATTGCTAGATTTACATGTGAGACGAGCTTAATGCATATAATTATAAATGTTACCATTATGTGAATATTTTTCCCTAGTGTAGCGGGATTTTTCTTTAGCGCTATCCGCGGAGGATGAATGAGTATATCAACAGTGTTTTATACTTCATTGAGGTTACTCGTTGTAGTGATGCGATACACGAGTATGATATTATCCTTGCTAAAACGTTATAGAAATGGTTAGTACGATAGTGGGCATTTATTGCTAGGCTATCGGAATGGTTGCATTAGAGCAACATGTTTTATGTTTTGTTTTAGCAGGCTTTACCTGTAAGAAGGTTGGACTTGCACTTATATTATCTATCCAAGAGACTTCGGAGAAGATAGTGGGCTCGAGATATTCGATGCCAATGTATGTATAGACTTTGTCAGTATAATTTCGTATGTATCGTAAATTTACCATTGAGCGAAAAGATTTGACCCAGTATTATGTTTAGCACTCCGAACTTAGTGAGAAGAAGAGTGCAGTGTTATATTCACCCTTTAGAGAGGTGGGAGATAAGATTTATACCCCTATTATTAGGGAAAGGAATTTCGAGAATTCCGAGTGTATGTATTCGAGGTTTATGAAATGCTATTACCACCAACCTATACTGAACAATTGTGCAATTAGTGAAACGTTCTTTGTTAATCATAATTACGGGAGAAATTGTAACTTTTCTGTCAAGGGACAGAATAAAGGGGTATATACTATGGACGGAGGACCTAACGGATTTCTATAACCGACAATGCTAGGTAGTAGTGTATCGGGGGGGTTCCTTATTTGGATTTCGCTTTGCGAGACATCCCACGCATGAAACTTAGTATAAGGTTGGAAATAGGGAGACGTCTGGTCACTATTCCATGAGTTCGGTACCCTAGTCGAAATGGGATCAAGTAATTATGCATGTAAGTTGGAAGTTGAATCTTGTTTTAAAGCCACTGGAGCCAGATTGTGTGGTAAGAAAGCATTGAAAGTTACCCCAAGAGTTAAGGGGTGGAACGCTGATATAGAGAATTTAAGGATTTTGATTTTTAGGGTGATTAGAGTGTTGTAATCACGCTGCAAGCACCAAGGAAAACAAAGAATTTGTTTATTAATATGAAGCGTATGTGATGCTTACGCTAGTATGCCCGGTTTATAGGGTGTGTAGACATCCTGGTTAACTGATGCTAAAACTCGTCCGAGATGAAGGGGCGTGGCAATGGACGTGTAAATGTGTTTGTGGGGCTAATAGAATGAAGTGGAAGTGATATAGCGGATTAAACGCCAAATGAGGGGAGATAATCCATACATAAGTGTGCAATTAGAATAGCACGCCCTAACTTGATTGGAAGGCTGTGGGAAGCCATTTAAGAAGGGGTATTCCTTGAATGGAACAGAATTAAATTATTATGAGGAACACTCGGAGCGGAGTTGTTAGTAGTCAAGTGTGAGAACGACTTGCACATACAAAGGGTGATGATGTTAGTATGGTATAAAAGATCCAGAAGTGCGCTTCGTGGAGAGAAGAGCACGGGTCGAAACTCTCAGCATACTCCACGGAGGGAAGGGGAGTATTACGTGTCACTTAATGTGAGACATTACAAGGGAAGAATCGATGTTTAGCGAGACGTAGTGAGTAGTCTCTACATGCACCGCCCATAGGTAAGGTTTGGTTGAAAGAGGAGAATCAACCAAAGAATTTTGTGTTTATCAAAAATTCCTGAACTTGGAAGAGGTCGGTAAAGACGGTAAAGTTCTTGGATGAGTTGCCATCCTCAAAACAAGACCAAGGATTTATCCCGAACATGTGAATTAAGTCGCCGAGAAGGAAGTGATTGATATTCCTTTGGGCTGGCTTATAATATTAACTGGTATGCCCCAGACTTCCTTTGAAAGGAAGGATCGCGCCAGTGCATGGTCCGGCGCAGTATAAATTTCTGAATCAGGCTGAGATTGGTGAATCCCACCTTTGATATGGGATTTCAGGAACCATCGAAGAAAAGATTTCGTTTTGAGTAGGATGTATCCCCCTTAGCCAAAGAATGGGCGCACGGTGATTAAAGATTTGTGGAGCCACGTGAAGGAGATTTTGGAATCTTGATACGATGATTTCAAGAATGCTCTGTAGAAGCACTCGTACCTGTTGTCGCTTACAAGGTACTTATTAAAGTTTTGTTATGGAAGAACCACGACTATTCTCCCTCCGTATGTTATAGGAGAGTAAGTAATCAGAATTTTTGGATCGATCGAGAAGACATCCTATAAATGTGGTAGAATTCCACACGACTGTTTTAGGCGAGCAAGAGCGATCAAATGTTCATAATATTTTCTCAGAATGGGAGTTTTGTATATGAATAAATCAGAGTAATTGTCATGTAGTGAGATGCGGCCTCCTAATGTTAGCGAGATTATGAAATTTTAACGCATAGGCGTGACCTATGCGAATGTTGTCTGTGTGACACCCCTACTAATTAAATACCGGGTAGCTACTCCTTTATTAAATTAATTCAAAATGCCAAGTTGGCTCAGTTAATAGCATCACTATCGAAAACATTTTTATGATGCCCAGCCACAAGGACGCCATGCATAGGATACTCATTCAGGTGACGAGCTGTAGCTGTTTGTGGAAGCTACAGGGATTTGCTTTTAGACGCTCCTACCATTTGGATTCCTGATTCAGTATTTATCAGTTGTAGGTCATGTTGCCCATTTCTATTAGAGACATCTTTCCATTTCAGTTTTTCAGACTTTGGCATGTATTGATTCAGTATTCAGTTTAGTTATTTCAGTTTGTGGGATTGTAGTGAGGAGTTTTCCTCCAGACTTTATTTACATTATGTGATGGTTATTCTATTTACTTCGTTATGGTGAATGGTGTTATTATTCTTCATTACACTTGTTGCATGTTAATCAGACTTTAATTAAAATTTGACTACTTACTTTTTAAATACTAGGTGGTTAGTAATCATAAAAATGTTTTCGACAGTGATGCTATTAACTGAGCCAACTTGGCATTTTGAATTAATTTAATAAAGGAGTAGCTACCCGGTATTTAATTAGTCGGGGTGTCACAGGTGGTATCAGAGCATCAGGTTCTAGTGTCCTTTAGGATCTGTACGGCTATTATGTTTCCGCTAAGTTTCTTTGATATAGAGCCCTATATTTTAGGACTGTTGTACTCTTTTTGTGTATGCTTCGTTCTTCAGCTATTTTAAGTTTATAAACAGTGAACTTATAAACTTTATTCTTATTTCAGATGCCTCCACGACGTGCACGACGAGTTCCCAGGGATGCAACGCCCGAACCCCAGCCCGCTCCAGTTCAGGGCATGATGAACGCCGCTGAGGTTGCAGCCATAGTAGCCCAAGCGGTAAATGCCGCGATTGCCGTAGTTCAGCAGGCACCACCTCAGGCGCCGGTTGCCGCGCCAGTACAGGCAAATGCATTCCCGTCTGCTTGGGAACGTGTACGTGACGCTTTTCAGAAAGCGCATTCGCCAGAGTTTGCAGGTAGCTCAGATGTGGTAGTCTCGAGCCAGTGCAGGAAAGATATGCAGAGGCACTTGAGGATGTATGAGTGCACGGACGTTCAGAAGTAGGTGCTAGCTACTTTCAAACTAGTTGGATCTGCACTGCAGTGGTGGGAGTCTATTACCACCGTGGAGGAGAGGGATACTCTCACTATTCAGGACTTTTGGGTGCGGTTCGACCGCAAGTACTTTCCGTCAGCTGTTCATACGGAAATGAGGAGGAAATTGATGAATCTGAAGCAGGAGGGTAAGACAGTGGCCGAGTATGAGGCCGAGTTCACGAATCTGTTGAATATCGTTCCGGATGAGATACCAACAGAAAAGAAGAAGATTGAGAAATTCACCGACGGGTTGACATGGAGGATCCGTCAGCATCTGTTAGGGAACCTTTCGTTGGCCACTTATTCTGATGTGGTTAACGCTGCTTTATTACACTGTCAGGATCACCGCTTTCATATGACTGAGGGCAAGAGATCGGGAGAGTCTAGCCATCAGGGCAGGACTGGAGGACATAGTGCCGGTGGGGCACAATCTGTTCAGGGGCAGAGGCAGGGTGAGCAGGGTTCCCAGCAGGGGGATCAGAAGAGGTTCAGATCAGGGAATTATAGGCACGGACAAGGAGGTTTCCGTCAGGGCCATCAGGGTCCAAACGGCCATCAGGGCCAACAGGGGCAGAATGGGCAGCAATTTCAGCAGGGCCAAGGGAGGAACGATAACGGCCACCAGGGCCGGGGACCGCAGGGGTAGAGAGGAGGGAACTTCCCAGGGAAGTGTTTTGTTTGTGGCAAGACTGGCCATAAACGACAGGATTGTCCTGATAGGGGCAGGGCCCCACAGCAGCAGCAGCAGGGTGCTCGCCAGGAGCCACAGAGGCCTATGTTTCCCGCCGCTCTCCCCGCACCGCCACAGATGGCAGCTTTGCCACCCATTCCAGCAGTCCCAGTTCAGCAGGGGCAGCTACAGTATGGACGTGTCTATAACGTCCACCAGGCAGCAGTTCCGCAGGCACCACCCGCGATTGAGGGTACGTTTCCTATCCATGGCACTATGGGTCGGGTATTATTTGATACGGGGGCTACACATTGTTTTATAGCTACACATTTTGCGAAAGCCTTAGGATTGTTAGCTACGGCAGAGAGCACAGTGACGTGTGTCGACTCACCATTGGGGAGTGGGTCACTTATATTCTTTATATGCCGGGGAGTGGGGGTAGAGATTGGTAGTCTGGTATTACCTGCAGATATGTTGGTATTAGATATGCATGTTCACGATGTGATTATCGGTATGGATTGGCTCGCTGATTATAGGGCCATGATTGATTGCTTCAGCGGGAACATTGTTTTTGCCATTCCGGGGCAAGAGATGTTTGTAGTGGCGATGCCTCGCCCAGAGGAAGGCTCGACCGCTCATTTGTATTACCTAGAGGAGGATACCTCTAAGGAGGTTGTGATTCCTTTAGATTCGATTCCAGTCGTCAGGGATTATTCGGATGTGTTTCAGGAGATACCAGGCCTACCCCCCAGTCGAGAGATAGACTTTGTTATAGACCTATTGCCAGATATGAGGCCTATAGCACGCGCACCGTACCGTATGGCTCCGGCAGAGATGCGAGAGCTACGAGATCAGATAGAGCAGCTGTTAGGTCAGGGCTTTATTTGCAGGAGTACCTCACCTTGGGGCGCTCCAGTTTTGTTTGTGAAGAAGAGGGACGGTTCACTTAGATTGTGGGTGGACTACCGAGAGTTGAATAAGGTCACGATACGGAATAAGTATCCGTTGCCTCGAATCGATGACTTATTTGACCAGTTAAGAGGACCTTCTTTCTTCTCGAAGATTGATTTGAGATCGGGATACCATCAGTTGCGTATCAGGGAGGTGGATGTCTCGAAGACTGCGTTCTTGTCGAGATATGGATCTTACGAGTTTCAAGTTATGCCTTTTGGTTTGACCAACGCTCCAGCAGTGTTTATGGACTTGATGAACAGAGTGTTCAGGGATTTCCTAGATCAGTTTGTCATTGTCTTCATCGATGATATTCTGGTTTACTCCCAGACAGAGGAGGAGCACGCCGAACATTTGAGACAAGTTTTGCAGACACTACGTCAGAACGAGCTGTATGCAAAATTTGAGAAGTGCGGGTTTTGGCTGAAGGAGGTCCAGTTTTTGGGACATATTATTTCCGACCGGGGAATATCTGTTGATCCGGGGAAAGTATCCGCGGTGAGGGAGTGGGGACAGCCCACGACACCGACTGAGATTCGTAGTTTCTTGGGCCTAGCAGGATACTACAGGAGGTTTATTCGAGGATTTTCGAAGATAGCGGGTCCTTTGACACATCTGACTCGTAAGGGTGTGCCATTCATCTGGAGTGATGCCTGTCAGTTGGCATTTGATGAGTTAAAGGATAAATTGACCTCAGCACCTGTGTTAGCATTGCCGAGTCCGGGAGTTGAGTATTTGGTTTACACCGATGCGTCTTTGCAAGGACTTGGAGGTGTATTACAATAGGAGAGGCAGGCCATAGCTTATGCTTCTCGTAAGCTTAAGCCTCACGAGAAGAATTACCCCACGCATGATTTGGAGTTGGCAGCAGTGGTATTTGCCCTACGGATTTGGAGGCACTATCTTTTGGGGGAGAAGTTCCAACTGTTCACGGACCACAAGTCTCTACAATACCTGTTCACACAGAAGGAGTTGAATATGCGGCAGCGTAGGTGGCTTGAGTTTGTGAAAGACTACCAGTTCGACATCCAGTATCACCCGGGAAAGGCTAACGTGGTAGCAGACGCGTTGAGCCGTAGGCCAGCAAATGAGGTGGCTGAGGTGTGGAAGGCTAAGTGGAAAGAGTTGGGACACCAGGATGCAGTGGCCCGATCTTTCATGTCTGTGATGACCGTTACACCGCAGATTGTCACGAAGGTAGTACGGGCACAGGCTAATGACTCGTTCTGTCAGGATCAGATAGTTCGATTACTAGCAGAGGGAGCCGAGTCCTATACCGTTAGCTCAGATGGGGGATTACGCTTCAATGGGAGATTGGTGGTTCCGGAAGGGGAGAAATTGCGACACGAGGTGATGGCAGAGTCGCACGGCTCACGGTTCGCGGTACATCCCGGAGGGGACAAAATGTATCAAGACATGAGACGGCAGTATTGGTGGAGCGGTATGAAGAGAGATATTGTTGAGTTTGTTTCGAAATGCGCCACTTGCCAGCTAGTCAAAGTGGATCATCAGAGACCGACAGGATTGCTACACCCGGTGTGGATGTGGGAGAGCATATCCATGGACTTTATCACGGGGTTGCCTACGTCGCAGAGGGGTCACGACTCCGTTTGGGTAATTGTGGACAGATTGTCCAAGGTCGCTCACTTTTTACCCCTAGTCACTACGGGACAGTATGCCCAACTCTTCATTTCAGAGGTTGTGAGACTTCACGGTGTGCCCCTAAATATCGTGTCTGACAGAGACAAGATATTTGTTTCGCGGTTTTGGGAGAGTTTCCAGGAGGCCATGGGCACGGAATTGCGGTTGAGTACGGCTTATCATCCGCAGACCGATGGGCAGACAGAGCGCACAAATCAGATGTTGGAGGACATGCTACACATGTGCATCATTGACTTTGGGGGTGGATGGGAGCAATACCTTCCACTGGTGGAGTTTGCTTACAACAACTCCTATCAGTTCACTATTGGCATGGCTCCGTTTGAGGCATTGTACGGTAGGCCTTGTCGTTCCCCAGCATGTTGGTTAGAGGTGGGGTACAACAAACTACTTGGGTCGGAAGTGATTCAGGATACTTCGGCAAGGATTGAGTTGATTCGGAGTCGCATTCGGGTAGCTCAAGACAGGCAGAAGAGTTATGCTGATGCGAAGAGATTTTTCAGGGAGTTCCAAGTGGGGGACCAGGTTTTGCTCAGAGTATCTCCTATGAAGGGGATTATGCGTTTCGGGAAGAAGGGGAAGTTGGCACCGAGGTATGTGGGGCCGTTTCCTATTATTGAGCGGATCGGATCGGTTGCGTATAGACTTGGGTTACCGGAACATTTGCATCGGATTCACGATGTGTTTCATATTTCCTCGCTAAGGAAATACCTCAGAGATAATTTGGCTCATTCTCACATTGCTGTGGAGGACATCGATCTCCAGCCAGATAGCTCCTACGAGGAGGGGTCGATTGCTATTTTGGACCGAAGTGAGATGAAGCTGCGGTCAAAGATAGTTCCGTTAGTGCGTGTTCAGTGGCGACATCACAATGTCGAGGAGTCCACATGGGAGCGCGAGGATGAGATGCACGAACGTTATCCAGAGTTATTTTTAGCAGGTACTTTCTAGTTTCGAATTTCGGGATGAAATTCTGTTATTAGGGGGGAAGTATGTAATACCCCGTATTTTCTGTGATATTTATTTTTGGGATTAATTAATTAAATGAGAATTAATTGGAAATTAATCCGGATAAAATACTAGCGAGATGTGAGTTGGTATTTGATTATATTGAGTATATATGATGATATATGAATATTGAATTATGAAATTTGTCGTGAGATTGATATACGGCAATTTGGTCATTTTATTGGGACGCGTGTGACAGTCGCGTCAGGATATAATTATTTTATTTATAAAAGTGAATTTAAATTATATTTACCGTATGGTCGTTTTGAGTGCGCCAACGCGTCCGGAAGGGTCGAGATAGTCAGAAAACACTAGCCGGGGGTTTAGTTTGGGTCCCGGGATATTTTTAGGCTATACCGGCAACGTAAAGTGTATTTTGGTAATTTCGTATTTTTGAGAATTAAAAATGATGAAAATTAGGAGTCTTTATCTGATTGGGAATAGACCCACTAAACCCACTAACCAACCCTTATTGACCCATTAAGCTACGGAGGTTATTAGATTAGGTTTCCAATATCTTTCCCAAAGAAAACCCTAGCCACCATAGCCACCTTTGGAGAAGAAAGCTTGTAGAGAGGGAATTCTGCAGAGAGAGAGATAACTTCAGCAAATCAACATCAAAATCAGAGATAAACTCAAGGCAAGTGATTTAATTCCATTTAATTTCAGAGAATGTTCCTTCCATGTTAGATAATTCAAATTTATGTTTGTTCTTGGAAGATAATGAAAAACCCATGAGTTTGGAAGTAGAATACTAAATTTTGATGAAAGGATGGCATGTAGAATCATATTTAGAGGACTAATCTGATGTTGATATATATTGTAAGACACAAAAACGGATTTAATTGGATAAATTAAGGGTCTAAAAATTTTAGGGTTCATGTTCTTGAAAAATTGGGGAAAAGTGTAGAGACTTGTGATTTAATGATGTTTAGGACGAATTAATTCCTTAAAACATGTTAGGAGATGACTTTAATATGTTTAGGATGAATTAGAGACCCTAAAACGTTGTTGGGATGAACTTTGGAAGAGGTTTGAGGTGTTAAAATGGATGAAAAACGAGATTGGAGAAAATCTGGGCCGAAACTGGTCCCTCGTTAGAAGACCCCTCCAGGTCGTTCGAACGAGCTCGTTCGAACGAGCTTCTAACGAGTTGAACAGTCGCTTCTAACGAAAGGGGATTTCGTTCGATAACTTCGTTCGAACGAGATCTCGTTAGAAGGTACAGTTCGTTCGAACGAGACTTCTAACGAGCTGACAGTTTAGGCCTTTTTGGCCTGTTTTGATTTTTGGAGTCCCGTAAACTTGTTCAAGGATAGAGATAACATTCCTTTGATGGTGTATTAGTATATTTGGGACATTTGGGTTATAATGAGGAGTAAATTATATAAGTGTGGATCAAATCAAATGAACATTGTGGATTGAGACGTGAGTGCCTACTACGACGTGAGAATAAATTATGGCGCGTATAAATATTGACCGGGATTATATAAGTTGTATATATATTAAGTTAGTACGAGAATGCGATAAGTACTACAATTAAACTACGGTGATTACTAAGATGCGTGTTTACTTAGTATTGGTATATGATTTGTGTGTATGACATACCTACCATACTTGCTATCACGGGAGGTTTGCGTTCGCTTAGGGCCCTCTAATCCTTGTGTTGCCCGGATTGAGACTGGTTACCTTGATGAACATAGGTCAGAGAAAGACTTATTGGGATGTTAATAAGTCCGCTGATCGTGGGAGCGTAGGTATGTGCGTGACCCATGTGATGTGTGTAATACCCCGTACTTTTGTCTATATTTATTTTTGGGGATTAATTAATTAAATGCGTATTAATTGGAAATTAATACGGGTTACAAATACTAATGTGATACGAGTTAGTATTTGATTATGTGCATATATGATTATATATGAACTTGGTATTATAAAATTTGTCGTGAGATTTATATACGGCAATTTTGAAATTTTATTGAGACGCGTGGGACCGCCGCGTCACGGTATAATATTTATTAATAAAAGTGAATTTAAAATCTATAATCCGTATGGTCGTTTTGAGTGCGCCAACGCGTCCGGAAGGGTCGAGATAGTCAGAAAACACTAGCCGGGGGTATAGTTTGGGTCCCGGGGTAATTTTAGACCATACCGGTAACTTAAAGGGTATTTTAGTAATTTGGTATTTTTGGGTAATTAAAAGTGACGAAAATTGAGAGTTGAAATCTGATAAGGATTGACCCCAACCAACCCTTATTAACCCAACAAGCTACGGAGGTTTATTGAAATTAGGTTTCATAAGTTTCCCCAAAGCAAACCCTAGCCACCATAGCCTTTTGGAGAAGAAAGCTTGGAGAAGGAGAGAGAGAGAGAGAGATTCTGCAGAAATTCTACACCGAATCCACACCAAATTCAGAAATCATACCAAGGCAAGTGTTTTAATCTTATTTAAATTCGTAGAATGTTTCCTCCATGTTAGAAATTGATGAATTTCAACTGTTCTTGGAAGAGAATGAAAACCCATGTAGTTTGAGGTTTAGAACTTAAAAATTGTGAAGAGAATTGCATGTAGTATGATAGGTAAATGATTTCCCTTATTATAATTGTGATTAGAAGGAAAGAAAACGAATTAAATTCTGGGATTTGATGATGATATGTAGTTAGGGTTCATGTTCTTGAGATAATTGGAAAAAGTGTAGAAAGGTGTAAATTAAATTAATATTTGGATGGATTGATCCCTTAGAAACATGTTAGGATGTGACTATATATGTTTAGTATTGATTATAGACCCTAAAACGTTGTTAGGATGGACTTTGGGAGAGATTAGAAGTGTTATAAATGGTGAAAAACGAATTGGGGAAAAATCTGGGCCGAAACTGGCATCTCGTTAGAAGCAGCCCCCAGGTCGTTCGAACGAGCTCGTTCGAACAAGCTTCTAACGAGTTGACCAGTCGTTATTAACGAGTGGGGTTTTCGTTCGATATCTCGTTCGAACGAGATATCGTTAGAAGGGTCAGTTCGTTCGAACGAACTGGGATCTCGTTCGAACAGCGAACTTCTAACGACCTGACAGTCCAAACTCGTTCGAAGCCTCGTTCGAACGAGACTTCTAACGAGTTGACAGTTTGACCCTTTTTGGACTGTTTTGACTTTTGGAGTTCCGGGAGATGGTTTAAGGGTAGAGTTAACATCCCTTTGATGATATAGTGACTTATTTGGGACTTTTGGGTTGTGGGGATGAGTAAATCATATACGAGAGTTATATTCAATGAATCATTTGGGTTGAGACGTGAGTGACTACTACGATGTGAGGATGAATTATAGCGCGTATAATTATGAACCGGAATAAAATAAGTTGTGATAACTAGTTAGTACGAGAATGCGATATGTACTACGATTAAAATACAGTATTACTAAGATGTGTGTTTACTTAGTATTAGTATATGGATTGTTTGTATGACATACCTACCATACTTGCTATCACGGGAGGTTTCGTTCGCTTAGGACCCTCTAATCCTTGTGTGCCTACGGGGGGGATATAGACTGGTACCTTGATGAACATAGATCATAGAAGGACTTATTGTGATATTAATAAGTCTGCATGACCATGGGAGCGTAGGTATGTGCGTGACCCATGAGATGGTGACTGTGTTCGCCTCCATTATTTGTGATGTTGTTATCGGTAAACTATTCCTGAGAGATTCGGAATATGTAATCCTTATGTACGTGATGTACCGGGATGGATAGCAGAGTATGTGTGCACTACAGCTTAGATTGCGGGGTGCTTGTATCGTATATTTATGTGATAAATAATATACATTTATTTAATGGAAATCCTCATGTTAATGTTGTAAAAATATTTCGGTATTGTTTCGAGATATATAATGAGTTAGCTGTTAGATATATCAATGGCATACTTAATAACGGAGATTACGAGAAACCTCTATTAAATTACGAGCGTTGTTATGTTAAATTAACCGAGTAAAATGGGTAGAACCTTTGGTTGTCTAGCTAGTTTACGTTGTCACTTAGCTAGTGGAGAAGGTAGTTATAGATGGGTACTTACGTTAGGAGTGCACAGTTAGTCGAGAGGTGAGAAATTAATGTGAGTGCACGTCCTAACATGTACTTTGCATTTAATGTTTTAAATGTTTTTAAAGCACTTGCAGGTTTTTTTAAAATAACTTCCACTTTCGGGCTCTGACCCATTTGCTTTCAAATATATTTTCTTGTAAAACCATTTTAGGTGCCCAGCCACAAGGTCACCAAGCATAGGATTCTCATTCAGGTGACGAGCTGTAGCTGTTTGTGGAAGCTACAGGGATTTGCATGTAGACGCTTCTCTCGTTTGGATTCCAGTCTCAGCATTTATCAGTTGTAGGGCATGTTGCCCAATTCTATTAGACATTTTTACATTTCAGTTTTCAGACTCTAGCATGTATTGCTCAGTATTCAGTTTTAGTTATTTATTTCAGTTACTTAACAGTTGTGGGTTTTGTATTGAGGAGTTTTTCCTCCAGGTTTTATTTATGTATGGTGATGGTTATTCTTTTTACTTCAGTATGGTGAATGGTGTTATTTAGTTATTCATTACTCTTGTTGCATGTTAATCAGATTTAATAAAATTTGGCACTTACTTTTTAAATACTAGGTGGTTAGTAATAATAAAACGTTTTCGACAGTGATGCTATTAACTGAGCCAACTTGGCATTTTGAATTAATTTTATAAAGGAGTAGCTACCCGGTGTTTAATTAGTCGGGGTGTCACAGGTGGTATCAGAGCATCAGGTTCTAGTGTCCTTTAGGATCTGTACGGCTATTATGTTTCCGCTACGTTTTCTTTGATATAGAGCCCTATATTTTAGGACTGTTGTATTCTTTTGTGTATGTTTCGTTCTTCAGCTATTTTAAGTTTATAAACCGTGAACTTATAAACTTTGTTCTTATTTCAGATGCCTCCACGACGTGCACGACGAGTTCCCAGGAATGCTACGCCCGAACCCCAGCCCGCTCCAGTTCAGGGCATGTTGAACGCCGCTGAGGTTGCTGCTATAGTAGCCCAAGCGGTAAATGCCGCGATTGCCGTGATTCAGCAGGCACCACCGCAGGCGCCGGTTGTCGCGCCAGTCCAGGTTAATGCATTCCCGTCTGCTTGGGAACGTGTACGTGACGCTTTTCAGAAAGCGCATCCACCAGAGTTTGCTGGAAGCTCAGATGTGGTTATCTCGAGCCAATGGAGGAAGGACATGCAGAGGCATTTGAGGATGCATGAGTGCACTGATGTTCAGAAACAGATGCTAGCTACTTTCAAGCTAGTTGGATCTGCGTTACAGTGGTGGGAGTCTATTACCACCGCAGAGGAGAGGGATACCCTCACGATACAGGAGTTCTGGGTGCGGTTCGACCGCAAGTATTTTCCGTCCGCAGTGCATACAGAGATGAGGAGGAAGCTGATGAGTTTGAAGCAGGAGGGCAAGACAGTGGCCGAGTATGA
This sequence comes from Sambucus nigra, assembly GCA_949130495.1. Taxonomy (NCBI): domain Eukaryota; kingdom Viridiplantae; phylum Streptophyta; class Magnoliopsida; order Dipsacales; family Adoxaceae; genus Sambucus; species Sambucus nigra. The sequence continues at coordinate 657,391,941 of OX422209.1, read as the reverse complement.
GGCCGAGTTCACTAACCTGTTGAATATCGTTCCAGACGAGATTCCAACAGAGAAGAAGAAGATAGAGAAGTTCACTGATGGGTTGAATTGGAGGATTCGCCAGCATCTGCTAGGGAACCTATCGTTGGCCACATATTCTGATGTGGTTAACGCTGCGTTATTGCACTGCCAGGACCACCGTTTTCACATGGCCGAGGGCAAGCGGTCGGGAGAGTCTAGCCATCAGGGCAGGACCGGAGGACATGGTGCCAGCGGGGCACAATTGGGTCAGGGGCAGAGACAGACTGAGCAGGGCTCCCAGCAGGGGGATAACAAGAGGTTCCGATCAGGGAACTACAGGCAGGGACAGGGAGGTTTCCGCCAGGGCCATCAGGGTCCAAACGGCCATCAGGGCCAGCAGGGGCAGAATGGGCAGCAATTCCATCAGGGCCAGCAGGGCCAAGGGAGGAATGGTAACGGCCACCAGGGCCGGGGACAGCAGGGGCAGAGGGGAGGGAACTTCCCATGGAAGTGCTTTACTTGTGGCAAGACTGGCCATAAGAAGCAGGATTGTCCTGATAGGGGCAGGGCCCCACAGCAGCAGCAGCAGGGTGCTCGCCAGGAGCCACAGAGACCTATGTTTCCCGCAACTCTTCCTGCACCGCCACAGATGGCAGCATTGCCACCCATTCCAGCGGTCCCAGCTCAACAGGGGCAGCTACAGTATGGACGTGTCTACAACGTTCACCAGGCTGCAGTTCCACAGGCACCGCCCGCGATCGAGGGTACGTTTCCTATCCATGGCACTATGGGTCGGGTGTTATTTGATACGGGTGCCACACACTGTTTTATTGCTACACACTTCGCGAAAGCTTTAGGATTGTTAGCTACGGCAGAGAGCACAGTGACGTGTGTCGACTCACCATTGGGGAGTGGGTCACTTATTTTCTTTATATGCCGGGGAGTCGGGGTAGAGGTTGGTGGTTTGGTATTGCCTGCGGACATGTTAGTGTTAGACATGCATGTTCACGATGTGATCATCGGTATGGATTGGCTCGTATTATATAGGGCCATGATTGATTGCTTCAGCGGGAGCATTGTTTTTGCCATTCCGGGGCAGGAGATGTTTATAGTGGCGATGCCTCGCCCAGAGGCAGGATCGACCGCTCATCTGTATTACATAGAGGAGGATACCTCTAAGGAGGTTGTTATTCCTTTAGATTCGATCCCGGTTGTCAGGGAGTACTCGGATGTGTTTCAGGAGATACCAGGCTTACCGCCCAGTCGAGAGATAGACTTCGTTATTGATTTGCTACCGGGTACGAGACCTATAGCACGTGCACCGTACCGTATGGCTCCAGCTGAGATGCGAGAGTTACGGGATCAGATAGAGCAGCTGTTAGGGCAGGGCTTTATTCGCAGGAGTACCTCACCTTGGGGCGCTCCAGTTTTGTTTGTGAAGAAGAGGGATGGTTCACTGAGATTGTGCGTGGACTACCGAGAGTTGAATAAGGTCACGATACGGAATAAGTATCCGTTGCCTCGAATCGATGACTTATTCGACCAGTTGAGAGGAGCTTCTTTCTTCTCGAAGATTGACTTGAGGTCAGGATACCATCAATTGCGTATCAGGGAGGAAGATGTCTCGAAGACTGCGTTCTTGTCGAGATATGGTTCTTATGAATTTCGGGTTATGCCTTTCGGCTTGACCAACGCTCCAGCAGTGTTTATGGACTTGATGAACAGAGTGTTCAGAGACTTCTTAGATCAGTTTGTCATTGTCTTCATTGATGATATTCTGGTTTACTCTCAGACAGAGGAGGAGCACGCCGAGCATTTGAGGCAAGTTTTGCAGACACTTCGTCAGAACGAGTTGTATGCAAAATATGAGAAGTGCGGGTTTTGGCTGAAGGAAGTACAGTTCTTGGGTCATATTATTTCAGACCAGGGAATATCGGTTGATCCAGGGAAGGTATCAGCGGTGAGGGAGTGGGGACAGCCCACGACACCAACGGAGATTCGTAGTTTCTTGGGTTTAGCAGGATACTACAGGAGGTTTATTCGGGGTTTCTCAGAGATAGCAGGTCCTTTGACACATCTTACTCGTAAGGGTGTGCCATATATCTGGAGTGATGCCTGTCAGTTGGCATTCGATGAGTTGAAGGACAAATTGACCTCAGCACCTGTGTTAGCATTGCCGAGACCGGGAGTTGAGTATTTGGTTTACACCGATGCGTCTTTGCAAGGATTGGGAGGTGTTTTGCAGCAGGAGAGACAGGCCATAGCTTATGCTTCCCGTAAGCTTAAGCCTCATGAGAAGAATTACCCCACGCATGATTTGGAGTTGGCAGCAGTAGTATTTGCCTTACGGATTTGGAGGCACTATCTTTTGGGGGAGAAATTTCAGCTGTTCACGGACCACAAGTCACTACAGTATCTGTTCACGCAGAAGGAACTGAATATGCGGCAGCGTAGGTGGCTTGAATTTGTGAAAGACTACCAGTTCGACATTCAGTACCACCCGGGTAAGGCTAACGTAGTAGCAGACGCGTTGAGCCGCAGGCCAGCAGATGAGGTGGCAGAGGTGTGGAAAGCGAAGTGGAAGGAATTGGGACACCAGGATGCAGTGGCCCGATCTTTCATATCTGTGATGACCGTTACACCGCAGATTGTCACGAAGGTTGTACGGGCACAGGCAAATGATTCGTTCTGTCAGGAGCAGATAGTTCGATTACTCGCTGAGGGGGCTGAATCCTATACCGTTAGCTCAGACGGGGGATTACGCTTCAATGGGAGATTGGTAGTTCCGGAAGGAGAAGAATTGCGGCACGAGGTGATGGCAGAGTCGCACGGCTCACGGTTCGCGGTACATCCCGGAGGGGATAAAATGTACCAAGATATGAGACGGCAGTATTGGTGGAGCGGTATGAAGAGAGATATCGCAGAGTTTGTCTCGAAATGCGCCACTTGTCAGCTTGTAAAAGTGGATCATCAGAGACCAACAGGATTGCTACAGCCGTTGGAGGTTCCGGTGTGGATGTGGGAGAGCATATCCATGGATTTTGTCACGGGGTTGCCTACGTCGCAGAGGGGTCACGACTCCGTTTGGGTAATTGTGGACAGGTTGTCCAAGGTCGCTCACTTTTTACCCGTAAGGACTGACTACGCTACGGGACAGTATGCCCAGCTCTTCATTTCAGAGATTGTGAGACTTCACGGTGTGCCCCTGAATATCGTGTCTGACAGAGACAAGATATTTGTTTCGAGGTTTTGGGAAAGTTTCCAGGAGGCCATGGGCACGGAATTGCGGTTGAGTACGGCGTATCATCCGCAGACTGATGGGCAGACAGAGCGCACCAATCAGATGTTGGAAGACATGCTACGCATGTGCATTATTGACTTCGGGGGAGGATGGGAGCAGTACCTTCCACTGGTGGAGTTTGCTTACAATAACTCTTATCAGTTCACGATTGGCATGGCTCCGTTTGAGGCATTGTACGGTAGGCCTTGTCGTTCCCCAGCATGTTGGTTGGAAGTGGGGGACAACAAACTACTTGGGCCAGAAGTGATCCAGGATACTTCGGCAAGGATTGAGTTGATTCGGAGTCGCATTCGGATAGCTCAAGACCGGCAGAAGAGTTACGCTGATGCGAAGAGGTTTTTCAGGGAGTTCCAAGTGGGGGACCAGGTTTTGCTCAGGGTTTCTCCGATGAAGGGGATTATGCGTTTCGGAAAGAAGGGGAAGTTGGCACCGAGGTATGTGGGGCCGTTTCCTATTATTGAGCGGATAGGACCGGTTGCGTATAGACTCGGGTTACCGGAGCATTTGCATCGGATTCATGACGTGTTCCATATTTCCTCGCTGAGGAAATACCTTAGGGATGAATTGGCTCATTCTCACATTGCTGTGGAGGACATCGATCTCCAGCCGGATAGCTCTTATGAGGAAGGGCCGATTGCTATTTTGGACCGAAGCGAGAGGAAACTACGGTCAAAGATAGTCCCGTTAGTACGTGTTCAGTGGCGACATCACAATGTCGAGGAGTCCACATGGGAGCGCGAGGATGAGATGCGCGAACGTTATCCAGAGCTATTTTTAGCAGGTACTTTCTAGTTTCGAATTTCGGGACGAAATTCAGTTATTAGGGGGGAAGTATGTAATACCCCGTACTTTTGTCTATATTTATTTTTGGGGATTAATTAATTAAATGCGTATTAATTGGAAATTAATACGGGTTACAAATACTAATGTGATACGAGTTAGTATTTGATTATGTGCATATATGATTATATATGAACTTGGTATTATAAAATTTGTCGTGAGATTTATATACGGCAATTTTGAAATTTTATTGAGACGCGTGGGACCGCCGCGTCACGGTATAATATTTATTAATAAAAGTGAATTTAAAATCTATAATCCGTATGGTTGTTTTGAGTGCGCCAACGCGTCCGGAAGGGTCGAGATAGTCAGAAAACACTAGCCGGGGGTATAGTTTGGGTCCCGGGGTAATTTTAGACCATACCGGTAACTTAAAGGGTATTTTAGTAATTTGGTATTTTTGGGTAATTAAAAGTGACGAAAATTGAGAGTTGAAATCTGATAAGGATTGACCCCAACCAACCCTTATTAACCCAACAAGCTACGGAGGTTTATTGAAATTAGGTTTCATAAGTTTCCCCAAAGCAAACCCTAGCCACCATAGCCTTTTGGAGAAGAAAGCTTGGAGAAGGAGAGAGAGAGAGAGAGATTCTGCAGAAATTCTACACCGAATCCACACCAAATTCAGAAATCATACCAAGGCAAGTGTTTTAATCTTATTTAAATTCGTAGAATGTTTCCTCCATGTTAGAAATTGATGAATTTCAACTGTTCTTGGAAGAGAATGAAAACCCATGTAGTTTGAGGTTTAGAACTTAAAAATTGTGAAGAGAATTGCATGTAGTATGATAGGTAAATGATTTCCCTTATTATAATTGTGATTAGAAGGAAAGAAAACGAATTAAATTCTGGGATTTGATGATGATATGTAGTTAGGGTTCATGTTCTTGAGATAATTGGAAAAAGTGTAGAAAGGTGTAAATTAAATTAATATTTGGATGGATTGATCCCTTAGAAACATGTTAGGATGTGACTATATATGTTTAGTATTGATTATAGACCCTAAAACGTTGTTAGGATGGACTTTGGGAGAGATTAGAAGTGTTATAAATGGTGAAAAACGAATTGGGGAAAAATCTGGGCCGAAACTGGCATCTCGTTAGAAGCAGCCCCCAGGTCGTTCGAACGAGCTCGTTCGAACGAGCTTCTAACGAGTTGACCAGTCGTTATTAACGAGTGGGGTTTTCGTTCGATATCTCGTTCGAACGAGATATCGTTAGAAGGGTCAGTTCGTTCGAACGAACTGGGATCTCGTTCGAACAGCGAACTTCTAACGACCTGACAGTCCAAACTCGTTCGAAGCCTCGTTCGAACGAGACTTCTAACGAGTTGACAGTTTGACCCTTTTTGGACTGTTTTGACTTTTGGAGTTCCGGGAGATGGTTTAAGGGTAGAGTTAACATCCCTTTGATGATATAGTGACTTATTTGGGACTTTTGGGTTGTGGGGATGAGTAAATCATATACGAGAGTTATATTCAATGAATCATTTGGGTTGAGACGTGAGTGACTACTACGATGTGAGGATGAATTATAGCGCGTATAATTATGAACCGGAATAAAATAAGTTGTGATAACTAGTTAGTACGAGAATGCGATATGTACTACGATTAAAATACGGTATTACTAAGATGTGTGTTTACTTAGTATTAGTATATGGATTGTTTGTATGACATACCTACCATACTTGCTATCACGGGAGGTTTCGTTCGCTTAGGACCCTCTAATCCTTGTGTGCCTACGGGGGGGATATAGACTGGTACCTTGATGAACATAGATCATAGAAGGACTTATTGTGATATTAATAAGTCTGCATGACCATGGGAGCGTAGGTATGTGCGTGACCCATGAGATGGTGACTGTGTTCGCCTCCATTATTTGTGATGTTGTTATCGGTAAACTATTCCTGAGAGATTCGGAATATGTAATCCTTATGTACGTGATGTACCGGGATGGATAGCAGAGTATGTGTGCACTACAGCTTAGATTGCGGGGTGCTTGTATCGTATATTTATGTGATAAATAATATACATTTATTTAATGGAAATCCTCATGTTAATGTTGTAAAAATATTTCGGTATTGTTTCGAGATATATAATGAGTTAGCTGTTAGATATATCAATGGCATACTTAATAACGGAGATTACGAGAAACCTCTATTAAATTACGAGCGTTGTTATGTTAAATTAACCGAGTAAAATGGGTAGAACCTTTGGTTGTCTAGCTAGTTTACGTTGTCACTTAGCTAGTGGAGAAGGTAGTTATAGATGGGTACTTACGTTAGGAGTGCACAGTTAGTCGAGAGGTGAGAAATTAATGTGAGTGCACGTCCTAACATGTACTTTGCATTTAATGTTTTAAATGTTTTTAAAGCACTTGCAGGTTTTTTTAAAATAACTTCCACTTTCGGGCTCTGACCCATTTGCTTTCAAATATATTTTCTTGTAAAACCATTTTAGGTGCCCAGCCACAAGGTCACCAAGCATAGGATTCTCATTCAGGTGACGAGCTGTAGCTGTTTGTGGAAGCTACAGGGATTTGCATGTAGACGCTTCTCTCGTTTGGATTCCAGTCTCAGCATTTATCAGTTGTAGGGCATGTTGCCCAATTCTATTAGACATTTTTACATTTCAGTTTTCAGACTCTAGCATGTATTGCTCAGTATTCAGTTTTAGTTATTTATTTCAGTTACTTAACAGTTGTGGGTTTTGTATTGAGGAGTTTTTCCTCCAGGTTTTATTTATGTATGGTGATGGTTATTCTTTTTACTTCAGTATGGTGAATGGTGTTATTTAGTTATTCATTACTCTTGTTGCATGTTAATCAGATTTAATAAAATTTGGCACTTACTTTTTAAATACTAGGTGGTTAGTAATAATAAAACGTTTTCGACAGTGATGCTATTAACTGAGCCAACTTGGCATTTTGAATTAATTTTATAAAGGAGTAGCTACCCGGTGTTTAATTAGTCGGGGTGTCACAATGTGACTGTGTTCGCCTCCATTATTTGTGATGTTGTTATCTGTGAACTATTCCTGAGAGATTCGGAATATGTGATCCTTATGTACGTGATGTACCGGGATGGATAGCAGAGTATGTGTGCACCGCAGCTTAGGCTCGGGGTGCTTATATTGTATATTTATGTTGTGAATAATATACACTTAATAAACTGGGAACTTTCATATGGTATTGTGTGTATAACTATGGAATTACAAAAGGGATGATCTTTAATGAGTTGTATTACTTTTATATGAGAACCTGAATTTACGTTAAGCCCCTATTTAATTGAGATCGTTATAATGTTAATGGGAACCGAGTAATAAGGGTAGAACCTATGACAGTCTAGCTAGATATGATGTCACTTAGCTAGTGGTTAGATGGGTACTTACGTTAGGGGTGCACAATTAGACGAGAGGTGAGAATTTCATGTGAGTGCACGTCCTAACATGTACTTTGCATTTAATGTTTTAAATGTTTTTAAAGCACTTGCAGGTTTTTAAAATATCTCCACATTCGGGCTCTGACCCGTTTGCTTTCAAATCTTTTTCTTGTAAAACCATTTTTAGGTGCCCAGCCACAAGGACACCATGCATAGGATACTCATTCAGGTGACGAGCTGTAGCTGTTTGTGGAAGCTACAGGGATTTGCTTTTAGACGCTCCTACCATTTGGATTCCTGATTCGGTATTTATCAGTTGTAGGGCATGTTGCCCATTTCTATTAGAGACATCTTTCCATTTCAGTTTTTCAGACTTTGGCATGTATTGATTCAGTATTCAGTTTAGTTATTTCAGTTTGCGGGATTGTAGTGAGGAGTTTTCCTCCAGACTTTATTTACATTATGTGATGGTTATTCTATTTACTTCGTTATGGTGAATGGTGTTATTATTCTTCATTACACTTGTTGCATGTTAATCAGACTTTAATTAAAATTTGACTACTTACTTTTTAAATACTAGGTGGTTAGTAATCATAAAAATGTTTTCGACAGTGATGCTATTAACTGAGCCAACATGGCATTTTGAATTAATTTAACAAAGGAGTAGCTACCCGGTATTTAATTAGTCAGGGTGTCACAGTCTGGTGGGAGCACAATGTGAGCAAAAAGCTATAGTGATTGAGCACCGTACTATGTGGATAGTTTGCGTACTGACGACGGATATCCAGATTGTTTTTACCACGTATGCCTTATTTTCCGAATTTCGGGACGAAATTCCGTTATTAGGGGGAAGTATGTAATACCCCGTATTTTTATGCTATATTAATTTGGGGATTTATTAAAGTTAATGTGAATGAATTATTTAATAAAAATCCGGAAATTAATTATGTTATAATTATTAACGTGACGAGAGTTAGTAATTATGGGAAATCGGTTGAATATTACTAATGAGCAAAGTAATATATGTTATTGATTATATTGAATGTCATGAGTGAGTTAAATGACAATTTTGGAAATTTGAATCGGGACGTGCCCGTGTCGCGTCGGGACTAAATTTTGTTAAATAAAAAGTGAATATTTTATAAGTTGTTCGTATGGTCGTTTTGAGTGCGCCAACGCGTCCGGAAGGGTCGAGATAGTCAGAAAAGTGTACCCGGGGGTTTAGTTTGGGTCTCGGGGCGTTTTTAGGCCTAGTTGGTACCCCGGGAGGGCAATTTAGTCATTTCACCTTTTTGGGTAATTAAACCCACGAAATTCAGCAACCTATATCAGCCATTTAGGTTAGTCAGCTAGGGTTAGAAAACAAAAACACAAGTGACGGCCATAGGAGAGGGAAGGAGAAAGCTCCAAGGCAATCCAAGGCCCCAAAAGTGTTCCGTTTGCACCACAACCACTACCACCGCGTAGATCGCGAGATGAGGAACGCAGCCATACCAAAATCAGTCGTGAATCAGAATACCAGAAATCCCAGGCAAGTGTTTAACTTGATATTTTCGTTGGTACAATCTTCATATTAGTTTAGGAATGATTAGGGATGAATTATGTAGAAGAAAACCCAATCTGTGATAGGAAAATGCATGTAGTATTGATTATATGAAAATTCTGGAATCCTTGCCATGTAGAGGAATATAACCCATGAAATTTTGATGATATATTAGAAGGAAATTCTGGTAAAAACAGAGTAGAACCATGATTAAGAAAAACTCTAGGGTTCTTGATGATTAGATGAGATTTTGGGTAAATTATCCATGTTTAATGTTAGATATACACATGCTTTATGTTGAAAACATCTGGTATATTGATATAAAGTTAGTAGTAGGAATTTTGGGACGTTTAGAATGGAAGAACATGGTTTTGGATGAAGAAAATTGGTAGAACCCGTAACTGCAATTCTGCAGATTTTCGCAAACCTGCTTGATCGATCGATCGAGCCTAGAGCTTCGATCGATCGAAGGTTCGATCGATCGAGCCCCAAACCTCGATCGATCGACCCCTCCTGGAAGACTACTATTTCCCTTGTAAATGATTTAAAAATTGAATTGTCGTGATATAATTCTTGGGCATTCTTAGTATAATGATTTGGGAGACATAGAGGACCAGTAGGACGTAACTAAATGTGGGATCATTAATATTCAACGAGAATCGTATTTATGGGATGTTTACTTTAGGGTTAGTAAATTGATTATGTTAAAGTGTGAGGCGCGTAAGAAAGTTACGATGAAACGTAAATGTGACACCTACTGAATTTTCTACTTGGAAGAATAGAGTCCACGAGTGTCACAAAATAAGTGAGAAAACCCTTCGAGTTAAGGTTAGAGATGAAACCTTATACGTAATACTAATAATGTGAAATTAAGGATAAATGTTGTAATTATGGGTGACGAGAAGAACCTACATTAATATGATGAAAGTGGTATATTTATATGATTGTGTGTGCATATATTATATACATGTGAAAATCATGCCCACGCTACTTGCTATCCCTGAGGTTACCGCGCTGGGACAGTCTTATCTCGATGGGACCTTTATGGGGGATATTGACTTGTACCCTAGAAGATTCCTTGGTACAGGCTATCGACGTGATAGTTCAGACGGTCCTAAGAGACACAGGCATGTGTCATCCTCTTAGAGACTTGGAATCTATTCTTCGCCTCAAATTTGGTTGTGTATTTTGTTAATACAATTCGAGAGTGATTCCGATTGTATTCCCCTTAATATGAGTGATATGGGGTTTTGGATAGTACAGTATGCACGCACCATAGTTTTATTTGGGGTGTTGTTATTATATATACATTATACGAGTAGATAATATATGTATATGAGATTTGGAAACTTGAAACTGCCTTATGTGATTTGATAAGTGGGACATGGTTGATGACTCAAACAGTAAATACTTGTTTTGTGATAGTATAATATGACACTGGGAAACTTTATAAATTAATAAAGCTAAAACGAGAGTTGTGCTACTAATTGGAAATATTCTTTTTAAACAATGATATTGTTCGGTTTTGAAATCTTGAGTAAGTTAAGACAAGCTAAATTATGGGAAAGGTTAGTATGATATAATTAAGATGACCCATTGGGAAGGTTAGTACGATAGGCGTGCACATTAGAAGAGAGGTGAGAATTTCTCAAGAGAGTGTCGCTCTAATATGTTGTTGCATTGACCTGTATCAATTTAAATACTTGCTAAATGTATTTTAAATCAAACACACTTTCGGGCTCTGACCCGTTTTTTTTTCTCTCTCTCTCTCTTGTATATATATCTATGTATTACAGGTGCCCAGCCACAGGGGCGTCTTGCTTAGGATCTCTTGGAAGGAACGCGCTGCAGCTTAGGTGGGAGTTGCAGGTCTCTTGACTAGACGACTTCGTTCATTCAGATCCACTCTTAGTATTTTCATTTAGTTGAGCATGTGTAGCTCTTTCCATTATTCCATTATTATTGGGACATTTGTATTTCAGTTATTTCCAGTATTGTTACTATGGGTTTTATTCAGTTCGATTGTGTCACTTTATATTTCGCATGTTGACATTCGATTGACGAATGTTTTATATTAGTTGGACTATGTTGCAGATGTTTAATGTGGTGTGATTCTTACTTATTGAATGTTGTTAATAAAATAAACGTTTTTCTTTAAATAAAATTTGGGAAGTTATGTATGAAAATGGTTTTGACACTTAGCTTAATTATTTAGGGTGTTAAATTGGAAAATTATTTTATCGACAGTGATGCTGAGAATGAACCAACTGTATACCTTGATTTAATTTAATAAAGGAGTGATCGCCCGGTATTTAATTAGGCGGGGTGTCACAGGTTGTTAGTAATAAAAATGAATTTTCGACAGTGATGCTAAGAATGATCCATATGAGACTCCTGTTAAAATTTGATATAGGAGTGATCGCCCGGTATCTTATTAGGCGGGTTGTCACAGGTAAGTGCTAGCAGATGTCACCAATGATTTAATGCCCTTAAACATGATTTGGTATGATAGTTGCATGATTAAGTATAAGTTATGATTGATAAGGTTAATGATGGGTATTAAATATTTTAATTATCATATTTAGAGAATGCATACTCACGTGATACATATATTGGTTGCATTAGATTCTAATTGTTATGATAACATGTTTAGAGTGTATGATTAGTGATGTGGTTAATTACACTATAAAGTATTTTTGAATGCATTGTTGTGTTTATAAAAGTAAACCGGGGTGCTGGTGTGAATTTGGTGAGGTTCGGTTACCAAATGTTTAAGTTTTGAAATTTTGGGCAAATTGTAACATTCCTATTTAAGTCCAATTTAAGCATAGTAAATTTATGATCTTGAAAAAACATTAGATATAAAATTTGTACGTATTTGAGTTATCTACGAGTGTCCATAAGAGGGAATTCAATCGTATGTCGAAATAATAAATTACAGTTGATTTGCAAATAGGGGACGAATTTGTCATAAGTTGAAATATTTTGATTGGACCTTTCTTACATCAAGTCATACACCGCCGCTCTAAATATGACCACATGACCACGTTTTGGCTAGTTAGAAATCATATCTTTATCATTTTCTTCATTGCATATCACAAGGTTTGGAAGAAATCAGCTTGAGGAGAGAGAAAATAGGAGTTAAGGAAGGATTTCTTGATAAAATTATCATAAATCAAGGAGTTCTTATAATGTAATTATATTTTGTTAAAGTTGGTCACGTGAATGAGATCTACAATTTGTATATTTTTATTTATAATTTGAAAATATTTAAATGAAGCCCATTATGCCTAGAGAGAGAGAGAGACAATACGAAAGGTTTAACACCATAATTGAGAAATTGTGTTAGGAGGATAAAAGTGAAACTTGAAAATCGTAGGCTTAAATCATCATCTTGTGAGAGTTTTATTTTATGATATTTGTGTATGTGATGTGTATATATGTTTACATATGTTAGGTATTTATTTCCGTTATTAAATCCCAGAGTAGAGATTAAGTATGGTTAGTTATATTACGTTGTGCTATAATATATTAGTTTGGACCTAGTTATGTTCAAAGTGGCATAACTCGTTGGATACTTACTTAACCCAATTGATTCAAGTTGGAGATGCTAGACAACATATATAAGTAAACACATTCTTATATGAGCTTAAAATACCTTTTTGTTTGGTTTAGGTGCTATTTTAAATTTGAAATTTCGTTGTTGTTTTTTTACTAACTCTCTAGAAAATTCGTAATTTCATTCCATAAATTGTTTTAGAACCATAATACATAGGTTTTTACATAAATGTAAACTATAATATCAATTATATTACAGTTATTTCAGATTGAAAAACTAATGTGGTGTGTGACTATATTTAACGTTATTTCGTGTATTCAAACACTAATGATGTTGAATTGATAGGTGGGGAAGCGACTAATACTACCATACCAAAGAAGTAAATTTCATACCAGTCTAATTACTTACTTTTAGGTGATTTACCTACCCTATGAATTGTGGATTCTTATACTTTTACATGGAAATCTATATAGTTAAATACTTGTGTTGAGAAGCTCGTACAAAGATGTTATGTTTATAGTCTATATGCATATGATTAAAAATGTTAAGTGAAGTTGTCTAATTATATGGATTGTATTGGATCCTATGGGGTGTGGTGGTCTCTCTTTAATTAGAGAATCAAAATTAAGGTTTTGTGTACTCAGGCCAAAACAAAATGATGCGGTGGTCCCTATAAACGATAGTGGGTTAATTGGACCGTGGCGGGTCCAGGCTTACAAGAGTCCACAATTCATACTTGTGTCATATGATTTAAAATGTGTTTTTAAACTTGTTGTATGTGTGGGGTGTGTGTGTATAAGTTCATTCATTAAGCTTTGTATCTTACACTCGTATAATATTTTATTTCAGGTATGACTATCGTTTGGAGTTCACTGCTAAGTTAGGACTTTAAAACAAGAGAGTGAAGGATATGTAATATGGGTTGAATATCAACAATTTTTTGTAAATATTAAACTAAGAAACTTTTTTTATGCAAAAGTTGTTTTGTTCCTCGTAAGTTATATGTAAATGTAATGATGTTCTTATTTTGTACTTGGTAAGTTATATGTAAAGGTAGTTATGTTTTTATATAAACACGCCTTTGGAGAAAAAAAATCGTGTGTTATTTTCCAAGAGATTACAATTAAATTATTGTATAAGGGATTTTATATGCATTATAAGTAGGGGTGGAAGCAGTACGGTTTGGTCGGTAACGGCCCCTTACCAATACCAAACCATAATTTGGATGGTAAAACCGTTTGTACCGAATTTACCGCCCGATACACCAAAATAGAAACCAAAATCAAATCGGACGGTATTTCGGTATTTTCGATAATTTTATTTTTTTGTTTTGGTAATTTCGTTTTTTTGTTTCATCCCGGTACCAAAATTACAAGCCAGTTTATGCATTCGGTAAATATGGTACAAGCTTTGACATTGTGATTTCGGTAAATTTGGTTTAAGTTTCGGTAGAACATTTTAATATCACTTAATCCGGTTAATACTTAATAACAATTGAATGAACTTTTGAAATCTATTTTGTTAGCAATAGCAAAATTAGACATGTATACTTAATAACTATTGAATGAACTTTTATCAGTCTAACATCAAAAGGGCCGAAACATTAAACGTGGCATGGATTTTGAAATCAGATTGCAAAGCAATAGCAATAACCAAAAAGAAGCACGAACAACAACAAAAAAGAAGCAACGCAACAGCAACATATTTTTAGTTATCCACGCAACAACAAAATTAAAAGAAACACGCACGCGCAACACAACAACAACATATTCGAAATCTTTTTTTTTAAATCATATTGCTTTAAGAGGGATGAAGTACGTTTGTGCGTGTTGCGGGTGTATGTCATGTGCGTGCGTGTGTGCGTGTGTCGTGTGTGCTTTAACGGGGATAAGGGAGACCAGAGGCCGGTGGGGAAGACAGAGAGGGAAGGGTACCTTTTCGTGTTTGCAATTGATTTGTTGTGAGAGACGTGGAGAAATGTTTAGGGTTTGTGTCTTTTATATTAAGAGAAATGGATGGATGAGATAGGTTTAAAATGGAGGGTCTTGATAATTTAGAATAGATATCTTTTTGTAAATACAAATTTTATTTGGTAATAATTGGTATGGTAATATTCTATAAGTTTGGTGTGATATTTTTGGTACGATAAATTCGGTACGGTAATTTCGGTTAATCGTTTTTTTATATCTAAAAAACAAAACCAACCAAACTTTTTGCGATATTTTCAGTAAAATCGGTTTTTAGTATTTCATAATATGAAATAAAAACCATTTTTTTCGAACCAAAGCGGTACGGTGCGATAAAAAATTGTACCACTTCCACCCCTAATTATAAGGATGTTTCAACTTAATTAAGGCAGGGTATGACAACCGAGTTCACCAGTTGGCAGGAGCTCGACGAAGGGGAGCATGTTGACCAAGTTAGTATTGAAAAGTTTGGTTAGCTCAGTAAGTGGATGCTCTATTTCAACGGGGCCTCTAACTCAAAAGGGACAGGAGTGGGAATTTTCCTCGTAACTCCATACCAAACCAAGATCGAATGGGGAATCATAATTGACTTTGAAACATCTAACAATAAGGTCGAATACGAAGCTTTCATTAACGAATTGAAGAAGACGCTATCTCTCGGCGCAAGTCACCTTGACGTCTTTTGTGACTCAAGAATGATATCTAATAAAGTATCATAAGACTATAATGCTAGAGAAGAACAAAAGTTAGCATACTTATAGGTTTCCCTGAACTTGATCATTGTGACACCCCGCCTAATTAAATACCGGGCGATCACTCCTTTATTAAATTAAATCAAGGTTAACAGTTGGTTCATTCTCAGCATCACTGTCGATAAAATAAATTTTCCAATTTAACACCCTAAATAATTAAGCTAAGTGTCAAAAACATTTTTCATACAAACTTTCCAAATTTTAATTAAAGAAAAAGATTTATTTATTTAAAACAACATTTCTACAATTAAGAATCACACCACAAAAAGGCAAATAACATAATACATTCGTCAATCGAATGTCAACATAAGAAACTAAAATCACAATCCATCCTGAATAAATCCCATAGAACAATACCGGAAATAACTGAAATATAAATGTCCCAACAACAAATGAAATGATGAAAAGGGGCGACACGTGCCCAATAAATGAGAGTACTAGGAGTGGAGTCAATAACGGAAGCCGTCAACTCAAGTGACCTGCAACTCCCACCTAAGCTGCAGCTCGTTCTTCTCAAGGGATCCTAAGCAAGACGCCCCTGTGGCTAGGCACCTGAAAATATACATATATATACAAGAGAGAGAGAGAGAAAAAGAAATGGATCAGAGCCCGAAAGTGTGTTTGATTTAAAATACGTTTAGCAAGTATTTAAATTGATACAGGCCAATGCAACAACACATTAGTACGTCCCTCTCTTGAGAAAATACTCACCTCTCTTCTAATGTGCACACCTATCGCACTAACCTTCCCAACGGTTTGTTTTAACATTTATCATACTAGTCTTTCTAAAACATTTAACTTAACTTAGATTACTTGAAAGATTTACAATACACGATTTCAATTTAAAAAGATGTTCCAATTTGTAGCCAAAGTTCTCTATCTTTAACTTCGTAAAAATTTATAAAGTACCCGTGACATTTTATACTTTCTCAAAACAAGTATTTATAATATAAGTCAACAACCATGTCCTACTTATCCAATCACAGTAGTCTGTCTCAAATTTCATAATCTCATATATATATATTAACTACTCGTATAATATATATATATATAACAGCACCCCGAATAAAACTATGGTGCGTGCATACTTCCACTATCCAAACCCCATACCACTCAAATCAAGGGGAATACAAATTCGGAATCACTCTCGAATTGTATTAACACATACACAAACAATATTGAGGCGAAGCATAGATTCCAAGTCTCTAAGAGGATGGCACATACTCGCGTCTCTTAGGACCGTCTGAACTATCGATTCGATAGCCTGTACCAAGGATATCTATCTTCTAGGGTACAAGTCAATATCCCCCATAAAGGTCCCATCGAGATAAGACTGTCCCAGCGCGGTAACCTCAAGGATAGCAAGTAGCGCGGTATGTTTTTCACATGCATATAATATATGTACACACAATCATATAAATATACCCCTTTTATCATATTAAAATAGGTTCTTCTCATCACCCGTAATTATACCATTTATCCTTAATTTCACAGTTATAGAATTACGTATAAGGTTTTATTCCTAACCTTAACTCGAAGGGTTTTCTCACTTATTACCTAACACTCGTGGATTATATCCCCACAAATCTGAAATTCAGTAAGTGACTTTATTAGATTCCAACGTAACTCTCTTACGCACCTCACCCTTTAAATTCATAAATCTAACAACCTAAGGTAAATATCCCATAAATATCATTCTCGTTGAATATTAAAGGTTCCAACATTATTACATATACCCTACTGGTCCTCAATGTCTCCCAAATCATTTTATTTAGAATGCCCAAAAATTATTTCACGATAAACTTAATTTAACTAATTAAACAAGGGAAATAGGAGTCTGCCAGGAGGGGTCGATCGATCGAAGCTTGGGGCTCGATCGATCGAACCTTCGATCGTCGATGCTCTAGGCTCGATCGATCGATCAAGCAGGTCTGGGCAAAATTCTGCAGAATGCAGTTACGGTATTCATCAAACTTCTTCATCCAAAACTATGTTTTTCCATTCTAATCGTCCCAAAAATCCTACTATCACCATCATAACATCATACCAGGTGTTTATAACGTAAAGCATGTGTATAACTATCATTAAACATGGATTTTCAACCTAAAATCATGTCCAATCATCAAGAACCCTAGAATTTTCTTAAACAGATTTCTAATGAATCTTTCTCCAATATTTCTTTATTATGATCACCAAATTTCGTGGATTATTACCTCTACATGGCAAGGGTTTTCAGAATTAACATATACATCAATACTACATGGGTTCTCCTATCAAAAATGGGGTTTTCTTCCATAGTTTTTATCACAATTCATTCCTAAACTAACATGAAGATTGCATCAACGAAAATAGCAAGTTTAAACACTTGCCTGGGATTTTGGTATGCAGATACACGGCTGATTTTGGTATGGCTGCGTTCCTCGACTCGTGATCTACGCGGTGGTGGTGGTGGTGGCGGTGCAAACCGGTGGCTTTTTGGCCTTGGATTGCCTTGGAGCTCTCTCCTCTCTTCTCCAATGACCGTCACTTGATTTGTGAATGTTCTAACCCTAAGAGGCTGACCTAATGCCTGATATAGGTTGGCTGAAATTCGTGGGTTTAATTACCCACTTATGTAAAATGACTAAAATGCCCTCCCGGGGCACCAATTAGGCCTAAAAACGCCCCGAGACCCAAACTAAACCCCCGGGTATACTTTTCTGACTATCTCGACCCTTCCGGACGCGTTGGCGCACTCAAAATGACCATACGAACAACTTATAAAATATTTACTTTTTATTTAACAAAATTAGTCCTGACGTGACACGGGCACGTCCCGACTTAAATTTTCGAAATAGTCATTTAATTTACTTATGACATTCAATATAACCAATATAATATATTACTATGATCATTAGTAATATTCAACAAGTTTCCCATAATTACTAACTCTCGTCACGTTAATAATTATTACATAATTAATTTCCAGATTTTTATTAAATAAACCGTCATATTAAATTTAATAAATCCCCAAATTAATATAGCATAAAAATACGGGGTATTACATACTTCCCCCCTAATAACGGAATTTCGTCCCTAAAATTGGAAAATAAGGCATACCTGGTAAAAACAACTCTGGATATCTCTCGCGCATATCTGCCTCACGCTCCCAAGTGGATTCCTCCACATTATGATGCTCCCACTGGACTCGCACAAGTGGAACTATTTTCGACCTCAATCTGCTCTCACTATAGTCTGTAATAGCCACTGGTCTCTCTTCGTAAGATCAGACTGTAAGTCAATCTCATCTATCGCGATGTGAGTATGGGCCATATCATCCCGAAGATATCGTCTCAACGACGAGATGTGGAATACATCGTGGATGCGATGTAAATGTTCTGGCAATCCCAACCTGTATGCTACCGGCCCAATCCTCTCGATGATGGGAAATGGTCCTACGTACCTCGGAGCCAACTTACCCTTCTTCCCGAACCTCATCACTCCCTTCATAGGAGATACACGTAATAACACTTGATCTCCCACATTAAACTCCCGGAAGAACCGTTTCGCATCGGCGTAGCTCTTCTGCCTGTCTTGGGCTACCCGAATACGACTCCTGATTATCTCAATCCTCGTGGAGGTATCCTGAATCACTTCTGGTCCTAGCAACTTGTTGTCCCCCACCTCGAGCCAACAAGTTGGAGAACGACAAGGCCTGCCATACAAAGCCTCAAATGGAGCCATGCCAATCGTAAACTGATAAGAGTTATTATAAGCAAACTCTACCAGTGGAAGATGTGGTTCCCAACCTCCTCCAAAATCGAGAACACATATGCGTAGCATATCCTCTAACATCTGATTAGTACGCTCTGTCTGTCCATCTGTCTGTGGGTGGTAAGCTGAGCTCAACCTCAACTCAGTACCCATAGCCTCCTGAAAACTTTCCCAGAAACGTGACACAAAAATCTTGTCCCTATCTGACACAATATTCTGGGGCACCCCATGTAATCTGACAATCTCAGCGATGAACAACTGAGCATACTGACCCGTGGCATAATCTGTCCTCACTGGCAGAAAATGAGCCACCTTGGTCAAACGGTCGACAATCACCCAGATAGAATCGTGGCCCCGCTGTGACGTAGGAAACCCTGTAATGAAATCCATGGAAATACTCTCCCACTTCCACGCGGGTACTTCCAACGGCTGAAGCAATCCTGACCGTTTCTGGTGGTCCACCTTCACCAGCTGGCAGGTAGAACACTTGGACACAAACTCGGCGATGTCCTTCTTCATCCCACTCCACCAGTATTGACGCCTCATGTCCTGGTACATTTTATCACCTCCCGGATGAACTGCAAATCGGGACCCGTGAGAATGGGTCATCACTTCATGACGTAACTCCGCGCCTTCTGGAACCACCAATCTCCCATTAAACCGCAAACCTCCATCAGAACTAATAGAATAGGACTCAGCACCCTCGGCTAGAAGTCGTACAATCTGCTCCTGGCAAAACGGGTCTGTAGTCTGTGCCTGTATCACCCTTGTAACAATCTCGGGCGTGACCGACATTACGGATATGAAAGATCGTGCCACTGCGTCTTGGTGACCCAATTCCTTCCACTTTGCTTTCCAGACGTCTTCTACATCGTCTACCGGTCTACGGCTCAACGCATCAGCAACTACATTGGCCTTCCCCGGATGATACTGTGTATCGATCTGGTAGTCCTTCACAAACTCTAGCCATCTGCACTGACGCATATTCAGCTCTCGCTGAGTGAATAGGTACTGCAGTGACTTATGGTCTATGAACAAACGGAATTTCTCACCCAATAAGTAGTGCCTCCAAATCCTCAATGCAAAGACGACCGCTGCTAACTCCAGGTCGTGGGTGGGGTAATTCTTCTCATGCGGCTTAAGTTTGCGGGAAGCAAAAGCTATAGACTTCTCCTCCTGCTGGAGTACACCTCCAAGTCCCCGTAAAGACGCATCGGTATAAACCAGGTACTCCACACCCGATTTCGGTAAGGCAAGGACTGGTGCTGAAGTAAGCTTGTCCTTCAGCTCGTCGAAAGCCAACTGACAAGCGTCATCCCAAACATATGGTACCCCTTTGCGAGTCAGATTCGTCAATGGACCCGCTATTTTGGAGAATCCCCGAATGAATCTCCTGTAGTATCCGGCTAATCCCAAGAAACTACGCACTTCTGTCGGTGTCGTGGGCTGTCCCCACTCCCTCACCGCTGACACTTTGCTCGGGTCAACTGCTATCCCTTGCTCAGAAACAACATGGCCCAAGAACTGTACCTCTCGCAACCAGAATCCACACTTCTCGTACTTAGCATACAACTGATGCTCTCGTAGAGTCAGAAGAACTTGCCTCAAGTGCTCGGCATGCTCCTCCTCGGAGTGTGAATATATCAAGATATCATCTATGAAGACGATGACAAACTGATCCAAGAATTCTCTGAATACTCGATTCATTAAGTCCATGAAAACGGCTGGAGCATTTGTGAGTCCGAACGGCATTACCCTAAACTCGTAGGACCCATATCTCGATAAGAAGGCAGTCTTTGAAACATCCTGCTCTCTAATACGTAACTGATGGTACCCCGACCTCAGATCTATCTTTGAAAAGAAAGTTGCTCCCCTCAACTGGTCGAACAGATCATCAATTCGAGGCAACGGATACTTATTCCGTATCGTGACCTTGTTCAATTCCCGGTAGTCCACACACAATCTCAGTGAACCATCTCTCTTCTTCATAAACAAGACTGGAGCGCCCCAAGGTGAGGTACTCCTACGAATGAAGCCCTGACCTAACAGGTGCTCTATCTGATCTCGTAGCTCTCGCATCTCTGCTGGAGCCATACGGTACGGTGCGCGTGCTATAGGTCTCGTATCAGGCAATAGGTCTATAACAAAGTCTATTTCATGACTGGGCGGTAGGCGTGGTATCTCCTGAAACACATCGGAATACTCCCTGACGACAGGGATCGAATCTAAGGGAATAACAACCTCCTTAGAGGTATCCTCCTCTATGTAATACAAATGAGCGGTCGAACCTCCCTCTGGGCGAGGCATCGCCACTACAAACATCTCTTGCCCCGGAATGGCAAAAACAATGCTCCCACCGAAGCAATCAATCATGGCTCTATAAGATGCGAGCCAATCCATACCAATAATCACATCATGCTCATGCATGTCTAAGACTAACATGTCTGCAGGTAATACCAAGCTACCAATCTCTACCCCCACTCCCCGGCATATAAAGAATATAAGTGACCCACTCCCCAGTGGTGAGTCGACACACGTCACGGTGCTCTCTGCTGTGGCTAGCAATCCTAAGGACTTCGCGAAATGCGTAGCTATAAAACAATGTGTTGCCCCCGTATCAAACAAAACTCGACCCATAGTACCATGGATAGGAAACATACCCTCAATCGCGGGTGGTGCCTGTGGAGCTGCTGCCTGGTGGACGTTATAGACATGTCCATACTGCAATTGCCCCTGCTGAACTGGAGCTACTGGAATGGCTGGTAGGGCTGGCACCTGGGCTGGAGCTGGGAGGGCAGGTGGAAAGAGTGGTCTCTGCGGCTCATTACGGGCTCCCTGCTGCTGTGGGGCCCTATCGCCCTCTAGTCAATCCTGGCGCCTATGGCCATGTTTACCGCACCCAAAGCATCTGCCTTTGAAGTTACCGCCCCTCTGACCCTGCTGTCCACGGCCCTGTTGGCCGTTACTTCCACGCCACTGGCCCTGTTGGCCCTGATGTGCACGTTGTTGGCCTTGCTGGCCCTGCTGTTGTCCCTGCGGTCGGTGTTGGCCCTGCTAACCCTGCTGATTAGGCTGGCCCTGATGGCCCTGCCTGAAACCCCCGAATCCCTGCCTAGAATCACCTGAATGGAATCGCTTAGCAGGGTCCCCCTGATGGGAACTCTGCTCGTGCTGACGAGTATGTCCATGAGTTTGTGCCCCACTGGCACTATTACCCCCGGTCCTGCCCTGCTGGCTGGACTCCCCTGCTCTCTTGCTTCCCTGAAGATGGAAGCGGTGATCCTGGCAATGTAGTAACACTGCATTGAGTACATCAGTGAAAGTACTCAGGGATATATTTCCAATAAGGTGCTAACGGATCCTCCAAGCTAATCCGTCGACAAACAGCAAAATCTTCTTGCTCTCAGTGGGTGCCTCATCCGGCACAATAGTGAGAAGTCTCGTGAACTCCTCCTCATACTCAGCTACAGTAAGGTTCTCCCGCTTCAGATTTAGTAATTTCCGCCTCATCTCAGTATGCACTGCGGGTGGAAAGTACTTGCGGTCAAACCGCTCCCAGAACAACTGAATAGGGATCGTGTCCCTCTCCTCCAAAGTAGTAGTGGACTCCCACCACTGTAATGCGGCTCCCACCAGTTTAAAGGAAGCTAATAACTGCTTTTGCATGTCAGTGCACTCATACATACGGAGGTGCCGCTGGATGTCTTTCTTCCATTGGCTAACTGTAACAATATCTGAGCAACAATGGCGGCTACTTCGTTTGCATTCATTGTGCCTGGTGCCGGAGCTGCTGGCTGCTCGGCTTGGGCACGCCTATCTTTCGGAGCACGTCTCGGAGGCATCTGAAACGTGAACAAGTCTATTAGTCTACAGTTATCTTCGAATCTCAAATAGCTGAAGACTTAAACGTAAAAGCAAGAATACAACAATCCTAAAAATAGGGCTCTATAGCAATAAAGTTACGCTGAAAGCGAAATAAGCCGTACAGATCCTATGGACACTAGAACCTGATGCTCTGATACCACCTGTGACACCCCGCCTAATTAAATACCGGGCGATCACTCCTTTATTAAATTAAATCAAGGTTAACAGTTGGTTCATTCTCAGCATCACTGTCGATAAAATAAATTTTCTAATTTAACACCCTAAATAATTAAGCTAAGTGTCAAAAACATTTTTCATACAAACTTTCCAAATTTTAATTAAAGAAAAAGATTTATTTATTTAAAACAACATTTCTACAATTAAGAATCACACCACAAAAAGGCAAATAACATAATACATTCGTCAATCGAATGTCAACATAAGAAACTAAAATCACAATCCATCCTGAATAAATCCCATAGAACAATACCGGAAATAACTGAAATATAAATGTCCCAACAACAAATGAAATGATGAAAAGGGGCGACACGTGCCCAATAAATGAGAGTACTAGGAGTGGAGTCAATAACGGAAGCCGTCAACTCAAGTGACCTGCAACTCCCACCTAAGCTGCAGCTCGTTCTTCTCAAGGGATCCTAAGCAAGACGCCCTTGTGGCTGGGCACCTGAAAATATACATATATATACAAGAGAGAGAGAGAGAAAAAGAAATGGATCAGAGCCCGAAAGTGTGTTTGATTTAAAATACGTTTAGCAAGTATTTAAATTGATACAGGCCAATGCAACAACACATTAGTACGTCCCTCTCTTGAGAAAATACTCACCTCTCTTCTAATGTGCACACCTATCGCACTAACCTTCCCAACGGTTTGTTTTAACATTTATCATACTAGTCTTTCTAAAACATTTAACTTAACTTAGATTACTTGAAAGATTTACAATACACGATTTCAATTTAAAAAGATGTTCCAATTTGTAGCCAAAGTTCTCTATCTTTAACTTCGTAAAAATTTATAAAGTACCCGTGACATTTTATACTTTCTCAAAACAAGTATTTATAATATAAGTCAACAACCATGTCCTACTTATCCAATCACAGTAGTCTGTCTCAAATTTCATAATCTCATATATATATATTAACTACTCGTATAATATATATATATATAACAGCACCCCGAATAAAACTATGGTGCGTGCATACTTCCACTATCCAAACCCCATACCACTCAAATCAAGGGGAATACAAATTCGGAATCACTCTCGAATTGTATTAACACATACACAAACAATATTGAGGCGAAGCATAGATTCCAAGTCTCTAAGAGGATGGCACATACTCGCGTCTCTTAGGACCGTCTGAACTATCGATTCGATAGCCTGTACCAAGGATATCTATCTTCTAGGGTACAAGTCAATATCCCCCATAAAGGTCCCATCGAGATAAGACTGTCCCAGCGCGGTAACCTCAAGGATAGCAAGTAGCGCGGTATGTTTTTCACATGCATATAATATATGTACACACAATCATATAAATATACCCCTTTTATCATATTGAAATAGGTTCTTCTCATCACCCGTAATTATACCATTTATCCTTAATTTCACAGTTATAGAATTACGTATAAGGTTTTATTCCTAACCTTAACTCGAAGGGTTTTCTCACTTATTACCTAACACTCGTGGATTATATCCCCACAAATCTGAAATTCAGTAAGTGACTTTATTAGATTCCAACGTAACTCTCTTACGCACCTCACCCTTTAAATTCATAAATCTAACAACCTAAGGTAAATATCCCATAAATATCAATCTCGTTGAATATTAAAGGTTCCAACATTATTACATATACCCTACTGGTCCTCAATGTCTCCCAAATCATTTTATTTAGAATGCCCAAAAATTATTTCACGATAAACTTGATTTAACTAATTAAACAAGGGAAATAGGAGTCTGCCAGGAGGGGTCGATCGATCGAAGCTTGGGGCTCGATCGATCGAACCTTCGATCGTCGATGCTCTAGGCTCGATCGATCGATCAAGCAGGTCTGGGAAAAATTTTGCAGACTCCTATTTCCATTCTAATCGTCCCAAAAATCCTACTATCATCATCATAACATTATACCAGGTGTTTATAACGTAAAGCATGTGTATAACTATCATTAAACATGGATTTTCAACCTAAAATCATGTCCAATCATCAAGAACCCTAGAATTTTCTTAAACAGATTTCTAATGAATCTTTATCCAATATTTCTTTATTATGATCACCAAATTTCGTGGATTATTACCTCTACATGGCAAGGGTTTTCAGAATTAACATATACATCAATACTACATGGGTTCTCCTATCAAAAATGGGGTTTTCTTCCATAGTTTTTATCACAATTCATTCCTAAACTAACATGAAGATTGCATCAACGAAAATAGAAAGTTTAAACACTTGCCTGGGATTTTAGTATGCAGATACACGGCTGATTTTGGTATGGCTACGTTCCTCGACTCGTGATCTACGCGGTGGTGGTGGTGGCGGTGCAAACCGGTGGCTTTTTGGCCTTGGATTGCCTTGGAGCTCTCTCCTCTCTTCTCCAATGGCCGTCACTTGATTTGTGAATGTTCTAACCCTAAGAGGCTGACCTAATGGCTGATATAGGTTGGCTGAAATTCGTGGGTTTAATTACCCACTTATGTAAAATGACTAAAATGCCCTCCCGGGGCACCAATTAGGCCTAAAAACGCCCCGAGACCCAAACTAAACCCCCGGGTATACTTTTTTGACTATCTCGACCCTTCCGGACGCGTTGGCGCACTCAAAATGACCATACGAACAACTTATAAAATATTTACTTTTTATTTAACAAAATTAGTCCTGACGTGACACGGGCACGTCCCGACTTAAATTTCCGAAATAGTCATTTAATTTACTTATGACATTCAATATAACCAATATAATATATTACTATGCTCATTAGTAATATTCAACAAGTTTCCCATAATTACTAACTCTCGTCACGTTAATAATTATTACATAATTAATTTTCGGATTTTTATTAAATAAACCGTCATATTAAATTTGATAAATCCCCAAATTAATATAGCATAAAAATACGGGGTATTACAATCATCCAGTTCAAGAAAGTTCATATTCAATCATTTGTGTGAGGAAATAACACCCATGCAGATGCTCTACCACTTTGGGTTCAACCGTAAACTCCGACCTCAAAAGAATAGTAGATGTGGATTACCTTGCCCAACCGAGCATCACGAAGCCAAAGATCGCCAAACAAGACCTCACAGTCCAAAAATCTCCCATCTAGATGAACCCAATCCTAGCATACCTACGAGAGGATATTTTTCCAATCAACAAGAGGCAGCAAGCCCATCAGACTAAGGTGAATGCTGCTCAATTTTATCTATCACTTGAGGGGAAGCTTTACAAACTATCTTTTATAGGTTCGTACCTTCAATGTTTTCACCTGAGCGATGCCGATCAAGTCCTACATGAGTTATGTAATGGAATATATGGAAGGCGTGACATAAGAAGGTCTATAGCATTTAGGGCCATCAAATAAGGGTATTGATGGCATTACATGCAAAAAGACGCAGTCTCCTACGTCATAAGATGTAAGAAATATCAAGAATTTTTGCCTATGCTTCACCAACCAATGATTTCAAGTCACTAACCAGTCTTTGGCCTTTTGTTTAATGGGGTTGGACATCGTTGGTCCCCTACCTACAACACCAGGAAATCGAAAGTAAATCCTAGTTGGCACAAATTATTTCACCGAATGGATAGAGGTCGAGCCTTCGATGAACATAAGGGACACCGATATGATTATATTTATCTAGAGGAATAAAGTGACCCATTTTAGCATGCCAGGAACTATCATCATTGACAATGGGATGCATTTTAAGAGCGGACCATTCCAAGACTTTTGCAACAGCTACGACATAAAACACCACTACTGTGACAACCCAAATATGATTATGCTTAGCTTATGTGATATGAGTAATGTGTTATTAATATATATGATGTTAAGTTATTATGTTTAGTCTAATCCTACCTTCAAAAAGCATGAAATATCGAATTAGTTATAAATACAAAATTTTGAAGTTTCGGTAGGAATATTCAGGTTGGAGACTAGTTTTGACCCATGTAAAATAACAATTGACTTAAGGTAAAAACTAGATAGTTGTATATATATGAGTTGGGTTTGTAACACAGCAAACGATGTGTTAAACGGAGGTCCGAGCAAGAAGTGATGCCGGAATTATGAAGTAGGGGCAAATTTGTGCATTTGTTAAATGATATTTTGTCTTATTAGTATAACAAA
Source organism: Sambucus nigra (assembly GCA_949130495.1). NCBI lineage: Eukaryota > Viridiplantae > Streptophyta > Magnoliopsida > Dipsacales > Adoxaceae > Sambucus > Sambucus nigra. The sequence goes on along the minus strand of OX422209.1, from coordinate 657,364,634 downwards.
TAGTTGATTTTGATTGGTGTGAGTTGGCCGACTTTACACCCTTTAGATTACCTCCTCCTTCATCTAAAACTCAGTCATTAAAGATTTTAGCTTGAGAGAAAGAGAAGTGGAAAGTTGAAGAAGAAGAAGAAGAATTTAGGAGAAAAATCTGTGGAAAATTATGAAAAAGTCCTTAAGGTAATTCTATATATAAATCTGGTTATTTTTCTTGTGTTACTGATTGAAATGTTATAAATCATATATTGTTTATAGAACTTTCATGCCTTAGTTTATATGTATAAATAGATGCAAGTTTACGCAAAAATTGAACATGTAAACCCTTAAAATTGCTTCGGTTAGGAACCTGGTGTAGTCAAACTTCTAAACCTTTTTTTATACTTACTGGAATTGAGTAATTCCAATTGGAGATAAAAATATACTCATATATGTATAATATATCTGAATATTATGTAAAAATACAAAGAAATGAATCTTGGGTGATAGTTGGAAGTTTCGGTATAAAATCTGCCCCAAAAGTGTAAGTATGCATACCATGTGTTCGATGTTTGGCCTGACATAGCAAATGAACTTTAAAAATAATGAAAATTTAATTTTTTATTATTCAATATGTTTATTGAGATTGGGTGGAATATCATAAAAAATTACGATGTAGAGAAATTATGAAAATTCCTGAAATTTGACCGAACGATTGTGAGCCTGTAAGGCAAATTTGCTATGTATTGAAGAAATGGGCATAACTTGTTCTAGGAACCGGAAATGATGTTTCGCATGTTGTATTGGAAACCTAATATGATAATCTTAGGATTACCAATAAGAAATGAAAGCATGTTTAGTATATGATTTGGATATGTTAACTATCTTGACATGAATTTATATTGAATTTCATCTATGATAAGTGACGTGAATGGAATCATATGATTCTTATGAATTGAGTTTGGATTGTTAATATTCTTATGATGTTACTAATATTGTAAGAATGATAGTAAGGGGAGAATAACTGGTTGAACAAGTGCCAAATAAAGGAAAAGGAAAAGCCTGTTAAATTACCAATGTGACTGTACTTATGATTGTTTCATATATACAAATATATGAATGATATGATGATATGAATATAGCTCGAAGAGAAGACTTATTATTGCCAATGGAAAGACATATTATTATCAATGGGTAGACTTATTATTGCCAATGGGCAGACGTATTATTGCCAATAGGCAGACTTATTATTTCCAATGAGCAGACTTATTAATGCCAATGGGCAAACATATTAATGCCAATGGGCAGACTTATTATTGCCAATGGGCAAGCATACTATTGCCAATGGGCAGACTTACTATTGCCAATGGGTGGACATACTATTGCCAATAGGCAGACTTACTGTTTCCAGTGGGCCGACTTACTATTGCCAATGGGCAGAATTACTTGGGTCTTATGATCTGGGATTGTTATTGCCAACGGGCAACATTGTTGGATTTTATATCCACAGATGTGATATATAGTACTGTTATCTCATTGCAGGGAAAGAGTACCTCACTAAGCTTAATGCTTACAGTTTATAATTTAACATTTTCAGGTTTGTATCCTGCCAGCTAGGATACCATGTGATTGGAAAATTTGAGAGTTGCACCGCTAGAAAGAGCTGGGGTTTAAGTATTGGGATTTTGTCATTGTCACGCTAAAGATTTTGCTACACTCACATTTTATATATTGAGTTAGCATGGGTTGAGTTGATGATTGTAATATCTAATCATAGATACTCATTGTATTGTATGTCCGCCTAATCATCACTCTGATGTTGATTATATCATGGCACAAATAATAGCATTATGTTCATTATGTACATTACACATGAAAATATTAATAAATGAATTACATTCCAAATGGACTGAAGATTGTGATTTAATTATAATATAAATGAAATGATTATAATGGAATTGGGTTTGGTGTGTGACAATTAGTGGTATCATAGCATTTAGGTTATTAATTTTGGACTTGTGTGACAGTTTGATGGCAGTTATTGAGTTCATTTGATATTTATAAATTATTTATGTACTAACCAGTAATTTAGTATTATAAATTATTTATGTTGGTTGTTAGAACTTTGTTGTATGACATATAATTACAGATGGAACCTGGGAATGAACAACATAGAGAAGAGGGAGTAGCTTCTCATAGAGAGGATACCGAAATAGAGTAGAGTGTTGCAGGAAGGGCCAGAGAGCTTTAGCAACCTAGAGAGATGAAGATAATGGCGCAAGCAATGCCGAGGATGGCATAATAACAAGAAAGGAATATGACACAAATGGAAGAACACCAGATTAGATATCTGGAATTAAAAACTGTGGCCAGAATTGAAAAAGAGGTAAGGAAGGAAATTAAAGATTCCATGCATGAAAAGTTTTTGAAGCTGAATCCTCCAGAATATTCAGGGCCAATAGAACCTACAGAAATTGAGATGTGGGTCAGAGATCTAGAGACTATCTTTGCAGTTATGAAAGTTCCAGATAACCAGAAAGTGAACTTAGCGGCGTTTAGGCTGAAAGGAGAGGCCAAATATTGGTGGGAAGCTAGCAAAAATTTAGTGCCTAGGACGGAAGGTACTGATGTTATTACTTAGGGAATTTATTAAAGCCTTGTATGTTAAGTATTTCTCTAAAGTTTATAGGAAGGATAAGGTCAGGGAATTTATAAATTTGACCCATGGGAAAATGACAGTGAAAGAGTATGAGGCTAAATTTACAGCGTTGTCTAGATTTGCTACTAAGTATGTGGAGGATGAAGAAGCTAAATGTAGTAAGTTCTAATACGGACTTATTTTGCCCATTCAAAATAGAGTGGGTACTTATGAGTTAGAAGATTATGCTTCTCTGGTGAACAAAGCCACGATAGCAGAAAGGCAAATGAACCAAGGGGTGGTGAGTAGGGAGAGTTTTAAGAAAAGTAGATTCGAATCATCTCAGTTTAAAGGAGGTGAGGGTGGAAGTGTTAAGGCGGAACCTCATAAAATTTGGAGAGATGGTGGTGATAGAGGTAGAGGACAGGGGAGATTTGGTAGAGATACCATGGGTGGAGGATCTTCGAGTTCAGTTAGAAAGTCAGGAAGATGTGAGGCCTCGATAGGAGGTGTTACGTGTTTCTTTTGTAAAGAACAAGGGTATTATAAATCTGAGTGTCCCAAGCATAAAGGATTGTAATGCTACCATTGTCATCAAGTGGGGCATGTTAAGAAAAATTGTCCGCAGTTGGCAGAGACTCCAGCAGAACCTAGTGAAGCAGCAAGCAGAATGTTACCTCCAGGTAGTGGAGCGAGGAGTGTGGGCAGAGGACAAGCTAGTGGTTCCAGGGCAGGTGGACGAGTCTTTACGATGAAAGAGGCTCATGTTACTCCGGATGTGGTGACAAGTACACTTTTTATTACAAATAGAATTGCTTATGTTTCGATTCATCCTGGTTCCACACATTCTTTTGTGTCTTATGCATTTGCTATATATATGAATAAACCATGTACTTGTTTAGATGTGGGGTTGGGTATTTCCATGCCGATGGGGGATATAATTGTAGTTGAATATGTTTTTCGTGATTGCGTTTTGACTGTGGGGGTTAGAAATACAATTATAGACTTACTTTCATTGGGTATCTTTGATTTTGACATAATTTTGGCAATGGATTGGTTATCTAAATATCATGCCTCCATGGATTATTTTCATAAAGAATTTATTTTTAAAATGCCTGGTGAGTCCGAATTTAAATTTGTGTGGGAAAGGAAAATTTATTCCAAGTTGCATTATTTCTGCTATTCAGACGAGGAGATTGTTAAGTAAGGGTTGTTAGGGTTTTATTGCATATGTTCTTGACACTAAGAAGGGGGCCTTACAATTAGTTTATGTTACTATTGTGCGGGATTTCCCAAAGATGTTTCCTACTGAGTTGCTCGGGTCACTTCCAGAAAGAGAAGTTCAATTTAGTATTGAATTAGCACCGAGAACATACCCTATTTCTATGGCACCGTATAGAATGGCACCTACTGAGTTGAAAGAACTCAAGGTTCGGTTGCAGGATTTACTTGATAGGGGGTTTATACAACCTAGTGTGTCTTCGTGGGGTGCACCAATTTTATTTGTGAAAAAAAGAGATGGTACTGTATTGAGCATAGGCAACTGAATAAAGCTAAAATTAAGAATAAGTATCCTTTACCCCGTATAGATGATTTGTTTGATCAGTTGCAGGGTGCTAAAGTGTTTTCAAATATAGACTTACGATCAGGTTATCATCAGTTGAGGGTGAAGGAGAGTGATATTTCCAAAACTGTTTTTCGCACTCAGTATGGTCATTTTGAATTTCTTGTGATGCCTTTTGGAGTGACTAATGCTCCAGCTATATTTATGGATCTTATGAACCGGGTACTGCATCCTTTTGTTGATTCATTTGTGATAGTTTTTGCTAATGATATTCTAATTTATTCACGTGATACAGTTGAACATGAAAAGCATCTCAGAATAATTTTGAAGGTGTTGAAAGATAAGCAGTTGTATGCTAAGTTAAGCAAATGTGAATTTTGGCTATCACAAGTTGTATTTGTAGGCCATGTTATTTCTGGAAATGGTATATGTGTTGATCCCAAGAAAGTGGAAGTTATTGTAAAGTGGGAGAGACCCAATAATGTGACTGAGCTGAGGAGTTTTTTGGGTTTGGCTAGGTATTATAAAAGGTTTATAAAGGGATTTTCTTCAATTGCCTTGCCAATGACTAAATTAATTGCGAAAATAGTTTTGAAGAATTGAAAAAGAGGTTGGTAACTGCACCTGTTATTACTATTCCACATGGTGGAGACGGTTTTATTATTTATACCGATGCTTCACATCAGGGGTCGGGTTGTGTTTTTATACAGCATGGTGAGGTTATTGCTTATGCTTCTAGACAGTTGTGTGCACATGAACGTAATTATCCTACACATTATTTAGAACTTGCTGCCATTGTATTTGCTTTGAAATTATGGCATCATTATCTATATGGTGAAGTATGTGAAATTTGTACTGACCATCAGAGTCTTAAGTATTTATTTACTCAAAAGGAGTTTAATTTGAGGCAGAGGCGGTGGATGAAGTTAATTAAAGATTATGATTGTACAATTCACAACCATCCAGGGAGGGCAAATGTAGTTGTAGATGCTCTGAGTAGAAAGGCTTCGGGCAGGATATCTTGTATTCGATGTTCTAAAGTTGCTCACATTATGAACTTGAGATTTATGGGAGTGCAATTACAGCTAGCAGATGGGGACATATTCTTTGCTCATGTAAGCGCGAGACCTTCATTAGCTACATGTATTCATGATTTGTAAAGTCGGGATCCTTTTCTTAAGAAGAAACCATAAGATGTCAGAGGTGGTAAGTCTGATGATTTTTGTATTGCTAATGATGACACTTTATTGTATAAGCAACGATTATGTGTTCCTAATATAGATGGATTGAAAGTGGAAATTTTAGATGAGACTCATAATTCCATTTATACTATGCATCCTAGTAGACTAAAATGTATAGGGATTTAAAGGAGCATTATTGGTGGAATCATATGAAGAAAGAAATGATTTTGTTGTTAGATGCCTTATATGTCAGCAAATGAAAGTGGGACATCAGAAACCTATGGGTTTGCTTCACCCATTGCCAATTCCAGAATGGAAATGGGATCATGTAATGATGGATTTCGTAGTTAGGCTTCCTCGATCTCAGAAGGGGTCAGATTCAATTTGGGTAGTGGTGGATAGGTTGACCAAGTCAACTCATTTTCTAGCAGTCAAGACTACGTATACCATTGATAAGTATGCTATATGTTAATGAGATTATCCGATTGCATGGATCACATGTTTCTATTATTTCAGATAGGGACCCTACTTTTACATCCAGATTTTAGGATAGTTTATAGTACGCTATGGGTACTAACTTAAAGTTTAGTACAACTTTTCATCCTTAAACGGATGGGCAGTTAGAAAGAACAATACAGATTTTGGAAGATATGCTTAGAGCTTGTGTACTGGATTTTAAAGGTAATTAGGATGAATATTTGCCTTTAATAGAATTTTCATATAATAATAGTTTTCAATCCACTATTGGTATGGCTCCATATGAAGCATTGTATGGTAGACGGTGTCGTACACCCCTATGTTGGACTGAAGTTGGTGAAAGGAAGATAGAGGGTTCATAATTAATTGAAGTCACCACTAAAAAGGTGAAGATTATTCAAGATAGAATGAAAATAGCTCAAATCAAACATAAAAGTTATGCGGATAAACAACGGAAAGATTTGGAATTCCAGAAAGGGGATTATGCGTTTCTTCGAAAATCTCCATGGAAGGGAGTTATGAGGTTTGGAAAGAAAGGAAAGTTAAGTTCACGCTATATTGAACCCTATAAAATTCTTGAAAAAGTCGGGGTGGTTACCTGCAAGTCAGCATTACCCCCAGAGTTATCCCGATTACATGATATTTTCCATGTTTTTATGTTAAGAAAGTATGCAGCGTATCCTTCACATCTGTTAGTGGAACAACCTGTTGAGTTGAAGGAAGACTTGAGTTATGTGGAAGAACCACTTGCTATCGTGGATAGGAAGGAACATATATTGAGATCCAAAGTGATCCCACTTGTAAAAGTTATGTGGAGAAGGCATTCCATGGAAGAACCTACATGGGAGAGCGAAGATAGCATGAATATGCGTTATCCGTATTTGTTTGATTCGGACAACCAAGGTGTCAATTTTGGGGACGAAATTTCCTAACGGGGGGAGAATTGTGACAACCCGAATATGATTATGATAAATTATGCTTAAATCATGCTTATATTATGTGATATGAGTATTGTGTTATTAATATATATGATGTTAAGTTATTATGTTTAGTCTAATCCTACCTTTATAAAGCATAAAATATCGAATTACTTACAAATACAAAATTTTAAAGTTTCGGTAGGAATATTGAGGTTGGAGACTAGTTTTGACCCTTGTAAAATAACAACTGAGTTAAGGTAAAAACTAGATAGTTGTAGATATATGAGTTAGGTTTGTAACACAACAAACGGTGTGTTAAACGGAGGTCCGAGCAAGAAGTTATGTTGGAATTACGAAGCAGGGGCAAATTTGTCCATTCATTAAATGATATTTCGTCTTATTAATATAACAAATGGTGCATTTTGATTGGATGAATAAGGAGGTGAGTTTGGCCGACTTTACACCTGTAATACCCCGTATTTTTATGCTATATTTAATTTGGGGATTTATTAAATTTAATGTAATGGGTTATTTAATAAAAATCCGGAAATTAATTATGTTATAATTATTAACGTGACGAGAGTTGGTAATTATGAGAAACTTGTTGTATATTACTAATGAGCATAGTAATATATTATATTGGTTATATTAAATGTCATAAGTGAATTAAATGACTATTTCGGAAATTTAAGTAAGGACGTGCCCGTGTCACGTCGGGACTTATTTTGTTAAATAAAAAGTGAATGTTTTATAAGTTGTCCATATGGTCGTTTTGAGTGCACCAACGCGTCCGGAAGGGTCGAGTTAGTCAGAAAAGTATACCCGGGGGGTTAGTTTGGACCTCGGGGCGTTTTTAGGCCTAATTAGTGACCCGGGAGGGCATTTTGGTCTTTTTCCAAAATAGGGTAATTAAACCCACGAATTTTAGCAGCCTTTATCAGCTGGTTAGGTTAGACATTTAGGGTTAGATATTACAGAACCCTAGGACGGCCATTGGAGAAGAGAGGAGAGACCTTTCTAGGAGATTCAAGGCCAAAACACCTCCGTTTGCACCGCCGTCACCACCAACGCGTAGATCGCGAGGAGGAGAACGCAACCACACCATAATCCACAGGAAATCAGACTTCTGAAAATCCCAGGCAAGTGTTTAACTTGCGTATTTCGTTAGTGCAATGTTCATATTAGTTTAGGATTAATTAGGAATGTAATCCATGTAAGAAACCCCAAATTTTGATAGGAAATTGCATGTAGAGAAGATTAAAACTTTATTCTGGAAACTCTTGATGTTATAGATGTATTACTCACGAATTCTGATGTTATATGAGGAAGAAATTTTGGAGAAAAACTGAATTGAATCATAGTTATGAAAACTGTAGGGTTCTTGATGTTTAGATTAGATTTTGGATTGTTTAACCATGATTAATGATGTATACACGCATGTTGAACGTTAAAAACATCTGGAATTATGTTAGTATGATAGTAGTAAACTTTTTGGGTCGATTAGTGTTGGAAAATATGGATATTGACGAAGAATTTTGATGAATCCCGTAACTGCAATTCTGCAGAATTTTTACCCAGACCTGCTTGATCGATCGATCGAACATAGAGCATCGATCGATCGAAGGTTCGATCGATCGAGCCCCAAGCTTCGATGGATCAACCCCTCCTGGCAGACTCCCATTTTTCCTTGTTTAATTAGTTAACGTAGATTATCGTGAAATCGTCTTTGGGCATTCTAAATAAAATGAATTGGGAGACATTGAGGACCAGTAGGGTATATGGATAAATGTTAGAACCTTTAATCTTCAACGAAAATGGTATCTATGGGATATTTACTGTAGGTTGGTAGATTTAAGAATTTAAAGGGTGAGGTACGTAAGAGAGTTACGTTGGAATCTAATAAAGTCATTTACTGAATTTCAGAATTTTGAGGATGTAATCCGTGAGTGTTAGGTTATAAGTGAGAAAACCCTTCGAGATAAGGTTAGGAATAAAACCTTATACGTAATTCTATAAATGTGAAATTAAGAATAAACGGTATAATTACGGGTGATGAGAAGAACCTATATTAATATGATAAAGTGGTATATTTATATGATTGTGTGTACATATATTATATACTTGTGAAAATCATACCCACGCTACTTGCTATCCCTGAGGTTTCCGCGCTGGGACAAGTCTTATCTCGATGGAACCTTTATGGGGGATATTGACTTGTACCCTAGAAGATAGATGTCCTTGGTACAGGCTATCGATATGATAGTTCAGACGGTCCTAAGAGACGCCGGTATGTGCCACCCTCTTAGAGACTTGGAATCTATGCTTCGCCTCAATATTGTTTGTGTATTTATGTTAATACAATTCGAGAGTGATTCCGAATGTATTCCCCTTAATATGAGTGATATGGGGCTTTGGATAGTGGAAGTATGCACGCACCATAGTTTATTTCGGGGTGCTGTTATATATATATTATACAAGTAGTTAATATATATATATGAGATTATGATATTTGAAACTGACTACTGAAATTTGATAAGTAGAACATAGTTGTTGACTCATATTATTAAATACTTGTTTTGAGAAAAGTATAATATGTCACGGTAAAACTTTATGGATTTTATAAAGTTAAAATGGAGGACTTGGATTTCTGTTTGGAACATTCTTTTAAAAATGAAATCGTGAATTGTAAATCTTGCGGGTAATCTAAGTTAAGTTAAATCTTTTAGAAAGTCAAGTGCGATAGCTGATAAAACGAACCGTTGGGAAGGTTAGTGCGATAGGTGTGCACATTAGAAGAGAGGTGAGTATTTTCCTCAAGAGAGAGACGCACTAATATGTTGTTGCATTGGCCTGTATCAATTTAAATACTTGCTAAACGTATTTTAAATCCAACACACTTTCGGGCTCTGACCCGTTTCTTTTTCTCTCTCTCTCTCTCTTGTATATATATATGTATATTTTCAGGTGCCTAGCCACAGGGGCGTCTTGCTTAGGATCCCTTGAGAAGAACGAGCTGCAGCTTAGGTGGGAGTTGCAGGTCACTTGAGTAGACGGCTTCTGCTATTGACTCCACTCCTATTACTCTCATTTATTGGGCATGTGTCGCCCCTTTTCATCATTTCATTTGTTGTTGGGATTTTTATATTTCAGTTATTTCCAGTATTGTTCTATGGGATTTATACAGGATGGATTGTGGTTTTAGTTCCAATTGTTGACATTCGATTGATGAATGGTTTATGTTATTTAGTTTGTTGTGGTGTGAATTCTTAATTGTAGAAATGTTATTTTAATTAAATAAATCTTTTTCGTTAATTAAAATTTGGAAAGTTTGTATGAAAATGTTTTTTTGACACTTAGCTTAATTAATTAGGGTGTTAAATTGGAAAATCTTTTTATCGACAGTGATGCTGAGAATGAACCAACTGTTTACCTTGTTTTAATTTAATAAAGGAGTGATCGCCCGGTATTTAATTAGGCGGGGTGTCACAGGTGGTATCAGAGCATCAGGTTCTAGTGTCCATAGGATCTGTACGGCTTGTTTTCGCTTTCAGCTTAACGTTATTGCTATAGAGCCCTATTTTTAGGACTGTTGTATTCTTGTTTTTACGTTTAAGTCTTCAGCTATTCGAGACTTGTTTATAACTGTAGACTAATAAACTTGTTCACGTTTCAGATGCCTCCGAGACGTGCTCCGAAAGATAGGCGTGCCCAAGCCGAGCAGCCAGCAGCTCAGGCACCAGGCACAATGAATGCAAATGAAGTAGCCGCCATTGTTGCTCAGGCGGTGAATGCCGCAATAGCGGTGATTCAACAGGCTCCACCCCAGGTTCAGGCAGTGGCGCCAGTACCAGCACAGCTTCCATCCGCATGGGAGAGGGTTCGGGATGCTTTTCAGAAAGCGCATCCCCCTGAGTTTTCTGGTAGCTCCGATATTGTTACAGTCAGCCAATGGAAGAAGGACATCCAGCGGCATCTCCGAATGTATGAGTGCACTGACGTGCAAAAGCAGTTGTTGGCTTCCTTTAAGCTGGTGGAAGCCGCATTACAGTGGTGGGAGTCCACTACTACTTTGGAGGAGAGGGACACGATCCCTATTCAGTTGTTCTGGGAGCGGTTTGACCGCAAGTATTTTCCACCCGCAGTGCAAACTGAGATGAGGCAGAAATTACTAAATCTGAAGCAGGAGAACTTTACTGTAGCTGAGTATGAGGAGGAGTTCACGAGACTTCTCACTATTGTGCCGGATGAGGCACCCACTGAGAGCAAGAAGATTTTGCTGTTTATCGACGGGTTAGCATGGAGGATCCGTCAGCACCTTATTGGGAATCTATCCCCGAGTAATTTCACTGACGTACTCAATGCAGCGTTACTACATTGCCAGGATCACCGCTTCCATCTTCAGGGAAGCAAGAGAGCAGGAGAGCCCAGCCAGCAGGGCAGGACCGGGGGTATTAGTGCCGGTGGGGCACCAACTCATGGACAGACTCGTCAGCACGAGCAGAGTTCCCATCAGGGGGACCCTGCTAAGCGATTTCGTTCAGGTGATTCTAGGCAGGGATTCGGGGGTTTCAGGCAGGGCCATCAGGGCCAGCCTAATCAGCAGGGCCAACACCGACCACAGGGACAGCAACAGGGCCAGCAAGGCCAACAGCGTGCACATCAGGGCCAACAGGGCCAGTGGCGTGGAGGTAACGGCCAGCAGGGCCGTGGACAGCAGGGTCAGAGGGGCGGTAACTTCAAAGGCAGATGCTTTGGGTGCGGCAAACATGGCCATAGGCGCCAGGATTGCCCAGAGGGCGATAGGGCCCCACAGCAGCAGGGAGCCCGTAATGAGCCGCAGAGACCACTTTTCCCACCTGCCCTCCCAGCTCCAGCCCAGGTGCCAGCCCTACCAGCCATTCCAGCAGCTCCAGTGCAGCAGGGGCAATTGCAGTATGGACGTGTCTATAACGTCCACCAGGCAGCAGCTCCACAGGCACCACCCGCGATTGAGGGTATGTTTCCTATCCATGGTACTATGGGTAAATTTTTGTTTGATACGGGGGCAACGCATTGTTTTATAGCTACGCATTTTGCGAAGTCCTTAGGGTTGTTAGCCACAGCAGAGAGCACCGTGACGTGTGTCGACTCACCACTGGGGAGTGGGTCACTTATATTCTTTATATGCCGGGGAGTAGGGGTAGAGATTGGTAGCTTGGTATTGCCTGCAGACATGCTAGTCTTAGACATGCACGAGCATGATGTGATTATTGGTATGGATTGGCTCGCAGCTTATAGAGCCATGATTGACTGCTGTGGAAGCATTGTTTTTGCCATTCCGGGGAAAGAGATGTTTATAGTGGCGATGCCTCTCCCAGAGGGAGGTTCGACCGCTCATTTATATTACATAGAGGAGGAAACCTCTAAGGAGGTTGTGATTCCTTTGGATTCGATCCCAGTTGTTAGGGAGTATTTCGATGTGTTCCAGGAGATACCAGGCCTACCGCCCAGTCGTGAGATAGACTTCGTTATAGATTTATTGCCGGATATGAGACCTATAGCACGCGCACCATACCGTATGGCTCCGGCAGAGATGCGAGAGCTACGGGATCAGATAGAGCAACTGTTAGGTCAGGGCTTCATTCGTAGGAGTACCACACCTTGGGGCGCTCCAGTCTTGTTTGTAAAGAAGAGGGATGGTTCACTGAGGTTGTGTGTGGACTACCGGGAATTGAACAAGGTCACGATACGGAATAAGTATCCGTTGCCTCGAATCGATGATCTGTTCGACCAGTTGAGGGGAGCAACTTTCTTTTCGAAGATAGATCTGAGGTCGGGGTACCATCAGTTACGTATTAGAGAGCAGGACGTTTCAAAGACTGCCTTCTTGTCGAGATATGGGTCCTATGAGTTCAGGGTGATGCCGTTCGGGCTCACCAATGCCCCAGCCGTTTTCATGGACTTGATGAACCGAGTATTCAGAGAGTTCTTGGATCAGTTCGTCATCGTCTTCATAGATGATATCTTGATATATTCACACTCCGAGGAGGAGCATGCCGAGCAGTTGAGGCAGGTTCTTCAGACTCTACGAGTGCATCAGTTGTATGCTAAGTACGAGAAGTGTGGATTCTGGTTGCGAGAGGTACAATTCTTGGGCCATGTTGTTTCTGAGCAGGGGATAGCAGTTGACCCGAGCAAAGTGTCAGCGGTGAGGGAGTGGGGACAGCCCACGACACCGACGGAAGTGCGTAGTTTCTTGGGGTTAGCCGGATACTACAGGAGATTCATTCGGGGATTCTCCAAAATAGCGGGTCCATTGACGAATCTGACTCGCAAGGGGGTACCATATGTTTGGGACGACGGTTGTCAATTGGCTTTCGATGAGCTGAAAGACAAACTTACTTCAGCACCAGTCCTTGCATTACCGAGACCGGGTGTGGAGTACCTGGTTTATACCGATGCGTCCTTACGGGGACTTGGGGGAGTACTTCAGCAGGAAGAGAAGGCTATAGCTTTTGCTTCCCGCAAGCTTAAGACGCATGAGAAGAATTACCCCACCCACGACCTGGAGTTAGCAGCGGTCGTCTTTGCATTGAGAATTTGGAGGCACTACTTATTGGGCAAGAAATTCCGTTTGTTCACAGACCATAAGTCACTGCAGTACCTGTTCACTCAGCGAGAGCTGAATATGCGTCAGCGCAGGTGGTTAGAGTTTGTGAAAGATTACCAGTTCGATATACAGTATCATCCGGGGAAGGCCAACGTAGTTGCCGATGCATTGAGCCGTAGACCGGTAGACGATGTAGCGGACATCTGGAAAGCAAAGTGGAAGGAGTTGGGTCACCAGGACGCAGTAGCACGTTCTTTCATATCCGTGATGACAGTCACACCCGAGATTGTTACGAGGGTGATACAGGCACAGACCATAGACCCGTTTTGTCAGGAGCAGATTGTACGACTTCTAGCTGAGGGTGCTGAGTCCTATTCTGTTAGTTCTGATGGAGGGTTGCGGTTTAATGGGAGATTAGTGGTTCCAGAAGGAGCGGAGCTACGTCATGAAGTGATGACTCATTCTCATGGGTCCCGATTTGCAGTACATCCGGGAGGCGATAAGATGTACCAGGACATGAGACGACAGTACTGGTGGAGTGGGATGAAGAAGGACATCGCTGAATTTGTGTCCAAGTGCTCTACTTGCCAACTGGTGAAGGTGGACCACCAGAAACCGTCAGGATTACTTCAGCCGTCGGAGATACCCGCTTGGAAGTGGGAAAGTATTTCCATGGATTTCATTACAGGGTTGCCTACATCACAGCGGGGCCACGATTCTATCTGGGTGATTGTAGACCGTTTGACCAAGGTGGCTCATTTTCTGCCAGTGAGGACGGATTATACCACGGGTCAGTATGCCCAGTTGTTCATCGCTGAGATTGTCAGATTACATGGGGTGCCCCTGAATATTGTGTCAGATAGAGACAAGATTTTTGTGTCACGCTTCTGGGAAAGCTTTCAGGAGGCTATGGGTACAGAGTTGAGACTGAGTTCAGCTTACCACCCACAGACAGATGGGCAGACAGAGCGTACTAATCAGATGTTGGAAGATATGTTACGCATGTGTGTTCTCGATTTCGGAGGAGGTTGGGAGCCACCCCTTCCACTGGTAGAGTTTGCTTATAATAACTCCTATCAGTTTACGATTGTCATGGCTCCATTTGAGGCTTTGTATGGCAGGCCTTGTCGTTCTCCAACTTGTTGGCTCGAGGTGGGGGACAACAAGTTGCTAGGACCAGAAGTGATTCAGGAGACCTCCACGAGGATTGAGATAATCAGGAGTCGTATTCGGGTAGCCCAAGACAGACAGAAGAGCTACGCCGATGCGAAACGGTTCTTCCGGGAGTTTAATGTGGGAGATCAAGTGTTATTGCGTGTATCTCCTATGAAGGGTGTGATGAGGTTCGGGAAGAAGGGGAAGTTGGCTCCGAGGTACGTAGGACCATTTCCCATCATCGAGAGGATTGGGCCGGTAGCATACAGGTTGGGATTGCCAGAATATTTACATCGCATCCACGATGTATTCAACATCTCGTCGTTGAGACGATATCTTCGGGATGATATGGCCCATACTCACATTGCGATAGATGAGATTGATTTACAGTCTGATAGCTCTTACAAGGAGAGACCAGTGGCTATTCTAGACTATAGTGAGAGGAGATTGAGGTCGAAAGTTGTTCCACTTGTGAGAGTCCAGTGGGAGCATCATAATGTGGAGGAATCCACTTGGGAGCGTGAGGCTATGCGCGAAAGATACCCAGAGTTGTTTTTACCAGGTATGCCTTATTTTCCGAATTTCGGGACGAAATTTCGTTATTAGGGGGGAAGTATGTAATACCCCGTATTTTTATGCTATATTTAATTTGGGGATTTATTAAATTTAATGTAATGGGTTATTTAATAGAAATCCGGAAATTAATTATGTTATAATTATTAACGTGACGAGAGTTGGTAATTATGAGAAACTTGTTGTATATTACTAATGAGCATAGTAATATATTATATTGGTTATATTAAATGTCATAAGTGAATTAAATGACTATTTCGAAAATTTAAGTAAGGACGTGCCCGTGTCACGTCGGGACTTATTTTGTTAAATAAAAAGTGAATATTTTATAAGTTGTCCGTATGGTCGTTTTGAGTGCGCCAACGCGTCCGGAAGGGTCGAGTTAGTCAGAAAATTATACCCGGGGAGTTATTTTGGACCTCGGGGCGTTTTTAGGCCTAATTAGTGACCCGGGAGGGCATTTTGGTCTTTTTCCAAAATAGGGTAATTAAACCCACGAATTTTAGCAGCCTTTATCAGCTGGTTAGGTTAGCCATTTAGGGTTAGAACATACAGAACCCTAGGACGGCCATTGGAGAAGAGAGGAGAGACCTTTCTAGGAGATTCAAGGCCAAAACATCTCCGTTTGCACCGCCGTCACCACCAACGCGTAGATCGCGAGGAGGAGAACGAAACCACACCATAATCCACAGGAAATCAGACTTCTGAAAATCCCAGGCAAGTGTTTTACTTGCGTATTTCGTTAGTGCAATGTTCATATTAGTTTAGGATTAATTAGGAATGTAATCCATGTAAGAAACCCCAAATTTTGATAGGAAATTGCATGTAGAGAAGATTAAAACTTTATGCTAGAAACTCTTGATGTTATAGATGTCTTACCCACGAATTCTGATGTTATATAAGGAAGAAATTTTGGAGAAAAACTGAATTGAATCATAGTTATGAAAACTATAGGGTTCTTGATGTTTAGATTAGATTTTGGATTGATTAACCATGATCAATGATGTATACACGCATGCTGAACGTTAAAAACATCTGGAATTATGTTAGTATGATAGTAGTAAACTTTTTGGGTCGATTAGTGTTGGAAAATATGGATATTGACGAAGAATTTTGATGAATCCCGTAACTGCAATTCTGCAGAATTTTTACCCAGACCTGCTTGATCGATCGATCGAACATAGAGCATCGATCGATCGAAGGTTCGATCGATCGAGCCCCAAGCTTCGATCGATCGACCCCTCCTGGCAGACTCCCATTTTTCCTTGTTTAATTAGTTAACGTAGATTATCGTGAAATCGTCTTTGGGCATTCTAAATAAAATGAATTGGGAGACATTGAGGACCAGTAGGGTATATGGATAAATGTTAGAACCTTTAATCTTCAACGAAAATGGTATCTATGGGATATTTACTGTAGGTTGGTAGATTTAAGAATTTAAAGGTTGAGGTACGTAAGAGAGTTACGTTGGAATCTAATAAAGTCATTTACTGAATTTCAGAATTTTGAGGATGTAATCCGTGAGTGTTAGGTTATAAGTGAGAAAACCCTTCGAGTTAAGGTTAGGAATAAAACTTATACGTAATTCTATAAATGTGAAATTAAGAATAAACGGTATAATTACGGGTGATGAAAAGAACCTATATTAATATGATAAAGTGGTATATTTATATGATTGTGTGTACATATATTATATACTTGTGAAAATCATACCCACGCTACTTGCTATCCCTGAGGTTTCCGCGCTGGGACAAGTCTTATCTCGATGGGACCTTTATGGGGGATATTGACTTGTACCCTAGAAGATAGATGTCCTTGGTACAGGCTATCGATATGATAGTTCAGACGGTCCTAAGAGACGTCGGTATGTGCCACCCTCTTAGAGACTTGGAATCTATGCTTCGCCTCAATATTGTTTGTGTATTTATGTTAATACAATTCGAGAGTGATTCCGAATGTATTCCCCTTAATATGAGTGATATGGGGCTTTGGATAGTGGAAGTATGCACGCACCATAGTTTATTTCGGGGTGTTGTTATATATATATTATACAAGTAGTTAATATATATATATGAGATTATGATATTTGAAACTGACTACTGAAATTTGATAAGTAGAACATAGTTGTTGACTCATATTATTAAATACTTGTTTTGAGAAAAGTATAATATGTCACGGTAAAACTTTATGGATTTTATAAAGTTAAAATGGAGGACTTGGATTTCTGTTTGGAACATTCTTTTAAAAATGAAATCGTGAATTGTAAATCTTACGGGTAATCTAAGTTAAGTTAAATCTTTTAGAAAGTCAAGTGCGATAGCTGATAAAACGAACCGTTGGGAAGGTTAGTGCGATAGGTGTGCACATTAGAAGAGAGGTGAGTATTTTCCTCAAGAGAGAGACGTACTAATATGTTGTTGCATTGGCCTGTATCAATTTAAATACTTGCTAAACGTATTTTAAATCCAACACACTTTCGGGCTCTGACCCGTTTCTTTTTCTCTCTCTCTCTCTCTTGTATATATATATGTATACTTTCAGGTGCCCAGCCACAGGGGCGTCTTGCTTAGGATCCCTTGAGAAGAACGAGCTGCAGTTTAGGTGGGAGTTGCAGGTCACTTGAGTAGACGGCTTCTGTTATTGACTCCACTCCTATTACTCTCATTTATTGGGCATGTGTCGCCCATTTTCATCATTTCATTTGTTGTTGGGATTTTTATATTTCAGTTATTTCCAGTATTGTTCTATGGGATTTATACAGGATGGATTGTGGTTTTAGTTCCAATTGTTGACATTCGATTGATGAATGGTTTATGTTATTTAGTTTGTTGTGGTGTGAATTCTTAATTGTAGAAATGTTATTTTAATTAAATAAATCTTTTTCGTTAATTAAAATTTGGAAAGTTTGTATGAAAATGTTTTTTTGACACTTAGCTTAATTAATTAGGGTGTTAAATTGGAAAATCTTTTTATCGACAGTGATGCTGAGAATGAACCAACTGTTTACCTTGTTTTAATTTAATAAAGGAGTGATCGCCCGGTATTTAATTAGGCGGGGTGTCACAACACCCTTTAGATTACCTCCTCCTTCAGCTAAAACTCAGCCATTAAAGGGTTTATCTTGAGAGGAAGAGAAGTGGGAAGTCGAAGTAGAAGAATTGAGGAGAAAAATTGGAGAAAAATCTATGGAAAATTATGAAAAAGTCCTTAAGGTAATTCTATATGTAAGTCTGGTAATTTTTCTTGTGTTACTGATTGAAATGGTGTAAATCATATATTGTTTATAGAACTTTCTTGCCTTAGTTTATATGTATGAATAGATGCAAGTTTACGCAAAAATTGAACGTGTAAACCCTTAAAATTACTTCGGTTAGGAACCTTGTGTAGTCAAACTTCTATATCTCTTTGTACACTTACTGGAATTGAGTAATTCCAATTGGATGTGAAAATAGACTTATATATGTATAACATGTCCGAATATTATGTAAAAATATCAAGAAATGAATCTTGGGTGATAGTTGAAAGTTTCGGTATAAAATCTGCCCCAAAAGTGTAACTACGCATACCATGTGTTCGATTTTTGGACTGACATAGCAAATGAACTCTAAAAATTATGAAACTTAATTTCATTTTATTCAATATGTTTATTGAGATTGGGTGAAATATCATAGAAAGTTATGATGAAGAGAAATTATGAAAATTCCTGGAAGTTGACTGAACAATTGATGAGCCTAGGGTCTATATATTGAAGAAATGGGCATAACTTGCTCTAGGAACCTGAAATGATGTTTCATTTGTTGTATTGTAAACCTAATATGATAATAATTGGATTACCAATGAGAAATGAAAGCATGTTTAGCATATGATTTGGATATGTTAACTATCTTGACATGAATTTAGATTGAATATCATTTATGATATGTGATGTGAATGGAATCATATGATGCTTATGAATTGAGTTACTTTAAGTTACTCTTTGGATTGTTAATATTCTTATGATGTTAATAATATTGTAAGAATGATAGGAAGGGAAAAATAACTGGTTGAACAAGTGCCAGACAAAGGAAAAGGGAGAGCCTATTAAATTACCAAGGTGAGTGTACTTATGATTGTTTCATATATACAAATATATGAATGATATGATGATATGAATATAGCTCGAAGAGAAAACTTATTATTACCAATGGGTAGACATATTATTTCGAATGGCTAGACTTATTTTTGCCAATGGGTAGAAATATTATTGCCAATGGGCAGACATATTATTGCCAATGGGCAAGCTTATTATTGTCAATGGGCAGACTTACTATTGCCTATTGCCATTGGGTAGACATACCATTACCAATGGCCAAACTTACTATTGCCAATGGGTAGACTTACTATTGCCAATGGACATAATTACTTGGGTCTTATGATCTGGGATTGTTATTGCCAACGGGCAAGATTGTTGGATGTTATATCCACATATTTGATATATAGTACTGTTATCTCATTGTAAGGAAAGAGTACATCACTAAGATTAGTTCTTACAGTTTATAATTTAATAATTTCAGGTTTATATCCTTTCAGCTATGATATCATATGATCGGAAATTTTGAGAGTTGCACCGTTAGAAAGAGATGGGGTTTGAGTATTGGGATTTTGTCATTGTCACACTGAAGATTTTTCTACACTCACATTGTATATATTGAGTTAGCATGGGTTGAGTTGATGATTGTAATATTTAATCATGGATACTCATAGTATTGTATGTCCGCCTAATCATGACTCTGATGTTGATTATGTTATGGCACAAATAATAGTATTGTGTTCATTATGTACATTACACATGAAAATATTAATAAATGAATTACATTTCAAATGGACTAAAGATTATGATTTAATTATAATATAAATGAAATGATTATAATGGAATTGGGTTTGTTGTGTGGCAATTACAGTTTAGTGATATACCCTTAAAGTAATGGGCATGCTAAGGCCTCCAATAAAATAGTGCTTGATGGAATAAAGAAAAGGTTAGAGAAGGCAAAAGGCGTTTGGGTAGATGAGCTACACTATGTCCTCTGGGAATATTGAACAACTCCTAGGAGGTTGACTCGAAAAACATCCTTCGCCTTGGCTTACGAGATGGAAGCTATAATCCAATTAGAAGCAGGTTTGTCAACTATGAAGACAAATGTTATTGATTAAAGCCTGAACAAAAAAATCACAAGGCTTGACTTGGTTGAGGAAAAAGGATAGCAACCCTTGATCAAATTAGCTTCTTACCAACAACAGTTGGCCAAGAAGTACAACAAGGGCGTTAATCTGAGAAAGTTTTAGGTTAAATGTTATATCCTCAAAAAGGTTATCGACAATGCAACGAAACCATCAGATAACAGGTTAGGTCTTAAATAGGAAATATCTTCCAAAGTCATCAAACACGACCTCCAAGGAGCCTACCAACTGGAAACAATGGGGGGGGGCAGGGAGATCCCTAGGGTCTGGAATGCATCTAATCTTAAGAGATTCTATTTCTGAAACTTTTTAGCTTTATTTAAGTTTTAAGTTTCTCCTTATTGCATGATTTAAAGTTCAATTAAATTAATTAGCATCAAATCGCATGTCAACTTTATCAATTACAAATTACCATTACGGCAAGGTTATATTTATTAAAAATTTGCTCAAATTTATCCGATCAAGCCCTGATCGCCAGTTTGAATGCCTTAGTGAGACTGCACTTAATCAAACCATAAGGTTATATATTTTCGTCATTAATAAACACGAAAACATTAAAAAAATTATAGGCAAAAACAAAGACATTTGGGGGATCCCTAGGCCCCAAGTGTCCCGGCATTGATCGACTAAAATCCATAAAGGATGGATTAACAGGGCATTCAGCGACCCGTGCTTATATGTAACCTACTTATCTTTGTCCAAATGGGGCAGAACACCCATCCAACCTTTGTCATAGCTTTGTGACCAAACTAAACGAAGTCCAACATGAAACTGATATCTCAATCTCATCACTTTTGGGTGCAAGCTTCCTTTGGTGACCTGTTATTCTCTAAGTTCAGCATTGTCTAGTTGTTCCCTTAGATAACTATTCTCACGCTCTAATATGCTAGCCACATTGGCTAACTCTTTGATCTCATCCCGGAGGGAGTCTACCAAACGTGTCTGCTCGCCATAAGAACTTGTCATATTCTGAAGTGCTTGCCGAGCGATGAAAAATCTTCACATGCTCGCTGAAAGAATCCTGACTAAGTACGAGGTTGCTATTAGGCTACAAAGATAAAAACAATAGTGAAAAGACATTCAAAAACTAAAAGAGCGGGCAAACACGAGCAATATGAAAATGACCAAACAAGGCACAAGTAAAGCAAAAATGATAAATATTGTAACAACCCAGATTTTTAAATGGGTATTTTTAAATTATTTTGGAAAATTCGAGGAAAATATTTTGTGGAATTAATTATTTTTAATAATTAAATATGTTGAGTTTTATTTTTGAAAAGTGGAATTTCAGTCGGTTTTGAATTTGGATTTAAAATGAAGTTTTAAAAGAGTTTTTAAGATTCAAGCCTTTGCTGGCTAAATCGTTTTTCCTGAAGGGTTGATCGATCGACCTAGGGAGTCGATCGATCGACTATGCCCAGATTTGAGTCGGCAGATCTGTTTTAAAGAGTTTGAGGCTTTATAAATTATTTTTCTCCTTATATAAATAGAGGTCATTGGTTACCATTTATGAACCAACTTTTATCATCTCAATTATGCATTAGCCCTTTATATTTCCTCTCCCTCTTTATACAAACCCTAGCCCCTATTTTATTCATTGTTCAACCTTAGATTTAGAGGCCTATTTGGGGTTATCTCGTGTTGGGGCTAGAACGTGATTTGATTATTTTTGCGAGAGGAACGTGATGGTGCAATTTGATTTTTGAGGCAGAATATATGTGACGATTCATGTGATGATTTTGAGGTACGAGACTTACACAATATGCTCCTAAATTCTCTCGAGAGTATTCTTTTTTTTTTTTGTCGATTGCACTCATAATTGAATTGTAATATTCATTTGAAATCTGAATAACTGTTGGAATCTATAATATTGTGATACATTATATTGTGATTTAAGCATCGTGTCATGAGATTTTAATATGGCACGGAGATGCCGATGGGAGGTGAGGTGAGGCCCGGAGACTCATTGATGTGTTATTGAGAAATTAATATTGATATAATGCTTGAGTATTGCATTTGATTTGTATATGCGATTCGTATTGTTACGATTTATTCATCGTGCTAATTATTTTTTAGCAGCTATTCCTGTCATATTGTGTACTTCCCCGTATTTTCTTTTAGTTGATGTAATACCCCGTATTTTCATGGCTTTTAAATTTAAGGATTTATTAAATTTAATTGAGATAAATTAATTTAATTTTAATCCGAAATGTTGTTATAAATATTTACTAGCGTGACAAGAGTTAGTAATTATTGGGAATATATTATTTGTTGCATATTAATGGATGAGTATAGTAATATATGAGATTTATTTTTATAATATTGTCACGTGTGAATAAAATGACAATTGTGAAAATTTAAGTCGGGACGCGCCTGTGTCGTGTCGGGACTAAATGTGGATTAATAAAAGTAAATATTTTATAAGTTGTTCGTATGGTCGTTTTGAATGCGCCAACGCGTCCGGAAGGGTCGAGATAGTCAGAAAAGTATACCCGGGGGTTTGATTTGGGTCTCGGGGCGTTTTTAGGCCTAATTAGTACCCCGGGAGGGTATTTTAGTCATTTTGTATTTTTGGGTAATAAAACCCACTAAAATTAAAGGGGTTATATCAGATGTTTAGGTTATCTCCTAGGGTTAGATAACTCAAAACACTAGAACGGCCTTGGAGAGGAGAGGAGAGAGCTCTCAAGGCATTCCAAGGCTCAAAACTCAACCGTTTGCACCGCCGCCACCGCCAACGCGTAGATCGTGAGACGGGGAACGCAACCACACCGAATTCAACACCAAACCAGATTTCTGAAAATCCCAGGCAAGTGTTTATCTTGCTTATTTCGTTGATGCATCTTTCATATTGGTTTAGGAATGATTAGGATAAATTGTATGGAAGAAAAATCCAATTTGAGATAGGAAATTGCATGTAGTGATGACTTAAATGATATTCTGGAAACCTTTTGTGATGTAGAGGATTAAACCATGAAATTTTGATGTTATATAAGAAGGAAACCTTAGAGCCAATCAGAATAAAGGAGAAAAATCGCGCTTCAGGACCCCCGAACCGGTTCGCATGTTCCTCGAACCGGTTCGCCCCCCAAACCGGTTCGCCCCTGGGTTCGCGAATGTTTGCTGGTCCGGGGTGCTTTTTCTTCCATTCAACACTTAGAATATTTTTCTTGTTTTCTTTCCTTTCTTCCTTGGATTTTTCTTCAACTTCAACGGGTCATAACTCATCAACCGTAGCTCGGATTTGGGTGACGTTTCTTCCAGTGTTCTCGTTGTTCCGAGCTCTTCAACTTTTCAGTTGACTCCTCCTTCGGGATCTGGCTGCAGAATTACCAAAATTCCCTTGAACTTGCCTTCTTAGCTTTTATTTCATTGTCTCGCTTTCTCTTTTGCGCTGCTTGCATAATTAATCTGTAAAACCAATAAGAGAAGCACAAAACACGAAATACTTGACAACGAAGATTAGTAGCATAAATGTGCGACAAATCCATATAGGTTACATCACTCGGGTTCACAAATGCACTGAAATTAGGGGAATAAATATACAATATTTATGTCCAATCACGTAGTAAGTTGGAAAAACCCTTCGAATTAAAGTTAGAAATGAACCATTATACTTGATATATAATAATGGGAAAATAAGGATAAATGTTGTGAATGTGGGTTATGGGATAAACCTAAATTGATATAATAAAAGTGGTATATTTATATGATTGTGTATGCATATATTATATACTTGTGAAAATCATGCCCACGCTACTTGCTATCCCTGAGGTTACCGCGCTGGGACAGTCTTATCTCGATGGGACCTTTATGGGGGATATTGACTTGTACCCTAGAAGATAGATATCCTTGGTACAGGCTATCGATGTGATAGTTCAGACGGTCCTAAGATACGCAGGCATGTGCCATCCTCTTAGAGACTTGGAATCTATGCTTCGCCTCAATATTGTTTGTGTATGTGTTAATACAATTCGAGAGTGATTTGTGACACCCCGACTAATTAAATACCGGGTAGCTACTCCTTTATAAAATTAATTCAAAATGCCAAGTTGGCTCAGTTAATAGCATCACTGCCGAAAACATTTTATTATATATAACCACCTAGTATTTAAAAAGCAAGTTGCCAAATTTTAATTCAAGTCTGATTAACATGCAAGAAATAAAATGAAGAAATAGATAACACCATTCACCATGCTGAAATGAAATGAATAACCATCACAATAGAGTAAATAAAGTCTGGAGGAAACCCCTCACTACAATCCCATAACTGAAATGAATAACTGAAACAAATACATGCTAAAGTCTGAAAACTGAAATGTAAAAGATGCTCTAAGTAGAAATGGGCAACATGCCCTACAACTGATAGATAGTGACTCTGGAATCCAAAGAATAGAAGCGTCTATGAGCAAATCCCTGTAGCTTCCACAAACAGCTACAGCTCGTCACCTGAATGAGTATCCTATGCTTGGTGTCCCTGTGGCTGGGCACCTAAAAATGGTTTTACAAAGAAAAAGATTTGAAAAGCAAACGGGTCAGAGCCCGAATGTGTTATATTTTAAAAACCTGCAAGTGCTTTAAAAACATTTAAAACATTAAATGCAAAGTACATGTTAGGACGTACACTCGCATGATATTCTCACCTCTCGTCTAACTGTGCACTCCTAACGTAAGTACCCATCTATAACTACCCTTTCCACTAGCTGAGTGACAACGTAACTAGCTAGACTACCAAAGGTTCTACCCATAATACTCGGTTCATTTAACATAACAACGCTCGTAATTTAATAGAGGGTTAACATAAACTCAGTTACTAAATATGCCATTGATATAACTATCAGTTAACTCATTATATAACTCGAAACAATACCGTAATATTTTTACAACATTAGCATGAGGATTCCCATTACTATAATGTATATTATTCATATCATAAATATACAATACAAGCACCCTGCAATCTAAGCTGTAGTGCACACATACTCTGCTATCCATCCCGGTACATCACGTACATAAGGATCACATATTCCGAATCTCTCAGGAATAGTTCAGATAACACAAATCACAAATAGTGGAGGCGAACACAGTCACCATCACATGGGTCACGCACATACCTACGCTCCCATGGTCAGCGGACTTATTAATGTCACAATAAGTCTTTCTATGACCTATGTTCATCAAGGTACCAGTCTATATCCCCCCCGTAGGCACACAAGGATTAGAGGGTCCTAAGCGAACGAAACCTCCCGTGATAGCAAGTATGCTAGGTATGTCATACATACAATCCATATATCAATACTAAGTAAACACACATCTTAGTAATACCGTATTATATTCGTAGTACATTTTGCACTCTCGTACTAATTATAATTATCACAACTTATTTTATTCCGGTTCATAATTATACGTGCCATAATTTATCCTCACATCGTAGAAGACACTCACGTCTCAACCCAAACGGTTCATTGAATATAACTCTAGTGTATGATTTACTCATCTCAATAACCCAAAAGTCCCAAATCAATCACTATATCATCAAAGGAATACTAACTCTACCCTTGAACCAGTTCCCGGGACTTCAAAAGTCAAAACAGTCCAAAAAGGACCAAACTGCCAACTCGTTAGAAGTCTCGTTCGAACGAGGCTTCGAACGAGTTTGGACTGTCAGGTCGTTAGAAGTCTCGTTCGAACGAGATCCCAGTTCGTTCGAACGAACTGACCCTTCTAACGATATCTCGTTCGAACGAGATATCGAACGAAAATCCCTACTCGTTAATAACGACTGGTCAACTCGTTAGAAGCTCGTTCGAACGAGTTCGTTCGAACGACCTGGGGGTTGCTTCTAACGAGAGGCCAGTTTCGGCCCAGAATTTCCCAAAAATCGTTTTTCACCATTTTTACTCCTCAAATCACCTCTAAAATTTATCCCAACAATTGTTTTAAAGTCTCTAAACAATTCTAAACATAGTATAACCACATCCTATCACGTTTGTATGGATTTACTCACCCAAATCATCAATCAATTTACAATTACTTAAACTTTTCCCCAATTCATTTATGAACATGAACCCTAAAATTTGGAACCTTCAATTCATCAATTAAAATCCGTTTTTCTTTCACCCAAAACATGTATTAACATCAGATTAATCATTTATCTATCCTTCTACATGCAATCCTTCTCAAATTCCTCAAGTTTTATCATCTAGACTACATGGGTTTTCATATTTCATCAAGAACAACCATAAATCTGAATTTTCTAACATGGAAAAGACATTCTCAGTAATTAAATGGAAATAAAGTCACTTGCCTTGGTTTGATTTCTGAATTTGGTGTGGATTTGGTGTAGAATTTCTGCAGAATTCCTCTCTCTCTCCCCTTCTCCAAGCTTTCTTCTCTAAAAAACTATGGTGGCTAGGGTTTGCTTTGGGGAACTTATGAAAACCTAATTTAATAAACCTCCGTAGCTTGTTGGGTTAATAAGGGTTGGTTGGGTCAAATCCTTATCAGATTACAACTCTCAATTTTCGTCACTTTTAATTACCCAAAAATACCAAATTACTAAAATACCCTTTATGGTGCCGGAATGGCCTAAAAATACCCCGGGACCCAAACTATACCCCCGGCTAGTGTTTTCTGACTATCTCGACCCTTCCGGACGCGTCGGCGCACTCAAAACGACCATACGGATTATAGATTTTAAACTCGCTTTTAATAGCAAAATATTATACCGTGACGCGGCGGTCCCACGCGTCTCAACAAAATTTCTAAAATGCCGTATGTAAATCCCACGACAAATTTTATAATATCAAGTTCATATATAATCATATATGCACCTAATCAAATACCAATTTGCATCCCATTAGTATTTATAACCCGGAATTTAATTAATTAATCCCAAAAATAAATATAGCCAAAAGTACGGGGTATTACATACTTCCCCCCTAATAACTGAATTTCGTCCCGAAATTCGAAACTAGAAAGTACCTGCTAAAAATAGCTCTGGATAACGTTCGCGCATCTCATCCTCGCGCTCCCATGTGGACTCCTCGACATTGTGATGTCGCCACTGAATACGCACTAACGGGACTATCTTTGACCGCAGTTTCCTCTCGCTTCGGTCCAAAATAGCAATTGGCCCCTCCTCGTAGGAGCTATCCGGCTGGAGATCGATGTCCTCCACAGCAATGTGAGAATGAGCCAAATTATCTCTAAGGTATTTCCTTAGCGAGGAAATACGGAACACGTCGTGAATCCGATGCAAGTGCTCCGGTAGTCCAAGTCTATACGCAACGGGTCCGATCCGCTCAATAATAGGAAACGGCCCCACATACCTCGGTGCCAACTTCCCCATCTTCCCGAAACGCATAATCCCCTTCATAGGAGATACCCTGAGCAAAACCTGGTCCCCCACTTGGAACTCTCTGAAAAACCTCTTTGCATCAGCATAACTCTTCTGCCTGTCTTGAGCTACCCGAATGCGACTCCGAATCAACTCAATCCTTGCCGAAGTGTCCTGAATCACTTCCGGCCCAAGTAGTTTGTTGTCCCCCACCACCAACCAACATGCTGGGGAACGACAAGGCCTACCGTACAATGCCTCAAACGGAGCCATGCCAATCGTGAACTGATAGGAGTTGTTGTAAGCAAACTCCACCAGTGGGAGGTACTGTTCCCATCCACCCCCGAAGTCAATAATGCACATGCGTAGCATGTCTTCCAACATCTGATTCGTGCGCTCTGTCTGCCCATCGGTCTGCGGATGATAAGCCGTACTCAACCGCAATTCCGTGCCCATGGCCTCCTGGAAACTCCCCCAAAACCTCGAAACAAATATCTTGTCTCTGTCAGACACGATATTCAGGGGCACACCGTGAAGTCTCACAATCTCTGAGATGAAGAGCTGGGCATACTGTCCCGTAGTGTAGTCAGTCCTTACGGGTAAGAAGTGAGCGACCTTGGACAACCTGTCCACAATTACCCAAACAGAGTCGTGACCCCTCTGCGACGTAGGCAACCCCGTGACGAAATCCATGGATATGCTCTCCCACATCCACACCGGAACCTCCAACGGCTGTAGCAATCCTGCTGGTCTCTGATGATCCACTTTTACAAGCTGACAAGTGGCGCATTTCGAGACAAACTCAGCGATATCTCTCTTCATACCGCTCCACCAATACTGCCGTCTCATATCTTGGTACATTTTGTCCCCTCCGGGATGTACCGCGAATCGTGAGCCGTGCGACTCTGCCATCACATCGTGCCGCAATTCTTCCCCTTTCGGAACCACCAATCTCCCATTGAAGCGCAATCCCCCGTCTGAGCTAACGGTATAGGACTCGGCTCCCTCTGCTAGCAATCGAACTATCTGCTCCTGACAGAACGTGTCATTAGCCTGTGCCCGTACAACCTTCGTGACAATCTGTGGTGTAACGGTCATCACGGACATGAAAGATCGGGCCACTGCATCCTGGTGTCCCAATTCCTTCCACTTCGCCTTCCACACCTCTGCCACCTCGTCTGCTGGCCTACGGCTCAACGCGTCTGCTACCACGTTAGCCTTACCCGGGTGGTACTGGATGTCGAACTGGTAGTCTTTCACAAATTCAAGCCACCTACGCTGCCGCATATTCAGTTCCTTCTGCGTGAACAGATACTGTAGTGACTTGTGATCCGTGAACAGCTGAAACTTCTCCCCCAAAAGATAGTGCCTCCAAATCCGTAAGGCAAATACTACTGCCGCCAACTCCAAATCATGCGTGGGGTAATTCTTCTCATGAGGCTTAAGCTTACGGGAAGCATAAGCTATGGCCTGTCTCTCCTGCTGCAACACACCTCCCAGTCCTTGCAAAGACGCATCGGTGTAAACCAAATACTCAACTCCCGGTCTCGGCAACGCTAACACAGGTGCTGAGGTCAATTTGTCCTTCAACTCATCGAATGCCAACTGACAGGCATCACTCCAGATATATGGCACACCTTTACGAGTAAGATGTGTCAAAGGACCTGCTATCTCCGAGAAACCCCGAATAAACCTCCTGTAGTATCCTGCTAGACCCAAGAAACTACGAATCTCTGTTGGTGTCGTGGGCTGTCCCCACTCCCTCACCGCTGACACCTTCCCCGGATCAACCGATATTCCCTGGTCGGAAATAATATGACCCAAGAACTGGACTTCCTTCAACCAAAACCCGCATTTCTCATATTTTGCATACAGCTCGTTCTGACGAAGTGTCTGCAAAACCTGCCTCAAATGCTCGGCGTGCTCTTCCTCTGTCTGAGAGTAAACCAGAATGTCATCAATGAAGACAATGACAAACTGATCTAGGAAATCTCTGAACACTCTGTTCATCAAGTCCATAAACACTGCTGGAGCGTTGGTCAAGCCGAAAGGCATAACCCAAAACTCGTAAGAACCATATCTCGACAAGAACGCAGTCTTCGAGACATCCTCCTCCCTGATACGCAACTGATGGTATCCTGACCTCAAGTCAATCTTCGAGAAGAAAGAAGCTCCTCTCAACTGGTCGAATAAGTCATCGATTCGAGGCAACGGATACTTATTCCGTATCGTGACCATATTCAACTCTCGGTAGTCCACGCACAATCTCAGTGAACCATCCCTCTTCTTTACAAACAAAACTGGAGCGCCCCAAGGTGAGGTACTCCTGCGAATAAAGCCCTGCCCTAACAGCTGCTCTATCTGTTCCCGTAACTCACGCATTTCAGCTGGAGCCATACGGTACGGTGCACGTGCTATAGGTTTCGTACCCGGTAGCAAATCAATAACGAAGTCTATCTCTCGATTGGGTGGTAAGCCTGGTATCTCCTGAAACACATCTGAATACTCCCTGACAACCGGGATCGAATCTAAAGGAATAACAACCTCCTTAGAGGTATCCTCCTCTATGTAATACATATGAGCGGTCGATCCTCCCTCTGGGCGAGGCATCGCCACTATAAACATCTCTTGCCCCGGAATGGCAAAAACAATGCTCCCGCTGAAGCAATCAATCATGGCCCTATATGCTACGAGCCAATCCATACCGATGATCACATCGTGAACATGCATGTCTAACACTAACATGTCTGCAGGCAATACCAAACCTCCAACCTCTACCCCGACTCCCCGGCATATAAAGAAAATAAGTGACCCACTCCCCAATGGTGAGTCGACACACGTCACTGTGCTCTCTGCCGTAGCTAACAATCCTAAAGCTTTCGCGAAGTGTGTAGCAATAAAACAGTGTGTAGCACCCGTATCAAATAACACCCGACCCATAGTGCCATGGATAGGAAACGTACCCTCGATCGCGGGCGGTGCCTGTGGAACTGCAGCCTGGTGAACGTTGTAGACACGTCCATACTGTAGCTGCCCCTGTTGAGCTGGGACTGCTGGAATGGGTGGTAAAGCTGCCATCTGTGGCGGTGCAGGAAGAGCGGCGGGAAACATAGGTCTCTGTGGCTCCTGGCGAGCACCCTGCTGCTGCTGCTGTGGGGCCCTGCCCTTATCAGGACAATCCTGTTTCTTATGGCCAGTCTTGCCACAAGTAAAGCACTTCCCTGGGAAGTTCCCTCCCCTCTGCCCCTGCTGTCCCCGGCCCTGGTGGCCGTTACCATTCCTCCCTTGGCCCTGCTGGCCCTGATGAAATTGCTGCCCATTCTGCCCCTGTTGGCCCTGATGGCCGTTTGGACCCTGATGGCCCTGGCGGAAACCTCCCTGTCCCTGCCTGTAGTTCCCTGACCAGAACCTCTTATTGTCCCCCTGCTGGGTACCCTGCTCAGTCTGTCTCTGCCCCTGACCGGTTTGTGCCCCGCTGGCACCATGCCCTCCAGTCCTGCCCTGATGGCTAGACTCCCCTGACCGCTTGCCCTCGGCCATATGAAAACGGTGGTCCTGGCAGTGTAGTAATGCAGCGTTAACCACATCAGAATACGTGGCCAACGATAGGTTCCCAAGCAGATGCTGTCGGATTCTCCAATTCAACCCATCAGTGAACTTCTCTATCTTCTTCTTCTCTGTTGGGATCTCGTCTGGAACGATATTCAACAGGCTAGTGAACTCGGCCTCATATTCGGCCACTGTCTTGCCCTATTGCTTCAAACTCATTAGTTTCCTCCTCATCTCTGTATGAACTGCGGACGGAAAGTACTTGCGGTCGAACCGCACCCAGAACTCCTGAATCGTGAGGGTATCCCTCTCCTCCGCAGTGGTAATAGACTCCCACCACTGCAGTGCAGATCCAACTAGCTTGAAAGTAGCTAGCACCTGTTTCTGGACGTCAGTGCACTCATGCATCCTCAAATGCCTCTGTATGTCCTTCCTCCATTGGCTCGAGACTACCACGTCTGAGCTACCTGCAAACTCTGGCGGATGCGCTTTCTGAAAAGCGTCTCGTACACGTTCCCAAGCAGACGGGAATGCATTAACCTGTGCTGGCGCGGCAACTGGCGCCTGAGGCGGTGCCTGCTGAATCGCGGCAATCGCGGCATTTACCGCTTGGGCTACAATAGCGGCAACCTCAGCGGCGTTCAACATACCCTGAACTGGAGCGGGCTGGGGTTCGTGCATTGCATTCCTGGGAACTCGTCGTGCACGTCGTGGAGGCATCTGAAATAAGAACAAAGTTTATAAGTTCGCAGTTTATAAACTTAATATATCTGAAGAACGAAGCATACACAAAAGAGTACAACAGTCCTAAAATATAGGGCTCTATATCAAAGAAAACGTAGCGGAAACATAATAGCCGTACAGATCCTAAAGGACACTAGAACCTGATGCTCTGATACCCACCTGTGACACCCCGACTAATTAAATACCGGGTAGCTACTCCTTTATAAAATTAATTCAAAATGCCAAGTTGGCTCAGTTAATAGCATCACTGCCGAAAACATTTTATTATATCTAACCACCTAGTATTTAAAAAGCAAGTTGCCAAATTTTAATTCAAGTCTGATTAACATGCAAGAAATAAAATGAAGAAATAGATAACACCATTCACCATGCTGAAATGAAATGAATAACCATCACAATAGAGTAAATAAAGCCTGGAGGAAACCCCTCACTACAATCCCATAACTGAAATGAATAACTGAAACAAATACATGCTAAAGTCTGAAAACTGAAATGTAAAAGATGCTCTAAGTAGAAATGGGCAACATGCCCTACAACTGATAGATAGTGACTCTGGAATCCAAAGAATAGAAGCGTCTATGAGCAAATCCCTGTAGCTTCCACAAACAGCTACAACTCGTCACCTGAATGAGTATCCTATGCTTGGTGTCCCTGTGGCTGGGCACCTAAAAATGGTTTTACAAAGAAAAAGATTTGAAAAGCAAACGGGTCAGAGCCCGAATGTGTTATATTTTAAAAACCTGCAAGTGCTTTAAAAACATTTAAAACATTAAATGCAAAGTACATGTTAGGACGTACACTCGCATGATATTCTCACCTCTCGTCTAACTGTGCACTCCTAACGTAAGTACCCATCTATAACTACCCTTTCCACTAGCTGAGTGACAACGTAACTAGCTAGACTACCAAAGGTTCTACCCATAATACTCGGTTCATTTAACATAACAACGCTCGTAATTTAATAGAGGGTTAACATAAACTCAGTTACTAAATATGCCATTGATATAACTATCAGTTAACTCATTATATAACTCGAAACAATACCGTAATATTTTTACAACATTAGCATGAGGATTCCCATTACTATAATGTATATTATTCATATCATAAATATACAATACAAGCACCCTGCAATCTAAGCTGTAGTGCACACATACTCTGCTATCCATCCCGGTACATCACGTACATAAGGATCACATATTCCGAATCTCTCAGGAATAGTTCAGATAACACAAATCACAAATAGTGGAGGCGAACACAGTCACCATCACATGGGTCACGCACATACCTACGCTCCCATGGTCAGCGGACTTATTAATGTCACAATAAGTCTTTCTATGACCTATGTTCATCAAGGTACCAGTCTATATCCCCCCCGTAGGCACACAAGGATTAGAGGGTGCTAAGCGAACGAAACCTCCCGTGATAGCAAGTATGCTAGGTATGTCATACATACAATCCATATATCAATACTAAGTAAACACACATCTTAGTAATACCGTATTATATTCGTAGTACATTTTGCACTCTCGTACTAATTATAATTATCACAACTTATTTTATTCCGGTTCATAATTATACGTGCCATAATTTATCCTCACATCGTAGAAGACACTCACGTCTCAACCCAAACGGTTCATTGAATATAACTCTAGTGTATGATTTACTCATCTCAATAACCCAAAAGTCCCAAATCAATCACTATATCATCAAAGGAATACTAACTCTACCCTTGAACCAGTTCCCGGGACTTCAAAAGTCAAAACAGTCCAAAAAGGACCAAACTGCCAACTCGTTAGAAGTCTCGTTCGAACGAGGCTTCGAACGAGTTTGGACTGTCAGGTCGTTAGAAGTCTCGTTCGAACGAGATCCCAGTTCGTTCGAACGAACTGACCCTTCTAACGATATCTCGTTCGAACGAGATATCGAACGAAAATCCCTACTCGTTAATAACGACTGGTCAACTCGTTAGAAGCTCGTTCGAACGAGTTCGTTCGAACGACCTGGGGGTTGCTTCTAACGAGAGGCCAGTTTCGGCCCAGAATTTCCCAAAAATCGTTTTTCACCATTTTTACTCCTCAAATCACCTCTAAAATTTATCCCAATAATTGTTTTAAAGTCTCTAAACAATTCTAAACATAGTATAACCACATCCTATCACGTTTGTATGGATTTACTCACCCAAATCATCAATCAATTTACAATTACTTAAACTTTTCCCCAATTCATTTATGAACATGAACCCTAAAATTTGGAACCTTCAATTCATCAATTAAAATCCGTTTTTCTTTCACCCAAAACATGTATTAACATCAGATTAATCATTTATCTATCCTTCTACATGCAATCCTTCTCAAATTCCTCAAGTTTTATCATCTAGACTACATGGGTTTTCATATTTCATCAAGAACAACCATAAATCTGAATTTTCTAACATGGAAAAGACATTCTCAGTAATTAAATGGAAATAAAGTCACTTGCCTTGGTTTGATTTCTGAATTTGGTGTGGATTTGGTGTAGAATTTCTGCAGAATTCCTCTCTCTCTCCCCTTCTCCAAGCTTTCTTCTCTAAAAAGCTATGGTGGCTAGGGTTTGCTTTGGGGAACTTATGAAAACCTAATTTAATAAACCTCCGTAGCTTGTTGGGTTAATAAGGGTTGGTTGGGTCAAATCCTTATCAGATTACAACTCTCAATTTTCGTCACTTTTAATTACCCAAAAATATCAAATTACTAAAATACCCTTTATGGTGCCGGAATGGCCTATAAATACCCCGGGACCCAAACTATACCCCCGGCTAGTGTTTTCTGACTATCTCGACCCTTTCGGACGCGTCGGCGCACTCAAAACGACCATATGGATTATAGATTTTAAACTCGCTTTTAATATCAAAATATTATACCGTGACGCGGCGGTCCCACGCGTCTCAACAAAATTTCTAAAATGCCGTATGTAAATCCCACGACAAATTTTATAATATCAAGTTCATATATAATCATATATGCACCTAATCAAATACCATTTTGCATCCCATTAGTATTTATAACCCGGAATTTAATTAATTAATCCCAAAAATAAATATAGCCAAAAGTACGGGGTATTACATGATTCCGAATTTGTATTCCCCTTAATACGAGTGATACGGGGTTTTGGATAGTAGAGTATGCCCGCACCATAGTTTTTATTTGGGGTGCTGTTATAATATATATATATTATACGAGTATTTAATATATATATGAAATACTGGAATTTGGAACTGCCTACTGTGATATGGTAAGTAGGACATGGTTGATAACTCATATTGTAAATACTTATTTTGAGAGAGTATAATATGACACTGGAAAACTTTATAAATTAATAAAGTTAAAATGAGAATTTTGGATACTAATTGAAATATTATTTTCAAACAATTGTATCGTTCAATTTTAAATCCTGCGAATAACCTAAGATAAGTTAAACCCTTGGGGAAAGATAGTGTGATATATGACGAGATAAACCATTGGGAAGGTTAGTGTGATAAGAGTGCACATTAGAAGAGAGGTGAGAATTTCTCAAGAGAGTGTCGCACTAATATGTTGTTCCATTGGCCTGTATCAATTTAAATACTTGCTAAACAAATTTTTAAATCATACACTATCGGGCTCTAACCCGTTCCTATTTCTCTTTCTCTCTTGTGTATATATGTATATATTACAGGTGCCCAGCCACAGGGGCGTCTTGCTTAGGATCCCTTGAAAGGAACGTGCTGCAGCTTAGGTGGGAGTTGCAGGCCACTTGATTAGACGATTTCATTTACTTGATTCCACTTCTATCATTCTCCTTATTGGGGCATGTGTCGCCCTTCCCACTATTTAGCTGTTTTATTGGGACATTGTGATTCAGTTATTCTAGTACTGTTACTTTGGGATTTATTCAGCATGTATGTTTTACTTTAAGTTTTAAATGATGGGATTTAGTTGTTGAATGTTTAAATTAATTGGATTATATGTTCCAGGATTATTGTGGTGTGATTCTTTAAATATTGAATTGTTGTAGATAATTAAATCTTTATTTTTCAAAATAAAATTTGAAAGGAATGTTAAAAATGGTTTTGACACTTAGCTTAATTAATTAGGGTGTTTAAATTGGAAATTTATTTTCACGACAGTGATACTAAGAATGATCCAACTGTTCACCTTGATTTTAATTTAATAAAGGAGTGATCGCCCGGTATTTAATTAGGCGGGGTGTCACGGGTGGTATCAGAGCATCAGGTTTTAGTGTCCTTAGGATCTGTAGGGCTTATTATGCTTTCGGCGATGCTTTGTTTGTTATAGAGCCCTATGTTTAGGATTGTCGATTCCTTTGATGAGATTTCGTTCTCCTGCTATAATGTGTATACACTAGTGAATTCTAATTTCGTTCGGATGTGTGCGTGTGCCGAGCGATGACGGATGTCAGAAGAGGACCGTTAAGCTTACATCAGGAGGCAGGGCTCAGTTGAGATTATGAAATATATCCGAGGATGATGACCGTAGTTGAGGTCACCTTCATTATGGCACGAGAAGCCACGACTAGAAAGGCGACTAAGGTGCAGCAATGATTTTCATATGCTGTTATAGTCAAATGAGGTGCGAGGGTAAACTTACCCAACGTATTACAAAAACGTGTAGAGACTGTCAGTGGAAAATTTTAGAAACGCGAAAATTATATGTGTTTACCAAAGGAGGTAAAGTATCCAAAGGCTTAAATATCGGACGGAGTGTGGCAAACTGAAAGTGAAAAAATTTTCTTGGCTTTCGGGACGAAATTATAATGGTTGGAGTCAACCACCAATTTTAGAAATGGAATGCTATGCCTATAGGAGAACCTTAGGTACAGTGTTGACCGTATGTTCCTTCCTCAACTGTTCAGGATTAGAAGCAAATGTGGTTCTGAACTCATCGAGAGAGGGCATGTCAGGGGCCCATTCGTGAATATGAATCTTAACCGTTAGCGAATTTTGTATCGGAAGATGTAGATACAAGTGGGGTAAACAACTCCGAGTGGGAGATCGACACGTAGTAATAGTTGATAACACTCAAAGAGGTAACTCTGATGGACGATCGATTCAGAGGTTGAGATTGTCATATTTTGTCAAAATAGATGATAACGTTTCTTTGTGGGGGAAGTTAAAGGAATTGAAGAATTTAGTCGAGAATAAGATTGAATACAACGGTGGTGGTATAGCACCACAAAAGGATGTGGATACACATCAGGAAAACCATTTAAATGCTTCAGATAGTTAAAATTCTTACCAAGTGATGGTAAATTCAGTAAGTACTATTATAGATAGTAACATGATCTTTATGGCCTAAAAAGCTAAGGGAACAACCGGGATGGCTAACAGGAATCGAGTCTACTAAAGTTCGAGAGAAGGACAATCCTAACATGGTTAGTAGGACAGGTGATAAGTGAATTATGTGTTGAAGTATGTTGGTGCGGAGTGAACTTGCTCGCGATAATATGTTCCAAAGTGAGAAAAAGGGACAAGAATACGGTGCCTAGTAAAGGACGACGATTAAAAATAATTTTGTTTTGGTTTGGGCAGACGTGTTGCATCCGAAAACCATTTGTGCAGTCAAGACGATTGCCAGGATGGAAGTATAAGTTGTATCCATAGAGGATGCGGCGTGTTTATGTGACACGAGCGAGTCACCATATTTTGTTCATTGCTAGATTAGCATGTGAGACGAGTTTAATGCATATCATTATAAATGTTACCATTATGTGAATATTTTTCCTTAGTATAGCGAGATTTTTCTTTGGTGCTATCCGCGGGGGATGAATGAGTATATTAACAGTGTTTTATACTTTATTGAGTGTAATACCCCGTATTTTCTGTGATATTTATTTTTGGGATTAATTAATTAAACGAGATTTAATTGGGAATTAATCCGGATAAAATACTAGCGAGTTGTGAGTTGGTATTTGACTATATTGAGTATATATGATGATATATGAATATTGAATTATGAAATTTGTCGTGAGATTGATATACGGCAATTTGGTCATTTTATTGGGACGCGTGTGACAGTCGCGTCAGAATATAATTATTTTAATTACAAAAGTGAATTTAAATTCTATTAACCGTATGGTCGTTTTGAGTGCGCCAACGCGTCCGGAAGGGTCGAGATAGTCAGAAAACACTAGCCGGGGGTTTAGTTTGGGTCCCGGGGTATTTTTAGGCCATACCGGCAACATAAAGGGTATTTTGGTAATTTTGTATTTTTGGGATTTAATAATGACGAAAATTAGGAGTCTTTATCTGATTGGGAATAGACCCACTAAACCCACTAACCAACCCTTAATGACCCAATAAGCTACGGGGGTTATCAAAATAGATTTCCAAAATTTTCCCAAAGAAAACCCTAGCCACCTTTGGAGAAGAAGGCTTGTAGAGAGAGAGAGAGTAGGAATTCTGCAGAAAAGCTTCATCAAACCAACACCAAATTCAGAGACACTCGAGGCAAGTGATTTAATTCCGTTTAATTCTGAGAGTGTTTCTTCCATGTTAGAAAATTCTAAGATTTACCTTTGTTCTTGAAAGTTAATGAAAAACCCATGAGTTTGGAATTTGAATACTAAATTTTGAGAAGAAATTGCATGTAGAATCGTATAGAGATGATTATCCTGATGTTAATATATGTTGGATGTAACAAAAACGGATCTAATTTGAGTAAATTGATGATTATAAATTCTAGGGTTTATGTTCTTGAATATTTGGGGGAAAAGTGAAGAGACTTAAGGATTTAATGATGTTTAGGATGAATTGATTCCTTAAAACACGTTAGTATGTGACCTTGATATGTTTAGGATTGATTAGAGACCTTAAAACATTGTTAGGACGAATTTTAGAGGAGTTTTGAGGAGTAGAAATTGGTGAAAAACGAAAGTAGAAATTCTGGGCTTGAATCTGGTCACTCGTTAGAAGACCTACCCAGGTCGTTCGAACGAGATCGTTCGAACGAGCTTCTAACGAGTTGACCATTGACTTCTAACGAGGGTGAAGTTCGTTCGATAAACTCGTTCGAACGAGATCTCGTTAGAAAGCCACTTCGTTCGAACGAGATCTCGTTAGAAGACTCAGTTCGTTCGAACGAAGTCTCGTTCGAACAGCCTCGTTCGAACGAGACTTCGAACGAGTTGACAGTTTAGGCTTTTTAGCCTGTTTTGATCCCGAGTGCCCAGTAACCTTGCGTATAGGTAGAGATAACCTTTCCTTGATGAGCAATTGACATATTTGGGATGTTTGGGATATAATGAGGAGTCAAACCTAGAAGTGTAGTTTGAACCTAAGGAAAAATGTGAAGTAGGACGTGAGTGTCTATTACGATGTGAGCTATTAACGGCCTAATTAATTATATTAGCCGGGAACATATAAATGGTGTAGTATTATATGTAAGTACGAGAAGAGATATGTACCAATATATATTATGGTGAATACTAAGACGTGTGCATGCTTAGTATATGTGTATTGACTTTATGTGTATGACATACCTACCATACTTGCTATCACGGGAGGTTCGCGTTCGCTTAGGGCCCTCTAATCCTTGTGTTGCCCGGATTTAGACTGGTTACCTCGATGAACATAGGTCAGAGAAGGGCTTATTGGGATGTTAATAAGTCTGTTGATCGTGGGAGCGCAGGTATGTGCGTGACCCATGTGATGTGACTGTGTTCGCCTCCATTATTTGTGATGTTGTTATCTGTGAACTATTCCTGAGAGATTCGGAATATGTGATCCTTATGTACGTGATGTACCGGGATGGATAGCAGAGTATGTGTGCACCGTAGCTAGTCTCGAGGTGCTTGTATTGTATATTAATGATGTGAATAATATACACTTAATTGATGGGAACTTCATGTTAATATTGTGAATAAAATTATGGTATTGTTTTGAGAAAACATAACGGGCTAACCAATTGTGAAATATATTACATATCGAAAATCTGAATTTACGTTAAGCCCCTATTTTAAATGAGATCATTATAATGTTAATGGGAACCGAGTAATAAGGGTAGAACCTATGATAGTCTAGCTAGATATGATGTCACTTAGCTAGTAGTTTGTGTCATTTCAGGTGGGTAATTACGTTAGGAGTGCACAGTTAGACGAGAGGTGAGAATTTCATGTGAGTGCACGTCCTAACATGTA
The DNA here is from genome assembly GCA_949130495.1 of Sambucus nigra. Classification (NCBI taxonomy): domain Eukaryota; kingdom Viridiplantae; phylum Streptophyta; class Magnoliopsida; order Dipsacales; family Adoxaceae; genus Sambucus; species Sambucus nigra. The sequence goes on along the minus strand of OX422209.1, from coordinate 657,324,540 downwards.
CTTTGCATTTAATGTTTTAAATGTTTTTAAAGCACTTGCAGGTTTTTAAAATATCTCCACATTCGGGCTCTGACCCGTTTTATTTCAAATCTATTTTCTTGTAAAACCATTTTAGGTGCCCAGCCACAAGGACACCATGCATAGGATACTCATTCAGGTGACGAGCTGTAGCTGTTTGTGGAAGCTACAGGGAATTGCTTTTAGACTCTTCTACCATTTGGATTCCTGATTCAGTATTTATCAGTTGTAGGGCATGTTGCCCATTTCTATTAGAGACATCTTTCCTTTTCAATTTTTCAGACTTTGGCATGTATTGATTCAGTATTCAGTTTAGTTATTTCAGTTTGTGGTATTGTAGTGAGGAGTTTTCCTCCAGACTTTATTTATATCATGTGTTGGTTATTCTACTATTCCGTTATGGTGAATGGTGATATTATTCTTGTTTTAAATCTTTCACTGCTTGTTAATCAGACTTTAATTAAAATTTGGCAACTTACTTTTTAAATACTAGGTGGTTAGTAATAATAACATGTTTTCGACAGTGATGCTATTAGCAGAGCCAACTTGGCATTTTGAATTAATTTAATAAAGGAGTAGCTACCCGGTATTTAATTAGTCGGGGTGTCACAGGTGGTATCAGAGCACCAGGTTCTAGTGTCCTTTAGGATCTGTACGTTTATTATGTTTCCGCTAAGTTTTCTTTGATATAGAGCCCTATATTTTAAGACTGTTGTAATCTTTTTGTGTATACTTCGTTCTTCAGCTATTTTAAGTTTATAACTGCGAACTTATAAACTTCATTCTTATTTCATATGCCTCCACGACGTGCACGACGAGTTCCCAGGGATGCAACGCCCGAACCCCAGCCCGTTCCAGTTCAGGGCATGATGAACGCCGCTGAGGTTGCAGCCATTGTAGCCCAAGCGGTAAATGCCGCGATTGCCGTAGTTCAGCAGGCACCACCTCAGGCGCCGGTTGCCGCGCCAATACAGGTAAATGCATTCCCGTCTGCTTGGGAACGTGTACATGACGCTTTTCAGAAAGCGCATCCGCCAGAGTTTGTAGGTAGCTCAGATGTGGTAGTCTCGAGCCAATGGAGGAAGGATATGCAGAGGCACTTGAGAATGTATGAGTGCACGGACGTTCAGAAGCAGGTGCTAGCTACTTTCAAGCTAGTTGGATCTGCACTGCAGTGGTGGGAGTCTATTACCACCATGGAGGAGAAGGATACTCTCACTATTCAGGACTTTTGGGTGCAGTTTGACCGCAAGTACTTTCCGTCAGCTGTTCACACGGAAATGAGGAGGAAACTGATGAATCTGAAGCAAGAGGGTAAGACCATGGCCGAGTATGAGGCCGAGTTCACGAATCTGTTGAATATCGTTCCGGATGAGATACCAACAGAAAAGAAGAAGATTGAGAAATTCACCGACGGGTTGACATGGAGGATCCGTCAGCATCTGTTAGGGAACCTTTCGTTGGCCACTTATTCTGATGTGGTTAACGTTGCTTTGTTACACTGCCAGGATCACCGCTTTCATATGACTGAGGGCAAGAGATCGGGAGAGTCTAGCCATCAGGGCAGGACTGGAGGACATGGTACCGGTGGGGCACAATCTGTTCAGGGGCAGAGACAGGGTGAGCAGGGTTCCCAGCAGGGGGATTAGAAGAGATTCAGATCGGGGAATTACAGGCACGGACAGGGAGGTTTCCGTCAGGGCCATCAGGGTCCAAACGGCCATCAGGGCCAACAGGGGCAGAATGGGCAGCAATTTCAGCAGGGCCAGCAGGGCCAAGGGAGGAACGGTAACGGCCACCAGGGTCGGGGACCACAGGGGCAGAGAGGAGGGAACTTTCCAGGGAAGTGTTTTATTTGTGGCAAGACTGGTCATAAACGACAGGATTGTCCTGATAGGGGCAGGGCCCCACAGCAGCAGCAGCAGGGTGCTCGCCAGGAGCCGCAAAGGCCTATGTTTCCCGCCGCTCTCCCCGCACCGCCACAGATGGCAGAATTGCCACCCATTCCAGCAGTCCCAGTTCAGCAGGGGCAGCTACAGTATGGGCGTGTCTATAACGTCCACCAGGCAGCAGTTCCACAGGCACCGCCCGCGATTGAGGGTACGTTTCCTATCCATGGCACTATGGGTCGGGTATTATTTGATACGGGGGCTACACATTGTTTTATAGCTACACATTTCGCGAAAGCCTTAGGATTGTTAGCTACGGCTGAGAGCACAGTGACGTGTGTCGACTCACCATTGGGGAGTGGGTCACTTATATTCTTTATATGCCGGGGAGTGGGGGTAGAGATTGGTAGTCTGGTATTACCTACAGACATGTTGGTATTAGATATGCATGTTCACGATGTGATTATCGGTATGGATTGGCTTACTGATTATAGAGCCATGATTGATTGCTTCGGTGGGAGCATTATTTTTGCCATTCCGGGGCAAGAGATGTTTGTAGTGGCGATGCCTCGCCCAGAGGGAGGCTCGACCGCTCATTTGTATTACCTAGAGGAGGAAACCTCTAAGGAGGTTGTGATCCCTTTAGATTCGATTCCAGTCGTCAGGGAGTATTCGGATGTGTTTCAGGAGATACCAGGACTACCCCCCAGTCGAGAGATAGACTTTGTTATAGACCTATTGCCAGATACGAGGCCTATAGCACGCGCACCGTACCGTATGGCTCCGGCAGAGATGCGAGAGCTACGAGATCAGATAGAGCAGCTGTTAGGTCAGGGCTTCATTCGCAGGAGTAACTCACCTTGGGGCGCTCCAGTTTTGTTTGTGAAGAAGAGGGACGGTTCACTGAGATTGTGTGTGGACTACCGAGAGTTGAATAAGGTCACGATACGGAATAAGTATCCGTTGCCTCGAATCGATGACTTATTCGACCAGTTGAGAGGAGCTTCCTTCTTCTCGAAGATTGATTTGAGATCGGGATACCATCATTTGCGTATCAGGGAGGAGGATGTCTCGAAGACTGCATTCTTGTCGAGATATGGTTCTTACGAGTTTCGGGTTATGCCTTTTGGTTTGACCAACGCTCCAGCAGTGTTTATGGACTTGATGAACAGAGTGTTCAGGGATTTCCTAGATCAGTTTGTCATTGTCTTCATGGATGATATTCTAGTTTACTCCCAGACAGAGGAGGAGCACGCCGAGCATTTGAGGCAAGTTTTGCAGACACTCCGTCAGAACGAGTTGTATGCAAAATATGAGAAGTGCGGGTTTTGGTTGAAGGAGGTCCAGTTTTTGGGACACATTATTTCCGACCGGGGAATATTTGTTGATCCGGGGAAGGTATCCGCGGTGAGGGAGTGGGGACAGCCCACGACACCAACGAAAATTCGTAGTTTCTTGGGTCTAGCAGGATACTACATGAGGTTTATTCGGGGTTTCTAGAAGATAGCAGGTCCTTTGACACATCTGACTCGTAAGGGTGTGCCGTTCATTTGGAGTGATGCCTGTCAGTTGGCATTCGATGAATTGAATGATAAATTGACCTCAGCACCTGTGTTAGCATTGTCGAGACCGGGAGTTGAGTATTTGGTTTACACCGATGCGTCTTTGCAAGGACTGGGAGGTGTATTGCAGCAGGAGAGACAGGCCATAACTTATGCTTCCCGTAAGCTTAAGCCTCATGAGAAAAATTACCCCACGCATGATCTGGAATTGGCGGCAGTGGTATTTGCCCTACGGATTTGGAGGTACTATCTTTTGGGGGAGAAGTTCCAACTGTTCACGGACCACAAGTCCCTACAATACCTGTTCACGTAGAAGGAGTTGAATATGCGGCAGCGTAGGTGGCTTGAGTTTGTGAAAGACTACCAGTTCGATATCCAGTATCACCCGGGTAAGGCTAACGTGGTAGCAGACGCGTTGAGCCGTAGGCCAGCAGCTGAGGTGGCAGGGGTGTGGAAGGCAAAGTGGAAGGAGTTGGGACACCAGGATGCAGTGGCCCGATCTTTCATGTCTGTGATGACCGTTACACCGCAGATTGTCACGAAGGTAGTAAGGGCACAGGCTGATGACTCGTTCTGTTAGGAGCAGATAGTTCGATTACTAGCAGAGGGAGCCGAGTCGTATACCGTCAGCTCAGACGGGGGATTACGCTTCAATGGGAGATTGGTGGTTCCAGAAGGGGAGAAATTACGACACGAGGTGATGGCAGAGTCGCACGGCTCACGGTTCGCGGTACATCCCGGAGGGGACAAAATGTACCAAGACATGAGACGCCAGTATTGGTGGAGCGGAATGAAGAGAGATATTGCTGAGTTTGTTTCGAAATGCGCCACTTGCCAGCTAGTAAAAGTGGATCATCAGAGACCGACAGGACTTCTACAACCGTTGGAGGTCCCGGTGTGGATGTGGGAGAGCATCTCCATGGATTTTATCACGGGGTTGCCTACGTCGCAGAGGGGTCACGACTCCGTTTGGGTAATTGTGGACAGGTTGTCCAAAGTCGCTCACTTTTTACCCGTAAGGACTGACTACACTACGGGACAGTATGCCCAGCTCTTCATTTCAGAGGTTGTGAGACTTCACGGTGTGCCCCTAAATATCGTGTCTGACAGAGACAAGATATTTGTTTTGCGGTTTTGGGAGAGTTTCCAGGAGGCCATGGGCACGGAATTACGGTTGAGTACGGCTTATCATCCGCAGACCGATGGGCAGACAGAGCGCACAAATCAGATGTTGGAGGACATGCTACGCATGTGCATTATTGACTTTGGGGGTGGATGGGAGCAGTACCTTCCACTGGTGGAGTTTGCTTACAACAACTCCTACCAGTTCACTATTGGCATGGCTCCGTTTGAGGCGTTGTACTGTAGGCCTTGTCGTTCCCCAGCATGTTGGTTAGAGGTGGGGGACAACAACTACTTGGACCGGAAGTGATTCAGGATACTTCGGCAAGGATTGAGTTGATTCGGAGTCGCATTCGGGTAGCTCAAGACCGGCAGAAGAGTTATGCTGATGTGAAGAGATTTTTCAGGGAGTTCCAAGTGGGGGACCAGGTTTTGCTCAGAGTATCCCCTATGAAGGGGATTATGCGTTTCGGGAAGAAGGGGAAGTTGGCACCGAGGTATGTGGGGTCGTTTCCTATTATTGAGCGGATCGGACCGGTTGCGTATAGACTTGGGTTACCGGAGCATTTGCATCGGATTCACGATGTGTTTCATATTTCCTCGCTAAGGAAATACCTTAGAGATAATTTGGCTCATTCTCACATTGCTGTGGAGGACATCGATCTCCAGCCGGATAGCTCCTACGAGGAGGGGCCGATTGCTATTCTAGACCGAAGTGAGCGGAAACTGAGGTCAAAGATAGTTCCGTTAGTTCGTGTTCAGTGGCGACATCATAATGTCGAGGAGTCCACATGGGAGCGCGAGGATGAGATGCGCGAACGTTATCCAGAGTTATTCTTACCAGGTACTTTCTAGTTCCGAATTTCGGGACAAAATTCTGTTATTAGGGGGGAAGTATGTAATACCCCGTATTTTCTGTGATATTTATTTTTGGGATTAATTAATTAAACGAGATTTAATTGGGAATTAATCCGGATAAAATACTAGCGAGTTGTGAGTTGGTATTTGACTATATTGAGTATATATGATGATATATGAATATTGAATTATGAAATTTGTCGTGAGATTGATATACGGCAATTTGGTCATTTTATTGGGACGCGTGTGACAGTCGCGTCAGAATATAATTATTTTAATTACAAAAGTGAATTTAAATTCTATTAACCGTATGGTCGTTTTGAGTGCGCCAACGCGTCCGGAAGGGTCAAGATAGTCAGAAAACACTAGCCGGTGGTTTAGTTTGGGTCCCGGGGTATTTTTAGGCCATACCGGCAACATAAAGGGTATTTTGGTAATTTTGTATTTTTGGGATTTAATAATGACGAAAATTAGGAGTCTTTATCTGATTGGGAATAGACCCACTAAACCCACTAACCAACCCTTAATGACCCAATAAGCTACGGGGGTTATCAAAATAGATTTCCAAAATTTTCCCAAAGAAAACCCTAGCCACCTTTGGAGAAGAAGGCTTGTAGAGAGAGAGAGAGTAGGAATTCTGCAGAAAAGCTTCATCAAACCAACACCAAATTCAGAGACACTCGAGGCAAGTGATTTAATTCCGTTTAATTCTGAGAATGTTTCTTCCATGTTAGAAAATTCTAAGATTTACCTTTGTTCTTGAAAGTTAATGAAAAACCCGTGAGTTTGGAATTTGAATACTAAATTTTGAGAAGAAATTGCATGTAGAATCGTATAGAGATGATTACCCTGATGTTAATATATGTTGGATGTAACAAAAACGGATCTAATTTGAGTAAATTGATGATTATAAATTCTAGGGTTTATGTTCTTGAATATTTGGGGGAAAAGTGAAGAGACTTGAGGATTTAATGATGTTTAGGATGAATTGATTCCTTAAAACACGTTAGTATGTGACCCTGATATGTTTAGGATTGATTAGAGACCTTAAAACATTGTTAGGACGAATTTTAGAGGAGTTTTGAGGAGTAGAAATTGGTGAAAAACGAAAGTAGAAATTCTGGGCTTGAATCTGGTCACTCGTTAGAAGACCTACCCAGGTCGTTCGAACGAGCTCGTTCGAACGAGCTTCTAACGAGTTGACCATTGACTTCTAACGAGGGTGAAGTTCGTTCGATAAACTCGTTCGAACGAGATCTCGTTAGAAAGCCACTTCGTTCGAACGAGATCTCGTTAGAAGACTCAGTTCGTTCGAACGAAGTCTCGTTCGAACAGCCTCGTTCGAACGAGACTTTGAACGAGTTGACAGTTTAGGCTTTTTAGCCTGTTTTGATCCCGAGTGCCCAATAACCTTGCGTATAGGTAGAGATAACCTTTCCTTGATGAGCAATTGACATATTTGGGATGTTTGGGATATAATGAGGAGTCAAACCTAGAAGTGTAGTTTGAACCTAAGGAAAAATGTGAAGTAGGACGTGAGTGTCTATTACGATGTGAGCTATTGACGGCCTAATTAATTATATTAGCCGGGAACATATAAATGGTGTAGTATTATATGTAAGTACGAGAAGAGATATGTACCAATATATATTATGGTGAATACTAAGATGTGTGCATGTTTAGTATATCTGTATTGACTTTATGTGTATGACATACCTACCATACTTGCTATCACGGGAGGTTCGCGTTCGCTTAGGGCCCTCTAATCCTTGTGTTGCCCGGATTTAGACTGGTTACCTCGATGAACATAGGTCAGAGAAGGGCTTATTGGGATGTTAATAAGTCTGCTGATCGTGGGAGCGCAGGTATGTGCGTGACCCATGTGATGTGACTGTGTTCGCCTCCATTATTTGTGATGTTGTTATCTGTGAATTATTCCTGAGAGATTCGGAATATGTGATCCTTATGTACGTGATGTACCGGGATGGATAGCAGAGTATGTGTGCACCGTAGCTAGTCTCGGGGTGCTTGTATTGTATATTAATGATGTGAATAATATACACTTAATTGATGGGAACTTCATGTTAATATTGTGAATAAAATTATGGTATTGTTTTGAGAAAACATAACGGGCTAACCAATTGTGAAATATATTACATATCGAAAATCTGAATTTACGTTGAGCCCCTATTTTAAATGAGATCATTATAATGTTAATGGGAACCGAGTAATAAGGGTAGAACCTATGATAGTCTAGCTAGATATGATGTCACTTAGCTAGTAGTTTGTGTCATTTCAGATGGGTAATTACGTTAGGAGTGCACAGTTAGACGAGAGGTGAGAATTTCATGTGAGTGCACGTCCTAACATGTACTTTGCATTTAATGTTTTAAATGTTTTTAAAGCACTTGCAGGTTTTTAAAATATCTCCACATTCGGGCTCTGACCCGTTTTCTTTCAAATCTATTTTCTTGTAAAACCATTTTAGGTGCCCAGCCACAAGGACACCATGCATAGGATACTCATTCAAGTGACGAGCTGTAGCTGTTTGTGGAAGCTACAGGGATTTGCTTTTATACGCTTCTACCATTTGGATTCCTGATTCAGTATTTATCAGTTGTAGGGCATGTTGCCCATTTCTATTAGAGACATCTTTCCATTTCAGTTTTTCAGACTTTGGCATGTATTGATTCAGTATTTAGTTTAGTTATTTCAGTTTGTGGTATTGTAGTGAGGAGTTTTCCTCCAGACTTTATTTATATCATGTGTTGGTTATTCTACTATTCCGTTATGGTGAATGGTGATATTATTCTTGTTTTAAATCTTTCACTGCTTGTTAATCAGACTTTAATTAAAATTTGGCAACTTACTTTTTAAATACTAGGTGGTTAGTAATAATAAAATGTTTTCGACAGTGATGCTATTAGCTGAGCCAACTTGGCATTTTGAATTAATTTAATAAAGGAGTAGCTACCCGGTATTTAATTAGTCGGGGTGTCACATTGAGGTTACTCGTTGTAGTGATGCGATACACGAGTTTGATATTATCTTTGTTAAAATGTTATAGAAATGGGTAGTATGATAGTGGGCATTTATTGCAAGGCTATCGGAGTAGTTACATTAGTGTTGATACCAAATTTAGTCTGCTGACATGGCCCAATAAAATGAAGACATGTGGTGATCTACATGGCAACAACAACACCTCCGAGGAACCCACAAGCTCCGAGGTACAAGATTACAACGAGGAAGACTATTTTCCCGAGGAACACTGCTTCCCCGAGGAACTCACACGCCCCGAGGAACAAGACCTTTCCGAGGAACTCTTGAATACCGAGAAAGCTTAGGCGGTCCGAGCTGCACCTCGAACAAAGCATTAATAGCGGGATAACCAACAGTTCAACTGATTCATTAAATGCTTATCATTCAGACGCACACGCTTAAGGGGCATTAAATGTATTACCCTTTCATATGTATCCCATTTAATGTATTACCCTTTCACATTACAGCCTCAGGGCTATAAATACATTGTACAATCCTCATTGTAAAAGGGACCTGGACCCCCCGAATCCAGACCGGAATTTCCTGATAGAACTTATAATCGAGAATTCCCAAACACTCAGCAATAAAACAACAGTGGACGTAGGCCATTCTTATAAGGCTGAACCACTTTAAAATTCTTTGTCTCATTTATTTATCTGTGATCGAATAATTAGAGTAATCTAATTTTTTACATCAACAGATTGGCGCCGTCTGTGGGAAACGACTGATAATATCGTTTTTCATCAAAAACAATCCATTACCAATGGCTGATATTCCTGAATCCAGCAATTGAAATGCTGGAACCCCTCCAAATCCATCTGCTCCACCAATTATTCCAGATCTGACTGGAATAATGGCAAATCTGGCTTAGGGTCAGACCGTCATGCAAGAAATAACGCGACAACTCATCCAAACCCTCAATGGCGGTGCATCAGCCCATTCCGGACCACGAAGCATTCAAAGAAATACCCGTGCGCCTTCTTCGCGTACTAGGCGTACTAATTCATATCGCAATGAGGAAACTGAAGATTTTTCTTATCAACCTGGACGATCTTCGTCAGTGCGAGCCACAAATACTGAACAACGTGTCACCCTCTCCCCAGAAAGGACCAGCGCATTGGAAAGATTAAGTAGGGTTTCTCCTTTCGACCGATTAGGCCCTAGGAGGAACAAAAGCCCTCTTAATGCAGTGTCGAGGAGCTTTCGACGACCGTCAGATTTAAGGGAAGGATCTGCCCAGTCGCGACCAGCTGCTCGTCAAGATAGATCCTATGACCGACCAGCTGCTCGTCAAGATAAATCCCAGGAAGCCACTTCAACGCGATCAGTTGCTCGAACCAATAGGCCCGAGGAAGGAAATGATGCATGGAAAGGATCTATTCAGAGGATGGAGGATAGATTAGGGGAAATGGCTAAGGCCAAGAACCCTCTACAACGAACCTTTGTTCGAGGAACACCTTTTGTCCAGGACATTATTGATTTTCCAACACCATCAAAGTTCAAAGCACCTGTTGTGACTCCCAAGTATGATGGGAAGACTGACCCTGTCCTTCATATAGAACAATACCAAGCTGCAGCCGACATCTATGCTGTCCCAGATGAGATGAGATATAGATCATTCTCGGGAACACTTACCGGATCTGCTCAAATATGGTATAATAATCTTCCTCGAGGTAAGATTTCAACTTTTCTTCAACTGGCCGAGTTATTCATTGGGAATTTCTGCTTTGGAGCAAAGCCAGTTAAACGAGTAGCACATTTGTTAAGTGTTAGACAAAAAGCTGGTGAGAGTACCAGAGATTATATAACTCGTTTTAATAACGAGAAACTCGAAGTCATTGATTATGAGGAGAAGACAGCGATTACTGCTTTGATGAGTGGACTACTGCCAAACAAGTTGTACTACACTTTGGCCAAAGATCCACCTCGAACCATGTCGAACCTGATGGGAAAAGCGTCTAAGATTATGAATGCCGAGGAGGCTATGTCTGCGAAGAAGAATATGGACGCCAAAGAAACCAAGGTGGAAGGTGATAAAGCTAAGAAGAAAGAACATAAGAACAGTGGTGGTGACAAACAATCCAAAAATAGATCGTCATGGGAGGTCTTGAGGAAATTTGATAATTACACACCTTTGAAGGCAAATATCAACCACGTCCTGGAAGAAATTAAGAACAGCGAGGAGTTAAACTGGCCAAAGAAAATGAAGGCAGACCCTGACACCAGGAATAGGGAAAAATATTGCGAGTTCCACAAGGATCATGGCCATATGACCAAAAATTGCATAGCTCTTCATAATGAGATTGAAACACTCATCCGACGAGGAAAGCTAGCAAAGTATGTTGATCGGGGAAGCGAAAGAAGAAACAACGACCGAACTAGAGAGAGGTCTAGATCTCCTCGTCGAGTAGAGGAGAACAAGAAGAGAAACCATGAAGTTGATCCAGAGGATGACTCCAATCTTCCCAAGAAACCAAGGCAGACAGAACGAGAGGTATTTTCAATACGCTTTGGGTCATTTGATTGTAATGTTATTACAGGAGGAGATGCAGGAGGAGGAGACCTTACTGCAGAAAGAAAAGCTTATCTCGGTGAGGCTCAAGCTGCTCGTACATTCAGCGAATAAATCTAGCTGAGGAAGATCGCCCGAGAAAGGTGAACAAAGAGAAATTGGTCAGCGGTTTTTCAAAAAATGACCTTGCAGGTGTTTTATATCCTCACGGTGATCCACTGGTGATCAAGATGAGAATGAAGGAGGTAATGATTTCAAGAGTGCTGGTCGACAATGGTAGCTCGGCAGACATTATGTTCTACTCGTGTTTCGATAGTTTAAATCTAAAGCTATCTCAACTGGAGCCTTACCACAGACCCCTCATCGGTTTTGCTGGCGAGACAGTATTTCCACTTGGGACGATCAAGTTGGATATATTCATTAGTACGTGGCCTGCTTGTCGGACAGAAAGAATACGTTTCTTCGTGATGGATAAGAATGTCCAATCATCGTACAATATCATCATGGGAAGAGTAGGATTAAAGAAGTTCGAGGCTGTACCATCTACAGTGCATCAGTGCCTAAAATTTCCAACAAACTTTGGAGTAGGAGTTGTGAAAGGTGATCAGAAAGTAGCTCGGGAATGCTATTATTCATCCGCCGAGCAAGAAGAAATGGAAGAATCAAAGAAAAAGACTACTACCTATCAAGTGGATGAAGGTGCAGAAATTAAAACATTGGATCCTCGAGATGAGTCGCAACTCGTGAAGGGTCAAGTCGTGGAAGCTACTGAAAACATCATTCTGGACGACGAGCACCCTGAGCGAACTACTCAAATAGGTTCATCGTTGGAAGCCTCATTAAAACAGGAATTGATAACTTTCCTTATAAGCAGAAGACAAACTTTTACGTGGAGTCATGAAGATATGCCTGGGATAGACCCAAACTTCTTATGTCACGAGCTCAATGTGAATAAGGAGATCAAGCCTGTGAAGCAGAGAAGAAGAGTATTCAGTCCCGAGAAGAATCAAGCTATACAGGAGGAAGTCGAGAAGCTCCAGAAAGCTTGTTTCATTGAAGATGTTAAATATCCAGATTGGTTAGCTAATGTGGTGATGGTAAAGAAGAAGAACAACAAGTGGAGGATGTGTGTAGACTTCACCGACCTCAACAAAGCATGCCCAAAGGATCACTTTCCATTGCCCCGAATTGATCAACTGGTGGATGCTACCTCGGGACACGAGTTGCTGAGCTTCATGGATGCTTATTCTGGTTACAATCAGATCAAAATGAAACCTGAAGATAGGGAGAGTACTTCTTTCATTACCCCTAGGGGAACTTATTGTTATAATGTTATGCCTTTTGGTTTGAAAAATGCAGGTGCGACATATCAGAGGCTGATGAACAAGGTCTTTGCTGAACAAATCAGTGACAATATGGAAGTCTATGTTGACGATATGCTGACAAAAAGCAAGAAAGTTGCCGATCATCTAGTTGATTTAAATCAGACTTTTGATCAACTGGATAAATATCAAATGAAGTTGAATCCGACGAAGTGCATAATCGGAGTACGAGAAGGTATGTTTCTCGGGTACATTGTCAATCAACGAGGCATTGAAGCAAATCCTGAAAAGATCAAAGCTCTATTAAGGCTGCGATCTCCAACAACGAATAAGGAAGTACAAAGTCTTACAGGTTGAGTAGCAGCACTCAACAGATTTGTGTCACGAGCAACTGATAGATGTCTCCCATTCTTCAAGACACTCAGAAAGACTTTTGAGTGGAATGATGAATGTGAGAAGGTTTTTCAAGACTTGAAGAAATACTTGGGAGCACCTCCACTATTGTCCAGGCCGATGATGGGAGAAAAATTGAATTTCTACCTTATAGTGTCCGAGAATGCAGTTAGCTCGGCGTTGATCAGAGTGGAGAATGGAGTACAAAAGCCAATTTACTACACAAGTAAGGCCTTCCGAGGAGCAGAGATCAGATATCCAAGGCTGGAGAAATTGGCACTGGCGCTGATTGAGGCGAGTAGGAGAATGAGGCCATACTTCCAGGCTCATACTATAGTAGTATATACCGATGTGCCATTGAGACAAGCCCTTCATAAGCCAGAAAAATCAGGGAGATTGATGTACTGGGCAATAGAGCTCGGTGAATATGATATAATTTATTAACCCAGATCATCATTAAAAGGGCAGGTTGTAGCAGATTTTATAGCGGAGTTCACCTATCCTGATACCGCCGAGGAGAAAAAGTTGCTCGCTGATCAACCTGTGGATGTTACAGGATCAACAAACATAAGCTTAGACCAATTCCGATTGGTAAAAGAGCGTGTGGATGTTACAGGATGCGACGCAGAGATAGTTGTGAGGGCTCCGGACGAGGAACAAGAGTTGCTCGCTAATCAACCTGTGGATGTTACACGATCAAAAAACACTAGCTCAGACCAACTCCGATTGGTAAAAGGGCAAGTGGATGTTATAGGATCATTGAATTCGAGCTCAGACCAACTCCGGTTGGTAAAAGGGCAAGAAGAAATGATCGACGAAGAGCAAGAAAAATCCGAGGAGGAAAGGAAGCAGCAAATATTTCACCGAGGAACTCTGACTGATCAGAAATTTGAAGACGAGTTACCTATATGGAGGCTATATGTAGATGGCTCATCTTGCACTGCAGGATGTGGCGCAGGGATAGCTTTGAGCACTCCGGACGAGGTCGACATGAAATACGCCTTGCGTTTCCAATTCAAAGCTTCCAACAATGAGGCTGAATATGAGGCCATGATTGCAGGGCTTAATTTGGCAAAAATTATGGAGGCGCAGCAGGTTGTGATCTTCAGTGACTCTCAATTGATCGTAAACCAAATGATGGGAGTATATGCAGTTAGAGGAGAATTAATGATCAGATATCATGCAAAGGCAAAGGAGCTGGTGTCAGAATTTGCCGCTATTCAACTGGTCAGAATACCAAGAATGGAGAATGCGGGAGCAGACGCCCTAGCTCGACTAGCATCAGCTACTCGCACCGAGCTACGACGAACAATCCCAATTGAAGTGTTAGCTGGTCGGAGCATAGATGAAGATCTGACGATGAACTTTATTACCCTTGAATTGGGATCATCTTGGATGGATCCCATCAGGGCATATATTGAGGAGGGAGAATTACCAATTGACAAGCTCGCGGCCAAAAAATTGAAGTTTAAAGCTGCTCGGTACGTATTAACTAATGGTATTTTGTATAGGCAAGGAATTATGGCAGGTTTGCAGAGGTGTGTACATCCCTCCGAGGTAAAAGAATTGATTGAAGAGATCCATGAAGGGTCTTGTGGAGCACATATAGCAGGTAGGACCCTTTTACAAAGGGTGATGACGCAAGGATACTACTGGCCGACGATGAGGGCTGATTGTATAGTCTACGCCAATAAGTGTGACAAATGCTAGCGTTTTTCCTTCATCCTAAGAACTCCACAAGCATTGTTGACACCCATAACTTCCCCTTGACCATTTGCCATGTGGGGAATTGATTTGGTTGGGCCACTGCCAACGACCCGAGGAAGGTTCAAATACCTCGTCGTCGTAGTGGACTATTTTACTAAGTGGGTAGAAGCTGAGCCGCTCATTAACATGACGTACGAGAAGGTGTACCAATTTATTTGGAAGAACATCATTTGTCGATATGGTCTCCCTCATGCCTTCATCACAGACCATGGAACACAATTTGATAACGAGGAGTTTGCCGTCTATTGTCATCAATCAAATATTTTGAAGGTCCACTCAGCACCAGGCCATCCTCAAAGCAATGGACAAGCTGAAGTGACAAACAGAACGCTGCTAAATGGCTTGAAAAAAAGATTGGATGATGCAAAAGCAAACTGGATCAACGAGTTACAATCAGTACTTTGGGCTTACCGAACTACTCCCCGAGTAGCAACTGGAGAATCACCATACATGCTGGCGTTTGGAAGTGAAGCCGTCATACCTGTCGAGTTGGGCCTCCCAACACACAGGGTACTGAATTTCAATTCCCCTGTCAGTGACTTAATGAGAAGATTGGATTTAGACATGCTCGAGGAAGTTAGAGAAGAAGCAGCCATTAGAAATGCTGCTTACCAGCAGCGAACAACTTTGTTCTACAACAAAAGGGTGAAGAAGTGCGACCTGAAAGAAAGAGACTATGTGCTGAAGAAAGTAATTCAAAAGCACAATAAGCTGGAAGCAAACTGGCATGGACCATACCGAGTTACAGAAGTTGTTCGACCAGGAACTTATCGAATAGCAACTTTAGAAAGCGAGGAGTTTAAGAATGCATGGAACGCAGAGCATCTGCGCAAGTATTATCAGTGATGTATATGTAACACAGTTCCATCAGTATGAATAAAATGAAGATATTCTGCCAAAGTTTCTCTTTTTTATTGAGAATTTTTCGGGGAATACTAGTGCTACACACTACTCGGTAAAGCTCAGACTGCTCAGCAAAATATTCCTAAAAATGCCAACTTCGGTTGGTTAGGAAACCAAATTTTCCTAAAAATGCCAACCTGTTTGGCTAGGAAACAAAATATTCCTAAAAATGCCAACCTGTTTGGCTAGGAAACAAAATATTCCTAAAAATGCCAACTTCGGTTGGTTAGGAAACCAAATATTCTAAAAAATGCCAACTTCGGTTGGTTAGGAAACCAAATATTCCTAAAAATGCCAACCTGTTTGGCTAGGAAACAAAATATTCCTAAAAATGCCAACCTGTTTGGCTAGGAAACAAAATATTCCTAAAAATGCCAACCTGTTTGGCTAGGAAACGAAATATTCCTAAAAATGCCAACCTGCTTGGCTAGGAAACAAAATATTCTCGAAAATGCCAACTTATGTTGGTCGAGAGGTAAGATTATTCCAGAAAGTGCAAAAGTTGCTAACTATGGCTGGTCGGGGATAAAAACCCACCAGCTGTAGTTGGTCGACAAAGAAAATTTACTGACCTTGGTTGGTCGGAAACATTTAAGAGAAAAATTTACTAACTATGGCTGGTCGGGGATAAAAACCCACTAACTGTATTTAGTCGACATGGAGAATTTAACAACCTTGGTTGGTTGGAAACATTTTAAACATTTTTTATACTCGTTACTTTATTGCTAAGTGGTCGAGAAACAAAACTTTATTATTATGTGATACTTGTAACATTTTAATTATTATTGAGTTGGTCGACAAACAACACAATATTATTATCCTTTTTAACAGATATGCACAAATATAAAGTGTTTGATAATTACAATACAATAGCAATTAAGATTTGCAAACAAAAATGAAAGTCTTTCATTAAATTCAAAATAAATTACATTGATAATGAAATGAAAGTTACATTGACATGTATACTAACTATTACATCAAAAATTCCTATTCTACTGATTTTTTTCCCTCAACTTTTGACACAGGTTCCTCGCCGGCAGGCGGATCATTTAAAGACAGAGGAGAATTGATGAAGTTGAGATCCTTCAACATCCTGACATTCATCACGGATGGTCGATCTAAAAGATGCTCGGGACGAGATACCTCGATTTGAGAATGTAAATTGTAGTCACCGAGATACTTGGAAATCAGGCTCCGAGGAATGGCCCTAGCAGGGATCCAACCCATGTCCAAATTGAATGGAGGCACAGGTAGGTCGAGTAGCCCGGGATCATAATAGTCCCACAGATAATGACCTTGTTCGAGCTTCAACACACCTAAGGCATTCAGCCAGCCTTGCTTATAGCCCTTATTGTTGGCATTCTGGATACGATCGTCCAAGTGGTATAGTGCTTCGTTGTATCCAGCCATCCAGAACTCCCTGGGCTGTTTGTGGAACTGATATGTTAGCCTCTCCATCTGCTCGTGGAGATTCTTGATGAAAATCTCCTTATTCTCCAAGACTGACTTCTGCGCAGAGAGTTGTTTTTCCAGGTCCCTAATCTTCTTTGACATATCAGACAACGCCTGGTTCTTCGCCATTAATTGGAAAGCCTGGTTCTCTAAGGCAGACTGAGTCCTCTGTTCCTCGATAAGAACCCGAGCTGCTCTTGCTCGTCCCCGAGGAGCTCTTGCTCGACCACGAGAAGATGTAGAGGGGCCAGAGCTCTTCAAAGTCTCCAACTCGTCCCTCAACTTGGCGTTCTCAACCTCTAAGAATGAAAATTCCTCGTCGGTCACTAGGATCAAGGCACTAGAAGTGGAAGCTGCAAACTTTAATTGTGACAGCTCCTTTTGCAGGTTGTTGTTTTCCTTTTCCAGAAACTCAGCAATCTGTCTGCATTCTTCGACCTCACCTCTCAAGGTTTTCTCCCTTACATCGTACCCAGCAAAAAGCTTCTCGTAGCCCTTGTCGGCAATGATCTGCTGGTACTTCTTCTCGTACCCCTCATGCAATAAGGCAATGGATTCTTTGTATTGAAGCTGAAGGTCTTCGAGGGTGCTTTGAAGATCCTCGATCATCTCATAATAGGCAACGTTATTGGCTACAGCCCGATCAAGCAGACACTTCAGATATTGATACACTGCCTGTTCTGAAGCTTCCTGGCCGAGGATGTCGACAACTTGTGCTGCACTCAGGTCTGTGTGATCAGCCTTGAAGTATTCATTACATTGTCGCAACAACTTTGTATCATGGGCAGATAGCAGTTCCATCCTGGCCAGAAACTAGCAGAAAAAAAGTGCAATCATCAATAAGAAGAATAAGTATAGTATGAATAGAAAATAGACAACAATATGCAAAAAAGTTCAAGTTTTATTAGATCATAGTTCAGAGTTACATATTCTGGGTTACATTTGATAAAGAGAAACAAAATAAAGAGAAACCCGAACAACACTACACCTTCTTCTTATCTCCCAAAACCTTCTCGGGAGGCTGGGATGAAGAGGTAGGTTGCTCGGAGGGAAGGGATAGTTGCTTGGGGAGAGTAGGCAGTTGCTCGGAGGAAGAAACGATTTGCTGATTTTCCTCGGCAG
Organism: Sambucus nigra; assembly: GCA_949130495.1. NCBI lineage: Eukaryota > Viridiplantae > Streptophyta > Magnoliopsida > Dipsacales > Adoxaceae > Sambucus > Sambucus nigra. The sequence continues at coordinate 657,306,581 of OX422209.1, read as the reverse complement.
CAGGCGGGATGGCTAGGGCATGATCTCTCATCACCATCGAAGACTCTTCGGAGGTAGCTTCGTCCTCTTCTAAGTCTTTTGGAGTTGGAGGGGGACCAGGGATATGTCTCTGGAAGAGCTCGGAAGACTCGTCGACCTTCATCTCCTGAAGGGCAGCAACCCATCCATCCCTAAAGTATTTGAGACTGCCATAGTCCACTTGCGACACCATGGCAGCCAACCCCTTGTTCCACCCTTTGTCCCAGCCAGAGCTGAAGGACTTCTTCACAGCCATCTTCCTCTTCAACTTCTCCGAGCAGAGCTTCTCGGACAGCAGGTTCTCAGCAGTCTTCAACTTATTTTCTACCTCTTCCTTCTGTCGACCTACTTCCCGAAGTTTAGCCAACTCCTCCTCGGCAGCTTTGAGTTTATCTTCAAACTCTCCAGCAGTTTTGAGCTTCTCCTCGAGCTCCTTATTTGCCTTCTCCAGGGCATTTATTCTCTTCTCCAACTCCTTGGAGGCATCAACATCCCGAGCTTTTTCTTGCTCGATGGAGGTAAGCTTCTTCTCCCAGATAGCTTTGTCATCAGCATATTTCTGGCGAGAATCTGCCAGAGACTTGGTAGCTTCTTCCAGAGCTCCCTCCACACTGGACGAGGAGCATGAAGCCTTAATCGCTTCATCCTTCTTCAGGATTATATTGAAGCAGCTCGTCAACTGTGAACAGAAAAAGAAAACAAGTTAGAGACTGAAATAACAAAGGAAATATGAAAAGTTCAAAGTAAGAAAACTTACCGAAGCAAGGTGACGAGCAGCTAACGAGGTGACCATGTCCCGAGTAAGGTTTTCTTCAGTACTTTGGACCTCCGGAATGATCCAGGACTTTACCGAGCTCATGGCAGAGCTCGGGGGAACAAAAGTTGGAACCCCAGTTCCAGTAACTGGGGGCTGAGTGACGATATCAGCCAAATTGACCGAAAGAGCTTTTCTTCAGCCTCCTCGGGGGAACAGGAACGGATTCAACCAAGGAAGAACCCTTGGTCGGTGATATCACAATCACCTCTCCAGGAGCAGCAGACCTGCTCGGAGCCACTGCGGGCTTCTCAGCAACCTTCACAACTGCAGCAGCTGAGGAAGGTGCATCATTCTTCTTCGTCCCCTCCCTTGGGACATCAATCCTACTCCTTTTTGCCTCCCCAGAACCGGAGGTAGTTTTCTCAAACAGGGTTGGAGGTCTTCTCTTCTTCATCCTTTCACTTAAAGGAATATGGAATTCAGGCGATGAGCTGGTGGAAGCTGGTACTGGCTCTGATTCACTTATCACTGGACGAGCAGTGAAAGAAGTGGTGTAGCTCTTGTACTGCAGCAGATACGAAGTTGATCTAATGTGCTCGTCGGCAACACTTTGATGCAGACTCCAGATAAGTTTCAAATGCCTTATATTGACATCTGCATCTTTTGGGCACTTTCTCTTGCTATCAACTGCAAATAAATAAACATTGTTATCAGTGGCACATTTTATTAAACACAAAAGAAACATGATTTCAAAATAAATAAAATAAAATAAAAATAACCTATCCCATTGCCATAAGGAGGGCATCTGGGACCCTGGTAAACCTCATCTCCAGCTAATGGAGGGTGTTGCCAATTTTTTATGACAACCCCGTGTTCAAAATAATCCCTATTGGCATCAAGGAGATTGACTACTAAGGCTCTATTTAAAAATCTAGTTTTTAAATCTATAGCAGTAGATGATTTCTGGAATTCCTATACGAGTTCCATGCACTTGATTTAATCTATGCACCCCATTAACTATTCTCCATGTGTTGGGCGCTATTCGTGCAGGAACAACGTCAAAGTAATGACAGAATTTCAGACACAAGGGATTTGGTGGAAAAGAAAATCCACACTCAACAATAAAAAGGTTTGGGAACCAGTGTCCCTCAGCCAAATTGAAATAATCAGAAGGCTCGGAAAGTTCTTCCAAGACAACCCAAGAGGGAATGGAAAAATCAGATCGAAATTTGTCAAGAGATTCAATAGGGTAAACCATGGTGATTAAAGGAAATGAAGAAGAAAGAAGAAGACCTTACAGAAAAATAGTAGAGCTGTTGACAACGAACGATGGAAGAGATGAACGCAGAAGAGAGTAGAAGACAATGAAAAACTCGAAGATACAAATTTGAAAAGTAGAAGACGATGGGAGTATCTGTGAAGTTTAAATACCTTGCCTTGGGAAATGGTGAAGTAATGATTACAAAAAAGGATGATTACGTTACCGGCGGCTAAAAAGATGAAAAGTGGCGCGGGAATCAGAGCGGGCAACAGCGGCTAAAAAGATGAAAAGTGATGCGGGAATCGAAGCACGCAGAAAAGTCCAAAAAAGCATGATTCTACGAATTGGGAAGGAGAAATAAATACAAGGGAAATGCTCCTAAAAATCAGGAAGACTATTTAAAGCTATCATGTTTCGAGAAAGAATGTTCTATACTCCTCAAATTTCGAACTATGAAACATTGGGGGCTTCCGTTGATACCACATTTAGTCTGCTGACATGGCCCAATTAAATGAAGACATGTGGTGATCTACATGGCAACAACAACACCTCTGAGGAACCCACAAGCTCTGAGGTACAAGATTACAACGAGGAAGACTATTTCCCCGAGGAACACTGCTTCCCCGAGGAACTCACATGCTCCGAGGAACAAGACCTTTCCGAGGAACTCTTGAATACCGAAAAAGCTTAGGCGGTCCGAGTTGCACCTCGAACAAAGCATTAATAGCGGGATAACCAACAGTTCAACTAATTCATTAAATGCTTATCATTCAGACGCACACGCTTAAGGGGCATTAAATGTATTACCCTTTCATATGTATCCCATTTAATGTATTATCCTTTCACATTACATCCTCAGGGCTATAAATACATTGTACAATCCTCATTTTAAAAGGGACCTGGACCCCCGAATCCAAACCGGAATTTCTTGATAGAACTTATAATCGAGAATTCCCAAACACTCAGTAATAAAACAACAGTGGACGTAGGCCATTCTTATAAGGCTGAACCACTTTAAAATTATTTGTCTCATTTATTTATCTATGATTGAATAATTAGAGTAATCTAATTTTTTACATCAACAGTGCAACACGTTTTGTTTTGGCGAGGCTTTACCTGTAAGAAGGTTGGACTCACACTTATATTATCTATCCTAGAGACTTCGGAGGAGATAGTGGGCTCGAGATATTCGATACCAATGTATGTATAGACTTTGTCAGTATGATTCAGTATGTACCGGGATTTACCGTTGTGCGAAAAGACTTGACTCGGTATTATGTTTAGCACTCCGGACTTAGTGATTGGAAGAGTTATATTTATCCTTAAGAGATGTGGGAGTTAAGAGTTATACCCCTAATGTTAGAAAAAGGAAATTTAGAGAATTTCGATCGTATGTATCCGAGGTTTATAGAATGTAATTACCATCAACCAATACGGGACGATAGTGAAATTGGTGAAACGTTCTTTGTTAAGCATAATTACGGGAGAAATTGTAACTTTTCTGTCAAGGGACGGAATAAAGGGGTATATACTATGGACGGAGGACCTAACGGATTTCGATAACCGACAATGCTAGGTAGTAGTGTATCGGGGGGGTTCCTTGTTTGGATTTCGCTTTGCGAGACATCCCACGCATGAAACTTAGCGTAAGGTTGGAAATAGGGAGACATTTGGTCACTATTCCATGAGTTCGGTACCCTGGTCGAAATGGGGTCAAGTAATTATGTATGTAAGTTGGAAGTTGAATTTTGTTTTAAGGTCATTGGAACTGGATTTTGTGGTAGGAAAGCAGTGAAAGTTATCCCCACGAGTTGAGGGGTGGAACGATGATAAGGAGAATTTAAGAATTTTGATTTCTAGGGTGATTGAAAGTACCCAAATGTCATAACCGCGTACAGAACACAAGGTGAATAAAGAGTTAGAATGATTTTTAGCATGGATTATCTGGAAAGAACTTTATATTATACAAAAGAGATGACCTATAATTATTTTGATGAATAGAGCGTTAGTGATTTATTTTGGTTGTTGTACCTATTTGGGAAAATTGTTGTACTTATCTGAGGAAGGTTGAGAATTATTATCCCTCTTTTATTGTCATGGAATTTGAATGCCATATTCCTTTTATTCCGTTGAATTTAGTTAGTCCTACAGATGAGTAGCATGCCGTTCGCTCTCTCAGGGCGGTCGGAGTGTTGCAAAAATGTGGGCATCTTGGTTAACTACAGTTAAAATAGTCCGAGTCGAAGGGACGTGGTAATAGACGTGTAAAATATATGTTTGTGGGACTAGTATAACGAAATGGAAGTGATAGAGTGGATTAAACGTCACATGAGGGGCGATAATCCATACATAAGTGTGCAATTAGAATAGCACGCCCTAACTTGATTGGAAGGCTGTGGGAAGCCATTCAAGAATTGGTATTCCTTGAATAGAGTAAAATTTAATTGTTATGAAGCACACCCGGAGCGGAGTTGTTATTAGTCAAGTGTGAGAGCGACTTGCGCATACAAAGAGTAATGATGTTAGTATAGTATAAGAGATCCAGAAGTGCGCTTCGTGGAGAGAAGAGCACGGGTCGGAACTTTCGGCATACTCCAAGGAAGGAAGGGGAGTATTACGTGTCACTTAATGTGAGACATTTCAAGGGAAGAATCGATGTTTAGCGAGACGTAGTGAGTAGTCTCTACATGCACTGCCCATAGGTAAGGTTTGGTTAAAAGAGGAGAATCAACCAAAGAATTTTGTGTTTATCGAAAAATTCCTGAAATTGGAAGAGGTTACCGACTCTTGGATGGGTTGCCATCCTCAAAACAAGATCAAGGGTTTATCCCGAACATGTGAATTAAGTCGCCGAGAAGGAAGTGATTGATATTCCTTTGGGCTGGCTTACAATATTAACTAGTATGCCCCAGACTTCCTTTGAAAGGAAGGATCGCGCCAGTGCATGGTCCGACGCAGTATAAATTTCTGAATCAGGATGGGATTGGTGAATCCCACCTTTGATATGGGATTTCAGGAACCAGCGGAGATAAGATTTCGTTTCGAGTAGGATGTATCACCCTTAGCGAGGGAATAAGCGCATGGTGATTAAAGATTAGTGGAGCCACGTGAAGGAGATTTTGGAATCTTGGTACGGTGATTTCAAGAATGCTCTGTAGAAGCACTCGTACCTGATTGTCGCGTACGAGGTACTTATTAAGGTTTTGTTATGGAAGAACCTCGACTATTCTCCTTCCGTATGTTTAGAGGAGAGTAGATAATCAGAATTTTTGGATCGGTAGAGAAAATATCCGATAACTATGGTGGAATTCCACGACTGTTTTAGGCAGTCAAGAGTGGTCAAATGCTCGTATGATCTTCTCAGAATGGGAATTTTGTGTATGAATAAATCCGAGTAGTTGTCATGTAGTGAGGTGCGGCCTCCTAATGATAGTGAGTTGGGAGTGCAATGTGAGATAATGGAATTTATAACGTATAGACGTAACCTATTCAAATGTTGTAAGTTGGGAGTGCAATGTGAAGTGTCTCCAATGAGAATGTAAAACAATGTTGCTGTGAGGAAAAAACTATAGTGATTGAGCGCCGTACTACGTAGATAGTTTGCGTACTGACAAGGATATCCAGAATTGTGCTACCTGGTAGGCCTTATTTTTCGAATTTCGGGACAAAATTCCGTTATTAGGGGGGAAGTATGTAATACCCCGTATTTTCATGGCTTTTAAATTTAAGGATTTATTAAATTTAATTGAGATAAATTAATTTAATTTTAATCCGAAATGTTGTTTTAAATATTTACTAGCGTGACAAGAGTTAGTAATTATTGGGAATATATTATTTGTTGCATATTACTGGATGAGTATAGTAATATATGAGAATTATTTTTATAATATTGTCACGTGTGAATAAAATGACAATTGTGGAAATTTAAGTTGGGACGCGCTTGTGTCGTGTCGGGACTAAATGTGGATTAATAAAAGTAAATATTTTATAAGTTGTCCGTATGGTCGTTTTGAGTGCGCCAACGCGTCCAGAAGGGTCGAGATAGTCAGAAAAGTATACCCGGGGGTTTGATTTGGGTCTCGGGGCATTTTTAGGCCTAATTAGTACCCCAAGAGGGCATTTTAGTCATTTTGTATTTTTGGGTAATTAAACCCACGAAAATTAAAGGGGTTAGATCAGATGTTTAGGTTATCTCCTAGGGTTAGATAACTCAAAACACTAGAACGACCATTGGAGAGGAGAGGAGAGAGCTCTCAAGGCATTCCAAGGCTCAAAACTCAACCGTTTGCACCGCCGCCACCGCCAACGCGTAGATCGCGAGACGGGGAACGCAACCACACCAAATTCAACACCAAACCAGATTTCTGAAAATCCCAGGCAAGTGTTTATCTTGCTTATTTCGTTGATGCATCTTTCATATTGGTTTAGGAATGATTAGGATAAATTGTATGGAAGAAAAACCCAATTTGAGATAGGAAATTGCATGTAGTGATGACTTAAATGATATTCTGGAAACCTTTTGTGATGTAGAGGATTAAACCACGAAATTTTGATGTTGTATAAGAAGAAAACCTTAGAGCCAATCAAAATAAAGGAGAAAAATCGTGCTTCAGGACCCCCGAACCGGTTCGCATGTTCCTCGAACCGGTTCGCCCCCCAAACCGGTTCGCCCCTGGGTTCGCGAATGTTTGCTGGTCTGGGGTGCTTTTTCTTCCATTCAACACTTAGAATTTTTTTCTTGTTTTCTTTCCTTTCTTCCTTGGATTTTTCTTCAACTTCAACGGGTCATAACTCATCAACCGTAGCTCGGATTTGGGTGCCGTTTCTTCCAGTGTTCTCGTTGTTCCGAGCTCTTTAACTTTCCAGTTGACTCCTCCTTTGGGATATGGCTGAAGAATTACCAAAATGCCCTTGAACTTGCCTTCTTAGCTTTTCTTTCATTGTCTCGCTTTCTCTTTTACGCTGCTTGAATAATTAACCTGTAAAACCAATAAGAGAAGCACGAAACACGAAATACTTGCCAACGAAGATTAGTAGCATAAATGTGCGACAAATCCATATAGGTTACATCACTCGAGTTCACAAATGCACTGAAATTAGGGGAATAAATATACAATATTTATGTCCAATTACGTAGTAAGTTGGAAAAACCCTTCGAATTAAAGTTAGAAATGAACCATTATACTTGATATATAATAATGAGAAAATAAGGATAAATGTTGTGAATGTGGGTTATGGAATAAACCTAAATTGATATAATAAAAGTGGTATATTTATATGATTGTGTATGCATATATTATATACTTGTAAAAATCATGCCCACGCTACTTGCTATCCCTGAGGTTACCGCGCTGGGACAGTCTTATCTCGATGGGACCTTTATGGGGGATATTGACTTGTACCCTAGAAGATAGATATCCTTGGTACAGGTTATCGATGTGATAGTTCAGACGGTCCTAAGAGACGCAGGCATGTGCCATCCTCTTAGAGACTTGAAATCTATGCTTCGCCTCAATATTGTTTGTGTGTGTTAATACAATTCGAGAGTGATTCTGAATTTGTATTCCCCTTAATACGAGTGATACGGGGTTTTGGATAGTAGAGTATGCCTGCACCATAGTTTTTATTTGGGGTGCTGTTATAATATATATATATTATACGAGTATTTAATATATATATGAAATACTGGAATTTGGAACTGCCTACTGCGATATGGTAAGTAGGACATGGTTGATGACTCATATTGTAAATACTTGTTTTGAGAGAGTATAATATGACACTGGAAAACTTTATAAATTAATAAAGTTAAAATGAGAATTTTGGATACTAATTGAAATATTATTTTCAAACAATTGTATCGTTCAATTTTAAATCCTGCGAATAACCTAAGATAAGTTAAACCCTTGGGAAAAGATAGTGTGATATATGACGAGATAAACCATTGTGAAGGTTAGTGCGATAGGAGTGCACATTAGAAGAGAGGTGAGAATTTCTCAAGAGAGTGTCGCACTAATATGTTGTTGCATTGGCCTGTATCAATTTAAATACTTGCTAAACGAATTTTTAAATCATACACTATCGGGCTCTGACCCGTTCCTATTTCTCTTTCTCTCTTGTGTATATATGTATATATTACAGGTGCCCAGCCACAGGGGCGTCTTGCTTAGGATCCCTCGGAAGGAACGTGCTGCAGCTTAGGTGGGAGTTGCAGGCCACTTGATTATACGATTTCATTTACTTGATTCCACTTCTATCATTCTCCTTATTGGGGCATGTGTCGCCCTTTCCACTATTTAGCTGTTTTATTGGGACATTGTGATTCAGTTATTCTAGTACTGTTACTTTGGGATTTATTCAGCATGTATGTTTTACTTTAAGTTTTAAATGATGGGATTTAGTTGTTGAATGTTTAAATTAATTGGATTATATGTTCCAGGATTATTGTGGTGTGATTCTTTAAATATTGAATTGTTGTAGATAATTAAATCTTTATTTTTCAAAATAAAATTTGAAAGGAATGTTAAAAATGGTTTTGACACTTAGCTTAATTAATTAGGGTGTTTAAATTGGAAATTTATTTTCACGACAGTGATACTAAGAATGATCCAACTGTTCACCTTGATTTTAATTTAATAAAGGAGTGATCGCCCGGTATTTAATTAGGCGGGGTGTCACAGCAGGTTAGCGTGGATTGGGACGCTATGGACTATTTTGAAGAATTGTTTTAGAGCATGGATTCGGAAGATATATTTTGATGTATAAATTAGTGGTGTAATTATAGTGGGAGAATTTTGAATTTTGAAAGAAACATTATTGTAATCATTATTGTGGAAATAGAAGAATTGTGGATTTGTTATATTTAAATTGTGGAATTTAGATGCTCTATACTCGTTATTGATGGGTTTTAGTTTAGTTTTATCGTAGTAGCACGCCGCGTGTCTTTTTTGGGCACGCGGGGTGTTACAAATATCTCCACTAAAGTACAGAAGTTGGGCATGACCTTACAAAGAAAATAATAAAAAAGAATGTAAAAACAAAGTACAAGAAGTATTGGATAAGGTCTAGGCAGATTCCTCTGCAGACTTTTTCAACTGCTCATTCTCGAATCTCATCTTAGCCATATTTAACTCTATAACCTCATTCTCAGTCTCATAGGCCTTATTGGAAACCTTCAAAACATTATATGACTCATTCAACGCACAACCCAAATCGTCATTGGCTTTATCCTGATCGACCCTTCTGTCCAAGATGTCGACAAAGTCCACCATGAACTACAAGACAAATGCCAAATAAAAGAATTAGTACAACATAAAATTTACAAGTAAAAGGTCAAAACAAAAATTAGAGACTTACCAAAGACAACACGTAGGCGGCATAAGAGATCAACTGGTTGGTTGATAGTCTGCCGAACTCTTCCTTGTAGGTCTACAAGATGGCCTTCCTTAGTAGCGCAGCTGTCAAGTCAGGATTTTTGGACATTAATATCACATTAAGGCCCTTCCTCTTACCGGGGGCATCCACCTTCTTAGTTCACAGAGTAACAGTAGTAAGAATGGTACAAATCTTAATATTTTGCGCAAGTTAAGCTCGCATTTTTTCCGAGGAGTCCGATAAGTTAACGCGGTCAGATGCTCCCTCGATCTCCTTCCTCTTAGAGTATGGAGCTTTTGTAGAAGTGGGGACGCCAAACTTATCCAATAAGTTGGGGATTCTTCTTCTCAGAGACATCTATTCTTTTGAGGTCACTACACCAAAATAGTCTATTAGTAACGGTACTGTAGTATTAAAAAAATAATTACTAACACTAAATTACCGCTAGAAAAAAGGCGTGGGGAAGCAAAATGCTAACACTTTTTTACCGTTACTAAATTATGTGTTACTAACACATCCCTACCATTACTAAAGTGTTACAAATGAATTAAAATCTTAACGAACATTTACCATTACCAACATTTCATAACACAAAATTTTGTAACATTTAATAACGATATTGGTCTATTACTAATATTAAAGAATCTGTAAAAAAAAATAATATATATTTTCTTATAATCACAACAATGAGCAAAACTAAACACACCTGACCATAAGTAGATCAATTATTTTTTATTGCTTCAATCCCAACCAGACCATACATACTAATTTAATATAAAAAAAATAGCCAAGGATTTATGAAAACACATATTCTTTCAGAATGAGAAAGAAGATATTCAACATAAGTAAGAAATCCAAATTACACCACCCACTACGTGTACAACCCATGCGACGACTAAGAAATCCAAATAACATTAGCGATTGTGGTGGCGATAATTATCTCATCCTTAGTGTCAGTTCCTTGCTTACCATAAGCAATGTTGGTGCATATGGTTTAATTGAAAATGATGGTTTATTGGCTTACTAAACCCATTTGTTGCCTCAGCCACCCTAGCTTCAATTTTTGGATTTCGACTTTGTCTATACGTGGCCAAAGTCTGGAGCATAGAATATTTTTATTAGGCTAATTACGGTTGATTTTCCACTACCACTTTCTCTTACAAGAGCAACAGTCTGCAACACATTAAAATTTTCAAATTGCACCGTTTAAAAGAAGACTATAAATTAATAAATATAGTGGTGGCAAGTACCTTTCCAGAGGGAATTGGCAAGCACAAATTTGTGAAAAATTGAACATCTGGTCATATTGGATACTTGATGCTGACATGTTGTATCTCAATGTCACCCTTTACATCAACTAACGTTCTCTGAAAATTCAGGAAGAACGTGTGTAAAAACTGACAAATCTACAATTTTACAGTGTGACGTCGAATATAGATACACTAATATAACAAAACTAGCTTTTGCAAAAACATGATACTCACTTACAAAGTAACTACAAACATCACAACTTGGGTGATTATGCTCCTTATAACAAGTTTTGTGGAATGGATGATTCGCTGACGTAGGAAACTATAGAAACAAATGTAAAGTTAGTTCAACTAAACCATTCAACTACCAAAGAAATATATGAAGAACATTTTGTTAACAAATTAAGAACCATATTGATATAGACTGGGAGTAGATTTAGAACTCAAAATTATATATTGCTAGATTGTAAGCATGGCAATGCAAATGTTTTGGATGCCAAAAAGCTCCAACGTAACTCAAAAATCATCCATGACTAATTTTAGTATTGCAACCAGCACATATCCTACAATCAAACATGAAATTTAGACATAAAATATGCATAGGCATATGCACTGTGCATACTAAGTATGCTCTCAAGTGTACATTACTTTAAGCATTATGTAAAAACATCTATGTACATGAGGGTGCTCTGTGGTGCCCTTCGCAATCGCCTATTTTAGGGTCTTGCTAATGTGTTCCCAAACCCAAAACCAAAGTCTCCTCTTAGAAGCATATATTCTTGCTATTGTAAGCTATTTACGTCCCTAAAGGCAACAAGAACCATTATTTTATACAAGGCTTCCTTGAGGGCATAGTGAAATAGCTCCAAGATGTTTTCGTCCTCTCGCGTTACAAAGTAAATATACCAAAAAATAGAGGAAGAAATATTTATTTTTTATTTGTGTGCTATCTAAATTGACATGCGATTGCATATTCGTCTATGAGAAAGGTAAAAAAGAACATCACATCAGACTCTTAGCTAGTAGCCCTATGGAGATGCTATAATTAATTGTACAAGACTTCACGATTCATGCAAACAAAAGTGAATTATCCACATTTCTTTGGACTATCTAATACTATTGTAATAGATTTTAAGATGACACGTATTTGCCTGTACCCAAATGGATGGAGATGCGGATAATGTGGAAATAAACTTCTGTAATCTTATTGAGGTGGTGAATCCACTTTCAAACTTTCCTAAAGAGTTTTGGTGAGCTGTTCATCTTCTTCCAAATAAGATCCATGATCTAATAAATCAAAATAAATAATTCAACTAAATCCACAAGAACATCAAATCCATTCAACCTTATAACATCAAATTAAAGTCTAATATAAGACTCTGTAAGAAGGTCATAAGTCTGGGATAATATTAAGAGAAACACTCCTTGAGAGCAAAATATAACCCCTTCTAAAGGATCTTACCAAAACATTAAACTGTGATAACCTTGATATTTATTTTTTCCCAAACAAAGAATAAAATTCTAATGTTGTTAGCCTTAGTTTTCTACGATTCTATTAATTCGCTGTCATTGATCATAGCATATGACTATTTTTTACTACCACTGTTTCATATATAGTTACACTATAAACTACGTACACCATTTTCTATAGAAACTGGATATTATCACTGATATTTTGGTCATCGATGATGATTTGCGAAGGTCAACTAACAAAACGTAAAAATGGAGGCAAAATTTTTAACAATGAAAACTTCATGGGACAACGTTAGTTTTAGGGGGACCAAATGCCAAATATTTTAAAGGAAGAAATGTATATATTGAGAAAGACAATTGACCAATCACTATAATTCCATGGGTCCCATGGTAGTAGCCGCTAGTGATTGTTCGAAAACGTTCTTGCCTAGCAGTATCTTGCTGTGCACATTAGGGAAAAAGCAACATATTTTAGAACTCAAAAGAAACATCCCATCTATGATTCGTGTCCCATAAATAATCCATACGAAATAAATAATTATCAGTCAACCAATTCATAGAGCATAGAAAACTCACAATTTGAAGTTTAACAGTCTTCTCATCTTGCTCCACAATGGGGATTTTCTACAGAAAATAAATGAAAAGTAGAGTAATTCAAGTTTTTTACGTATAATATATAAAAAAGGAAAATGAATTTTGACAGTAAGTTAATGGAATTATTGAATGTATCTATCATGAAGTGGATCGATGCTTGAATTCTGGCTCATAATGATATTTATGTGGGCGAGTATATTTCTTATTTGCCTTGAATGGGTTGGAATTCAAAAAAGAAATTAACCATTCAAGTTGCGAATATAGTAATGTTAAACTGAATTTAAAAAAGGAAATAGAGACGAGGCATGTAAGAAGGAAGAGCCGGGAAAAACCCCGTACCATCTCCCTTTAGAACATAACAAAGGATACATTTTTTATCATGTATATTTTGACCAGCCATGCAAGCGCACTCGACATGACAATGGTCGGTTGGTTCACAACGTAACACATATCTCACTAGTCACCACACATCTCATAACCCTCACCAATCTTGGTTACACAACTATCAATAAAATATTACGCATAACATGAAACAGTAACTTATGTGAATGATCTTAAAGTAGAATGGACAAATCCAGTTTATAGGAATACCCCCTCCCCCCTTTTTGACAGCCTAATTCGTAATAATATGTCAAAATGCTAATAAATTAATATGTCAGAATGCTAATAAAACAATACTAAATTCAAGATAGAAACATGACGTACTCTTTTATGCCATAGATATGTGGCAAATCAAAAATAGTCCCACTATGGAAAAAATCAACGATGGCATGAATTCTGACACCGTTATCGAGTGGCCTAATAATGGTGGCGTTGATTTCATTATCACTTATCAATCCTGGCTTGATTTTATCAGTTGTATAAAATGTTACTGATGTGCAAGTTTCCATGGAATTTGCATACCGAAACTTAGGTATATATTGATTTAACAAACCCAGATAACAACTACAAAAAACGCTATTGGGGGGTGATTCATGATTATATGTTGATTTGATGAAAGCAAATAATAACTGGATTAAAGTGCCTGTGATACTGACAAATTGCCTTCTTATAAGTGTCCATTATACCTATATTATATGTTGGAGCTTCTAGCGGTCACGGAGGAGCAAAACAACAGCATTAAAGTGATCGAACAAATATTGCAGTATTTTTTATGCACATGTTGCTGTCGACTTTGAATGAATTTCTTATCCATTGATAAGGCTGCAACACCTTTGCACATATGGCCAAGTGTACTGCTAGCATTTCCCGGTATATTAACACCCAGGAGAAGTTGAAAAGGCTGGCCAAGAAGATCCTTCTTGATATTTGAGATTATATTGCTAACAAGAACATTTTGCTTCACGCATAGCTTTTCTTAGAATTTCTAATATATTCGGACATGATTAATAAACATTAAAATAACCAACTAAATTATGTCCCAATGCAAGTTTAGTTACGTAGTAGAGTAGGTTGTCATTGCTTATATTATAATGCAATTTATGCTATTGGTGAAATCTATAAGGAATTCATAATACAATAAATCAATGCACTGTATTTGATTCTGATACCCTGGGAGGTGTTCATTTTGTCTAGACATAAAATTTTGAACTAAGATTTTAGCAAAGAATTTAAGCACATCAATTTTGACATTAATAATCAATATGATAAAAAAAAATTGTTTTCCTAAGTGCAATCATTGATGATGACCAAATACCAAGAACACCCACTGGTCGTTGAGTCGGTGACATAACCATTGAAACTTTGAAACGAAATTCAGAGGTATTAAGATAACTACATCAAATAAATGTTGCTAATAGAGTTTAGAGAAGAATATGCAAAAACAAGAGTACATTATTTAAAACAAACATGAATACCATATCTGAATAATATGATCAACTTAAACAAGAGTGCTTTGAGAATCCATCACAATTCACGTGTAAAAAGAACAAATCTACCAACGCCAAATATTGTTCTCATACATTTAAAGATCAATAAGTCCCACCTTACAAAACCCTAGATCAGCAAATCCTACCTTCCACCAAATTTATATACATCTATCTATGTAAATAATAATAGAATTGAGATAAATTTTTTTGATTCTACACGTTAGACGACACTGTATACATGCTAGATTGCAATTTGACCACGTAACAGAGGATTAAGTCATTACATAATTATGCAGAGATTTGTACTTTTGAGAAAGTATGTGATGGACCACCAAAAATCTCACTCTAACATTTAAAATTCATATATATTATATACTATGTAATGGGGGAGGGAAAGACAAGGAAAAACATCAATAGCATCACAATTTTCACATAAGTCTTAGTTCATATTTGTGGTAGAATAGTGCATACAAAGGTGCAAAACAACATAGATGTGTTCAGATTTTATGATCTACGTTAAGTTCCAAAATATACAACAATAACAATATGACATTATACATATTGATTCTTTTATTTTCTAATCTACAGTAATGAATCGAAATCTTCGTCTGGTAGGAGTGAGAGATCTTGCAACTAAAGAAACCTTATCAGAAGAACGAGCATTGAATCCAACACCGTTTTTTTGGGTTTGGTTATCATATGAGGGTTGTGGAAACACAAAACGGATAAAGCCTCCAGAGCTTCCCCCCAGTATACGAATTTTGGTTGTCGGCGACGACAATGTTGTCCCACGCTTTCAACTTGTTTATGTTTTAGTTTAGGATATTCAACTGAGTTATATTCCAAATTTCCTACAACTCAATTGATAAATAACATTAAGAACATAACCATTAAGTTGGAATTAAAATATTCATTGTATTACTTTCAAACAAAATATTGTAGACCAAATACAAAAAGGTAATTATCTCAGTCATTACCATTTTTATGTAAAAACGCCCATCAATCTATTATGTTCCCATATATCTGAATGTTCTCGTTTCTCATTCTACTTAGATATGCAAAAATGAAGTTATTATATAGGAAATACGCAAAAAAAACAACTAGTAGAAAAAAAATAAGAAGATCTAACGATGGTGTTCACACATCTTTATCTTTGTCGTCCTCATCATCAATTGCACAACCATCATCTTCATCATCCTCATCATCAGTTTCACTCATTATCATCTCGTTTCTCATTCGCAAAAAGGTCTCCTTGTGATAATCCCTGCATTAACCCATAACGAAAGTAATTAAAAACCACGAGAAAATATGTAGTTATCAGTTGCACAACCATCAACAGAAGATTATGCATAGCGTGAAACAACAATGCATAAAGTGTACTTTGTAATGTAAAGACAACATATAACATTAACCCAAACGAACCCTTCCCAATGTCTTCGTCTTTCTAGCATTAATAACGAATGAATATTGGCACTCCAAGGCGACAATCCAAGAAAATCATCCAGATTAATTACAAGTTAAAGAGATATTCATCAAAACTCAAAAGCACCGATCCATCAAACACGAGTGAAATATATATATGCCAAAATGAAAAAATAACAAATTAGACGACCTACAAGTATATAACAGAAAGACGTGTGTAGAAAAGTTCATCAATAAATATAAACACAAAAAAATCTCACCTTGGAAGGAGTTGACTCTTAACTATATACGGATAACACAGTCAGGTTATTGAGAACAACTTTACGAACCAACATAAATGGAATATAATAAAATAAATTCACATATCAAAGGATACATAGAATACAAGGGTATAAATTTGGTCTAACCAAACAGATCCGTAACATACTTTATGTATCTGAAGAAACTACCTTAAGTCCAGAGGGGGCCATGACCCACTCGGCAATTTAGAGGTATCCACTTCTTATATACTCAAAAATCTAACTAGGTTAATCATGGTCACCAAACCACCCCAAGTAATATATGTTTTAGCAGCCACCAACAAAGTACTTCGATTCTCAAGCTTCTTAGCTAGTTTACTTCCTTTTTCCCTTAATTTTTTATCTTAATTAATAATTATGAATATATGATCAATCTTGAAGTTGAGTAAATTTAACAGCGATAATTTAGGTGTTTTAGGTCATATCATTTTGGGTATGTGTTGAGCATTAGTTCATCATTAACTGATGCTTTTAACTTAATCGTGTTAAATGACCTCACACTAACCCAAATCTTTCTTTAAAAGTATCATTTTATGCGTAATACACATACCTGATGAACTAAAAGTTTCATACCAAAATTATTTTCTCTCGCAATAAAGTACACCATTTAAGTCTTTTATATACTAAAAATTCAGTAAATTTAATACTAACAAAGTTATTCAAATTTCATATAGATATAAAATAATTTGTGCAGTACCGGATTAAAAAAAATTAGACAATTTTTCTATACGTGAGGAGTCAAACACATTTATTCGTGTTATTTGTGGATGAATTGTTTGTTACGGCAACCTAACATTTTATTATTTGTGCTGGCAAATTGTTTCATTTGGCGTTGTGTAAAAAATGTTTAGTTTTAACCTGCTAATTTAGGGTCGACTTCGAGTTGTGACAACATGTGTCAAAAATTATAAACCCTAACTAATTTTAACATATTGTATAATACTAATTATGAATCACGATTGAAACCCATAGCTTAAATTAACTTACCACCCAAACCGAATCGACCAACGTCAGTTTTATCCACCAACTAGTCTCATCCTATCTCAAGTTTAATCTCACTGACTTAGTCAATCCACCCCCTCCGAGTTTATATTCTAGTTTTGTTGTTCATCCCAACTGTATATATACTTGGTTATATAACAAACAAATAACAAAGCAAATTGTCTCACTTTATTTCTAAAATGTAATCGAGTTTATCAAACTCAATAACCTATAAGAATATATTGAACTTACAGAGATATGTGGGGAAAACCAAACATTTGAGTAGTGGATAACAAGAAGCATCATATAATAAGAAATGTGAAGAGATGCCTGGTCATAATTAAGATAGAAAATGCAGATATCTTCTTCATATTAGTCTACAGAAGTATAAGGGAACATGCAATCAATATAATGTAATGAAAAGATAATAATTTTTCAAATAATATCACCGCAACACTATTTGAGTAAAATTATTTGTATTTAACTATTAACTTTTGACACAGTGATTAAAGGAAACCGGGTCTATATTTGGCGAGTCTTCTAAACCTAGGTCACGAGTCTTCCAAACCGTAGGTTGCAATTTAAATAAGAAGGTTACTATTTGGAGAAGAAGCTTGCATTTTGGTTGATGGATTTGAAGAAGAAGATAGGGGATTTTCGTTTGTCTCGAGCCGATTTGGAGAGTTTGTGTATAGTCGGGACAATTTTTTGTATTAAGGGTAAATATACCTTTTGTTTAGAAAAAAATACTTTTAAAATAATGAACAAATATTAGGAACACTTATATCATATTAGTAACAGTAATATATTGTGAGAAATGATAATGGTATAATAGTGTTAGCAAAACCAAAAATAGTCTGTTATTAAACGTGGGTTTGGGTGTAGTCGTTAAATGGAATCACAACAAGGACGGATGTGATGTCCATAAATTTGTACTGGATTCGTATTTTTTTGGGGAAAGCCTGTAGAGCTTCCCCTCAGTACGAGAATTTTAATTGTCGATAACGGCTATGTTATCCCACGTTTTCAACTTGTTTCTGTTTTAGTTTAGGATATACAACTGGGTTATATTCCAGCTCTCCTACAACTCAATTGATAACCGACATTAAGAACATAACTGTGAGTTTGCAATTGAAATATTCATTGTATTACTTTCAAACAAAATATTGTAAAACAAATACAAAAAGGTAATTATCTCAACCATTACCATTTTTTATGTAGAAACGCCCATCAATATATTATGTTCACATAGATATGAATGCTATCATTTCTCTAATTCTACTTAAATATGCAAAAATGAAGTTACTATCTAGGAAATAAACACAAAGAACAACTGGTAGAAAGAATAAGAAGATCTAGTGATGGTGTTCATGCATCATCATCTTCGTCGTCATCATCATTAGTTGCATAACCATCATCATCAGTTGCACAACCATTATCTTCATCATCAGTTTCACTCATCATCATCATCATCATCATCTCATTTCTCATTCTTTAAAATGTCTCCTTGTGACAATCCTTAAGTTAACCAAAAACTAAAGTCATTAACAAACATGAGAAAATATGGAGCTTATCAGTTACGCAACCATCAACAGAAGATTATACATAGCGTGAAATGCCAATGCATAAATTCTACTTCGTGATGGAAAGACAACTTATAACATCAACCCAAACAAACCCTTCCCAATATCAGGTTTACAAAAAATATCAGGTTTGTGGGTACAATATCAGGTTTACAAAAAATAAGACATTTTTTTAACACGCAAGGAATCAAACATATTTATTCGTGTTATTTGTGGGTGAATTGTTTGTTACGGTAACTTAATATTTATTATTTGTGCTGACGGATCATTTTATTTGGGGTTCTGTAAAAAAATATTTAGTTTTAACCTGCTTATTTAGGTTCGACTTCGAGTCGTGATAACATGTGCAAAAAATTATCAACCCTGTCCAATTTAAACATATTGCATAATACTAATTATGAATCACAGTTGAAACCCATAGCATGATTAACTTTCCCCCGAACTGAATCGACCAAAATCAGTTCCATCCACCAACTAATCTCATCCAATCTTAAGTTTCATCTCACTGACTTAGTCAGTATGCCCCCTCAAAGTTTATATTTTAGTTTCGTCGTTGATCCCAACTATATATATACTTGGTTATACAACGAACAAAGAACGTAGCAGATTGTCTCGCTTTATATCTAAAATGTAATCGAGTTTATCAAACTCAATAACCTATAAGAATAAAATGAACTTGTGAAGATTTATAGAGAAAACCAAACATTTCAACAGTGGTTAACAAGAAGCATCATATAACAAGAAATGTAAAGAGATACTTGGTCATAATCAAGACAGAAACTGCAAATATCTTATTCATATTAGTCTACAGAAGTAGAAGAGAACACACAATTAATACAATACAATGAAAACTAGTAATTTTCTAAACAATATCATTGCAACACTATGGGAGTAAAATTATTTGTATTTAACTATTAACTTTTGATCCGGAGAACAAAGGAAACCAAGTCAATATTTGGCGAGTCTTTCAAACATACTATTCTTCCAAACCCCAAGTTGCGATTTGGAGAAGAAGGTTGCGATTTGGCAGGTAGATTTGGATAAGAAACTTGTAGTTTGACTGATCGATCTAGAGAAGGAGATAGGGGGTGTCATTTGTCTCGAGTCGATTTGGAGAGTTTTGTGTATATTCGGTGCATTTCTTTGTGTTGAGGGCAAATTTACCATATTTAAAAAAAATTAAAATAATGAACTAATATTGGGACATTTATCTCATATTAATAACAGTAATATATTGTGAGAAATAATAATGTTATAATAGTGTTAGTAATACAAAAAACAGTCTGCTATTAAATGTGCGTTTGGGTGTAGTTAGTAAAAGGAATCACAATAGGGACGAAGGTGATGTCCACGAATTCAAAGGAGCTCGAAGTGGTTGCACTTGAGGACTCCTCGCTACCAGAAGGGATTGGGATATTCGGTACTTTGTTTATCGGCTTCGTGACAAAGGAAATAGTGATGTTGGTGTACTCTAACAATAGAGAAGCTGACCTAGGATGCTCGGCACCAACAATCATAAGTTTCTTAAGGTTCCAGACATTACTCAACTTGTCAAAATTAATGTATGTTTGGTTAGGCACTTTTCTTTTTTAAGTTTATGCACAAAATAAAGACAACATCAGTAAGCAATCATACAAAGCCCGACTAGCCTAAATGAAAGACAACTATAAATAATAACCAACTTATTTTATGCCCTTTACTGGGACACCTAAAGCCCCATATAGGGCTCACTACCCATAGGGATTGACGGATGTTCCCACTATTTTATGACAAAGCCATATGACCAATAATCTTTATTAGAGTTAGGGAGGTTCATAACTAGCACTCTATCCACCTTCCTTGCCTTCAAGTAGAAGGTATCATCATTCGTTCGTACCTATGTATAACAATATTTGATTTATTGGAACCATAATTCAGTTTGGTACAACTTATTGATCATATTGACTCCATTGACTATCCTCCAAATGTTTGGGGTATGTTGGGCAGGCACTACGTTGATATATTCATAAAATTCCAAGAATAATTAATTCGGAGGGAAGGTCACACCGACTTCCCTAAACTCATTAATGGAGTTCTCACTAATTGGGTAAACCATTTTCGTCACTCAAAAAAGCAAAACAATGAAAAAATATATAAGAAAATTAAAGAGAATTTCATAAGAGAGAGGAAGAAGACTTACAGTGGGTATGAAGGCAAACATCTCTGAAATGCTTTGAATAATAAGGAGTGAGAATCCGCTCCAAGAATACCGATAAGAAAGTGATTAAACATCCTGGTTCAACTTTCAAGAAAAGGCCATCATTTGAAATATGACCCTATATGATGCTTAACACTCACGTCACCGCCTTTTGGTTTAATCATCGTGTAATTATTAACGTATCCCTAAAACACAACGGGGAAAAAAAGTTGATTTTGTTCTTAAAAACACTAAGTGTTGACATTCTCTGACCATAACTTTTGTGCGCGATCAAATCTTACTGCCGACCAGCGTCAAGATCAACAGGCGACCAAATCTCTTTAGCTCATTCAGGCTGTAAAGCTTCGGGGGCAATCATGGGGAAATTATTCAACCTAACATAAAACATCTGACACGTGTTCGACTAGCCAGATAGATGATCGCGACTTAGAAATAAGAACAAAAGAGGAATCGATCAACAAAGATCTCGAGCTTGGATTCAACCAATCAAATCATAATAGCATTCCAAGGTCATAAAGTCCCACATGACTCATTATCCTTTTGTTCTCTATAAATGTAACCCACACCCCTGGGAAAAGGGGTATGTAAGCTTTGTTATCGAAAGTTGATCAATAAAGAGAGAGAGATAAACATCTCAGTAGACGTAAGCCCATTGCCAAACTGCATATATATTGCATTGTGTGTTTGTGATTTTATTTCTAGTCGGCTTAATTGTGTTGAACTAATAATAGTAGGATGTTGCCACATACAAACATAATTTCCAATTTAGCGTGTTTTCACATTTTCCACACGTTCACCACATTTCACATACTTTTCGTAAATCAAAAGAGACACTTTAGATTGGGATTATGGGTCAGGCTCCAACCTTGTTCATTTTGCGAATTACGTGGACTTTGATGCCACTCTGGCTACGTAGGCATCTCGAACTATTATGGAGTTTAAGTCCTTTTTACTTATTTCACGCAGTTCATTTTCATATATTACCATTCTTCTCGTGTAGTTAGTATGTTCTACTTGCGTAGTTAGTTCTCTTAGATTTATTACCCTTTTAGTGATCATCTATAAGCGAGTTTTGTAATTTTTGGGATTACAATGGTGTCCGTGCGCGTAGATGATTTATGAAGTGAAAGAAGGTGGGTAAGTGGTGCCTATGGTGTTTGTGTCGTTGTAGTGGATCGAAGCTCCCATATTTAATAGGAGCGCATACATATAAAGAGAAAATGAGTTGATTTGAGGGTGTTTGGATGGGAGTATGAGTTAGACAAGGGATGTTTGGATGAGTGTGTAGGATGATAAAGGGGTTTGGATTTGTTTGGTAGGCAGTGTTAAATAAATTTATTATTTTGCCCTTATAAAATGCACACGACTTTTTTAGGGCATTTTAAAATTTATTTATTTATTAGTTTAAGGTTTATTTGAAGCTATTTATAGTTGTAGACTTGTAGTCCTCGGTGAGTTTGAAACGAAGGGTGATAATATTATATTAAAAATAACGAAATAATAATGCTATTCCCCGGCCATTTGTATGGGTTACAAACCCTCCCCCTTGCGGAATTGATGTCGGGCGCAATTGTAATAGAGAAGAGAAGCAGTTAAAGAGAAAGATGAGTACGGTGGATAAGATGCTGATAAAGGGCATCCGGAGTTTTGACCCGGAGAACAAGCGCGTCATCACCTTCTTCAGGCCCTTAACCCTCATCGTCGGCCCTAACGGCGCCGGCAAAACTGTATGACAGATTCCTCTGTCTACTCTCTACACACACCTATTTCAATGTTAAAATTGACATGCTTTGCTTTTGCAGACTATTATCGAGTGCTTGAAGCTCTCCTGTACAGGCGAGTTGCCCCCCAATGCTAGGTCTGGTCACAGTTTCATCCATGACCCCAAGGTTCTCTCTCTCTCTCTCTCTCCACCTTATATATATATATATATATATAATGTACCAAATACATCCCCAAAATGATTTGCCACACCATTAAAGCATTCTACCAGAGCTGGTTCCGAGATTGATAAAAATTGACAAGGCCCCATGGCTTGATATAAAAAATAGGCCCTCAACCTATAAGTAATAACAAATAGATCAACGGGGGGCCTGTACGATCGCCCACTTAGCACATGCTCAGGACCGTCCCTTCCTCTCCTTCATTCTACTATGTCATTATTACAGTAAAAACTACAACATTCAATGCTATCCCAACTCATTTGGGACATTTTTTGGACTCATATAATTATTCTATATGTGATGAATTATTGTTATTAAAAAAGGGGTGAAATTAAAATTAAAATTACGGTGGGGTTTAGGTTGCCGGGGAAACAGAGACAAAGGGACAGATAAAGCTGAGATTCAAGACGGCGGCGGGCAAAGATGTTGTGTGTATAAGGTCGTTTCAGCTCACTCAGAAGGCCTCTAAGATGGAGTACAAAGCAATCGAGAGTGTCCTTCAGACCATTAATCCTCACACTGGAGAGGTCTCTTTATGTTTCTCTCCTCTTCATTTGTTTCATTTTGTTGCATATTGCTGTATCATTAGAATAAAACTTTATATAACCCTAATCTACTTCACATCATTTTTAATTGCAGAAAGTTTGCCTTAGCTATCGTTGTGCTGACATGGACCGGGAAATCCCTGCTCTTATGGGTGTCTCAAAGGCCATTCTTGAAAATGTTATATTTGTACACCAAGATGAGGCCAATTGGCCATTGCAAGATCCTTCTACATTGAAAAAGAAATTTGATGATATTTTCTCTGCAACTAGGTACTACCTACATATATGTTCTCTTGGTTTTCATCATGATGCTAATTTGGTTTCAAATTGATTTCCTTTTCTCAATTATGATGGTTGCTATATATATATAATTTTGTTGCCCCTATTTCTCTTCTCTCTATCAAAGTCTAGAACTTTCATTGAAAACTACAGTAATATGACCACCAACAATACCAGATATGTCCCGTGCTCCTGCGCGTGAATTGGAAAGAAAACAAGGGAATCCTAAAAATTATTCCAACGTATAAACCGACAAACATATTTGTCCATAAAAAACAAAAAATGAGACCGTGTAACAATATACTTTTCCAGATACCCATTTTTCTATTACACTATATATCCTTTAAAAATGCTGCCTTGTTTGGATCTCATGAACGGATATTTAGAAGCTTAATGGCCGGCATGTTCCCAAAGCCCGGTCTACCATTTTAGAGTGCCCATTAATAGGATTTGTCCCGGATAAACTAGCACAAATTAATGTTTTTGGTTGTGCTATATGGTTTATTAGCTTTAGGTAAAAGCATGTACTTTTATTATGCTAATCTGTATGGTTGTGTGTTCTCTTGATAAAACAAAGCAAATTCTACTTTTATGTAGTAAGAAAATGAGTTTTGGATGAAATATTCCATCTTATGAGTTTTAATGGGCAAATGTATTTGTATTAGTTGATGCCATCTATATGGACTTTTTTTTTTGCGGGGTGGGGAGATTTTTAGTGTTGTAGCGATTATAACGCAACATGTACCATGATCACACACAAATGTACTTTTGAGCTTTTGACATTTCCATGCATACCTTGTTATGCTTTAATATAATTTTTTCCTTGCATGAACTTTATTGTCATTTTGATCACACAAATCTATATTAAGCCATTGACATTTCCATGTATACTGTTTGTTATGCTTTATTATAATTTTTTTCCTTGCATGGTCTCCATTGTCATTTTCCTTTTCATAGACCAGATTGGTAATAGGTTAGCCAGTGGTTTCCTTAGATGCAGTACTAGGTGGCCTGATGTGTCCTTGGCAATATGCATGCAAGAAAATTATTTATTAGATTGTTTTCCCGTCTTACTTAAATCATATTTAAACTCACAAGTTCATTGTTCATTGAGAATGGCTACCAAATACTACCTTGTATTGGGAAAATGTGGGTTGTGAGTAATTAATCATCGCTATCGTGAGAAAAAACTGCCATTTTCAAATATTTTGAACTATGTGCATGTGTAGGTGTGACATTTGCAATTTCAGGTCGTCATAAATGAAATTGAATTAGAAAAAATGGCAATCATAAGTATGACATTTACAATTTCCACGTCTTCATAAATGAGGTTGAATGAGAAAAAGATCGAAATTATAAGCTTTTATATGCTTGGTAAGCTTGATATATTTAATCGAGGACAATCACGATGGGTCGTTTAAACCCAAGGGCAATGGAGTTTTTCCTTTTCTTTATGGGCTTGGTCTTCTTTTATGAAAATTGTGACCTATTAGGAGCAGATTTCCATAGATTAACATAGTACTTAGATATGAATAAGTTATTGGGTCTTGTTCTTATTGTAAATGAGGCGGTCTAAGAGTACATGGATGGTAAAAAAGGAGGGATTGTGCTTAATATTGATTTTGGTTAAGCTTACGACCATCTTAGTTGGGAGTTCTCTTGCTAATGTTTTGCTTAAAAACGGATTTGGTGCTAGATGAAGGGAGTGGATTTGGGTTGTCTATCTTCGGTTATTTTTGGGTTTAGGTGAATGGGAGATTAAGATTGGATAGGATAGAATTCTGTTATCTTATCTACAATTTGCCAGTGATATATATGTGTGTGTGTGTATATATATATATATTTATTTTGTTTTAGGGAGGCTCAAGAGATTGAGAATTTGATGGGTTCATTAGATTTTTTTGGAAAAGTTTCATGTTTAAGGTTAACATGTATCGCCGAGGAAGATATCTTGTCGAGGTGAGCAAATTGTGTTGTTGCATTGGTCCTGCGGGGAGACTAACTTTAGTCTATTCGAATCTTAGTAGCATTCCCATGCACTTAATGTCTCTTTTTAAATTGTCGGTAAAAAATTTAACACGGGATTTATTTATTTATTTGTTATTTTTTTGGGGAGGAACTTCTTGTTGTGGCCCGACAACCAATTTGTTGGGGCACCCTCCAGTCAAATACGATCATCGGATATCATCGAGATAAAATGGTAATAATGGCAAGCACAATAAAGATGAGAACAAGAGAGACAACACCAAGATATACGCGGTTCTCCAATTTGGATACATCCATAGAGAGGTCCGATTCCACTATATTTGAAGAAATTACAAGTACGATAGATAATATACAAGGATAAAATACTTACCCTCTACTCTCCAACCCAAATCCCGGATAGCCATTGTACACCAACTCTCCACCCAAGTGATCCAAGTTTTAAGCCAAGAACCCTCTCAATCTCTTGCCCTCAAGTGTTTTCCAAGTGGTTTTCATGTACCCAATCTGGTGTATCCCGTTCCTATATAAATCGGTGAGAAATCCCCCACACATTACATCTTAAGCACACCTACAATACACTCACACTCACACTCACCCATACCCTTCTTCCACCTTTGAGCAATACCCATGTGTGGGAGGGAAAATCCCTCACCTCACCCCAAAACCCTCACCTTTGGAAGAAGACTCTCTTTAGCTTTGTGTTGTGTTGGTGTGTTTTGAACCATGGCTGAAACCCTCCTTAAATAAGGTGAAAAAGTGAATAGTATCCCACATATGAACAGTACGTCATGTATGAACAGTACACCGCTTATGGACCGTGCCCTTGCGTATGAACAATACTCACACAAAATCCAAGCCAAACTCCACAAATCTTTACCTTGGTGAGAAGTACTGCAAACCACGATCGAGACGCCACCTGATGAGAATTTCCCCCTTCCGAATCTCCCCATTGCCATGCCACCAAAAGAACCACCATTGAGCTTCATTGTACCAGCTACACATATCTGTATACCGCTCAATGCTTTTTCAAATAACTAAATAATCCATGAAAATTGCCCTTGGAGTATACATCTCTTGTAAATATACCCTTTGCACCTTGTAATTTTCAACTGCTCTTCTTCGACATCTTCCGAAGTTGAACACACGAGTCAATGTCTAAATGTAGCTGCAACCAGTCGAATATACCCATCGACTCCGAAGACTCCACCCTAACAAGATTCCTCTTACCGCCATCTATCGGAACATACACCCAGTTCATCGGTTGTAAACGAGAGCATTTGGAAGGCCTTCCTCGCTTGTGCACATTGTTCCCAAAAATATACCGTCAAGATTATTCAGACGACATCAATCAATCACACACAACCATAGTTGTCAGAATCTTACGATTTGTGATTCGATTCGTACGATTTGATCCGATTCACATACTAATCGATACGAATCGGGAATAGAATCCGAAGGGTTCCAAAACTGGGTTGAATAAGCCGATTCGGGGGCTGAATACCGATTCACTATTCATATGCGATTAATATTTCTCAGAGGATGTTGGGTATTTTAAAAAAGATCGTGCTCATTTTTTATTCCTTTTAAAAATAACCCTAAAAATGTTTTATTATTAAAATAATAAGAAGTTAGTACAAACTTGAGTTACTCTTTGCGAAAGAGAGAGTCACTGAAACAATACTATAACGAAACCTAAACTGTGTTCACTTTTCTTCTTCTCTTCTAACCTGTTCGAAGCTGCGATTTCCTCTATTTCATGTTGCGACCACTTTTTTTTTCCTTTTTTTCTCTTCAAACCAGTTTGAAGCTAATCGAGAGAGGGAGGTAGCTTTATGTTCGATTGAAGTCAACAAATCTTGTGTAAGGATTTTATAAGTTATATCATATGGTATTGTTATTATAACATATATTTTATGATGTAGTGTTTAATCTTTATTTGTGTTATTATATTGTATAATATATTATTGTATTTAAATTTTGACATTATAGGTGGTAGTAGTGTTAGAATTTGGTCATAATTTGGACATGGAAGTTCATTTTGTCAGTTATATGTTAATGAAATCATGTCGTATAATTGGTTATAAGTCATAATATATTTTATTATATACTCTTAATGCGCTCTCTTTGCATTTATATATTATTTTTTACATATTTTACGTCTATACTGATTCTTACGTTTCGATTCACGGTTCACGATTCATAGGATTTCCAATTCACGATTTGACAACTATGCGCACAACCTATACATCACTGTGTGATTTATGAACTCCACCTTAATCGAGCACCGTTGTCCTTGGAATTCATCTTGGAGATTGTGAGAATATCCCCAAAAGTTCAGCATATACCGTTTTCCGTCATGAGGTACTTCCAAGCCACCTCCATCCTTATTTTAAATACCGAATCAAGAAACGACTCATTTCCGTCCTCACGTAACAATGCTCATTGTCCTTGGATGTAGACTTGCTATGACAACATCCCCCGACAATCAATTTTCTTCCGGGTGAAAATCAAACCGTAATCAATAGACCTTGCGGGTGGCTATCACACCGTTACTAATTGCATTCTTGGCTAGCAATCATACCCTCTCCAATTGCATTTTGGGCAAGCAATCACACCCTTTATCTTTTTCCGGCTTCCATTCTTCCATCAACCTCGATACACGACTCATGTTGAACAAGAATGACTTCCACTCTAATCACCAAGAGCGAAGCACCCATTACCATCAAATCCCTCCACCTAAACTTGTGAAGCAATACCCCCTTGCCATGATTAAATGAACACACCTAAAAAATCCAAGAGTAGTTTGAGAGGAAAATCTCATTCTGGATTTTTGACAAACACCTTGTGCGCACGAAAAGTTCTGATACTAATTGTTGTGCCCCGACATTCAATTTGTTGGCGCACCCTCCAATCAATCACTACCCCCCGATATAATCGAGATCCAATAGTAATAATAGCAAGCACAATAAAGATGTAAACAAGAGAGATAACACCAAGATATAGTGGTTTACCAACTTGGCTACATCCACAGAGAGCCCTGATTCCACTATGTTCGAAGAAATTACAAGTACAATAGAGAATATACAAGGATAAATCGCATACCCTCTGCTCTCCTACCCAAATCTCGGATAGCCATTGTACACCAACTTTTCATCTAAGTGAATCCAAGTTCTAAGCCAAGAACCCTCTCAATCTCTTGCTCTCAAATATTTTCCAAGTGGTTCCCATGTATCCAATTCGGTGTATCCCGCTCCCATATAAACCGGTGTGAAGCCCCCACATATTACATCTTAAGAACACTCACACTTACACTCACACTCAACCCTACACCCTTCTTCCACCTTTGAGCAATACCCATGGGTGAGAAGGAAAATATGTCACCTCTCACCCCAAACCCCTCACCTTTGAAAAAAGACTCTCTAGCTCTATGTTGTGTTAGTGTGTTTTGAACCATGGCTGAAACCCTCCTTAAATAAGGAGAAAAAGTGAACAGTACTCCATGTTTGAATAGTAAACTGCGCATGAACACTACGCTGTTATGAACTACTTCGCGTACGAACAGTATCCCGCGTGTGAACAGTACTGCACAAAATTCAAGCCAAACTTCACACTTGTTAAGTGGGTACCGCTTCAATAACTAAAATAAAAGGTTGCTTCAGGACTTGTGGTAAAGAAATTAATGGCTTTGCATATGTCCACTTGAAATTCACACCCTTCGTTGCTGAAATCATTCGTACCAAGTATGCGTTTCATGCAAATGATGATTCAAATGTTGTAAAAACAATTTGTTTTAGAAGGAAGAGTCATGGGACAAAGTAACTTTAATAGGTTCTCTTTGGGTTTCTTCATCAAAAGTTCTTTGTGGTAGGAAATTTCAGGGCTTGGGAATATTTGGAGGGAGGCTATACACTAGTTTTGAAGCAGTGGTGAAATTTTAGTTTTTACAACCTCCAACGATCTCTCCGTTCGATTATATGTGCTTCCAATCATGCTGGGAGGGTGGGATGCGATGAGGTTTTCAGGCTCTTTTTATTTATTTGATCAGTTGCTCTTGTTTTGGTCTAGTAACTAATGTCTTGGTTGTTTTTTGTTTTTATTTATTTTTCTTTTCTAACCTTTTATCAATGAATATCCGTTTGCGATAAAAAGAAAAGAAAAGAAGAAAGACAAAGGTCTCGTTAACCCACACGTTAACAACCCCATTTTCTTAAAATTCACTTAAAATTTGCGTTGCATCCTTATTAATCACATTGCAACACTCACGCAAGAAAATATTATGAATCAATTAAATCTTGATGACTTATCCGCATGGCATTTAAGCACCACCTTATTACTTTTCTTCTCCTTAAATGATCATTCCCATTATCCTTCCTTGTCTCAACTAACTCAAGATAAGGGGCAAGAATCATCTTTCCAAGCTAGAAAAAAAAAAGTGCACAACGGTGTGAGACTTCGTAAAAAAATAAGCCAATTGCAATGTAAAGAGAATATAGAGAAGATATATAGCTCCTCAATGAAGATTACTACGGATAAAATGACATTCAATCTCAATATGTTTAGTAAGCTTAGGAATACAATCTTGTGCGTAATATGAATGGCACTGTTTATTTTAATACATATGAGTTGGGGTAGAGATAGAAATCTCTCAAATCAACAAGCAACGACAAACAATCTCAACCATGGTGGCGGCCAGGACACGATGCTTAAGAAGAGGATTGGGAAATAACATAATGTTTTGTACCTATGTTACCTAATTCGCTCCCCTACCATCCGTCCCGCGAACCTGAACGGGCGAAGCCAATCGGGGTGTGTTTGCGATTCGAGTCGCTAAAAATGGCGACCCAATGTTTCAACAAGATTTTAGGACAACCATCTGGTTTATAAAAAAAGAGAGATGAATCGTACAAAGAAATAGGTCGTTTCTTCGCCCCCCCCAGTTGTCGACGAACAGTAGCAAAATCGTCATCGCCTTCCATTTATGTTTGCTTTTTATTTGAACTTGAGAGAATAAAAGTCAGAATCGAAGTTTGAAGGTAATCGTAGATGGAAGTTGAAGCTGTAAGAGAGAAGTTGGGAGATTTTAAGTTGGAAGGTGTTCTGCTATGGTTTGAAGTTGAAACCCTAAAGATTTTTGGCTGTTCATTTCTTTACTTTCATAAGTATAATTAAAAATCTGATGGTTTCAGAATGAGTAATTATGACATAGGTTGATGGACAATAGCTTTTAAGGGAGTGGGACCATGGTATGTGAATCTCTGAACTGTTAATATGTTATATAGTTATACCATGTCACCCTTGATGACATACACTGCCAAGTAAACCAATAAAAGGGTATATTTGAAATTTTAAGTAAAAATTGGAAAGTACTTTTTGGAGATTTTAGCTTCTTATTTCATACACACAAAAAAACATAAGGCAAAGAAAAGATGTAACCTCCTTTATTATTTATCTTTCGTAAGTGTACTACATTAATTGTTTATTTTAATATGTTAATTCTTTCAAAGTTGATTAAGATCCAAAATTCATTTATTTTTTACTCAATGTCTACATTTACCTAAAAAAACATACTACAACAAATTCTCTTTAACTGCCAAACTTCTCAACAGATCCATTAAACTTTTTTTTTTCTAAATTATATTAAATTACATGTAATGTTTTATTCTAATATCGTCGTCGTCATCATCATCATCATCATCATCATCCTTGCCTTAATCCCCATCATATGGGGCCTGCCACATGGATTCTCCTTTTCCATTCTAATCTATTATACGCAATATTATCAATGAAGTTTAATTCCTTAAGATCTCTCCTAATAGTTTCCTCCCACGATAGCTTAGGGCGGCCCCTTTCTCTTTTACCCTCTATTTCCAATAATCTTTCTCTTGTTATAGGTGCAAACGCATCTCCGTACCACCTAAGTCTAATTCATCTTAATTTATCGCTAATGGGAGCAACTCCTAACTTTTCCCTCACGTACAGGTTATTAATTTTGTCCCTCTAGTAATTCCTATCATCCATTAGAGCATCCTCATCTCACTAACTTGGAGACTTTGTTCATGTTTTTTCTTTAAAGTCCAATATGCCGCTCCATATAAGGTCACTGGCCTAGCAACTATTCTATAAAATTTTCCTTTTAATCTATTAGTTATCCTCTTATCGTATAACACCCCAATTGCTTGTCTCCATTTCATCCAACCAGTTGATGTTCTACTCGTAACATCCTCGACAATATCCCCATTACTTTGTAACACTGAACCTAAATAACAATATTTGTTAGTTTGGTTTATCACTTTTTCTTTAATCTTTAACATTATGCTATCCAATGCCTCATTATTTAATTTACGAATTTACATTCCATAAATTCCGTTTTATTACTACTAAGTTTTAGTCCTTTAAACTCTAAAGGTTTTTCTCCACGTATCCACTCTCATCGCTAAGCTCTCCTTTGAAGTGTTTACAAAAACTATATCATCTGCAAACAACATACACCATGGGACATCTTCTTGTATGTCCTTAGTAATCATCCAAAACTACGGCAAATAAGTAAGGACTCAAAGCCGATGTAGATCCACTTTAATCGTAAAGTCATTAGTTTCTCCACATATAGTTCTTACTCTAGTCTTCTTTTCTTCCTTAATTCCCATCAAATTATATCCCTAGGTACTCTATCATAAGCCTCTTCTAAGTCTATAAAGACCATAAATAAACTTTTATTCTTACTTCTACATTTCTCCATTAACTGTCTTAATAAGTAAATAGCTTCCGTGGTGGATCGCCCTGGCATAAATCCAAATTGATTGTTCGAAATAGTTGATTCATTTCTTAATTTTTTTTATAACCTTTTCCCATAATTTCATAGTGTGATTCATCAGTTTGCTTCCTCTATAATTACCGCAGTTTTGTATATCCCCTTTATTTTTACACAAAGGTATTATGGTGCTTTTCCTCCACTCATCTGGCATGTTTCCTTCTCTTAAAATTTTACTAAATAAATTCTGTTAATCATTTTATCCCTATACTTCCAAGGGTCCTCCATACCTCTATGGATATTTTATCTGGGCCAACCGCTTTATTCGTTTCCATTTTTTTTATTAATATATGTGCTTCCTTTTGAGTAATCGGACATACCATTCCTATATTCGGTTCAATGTTTTCAACATCTTTTTTGGGATTTTTTTTTATTCAATAATCCTTGAAAATACTCTTCCCATCTATCTAAGATTTCTTTATCGTTAATTAATATATTTTGATTTGTGTCTTTAATACATTTAACTGGACCCATATCCCTTGTCAATCTATCTCTATTCTTTACCAATTTATATATTTCCTTTTCACCTTCCTTGATACCTAATTTATTATAAAGATTATCTAGTGCTTTTTGTTGCGCATTCCTAATAATACTTTTTACTAGAGCTGGTAATTTTTGACCTGATAACCCGTTTACGGTAATAACCCGAAATGACCCCATTAGATTGTATAGATTTAGGAGTACCCAAAACTTATACTAAAATAAAAATCAACGCGACCCGAAAATGACACGACTAACCCGAATTACCACCCCTACTTTTTACTTCACTTTTGTACTATTCTAATATATTTGCTTTAATTATGATGTTTATGGTGGTTGTATAACTTACTTTGAATTACATATTATACATAAAATACCAAATACGAACTGAATAAAAGTTCAAAATGAATTGCGATCCGTAATAGCGTTCCAACTAAGTATACCCCCACTGTACCGCGTACCCACCAGAGTATCGTACTGCGTACCCGTACCACGTATTGATGCGATCCACAATCCTGGTAACATTGTTTAGTACTCTTCGAGGAGACGAGAATAACCAAGGAAAATGCAGAATCCAGTCGTGGATTTGCGATCCATAGAGTTGGTTATCTGAGAACGCAGAGAATGGCGCTACGGATAACAGTAGTTGGAGAGAAAACAAACCGGCAGACTATAATAACATAAGCATTATCATACCATGCATATGTAAGCTTTAGACCACACTACCCACAATAACACGACACCCATTAGGATTGGAGTCATTGTTATAATCGGAATCTCAACTGTTTGAGTATCTGAAAGATGAGCTTTATGAATACATCAAAGGGATGACTTAACACTCTGCGTACACAAAGGGTACCTAGACGCAACTATATGAAGTAGTTTGAAGTAGATAAAAGGGATGGGGAACTCCCAAATCGCGGACTTTACAAATCATGGTTCAAAGTCTCGGTATCGGTCCCGGTATCGGCCACTCGATTTTCAACTCGGTCGCGGTATCGGTCACGGTATCGGGCGATACGCAAAGATACACTATTTAGAGAGCGCAAAAAATTCCGAAAAAAATCTAGAAAATTTTAAAAAAATACGATTAACAATGTGGACCAATCATATAAGTTTAAAACTATCCTTTAATATGCATAACATTGTACAATTGATTATATTGACGTGCTGCGAACTTGCCGGATTCAATGTTCCATAATAAATCAATGTTTTTTTTCACGGAGGATACAAATATTATGTTTTTACAAAGAAAAACAAAGGTTACTTTTTTAGTAAGAGGATATTTTTTTTTTACAAAGAGGATACAACTATTATATTCTTACTATTATTTTTAGTAAAAGGATACAAATGTGTTTTTTAAGTATGTTATATTTTCCTAAAAATGATAGAAATGTTTCTTTTTTCGTATTGTTATTTTTTCACAAAGATTATACAAATAGTGATTTTGACAAAACACTACGTTTTTTTTACAATCGTTTTTTACAAAAGGGATGCAAATATTATTTTCTTACAAAAAATGATGCAAATGTTATTTTTTTATAAAAGGAATGTAAATGTTATTTTTTTTTTGTTGTTGGGTTGCAAATGTTTTTTTTAAATTGATGGAAATGTTATTTTTTTACAAAGAGGATGCAAATATTTTTTTTTACTTGTGTTGCAAATGTTATTTTTACATGAAGGATGCAAATATTATTTTTACAAATGTTTAGAGGATACAAATATTATTTTTACAATAATTGCAGTTGTATATTTGTTTGTAAAAGAATAACATTTACGTTTTTTTATAAATAATAACATATTAAAATATAACATTGGGAACATTATTATAAAAAATATTAACAAATAACATTTGGATCATTTGCATTCTTTTAAAAAAAAAATTGGCACTATACAACGCACTAAATTAAACCCACACGATGATCAAATAACCCACACACACAGATTCTTAGTAACTTGTACCATCTCGGCCGATATATCACCGATAAGGGTTGTACTATTGTGATATCGCCGATATGGGTCGATTCGATCGCGATATCGCCGATATGGGCCGATTCCATCGCGATATCACCGATATGGGCCGATTCTACTGCGATATCGCCGATATGCGCCGATTATACCGCTATATCACCCATACAACCGAGAAATTTCGATTCACATCAATAATTGAAAACTCAACTCGTAACTCGGAATCGGATCGGTGGGCACCGATACCTAGTCAACTCGGCCGTATCGTAGCGGTATCGGCCTTGACTTTGAACCATGTTACAAATAAATCCCCTAATTTTCCGAAATCAATAAAAAAACACTCATACCAAATTATCTCCAAACGGAGAACACTTCATACCAAACCAAAGCCCATGAAATGTCGATCTGTTCCGTGGAGGTTTTGTCCAGACACTGGTGTCGGCATGCCATCAGCACACTGTACAGATATTGTCAGCATACCAAAACTTCTCTTTTCTGTTCTTCAATGATTACTACGAATGTTAGAACAAATTAGGACTGTAGCTTAGTCTGTTACCATGCAAATTTTAATTGAATCATAATTGTAAAAAAGAGAGAGTATGATATTATCTTTAGAAGTCCAATGCAAGGCGTAACACAAGCTGAAAAGGGAGCTCTTTATAGTAGCTAAAAGAATAGATAAAAGCAGTTTTGTAAAAGGTGCTAGGCAATAGGCGGGAGGTGAGGTGATTGACCTTGTAGAGCCTAGGCAGTTAGGCGGGGCCTAAGTGGTTATTTATTTATTATATATCTTAATATAAAGCTATTGGAAATACGTATTAAATAAAGAGAAAAGTTCATGCATATAAAAGATGAGGTAAATATACGAAAGTGATGAAAGAGAAGTTGGTTATGTATGAAGAAAAATTAACAAGATTGATGTCATTCAGTTGAAAAAGGAAAGCAACATGAGAATTTAAAGTCAGGTTGAAACACGAGACTGCACAAAGTGGTTGGAGGGAGTCTAACTAACGTCTGTGCGGTTTTTGGGTATAGGCGAGACGACAGATCACACCGCCTAGCGTTTAGGCGGAGATTTTTAGAACACTGGATAAAAGCACTATACTACGCTTACTAATATACATAAAATACAGTAAGCGCAATGTAGTCTTAACATATTTAAAACATCCACTTTCCATTTCTTTAAACCACCTTTAGTTGAGAAATAATATCCCAGCTAGAGATAAATCTTAAAGAAAAAATCTGCCACACAACTGGGCTAACCAAACCCAGT
The DNA here is from genome assembly GCA_949130495.1 of Sambucus nigra. Lineage (NCBI taxonomy): Eukaryota > Viridiplantae > Streptophyta > Magnoliopsida > Dipsacales > Adoxaceae > Sambucus > Sambucus nigra. The sequence continues at coordinate 657,270,225 of OX422209.1, read as the reverse complement.
TTAAATTTACTCACTGGTGTGAAACTTTCCCTCACAGGATTTTGACCCTCTTCACCTCTATGTGGAGGTGGTTACTCTTACCATGTGAGCTACATCTTATTGGTATCTTCATTTTTATATCTCACATCAATAAAAACTTCTCTATTTCAAATATTAATATTCCATTATCTCACATCATGTCCTTATATAAAAGATTTCGGAAAAACTTGATGATGATGTTAATACATATTCTTGAACCTAAAGGGTAATGGACCCCACCTAACCAGACTTCAAAACCAGGGGAGAAAATAATCCCTTACGAACTCTACACGACGCCTCCTGCCTTTACATTAGGGAAAAGCACCTCCCATTTTGTAAAAATAATCCAGGCTCCAGGCTCGAACTTGCCAAGCGCCCGGTAAGGTACCAAGTGTATAAGGTATAGAGGTACCTGAAACCGTTGAAGGGAAATATTTCTTTTGGGTATTTGTATATAGCGCTTTAGTAAATTTTTAAAATTTCTGGAACACCCACATATGGTTATATGATGTCATTGTATTGTAGCTTTTTATTATTTGATGCTTACTATAAAAGTCTTGGACGTCCCATTGTTATTAAGATTATTTTTATTTTTATTTTTATTATATTTTAATTCTTAGATATACAAAAGCCTTGGAGATTATCAAAAAGCTTCACAAGGATCAGGCTCAGGAGATAAAGACATATAAGCTGAAGTTGGAGAATCTTCAAATGTTAAAAGATGCTGCATACAAGGTTTTTTCCCATTGTCCTTTCATTTTTTGATAAGATTGTGCATACATTGCAAATGATGTTATTTACTTCAATGTTTCTTTGCACACTAGATTGAGGCAAATTTGTTATTTAATGGAAGCCATCAAGCTGCCTCTAACTGGTTATTGGTGGAATTAGATCCTACAACAAACTCTATGATTGTAGTTGTAATAGTATTTGTCTTCGCTACAAATGCGTCTGTTCGTGGACTTCATTTGGCGACTTATGATACTCCGAATGGTTATTTTGGTAATAGGCACAAGGTTGTAAGCTACCAAACAAATGACCTGAAACGACTGGCACTTCATCATCCAATTAATCCCTATATTGTTTAGGCATTGCTTTTCTGACCAAAAAGATTTCCACACGGAAATTATGTAGATTAGTTTGTGCTTCACCTTACGGTGTGCAAAAGTGGTAAATCTGACGCACATTAAGGCTGCAAAAGCTACTGTGCACTTGTTTGGTACATAAACTATTATAGAATATTGACATTCTTTTACAGGTAGCGTTAGTGGGGCTTCCCCAAGCATCAAAATCAGCTTCTATTTCAGCAAGTCCAGAGTAATGAGTTTTTGGTGAATTTTAAATGCGCTTTTCGAAGGGGTTGTTTTAAAGGCACCCCTCATTTTTATCTCCATCACCACATACTGCTTTAAAATACATTGTACAATGTGTTTAAAAGGTGATACCATGGTGGAGGAGACAAAAACGTGCCTTTATCACAACCCTTCTCGTTTGTTTTAAAGTCTGTTCTAACTAAGCGCGTGAGTGACTTCTAAATGGCTTCTCACAAAGCTGAAGCAACCTTCAAGTAATAAGATAAAAACCGCAATTTGTCTAAAAAACTTTCTAGGTTGCCCATTGACCTAATTCTCTATTACCATTACAAGTTTCTAGCATCTTTTAATTCTAAAGTAATCAGGTTGAAGCAAAGTTGCAAGGTTGTAAGAGAATCATGTATCTCTTATGCAGCTATGCTCCTCCTTTTTGACTTTCGCCTTCTTTTCAGCTTTTGTTCAACCTCTTTTGTTATTTCTGCAACAATGTGTACCGTTAGGGCCCTTATTTTATGGATATGAAGTTTTACTTAGGGTCAATTTGTAATGTTTTAGACATTCTCATTAATGTAGTTTGGTTTGTGTTGTAATTCAAAACAATTCATATTCTGCTTATTTATTTTGCTCTCTTCCGCTTCTCTTCATCTGTTTCTTGAAAATTGAACATTGGATTCCCACTGGTAAATCTAATATGCCAATGTGGTATCAAAGTGCCTTAATCAAACACATATAATATTAATCAAACACTAAATATATAACAAGTCTTCTATTTTTCATAGGCATGTTTGTATTCCACGGTACATCTATCTACACTTCAAGATGGGTATTCCTTTGCTCTTCATTTTTTCTACTATTTGTATGACAATCATTCTTGCAATCATACTCAGGTGATGTGTCGTATCTTGTGGTGTATTAACCTTACCCAAGTAAAAATTTGACCAATGAACTTGGAAAATGTTAAACCGTCAAACTTTTGAGATGTATTGTGTTGGAGAATAGTGAATCCAAAAATTATCACTGAAAAACTAAAACTATTGCCATTTTTATCTCACACCCCCATTTCTCGCATTGCCACCACCAATATCTTCCACTCTCTCACCGGTGACCACCATCACAATGGTCACAACCTTCATGGCCTCCCAATCACACACCTAATTCTCTCTCTCTCTCTCCAGTTTCTTTTCTTTATTTTATTGTCTATTTTTCTTCTAGTTTTTTGGGTTTTTCTTCACACGTCTTTTCCCTAGCTCTTTGCATTCCACAAAACTCAAATCCAAGCACAAAAATACAATATGAAAGGAGAGTGATGTAGGGAAACAAATAGAGTGGATATACATACGCTGACCGAAAATGAGTCACCAAAATGTGCGAGGTTCCGAAGTGGATAGTCAACAAAAAACAAAGATCTAAATAGATACGAATCACAAACAAAACATCAAAATCGCAATCAGTTTCTCAAACCCGCAATTTTCACTAGTTGAAACTATGTGAGACGACCTATGAGATAACCGTGAAGTTCACAAATGGGACCGAAGTGGTCGTGATAGTTACCGCGTGACAATCAATCTGGATTGGAAGCGGCGCTGTTCTAAAAAACCCGCCTAGGCTCCGCCTAGGCTTAAGGCTTGGGAGAAACGCCTCGCCTTAAGTTTTTTACGTCTTATTCTTGCTAAAACCCTTAAGGCGCACTTTTTTCTAAAAACAACAATGCTTTAGTGAAACGATATCGCCTTTTAAAGAATTTTTTTACTAACCGGAGCATTATCTCATCCAAAATAATCAAATAGTATTTTAATATGCATATATTAAGACATATTTTTATGATATGTACAATTTTAGTATTTTAATTGCATTGTTATGGTTAAAAAATATTAAAATATATTAAGAAGGCCTAAACGCCTTTTCACGCCTTTTTACGCCTAAGGTCCGCCTAGGCTTCTAAGGCTTGGCCTCCACGCCTCGATCACGCCCCGCGTTTTTGAGAACCTTTAACTACAAAGAACCCCAAAACTAACTATGAAAGTTAAGATGAACAAAATAGATATCGATCATTCAATCGAGTGAATCAAATACATCCGAAATTACTATTGGTTTTGTAGGATGATGAGATCTTACTTAGGTTGCAATGAAACCATCAAGTTAGGTTGGTTGCACCTAACATTTTAAATTTATATGAAATCTGAGAGAAAATTACAATCAAAATAAACATTTTACACTTCACAAAAGAAGAGAGAACATTTTCCACTTTTGCAGATTGGATTTGAAAAGTTAAGCCAAATATTTGAGAGTTCTTTTCTAGGTTCTTATTCAACGACTAAATCAATACCCAATTTTTACATTGTAATTACCAATGTACCATTGCCTTGTGGGAGAATCTTGAATTATTGGATATGCGATGTTGGTTTTATCCTAGCGCCACCAGATAGAAAGTTAAGTTAGACTGACCTGATTTATTACACACACACACACACACATGTATATTATACCGTTCCTAAACTTCGCCTTTAAGATTCAACTAAATGGTCCTCTCTCAAAGAGATTTACTCACGAGAACAAAATGTATCATCTTGGGTGTTTGAGATTTCTGATCATTGTTTGACAAACAGGATTAGAAGTCACTTGTAGAGCACACCGGTACTTATTAAGGCTTGTGTCTGCGTCCACGATGATGCAAATCTCCGCTATAATGTGGAGAGATGTCATTGTAACAACCTTATAGAGTTACAAAATTGAGTAGGCCAAGTCTGTAAAATGATTCCACAAGTTGGAAATCGAGGCCTTTTGGGTGAAGGCGTTCGGAGATGATGACGATAGGAGTTGCTTCACCAATGTAAAGAGATAGGCTCTCAAATTGGACAGGGCCTCACCATAAAGAGTGCATGAACTGTTCCCAAACATGTGGTGAGGTGTTTACAAGAGTCAAATGAGGTCCAACGCGGTCCTTGTAACGCCCCGACTCGAATTTATGGGTTACTCGTAGTGAATCCGGTCAGACCCGAGCGTTAAACGTGAAGTGCAATGAAACAACCTATATAATGTTGCTAGTCCAGTTTTATTTTAATTAACATTTCACTTGTTTAGCATGCGATTCCAGTTTCAAATTAAATTACACGAGGGATCCATGGGGATCACCCCGAAGTCCAAGCATATAGAGTTACTAATGTAATATAAAAGAAAGTACTTACTTGTATAACACTCTCAAAATACGAAACCACTCCCAACCTGCCGTAACAAAGCGAGGGAGTGAGCCAAATGCTTAGTGGAAAATATACAAATGCAGTATAGAATCGAACGGCAGAAAGAAGACTCTAACACGTCATACTTACGTGCACATGCAACTACCTGGTATACATATATAAACATGGATATACATATACTTAATGCATGAAACAGTTACTTCCAAAAACCTTATTTATCCAGATTAATTCACCTTAATATTGTAAAAGATCTCCTTTTTCTCATTTTGATATTTCTCACTTTATTTAACACACACGGTTAAATAGTTGAAACAACTACACTTGTTTTGATCGAGAGCCATTTCTTTACCGAAATTAACCTTTTTATTTTAACCAATCCATATTAGTATTTTAGTTGAAAACCACCCTTTCAACACACGCGAGCACCGTGTTAGAAAATACACATTTAGCCTTTGAAAACATTTTACAACACATTCTTGTGTTAATTATGGATTTAACCACTTAGGTTGCTTAAACACCCATTTACCCACTTACTTTACCTTTTCTTTACCTTATGGACATTAATCAATTGACACATTTACTTGTCCATTTCACCTTTACCGGAAACATTTATTAATTCATTCAAGTTAGGTTGTATTAACACATTTTCACTACACAACCCATTTCTTGACATGTTCCTTTATCTTTTTTTCGGAAACTTCCAATAATTGCATACTTCAACGGGCTCCACACCACTGGCTAGGCCTGTTGTTTTGGGTCTTTCACCCCAGGGCTCCGACCCTCCTTAGTTATCCCAATGTCATCCGAGTTCCTTTACATATGTTTTAACATTTTGCAAATGTCCATAATATTCCACTTTCCCTTTTATCCGGTAGAAGCCAAAACCCGGGGTTTCACCCCAACTTGTGTTACACTTTGAAATGATCATTTCATGTCCTTTATAATTGAACTTTGATTTTATTCCAAAAATCATATTCATTTAGGACCAATTTGTGTAACGCCATTTCCAACTTTTTTATTTCATAAAAATGTTCCACTATAAGTAAAATTACCATTTTACTCATTTGTTTCCAAACTCATCTTTTACTCCATTTCTGCAAGTGTTAATTTTCCCAAAACACTATTAAGGTACCCACACTAACTTCTTAAGTGTTTTAACACCTTATTAGCATTGGAGTAATATTCTTCTTAATTGGAAACACCTTTATCTCATTATTTACTTTCCAATATCATAGGTGTTATCTTTTACAACATTATTAAATTATACACACCAACTTTCCAATGTTTAACCGTTAACACTTATTCAACACCATTAATAACCATTTTCCAAACTAGACATTTCTTTGCTTTCTTTGTTCAAGAAATCTAATTTACACTTAAAAGACTACTTTCATAAGAAAAATATCTTTTGGTTTTTATCAATACATGTAGTCTTACAACTTTGTACTTATCACACTTTTAACCCCTTTTTCACACACTTTGAAGACACGAATTTTTACTTTCCTTATTCCATGTTTAAACTCAACAAAATCTTCTTTGAACTTGTTTATACATTTATTGCCAAAATACTATAAGTTTATATGCATGAGAAGATGGAATTTAAAACCTAAAATCCTATTAATGGGTTAAACTTACATTTCCTTATAAATTCATCATACTTGCAAAAATACACTTTCAAGGCATAAAAGACATTTAATTTCTTCAAACTCAACAAATGTCCATTTTCGTAAACTTTACATTTTTGCAAGAAACTTTGAAACATTATATCACCAATGTGTTAGCAAAATAAATAATCATTTCAAACATTTTATTCGTAGATTTTCTAGAAAATACACCATTTTCATAAGAATCCCAATCTTTATTTCAAGAAACTTTGAAATATTTACTTCATCATTTATTTTCAACAAAATAACATGTTTGCAACATTTTTATTCCATAAAAATGTTTATTATTTACTACCTATGATTTTTATCATTTAATCAAATGCAACCCACTCATGTAATCTAACAACAAGACTAAAACTACACAAAAATAGTCTTAATACTAAGAGTAAGATTTTCCCACCTCTCAAAGGTTGGTGTAGGAGGAGCAACCCTGATGTGGCGGAAATCGAGCGTCCGTGTAGATAAGCTAATCGTTATCGGCTTTCAACCGCAATACAAAAAACCTAAACTATGACTATACTCTTTACGGGAGTATAGCGGCCAGTCCGGGTATCGAAAATCCACGGGGAATGTTTGACAGACTTTAGTTTGATATATTACTTCTGAAATAAAAGTGTAAAAGGTGATGAGGTTTAAAAGGGAAAAAAGGGGGGGAGAAAAAATAAAACTAGACAAGAACAATAAAACGGGATTAAGGTCACATTCCCGCCGTGGGCTAAACAATGCATAAAAAGGATTTCGGTTAAAAAACATTTAACCGAGCATATTCAACAATGAGAGATTAAATATTTTGTCGAAAATGGTCACACATGGATTAATTTCGGATTATCGCTTTACGACTTTAATACACGAGGTTTCAATTATAGCATTTTGACCCAAAACCTAAACTTCAAAGCTCGAGACTCATTAATGGCGGAAGCATGACCCATACTCTTAAACTAGCTACAAGACATAATTAAATCAAGAAATAAAACTAATTAACGAACACAAACAATAAATAAACTAACAACTAACTACAAAGCAAGTAAATAGACATTATAGCAAGGAATAAAGGAAATACAACTTAAATAAACGGTAAGGATGATGAATATTGCAACTTAAATAACCCAAATAGGCAAAACCCAAAGAGAGATGGAAGATAAGCTCTCCAAAACCAAACCCTAAAACTAACCTAAAAACTAAACAAAATAAAAGATATAAAAGATATCTTACAAAAACAAACCAAAATTTGTTTATATAGTAAGCGGAAAAGAAACTAAAAGAAAAAGAAATAAAAAAGGAACAAGTGTAAAAAATCTGAGAGACTCGGTCGACAGTGGCCAGGGTGCCGGTCGACCACGGGTCGGAGAAAAATGTTACTGGTATGCATCGTAGGCTTATTTTGATTCACCAGTCGACCGGGTCCCAAGGCCGGTCGGCCGGTCCCCTGTTTTAAGCAGCTCTAAGGTCGTGGTGATTTAGGTGTAATTCCTCCTCCGCTTAAAGTTTCATAACTTATTCGTTATGACACGGAATCGCACATCGTCGCCACACGAAGCTAATTCACAGGGCTTCAACTCCTGTGAAGACATTGGGCAAAAATCCCAAATTGTGAAATGACTAAAATGCCCTAGCAAGTGTGATTGTCGACGGAACATCCACGGAACGCTATCGAACTTCACACTAAGCACCGTAATACCTACACAAGCTCAAGTATGCCTCATAAAACATGTAAACATATAAAATGGAGGTTGTCTGGTTAACAAGCATAAATATAGGAATTAAGGTACCTAAGGGGGCTAAAATGCATAAGTATAAAGGGTAATTAAATGCAATTTTCGGGACGAATCAAACCCCCACTTCCAAAGGTGGCCTTGAGGGGTTACTAAATGCATCCTCCAACATGCTCCATTCAAGCTTCCAAGCCAAAAACCGTTTCAACTCCATGAAAGTTTCTATTATCTTCTCCAAAAATCCCCCAACACTTCTCCAAAATTCGTAGCCCCACTTCAACTATGGTGGAAATGGGTGTTGTAAGCTTGAATATGGTGGAATACACTAAGAATGTGGTGTTTTGTGGTCGTTTATGGTGGTGGAATACACTAAGAATGTGGTGTTTTATGGTCAACAATGGTGGAAGACTTCCCCACCTTCTCTCTCCCTCTTCCATCTTCTTCTCTCTTCAAAATGCCCCAAATGAGCCAAACAAACCCTTATAAAACCCCCCAAAACCTTAAATTCCCGTTTTGCCCAATCTGGGCTCATTAGAGCTTGACAACTTGACGATCTAAGGGCCAGAAATGTGACATCGCACAAGGGCAATCTCATAAAATATTTTTGAGGCACGACGTTCGAACGACATCACAACCTCGTTCGAGCGACATCTCCACGTCGTTCGAAGTTTGGCTTCACGCGGCCTTAGCGCGACCTGGGACTGAAAGGCAGTGGAATCTCATTAGAAGAGCTGCTTCGCGTGACCTTCGCGTGATCTTCGCGCGACAATGGGTCTCGCTTCTAACGACAATCCTATGTCGTTAGAGCGACCCCTTCAACAATTTTCCTATAATTGTCATCAACCCCACTTCAGTATAATTTACACAGATTTAAGTGAAAGATTAGAGCAGGATATTATATTCCGCACGTGTTGGTAGAGTCTCCTAGAGCTTTCTAGAAGAGACTCATGCATGTTAGAGTCGTTTATTGTGGTACTAAGCTGAAGTGTAAACTTCGCGGCCTGATGAGGTTGTTGTATGTGGTTATCAACAGGGGCAGAACTATGAGGGGACAAGGAGGGGTCGTGGCCCCTGGTAAGTTTTCGAGAAAAAATTACTGAGAATTTTTAGGGGTACTATATTTCAAAATAGAAAGCTAGAGGTAAAATAATGAGGTTTTCGAGCAGCAGGGTTAAAAAACATTCTAAGTTTAAAATATTTAAAACCCTACGCGCCTCCTCTCTTTTTGGCAGCCTGCTTTTTTCTCCATCTTCTTTCTTTCCCTCACTCTCTCACTCATTGTGAGATATTCAATCACTCGGCGGCTCCAATCCCCTCCATTCCTCCGCGACTTTGCCGCCAGTGCCGACCTATATTTCTCTCCATTCCCGCCTCTGCCTCCTCGTAATCAGACTCCTCCGCCCCTCTCCCGAAAAGGCCCGTAAGGTGTGTTATTTAATTTTAATGTTAGTTAATAGTACAAATTAATTTATTGATGTTAGTTAGTTTACATAGATTATTTTATTATGTTAATAATTTTAATATTAGTTTAGAGATTAGTTTAACTTGTTAGTGCTAGTTCAGAGTAAGTTAACATTTGTTTAGAGATTTGTTTAACTTGTTAATGCTAGTTAGAGATTGGTTTAACTTGTTAGTAATCTTAATTTTAATGTTAGGTTTTTATTGTTAGTTTAACTTGTTAATTTATTAGTTTATAGATTCCAGATTGTTAGTTAGTTGGTTAATTTGTTAGTTTACAAATTTGAGATTGTTAGCTTGTGATGGGAATGGGTTTATTTTCTTTTCTTTTAGGGTTTATTTGTCATTTTAATATTTGTCATTAGTTTTCCTTTTATTTTCTTTTATGTCCTTTAATTGGTCTCTAAGCATGTTTGGGACTAATAGGGTATATTTTTGTTAATGGTTGTCCTTTTTAGTCTTTAAGGTAATTACTTGATTAGCCTGTAATTCTCTCCCTATAAATACTCCTTGTACTCCTCATTTGGAGATAGCTTCCATCTTTGAATATAAGAAATTCTTTGTTCCTCTCTCTAGAATTTGTATTGGTTTTGTTTTTTTGGCCATTGGTGTGTAGTTTACGTCATATTGGTATCAGAGCTGGTGTCGCTCCAACATTGGTGTATCGGTGTTTAGTTGAGAAAAAAACATTCAAGATCTCTACAAGAACTTTGATTCTCTCTTCTGCCTCATCACCACAAAACAACCACCCTCCCGGCTTGCGCCGCCTCCCCGCGGGAACTTGGCGGGAAGTAGTCGGATTCCATCGAAAATCATTGGAGACACGTCAAAGCGCCTCGATCATGGCCGGATACCCCCGAGCCAACCATAATCATTTCGTTCAGCCCTGAACCTGTTCGTGCAGCCCTTCCGACACCGATCTTGGACCGTGGCAGCACTACTCTCCATTCGAGGGGCACGACTCACTCTCCCTTATTCCTAACCAATCCAACCCAAATTCTAAACCCTAATTTGACCCAAAATCATAAACCCTCCATTCAAGATCCGAGACAACCCCACTTCTAGGGTTCACCTTCCATTTTACAACCCAATCCACAATTTTCAAACCCTAGCGTCCCATCCTACAAAATTCCTCCTCCACCAACCCGAATCCCCCAACCCACCACCCATTTTTCAAACCCCAAACATAAAAAAAATTACGTTTCCGCACTTATTAACTCCCAAGGTTCAATTCAAGATTACCGACCGCTAGTCCAAGATTGGTTGCTCCACCCAATCATTTTCCCTCACTTATACACCCAATAGGGTCAAATCAACGATAAAAACTCCCCTCCCAAGCCGGTTAATTGTAAGAAAGGTAGAAACGACGAAATTGGGTTGTGTATTGGTGATTTTTTTGACATTTTTGTTGAAGGTGTTTAGGTGACTCGCACACACTTTCGCGAGGCGAAAACATTTGATTTGGGAGACTTCTTCCCAACCTTTGGGAATGAGAATGATCATAGTGGTCTAATCGTGAATCAAACCGTGAATCGGAAACCTATGAATCGTGAATCAAATTGTAAGAATCGGTACAAAATTTTAAAATTCTAGTAAAATATATATAAATGCATAAATAACACATTAGAATATGTAATAAAACATATTATGACCTAAAACCAATTTTAGGACTTGATTTCATTGAAATACGACAAATAAAACGAAATTTCATTATCATTACTAAGATGAAGAGTCATATTTCAACGTTTTTAATTCCAAAAGATCATTTACACCAGTCAAATATATCCAATAATCCAACTATGTTCATTTCATTAGATGGCATGCAACTATGCAAGTATAATGTATTCATCTTCACTATATCATTAACACAAATATATCCAAAAAAGGCCATCAATCGTCATTCATCATTCATCATCATCATCGAGGTCTAGATCATCATTATCTTCATCATCATCATCCTCTATAACAATCCTCTCCTCCCCCTCCTCTTCAATTTCCTCTTCATCTTCCTCCTCATCCTTAATAACTTCAACATCTTCATCGACAATTCTTTTCCCTTTCTTGTTGGCATTCAAATTCCTTGACACTACATAACACAAAATAGTTATACAAATATTAAAAATAAGATCACAATATTAATAATAAATTATGAGACTTTCAATAATTATTTTATACCTCGCTTTCTCTTATTACTCTGGCCTTCATCTTTGAAGCATCCACGAATGGTCCGCGGGAAGACATGGTTCCTCTCTCTCTCTCTCTCTCTCTCTCTCTCTCTCTCTCTCTCTCTCACAGTGATCCATTCATCATCGGACTCCATATCGGATAGACATATTTGATCGAACATATCCCCCCACATTGTTTTCTCTTCTCTCGTCTCATTTCAAGTTGAAGATTGTACTTCACGAAAACTAGAGCATTCAACCGTTGTTGCTCTAAACGATTTCTTTTTTTTAGAGTGCATGTGGTCAAACATGCTCCAATTTCTTTCACAACCAGTTGCACTACACGTGAGGCTAAGAACTCGTATAGCAACTTTTTGAAGCTCCGGAACATCTTCACCAAAACTTTCCCACCATAAAGCTATATTAAAAAAACCGCATTAAAAAACAGCTTTAAACATGCTTAAAAAACAGCTTTAAAGAGAAATAAAATACAGCATTTGACATACTTAGAAAGCAGCAAATCAGAATAAAAAACAGCAAAAACAGAAGAAAAGCAGCATTAAAAACAGAAGTAAAAACAGCATTAAAAACAGAAGTACAAACAGCATTAAAAACTGCATTAAAGAACAGCAAAAAAAGAATTAAAAAACAGCATAAAATGGGCAAAAACAACATTAAAACAGAATTAAAAACAACGTTGAAAAACAGCAAAAAAAGAATTAAAGAACAGCATAAAATGAGCTAAAATAGCATTAAAAACAGCCTCACCTGTTTTTTTTTATCCCTTGTTAGAGTTGCAAGACTCCTACCATATAATCCCGCAGAAGATTTGAATAATTCCATTTGTTCCGAGATGGTGATTATTGTATCAGTGTCTCGAGGCATTCTCTCAACCGTTTCATACAATCCGCGTTTGACTTCTATATCCGCCTTGAAGTCATCACTAAAATGAAATCTTCAAATAAACATAATATAATATATTTAGATAATGACTTAAAAGTTAGAAATATAAAGAAGTTGTAATCAATGTTTAAAAAGGCGGAACCAACTCTTATTCTTTTTTTATTTTATTTTAGTTTTAAAGTTGCACTTAATTTTGTTTTTCTTTACTAATTTGTTTGAAATAAGTGTATAAATTTGTTTGAAACTATATTTTGGTACAAATATATAGTTTGTTTGAAATAAATGTACTAAATTAACTTCAATATGACTTTTTTTTAAAAGGTTTCTGTTTTTTGGTTTTCAACTTAGATTAATATGTTTTCTGTAACTTATACTAATATATTTTAAAGGTTGCTGTTTTTTTTAATAAACTTAGGTTAATATGTTTTATTATTTTTTTAATAAAGTTGCTATTTTTTAATCTTAGCTTGAAAATCAATGTTTTTTTTAAATAAATTTGCTTGTTAAGTTGCATTGATTAATTTATTATCACATTATAAAAGAACCAATATGTGAATGAAGCTAAAAAAATGATTTTGCCAATACGATTTTGCATTGATTAATTTATTGTCATATTTAAAATAACCAATATGTTAAAATTGATTTTCTTTTTGTATTTATTTTTATGGTTTTATTAGTATTTTTTTAATACTATTTTGCTCTTTTTTTTTACTTTTCGGTGAGGCTTACGCCTCAAACGCCTCGAGGCTTACGCCTCGCCTCGCCTTTTTAAACATTGGTTGTAATGAAACAAACAAAAAATTAGATTACCTTGGGTTTCAATAATGCCCCGCGGCATGGACGCATCACCATCCACAAGCCGTAGTACTTTGAAAAGTGGAGTCACATTTCAAGCGATATTTGATTGCTTTCGAAAATTTTGGATCACCCAAAATAATGCCTTCCACTTTCTTTGCATCAGCTTTGTTGGCATAAGGTCCAATAGCTCAATCTTCCGATGAAACATATGCCTTATTGGAAGTTTGTTGTCTTGAAAACTATTAAATGTAAGAAAAGATGTAGCGAATCTCGTTGCCTCCGCTCTAGTTAGCTCCCTCTTCTTTGAATATCTTCTAAACATGTTAAGCACCCATATATGCCGATAAAAGTACACGGTGACTTCTTTAGCTTTTCTTATAGTGTCTTGAAAAATCAGCAAATCACCAATGTCACTAAGCATCAAATCAATCAAATGAGCGGTACATGGGTTCCAAAATTAGCACTTCCTCTTTGCTTCCAACAACTTCCCCGCGGCTACATAAGCTGAAGCACTATCCATCAGAACTTGCACAACATTCTCTTCTCCACCATCGAATCCAGCAACTCAAACAACTTATCCGCATCCTTGATAATAGAGGTGTCCACAGATTTTAAAACAACCGTCCCATTAGGACTATTGACAAGAAAGTTAGTGAGGGATCTTGATTTTCCTTTGGTCCACCCATCCGACATTAGTGTGCCCTTTTTTCCCATTCTTTTTTATATTTCGCCAATAAAGAATGCACACTTTCAACTTCTTTCTTCAAATACGTTACCCTAGCTTCATGATAACTAGGAGGATTCAACCCTTTACCATAATCACCAACCGATTGTAATACCCCGTATTTTAGTGACTTTTAAAATGAGATAAATTAAAAGTAATTGGGATTAAATCAATGGGGATTAATTGGAATTATTTATGTGAAAATAATTGGAATTAATCCGGATTGAATATTACTAGAATAAAGCAATATGTGATTGATATTAAATATTACCTAATGATTAAAAATAATATATGATTATGACTTTATAAAAATTGTCGGGATTTATATATACGACAATTACGGTAATTAAGTCGGGACGCGCGTGAGTCGTGTCGGGACTATAATTGAATGGAATGAAAAGTAAATTATTTTTATGTCATCCGAATGGTTGTTTCGAGTGCGCCAAAGTGTTCAGAGGGGTTTAAATAGTCAGAAAAGTCTACTCGGGGGGTTTGATTTGGGTTTCGGATCAATTTGGAACCGAATAGACACCGCAAAGAGGTATTTTGGTCATTTTTCTTGGGAGATGAATAGTACTTACGAAATTTGGGTATTTTTATATATGTTAAGATATATGTTAGCCAAAGGTTTATTCACCAAAACTCTAAGAGACATCCATTGAGGAAAGGGAAAGATTTCTCTAGGAGAGAAAGGGTTGTTCAAGGAAAACCAAGGGACAAAGGCACCTTGCACAACCACCGCCGCCACCGGAGAGTGACCGCAAAAGAGAGGAGCACCATAGCATCATCTTCCCCAAAGGTTCAGACTTACGAAAAGGCAAGTGTTTTAACTCTTGCAATCTATAGCATGTATGTTGTCCATGGTAGATGGAAAAATATTTTTTTTAAAAGTTTTATAAATCAAAGACGAATTTTGATGATTTTGAATTAATCCTTGAAATGGAAACCATGTAGGATTAATCCCTTGTTGATATTATAATTAACATCACGAAACTTGGGTTTATTTGATGAAGAAATTTGGGGTTTATATGTGTTCTTGAGTAAGAATGAGAAAATGCAGACTTTCTGAATTAAAATGGGATTAGCATGATTAATCGAAATTTCATGATGATTTTGATATGATTTGATGTTATAAATCATGTACATACTTGGGTATATCATTTGTGATGAATTATAAAGAGTTTGGGATCATTTGGTAGAGGTTTTGAGGATGGATTATGTTACAACCCGTAGGTAGAAATATGTAGAAAAAGGACGAACAATGTATGATAATTTTATGACTGTTTTAAGCGGAAATTGGTAGTGGGCTCGCGTGTTCTTGTATAAAATCACGTTTTGCACAACTTTGTAGTTTTACGTTTTTTCAAAATCGGAGCAGAAAAGCCTCAAATTGTACTTTTTTTTATTTCTGGGCATAATGCAACTTTATCGAGAAAAAGGATTATTGGGAATTAAAATATAATCCGGGCTTGTTATAAAGAGTCTTGGTTTTGGACCAATAAGTATGGGTTGAAGGTAGCTACTGGAATAATTAATTAAATCGTTTCGGTTAACAAGAGATGTTAGGAGTAATGGGAATTGTGAATAAAATGTGAATTATTAGTTTATGGGATAAACTTGGAATCTACTACGTGTGGGATTTGTATATGGGATGAGTGTATACCCATTTGTTGATATATATACATAGGTGGAGCGAATACCTATAATATAATTGAGGTTTAAAATACCATGATACGTAGGATATTCGAGATATAATTATACTACGTATGAGACTTGTAATATGGGATGTGCTTATGCCTTATTGTTTATACATACATATATATATACATATATATATATATATATATATATATATATATATAGGTTGAGTGTATGCCTATATTATGATTTGTGTGTATGACAAACCTAGCCTACTTGCTATCGACGGGAGGTTTGCGCGTTGAGGGCAGTTTTATCTGTATGAGCCTTAGGGGGGGATTTTTGACTTGTGCCTCAGAACATAGGACTTAGGTTGGGTTGCCATGTGTGAAAACAATGGTATTGAACGGTCATTTGGGTGCGTAGGTATGTGCGTAGCCCAAAGGCTTATGACTATGTTCGCCTCCAATATTTGTGTTTGTTATTTATGGTTCTGGGGATATACCGAACCGACAGTCCTTTGTACAGTGATGAGATGTACCCGGACATGATAGCAGAGTATGCATGCACCGCACCCGAGTCTCGGGTGAAGTGTTGTATATATATAATAGAGTGAATGTATATATATACTTGTGATATTATCTACTGTGTGCTATGAAGCACTGACACTCTCCCGGAAGCCACGAGTCAGCTTTGACACGAGTCCGACACGCGACACACGACAACACGTTGCCGACACGCTCCGGCACGTTGGGACACGTTGCCGACACGCTGGGACACGTAAAAAGGGCACTTTTTTTTTATTTATTTTTTTAATTTTTTTTTCTTATGTG
Source organism: Sambucus nigra (assembly GCA_949130495.1). NCBI lineage: Eukaryota > Viridiplantae > Streptophyta > Magnoliopsida > Dipsacales > Adoxaceae > Sambucus > Sambucus nigra. The sequence continues at coordinate 657,253,802 of OX422209.1, read as the reverse complement.
ATTATGATTATGGCTTATTTATGATTTTTAATGTTAAAGTGTGTTTGAATTTTGTTTTATATGGTCCATTTTCTTAATTTCATGTTAAGAATGCTCTAATAATGTATTTTATGGAAAAAAAATCTGTTTTATTTCATTCATATATATATATTTAAATATATATTATATATATTTTAACATATATTATATATTATACGTATCCTAGCGTGTCGTATCCTAGTTTTTGGAAAAATCACGTGTCGCGTGTTGCGTGTCGTGCACGTATTACGTTTCGAGTCCGTGGTTCATAGACTGTGTGAATTAAGTAGACATGAATCATAATGAAATCTGAAATGAATTAAGTTGGTGAACATTTAATTATATTAAATTGAAAAAGTGCTTATCCATGCTAAAGAGAAATTGGATATATATGTATTACTTATATTGCGAGAGAAATACGTGGGAACGATATTGGGCTATGTTTTGATGTTAGACTGGAAAGAACTACTTAGCATGGGAATTGTAACTAGTATGGTTATGTTAGGCGTGCACACTAGATGAGAGGTGAGAATCTCAAGAGAGAGTTCGAGAATCAAACATGTACATAATAATTGCTTAATTGCACTTGTTAATCACTTGCTATTTTTAAAAATATTTTACCATCGGGCTCTGACCCGTTTTCTTGCATATTCTTGCCTCCCTTGTATCGTCTATATTAGGTGTCCAGTCACAGGAACGCCAGGCATAAAGGATTGGATACTTGACATACTATGGATGCTATGGAGTTGCAGACTTTGCTTAGACGATTACATTCTCTTGATTTATACATCCGTAGTAGTTAGTTCATGTAGGGCATGTCGCCCAAGGATTCTAGTTATTTCGATTCTATCTCAGACAGTGGTATTACTTATGTCAGTTTTGATACATTAAGTTTATTTGGATTGTTGTATTGAGATATTTAAACTGGGGAGTTTATTCCAGTTACATTTAATATTCTGATGTGATGTTACTTATGTATTATGCATTGTTGTGGAATGGATTACATGAAATTGTTTGTAATAGTAAAATGAGATTGTATTAAATTAAAATTTGAAAGTTTTTAACACCAGCTTAATTGAGTATTAGGTGATTAACAAAAATAAAATGTTTTTCGACAGTGATGCTAAGAATGAACCAGCTGTATACTCTGATTTAATTGGGTATAGGACTGATCACCCGGTATTAATTGAGCGGGGTGTTACAGGTGGCATCAGAGCATCTGGTTCTAGAGTCCTGAGGATCTGTACGGCTATCTACGTTTCAGCGTAGCGCTCTTTGATGTAGAACCTTATGATTAGGATTGTTGTATTCCGTCACGTATGAAGATTCACGTTCTCTTGCTATTAATCATAAGTGGTGAAATTCTTATGCAAGTTCGGTCGGGCTTCGTACGCCGAACAGAATAGGACGACCAGCGAAGGCCGTTGGACAAAATGCAGGAGGAAAGGAATCGCTTGGGAACTGTAGTTCCCTTAAACACCGTCGTTGGTGACGGTGGTGCCGTTCCTGACTCACCCAACATTTATCGATGAAGGGTGGCGGAGTTGGAAGCATTTTATCAAAAAAAAAAAAAAACATTTATAAAAAGTGTGAAGGAAGAAGAGTGAGGGGCCAATGGAAGTAGAAATCCAAAGGCAATTGTTTAGGGTGAAGTGTAGCAACATCCAGGATTTAAGAATTTTCGACAACATTTCGCTCATAAGAGCAATCTTAAGTGTTGGAAATTAGACTTCGTATATAAAGAAGTTGGAATTAAGCTAAATGTGTAATTTGGGGTACGGTTTGACCGTGAAATCGTCCCTCTGCCGTTGTAACAAAGATGCGAATTAAATTGTGAAATTTTGGGCCTTATCATAAATGGGATGTACTTGACAAAAATGAGTTACTTTTTGTTGAAGAGTTTGTGATTTATATACCCATGTGTAAATGGAAAAATCAGATTTAGATGACTAGTGACGATGTCGTCAAGGGTGTATGTTTATGAATCAATACCAATGCTTCTGTGAGAAGGGAGTCAAGGGTGTTGGAGAATTTAGTCGAAAAGTGAGACTAGGGTGAACGAGGATAGTAGAACACCACTTAGGGGCATACCCAGTAGGGGGGGGTTCCATATATATGGTTTAATTGAATATCTACTAAGTGGAGGTGGATTCAGTCAGGACTAGTGTAGTGGATAACGAGTTTCATAGGGAAAGTGGAGCCGAAGAAATCAGTAGAGCAACAATTGATGCTAGTATCGTTAGATTCAAAATGGTCTGTAGGACTAGGGACATGGGAAATGACACGAAAAGTTGTTCCAGATGTTAGAAAAAAAAACTGGAACTATTAATGTTGAATGAGTCCATAGAAAGTGAGTGGGACCCATGAGACTGGGAACAGTAGATGTGAATCCTAGGTATGGAAATCATCATATATGTTTATGGGGTAGCAAAACCCGTTGACACCCGTAGGGAGAAACGGGTAGGATCATTAAGAATTATGTTATTATATACTACATTTGTAAGTGAGGAATGTAGGATTTATTAAGGTAATGTGTAGTGACTGGTTTTCGAGTATTGAAACGATGGTAAATTGTGTAATAAGATTATCGTATTTGTTATTTCAGAGTGAACTGTATTAGTTCTGTTAGGCGCCACCTGAAATAAGGTTTGTCCTAAGTGTATAAATTTATAGATGGCATTCTATACTTGGCATCTGTGAGTATGCCGGTGTGTAGGGACTTGCTGCTGATGTGATTCAGGATATATTGTGTTCTTAATTCGTGCAGAGAGAGATATTTCTCGTTATTTTGTAGCACCAAGAACTTGTGTTAGTGAGAGCGCAATGTTTAATATTATCTTTGAGGGACATGAGAGTGGATGAGTAGGACTTTTATATAAACAGACAAAACCTGTTGGGAAGGTACATAATGTGAACTAAGGACCTGAAGGGGTTCGACGACCGACTAGGTTAGGTAGTAGTGTATCGGGGGGGTTCCTTATTTGGATTTCGCTCTGCGAGACACCCCATGCATGGAACTAACGAACGTTGGGAGTCGAAGTAAGTTGGGTCTTTAGGATATGGGTTTAGAACCTTTGTTATAATATGTATCTGTTAAAACTTAGTTATGGGTTATAGTATGATTTAAGGCCAGTGGAGTCGCCAAATGCGAATGTGAAAACCAATGGGATACTGATTATATTATAAGTAGTAAGTTGGTAAAGTGTAACCTTACAGAGTAATCACTTCTAGTGTAGGATATCACATCCATTTAGATCGTATGTTGAAATGTACACAACATAGGGTGTATGGGCGTCGTAGATAGTTGGATTGTAGTATTTTCCATAATTGAGAATTGTGGCACCGTACGTATTTTAGAGGTAAATAAAGGGTTTAGCTGTTTGATGGTTTAGGTCACTTAGGATCGCTACTCCCCGTCAAATTTGCCACGAGGATGGTATAGGAAGAATTCGATAAAGTTTAACTCGGGAAAGTTGAAACTTACATGGTAAGGTATGTGGAGGTCTACGTTTCATGAGAATCTAAAATTTGAAGAGAGGGGGAGAGCTTGAGACACGCGTTGATGACATCGTCGCATGAGTCATGGTTGTGGATGCGTTTGTGAGAAAGATAAAATGCATCATGATATAAAACTGTAGTAGTGATGGCATAAAACCAAGCAAGGCATTGCTGAGTTGTAATTAAAAGTGGACCATTAGAAATTAATAGGGTTCCTTCAGCCGTTGGGAATTCCTTGGTAGAAATGGGAGAGCGTATCCCCAAATTATCACAGAGTTAATTACTTCGCAAAGGGATCACAACCCTATATGGGTGATAGTGGGTCGGGTAATCGAAGTAGCTCACGTTATGCTAGTTAGGACTAATGATAACGTGTGACAGTATACCCCAATCATCATTATTCCTGAGATAGTAAGGTTATATGGGGTACATTTCGACATTGTGTCTGATAGAGACAAGAGAGTTATCTCTTGATTATTGGGAAGAGTTTTCGGAAGGCCATCAGTATCGAGATGCGAATGTGTACGGCCTAACACACCTACAAATGGACGGGCAGACTGAGAATTCTAGTTACATATTGAGGGATATGTTGTATTTCCGATTATGGAGAGATTTAGTGTCATATTTGGAGTTCGTGTACAATAACTCCCCTCAGCTCATTTACGGTATGACTATTTGAGGCGTTATATAGAAGACCTTGTCGTCCTTCTGCTTAATGGCTAGAGGTGGGGGATAATGAGCTACTCAGGCCAGAGGGATTCAGGGCCCGTAAACCAAAATTGAAATGATTTGGTGTTACGTTATTGCATGTTGGAAAATGGGAAATTGGCGCTGAGATACGTAGGACAATTTCCTATTATTGTAAAGATTGGACCGGTAGCTTATAGGTTTGGGTTCCATAGTCCTTTGCTGAGGTAGTATTGCGGAAATGTGTTGGCATTCATAGCATATATTGTGTGTAAAATATATACCGTACAAACAAGAATAAACTACTGATGTGATATAGTAGTAAGACGAGTTTGTATATATCTAAAGACTGATTAATCTACTGTAGTGCAAATAGTAGGAGGATAGATAGTGATTATCTAAAATTAAAATTTAAGTAGTGAAACTTAAATGGTAAGGCTTGGAGTATAACATCAGTGAGGTGTTCATTATGAGGGGTATTCGGTAATGTAGTGCATGGGCAGTACGACGGAGGTTACATGAAATGTGAGATTAATATCCGTAGTTGTTCTTACCAGATATGCCTTAAATTTCGAATTTCGGGACAAAATTCCGTTATAAGGGGGGGAGTATGTAATACCTCGTATTTTAGTGACTTTTAAAATGAGATAAATTAAAATTAAATGGGTTAAATCAATGGGGATTAATTGGAATTATTTTTGTGAAATTAATTGGAATTAATCCGGATCGAATATTACTAGAATAAAGTAATATGTGATTGATATTAAATATTACTTAGTGATTAAAAGAAATATATGATTATGACTTCATAAAAATTGTCGGGATTTATAAGTACGACAATTACGGTAATTAAGTCGGGAGGCGCGTGAGTCGTGTCGGGACTTTAATTGAATGAAATGAAAAGTAAATTATTTTTATGTCATCCGAATGGTTGTTTCGAGGGCGCCAAAGTGTGGACGGGTTTAAATAGTCAGAAAAGTCTACCCGGGGATTTGATTTGGGTTTGGGTCAATTTGGAACCGAATATACACCCCAAAGAGGTATTTTGGTCATTTTACTTGGGAGATGAATAGTACTTACGAAATTTGGGTATTTTTATCTGGGTTAAGAGATATGTTAGCCAAAGGTTTATTCACCAAAACTCTAAGAGACATCCATCGAGGAAAGGGAAAGATTTCTCTGGGAGAGGAAGGGTTGTTCTAGGAAAACCAAGGGACAAAGGCACCTTGCACCACCACCGCCGCCACCGGAGGGTGACCTGAAAAGAGAGGAACACCATAGCGTCATCTTCCCCAAAGGTTCAGACCTACGAAATCAAAGGCAAGTGTTTTAACTCTTGCAATCTATAGCATGTATGTTGTCCATAGTAGATCGAAAAAGATTTTTTTTAAAAGTTTTATAAATCAAAGACAAAGTTTGATGATTTTGACTTAATCCTTGAAATGGAAACCATGTAGGATTAATCCCTTGTTGATATTAGAACTAACATCACGAAACTTGGGTTTATTTGATGAAGAAATTTGGGGTTTATACGTGTTCTTGAGTAAGAATGAGAAAATGCAGATTTTCTGAATTAAAATGGGATTTGCATGATTAATCGAAATTTCATGATGATTTTGATATGATTCGATGTTATAAATCATGTACATACTTGGGTATATCATTTGTGATGAATTATAAGGAGTTTGGGATCATTTGGTAGAGGTTTTGAGGATGAATTATGTTACAACCCGTAGGTAGAAATATGTAGAAAAAGGACGAACAATGTATGATAATTTAATGACTGTTTTAAGCGGATATTGGTAGTGGGCTCCCGAGTTCTTGTATAAAATCACGTTCTGCACAACTTTGTAGTTTTAAGTTTTTTCAAAATCGGAGCAGAAAAGCCTCAAATTGTACTTTTTTTATTTCTGGGCATAATGTAACTTTATCGAGAAAAAGGATTATTGGGAATTAAAATATAATTTGGGCTTGTTATAATGAGTACGGGTTTTGGACCAATAAGTATGGGTTGAAGGTAGCTACCGGAATAATTAATTAAATTCTTTCGGTTAACAAGAGATGTTAGGAGTAATGGGAAATGTGAATAAAATGTGAATTATTAGTTTCTGGGATAAACTTGAAATATATTACGTGTGGGATTTGTATATGGGATGAGAGTATACCCATTTGTTGACATATATACATAGGTGGAGCGAATACCTATAATATAATTGAGGTTTAAAATACCATGATACGTCGGATATTCGAGATATAAGTATACTACGTATGAAACTTGTAATATGGGGGGTGCTTATGCCCTATTGTTGATGTGTGTGTATATATATATAGGATGAGTGTATACGTATATGATGATTTGTGTGTATGCCATACCTAGCCTACTCGCTATTGACGGGAGGTGTGCGCGTTGAGGGCAGTCTTATCCTGGTGAGCCTTAGGGGGATTTTTGACTTGTGCCTCAGAACATAGTACTTAGGTTGGATTGCCATGTGTGAAAACAATGGTTTTGAACGGTCATTTGGGTGCGTAGGTATGTGCGTAGCCCAAAGGTCGCCTCCAATATTTGTGTTTGTTATTTATGGTTGGAGGGATTTACCGAACCGACAATCCTTTGTACAATGACGAGATGTACCCGGACATGATAGCAGAGTATGCATGCACCGCACCTGAGTCTCGGGGTGCAGTGTTGTATATATATAATAGAGTGAATGTATATATATATATATATATATATATATATATATATATATATATACTTGTGATATTATCTACTGTGTGAATTAAGTACACATGAATGATAATGAAATCTGAAATGAATTAAGTTGGTGAACACTTAATTATATTAAATTGAAAAAGTGCTTATCGATGTTACTTATATTGTGGGAGAAATACGTGGGAACGATATTGGGCTCTGTTTTGCTGTTTGACTGGAAAGAACTAGTTAGCATGGGAATAGTAACTAGTATGTTAGGCGTGCGCACTAGATGAGAGGTGAGAATCTCAAGAGAGTTCGAGAATCTAACATGTACATAATAATTGCTTAATTGCACTTGTTAATCACTTGCTATTTTAAAAAATATTTTACCATCGGGCTCTTATCCGTTTTCTTGCATATTCACGCCTCTCTTGTATCGTCTATATTAGGTGTCCAGTCACAGGAACGCCAGGCATAGAGGATTGGATACTTGACGTACGATGGATGCTATGGAGTTGCAGGCTTTGCTTAGACACTTTCATTCTGTTGGTTCATATATCCGTAGTAGTTAGTTCATGTTGGGCATGTAGCCCAAGGATTCTAGTTTTGATACATTAAGTTTATTTGGATTGTTGTATTGAGATTTAAACTGGGGAGTTTATTCCAGTTACATTTAGTTTAGACGTGATGTTACTTATCTATTATGCATTGTTGTGGAATGGATTACTTGAAATCGTTTGTAATAGTAAAAATAGATTGTATTAAATTATAATTTGAAAGTTTTTAACACCAGCTTAATTGATTATTAGGTGATTAACGAAAAGAAAATGTTTTTCGACAATGATGCTTAGAATGAACCAACTGTATACGCTAATTTAATTGAATATATGACTGATCACCCGGTATTTAATTAAGCGGGGTGTTGCATCGAATTCAACATTTGTTTAAATAATGTGCTCTTTACTAAATTAAATGATAAAGCATGGCCGTATATAAAACTACAAATGTCCTTACGCACCGGCGCCCTATTCTTAAATGCTTCATTCACGATTTTTTGTTTAACTTTGCCTTTTCCCTTCACCGCATACTTATCCATCGCTCCTTAGCCTTGCCCTTCAATTCATAATCATCATCTTCCCCTTGAAAGCATTCATCTTCAGCATTTACTTCATTTTGAATGCTTTGGTTTTTTAAAGTACCATCTTTTCGACCCAAATTTTTTTGAAAAAATGTTATAACTTCCTCCGGACATTGATCACATTCAATTTGATCATTATGTGTCCGACGAAATGTTGTTTCATTCTACACACACCTCACCATTTTTCACCTCCACAATAATTGCATCTTAAATGCATTCTATTATCCTCCTTGATCTTAGTACAATGCGCCCAAGTTGGATTACTATCTTTGGTACTCTTTTTCTTAACAATTTTGATGTCCAAATTTTAACAATAACGATACCAATAATGTCCAAATCCAAATCCAAACACAATAATATATTATTTCAAATGCTTTACAAAAATAAATTATAATTCGTAATACATAAAGAATAAGCACAAATATATTACCTTGAGAATATAATAAAAATGTATCATATAATAATAAAAATTACAGTGTTCTAAAAGGCCCGCCTAGGCTCCGCCTAGGCCCGCCTAGGCCCGCCTAGGCTTGAGGCTTGGGAGAAACGCATCGCCCACGCCTTATTACGCCTTATTTTTGGAAAAAGGCTTAAGGCACACTTTTTTTAAAAAAAACGAAGGATTAGTTAACAAATATTGGTTATGGAGCATGAATATGAGAAAGATGGCTACCAAACATATAAATATATTTTCAAAATTCAAGGTATGTATTATTTTATTATATTACTAGCCTTAGAATAATTAAAATAATAAAAAAAGGAAAAACGCCTTTTTACGCCTAGGCTCCGCCTAGGCGCCTAGGCTCCTAAGGCTTGAGGCTTGACCTCTACGCCTCGACCACGCCTCGCGCCTTTTAGAACCTTGAAAAATTATACAATATTAATACAAATATAAATTTTATTTTATAATACATAAAGATTAAAAATGAACATATTTTACATTATGTTTTGTTTAAAACAAAAATAAAAACAGTATAGAAGTTAAATTAAGAGAGGACAAAAAAAGGTTATGTTTGACAAAAAAGAGGTAAGAATACAAAAAAAGGTTATGTTTTGTTTAAAACAAACAAAAAGGTTGTATTAAACCTGTAGAGGAAACGGAAAAAAAAGAGAACCAAAGGTTATCTTAAAAAAAAAATAGTTATAAACGAAAAAAGGGACCAACCCTAGCAGTTATAAAAAAAAGGTTATAAACAAAAGACAAACCTTAGTAGTTATAAAAAAAAAGGTCAAACTTGAAATGTTTTCTTTTACTAAAAAATTGGTCGGTTCACTTGAAATGTTATAAACATTAGCTGGGTACATGAAAAAAAAGACCGAAGTGAACCTTAGCAGTAGAAAAGTGATCCGAGCAGGTTATGAGGATTTTTTAGCCAGAATAGCGAATCGATCAGGTTTCCGACAACAAAAAAGAGCAACCGAACATTTTTCCGGCAGTAGAAAGAGAGAAACGGCACCAAGTTTGTTGGGTTTTGACAAAATAGAAGTTTCTATTATTTCAAATCTCCCTTTTTCAAATAGAGAGATCTTTTGTTTTTTTCTACCCTTTTTTTCTATTCTACAAAATAACACGTGTGTTTCAAACCGAATAAAAGACCAAAAGCTCCGTATTGTTTTAAAAAACCACATCTGACCCTTTTTTTTTCTATTCTCGCGTTGGAACTGATCCAAGATTTGATGCAATGGTTGTACATCCAGTACCTCATCATGTAGTTGCCCCTGTCCGCTTTGAGCAATCCCTCTTCCTGTGGCTCGTCTCTCCACAACCGAAACAACTGCAAGAAAAGCCTTCCTGGATGACCTTGCTGTCCTGCCTGAAACCTCTAGGGATTACAATTTTCCTCGAAAATTCGGGTCCCCGTGGATACCCGCGAAAAAATTCCCGAAAAATCCCCGGAAATTCGGGGATCGGGGCGGTTTAGGGGAATAAAAAAAATTCTCGAAAAATTTCGGGTCGATTTTGGGTATACCCTCGGGTCTCCACGAGGATACCCGATTTATTAATATATAATAATATATATATATTTATATATTTTATTATAAGCCCTAGCCCTAGTAGAATAATAAGTGAACACAAAGCATATACAAGAAGCGCCGACCTCCTCATTTTCCCCTCAGACTCATTTTCCCTCCGCTCTGCTCCTCCACTCTGCCTCATCGTCCCCCTCAGCTCTTCCGATCTGCTCCTCTGTGCCGCTGTTGATTTCAATTTTATGGTTGCTGTTGCTGTTACCATTGTTGATTTCGATTTTATGGTTGTTACCATTGTTGTTTTCCAGTTAATTTTTTTTATTCTCTTTGAGATTTGTTTAGCACACCGGCGACTCTGTTGTAGAAATGTTGTATTGATTTCTGGTGACTCTGTAGAATGTTGTACTGATCTCCAGTTAAATTTTATGGTTGCTGTTGTGCACCAGATTTGTACTGATTTCTTATGTTCTCTCTTTGTACTGATTTGTTATGTTTGGCATATCAGGTTTGAGTTGTAGAAATTCTGATATCACAAATTTTGATTCTGATACAAAAAAAATGTGGAATATATATAAACAAATTTTCTTAACACTTGATATTTGTTATGGAATTTGATTTGATTGCTGTAGTTAATTAATATCTGATGAAATAAGATCGTGATTCTGCTGTTAACAATATCAAATGTTAAGATAGACATTTATTAAATTTTTTTATTTGGGGTTAGTTGATTATGGTTTAATGAAATGGGTTTTCAATTATTTAGCTAAAAATGTGAGATTATGGTTCAATAGACAGCTATGGAATCACAAAATGATAAATCTTTATCTGGGTAGAATTATACAAATACTTTAAAAAAAATGAATTTTTTTTATACTAAAAAAAAAAGAAACGGGTTCCCGACGGGGAAACCGATACCCGTTTTAAACGGGGACGGGGATCCTTGAACCCGTTATAACGGGGAACGGAGATGGGGAGTTAAAACCCGACCACCAACCGACCCGTTGCCATCCCTATCGGGTCGGTAACCCCCGGATCTAAATCTCTTGGCCTGATCCCCCTGCAGGAAATCCTGTCTTGCTGTCTGTGGTGCTCCACTTGCGCCGTTCCGACCTATCTTCCCAGTCTGACTAGTGTCACTTACTCACTTGCTCCCCTTCATGTGGAAGCGGTGGTCCTGACAATGAAGTAGAGCGGCATTGACGACCTCAGTGTACGTCTCCAACGTCGGATTACTCAACAAGTGCTGTCGGATTCTCCAAGCAAGTCCATCCATGAACTTTCGCATCTTCTTCGCTTCATTATTCACCTCATCCTTCACAAAGTTTGCTAATCGAGTGAACTCCTCTTCGTATTCCGCTACGGTTCGGTCTCCTTGAGAGACTGAGAAACTTCCGCCGCATCTCTGTCTGAATAGCGGACGAAAAATACTTATGGTCAAACTTCAAAGCCGCGCCCACTAACTTGAATGTTGTCAAGAACTGTTTTTTGAGTATCACTGCACTCAACCATACGAAGGTGGCGTTGCATGTCTTTCTTCCACTGACTGGCCACGACTACATCTGAGGTAGCCTAAAACTCTAGTGGGTGGCCCTTTTGAAATGCTTCCCTCACTCTCTGCCAGTCAGATGGCACTGGTGGGCCTGAACAACTGGTGCTACTGTTGGCTGTGACTGAATTCGCGGAAAGTGCTGTGCCATTGCGGTCATCGCCACATTAACTGCTTGTGCCACGATCTCGGCCACCTCTGCTGTTGAAATGTTACCCTGTGGGGCTCCCTCTCCAGTGTTCGCTCTCGTTTGACGAGTCCCCTTTAGCGGAATCTAAAACGAGATTGAAGTTTGTATAAGTTCATAATCAAATACAAAGTAATTGGCAGAAGAACATAAATGCGCGTACGTAGAGGAATTCAACAATCCTATAATAAGGCTTTATATTGAAGAATGCTACGCTGAAATCGTAGTAAGCCGTACAGATCTAAAGGACAGTAGAAACTGATGCTTTGATACCATCTGTGACACCTCGCCTATTTTAACTACGGGTGATCAGTCCTTTATAACCAGGAATCTCATTTGGTCCATTCTTAGCAGCACTGTCGAAAACTTTTTAAATTACTAATCACCTATGTCAAATTAAACCGGTTCCAAATTTTATCTTTTATTATAACACCAACATGCGGAATAAAAACAATAACCAAACCATCCACGCAATGTAATAGTCGAAACCAATCACACGATAAATAATTGAATAAAATAATACCGAATAAACCATCGGTTCCCAAAATAAAATTCAACTACAAGTCTAAAGTAAATAAAACTAAGTTTGATAAATACTGAATTATTGAGATACTGAAATGAAACTCCTAATCTAGGAATGAATAACTGAAGTGTCTAAATCAATCCCGCAAGCCTCCACAGGTGCTGCAGCTAAGCATCCCTGGAAAGAATTATCAAGCTTGGCGTCCCTGTAGTTGGACACCTAAAATATTTTGGAAAATAGATTTTTTGACAAGGGCAGTGCCCAAAACTTTTTGAAAATATTTTGCAAGCATTTAAATCACAGTTTAAAAGCAGTTATTAGATACACATGTTAGTTCCACGTACACTCCCTTGGGTTCCTCACCTTTCAACTATAGTGCACACCTAACGTATCCTACCTAGCAATGCTACCCAACCTAACTTGACATCCGTTTCTAACTAACCATTTAGCTCCCCTGTACTACCCATACAATACGCTACCATACTACTAATAATTAATATCACCCCATATTATCATTGAATCATTTATTAAGTTTCTCTAGTTAAATTTACTTTTCGATATAAACAATCTATCTTTTCTACCATCACACTAAAGTAGAATATTCATACCTATATATATTTATCACACTATAATATATATAACTATAGCATCCCCCGGAATGACCACCGCGATGCATGCGTACTCTGCTATCAAGTCCATGTACCTCTCGTACTAAATCAGGGCCTATTGGTTCGGAATGTCTCCTCGAACCCTAAATCAAACAACACACAATGAAGACGAACATAATTCTAAGCCTTTGGGCGATGCACATACCTAACGTACCCAAATGACAAGCCGATCCCACTAATACACTGTACATAGTGAGCCGCCCAAAGTTCTTTGTTCTGGGGCACATATCCAGACTTCACTGGAATCGTCAAGGTGAGATCGCCCTTTGCGCGGAACCTCCCGTGATAGCAGCGTAGGTATGTTTAGGCCTGTCAACGGGTCGGAGACGGGTCGGGTTTAGGGAGATCCAAATCCGTGTAATCGGGTCTTCATCAGGTTTGGGTCCGGGTCTTCATCGGGTCTACAATATTGGATCCAGACCCGGATCCGTTTGGTCTCGGGTTCGGCTCCGGGTTTGGCCAAATATATACATTTATTTTATTTTATGCCCCTTATTTATTTTTGGGGAAAGTACTCTTAGGTCCCTCACAAACAAATTTTAAACACTAAAGGAATTTTGACAAATTTTAAACACTTAGGTCCATTAATTCTCTTCTTATAGAAGTCCACGCTAGTGGCATAACAGATGTAATAGTAAATTGTCCTTAAATGTTTAAAAGTTGTTACTAAGGGACCTAATTGTAAATTACCCTTTATTTTTTAATCTTAAATTAAAATTTTGTAAGGTATTATAGAATATTATTAGTATAAATAAAACATATATTATTTATATTTATTATATACATAAATATATATTTTTATATATAATACTTGCATGTTATATTGATAAGATATATTTATAACTATATATAAATTTATTTTATATATATATATATATATATATATATATATATATATATATATATCTATATCTATATAAAATAATAAGCTACAATTCGGGTCGGGTCTTCGGGTTCGGGTCTTGTATAAGATCTAGACTCTACCCGTTTAATAAACTGGTCTTGGGGTCCAAAAAATTATGATCAGATCCTATACGGATCGGGTTCGGGTCCAGACCCCCGAGTCATTGACAGGCCTAGGGATGTTCACACACATAACCAATCACTTAATAGGTATTCACACAACCTATATATACATATTATTCAGTAGGTATACACACAACCCATTATATAAACCTGTACGTAGTATATATCTCTGGGATACTCAACGTACTAATTATAACCTCTTTTCATATATACGAGAGTATCACTCGCTACCCGAATGGTCCTACTTACCCCTTAATTAATATCAGTACTTAATATATCTCTATCCTACTGGTTCACAACTTGGGTTTACTCACGCTCTCCGTAACCCGTTCCCATTCCCGAAATTCCTTAAATTTCATATTATGCCCAAAAGGTCCTAGCCATATTTCTCTCATTTTGGCTAAACCAAATCCATACCAAAGTCTACTGGAATTTAATAGGTCCCTCCCTATAGTTTAAGAATAATACAAAAGTCCCCTTGTTGATTATTTATGAAATTTAGGGCATAAACTGAAAGCCAAAAATCTGGGCAGCCGAATCGATTCAGTGAAGAACCCGAATCGATTCGCCTATCCACACATAAATTCATCATCAAAGTCCTTATATTTTTGCTACAACGAAACAATCAATTTCCTTCTCTTAGGTGCATAAAATTTCATAAGGTCATTCAACTGTTCTCAGTTTCCATCACAATCCATATTACCATAAGTAGAATCCAAAACTCCAATAGTCTCCTCAAAACTCAAATTCCTTAATATCCCCTGAAAAACGGACGCAACGTGAAACACATTCACTAACTTGTGCCTACAAAAGTCTTTAAGTTGCAGACTTTACCCCCAAGCGTGATAATTTCCCATAATTATGGTGAACACCTTTGTCCAACCATTCATCCTTTACTGGACCACTAATTTGCACCGATCTTCATTCTCATGCTTCTTAAAGCTCGAATACTCTTGAAGTCTTGTCAACGCTCAAATGGCAACGAACGATGTCAACACACGTTATTGCGACACTAGAGTACAAAATCCTATAACGGGCTCAAGACATCAAAGAACGCTTGGTAGAAAACGAAACGGATGCAACATAGATCCTAAGAACATTAGAATTTGGATGCTCTGATACCAACTGTGACACCCCGCGATTTTTTATGCCCGGTTGATCAGGTTGCACATGAAGTACCGGGGACGTCTAAACTATTTATATCATTATCAGAATTAATGTAAACTAAAAACCATGGTATATTAAAACCTACATGATAAAGAATTCAATAAGTGATGATGAACAGAAATACTAAACTGTGAAAACTGAATCCACTATATAATAAAAACCCTGATCATAAGAATTCAATTGAAATAAAGAGTACAACTGAAACTTTCTCCAACTACAAAATCCCAATTGAAATACAAATAGAGTACAAAAGTAACCCTTCCACGTAATTCCGAATATGCTGAAAGCTATAACGAATCAGCGACTCCAACTATATAAATACCTAACTGGATCGCCACAACTGTAAGTCTGATCGTTCAGTCCTGTTAACCTCTTTATACAATAATAATATCTGGGGGAAACATTTTATAATTTGGATCGGCGCCCTAAGGTTGCAAGAATTAACTTTCAATACCAATTAATAATGATTCAGTTAATTCGCAATACATGCCACCCATCGGCTCTCACATGCAATAAGTATCTCACCTGAGTGTAATACTACGCACATGTTCCAACCGAAGGCATAACTATGCTAAAAGTCTCTATCTAGACAATTAATCACTATCATGTAACCTTGGAAGCACGGACTCGACACGTAATACGGGATACGACTCGGTTCGGGATACATGATTTTTTCAAAATGTAGGATATGGATACACTAGTATACGTTAAATATTTATTATTTTATTTTATATATATTAATGATAAACTTCATAAAATATAACTGAAGCATCAAACACCATCATATTAAAGTGCTCAAATATGATGATTGTTGTCACCAAACAAACACCATTACAAAAACGCTACAAACATAAATCGGAAAATTTTTTTTGAAGGTTTTTTATTTATGAAGAACAAAGGATTCAAACAGTGGGATGTAAAGGTTAAAAGTAACACAGCTAAGACTGAATGAAAACAGTTAAAGAAAACAATATAGTAAAAAACAGTTAAGAAAAAAATCAGAAAACACTACAACACGAGCAAAGAATGAAAAACAAAAACACAGTTAAAAAAAACATAGTAAAGGAAGAAAAAGAATCAAAGAATGAAAAACAACATAGTTAAAAACAACACACGCAAATGAGGTCAGAAGTGAAAAAAAAAATACCTAGGGCAGTTAAGAAAAGAAAAAAAACCAACACAGAAAAAAAGGAACAAAACAATTAAGAAAAAAAAGAACAGATGGGTTTAAGACAGTTTAAGAAAAAAAGGAACAAATAGTTAAGATAGGATGGGAAAAAAAAAGCTCCAAATAAGTTCAGAAGTGAAAAAAAAACACATACCAGATGGGTTTAAACCCTAGCCGAAAGTCCAGAAGGGTTGGATTGAGGTCGGATTGAAAACCCTAGCCGGAATTGCTGTTGGGGTTGAAACCTTAGATGGTATGAGTTCTTAACTGCCGTCGGGGGAGAGAAAATGAAAACCTAAATGGGTTGAGTTTAGTTATGAATCACAACAGGCAAAGTTATTTAGACTTTTCTTTTAAACTTAAAAACTTTTCATTTTTATGTTTTTGGCCACAAAACTTATGTTTTAAAATTTAAAAAATACCCCACGTATCCTTCAAACGTATCCAAAACATATTCTAATGTATCCCCATCGTATCCCAGCATATTTTAGCCATTTAAAAAAAAAAAATTAGGATACTCTAGGATTCGTGTATCCTAACGTATCCCATATCCTATACGTGTCCAACAAAAAATCGCAAACTCCCGAGAGTATCCGTGCTTCATAGCATGTAACGAACAACTACCATGGAACGCTACCAATAACCTAAATAGGATTTCACCTCAAGACCCACACATGTATTCTCATTAACATATTCTTAGTCTCAATAAAGTAATGCTCTATCTGTTTTAATATCTTTTAATTAAACGAATTATCATCCAAACTACCGTAAGAGAGAGGTCACAACTACATACCCTGAACAAAGGAATGTAACAAAGCCACACATGTAAAAATACAATCCCAAATACCTATCCCCGTAGGGTCACTCACAAGGGACATACAAGTAAACCACATAAAGTACAAAACATGCCATAAGGTTCATTATCAAAGTCTATCATTAGACTGCATAAATTCTTACGTAATATATATACATATATATTTACAGCACACCCTCTGTTGGCAAGTCCGGAGGAGTCTCTCACCTAACGGACTTAAATAAAACACACATATAATTGGGGTGATCACTAGGTAGCAACGCCACCTACCGCCCATACTTAGGCTATGTAGATGGATCCGGTCATCCTACTTCTCACATCACGAAGCGGTGAACCTAAACGTATGATCTAAAATAACGACCTCAACCATGGCAGCACATCTCAGCCGACGTATGGTTCACGGTCCGATGTCGAACTCAACCCCCAACCGATAGATTCACCACGAATACGGGTATGTCCACATAATCACACAATATATATGGTCACTCAATATATATAGCTATAGGTTAACGCATGCACTCAAGCGTACCCAACCATCTAAGTCCCCACGTTGTTCGATGCTTATTTCAATAGATTTACAATCTTTCAAAACCAAGTTAAACATATATACAAGTGGGATGTCACATACACTCCAGCGTATCCCTAATCAATGAAATCCCTAAACACCGGATTATTCTTACGTTCTTAGGATCATCAACTCTAATCCTTATCAAATTTGATTCTTAGTGTATTGCGTCTCTAAACTATGAGTACATCTTTTCTTATATATGTATACACTCTTTCGTAATAGACATATATATTTCCTTCATTTAATTGCTAAATTAATTCCACGGCCTATATACTCTATACTCTCTAGACCTGAATTACTTCTCTCAAACACTCTCATTACTCTCTAAGCTCGCTATATACATACAACCATAGGATACCGCTCACTCGTGCGTTTGCCCATTCTAATCAAATCCTAACACCGGATGCGAATAGAATAGTACAAAGGTCATACCTCTAACCTACATAACTGTCCTCAATATTAACCAAGTCCAAGTTCGATCCATCACTAAATCAGATGTAATCCTCGAGGAAAGTCCCAACTAAAATTCACAAAACCCAACTCTCGGTCTCGGGCACCTTTTAGTAGAAAAATCATATCAAACCCCCAAAAAATAAGAAAAATACGAAATCAATGCTCACGCCTTTGTCTTTCGATTCTGCACAACCTTGACAACTTTCCAAAGTCGTTCGAACGAGAAAGGGACCTCGTTCGAACGAGAATGGCACCTCATTCGAACGAGAAAGACAGGTCGTTCGAACGACGTTCCAATGAGAATGACGCTATGCTTCGTCCCCAACTATGAAAATCAGTCCCAAAACTCGCTAAAAACCTCCGTTGAAGTCCCAATAAGGTCTTCAATCAAATCCCCATCATACCAGAACTTGAAACTAAGGGCAAAAATCCTAATGATTTCTATAAACAAGGGTTTTCGACATGATTTTAATCAATAAGCAAATTAACCCAAATTCCTGAAGAACAATTTATGATTTCTATTATCTTTCAATTCATGATTCATCAAACACGGATTCGATTAAAAAGAAATACAAGCCTAAACATGGATTTAACATAATTTCCATTCATTATTCAATGTCGATTTCAGGTTTTATCACCGAAGTCTTAACTTTCACAGTAAGATTGATTACTATTAATCATAGTCAGCCCCAATCATAAATCATTATGTAATTCAGTCTCTAACATAATTAATAACTCGAAATCGTATGAGAAAGCATGCTTATAATTAAGAAACACATTATTAAAGATATTGCAAGAAAATTCTTGCCTTAGGAGATGATTGAAGACTCTTCCTTTGAGATTCTCCTCCTTTTCTCCTCTCCAAGATTGTGAACTTCTCTCCGAAGGCTTGTGGTTGCTAGGTTTAATTAGAAATGGATAGGAAGCCTAATTAGGTTGGCTTAGTTATAACTAAACTCCCTAATCCAGTATCTCCCCCCATAAGACTTGATTTCAGGACCTTAAAAGAGCTCAGAATGCTACCCGGAATAGTCCAAAATCTTTTATAAAGATATACCTACCCCTGGGATCATTTTAAAGCGATAAAAATATATAAGCGGACATCCGCGTCACCCAGAGTCAAGTCTAAAACTCATGGTAATATCTCACGGCGTCAATAAAACGACACGCTTAATTATTTTGCACGTACGCATAGCTCACAATCATATAATTAATATCACTAATTAATAATTACTAACACACTTTACAAAAATCACACTGCATGCAATATTCAATTGTCATCTAAATTATACCAAATTATTATTACTAAGCCACACAAGTAATAACTAATCCGATTTATTAATTTATTAATAAATAATAATTATAGTCCGTGAAAATACGGATTATTACATAGAGAGGAGATAGTTACGAGTCTAGAGAAAGTATGATTAGTCACGGCTGAAGAGTGGTGTGGGAGATTGGGAACGGAGAGAGGTTAGGGGAGGTGAGAGAAGAGGTTGAGTTTGAGGGGAGAGAGTGAGCGAAAATGTTCACGAGAGAGAGAGAGAGAGAGAGAGAGAGAGAGAGAGTTGTCCGGAGATATCTAGAAAGTTAGAGTGAGGTTAATGAGAGTTGGGATTTGAAATGGGTGAATGAAAAGTGAGTAGGTTTGAAATTTGAATGAAAAGATAGAATGGATCCCAACCCTTTTGATGTTGATAAGTGATGTGGTAAAATTTAAACCCTCATTGTGCTTAGACAGTTCAAACACTTCACTGTATTTCACTTTCGTTCTTTCCCAAGTCCTATTTACATTGAAAGGACTTTGCCCATTTGAATTTTGATCCGAGCTATTGACGTCGGTCTCTTGCGTTGGACTGTTTTTGTGAGACTGACTGTATATAAGTGTGTGTGTGTCTGTGTGTGTGAATATATATATATATATATATATATATATATATATATATATATATATATATATATATATATATATATATATATATATATATATGGACTGATCGTTCACTGGAATAAAATACTTAACCGTATATACGAGATTTTCTTTTTATGTTATTCATTTTGTAATTTGTTTATCTTTTTAGTTCTTATCAGACTATATCTATGTATGTTATTTGATGCTATTAATCATTCGCCGTCCTTGGCCATATCTGTGGACTGTTCTTATAATCTACAAATAACAATGAGATGTTAATGCACAGTTACATTAGGTCATTAGGTTTGGGTACAGCTTGCGCATATAATGTTTTTCCAGCTTGCAAGTGTGGATGCGATTATATGCCAGGTGTGTTTCTTCATTGATCTTATTTATCTTTTTATACAGCTTCGAGAAAGCATTGCTCAAGATCAAGAGAAAACAGGAACATTAGAGAGTCAAATACTGGAGCTAGAAGCTAATATTCAAAATGTGGATGCTAAAATCCATCATACTGAAGCTACTCTTAAGGAGTTGGGGGACTTAAAAAACCAGATATCTACCAAAACTGCTATAAGAAACACTTTACTTATTCGGGAGAATGAACAGTTATCACGTCTTAAAGTGGAGAGTGAAGGTTGGTCGATATATTGTAGAAGCTTGGTTGCTGAAGGCACCCCCAAAATCAAGCAGGGCGCCCATGGTGTGCTTTATAATGTTTGTATATGATGCCTAAAGCATTGCCCATGTGGGTGCTTCGCGCAGTTTATGGGGGTGCCCTTAGCTGCTACCCTCGGTTATTATGTTTTTTCTACTGCTTGTCTCTTTTCATGGTTTTGGTGCCTTCTACCCCCTTCTCTCTCGGGGTCTGGTGCACTTGTCTATATGGTGTCTCTTTAGGGTCTTGTTTCTATATGGCACTCTCTACTTTCACATTAATGATGCCACTTAGTGTACAAGTTTAGTTTTTTTGATCAATTTTGTCTCTTTTGGTATTTGATTAGACACCGATGAAGAATTGAAGGAATGGAAACTCAAGTTTGAAGAAAGGATTGCACTCTTAGAAAAGAAAATTAGCAAGTTAGACAGGGAAAAAATTGACACAGAGACGAAGTGTTTTTTCCTTACGGATAGAATCAATGAATATGCCCAAAAAATTATGAGATGCCAAACCGAGGCTGAAGTAAGACCCACGTGCTGCTATTCTACATGATACCTAAATGCTGTGGGTGTGTATTACTAATTGTTTCTTTTCTTTTTGGCTTTAGGCTCATATGTCCTTGAAGGAAGAAAGGGACTTAACAATCCAAAAGCTTTTTGAAAGGCACAATTTAGGGTCTCTTCCGAAGATGCCCTTCAGCAATGAAGTTTCTTGTAACCTGACGAATCGCATAGTGTCGAGGTTAAAGGATCTCAACAGGGACTTGGAAGATAAAAAGGTGTTTCGCTGTTGTTTTAGCTTGATATATATACAGCTCTCTTTACTTGTAAGGACCTATTTGGTTCGGGGTGAAATATTTAACCTAGGTGAAAAATCAAATGGTGAAAAATACTCACTTATCTAGACTTAAATTTTTTGTTCATATAGAATTGAGAATAAGTGTGCAAGCTGTAATTATGTTTTAAAGAAAATAGTAAACAAAATTTAACTCCAATTATGTGATAGTACTTTTTCCCATTTTAATCTCTCTATGATGAGTCCCATCCATTTTTCTCTTAATCACATTTACCCCTAATTATAGCACCGTGAGGAATGTTGTTCAAGAGGGAGACGTCCCAACCATTTTTGCCAATGAAGCTTTGTTTCTTTTATAAAGTTTCCTTAACCCCATCCCTCTTATATTTTGACTTAGATATCTTTTTTCCCTTCATCACTCCCTTCCCATATATTTTTTTTTTTCTCAATCAACTTTACCACCTTATATTTAATTTTATGCAAGGATAAAAAATGGGAATATTACTTGAGACCGTTTAATCAAAATCAATCTCTCCCCTACAAGATCAAACTTTTTCAGCCATCTAATTTTCTCTTTATTTTATCTACCACCGGATCCAAAACTCACAAAAAATCCAGTGTCCTTTAAGAGGCAAGCCCAAAAGTCTCAATGATAATTAACATATCCCACGCCTTGATCTTCTTACAATGTACTCAAGATGACTTTCTTCCATATTTGTTTTCACCCCGTTAATTTTCAACCCCGACAAAACACTAAGGGTGTGTTTGATTGCAAACATGGAAAATACGTGAAAAATAGTTCATTTGGATGAGAAGTTGGAAAATGAGTGGAAAGAGATATGAGTTTTTAGTCTAATTTTTTTTATTTTCCATGGAAACCAATTCTTTGGTGGGTGGATTAGAAATATTTTCCACTAAAAATGAGATTTGAGATGGAGCATTTGTTATGTGAATGAGTGTTGTGCTTATATAAAGTATTTACAATAAAAGTACTTCCAAGGCAAAATGTGAGTCAAAACAACTATTTTTCATGGAAAATTTCCATGTCAATCAACTATGAAGCACGGACACTCTTCCGGAAGCCACGAGTCGTGTGTCGTGTGTCGTGTCAAAACATGTATTATGTGCGCGCTTCGACGCATTACCGTGTATTTGGATTTTGTGATAATGATTCTGTTTTATTTATGATTTTTAATGTTAAAGTGTATTCAAATTTTGTTTTGTATTGTCCATTTTCTTGATTTCATGTTAAGAATGCTCTAATAATGTATTTTATGGAAAAATATGTTTCATTTCATTAATATATATATATATATATATAGATAGATATATATTTAAATATATATTATACTTATCCTAGCGTGTCGTATCCTAGATTTTGGAAGAATCACGTGTCGCGTATCGTGTGTCGAAACGTGTATTATGAGTCCGTGCTTCATAGTCAATCAAACACACCCTAAGAGTTTAATTAGTAACACTAGGTTTACAAATTTTTGTTGCTCCCCTGAAGAGAAAAAAATGGTATCATCTGCAAATTGAAAATGTGACCATCCCATTACTTCTAGCCTTTGTCACAAGTCCACTTTTTTTTTTTCTTTTTTTTAATCAGAAGCAGGAAAATATATCAAAAATTATAATAAGAATATCTGAAGTAAAGCAGCAGTCCACCAATCAAAACCGAAATGGTTATAACAGAAGAAAAGAAAAGGAAAACAACAGAAGAGTCCTTCAGGCAGTTGCATAATTAAAATAATTCTACATGGATTTAAATAGGAATGACAGTACTTTGGTAGGTGTGAAGGAAGGAAAATAAGGATTATCAGTTAATAAGTGAAAAAAAGGAGGCACAAGAAAAGCCCTTCCCATTTGAAGACCATTTCCTACTATCCTCCCTCTCCGGAATCAAATGATCGCTCTCAATCAAACTTGGTAGAAAGCATGTCTTGAGATTTCGACATCATTCAAATTTCTTCTAATTTCTATACAGTAAGTTTCAAAAGACAAAGGAATTATAGGCCAAAGATCAAATTGAGGAATTATGGTTTGAAGATACTCGATATTGGTCTGAAAAAAAGATTAGAAAGAGGTATTTCCCTCCTAATATCTTCCTGAAATGAATTCCCACCCCCCACCCCCCCCACCACACACACACACACACACACACACACACTCACTCCACCTCTAAAGAGACACTTAGAATAGTCCCGTGGGAGATAAATCTTCAAGGGTTGCTAAAAGAACCATGTTCTACTGTTTTAAAATCCCACCTGTTCTCATTAACGCAATACTGTTGCCTACTGATTTTGCTGCAACGGAGATGAAAGCTCATTTTCCTTAGACTGCTAAACTTTTGATGTCAATCAATTATCAGCCCATCTTCCTTTCCCCCACTCTTCCAATAGAAAATCACGAATTCTTTTTTCACTTGAATTGTCCACTTATTGGGAGTTTAAAATTGCATAAGAATACATCAGGATGCTATAAAGATACTTTTTTCCCCCAACTATCCAATCTTTTATTTTATCCGAACATCTTATGCTTTCACCTTCCTTCTTGATGGTAGCTATGTATGACATTGATTTAAAATATTATGATTTCTTTTCAACAACTAGTATCCCTCTCCTGAACCTTTCGAGCAATTGAAACACCCAAATAGGTAAGAGCTTAATAGCATCAACATTTTTGTTGGTGAGGGTCTTCTCATTTCTGCTCGTGTTTGACTCAGTAGGTCTCAAATATATTATATTCATGGTGGCTACCTTTCAAAAAGTAAAATAATAATATTTATAGCTAAAGCTGACACTTTTTTTTTATCAGACACGTATAATTTAATTAAAAACCATAGCAAGATATACAGTGAAAGTGGACCAGCAGTTCTTCATGGAAGCAGAAGAGAAAGGAGATAAAATGTAAAAAAGTGTTCATAATTTTAGAAAGGGAAAAAAATAAAACAGGTCAACACTGAAACATTTCCTCAACTTCACTGTAGTAATGAAACAAGAAATTTCTGACAGAACTACAACAGAACCAAATCCTTTCAAGGCAGAGAATAAGCCCAGTTATTCATGATGATAGATAGTTTGAGGCCTTTAAACAAATTTGAGGTTAGCCCATGAAGAGACTGTAAATCTGACCCTCTCCCATGATCCCATCTATCTTCTTTTGAACATTGTTTGTCCTTGAAAATTCTTTCATTTCTTTGTTTCCATAAACCCCAAGCCACTGCCAAGAAAATGCACCTCCACAAAATCACCCCTTTTTCCTGGTTGCCATTCAAACATAAATCCATGGTCATAAAATTATGCAACAATTTTGGCAGAGTATTGACCACATATAACTCTTGGAAAACTTTCTCCCATAAATATTGAGAAAAACTATAATGAAGGCAATAGTTGGTCAACCTGTTCATGGCAACTTTTGCAAAGAATACACGTACGGGGAAACTGAATGTTCCGTCCTTTTAAGTTGAATCAATCGCATGTGTTTATCCTGTTATGAGCAGCGCCTTGCAAAAATACGTCCTTTTGAAGATATTTAACCTTTCCAAATGTTTTTGTATGGATCAAAAAAGGGGAAAGGATGGAGAATCCAGCAATCTATGAAAATTAGATTTACCCGTAAAGGATCCACAAGAATTACTCACCAATCTATTGGAATATTTTTTGAAAGTGGAGCCCCATTAACATTGCAAGAAGGGAAACGAAATCCACGAAATCACGATCGTTGAGACTCCTTTTCAAAGTATAATTCCAAAAATAATTGAAAGGAGAGTTGCCTCTAACTAATGATGCAATGACCTTGTGAGGATGACTAGCCAGACAATGTAGTCTAGGAAACGAGGATACAAGTTTGGAATCCCCAACCCATAAATCCTCCCAGAATTTAATACTTTCGCCATCTCCCACTCGAAGTTGGATAAGATTGAGAAATGATTCCAAGCCTTGAGAAAATAATCAATCACTGTTGCATCCCATCCGTTCTTATGAATCCTATATTTACTTCTAATTATGGTTGCCCAAAGGGAATCTTTTTCTAAGAGAAATATCTGGAACCATTTCCCTAAGAGAGCTACATTCCTTTTCCTTAAATTACCAATGCCCAAACCCTCTTTCTTTTTAGGTTTTCAAACCACTTCCCATGAAACAAGGTGCTATTTTTTCGCCTCACCCCTCTCCTCCCAAAGGATATTCCTCATTAGTTTTTCCAATTTCTTCGCAATGTGTACGACGATCTTGAAGATGGATAAAAAGTAGACAGGTAGACGCTCTAATACTGAGTGTACTAGAGTTAGTCTACCTCCTCTATATAGAATGCTCCTCTTCCATCCATCCAATCTTCTGGTAAAATTTCCCAAACCAGGGCCCACCAAAATGAAGTGCTCTTGGGTTAACCCCAAAGGCATACAATCTGTAGGCCAAACTCCAATAACACTAAGATCCAACGATATCGTATTTGACGCTTCTTCAGTTATGTTGGTGTGCAAAAGATTCACTCTTTTGCTTTACTTATGTCCTAGGGGGACTGAACATTTACTTCCTTCATCCCATATTTGTTGTCTTACATTCTTTATGCAATTGGTCTTATATTATTTTGGAAAACTTCCCTTCTACTTAAATGATACATATTTTTAATGTTTAGAGAAATAGGTTTGAATAAATACACTATCTTGTCATGTGTAAATGCATTTAAATAAATGCCACGCTAAAAGGTTGAAAATTGTAAGGGGACTCACAATACCGGATGAAAGAAGCGATCCGTAGATTCTTATCTGGATTATATGTATTGAATTCTCAGTTGAGTACCCTCAGTCTCTTGTGGAATGTGGAATATGTTGAAGTTGAATTGTTTAAGTTTATTAACGTGTACGAGAGACTTGGGATTTATTTGTATTGTTTGTTTATTTTATTTTTCATGTTTTCCTAAGTTATTTCCCCCTTTTATTTGCTATATTATGGTGACATTGTCTTTGTGTGCCCTCTTTAGTAATTTTAGATTTTCGGGGTTATCTTGGCTTGCAAGATACCTGTTCCTATAAATAAGGCCTTTGTCCACTCTTTGTAATCACTTACTATTGGATATAAATGAGATTAGATAGAGAAATTAGGCCATTAGCCTCTAAACAAGTGTTATAAAAATGCTTCCTCTTACATAAAATTGGTATTCACTCCCGATGTGGTCGCCAAGTTGGTTATTGAACCATGGGCAAGGCTCGGAGGAATTGATGATCAACTCCTTCAAATCCGACTCTTGACCCAGCGATCAAGCGACACAACCTCCTCCCAAAGCATCACTACCCTCCACATCTAAAACCACCCTTAAACCCTCTATATTTGGAGTTATACCACCACACAACCCACTAAACCCATCCAAACCCTAGATCTGAGCACCCCGCCCACTTGCTGCAAGCATATGACTCTCATTACCACCAAGAGAGATCCATCAGACGCCGCAAAATGCCACACTACATTCGTGAAACGAACCTGCCCCGTCAAACTCAAATCGGACCCAGCCCTCCGACGACCATCACCGAGGGGAGACGATGTCGTATGATGGCCCAATAATCTCCATCCCCCCTTTTCGTATCGGTGGTGCTCCTATTTTTGTTCACTAAGGTCGAGAAGAGTCTCGAAACCCTAAAACACCATGCTCCGACCGCCATTCTAAGTTTCACGGTAGCTCACTATCATCGCTGACAGTTGACGACTATCATTGACCGGAAAAAATGCCCACATGAGCTTTGGCAGGCTGGGGTGGAAGGGTTTTTGCCTAAGGAGAGGCAGTCCGGTCTGTGTGTTCACAAAAAGAAGAAAGTTGGGTAAGCCCTTCCAAATCATAATAGCCCTATTTCCAAATCTACCCTTCCCTATTCTAGTTACTGTTTTGCCCCCTTGGTTTCAAATATTAACTCAAACGCCCTCAACAATTTGCAACTATCAAAGCTCTTGCAATTATTCTCCCTCTTCTCCAAAAAATTGCATTTCAACCCCCGTCTTTTTTGAAAATCCTAAATTTGCCCCTTTTTTTTTTGGAAATAACAAACAACTCTCTCTACTTTCCGAACAAATGCACAATTAGGCCCTCATCTTTCCCAACCCTTCGGTTCTCACTCCCCATCTTTTAAATTGCCCGAAACCCCCCTTTTTTAACTTCCTTAGAACAACAAACCAGTTACCTCACACCTAACTTGGAGACCACACTAGGGTTCCGTTGAACAAAGTGAGGAAGAAATTAAGGGGTTCGAGCATAGTTGTCAGAATCTTACGATTCGCGATTCGATTCGCACGATTTGATCCGATTCACATATTAATCGATACGAACCGGGAATAGAATCAGATGGGTTCCAAAAATCGGGCTGAATCAGTCGATTCGGGGGCTGAATCATGAATCACACTAATTCACAATTCAGGTACGATTCATGTTTCTCGGAGGATGTTGGGTATTTTCAACCGACTTAAAGCTCGTGCTCGTTTTTTGCTCCTTTAAAAATAATCCTAAAAATGTTTTATTATTAAAATAATAATAAGTTAGTACATACTTAAGTTACCCTTTGCAAAAGAGAGTCACTGAAACACATACAAGAACGAAACCTAAATTGTGATCACTTTTATTCTTCTCCTTAAACCTGTTCGAACCTGCGATTTCTTCAATATCGTGTCGCGATCACGTTTTCTTCTCTTCTAACTTGTTTGAAGTTTATCAAGAGAGGGAGGTAGCTTTGCGTTCGATTGAAGCCAACAATTCTTGTGTAAGGATTTTATAAGTTATATTATGTGGTATTGTTATTATAACGTATTTTTAATAGTTGTATGTTTAATGATTATTTGTGTTATTATATTGTATAATATATTGTTGTGTTTAAATTTGGACATTGTAGGTGGTGGTATCGTTAAAATTTGGTCATAATTTGAACACGGAAGTTCATTTTGTTAGTTATATTTTAATGAAATCATGACTTATAATTGGTTTTAGGTCATAATATATTTTATTACATATTCTTAATGTGTTTAGTTTGCATTTATATATTATTTCCTACATATTTTACGTTTATGCCAGTTCTTACGATTCGATTCATGATTCGATTCACGATTTGACAACTATGGGTTCGAGGACTACTATCGGGAGGCTCTCTCTGACACTGCAAAAGGGGTTGGTAAGTGGGAGCGCAAACTCTCATATTGGTGCGACGATGCGATGGGGTCGTTTTGGCCTCATCACATGTGCTCGGTACGAGGAGTGCCGCGTGAAAGTTGTGAGGGCCGTGAAAGGGAGGTGCTCCATTGTCGGATCGAGTATGAGGAGCTCGAACTTTAGTTGAGAGTGCATTTATCGAGACTTCGTGCATCGCTACAAGCCTCCACTAGCTGTTGCCCTTGAAGGAGCCATTTCATGAGTCCCCTGTTCTTGTTGGTGGTGACCACCAGCTCCCCACTCTTTTTGTGCCCGTTCGATGTTTATGATATCCATTTCAAGTACTGAAGTGGGGATTCTTTGATATCTTCGTTGTGGATCATTGGATCACTCGGTCAAGTATCGAGAGACTGAGGTGTTTGATCTCATAGACTTTTTCCTTATCTTTTGGGAAGGAAGATGATTTGTTTTGTGGTGGCAATTTTTAATTTTTTTTTCTGGAGATTGGTTGGATGACTTGCACACATTTTCGTCGTCCTTGGTTAGGATTTCGATTACTCGGCTCACCTCTTTGCTAGCCCATACACCGGGCACTTTCGTGGATGTCTCCCTTTCTCAGTTGGGGAGAACGGCGCCAATCGTTTGGTTTTGGTGTTCACCTCTCATGCCTTCACACACTTGTGGGCAAGCCTTTCTCAGTTGGGGAGAGTGATATGTACGAGAGACTTGGGATTTTTTTGTTTTGTTTTGTTTATTTTATATTTGTGGTTTATTATGTTATTTCTCTATTTAAGTTGCTGTATTATTTAGTGGGTGGCATTGTCTTCTAATGTTTTTAGTGTGCCCTCTTTAGTTATTTTATATTGTAGGGTTATCTTGGCTAGCAAGATACACGTTCCTATAAATAAGGCCTTTGGCCACTCTTTGTAATCACTTACTTTTGGATATGAATGAGAATTAGAGAGAAGTTAGGTCATTGGCGTCTAAACAAATGATGTTGTTGTTGTGAAAATACTTCTGCTTACATCACTTATCTTTATAAAATTGCTAAAACAAATTTGTTTTATTGGTTTGTTGTTAATGTTGAATCATTGACTATGTTCTCAAGAGACTATTATAAGGTAGATTCTACACTTTGTCAAATTGTTTAGACCGAGTTCATTTCTCCATTTCTTTTACGAGCATAAGCTGAATTTTCTTTATCTTCACAAGATCATGTGCATACATGTTTTGATATTAGCACACTTAGCACTATATTATCAGCTCACCGTATGTGATTATGAATATTAATTTGAAAGAGTGCTATTACAGAAATCTAATGGGATAGAAGTTAAGGTGGCATGGGGCCGCTACATGGATGCAAATAATCATTGGAAAGACATGGAGGCTCAAAAGAAGGCGAAACTTGACATGAAGGTTTCTGTTTGAGGAAGCACATCATATATATCTTCTAATCCCTGTTCTGTCATGTTACATGGTTCATGTTGGATTTTTTTATTTTTTATATTTATTCATTTAAATTTTGCTATTCCATTCAGGATGGTATTTTGAAACGTATAAAAAAGGTGGAAAGTGAGCGTGATTCATTGGAACTCCAACTTTCGAATATTAATCTGGGCCAAATTGATGAGAGAGAGAAAAACTTGGTATTGATGCTCCTGCTCAATTGTCTTTCACAGAATTACTTTTTGAGTATTTGTTTAATTCTGTTTTCTATCCTTGCAGTGTATTGAGCTTGAGAGAAAGACTAACCAACTTGCTGAGAGAGAATTTGAATCAAATATATCCCAAAAGCAGACGGATGTATTTACCACACGTCAACAAATTAAAGCACTTAACCGTGAGAAAGATATCATGGCTGCTGATTCTGAGGACAGAGTAAAACTGTCTGTAAAGAAGGCTGAGTTGGAAAACCGCAAAGAGAAACACAAAAAGATGCAAGCCAAACATTTATTTTTTTCCCCTTTTCTTTATTATTGTACGGGGAAAAGACACCATAAATCTTGAAGTTCAGGATCATTTGTAATGTCTTGCCGAATGTTTCAATTTTCGCAATTTGAACAACTGCTTGTCATGTGAGGGACAAATGAAAACAGACGTAGGGAGCCCCACCTAGCATAGCCACACAAGTAGTCCGTCAATGTTTAGACGGAGTGAGATGTAGGGCTGTAATTGTCGACTTAATGTAATTCAGGGCTCGACTTGCAAAAGTTGTAATATTGGGGGGAACATTGCAAGTGGCCTCAAACTTTCGGGGTTATGGTGTTTCCCCCTTATTTTATTTCCCCCCCTCTGTCCTGCTTTTAATTGCTCTCTCTCTCTCTCTATATATATATATACAGGCTCCTGTGCACACTAAGTTTGCACACGTGCTGGCGCATACAAATTTTTTCAAAATATTAAAAAACATATTTTTGAGTTGATTTTTTTATGTGATATTTAAACATCTCAACGGACCCATATAAAAAAATTCAGCTTAAAAAAACCTTTTTTTTGCTATTTTAAAAAAATCGGTCAAACTTTCGCAGCTTTTAAAGTTAAAAGCAGCGAAAGTTCGATTGATTTTTTAAAAATAGCAAATTATTTTTTTTGAGCTGAATTTTTTTATATGGGTTCCTTGAACTGTTTAAATATCGCACAAAAAAAATATCAGCTCAAAAATATTTTTTTTACAATTTTAAAAAAATAATGTGCAAACTTAGTGTGCACAGGAGCCTGTCTCTCTCTCTCTCTCTCTATATATATATATATATATATATATATATATATATGTTTTTTATTGTGCCAATAGTTTTTTTTTCGAAGCTAATATATTTTCTTCCTCCGCACTTCACTTCCAGAATTGATCAACACAAGGATAATATTAGGGGAGTGCTAAAAGGAAGGCTTCCTCCAGACAAAGATTTGAAGAATGAAGTTTCCCAAGCCCTAAGGTTGTTTAACCTAGTTATGTTTTACTTAAGATGATCCCTCTGCATGTGGTTTATACGAAACGTTTTATGGATCTTATTTCTCAATTGTTAAAACTCCATCTGTGTCATGCTTAATTTCTTATATTATATATTAGACACTAGCGGTCCCAAGCGCTGATAATGGAGGAGGTTGCGTTAGGTAAACCAATGTAAAACTTGGTAGATAAATATGAATCCTTATAAATATGAATCCTATGAGGATGCTGCACCTGCCACCGCGTGTCCCCAAAAATAGTCAAGAGGCATTGCAACTGCAACATGGTGTCTCGAAAAATAAGGGCGTTACATCGACGCCTAGGTGCGATGAGAAATGGGCAAGATGCGCGGGTAGAAATTAGTTCATGATAGTAGACTTAGGTTAGCGACTTGAACTATAGGGACTTTGACTAGGAAAGGAATGAAGCTAGTGAATACCATTATAAGAAACTTTTAACATAGCTTGTTTTGTTTATAGAAAACTAAATGGGTCGGTGAGAAAGTTAGAGAAATAGAAAATACAACATCTAAATTATATCATACAGAACACAGAGGCATATGAACGGTGTCGGAATCATAGTCGATAAGAACCTTAGGAAATATATTGTAACTGTTATTCAGAGAAGCGATAGATTTATACTTGTAACGTTGGTATTAGGTGAAAATATAATCAATTTTATTCGCGCTAATGCACCATAAGTAAGATTAGATAAACACATGAAAGTACAATTTTGGAGCTTATGCACCCTAATTAAGATTAAATGAACATACTAAAGTACAATTATGGAACAAATGGACAAATTAATTCAAATAATACTTGTAGGTGAGAAAATTTATATAGGGGGAGGAGATTTTAGTGAATATGTAGGAGAAAGTTGGTATGGGATGGTGCATGAAGGCTACGGTTTTAGAGAAAGGAACGATGGTGAAGAGTTTATCTTAGATTTTGTGATGACATATGATCTTGTACTAGTAAATATATGTTTTAAAAAGAGGCTTTAACATCAGAACAAATGAGTTAAATCAGGGTTCAGAAATATCGACTGATACTGAATTGACTCGGATTCGTGTCCTACCGTATCGAAATCGTGACACAAGTTGAGTAATAAGCATTCTTGGCTCGACTTGGACCTTATCAATGAGATCTTGGTCGACTCATACAATATCGACGCGATCTCGTCGACTTGGACAATATCGACGAGATATCGGTTGTCTAGGACAATATCGAACAATAACTCATCATAAATTTTATTTTAATTATAAAAGTCATTAAATACCACGTTTATCAAATTTGTGATGTTATATCTGTTGAATTACATCCTTACTCTATGATTGATAATGTATTTATATTTATTCAGTAAATTGTATTACATACGTATTATTATATTTAAAAAATTTATTTATTTACTTAAAATTTATTGAAAAAATGTATCTTCTTTCACCTAATAAGTATTAGAATGAATCATTATTTACTTAATATGTTTCAAAATATATCATTATTGTCTCTCAAAACATACCTTTATTTACTTAAAATATTTTTAGAGATGTATTATGTAATATATCAATTAAGTACTTATAATTTACTTAATTACAAGTTAGTTTTATTATTACATTTAAGAAAATGGTGAAAAGAATGCAATTAATTTACATTTAACTGTTGTGAAATATTGTAGCTAATACTAATCAGTACAATCAATTTTGCAATGGTGTGCAAACTAGATGATGATTTTGTACTTATCTAATTAATCCATAATTCAATTCTTATTTCTCCAAAATTTGTATATATTTTTTCAAAAATATTCGGATTCTCCAAATTGCGTATCGTTGCGTCTCCCTTGATACGGCACCCGATACCGAGATTGAGTTGGATGTTGGGCTTTCGAGTTATAGACCGATATCGTGACTTTGAACCACAAGTCAAATAGACTTTTTCAGTAATATGTAAGGAGACCGATTAATGTGTGAACAGTGTAAGGTTATCCCTAGAGGAGCTTAACCTCGGAACATAGGGTAATAATGGTGATGAATATAAATATTAACAATCAATCACAAGGGCGAAAATATATGATTAACCCACAAACTAGGTGGTGGAACTTGAAAGAAGAGAAAGTAGAACTATTAAAAGATATATATTAAAAGAAGCGACATGAAATGCTCATGATGAGACTAATATAATGTGGAATAAGATAGCCATATGCATAGGAGAATATCGAAAGAGATTCATGGTGGTGAAATGACGAAGTACATAATATAGTAAACGCCTAAAGGGAATGCTTTATAACATGGAAAGCAACTAGAAGTGAAGAAAAATTTAAGAAATATAAATGGGCTTAGAAAGAAGTTAAATAAATGGCGAGAGATGCCAAGTTTAAGGTGTAAACTATGGACGTATGAAGGGGAAAAAAGTATCCACAAGCTTGCTAACTTAGGGATAGAAGAACAAAAGATTTTAATAACGTCAAGTATATTAAAAGTGTGATGATACGAGATCTTAGTCAAGAATGAAGTCATTAAGGAAAGTTGGAAAAGTTATTTTGAGAGGTTATTGAATGAAAAAAATGGGAGTTGATTGGATGTGGAGTAACTTAGGGAGATTCAAGATAATATATTTTTTTTCGTAGAATTAAGACAAAGGTTAAAATTGGTTAAAAAAATGAAAATGGGGAGGGCGGTTGGACCATATGGTATTCCTATTAAAACTTGGAAGTGTCTAGGGGAGGAAGGAGTGTCTTAGTTGACAAAATTGTTCAATAAATTATAATGATTAACAGGGGATTAAGGTAATGAGTCATAATGTAACTTCGGGAAATATGTAAACACCCCGCCCGCCTGGGGAGAGCGGAGCGGAGCGCTACTATCGATAAAACTAACTAAATCCAAAATATAACAAGGTATACAGCATCTAAAACAAACCCACAATATACAAAAAGAGAATCCACTAATCTGAATCTTCAAATAAATACAACAATGCCTCTCGAAATAATAAAACTATCTATCTCGAAAAAAAATAAATCGGCAATGCTCTATACATCAAAATAAATACAAATCTTCTCTCTCGAATATTCTTCCAAAAATATCCAAGCTAAAATCATCCCAATTGGTCCATAACGCTCAAATCCACGCTAACCTGCCAACTAAAAGAAAATATGGGGAAGTACACAAGACGACAGGAAAGATGCTCGACAAATATTAGCGGTGAATAAAGCGTAACAATACGAGTACGAATATGCAAATCAAATACGAATCTCACAAGCATTTTTATCAATATAATTTCTCAACAACACATTAATCCGAGTCACTAGGCCTCACCATACCGCGCCATACTTTATCAAGTAGCCGGAACAGGAATCTTGGCGGGTGCCCAACATCAGTGCCATATTAAAATCTCATGACGACATGCTCAACACAATAATAATACCACATGAATCAAAATCAGATTCCAACAATAATTTTCAGATTCCAATGAATTTAGCAATTCAAATACGAGTTCAATAATCACAAGAAAACAAAGGGAATAACACTTGCGAGATTAAGGAGTATTTTGTGTAAAACCCCATACCTTAAACCACCTAAAAGAACCAACATAATTCTGCCCAGAAAAGTCAGATTACTCCATCAAAATCATCTCCCAAGAATCATCAAAACTCTCCAAGAGTTAACACCAAAATAGCCCCAAGAACACCTCCAAAAATTAGGGTTGAATGCATAAATTAAAGGGGCTTTGTGTATATAAAAAAAGAGAGGAATAAAAAATATGTTTGCTGCATATTGTTGTGACAAAAGATGGTTTAAAAATGGTCACCCACGACCCCTTTTTATAAGGCAAAAATATAAGAAGTTAAATCTAACTCAAACTCTTAAAATCCTTGCAGCGCACGAAAACTGCTGGGGTCGATCGATCGATCGCCCAGGTATTTTGACAGTTCCGCTAACAAATGTTATATGGGATAAACTTTAAAAAATCAATTAAAACCCGTTTTAACTCCGTTTTCGAAACCATTTGAAATTCTCGTCTTTAAAAATAAAATCCAACATTTTTGAGCAAGAAAAATAATTTTATCAAAAACTTTATTTTTCCTCTATATTTTGAAAATACCCCAAAAATTACCCGGGTTGTTACAAAATAGTGATGAGCTTAGATTGAGATTGGAAATAATGGTATCTGAGCATCAATTTGAATTTTTGTGATGGAAGCTATATATTTACTGAGGAGATTAATGGAAAGGTATAGAGAGATAAAGAAGGATCTTTATATGGTTTTTATAGATTTGAAGAAAGCATATGCGATAATTCCTAGAGATATAATATGGTGGGTTTACATAAAAACTGGTGACTTGTAGATATATTTATGTAATTAACGGTATGCATGATGGAGCCTTGCAAATGAAGAACAACCTATGAAGCACGGACACTTTCCCGAAAGCCACGAGTCAGCTTTGACTCGAGTCGGAGGAGCGACACGCTCCGACACGTTGCCGACACGCTGGAACAAGTCCAAAACACGCTGGGACACGGAAATTTTTTATTATTTATTTATTTAATTTTATTAATTTTTATTTGATTTTTTTTTCTATTGTGATGGCGATTTCGTTATTATTTATAATTTTTAATGTTAAAGTGTGTTTGAATTATGTTTTGTATGGTTCATTTTTTTAATTTCAAGTTAAGAATGCTCTAATAATGTATTTTATGAAAAAATATATTTTATTATATATATATATATATTAACAGAATAAAACAGATTATTTTTCATAAAATTTGGAGCAACGATAGGATTGCCCCATTGTGACCTGGAGTTCACATGTTCAAGTCACAAAAACAGCCTTTTTGCATATGCAGGGGTAAGGCAGCATACATCTAACTCCCCCATAACCCGCAGTGGCGGAAGCCTCGTGCACTGGGTTTGCTCTTTTTTATCTGTGTTCTAAAAGGCCCGCCTAGGCTCCGCCTAGGGCCGCCAAAGCTTGAGGCTTGAGAGAAACGCATCGCTCACGCCTTATTACGCCTTATTCTTAGTAAAAGGCTCAAGACTCACTTTTTTTTTTTAAAAACAAAGGATTAGTTGACAAATATTGGTTATGGAGCATGAATATGAGAAAGATGGGTACCAAACATATGGATATATTTTCAAAATTCAAGGTATGTATTATTTTATTATATTACTAGCCTTAGAATAATTAAAATAATAAAAAAAGAAAAAACGCCTTTTTACGCCTAGGCTCCTAAGGCTTGAGGCTTGACCTCTACGCCTCGACCACGCCTCGCGCCTTTTAGAACCTTGTTTTTTATTATATATTATACGTATCTTAGCGTGTCGTATACTAGTTTTTGAAAAAATCACGTGCAGCGTGTCTGTTGAAACACGAATTACGTGTCGAGTCCGTACTTCATGGACAATAGTCGGAGAGAGTAGTAAAGTCTTAATTATTGTAGGTTTGCACCAAGGTTCAACCCCACATCCTTATCCTTTTGCTCTTGTTATGGATGAATTTAGGCCTCGTTTGATGCACCGTATAAGAGGTTCATATTGGATAAAATTATCCTATCCAATGTTTGGTGTAATTTAGGATGGGATATGAGATGAAATAAGTTATCCAAAGTGAGCTCCTTATCACACAAGGAGTGGGATAAAAATATCCCACCTCCAAGATCGTATACAATTATACGGTGTCAAAATTTGATTAAAAATTACTACTCTACCCTATTAAGTTATAAAAAAAACTCACGCAACTTGCACTATCTCAAGTATTAGATAGCAGTCGGCGATCTCTTTGATTCATACAACTTTCCATTCATATTTTTCATCACAGTAGGTAACCTCCTCATTTTTTTTTCTATTTTTTTTCAATTTGTTGCTTTATCACGAACTACTATTTTGGTTTAAATCGATGCAAATATCATGTAAACTCACCTACTAGACAAGTTGAAAGTTATGTGTTGTTAATTCACCGCTAATATTTTGTTACACATTTTTTTTAATGTATTATTAACCTATATGCTAGACAAGTTGAAAGCTGTGTACAATTCAATTTATTTGTTTCTATATGTTTTCGGCGACTATTTTGGGTAAAATCGATGTTATTCAGTTGTGACTTCAAGCAATTTTCTGCAATTGATTTGTTTTGAATCGAAAGAGAAGAAAGTAAGCAACCAGTTTTACTATCTCATTATTTCTGGCGGCTAGTTTGCGTACACATGGTTTTTGTATGCGTGTAAGTGATTACTAGTGGTTGAATGTGTACAAATTATAAATACATATTTTCATCTCATAATATTATTTTTTTAACATCCCACGTGGAATTAAATATTATGTTATTGAGTTAAAATATGTGATAGCAATATATTTTTGTATTTTTTGATTATTAAATACAAAAGAAGGGTATTTTTGGAAAACTAGAGATTTCAAACACATGACTGTATTTTTATATCCCATCCTGTCTTCTTATTCGGAACTGTTCCAAACGCAGTATTGGAATAAGCCTTATACGGTCCATCATTATCCTATCCAATCTGACTCTTATCCTATCCTATCCTATCCTATCCGGACCCCTTATACGACGTATCAAACGAGGCCTTATTGGCGAATACAAGATGAGGTGCCGCAATTTATGTTATTTGTGATGAAACTAAGGTGATGATTAATGTTAGATTGAATATGTGGAGAGAAACCCGTGAAATAGTAGGGTTTAAAATAAGTAGGACTAAAATGGATATTAATATGTGGACAGATTAGTATGGTGTTAAACTTGAGGGTTATGAGGTATCTAAAAGTGGTCATTTTCGTTGTTTAGGCCCGATTATCCAAGGAAATGCAAATATCAGTGATGATGTTACTCATAGGTTAAAGCATGTTGGGCTAAGTGGACAAGTAATACTGACATATTATGTTGTCGGCGTATAGCTTTGAAATTAAAGGGGAAGTTTTTTAGGTCGACCATTAGACCTCCAATGTTATACGGGACGAAGTGTTGGGCACCAAGAAACAAAATGTGCCGAAAATGAGCGTGGCAGAGATGCGGATGCTAAGATGGATGTGGTAAAACTCGAAAGGATAAAATTAGAAATGAACATATTCGTGAAATAATAATAGCCCCATATAAGATAAATTGGGAGAAAATGGACATAGAAGGTTTGGGCACGTCAAACGAAGACCAATAAATGCTTCCACAAGAAAGAGTGACTTAGTTAGTATTGATGGTAATGCTAGGGGTAAAGGTAGGTCTGAATTGTTTCGGTGGGATATTGTAAAAATAGACATGATATTATTGGCTTAACCAAGGATATTGCGCTGAATAGAATGGTATGAAAAAATAGGATTCATGTAGCCGACCCCAAATAATTGTAAAAAGGCTTCGTTGAATTGAGCCGAGTATTTCTCGATTATAAAAACGAGTTTTTAATTAGTTTCCGTCCTATGAGTACTTTTTCTAATTCCCTTTTCTCTTTAGGATTTTAGCTAGTGTGCATATCATTTTCGAAGAGTATGACTACGTGGTATGTTGGGGATAGGCTTAGTTGGGCTACTGTTTTGGTCACAGTTCACTTGAACTATGATTTGAATCTTTTTGGATACAATATTAAGTGTGTGTATATAGTAAATGTAGCATGTACTGAGCTTTGTCATTCTTTAAATTTAGATTATAGTCTTAGACAGTTTTGGAGTAACTAGGATTTTGTAAATGTGCCTGGGATGAAGAGTATAAAGATAACTTTGTGACCTACATGTATGCTTTTTTGTTTTTCTTTGTTATTCTCTTTTTCTCTTCCAATGTTTTAAATCGCGGTCGCGCAGGGTGTCGCGTTCTGGCTCCTAAGTAGCGTCGCGCTAATCGCATCGCGCAAGCAATTCATGCATTCCCGCTTTTTAATTAAAAAACTTATAAAAAAAAATATAAATAAAAAAATAACATTTTAAAATGAAATTTGTAAGAAAGTAACATTTTAAACTGAAATTGGTAAAAAAAGTTATAATTGAAATTGATTTTTTTTATTTTTTTCTAAATTTACTTTTTAAATTGACAATTAAAAAAATAATAATAATAATAACATTTTAAACAGAATTCTGAAAATAAGTAACTTTCAAAGCTAAAAATAATAAAATAAATAATTTTTTTTTCTAAAGTTACTTTTTAAATTGCCAATTAAAAAAATAATAATAATAACATTTTAAACAGAATTCTGAAATTAAGTAACATTCAAAGCTAAAAATAATAAAATAAATAAAATTTTAATATGAACTTTGTAAAATAAGTCAAGTTTAAACTTAAAATTATAATATAATAACATTTTAAACATAAATTTATAAAACAAGTATTTTAAATTGACAAATATAATAATAATAATAATAATAATAATAATAACAACAACAACATTTTAAACAGAAATCTGAACAATAAGTAACATTTAAAGCTGAAAATCATAAAATAAATAACAATTTAAACAGATATTTAGATATTTATGACACATGTAGCATTTTAAACTGACAATTATTAAAAAAAAAACATTTTGAACTGAGATTTGAAAAATTAGTAACAAAAGGGGAATGATCTGAGACGCTAAAGTACCCTAATAGGGTATGCGAAATCTGGAACGTGGTACTCTGGGGGGGGGGAGGGAGTATGTAGTAACATTGGGCTGACTCCCACTCAAGTTGCTACTTACCGAATTCAGTTTGTGTTCGCACCAAATTCGTGGATTGGCTTGGTCAAATACACAAACTGACATAGTCAAGATCTCTTCAAAATTTTAAGTGAAGTTTAGTTAGTATGGCCCAAAAAATGGCTGCTGAAGTATGAAAAACAACCCAACTAATGGCTGCAGAAAAAACCGGCACAACTTTTATAGTCCCCACTTTCAAAGGTTGTTATTTGTAAGGAGCAACTTTGTTAGCCTTTAGGCTCCTATTTGATGTGGGACTCTCAATTTAGAACATATTTATAAAAACCCGCCTCTGAGGTAAAGTGGCCAAGTCATTGGCTCACCATTAAAACCATGATCCAGTGCCTGTCATACTATCAATTAAATAATGACAAATGTATTAAAACAATTGCGCAAATATATTTTTTCACTCTAGTTACAATTATATCAGTCATATGGTTTTACATTATAACAAAATAAACAACTACTTGTTCAATCATAATTCATTTAATATTATAACAGGAACTGGTCACACTAGGTTAATTGGGTTCCTGGTTAATAGATTTTCTTAAAAAATGGACGTATTAACTTGTTCATGCTTCTTCAATACATAAACGGTTAAATGATCAACCCAACACGCCTGGTTATCGGGAGGTTTGTAGCCCTACTTTAGAATAGAACTTCTCGTATGTGGGCTTTGCTTATAAGCTACTATGGGAGAAGACTATGCTCCCAACCGATGGTAATAGCTCCTGCCAACAGTGCTTACTCAAGATTGAATTTTATCCAAGGGCAATATGCTCTGTGATCTAAGTAATCTAAGTAACAGGATTGAGTGTACCATCTCAAGTTCTCTCAACTGAAAACCATATGGTCCTAATTGAGGGGCAGCCACCTCTTTTTTGATTATAGTGACATTCAATCCCAGCTAGTCACTGATGAGTTTGCATGGTTTACAGTTTACAGAATAGTGTTGAAACCCACAACATTCTTCCCATTCCATGACGACTCTCTGACTCAAACCCATGACCTCGATATCAGTCAATGTAAACAGGATCGGGTATGCCATCTAAAAACCCATATTTTACCCAGGCCACACCTTTTATGCGTTCAAGCCCATTAATTTTCTGATGAGCTCACATGGTTTACATAGTAGTGTTGCATCCCACAACACTATCAATTAGCAAGCACGCGAAGAAGATGGTCATTACCTAGTTCATTAGCTGAAGTAAAATCTTTGTTACCTAGTTCATTAGCTGAAGTAAAATCTTTGTAAAAATCTTTCACTGATGTATCCCAGAGGTGCCCCAGCTCTAAACTAAGAACG
Source organism: Sambucus nigra (assembly GCA_949130495.1). Classification (NCBI taxonomy): domain Eukaryota; kingdom Viridiplantae; phylum Streptophyta; class Magnoliopsida; order Dipsacales; family Adoxaceae; genus Sambucus; species Sambucus nigra. Next base: position 657,212,267 of record OX422209.1, on the reverse strand, counting down.
GAAATTTAGTACGAAGGGGATACATTTATTTGGGACGGAGCTATCGAACGTAGAACCAACACGATTAAAAACATTTATAATATAAATATAAATATATTTATATATGTTAGACACAGTCTAGTCACACTTAAATCGCCCTTGAATCGGGTGCGATTCTTACGCGTATCCAACTATTTTAATTAAATTTAATTACAAATTCTTCTTGAAGAATCCTGATTTTACTCGTGAAGAATACCGATGTCAACCAATATTGCTTGTATTTTATTATCAACGTCCTTCGTGAAGCTACGAGGATATATAGTCTAGATTGAATGAAACTTTGAGAAGGAGAGATGGTAAGAGTTGGCCAAAGACAGAGAGATTCGTGAGTGAGAAAGATGCAAATTGAATTGAAAATCATTGATGTGGATGTTATTGATGTGGATCTTCGAGCTCGAGATTGTCGTGTTATTGCAAATCAATTTTCAACATTTTTTGACCTCGAGTGGTGACACTGAATAATAGTTCCAAAATGATTTACACTAGTGTGATGTGGATCTTCGAGCTCGAGATTGTCGTGTTATTGCAAATCAATTTTCAACATTTTTTGACCTCGAGTGGTGACACTGAATAATAGTTCCAAAATGATTTACACAAGTGGTGTTCGAAAGTTAAACACATGGCTAGATTTTACGAAAGCTGAAATTAAGTAGTGGGAAGTTGTTTGAGAATAGATCTTTTTTACGAATACTATAATTACTTAAATCTTTTTCGTTATGGCCCATTTTTTTTTTAATGTTGGAGAGTAATAAAAGTAGTTATTAATTTGTAAAAAACCTAATGTACTATCTGCATAAATTTAAGGAATATTATAATATATCTTATATTTTTATTATATTTCTTAACACACCCCTATCCTACTTTTTAAAGATTTTTCGAATTGCCGCACCAGCACTGTGTCACACCCACATCTGTCCTTCATAGACGCGCGTACACACAATCACACCCACTTTTGGGCAAAAACATAGGCAGACTGGTTTTATTTGCTGTATTTTATTCGTTTTCGTTTATTCCTACAGTGTAGTGGAAATATGTTTCAGTTATTTTTATTGGTTCCTGTGCTCATATTGAAAATTATTGCTTAAATTAGTCAAATTATTTTCGTCAACAGTTAATTTTATCTCACAAAGTAGTTATCCTAATTTGATGAAATCCGTTGTAGACTAATAATGCAGTAATCATTTACTAATTGCACAGCCTCTTCAGCCATTTCAAGAGTGTTACCATACTGAAGGGTTTTGAAGTTTTTCTGAGTTTTCAAAAGTATAATTTGTAAAACTAGAGTTTTTCGATTCAAAATTTACCTCTAATTGTGACAACATAAGAAATCTACTCGTAAAATCCATTCTAATCCAAATATCTAAGATTACATGAGTAAATGCGATAAACAATGTAATTTTCGAATTTTCTTATAACCTGTTTACCCTGACAATCAACACTAATACGTTCCTAACTTATTACTATATTTGATAGGTTTCTTAACCTATGAACATCATGTTTTGCATCTCTACTTACTAAACAAAATTTCACACTGTTTATTATTAAACAAATCAAAAACCTCACCGAAGACTCAAACGAGTCCTCTTCTTAATATTCCTTCTCGATAGTGGAATAATGATAGAAATAATTAATTGAAGAAGTAGCTGGAGAATTAGCAGATGCGGATTCATTGCATGCATTTTCCAAATTCCTCCTCTTCATATTGCTCTCTCTTACCCATCTCTTGGTCTCTCATGAATTCTCAGTATAAATTTAAAGGACGCTTGTAACTAATGAAGTAACCTTCATACCCTTTATATTTTCTGTTTTTGTGTGATTAACAGAAAGGTATTATTATGACTGTATTCAATTTCAAAGAGTTGTACCAAAAGGAAAAGTCATGACATTTTCAATTCTTGAGCCATTAAATGTTAAGAAGGCGTTCTATGTGCATGCCTACATAATAGCCTCTTTTAATTTCCTTTGTTCTTCAGTTTTTTTCCCCTTTCGTTCAGCTATCTCCTTCTCTGTCTCCTTACTCATAGATTGGATCTTTGTTTACATTTCGTTCTTTTTTCGTCGAAGGGTCAAGTTTTTTCATTTCGCTACATCTCTTCGAAAAGCATATCCAATAACTATATACCTTTTTGTTTATCACCCAATACTGGACTCTATATACAGGTTATGAGGGATACTTGACTAGTAGCGAGCATCCTTATTGTTCTGCTTTTATGGTTTAAATTTGTTGTTTTATTTAATTAAAATTTGTGGTATAAACTAGAATTTCTCAAGACTTCTTCATTCTGAGAAATTATATTTTTGCATCAAAGGTTGATGGGATAATTTTAGTTTTTCTGACTACAATGAACAAAAATTGTTGGAAGTAACAATTTAGGGGAATTAGAATCTTCACACTGTTAAAAATATAAGTCACGCATTAGGAATTAATTCCGTGTACCTCAGTACATAAAATCCTTGATGCGAAACCTTATATTCTCAAGGATTTTATTTCGTAAATTTCTCAAAATATGTAGCATCAAATTTTTACATACACTTTGTTACGGCAAACTCAAAGTTATTAAAACAATCATGAAAGAAGTTTATGATGACATTGTGACAGCACGTTTTCTTAAATATATAAAATTATCATAAATAGTTATTGGTGAGAGAATTTTAATTTTATTAGTTTTGCGTCAAGATATTTGTTTTGAATGTATTTTCTATGTTCATATTAATTGAAATGTGAGTTTTTTTCTTTTTCAGTTTGGAAATTAAGTTGTGTTTTTCGTAGTTTATGTTGTGTTTTTTGAGTTGTTTTTGTCTTAAACAGGTGAAATTTTCAGTCATAGTTAGTAGATGTAAGAAATGATGTTGGCATGATGGGGGACAATTTATGATTGGAAAACTTTCATAAGTAGAAGTTCATAGAAGCCTTAAGTTTCGGAGCGAACAGAATTATGAGGAAAATTTAAACACTACATTGTTTTTCAAATTTCTCAACATTAAGATCAGAGCAAGTGTTCTTTTATGGCGGCTATCACCATTGTTGAATTAAAAAAATATATTCCTCAGAGCAAGAGAGCAAGAATACATCAGTAGATTGGTACGGTTAACCACGCCACTTGTTTCAGTTGATATTTCCTTTAACTAAGGTCAGAGCTGATTTTGTATTCTATAGGCCATTTGGTTCGTAGCGGAATCATTGGATTCTATTTACATTCAGAATCTAAAGCAGCCCTTATGTTCTAGAAATCTTGTTTGGTTGACTTGCTTAGTAGAATCCTACGTGATGATGTGAACCCACCTGGCATTTACTGTTTTTAGTTGATTTGGGTTGTTTCTTTATATAATTATCATCAGGTTGTTAGAGGTAATTAACAAACTTATTGTTGTTCTTTATGTTGGTTTTCAATTTCATTTGTTCTCTCTTAGGTTCCGTTTGTATTATGTGACTTATTTTTTACCTGAGTGAGAAAGATTTCCACATATTCAAAAGTCATTTTTTTTTAAAAATTGTAACAAGTGTATGTGTATGTGAAAGTGTACTGTGTGCTATAATTATGGGTTTTAGGAAACATAGTGAAGAGAAATTTAATTATGTCTAAGTGAAAATTCTTTCCACCCTTGCACTTTTTCATCCCGAGCCAAATGGAGCCTTAGTACACATTATGATTCTCCGTATGTTAATGCATCATCCTTTAGTGCAGCGCTCATACAAAAGAGTTTGATGACTTGAGCTCAAAATTCCGTGAAGCTAGCAATGAGGTTGATATGTTGCGGATGAAGATAGAACAAGTTAGCCATAACATTTCCAAATATCACAAGGATATGGCCTGTAAGTACCATTGATTGCTTGAGAACGTGCTGTGCCGAGCTTCCAATTTCTCCTCCATTTTCTGGGCTACTATTGTCTTGATGTACTTGCGCTTTTTTTTTTTATGCCGAAGATCAGTCACAAAGTAACACTTTCTGGTAATGCATTGATGAGTGTTTCATCCTCGTCACCTGGGATAGGCAAGAAAATTGCCATCACAATTTCTCAAATTCTCAAACTCATAAAAGTATTAAACTTAGTAGTTTATTCATTATTTATTGACTATTCTACTAAGATTATTACTATTAAAACTGAGAAACCCAAATAACTTGGCTTGATTGTACTAAGAATGATCAAAGTTCTCGAAGTATTCTAGACTCCTCATGCTGGAAATTTGGTGAATAATACATGTAAAACTATGTTAGTTAACACTAAAGAAAATTACGTAACATATTGTTAAGGCAAGTCTTATTTGCATGTCAATTCTTCTGTTTCTTTTACTATATTCCATAACTTCCATGTCATTCTTCTCAACATTTAAGAAACTCCAAGCTTGAGTTGACACAGATTTTTTTCCCTGTAAGCAATAATGACAATAATAAAAATCACTTTTCCTATCGTTGAACCATTAGGCCTTCCAGAATACTAGCATGGAGACCATAGGCACCCTCAAACAGTGCAAAAACTTGTATCAATATAATGTGGAATAAAGGAGGTTGAAAAGGAGAATAGTGCTGACCCTAGCAAGGCTGTGCAGTAAATAACAATCATAGCTCAAAATCTCCTTCCATTTAAGTTAGGAGATATAAATGTCTCTTTGTAGCTACTAGACTAAACCTTATGCAACTATAATCAAGCCTATACAATAGGAAAACTGAAATAACTAACTGAACATATACTAGGGAATAGGGAAATATGTACTATTACTGATTCCATACAACTAACTTAATATAAATAACTCTAAATTACATCAATTAAGATTCAATCTAACCTCAAGCAAGATTAATGATGTCCCAAACGTGCAACCTAAAGGGCTTAGTCCAGTATTAGTACGGGGAATGATTAGCGCCCCACGAATGTAGGTTCCTACTTCGAATCCATGGGATGTGTCTTTATGAATCAATTTCCCTTAGTTATGTCCCAACTCGGATGGCAATATATGTAATTCTTTTTTCAAACAATGCCCTCGCTTCACCCCTACTTCAAAAAACCCTTTCCAACCATAGTTCCAACACAGAGGCCATCAAAACATCTCCAAACACTTTATTCTTCATTTTCCCACAATCAACAAACTATGTCAATTAGATCTCCTTTCAGGAGTTAGGCTATTCTCCTTGAGCGCGAAACTTTCTAATTTATTGTGCTTCAGAAACATGCAAAAGCACAAGCTGCACCATATAAAATTAAGTGAGCAACACCCTCCTCAGCCTCCTTACATAAAATAAAGCACGAGTGAATAAAGTAGTTGTTATCGCCGGTCTCTTCTTGCAAAAAATTATAATATTCCTATCAGATACAAATTATGCAAATATTTGGACTTTGGGTTGCATTCCTGTCATATAATAAATCTCTAAGGTTCAGAAAGGCAGTTTTACAAGAAATCGAAAGAATGATCCACCCCGTTTCCTTATCAATATCAAGGGGATTGAAACGAACACAATCAACCGTACTAAATAAAGAAATCAATTCATTTAATTCCCTATCAATCAGATTTTTCCAAAAGAAAGATTCCACGAACAAACCTAAGGTACTTTAAAAGACTTTAATGAGGAGATGGAAGCATGATGTCTAGAGCATTGGGTGATGAAGTCTAATGGAAAAAAATGAAGAGAATTAGTCCCTAACCAAACATGCTCAAAACCCTAATATAAACAGAGCTCTAAATTTTACATGGCTAGAAAAAATGATAATCCCTTAGAGATATGAATGATGATACAAACATCTTTCCACCACATTAGAGTCGCACCCATTGGTTTGAATCCCATATGTACTCCTGATAACAGAACTCCACTCCAATGTGGACTTGTTAAAGGAAAATTCTCCTTATATATTTGTAAAACTTCTTACTCAGAGATAAGTTACTTCATTAAGGCAATGGGGAGTTCATTCGATGTTATATGGAAGAAGTTAGTCAGAACACTCGAAAGACAGTCTGGCAGAATCGAGGAAGCCCAGCGTAGCATCGATTGAGCTAGCTAGGAAGGTTACCGAGAAAACTGCTTTCGAGAAAACAGAGCCCGAAACAACTCTATGTGATCAGACGTGTTGCGAAACAGCTCATCGGATTGAACATGCGGCGAGCAACCATCAACTCAATCGGCTCATTCATTATTGAGCTGTAAAAATGTGTTGACGCTGAATGCATTGTTTGAGATAAATGAATATTATCTTTGCACATGATCCCTTGCTGCAGACTTTATATAATGTATTGGGCAATGCGCTTATTACTTTCCACTAAGGTCCAACGAGATTAGGGCTGAGACTATATATGCTATATTGTCTCATTGAAGAAAGGGCGAATACGACGATACTCATAACAGGAGAGACATATTTCAAAATAGACTGCAATAGACTTGAAGAGATTCTTAGAAAGTTTAAACACTGCAAACCACTTGAGAGGAGAAGTTTTATCATTGAGATTGAGTAATTGTAAGCATTGATTTTCATCCTCTCAATAGAATTAAACTTTAGCTTCTGTGGACGTAACCCATATTGGGTGAACTACGTTATCTATTATGTTCTTTCTAGACGATTTCCTCTTTTAAGCATATTTTTCTTGATCATTGAGCTTGTTTATCATCATTATTGCAAAGTACATTTTTCCATCACCATCAATAAGGTTACGCCTCAGTTTTATCGTAAACACCCAGGTAACAAAAGAAATTACCACTTCCTCTCATTACCTAAAGAGAAGTGTTCTCTTACATTTGGCGACTCTATTGGGGAGGTATTCTTTTAGAGATGGTGAATGAAAATATAAACCTTACTCTAACGTTTGATGATGCTCAACATGAGGAAGAGAAGGCAGTTCTAACATTTGATAACGAGGTTCCTCAAATCACTGTTGTCACGGGGAATGTTCTTGGGGGGCAAGCTTCCACTAGCTCAGTCTTGAGTTCTAACCAAATGACCAATCTCATGGTCAAATTTATGGAGTTCCTTCAAAGCCAACAAGGAATGACGATGTTTGGTTCCATAACGGATCCAAGTTCCCTCGTTACACCAATGGCACAACCTGCCGCTCCTTTAATGAGAATCCCCGTTACACCTCCCAGTCCAGCTGTTCCCATTATGATCAATCCTGCTATAATGCCAACCGTTGAAGTTCCAGTTATTGCTACTTCTTTACCTATGGTCACTCCGCCACGGGCTAAACGGTGGAACCAACTGTTTCACCTTCTTTAACCACTGAAGAGGTCAAGAGGGAGATGATGAAAATGCTGGCATCATCCTCACAAACATTTAGTGAGACAACATCCATTTATGATTATTTTTGTACTCCTTACCCGGAGGAGTACAACGATGAACCTTACCCAAAGGGATCCTCTAATCTTTGAGAAGTTTAATGGGAAAGGAGGCAACCCGAAGGAACATTTGAAGATATTTGTTGAGCATCTTGGTGCTCATTGCTATAACAAAAAGCTACGTTTAAGGGAGTCTAAAAATTCCTCACTGACAAAGCTTACACATGATATCCTCACTTCTCACTGACAAAGCTTACACATGGTATCCTCACTTAGCCCTACGGAGTGTGGCTACATGGAAGATATACATGTGCAATTCCTTCAGAAGTTCTTTCTGGCATATGATGAGTTTTCGTTGGCTCAACTTGCTCGAGAGAAGCAAAGGCTAGGTGAGGAGCTGATGGCTTACATCAACAGGTTTTGAGAAAGATCTCTAGATGTACGAGAAGTTGCAACAGAGAGCAAGCTCTTTAAGATTTGTGTAGAAGGATTGCTGCCAGAGTTATTAATAAATGAGACTAGAGAAGGCATATTCAAAGCCTTCACGAGAGCAACTCAAAATATCGCACTGGTCATTCGACCTCACCCAGTCATCGCAAATGTCGCGTGGAAGTAGCCTTTTGGCCAAGCAGTTAGAGGAGCTCAGTTTCCACGAGTTAACCATGTTGATGGAGGTGAAGAAGCAGGCAAAAATGGAAAAAAGAAGAATAACAAATGGAAGCTTGACCGTGAGGATCCACCTCGATTGCGTTGTAGTGTTGAGGAGGCAATGAATTATTACAACACCATGTTGGGTGATAGATCAGTTTTTTCACCTAGAAACTCTCTACCTTATACTTCAGGGGCAGGCGTTCAAGCTGATCCAAACTACTATCAGATCCATTGGCGCATTGGTCATCCCACGGTTTCATGTTTTACCTTCAGGAAAATTATCAACAAACACATGTTGGCAGGGACTATGCAGATCCCCCGACGCAATGTTAATAACTACCAATTACCAGCACATGGGGCACACAGGTTGTTGTGTTTGTTGATGATGAAGAAGGTCAAACGAAAGAGGAGGATTTTCAAGATATATATGATAGCTGTTTGTGAGGAATGACTAATGTGGTTCTTGCCTATGATGAACCAAGCGGTCGAGATAATGAACAAGCTTGTCATGCAGAAGAATATGAAGTGGATCTAAGCTTAGAGTACCAAGCTTTGTCGAAGTCACCAAAGTTTTCGTTGTTCTTTGATCAGGTTGGGATGACACCAGAAAGTAGGTTAGAAATTACTCGGGCTATTTTGGACATAGCAAAGAAAACTGCTGTTCCATCGTTAAGGTGGAAAGGACCCATGAACCCATGGCTAGACTGATACGAAAGTTTATGTCTGAGATCACTTTCTCAGATAAATCAATCAGGTTCCTTCACAATAGATCTTTGTATAAGACAACATGCATCAACAAAATACGTTTCACTAGAGCTTTGCTAGATGGAGGCGCTTCGGTAAATATTATGCCCATTAGCTCAATTTATGCTGTTAATATTTTAGAGACAAGGTGGCTGCAATACCTCTCTTAATCTCAGGATGTGATAACCAAACATCTAAGCCCATTAGTTATGTGAATGTTGGAATAACAATGGGCAATCTCACATCACACATTGAATTCCATGTGATTGAGTCAGCTACTTCATACCATTTGTTAATTGGGAGGTTTAGGTGCACAACCATGATTGGTTCCTTCAACATACCATCAATGTGCAAAAGCCAATGTCAAAGGAACAGAGACTGTGATACGAGCTACCAAAAAGCCATTTGCAAAGGAGGAAACACATTTGGTGGACGTTGCCTTTTATACAGAGTTAAATGAGGAAGCACGTATCCTCATAAGGCGTATTGAAGGGGTCAGAGTGCCCTCTATCAAAGATAGGTTGGACCTGTGTGAGGACAAGAGGAGTTTGAACAAGCTTTGTAAGTTGAACTCGAGAGGCAGGTTATTCCCAAAGCTCATTTTATCTCTCAACAACAACTAGGGAACTGCAAGAAAAGGAAGGCGCCATTAATTTCTGCCCGACAATGCAAAAAAAATGGTGCTCAATGATAGAAGGGTGATATATCGCCTTTGAAGGTGTGAGCGGGCAGCTGAAGACCCTGAAGAAGCTGACCCGGAATATGAACACTTTTTGATTGATAATCAAGGACAATGTCTTGTCATTGATAATTCAAACATTTAAGAGCTTGTGGAAGAGGTTGAAGATGAGCCTGAGTATATGGAAGATAATTTTAAACCATATGTTCAACATCTGGAGAAGGTGGATTTAGTTGAGGATGTCCATGAACCAAGACCAATCTTCATTTCGAAAGACCTAGAAGATGCAAAGAAGCTGAAGTTGGTCAAGATTATTCAGGAATTCAGAGTTGTTTTTGCATGAAAGTACACTGAGATGACAGGGCTGGATCAAGAAGTAAACAACCACAAGTTGAATACTTGGAGTTGGATCTTAAAATCAAGACTAAGGTGGAACGATTGTTGCAGTTGGATTTATTAAATCAATTCAACATCCAATTTGGATTTCCAGCATTGTGCCAGTGGGAAATAAAGATAAAATACAAATTTGCATTTGTGTTGATTTAAGATATCTTGCCCAGAAGATGAGTTCCCTCTACCTTCGATTGATAGCTTGATTGATTCAACCGCTGGTCATGAGATGTATAGCTTTATGGATGGCTATGTTGGTTAAAGCCGGATCAAGATGGATCTAGATCATGCGGAGAAGACAATTTTTAGGACTCCTTACAATTTTATGTACAATGTAATGCCTTTTGGTCTGAAAAATGTGGGGGCAACTTATTGGAGGACAATGATGGCAATTTTTGACGACCTTTTCCATGATATTGTGGAATTTTATGTGGATGATTTAGTTATTAAATCAAAGGAAGATTCTCACTTGGTTAACTTGAGAAGAGTTTTCAACGGATGCAGAAAGTATAAGCTAAAGATGAGCCCACTCAAGTGTGTCTTTGGTGTAACAAGTGGTAAATTCTTGGATTTTGTGATTGATCGACAAGGAGTGCCGATGGACCAAAGCAGACAAAAAATCATTCTTGACATGTCTTTGAAAAACACAGAAAGAGCTAAAGAGTTTCCTCGGAAAGATTTCTTAAGGAGATTTGTTCCAGGTCTATTTGAGATAACCCACCCACTGATGGAACTGTTGTGAACGACCACGAAGTTCAAATGGGAGGAACCACACCAAGAAGCTTTTGACAAGCTTAAGAGATTGTTCACCTCTCCTCAAACGATGATTCCACCTAAGGAAGGAATATCTTTGCTGCTTTATCTGACCTCCACTACAAGGTCCACCGGTGCTTTGTTGCTACAGGATGTTGATGGGCAAGAGAGACCTACTACTTGAGTACATTATCCATGGTCTTGATGCAGGATATACAAGCATAAAAAGACATTGTTTGGCTTTAGTCTTTGTGGCTAATAAACTTAGGCATTGTATGCTATATTTTACTATCAACATAGTGACAAGATGTGATCCAATTAAGTTTTTGCTCACACGGACTATCTTGGTTGGGAGAACAAGAAGGTGGTTCCTCATTCTTTCATTATACCTGGTCATGATTTGCAAACCAACATTTATGAGGCAGACTTGGAGGAGTGTTCCATGGAGTTTGATGGCTCATCAACTAAAGGTAAAGGAGGAGTTGGATTAAGTCTATCTAAAGGAAAGGGGGATATTTCTCTGTCCTTTAAGCTAGATTTTCTTTCTTCAAATAACGAGGCAGAGTATGAAGCTTTGATTCTAGGATTGCTTGAGGCTCTTCGAAGAGGTATTCATTCACTCTTCATCAAAAGGGATTCTAACTTGGTAGTCAAACAAGTGAATGGTGAATACGCGTTGAAGCACCTCAGCTTAGCTCCCTATCGAACAATCATACAGACTAGTTTTATGAAGTCAAAGTACAGCGACATCTAAGAACGATGAGCCGACATGTTGATGCCTATGTCACGATTGCACAAAAGAGAACTATGCAAGGTGAGTCAACAACTGTGGTGATCCATCGCAGGACAACTCCATCTTCTGTGCTCTAGCTCTTTCCCATAGACGTTGCCTCAGATTGGAGAGGAGCAATAAGGAGGTAGCTGGAAACACGAGATAGTTCGATGAAACTTACCGAGCTAGCACAATTCTTCATTCTTCAAGGACGTTTATATTATAAAAATCCGATACCGTGGCCCTGAAGAAGCTCAAAGACGATTAAAGGAAACTCATAGAAAACATTTTAAGACCACTGAGATTTCTCTCTATAGAAGAATCCAAAGAGAGATTTTTGGCTCACGTTGAAGCAAGACGCTGCATCAGAACAAAGAGATTGTGATAAATGCCAAATTTACTTCCAGCCAGCTAAATACAACTTCTTGGAACTTCAAACGGACTAAAGGCAACCTTATATTGACTTTATCAGAGATGGAGTGGTTCCAACTGAAAAAGCAGATGCCATAGCTCTTAGAAGAAAGGCCCTAAGGTTCCACTTGCTAGAGGAGAAGCTCTATTGGTGAGGATACTTCAGCAGGCTTTTACAATGCATCACCACAGAGGAAGCAGAAGAGGTTCTCAAACAAGTTCATGATGCAGCTCACATTGGAGGATCGAAATTGTATGATCAACTCATGACACTTGGCTATTATTAGCCAACAATGGAGCCAAATTGTTGAGTTTGTTGGAAATGCAAAGCTTGCCAACTCATGGTAACCTCATTCATGCTCCATCAGTTGATCTATACTCATTGGCAATACCTTATCCTTTCCACAATTGGGAGTTTGATCTTGTGGGGGCAATTAAACCTCCATCTAAGGGTAAAATATGGATTCTCGTGGAGACCGGGTGCTTTACAAAGTGTGTAGAAGTACCTTTAAAAAGGGCAATATCAGGAGTGGTGGCACAATTCATTAAAGAGTATATAATTTGTCGTTTTGGCAGTCCTAAGGTTATTCTTTCAGATAATGGAACTCCGTTTATCAACAAAGAAGTGACGGTGTTGACTGACAAATATTCAGTTATTCACCACACTTCGATGGTGGCTATACGAAAGGTGATGGTCAAGCAAAAGCTACAAACAAAACTTTGGTCAAAATTTTAGTCAAAATGATGGAAGATTTTCCTGGTGTGTAGGATGACAAGCCTATAGTGCTTTGGGCATATCGAACAACCAAAAGGAAGCCAACATGTTACATGCCTTTCTCCTTGTTTTTTTTTTTAGCTAAAGCAATCCTTCCAGTCGAGTTAGAAGTGCCATCTGCAAGATATGCCTTACGAAGCAACTTGCTTCCTCAAAGTAGGCATGCCTAATTAGAAGCACTGGACGAGCATAGACACCGCAAGGAAGCATTTCCATGTTTACACGAAGCAATTCTCTAAAGCTTATGAGAATCTCGTGAGACCAAGAAAGTTTATGGAAGGCAATTTGATTTTGAAGATTACTGTTAATCACATTAATTGACTACCAAAATTTACAGCAAACTAGGAGGGACTGGGAAAATTCATATTATTATCTAATTTCAAAAATTCAAGATGATATGCCTTTCAAAGTAAACAAGTGGTTGGAAGTTTATCATGGTTGAGAAAGACACTTATAATTTTCCTCTGCTTGAAGAAATACGAAGAAGCACATCAATTTGTAATATTTGTGAGTTAAAATATTGAAGCAAAAAATGAAGTGCACACGAGATTTAAAACAAATTCTTTCTTTGTATTACAAATGGAGATAATTACGATACAAAAGGGGACTACTATCGAGAGGTACAATTAACGAGCTTACTCTAACAAAAATCCTAGGCTAGAAGCAGTAAAGAAGCTTTCTCCGACTGAGGCAACAATATCTTGAGCATCCTTTTGTTGATGCTCAAACATGGAGAAATGTTGACTTTGACCTCTGCCTTTCGTTTAAACATGAGCTCATGCTTCCTCTTGGCATCAGTCAAAGCCCTCTCAGCCACAAATACCTCTTGATCACATTCCTCAAGTTGAGGGACGAGCTCTTTTAATATGTTCTCTTCAACCTTCAAATCCTTTAGAACCTTGAGATAGCTAGAACGGCAGGCTGCTAAATGAGGATCCTTCAGAGTCCTCAACTTGTTGATTAGTCAAGAAAATAAAAATCATATTTTCTCAAAGCTTTGAGATTCTCCATGTAGCTATTCAGCAAAGATCGGTCCAGGAAAGATGGTGAAATATTTTCAATCTCAACAACAGGTCCCTTGGAGAAGATAGGCCATCATCAAGCTGTGAGGTCTCACGCCTTCAATAGTGAGAGTGATGAAAATGGGCCCTATTTTAGGGTATTATTGCATTTTGTTTTATTTTTGTTGTTTTTTTAAATTTTATTATGTCATTGTATTTTCTTTTATTTTAGTATTTAGAGGTACGGAGTAGTATTGGCATTTTTTGTAATTAGAGCCTTAGCTTGGAGCCTAAATTACTCCTCCCCTTTAAATACCCACTTGTAAGCATCATTTGAGGTAGACTTGAATTTTGAAAATAGAAAAGAGTGTTTCTCTCTCTAAAGTGGTGTTTAGATAATTTAAGGAGCCTTTTGACGGGTAGTTTACATCAAATTGGTATCAGAGTGGGTGAAACTCCACATTGGTGTTAGTGTATCGGTGTATTTTATTTTTATCAAATCGTACACTACTCTTCAATGGCTCCAAAGAGATCCAAACAACACAATCAAGAGATTCAAGAATGGAGGTACATGATCGAACAACAAAAATAAACCCCAACCCTAACCCAAGAACTCGATAAAAAATTTGATACCCTTCTTCAACTCATCTCTTCCACAATCCAACCTTCTTCCACCGCCATTCAAAACCCTAGCCCACCACCCACCCGAACTCCTTGCCCTAACCCCCCTCACCTCCCCCATTCAAATCCCCACCCCCGCTTCAAACCCTAGCCCCAAAGGCTCCAAACCCTCACTCCTTCTGCCCAAACCAACAAACCACCCCTACCCACATCCCAACCCCAAACAGCAACCCGACCACCCATTTTCTGACCTGGAACCACCCCACCACCCTCTGATCAACCAGCTGCCTCTATCCTACCCGTTGACCACCCCAATACTCCCCCCGACCCCCAAAAATCCCCATCCACGGCTCAAAAATACATGCCGACCTCCCAAACACCTCCTCTGCTGCTGTTGTCCTAGAAAACCCCAATCCGACTCCATTTCAGCCCCCGAACCCCTTCAGCCTACCTGCTTCCCATTTTTCCTCCTCCAAACACATGGTTTTTGACCCGGGTGGAAGTTTATAGGGTTTGATTTGGTGAAGAAAGAGAAGAAGAAGGAATACAAAAGTGAATTGTGGGATGGACACCCCTTAAGTTTCAAAATTTAATTTTAGGTCCCTACAAGTTTTTTGACTCTTACTTTGGAATTTCCTCACGAACCCTCGATTTTTTTTACGCTCGAGGACGAGCATGGTTTTAAGAGGGGGAGTGTGATGGAAATGGGCACTATATTAGGGTTTTATTGCATTTTGTTTTATTTTTGTTATTTTCTTTTTATTTTAATATGTCATTGTATTTTCTTTTATTTTAGTATTTAGAGGTGAGTAGTAGTAATTGCATTTTTTGTAATTAGGGCCTTAGGTACTCTCTTCTTTAAATACCCACTTGTAAGCCTCATTTGAGGTAGACTTAAATTTTGGAAATTGAAACGAGTTTTTCTTTCTTTAAAGTGGTGTTTAGATAATTTTAGGAGCCTTTTGACGGGTAGTTTACGTCAGAAAGTCTCTCAGGGTGAAAAATCAGAAGTCGATCAAACACATAATAAAGTGAGCGTTGAATGATGGTGCTATTCTCAAGCACCTGTCGACAATAATGAAGTTGTGCCACGTTTGGTAAAAGAGGCTCAAAATCAGACCCACTCTCCTCAATTTGCACATTGGCCTTAAAACCTTGGTCTTTGTGGGAGGACTAGTGAGAATGAGATTGAACAGCCTGATCCATCTCAACAGAAGGCGTAACCAGATGAGGTGCCTCGAGAGAGCTGCTTTATATGATAGGCTGCCAAGACAGATGAAACATAAGGGTTAGTCAACACCTTAGCAACATCGGTGCTAAGTCACCAAGAAAGTTTAAAGCAAGTTTAAATTGTTTTAGAGAAACCTTAGTAGTAAGCTACTAAGTTGACTTACAAAGTGTAAATTTTTAGAGAAACCTTCGTAGTAAGTTACTAAATTGACTTACAAAGTGTAAATTTTTGGAGAAACCTTAGTAGTAAGCTACTACATTGACTTACAAAGTGTAAATTTTGAGAAAAAACCTTAGTAGTAAGCTAACAAGTTGACTTGCAAAATGTAATTTTTAGAGAAGCCTTAGTAGCAAGCTACTAAGTTGACTTACAAAGTGTAAATATACTTTGAAGCCATAGAATGATTCAGCTAAGTCATAAAGAGGTTTATCCAAAGTTACCTCATCAACAGAGGAAGGAGGAGGAACCACATCGCCTAAAGCTTGAACTGGTGCATTACTAAATAAGCTTGAGGTGGGGACTAAAACCATATCAACCTCAGCTGAGGGAGCTGGCTGATCTCTCCCTTCACTCCTAGAAAGCTGAAACACCACAAACCGAAGGAGCTCATTAAATCTTTGCCTAAAAACATACAGAGAGTAACATTTCGTTTTAAAGGCAAATTACCTCAACAATGGTTTCACGAATAAGAGGGAGCTTATCTAGTGGAAGCACAGTTGTGGCTACCACATTCACCTATAGTTACAACATTAATCCAAGTATTGATAATTCAACATACTGGGATGATGTAATAGCAACAACAATAAAGATCTTTTTCAACCTACCTCAACTGAACTAGTTGGAGGGACCATAATCAAAGGCAACTCCATCGAAGTTAAAGTAGTTGAGGGAATGGAAGATTCATCAGTTGTACTTGGAACCATGACTAGCTCTTTGTCCAAAGGCAACTTTTGAGCTACAGTAGCATCACGTTCAGAAGGAGACCTCTGAGTGTATGCAAGCCCAGTCATTGTGAAATGGGGCAGTGAAGAAGGTGGAACGTCGTATCTTTAACAGTTGGACTTAATTGTTCTTTGGATGGAGGGCTGCCATCAATATTTACAATGCCCATTAGAGATGAAGGAGCATCCTGCAAAAGAAAAGCACGGAAAATGTTATAAAAAATGTTTCTTTATTAAAGAAATAGTCCCACACTTAGAGAAAAGATTTACCGAGCGAGCTTGTTGAGGTTGCTCAGACTGAGCATCATTCGTGGGAACATCCTCCACAACTTCATTTGGTTTATCAATAAGGTTTTCTCATAAGAACCTCGAGGAGAAAGAATAGAAGTTATGATCATGTGCGCTTGACTTAATTTCTTCCTCAAATGTTTCATTCGGCGAGGAGGCACGCCGATTGGAGATCCTTTCTCCGTTGGAGCTTCTGGAGCAACCTGTTGTTGATGAACCTGATAAACAGTAAAATCATTAGTTGGGTGACATCGCTCTATACCATCTAAAGCATCATCGGTTGCAGGAATGAGATTCATCCTAGATAGAATATTCACTACCATTAAACATGCTTTTTCAATAAGATCTGAATTGGGCGGGGCAACAACCACTAGGGGTATGCCAACCAAATCAGAGGAACCTCGAGTTACTTTGGATTTCTTGGGAGTTTTGGATTTCGTGCGATTTGCATCCGAGGGAGATTTGTTTTTTTGCACCATCGTTTTCTTTCTGGGTTTTCTTGCCGTTCCCCTTGAACAATCTCATTGATTGGGGGCAAAGGAGGAAACTCTGCAGGTAGCTCAATGTTGGAGGTGCTCAGTTCAAACTCCAAAATCAGGAGTGGAGTTATTTTTAAGGCCAAGTTCATTTGGCCAAAACATTCCACAATGGAGTAAATTGGCTGAGTTCTCATGAAAGCTTTAAACTGCTTGAGCTGGAACGACCAAAAGTGACAAAACCAATTCATTAAAACATTACCACGCTTTCTCTTATTAGGAATAATTGTCTTGTTATTAAACTCCGCACAAAGAAAAACACATTAAGATAACTGAAATCAAGGCATGAAGCGTAAAATGAATTATCAATCCTGGTATTTCGGCAAATTGGAAGGGGGATACCTTGGTCAAAACCAAATTGTTTAGCACAACGATGGGGGTTGTAAGATTCACTTTCTTTCTCCCATTCAGTGAAGGATGGAAGACGACTAGGTGTAAGCAGAAGTACCAAAACCAATGAAGGGTCATCAATTACAGATGTCTCTGAGTTGATTAAATAAACCGTGTAAGCTTCATCTTTGAAAAATGATCACCTTTTCGCACGAGTTTCATCGGAATAAGGTCTGTCAGCAAAATCATCGTGGACATCAATCAAAGGGAGAAGATCTTTCTTACTTTGTTTATGGTTCCAACACAACAAACTTGGGCGCCTAACAGGAAACTTATTGATTGGGAGCTCAACCGGGGCAATCTCGGGGAACCTACTATAGAGAAACTTCATTAAAAGAATCGTATTGCCAAAGTTGGAGATATCATGTCTACCAACGGAACGATCCATGTCAATATGAGTCCTGTAAAACTAAGTATGCAAAGAGCCCAATGTTATGGCAACTAAAGGAATTTAGACTCCACGAGCCAACCTAACTGCGAAATTTATCAAGTCTCTACGTGGTTGATCATTGGGCTTGCCAGGGAGGAAGAAGTGAGAAAGCAGACATAAAAGGTAGGCAACTAGCTCTGACGGCTGATCTTTGCCTGGACCAAATGGTATGTCGGGTATTATACCTTTTTCCTTTTGTTCCTTCGTCAAACTTTAGAGGAACCTTGTAATAAACTTAATCAATTGACCAAAAGTGGCCTTTCGAAGAATCACTAATGCACTCACGACATAGTCTGTCAAGCTCCATTCGAGCTTCAGCCTCCTTATTATTCATTGGTTCTTCATTGTAAGGAATTGCACTATAGGCCTATCCCCATCAGTTCACACACATCTTCCAAGGTGACCGTGAACTCACCCCAAGATGTCATGAAAATGTGGGACAAATAATTCAACCTTGGAAACAATAGGTAGAGAGCGCGAAATTGTTTTTGGAGAGGGTAAAATTCCCAAACCAATAAGCAACATTTGAAAGGCCAACTATCTCCTCATATTTTTTTTATAAATATAAGTGGTCCGAGCAGCAAAACCCTCAAGTGAACCACCTGGTGCCTCAAAGTCAATGTTGGAATAAAAGAAATTTTCCCTGTCCGATCGGAGCCTCAAAATACCGTAAGGGTGAAGATCACCTCCCTTGGATTGATTTTGTGGTTGGTCGGCGATTAGCAACGACTCTTCTTGATGGAAATTAGGGTTTATTTTAGTATTTTCTTGCATTTTTTTATTTCATTGTATTTTTACTTTTACTAGTTGTTTAGTATTTTTGATACATTTTTAATTGTAGTAAGGGTTGAGAGGAAGCTTCTAGAAGGTTCCATTAGTTAGTGTTATTATAGATGAGTTCTCATGACATGTCATCTCATGACAAGTCATACATAGCTAGTAGCTTCTTGAAGGTTATATTTTAGCATGTGTTGTAATTGAAGGTAATTAATGACCCGTGTGACATCATATGTGTCAAGACTTTTTCAGCTAATAGGTACTTAAGAGACTCCTTCTAGAATCTTCTCTCCTCCTCTATAAATACCCCTCTCTCTATAGAGTGTGTATCTTTTGTGCCTTTGATGACTTTCTTTTTACATCCACTGGCATCAGAGCATCGTCGCTCAACTCGTTGTAAAAAAAAAACAAAGCAATTCAGTGCCCCTAAAGCAGCTCACCCTTGCCGAGAAATGTGCAACTCGATTGGAAGAAGCAATGGCTACCCTCGCTTTGAAGATTTGACGTCCTCATCTAAAACCAACAACAAAGCCCTAACCTCATTTCTACCACCAGAATCCGCTACCCCCAAGATACCCCGATTTTCCCACCGCCAACCGATCCGATCATCTCGCCGCCAACCACCACCCTCCTGCCTGGAATAATACAAGACTACCCGCCCCTTTCCCCCCTCAGAATGACCCGTCACCACCAAGGTCAAAACCCTCCTATCCCTGGACATCCGGACCCAACCCTTTCCATATGACCCTTCCGGGCAAAACAAAAGCCTATTTCCAACCCCACAATTTTCTGAAAGTAATTTTTCAGCTCCCAAAATTAAAAAAAATTATGTTTTCCCCCCGATTGACTCCCGATGCTCAATCCATGATTATTGGAGGCAAGTCCAAGATTGATTGCGCCACCAAATCATTTTCCCTCACTCACGCACCCAATTGGGTCAAATTGAGGATAAAGATCCCTTCCCAGGACGGTTGACTGCAAGAAAGATCGAAAAGGCGAAATTGGGTTGTGCGTTGGGGATTTTTGACATTTTTGTCGAGGATGATTGGGTAACTCGCACACACTTTTGGGAGTTAACGACCTTTGATTTGAGAGATTTCTTCCCAATTTTTTAAGATGGGTTGAGGTGGTGACTGGAGGTGATGTGATTGGTGATGGGTTTCCAGCCCCATTTTTGATAGCATTTGATATGCGCTCGGAGGAAGTTTTTTGCGGCTTAGCATTGAGGAGGTTCATCACGGGACTTCGTGATCGAGCTTTTGTGGACCGGCCGTGGTTGATTTGTATGCCTATTTTTCGTGGACCTTTTGGAAGCCGTTACGAGGGACGTTTCTGAGGACGACTCCCTTTTCAAGTGTGTGTGTGGGGGGATTGATGGGTGCCTTGTCTTGTTGCCGTTGACCTCTTACGCTCGGGACAAGCTTTTACAAGTGGGGAGAGTGATGGAAATTAGAGTTTATTCAAGTATTTTCTTGGAAGGTTCTAGATGGTTCCATTAGTTAGTGTTTTCATTGATGAGTTCTCATGACAACTCATCTCATGACAACTCATACTTAACTAGTAGCTTCCGGAAGGTTATATTTTAGCATGTGATGTAATTGAGGGTAGTTAGTGACCTGTGTGACATCACATGGGTCAAGACTCTTTCAACCAAAAGGAGCTTAGGAGATCCTTTCTAGAATCTTCTCTCCTCCCCTATATACTCCTTCCACCGCATTAATGATAATTTTAATTTTGAGTAATACTTCTCTCTCTCTAGAGTGTATCTTTTGTGCCGTCGACAACTTTCTTTTTACATCATTCTATACCTTGCAAATGTTTAAAAAAGCTCTACCCTCTTCCCCAAACTTGTCTGTATTCCCAAAGTATGGAGCACGATGATAATGGTTAAATAAGGCTTCTCTCTATGCTAACTGAGATGATGAATCTCTATTTGAGCCCTCACCTTAAACCTTGGCAACTTTACTCATTGTTGAACAACAGAGAGCATAACAAGAAGTAAAGTATCGTGTCATTCAAAAAATCTCAGTGGTTCAAAGAAAGGCAGTTTTTCAAGAAATCGAAAGAATGATCCACCCCCGTTTCCTTATCAACATCAAGGGGATCCAACCGAACACAATCAATTGTACTAAACAAAGAAATCAATTCATTTAATTCCCTATCAATCAGATTTTTCCCAAAGAAAGATTCCACGAACAAACCTAAGGTACCTTAATTGGCATTAATGAGGAGATGGAAGCATGATGTCTAGAGCATTGGGCGATGAAGTCTACGGAAAAAAATTTGAAGAGAATTAGTCCCTAACCAAACATGCTCAAAACCCTAATATAAACCGAGCTTCAAATTTTACAAGGCAAGAAAAAATGATAATCCCTTAGAGATATGAACGATGATACAAACATCTTTCTACCACATTAGTCATTGGTTTGAATCCCATATATACTCCTGATAACAGAACTCCACTCCAATGTGGACTTGTTCAAGGAAAAATCTCCTTATGTATTTGTAGGAGGAGCATATTTGTTAAACTTCTTACTTAGAGATAAGTTACTTCATTAAGGTAATGGGCAGTGCGCTTATCACTTTCCATTAAAGTAATACTTTCGTCAATGGTTGATGGTGGTTTACCTGCAGAAGCGTCCAAAAAGAGGAAAAGGCACTCAAGATCCCACGAGATTGGGGCTGGAACTATGTATGCAATATTGCCCCATTAAAGAAAGGGGTCAGAATATGACAATACTCATAAGAGGAGATAGAGATTTTGAAATAAACTCCAATAGACTTGAAGAGATTCTGAGAAAGTTTAAACACTGCAAACACTTGATAGGAGAAGTTTTATCATTGAGATTGGGTGATTGTAAGCATTGATTTTCATCCTTTTAATAGAATAAAACTTGAGCTTCTGCGGACGTAGCCCAAATTGGGTGAACCATGTTATCTGTTATGTTCTATAGGAATCATTAAATCCTATAAATGATTTTTCTGGTGTATCGTGAAAGACATTCCATCATATCAAAGAACATATTTTAACTTATACAAGTTAATAACCTGGGTTTGTGATAATTCGTAAAATACATATGCTTGTGACAAGGAAGATAAGTCACAAAAAACATGTGAATTCTTCGTACCATTACTAATATTACTGAGCATATTTTCCGTGATCATTGAGCTTGTTTATCATCATTTTTGCAAAGTACGTTTTCCTATCACCATCAATAGGGGTTAATATGCCTCAGCTTTATCATAAACACCCTAGTGATAAGAGAAATTTCCAGTTCCTCTCATTACCGAAGTCGAAGTAATCTGTCATAATATTTCCGCCGAAAAACTTTGTTTCTCCACATCAACTTGCATATTCAAAGTTCCCCTTTTCGTGAAGAAATTAGTTGTTTGCTCGTATAAAGAAAGACGAGTAGTATTAGTGATGCCAGCTCATACTTTCTTCCTAATGAAATGATTAAACACCTCTATATGTTTAGTCGTCTCATGAAGCACTAAGTCAAAAACAAGCATGACCCAAAATCGAACGAAGCCTCAAATGCTCACAAGTCCCTCAAGCCATAGCTTGATATTCACCCTTCGCATAAGAGTACAACAACTTGCCTTTTTCTCTTCCATGAGATACGATGAGCATCGTAAAAGGTGCAAAAGCCAAAAGTAAAGTGTCTTCCCATCGTGGCGGCTACATAGACGAGGCACATTTTATTTTCGTAGACAAAATAACCCAAAGCCTTGTGCATGAGTTTGAGGTATCTCAACATATGATAGACTTGATCCAAATGAGGTAAATGTGTTGTACTACAGGATGCATGAATTGACCGACCATACTAACGACAAATGTTAGATCGGTCTTGCGTTGATCAAGTTGATAGGCAACTCATTAACCTCTGGTAAACAAAAGGGTCATGATGTGAATCAGGTTGAGACCTTCAAGTTGGGATACATAGTTTTAAAAGTTGGATGACCCTTGAGTGTATTTTCGCTTGGAAAAGGAGATTCCACGATTGAGATCCAACGACCTTATGTCCAAAGAAATATCTGGAACATCAAGTCTTTCACATCAAACACTTTCCCAATATCACGCTTCACCTAATCAAACTCATCAGCGTCCTCGATAAATATAATATCATCTACATACATCAACAAATAAGACATCTACCATCGGGCTATAACATATAAATCATGTTGGATCAGAATGACTAAAGAAGAAAACCATAACGATGGGCTAGCCAAGCTCTGGGAGAATGTTTGGCCACAAAGGGATTTCCAATTGTCGGCTTACCTTCCCCATTTACTCCCCCCCTAGCCTGTCAACTCGGGGGGGGGGGGGGGGTCCAAATAAACATTTTGACGTTTAACTACCCAAAATGAGATGATGTATGAGAGATCATAAGCCGTATATAGGTCAACTTTGTCATAGGAGCAAAAATGGTGCCAAAATCTTTTCTAGTAATCAATGCGAAACCTTTGGCCACTAATTGGGCCTTGTATCGATTAATGGAGCAATTTGAAGAGCCATTTACACCCAATAGTCTTTTCACTAGGAGGTTGTGAAACAAGCTTCCATGTACCATTATGCTGCAAGACATTTATTTCCGCACTCGTGGAAGCCACAAATTAGCATTTTGTATAGCGTCGGAAACCGAAAAATGAATAAGAGTGGAGTCAAACTTCCCCAAAAATGTTTATTAGGACATGGAAGATTGTAGTAAGAAATACACTTGCAAGGGAGGAAGGATGGCTTGGGAGTAGGAGCTACATCAAATAGTGGGAGAGGAACCACATCAAATAGTGGGACATGACATCTAAGATATGACGCCTCGTCTCAGGGAATAGGTCCTGCAAAGAACCATTACTATCATGAAATTGAACATCCTATTAGAAAGTAGATTTAGGATATATTAAGACACGGATGAGTAGGTCACATAAATATTTGTCATCAAGCTTATGGTGAGAGGAACTATGATTATTAGCAAAGTAAGCACATCCAAACACACGAGGAAGCATATGAAATGATATGTAATTAGGTTAAAGGCCTTAAAGGGGTGCTTTGCCAACCAAAATGTGGCTCGAAGTGCGATTAATCATAGATTTGCACACCTTTGTACTACTCGATGAGAAAGCACTGAATGGCAAATGTGAGATGGCGATTTTTGTGATCCGCCACACGATTCTGTTTGGGGGTATATGGGGCAAGTAAGCTGGTGTAAGATCCTTTTTTGTTTAGATGTGTAAGATTCCATTTTGCTTTAGCTGAGACCTTAACTCGCACATTATCAAACGTATATTATGATCCACAATATTAAATTGAGCTTTAATCATTTGAAGAAACTAAACAAATAAATGAAGAACTTCAAATTTCTAATTTTTGAGAAGATAAGCACCAAGTGCAACGAGAATAATAATCAATAATACCGATGACCAGTAATGTGGGAAGGTACCTCAAAATAAACAAAGTAGGTGCTCGATGCATATGAGAAATATAATTAGTTCTAGTATGTTTAGAAAGTGCATAACTTTACATTGAAAGTTGTGTTCTTTACAAGTTTTAACTAAAGAAGGAAATAACAAATATAGGTGCTTGATGTTCATATATTCCCCAAGCGAGCTTGCCACAAACACAAAGCCCTAATAAAAGTATCAAAAGGACTTGAATTAGGTAAGAAAGAAGCTTGAAGACTAGAGATAGTAATTGGGAAGGAGGTTCTCTAAAGCGGTATAGCTCATCGCAGTTATATCCTGTGCAAAAATCCTTCTTGAACTTAAGTCCTACAAGAGTCAGTGGTTGGGTATAACTTTAACAACACAATTAAGATTTTTGGTATGGCGACTCGTAGATAACTAGTAAAAGGCAAAATTAGTAACGTGTAGGACAAATAAAAGAATTTTATCATGAAAGGCATACATCCCCTTACTACAAATACAAGTAAAGGAACCATTCATAAGACACTAAATAATATGAACCACGGGTGAGGAAACAACAGTCAACTCACCAGTCATATGATCACCGTCTTCCGAGTCCAAAATTCACGTGAGCTTCACAACCCTAACATGAGAAGTATAATGAGTACTTATAGTTATAGTGGCAGTGGGGGAAGAAGACCCGGTCCTGAATCTCGAACTCAAGTGGTAAGCTTGTTAATGGACCGGGTCTCAACCCGGGCCTGATCTGGTTAAGTGGCTCTGAGCAAAATTTTATACTTGGATACCCTATTAGGCTATTATCCTATCACTCATTTATTAAACAAATTGGGATTTGCATATGTTATTTCCGACTCATTTAGTTCCCGACCAGACTAGCTTAAAAATATACATTATCCTTAATATATTTAGTTTCACTCTAAAAATATATTTGTAGTGGAACTTTAATGTTATTATTAAGTTGTTGTTATTACTTTTTTTATATGAAATAATGTTTTTACTTTGTTAAAGAAAAAACGATATTATTTACTCACTTAACATGGTGCATATTCTTAGATAGTGCTTTAGGAGTTAATTAAAAAATAAAATTCTAATGAGTGCTAAGCCGGTCGGATAAACGGGCCGGGTCCTGGGTCATTAACGGATTTGTGTCTGGTCAGAAATAATATGACGTGGGGGGTAATCGGGTAGGACCTCTTCCACCAAAAACTAAACGGATCCGAAGGCGATTAAGGGTATATCCGACCTGTTTACGGGATAACCTATCAGGTGCGGTGCGCTTCGCAACCTTGAAATGAAAGGTAAATGAGTGCTTGTAGTAATAATGGCATTGGGGCGGAAGCAGACCCAAGCTCTGTCGTTTTGAGACAACGACTGGTTGAGGTCAGTAGGAATCGAAGGAGAAATAATGGCTGAAGTATGAATCACAAGGGTCAAGTATCAACAATGGCTTCTGTGCGAGTGGTACAGATGATCGGTTACGAGTAAATTTTTGCTTGAACTCGGGGCGGAGTTTGAAATAACGGGTCCTAGTATGTCCAGTAGCACTAATAGTGATGACACAAATCAACAACGGTGCAAAGACAGGTGTAGCTGGGCAAGGTGAATTCTACGCTCCTTGCCATCAACTGTGGTGAAGGCCTTCCTTGAGGATGTTATTGGTGTGGAGATAGAATCAAACTCAGTTTGTAAAGGAATCATAAACTGCCTATCCAGTTGTTTAACCAAGACTGACGCCTACTTGTGTGGAAATTCACAACTGAACTGAATCCTCCCAATGGCTGTAAGTATCCAATGTAATCTCGAGCAGATAGGTTTAACACTACCTTTATATACTAATACAACTTGAATATGTGATCATCATGATGCCAATATGCATACATTTAATTCGAAGTTGTCAAAAGACTATAAACAAAATCATAAAACATGAAGACGTTACAAATCTGTTCCTCCAAAGAATTAAACATCCAACTCGGAATTGTGCAATTACCCATATTCCATTGTGCAATATAGGTCATTGGTGGCTGATTTCTTCCCATTATCCAAATGCCACCTGGACTCCCCTTCTCCACCAATGCAAAATTCTGTCTATTCAATAGCACAATAGTAACCCTGTGCTAGTGTGTGTTGTGTGGAAGAGAACATCTTAACAGTTGTCCTAATCACCCATTATAGTAGATTAAACATAAATTTAGTCAAGACAACTCAAAATACACAGAACGGAATTCAATCATCCAGAGACATGAGAAACCACCAAATAATACTGCTGCTGAAATAACCGGTAACACCAAAATTTGAAAATAGTCACCACCTTAGTGCATAGGATACCAAAATAAAAACCCTAAGAGGTTCAAAAAGAGGAAGAACTGTTGTACATCGAAACCTTAAATGGGGTTCGCAACCCTCGCTGTGCAAAAGCTTAGAGGAGCTTTCCTGTAACTCCCCTTTTTTCTGCTGAAGATATGGGAGTGTCAATCAATTTATATCATTTTTCATCATCAACGAGTAAATAAGTAAATAATATCATAATATAAACCAACCACACAATATAATAAATAAATAAAATGAATAACTGAGATAAATATAAACTGTTTCCAAAATAAACTACATTACTAATAGGTCTCTATATAGTCTCAAAACCAAATATAAATAAACTCTGGAACCACTTCGGCTCCATAACAAATCTCTGAATAAATAGATACATCTAGGAAAAAAATTACATCTTACACTAAATCTGACTGCGCAACTCCTGCTTAGGAATTTATGGAAAATATTTTTAGATAATAAATGGGTCAGAGCCTAAAAGTTTCAAGAAATAGCATACTAAATCGAAGCAGTAATAACATGCGATTTAGTTACGTAATCATGCCAACCCGACGACACTCAAATGCAAGAGATACCTCACCCCTCAACATAAGTGGAATAACCTGCTACGAGTGCTCAATATCAAATCACAACTATAACATACAAGTCCCAACTTTAAGACTGTAAAGTATCTCTACTGTCGTGTAACTACATCATAGTGTAATCCCATTTATAAACTAAGAGCACAACTCAGAACAATCCCCACTATATAAATATCGTAAGTCACACGAAGGCTTCGACCTTCGGGGACATTCTCACGTCTTTACCGATAAATCCGTAGAGTCTCGCTCGTAAAAGATTCCAAGCATGCGTATACAAAACAATGGGGGGATCGCTACGCAGTCACACCATCGTATAGTCACATACAAAACCACCCGATTAATTGAGTCATCCCCATCTCCCCGTCGTGAGACGACGAACAACTGATGTAGGATCAGAACATCGACCTCCACACCACATGCTACATCATCCAGGGGAGTGGTACTTGGTCCCACAATCCATTTAAATCCACAACCCCCGATAGATTCCCCACGAGTCAAATACTTACATATGGTATGTTTGCATCCAACACATAAATATACAAAGCACAATATATATATATATATATATATATATATCGGATATCGTATTAACATTCACATATCCAAATTCCCATTCAATTTCCCAAAATCATAATCTCCGGTAATACATAGGTTTACCACCTTATATCCAACTATTCAACTAGGTATTCCTAAAAGAATTTCCCAAGTATTTACATCGATATAACCAATAACTCAGCCTAAAAACCTAACCAAAGACTCAATTAAAGTCCCAACCAAAACCACCCCAATCGGACAGCCCTTCCAAAACCCTAACCAGAAGGCCCGAACCACTTCCTGTTCAGACCGACGGGCACGGCCTACCGCAGGCGCAGGGTGAAAACCCGCGTGCGCCTACTTTAAAACGACACAGTTTTGGCCCTTTTGTCTTCCTCACACTAAGTTTCGAACTTCTAAACTTCTAGTTCTCCATTATAAGGTCTAACAAGGATTCATCAGAATAAATGTTAAAAATCATCACTTTTAATATGTCTAAATTCAGGGCCATTGACAGATTCGGGCTTCACCATTAACAAGTATTTTCTTCATCAAAATATCATTTAAATACATGAATCATCTCTAAATATCAACTTTAAGACGTTTTCATATTAGAATCAAAATATATCATATTTTCATTATCAATTCCAATTAGTATATGATTTATGACATATTTGACAAGCCTACGCCTTTAATCAATATTAACATGTGACACTCCGCCTATTCTAATAACGGGTGGCCGATCTTCTACTAAAGTAAAACAGGGATCTCAGAATGGCTCATTCTTAACATTGTCGAAGACCAATTAATTACTAATAACCTAGTAAGCTTGATGTCAAATTTTAAAAAACTTATTAACGTGCTTTGTTAAACCATTCAACCATATGAGATAAACATTTACCATTCTAAACATTCACCACAATAGAATATAATGAGTAGTGACATAATTAATTAGATAACCAAATAAACTCTCGGTAAATCCCAAGTACAATAATCCAACTAATAATTGAAATAATATAAACAAAGTCTGATGATAATAAAAATTGTCCAACTGTGGGCTACATGCCCAAAAGAAATACTGCAATAATCATCCTAACTAGATAGAATGGAAATAGGCGTCTACGCAAATCCTGCATGCATCCACAGCTGCTGCAGCATCGTCTGATTGACAATCTAACCCTGTCATCCCCGTGGCCAGTGTTCTAAAAGGCCCGCCTAGGCTCCGCCTAGGCCCGCCTAGGCTTGAGGCTTGGGAGAAACGCATCGCCCACGCCTTATTACGCCTTATTCTTGGTAAAAGGCTCAAGGCACACTTTTTAAAAAAAAAACGAAGGATTAGTTAACAAATATTGGTTATGGAGCATGAATATGAGAAAGATGGCTACCAAACATATGAATATATTTTCAAAATTCAAGGTATGTATTATTTTATTATATTACTAGCCTTAGAATAATTAAAATAATAAAAAAAGGAAAAACGCCTTTTTACGCCTAGGCTCCGCCTAGGCGCGCCTAGGCTCCTAAGGCTTGAGGCTTGACCTCTACGCCTCGACCACGCCTCGCGCCTTTTAGAACCTTGCCCGTGGCTAAGCACCTAAAAGGTTTTGAAAATATTATTGATATGGGTCAGCGCCCAAAACATCTTAATAACAGTTGCAAGTATTTAAATTCATTAATAAATATGAAGCAAGAATTATTCATGTTCATCTGGTGTCGCACTCACATGAGATTATCCTCACCCCTCATCTATAGTTCACCCCTAACGCATCTATTTTAATTATCTAGTTATGCTACCCCGCCTAACTAGTCTAGTCATTCTTAACATAGTCCAACACGCTAAACCTCTAGCCCAATTGTGTTGCACATATTTTACTTTACTTTATTTATCACGAAGCTATCACATAAGCTTTAACGTATTATTTCTCAATTATGTTCATACCGTAAGATAGTCAACATAACTACACACTAGTTATAATTTAATGTTCATACAATCATTTGAGTACACATATACATATGACTCTTTTATACGTATATACATAGCATCCCCGAGCTGTCCTCCCGGATTCATTCCTAGTATGCTATCATGCACTAGGTACGTCCCATACAATCCCTGCGCTACCGGGTCGGAATCTCACCATCGATCCTAAGATCGCAAACACAAAACAAAGGCGGTCATAAACATACATTTGTGGGTCATAACAATACTACATTACCCCATTCGGACTCAGCTATCCTCACACACGGATAGTGGTCGTGCAACAATACTATGATCTGGGGAACAATCCAACACCTGCTGGTCAACGCCAGGGCGGACCGCTCGCTATGCTCAATCTCCAACGATAGCATATTAGAGTGGGTTACATATATATATATATATATATATATATACTGGTCACACTCGATACGTGTATATATATAAAATCGGTTATCGTGCATAATATCTCGTAGCACTAGCCTATCCAATCCGAAAGTCTTAACTCGACTTCCCGTTCTTTGCTAAGTATTCACTTATTGTTGAACTCAATGATTATATGCTTCGGGCCAACATGCTAATCTAACCAATCACCAACCTAGCCATCCCGAAATCCTAACCCGTGATCATTTACTCGCTTTGTCGCGTATTTCCTTGCACGGAATCCATCCCCGGTTAGCCTACGACTCTTGGGAGTGAGTTAATATGAGTTATAAAAAGTCCTCCCGCGAGCTCCCTTTGAATAGGTAAAAGTCCTTATCCCATTAGAATCTTAAAAATCACAAATTCGCACCAATTTAATATTTTGACAGGTTAAACACCTTTTATTAAAACGGCTATTACTTCCTCCACTGAAGTCCAAATTACCTGATTCAAAGCTCATTGGAACGCTAAGATCCATACCTTTTTTTATATCTATGGCTCATAGTCTAATTCAAAGTACAAATAAATTGACATGCATTTGAAGTGAAGTTAAAATTCGTAAAAATAAGATATTCGGACAGATTAAACACCTTTTACTAAAACGGTTATTACTGGCCACAGAAGTCCAAATGACTTGATTCAAAGCTCATTGAAATCTAAGATCCATACCTTTCTTTACATCTATGGCTCATAGTTTAATTCAAAGTAAAAATAAAATGGCATGCGTTTGAAATGACGTCAAATTTTTTGAAAGATTCATCATCTAAATCAATAAATCATTCAATACTAAACCCTAGTTTCAAGATTCACCCTTTTCTCTTTAGAATCAATCAAGAACCTATTTTTTTCATTCTAATCACATCAGATTTAACATGTTATCATCATTAGATTCATCTTTAATAGTTACTTTATTCAAAACCCAATTTTACATGGTTCTCCCAACCTAAAAATTGTGTGTTTTCCTACGCCAATTTTGCATGAATATTTGAAATTACAGTTAACATTAAAGCAAGTCAAATACTTGCCTTGAGAGCTATGATTTTCTGAGATTTCCTTCTTGAGTTCCTCTCTTGGCAATGATCTTGAACTCGGATGAACTTAATCTCCAACCCGGATCCCTTTTTGCTCACTTTTCTCCCTTTTCTTCTTCTCTTTTCTCTCCTCTCTCAAAACTTGTGTCTCTTGAATGGTTTGATAGCTGCCCCTTCTATCTACCTTACATAAATTTAAATCTAAGCACTCCAAATCCCGAAATTAAGTTAGTCCTTATATGTAAAATGACCCGAATACCCTTTTACGGCGCTCGTTTAGCCTAAAAAGCCCTCGGAACCCAATTATAACCCCTGGGTACCTATTTCGACCCATTCCGGATCATTGGCACACTCGAAATCACCATCCAAGTTGTCTAACATTAATTTCCATCTCATGCCCGACACGACACTATCCGCATGTCCTGAATGAGATACCGTTAACCCCGTCGCAATAACTCACTTACGCCGTAATATAATTTAACACGTTTTTATTTACTTATCATACAAGTGAATATAAGTACACATAAATATTAATCCTTCTATATTTATTTAAGTCGCTTTATTTCTCAATTTCATTAAATTACTTGCACACATGTAATTTAAAATGCTTTAAAAATACGGGGTGTTACCTAACGTAAGATAATACATGATTAAAGATCAGATGAGATTCCTAACATGTGTTTAATCCAAATTGATTCTTAACAGCAATCAAAAATAAATAAATTTCAAGTTACACCGTGATAAAGCAAGATATTTCTTTGCTTTTAATGAAGGTTGGAGGTGCTAGCTTGAGTCTCCCTCTTGTGATCTTCTAGTTCTTTCCATAAGCCTTCCTTAGTTGTCCTAAATCTCTCCTACGGCTAGTGTTTTTTTCAGTTCTAAAGTGAATAATTAATGAGGGTCAATACTACTTTTATATCCTTAATCGCGCAGTTTCATAAAAAGCCTAATTTTGGACGCCCATATGAGCTCAAAATGCCACCTAGACTGTCCCAAAACTTAGCCCAACAGTATACATACCCTTGCGGCCCTTTCCAACACACTAAAAATACCTCTCCGGACCACTGTTTTACCCCAGAGTTTGTTTGAAACGATAATACCTCGCAACGTAAAATAAAATACTTGACTTAAATATTTTACGCGTAAACCGCACATAATTAATTTCACTGATTAATTAATTTATAAATGCAGTCTAAATGTCACATAACATGCAAATTTTAATGTCACAAAAATTATGTACATATCATTACAATTTGTACTAGGAATAATTATTCAACTCCTAATAATTTATTCCCAATTAATAATAAATAATACTTAATAAAAATACGAGGTATTATAGGAGCGAAGCCTCTTGTAGATGCTCGAGGACTGATGGAGGTCAGGGGGAGAGAGCGATAAGGCTGACAATGGTCTTAAGTGGGAGAGAGGATTTCGATGGAGAAGTGAGAGTTTTAGGGTTCAGAGATATAATAACAAAAAGAATTTTTGTATTTGGCTTATTGAGAGCCGAATCATTGTATCTATATGTACATGAGAGAGTTTACATATAGGAAAGGTTATGAAATAATGCCCGTAAAAATGGATCCCATAATAATGGGCTAACAACCAAAATAATTAAATAAACGGGTTCCAACATAAAAAAAAGCTCCTTTGCTTCAAACTTTTGTATATTGGATCGTCCTTATAGTATTAGTTTCAATCAACATTCTTCATCGGGGATCTCACTGTATTATTCCATCCTTATTTGTTTGAATCATCTCTCATTAGAATTATCATGGAATCACATAGTAGAAATTCTAAGGGTCAATCGACGAGCAGTCCCTCGAACATTTTTTAATAAACGTTTAGTTGAAACCTTTTTATTTTGTTCCAAAAAGTCCCTCACCATTTAAAAATACTCAAAACAAGGACACACAAACCCCTTTTACAGCAACAGGCTCTAGGTTATCTCTTTGGATAACCTAGCCTAAATAATGTAAATGATCTCTTTGAGATATCTGTTGACCCTCATGTTTCACCACATCCTCATTCGTCCTCCTATCATTACTAAAATTTCACTCCACATGCTTCGTTTTATTCCTACTTATTTTAAACCCTCTTGTTTCTAGGGTTTCTCTCCGCACTTCCAATTTAGTTTTAATCCCCGCCTTAAGTTTCATCCACTAAAACAATATCATCAACAAATAACATACACCGTGGCATCTCGTCTTGTATTTGTGAAATCGATTCATCCATACCAATAAGGACTTGGTTCTGAACCTTAAGGCAAACCTACATTTATTGGGAATTCATTACTTTCTCCAGTTGTTCTTATGATAGTCATTGCTCCATCAGGCATATCCTTAACTACATCAACATTTTTACAAGTTACTCCTTTTTATGTAAAACTTGCCATATTTTATGTATAGGTATTCAACCATATACCTTCTCCTAATATGTAGGAAGCATATGAAGATACTTCTTTTTCTCTTCGTACCTTTCCATTAGTTTCCTCAATAAATAGATAGCTTCCATTATTGACCTCCCTAACATAACCCAAACTGATTCTTTTATACCGTTATTTTAAATCTCAATTTATGTTTTATCACTCGCCTAAAATTTCATTGTATGACTCATTAACTTAATCTTATAATAATTTGAACAACATTGTATATCTCCTTTGTTTTTACAAATAGGGACTAAAACACGGTTTCTCTATTCATCGGGCATCCCGTTAGTCATTATAATTTTAATTAACAATTTTGATAACCAAAACACTCCTTCCCTTTCTAAACACTTCCAAACTATAGGAATACTATATGGCACTGAAACCATCCCCATTTTCATCTTTTTTAAAACAAACCTGACCTTTGTTGTCTTATTTTTACGAAAAAATTTATTATCTCGAATCTCTTTAAGTTTCTGTACATCCAATCCACTCCCATTATCTTCATTCAATAACCACTCAAAATAGTTTTTCACCTTTTCTTAATCTCTTTATCATTGACTAAGACTCTCGAATCTTCACTGCTAATACACTTAGCATCATTAAAATATTTTGTTTCTCTATCTTTATGTTTGGCAAGTTTATAAATAATTTTTTTCGCTTCTTGCGCTCTTAGTTATGTATAAAGATCATTATATGACTTAAAGTTAACACCTCTTACCATTGTCTTAACTTCTTTATTAGCCCATTTATATTTCTCAAATTTTTCTTCGTTTCTAGTTTTTGCCATGTTTTACAACACTCCCTTTTAGTTTATACTATATTTTATACTTTTTCGTCTCCACCACCAAGTATCTTTAGATTGTGGCTCCTTATCTTTTGATTCTCCCATAAACTCTTTTGATATGATCCCACTCCATGTAGTCATCTTATTCCACTATATATAGTCCCATATTGTGTATTTTCACCTTTATTGCGACTCTGTTCCTTTGTTTATGTTTGCGTTTTCCTTTTCCGGTGTAATATAATTTAAACTTGATATTTTTTATTTCTCCACCTTTCTTAGCGATCCATTTAGTTTCTTATAAACATGTTATGTTAACATTTCCTCTTATGATGATATCCATTTGCTCCATCCCCTTCCCTGTAAAAGTCCCTACATTCCAAGTCGCTAACGTAAATCTACTATCATAGACTAGCTTTTTTACTCTCACACATCTATGGTGCAAGAACCTTGAACCATTTCTTATCGCAATCGGCTGTGGATGTGATGCCCTTGATTATTATTTTTCACCTTTTACTTCTAGATATATTCAACCCACGTAAAATTTATTTAAACGCAATAATTAATTCCCCAAAATACCCACCAATAGATAATTTCCAATTTATTACCCAAAATATATGGGGTATTACAGTGTAGCACACTATCCATCCTATTAACAAAACAACGTTTACACATTCTTTTCAGAATAGCCATAGAATTTATCCCTGATCACCTGATTAAGTCAA
Organism: Sambucus nigra; assembly: GCA_949130495.1. Classification (NCBI taxonomy): domain Eukaryota; kingdom Viridiplantae; phylum Streptophyta; class Magnoliopsida; order Dipsacales; family Adoxaceae; genus Sambucus; species Sambucus nigra. The sequence goes on along the minus strand of OX422209.1, from coordinate 657,177,360 downwards.
TGAAGCTTTCAATTAACATGCCTTACTAATGGCTAAGCCATTTTCAATGTCGGAGATACTAAAGCGGGATTGCTTATCATCACCGTTTTGTACCTCCTTCCTATTAACCCTACCACCTAATAAAATCCTAGAGCGTTGGCCTCTTAATCATCGGAATGATGACGCAATGCAACATTCTCTTTTGTGACCCACCATACCGCCACTATCAAATTTATGGCAATTCTAGCAGCGATGACCACTCGTGAGTTTGCTGAAGACATTTTCACTAGTATCCACCTCTAATTTCATTTGAATGAAACAAGACGTACCTCTAACCTTCAACTAAGACTCGGTAGACCAACGAGGTTTATTGTACCAAATAAGAAAATTTAAACAAAAAACTTCTCGATCCCCACCCCCATTGCTTCTGTATTTTTGTCGAGCCTCTCCATTTATGATCGCCATATTTTCCATGTGCTAGGTGGCTAGCCTGTACGTCGAAGAGAAGCATCAACGATTAATACAAAAATAAAAAACCATACACAACATTAAAATAAAAGATGTGAATAAGATGAGTATTAAATAACTCAATCAATAACTAGATAAGTATCCATAATAATAAAGTCTCAAAACCAAATGAGATAACAACTTTAGAATTCAACACGGGCCTATAAATAAAATATCTAAATAAATAACTGAAAAATGACGTAAATGAAGTACTGAAATGAAAAAAAAATGCTACGTTTAAGGATAGATAGTTAATGATCAAAATAATGCAAGTCTGTCTGCTCAGCCTTGCTGCTTTGGCTTAAGAACACTTCAATTAAATGATATTAAATGCTAATTATCATGTCTTGTGCCGTCCCCCCGACGGCACTAATACTCAAAATACCTCACTTCACCTATTATTTAGGTATCTTGCTAGATTTCTAACTAATAAATCATCAGTACGAATCCAATACGGTTATTCATCACACTGAACTAAATAAGACTGAATAAAAAGTTTGACAATGGGCGACATGCCCGAATAATAACTGAATGAGTCTTATCTACAGTCTCAAAGATAGAAGCGACTAAAGAAATCCCTGCAAGCACTCCACAGCTACTGCAACTCCGATAACCTGGAAAGAATACTCATGCCTGGCATCCTTGTGGCTGGACAATTAAAAATTTTGAAAATATTTTGATCATAGTTGTCAGAATATTACGATTTGCGATTCGATTCGTACGATTTGATTCGATTCACATACTAATCGATACGAATCGGGAATAGAATCGAAGGGGCTCCAGGCTGCTTCCGGGGTTGAGTTTTGAATCGCACTGATTCGTGATTCAGGTGAGATTTATGTTTCTCGGAAGATGTTGGGTATTTTCAACCGACTTAACGTGCTCATTTTTTTTTTCTTTTAAAATAACCCTAAAAATGGTTTATTATTAAAATAATAAGAACTTAGTACAAACTTAAGTTACCCTTTGCAAAAGAGAGAGTGACTGAAACACGTACTAAAATGAAACTTAAATTCCGATCACATTTCTTCTTCTCCTTAAACCTATTCGAAGCTGTGATTTCCTCTATTTCGTATTGCGATTACTTTTTTCTTGGCTTCCAACCTGTTTGAAGTTGATTGAGAGAGGGACGTAGCTTTGCGTTCAATTGAAGCCAACAAATCTTGTGTAATGATTTTATAAGTTATATTATATGGTATTGTTATTATAACGTATTTTTTACAGTGTTATGTTTAATCTTTATTTGTGTTATTATACTGTATAATATATTGTTGTGTTTAAATTTGGACATTGTAGGTGGTGGTATTGTTAAAATTTGGTCATAATTTGGACATAGAAGTTCATTTTGTTAGTTATATTTTAATGAAATCACGTCTTATTATTGGTTTTAGGTCGTAATATGTTTTATTACATATTCTTAATGCGTTCTCTTTGCATTTATATATTTATATATTATTTCCTACATATTTTATGATTATACCGATTCTTACGATTCAATTCACGGTTCACGATTTATAGAATTTCCGATTCATGATTTGACAACTATGATTTTGATACGGGTCATTCCAAAACCTTTTGAAAATATCTTGCAAGTGATTAAAATGCAATAATAAATATGTAGTGCACTATTCCATATATAAACTGGTGTCGCACTCCCATGAGATAATCCTCACCCCTCAACTATAGTGCGCACCTAACGTTAGCATTTTAAACCCCTAGTTAGCTACCCTTCCTAACTAGCCTCAAAGTATATCTTAGTCTCATACGCTACCCTATGTCTCGCATCTATTATTTCACTTTAAATTCCCAATTAGCTTTCACATCCATGTTACAATTATAATTCTCAATTATAATTTATCAAGAGAGTTCACATAACTTTACTTGAGTTATTAATTAAATGAATACACCTTAGTGTCATATACCCGTATTTAATTTGTGCACACTTATATAGGTATTTTCATATAACATCAAGTGTACATGCATATATATTGCTCACTATATACGTATAATTGCATTCCCTCCGAGCATTACCTCATTGGATACAAATCTTTAGTATGCTACTAGGCTCCAAGGATATACACCTCAACCTGGGCCATCGGGTCAGAATCACGCCACCAAACCCAAAGCGTAATCGTAAATCGAAGGCGGTCATAGTCCTAAGTCCGTGGGTCATAACCATACTACATTACTCCACATGACTCCGAACTCACATAGGATGGTCGTGCACACACCTATGACCTGGGGAACCGATACTACACTTGCTGGGACTCGCCAAGGTAAATAGCCCACTACACGCAACCTTCACTGATAGCATCCCCTAGAGTAGGTATGTTTCACACACACACACACACACACACACACACACATATATATATATATATATATATATATATATATATATATATATATATATATATATATATATATATATATTGTCTCTATACCCGTATATATGCATACATAAACTTGGCTAACCGTGCATGCCGCTTGTAGCACTAGCCTATAATTCCCCGAGTCGATTCCCGACTCCCTAATAATGAAATAATCACTTATTTAATTAATTCACTAATATAATACAAATTTGGACACTAAGCCATTCCCAAGCAGCCCGTATCTCAAGTCTAACCGAATTTCCAATCCGAATCCGTTACGCTATTTTTCGAGTGTGATTCGTCCTAAACACCTCTAATTTCATAATCCAGATTTATTCCCGATTAATCCAAGGCTTTATAACAACCCATGATATTTCCAGAAGTCTCAACATGCATTTACGACTATAATCAACAAAATCCCAAACGGTTTCCGGATTAATTTAAATACACCAACTATTTCTCACAGCAGGTACGAATCGATTCGGCTTCCAGGCTCGAATCGATTCGTTGCCGAATCGATTCGCCCATGAGGGCCGACTCAATTCGATTTTGGGCAGTGGCCCTGTTCATGTTGCCAGTATGGGATTTCATATTTTCTTATCACTCAACTCAATATGCAAATCCAATTTAACCCAGATCTTTCAATTTCCATCAATCCTAAATAATATGAATCTACTCATTCTCATATTTAAATTCATCCACACATATTCACAGGATTTAGTGTTCTAATCAAGAATTGCATGATTTTCCAATTAATCACAATAATTTACCAATTCCCAAATATTTCTTCAAAATCATATCTTCCTACACGATTCAATTCTGGGATTTCATATAGTATGATCATCATCCAAATTTCATGAATCATGTCCCTAAACCCATTTTAACCTATGAATCCCACCCAAAATCATATTTGTGTCATCAACTATAATATGAATTGAAATACCTATATCTATTATTAAGCAAGTTTAACCACTTGCCTTAGAATGATAGTAGACTTTGAGTCCTTGTATGATGAATCAAGCCAGGAGTGTCCCCAAAAATCCTCCCAATTAACCTTCTCTTAAGCTCCTTGGTTTTCTTCCTTCTCTTTTCTCCCTTCTCTCACTCTTGGACCTTTAAAATAACTATATGGCTGTCCACTATCATCCCTCATCTCATTTTTTACCCTCGAACCCCAAATTAAGTTATAACTCAAATGTAAAATGACTTGTATACCTAGCCACCATGTATGAAACCTGAGTCCCAAGTCTATGCTGTCACACCACCATGTAGTCACATACTATGAGTACACGACATATCAAGACTCTTATATATCCTTCTTGGGAGATGGTTGACCAACAGCACATAAGATTAGGATATAGAACCAATGTTTTAAATCACGTTCGCTCAAGGTGTCGCATTTTGGTCCCGGGTACGCATCGCACAAGCAATTTGAGCATTTCAGTTTTATAATTAAAAATACAAATAAATAACTTCAGAAAAGTATTTCAAATAAAGTAAACAAATCCACATCATCACTTGAAAGTCGTAAGTTCATAAATTACTACATAATTCTGACCACACCTTACATTGTCTCAAATAAAGTAGACAAATCCATACAACCAACACATGAAATCCTAAAAATAAACCGACAAACAAATGACAAGTCAAAAGTAGTCTGCATCATCTCACATAATATCACTATCATCTTCGTCAATGGTATCTATGTTGGGGAAGTGTCCACTATCAAAGTTTCTCGGAGCAATTCCTTCAAACTCCTCAATCTCCACATCTTCATCAACGGTGGTCAATCTCACTGCTTTCCCTTTACCTCCACCTATCAAAATTTAATACGAATTATAAATTAATTTCAACAAAAAAATGACTATCACATATATTAACGTTCAAACATATTTATACTTACTTGAATATTCACCAACTTTAAGCTTCTTTGAAACTTGAGGAGAATTGACATCCACAATTGGTATTTCACTCTCAAATCCACTGTCAATCATCTCGGGGGGGAAAACTAACAATGGGATCACCAGAGAACAACTCATCGTCATCGAGCCAAGAAGTATCCTTTGGAACGACAAGATCTTCTTTCTTTGTGATCCATTCATCATTAGAATCAATTTCATCAACCATGATTGGATCAATTTTATCTCTCCTCCTAATACTTCTCTCCTTTAATGCGAGGTTATATTTTACAAAACCAAAGCATTCAATCTATTGTGTTCAAGCCTATTCCTCTTTTTGGTATGTATCTAGCATAAAAAAAAGTTAAACAAATGTATACGCATTAAAGTAGACAAATGTATAAGCTTTAAAGCATAGTGCTCAAATATATTAATTACTCACCGCCGCAAAAGTGCTCCAATTCCTTTCACATCCCGAAGCACTACAAGTAAGACTTAGCACTCGAATCGCAAATTTCATAAGCTCGGGTGTCTTGCTCCCAAACCGTGCCCACCACGAGGCTATAAAAAAGAAAAATAACAATTAACTTTACAAATATGTAAATAAAAAATACTAAAGTAAAGAGTAAAAAGTCTTACCCGGTGCCCGATGCATTCTTGATTTTTTAGCCATTTGACACCCAAAATCTCTCTTTTGATTGTCATAGAAGTCCAACTGAATATCGGCTTTGAGACGATCATGAGAGTCTAACATTCTATCCATGCACGCATAAAGCCCATCTCTAACTTCATCACAATTAGAGAATTTTTCTTCATAACACAATTGCGGATTCAAGTAGTATCCGGCCGCATGCAAAGGGTGATGTAATTGTGGAGTCCATCTCGCATCAATTTTTCTCCAAATAGGCAGAAATTTTCTCTCAACACCTCCACAATTAAATTTGATGGTTTCTTTTGCCTTATCCATTAGCTCATATATATATATCCCATCGCCGGTCTCTCTTCGGAATCCACCTCCCTTAAGAAGCCAACAAGAGGGACAACGCTTTTAACACAAAAAGCAACATGAGGCCAAAAATCCGGATCATTCAACATCAATCTCTTAACAACTTTCCCTTCGGTTTTTTTTGCATGAGAACAATTAGCCCAACTTTCCGAAGCAAACATAACTTCAAGTGGTCTCTTTTGCTTATAAAGGCTTTATAGGGTGAGATATGCAGTAACAAATCAGGTTATGGTTGGCTGAAGAAGTTTTTTTTCCATTTGTATGTTTTCTCATTAATGAAAAGTGGATTCGTATGGCAATAAATGAATTTAACTACCTGTTTTGCCTTTTTCAATTGTGTCATTAAAAATCTTTAATTGCCCAATATCCTCCAACATCAAATCTATACAATGTGCGGCGCAAGGAGTCCACCACAAATTTGCCCACTTATCTTCAAGCCTTTTCCCGGCATTCTTACAATTATAAGCATTATCCATGATTATTTGAATCACATTCTCCGTGCCAACCTCGCAAATAATTTCATCAAGATACTTGAAAATCAATTCCCCATTTTTAATGGTGTCGGAAACATCAACAGACTTCAAAAAAAATGTTCCTGCGGGACTATTAACAAGAAAATTAATTAAAGCCCTACTTTTACCACTCGTCCATCTGTCCGACATAATGCGGCAACCAAAATCTTTCCAATGCTTCTTATGTTCTTCCAAAGTATTATTGATATCGTCAACTTCCGCCTTAAGAATCCACGTCCTTAATTCATGCTGAGGGGGGCTTGAACCCCAACCCATACTCAGCAATTGCATCAATCCTCATTCCTATATACATAATCTCCACATTTGCATAGATTTGCAGAAAAATGTTGTGGGTTAGACCTCACATTTTCAAGAAATAACTTACTTTAATTAAACAATATTAAATGCGACTTATTTACGTCTCATGCCGTCCCCGTCGACGCTCATACCCAAAATACCTCACCTCACCTCACCTGTAACTTTGGTATGTCCTAGCTAGATGTTGAATTACTCTTGACATAGTTACCATGTGTGAGCCCGAGTCCCAAGTCTACGCCCTCACACCACCTTGTAATCACATACTAAGATTACATGACATATCAAGACTCTTATGTCTCCCTCTCGGGAGACGGTTGGCCAATTGCACGTGGGATTAAGATATAGATCGTATACGTCCTCAAACCAATCCTCATTCCCATATACATAATCTCCACATACATACATAGGATCAGAATCAAAACCTTAATTTCAGTGCTCTAAAAGGCTTGCCTATGCAGCCAGGCGTGAGGCTTTTTAGAAACGCCCCGCTTAAGGCATAGGCTCGGCAAAAGGTGCAATCAACGACCCACATTCACCTAGGCACGGTAAGGCGTGAAAAGGTGCGCTTTTTTTTTTTATTTAATTTTATTTTTAAGTTGAAGTCTTCTTTTTTATTCAAAAACCTTTAAACAAACGACATAAATACCCCCCCAACCAAGTTGGTATAGTATTGATTCTACTTCATGATGTTTCTGCTTATAATTTTTTCGTATTCTACTTCATGATGTTTCTGCTTATGTTTTGTTTTTCTTATTCTGTTATAGTTTTTTGGTTCTACTCTTATGTTTTTTTCCTTATTCTGTTTGAGAGGGATGATGTTTTTCTACTTATTTTTTTAGTTCTGCTTACGTTTTTGTTTCTTTTCCGTTATATTTGAAATATATTGTTTACTAACTTATATTATATTATATTATATTTGAAATATATTATATTATATTTGAAATATATTATTTACTAACTTATTTTGTTACTAACTTATTTTGTTACTAACTTATATTGAAATATATTGTTTACTAACTTGTATTATATTATAGTTGATGAGCAGGCATATGGAAAAAGGTTACCAAATATACGGATATATTTTCAAATTTCAAAGAATGTATTATTTTATTGTTTTACTAGCCTCGGTATAATTAAAAAATATTAAAAAACAAGGGAAAACGCCTTTTTACGCCTCGAACCCACTTCGACAAAGCCTCGCACCTTTTAGAACCATGTTAATATTCTAACCAAGAACCCTAATATTCTAACCAAAGCCCTCTGCAAAGTCCCAAGATCAAAACCCATAGTCCAAAGCTCAATCCGCAACAAAACAACAAAAAAACCCCGCTCAACACCATACCCGATCGATCGTGGGCCTTACCAAGCGTGCCCCAAAACGATGCCATATTATTAAATCTTTTCCAAAACCTAATTAAATCGATTTTCTTCATTTCAGATCGTAATCATAGGTTCTCTAAACCTATTATCTGTCCCAAAACAACCCAAATACTAATTGTAAGAGATCCCAAACATGTTTCTAACAATATAGAATTTTTAGCAAGGTTAAATCTATCATTTTAAGGGCTTAATCATCAATTTCAGCATGTTCCACATACGAGTTCACTTAATTACGAGATTGATAAATTAACAATAGGTTCCTCAACCTAAACATGTGAATTATTGTTAGATATCAATCCCACAACAAATCTAAATAATTCTAGGCATTAAACATGAATAAATCTAGTATCTCCATGATTTATTTCAATCCTAGTATGCGATTAAACTAATCCGGATCATATTAGCAATTGAGCATAAACAAGTTACAATTAATATGCAGTAAAGTAAGATATTCCTTGTCTGAAATATGTAGGTTGATTCTCTTGTTAAGTTCCATGTTGATTCTTTTGCTCTCGAAATATCTCTTCTACAACCAGGTTTTTGTCATTGGTTAAGATATGTTAATTATGAGGGTTAAGTATCTATTTAACCTCTAGTTCTTGCATGTCTCCTATGAGCCTAATTTAAGAACTCCAAATAAGCCCGAAACACTTTTTATATGCTACCAAAACTTATATCTAAGTTTTCCAACCCCGGGGCTCAATCCTGAATACTAAAAATGACATCCCAAGCCTCTGTATCCCCTAGAGCCCGGTATAACGCTACACACTTGCAGTACGTTATTATTAATTTCCGAGGTCTTCACATATAATTAAATCTGCCGAATTAAATTTAATCATAAGATGCAAATAAATGTTACAAGAAATCACACAACTATCATGCACACGTGAGCAATAATAATCACTATTAAATATATATAAAATACGGAGTATTACACGCCATGCGTACGTGTTACTTCTTCTCGCGCCATGATCAGACTGACATCTCTTTTCTCTCCTTGCAGTCCTTCCTGAATTTGGTCCCACCATACAAGAGTGTACCCTTGTAGGTTAGTTGCGGCCAACGTCACTCACTTGGCCACGGGGGTATTGCTGTAGTTGAACACTTTCACCACAATGTTAAGTCAATCAACTAAGGCATCTGAATTCATATTATTGTCGAACATAGGGATGTAAAACCGGATCTCTCCGTGGAGAGAGTTTTTTACGAAGCGACGCATGAGGACTATTTACTACCCCCTCCATCAGTACCCGCTTCGTCCGGACCATCCTCGAGCTCCCCATCTTTGCCTACCTCCACCGGGGTGTCCTGTTCTCTTAGAAATTCTGCCTGGCTGCCTAATGTTGTCCCTACAAATCTATCCTCCGCCCCGCTGTATTCGCCACATTCTCGTTTTAGACAATCGTGCACGATGTGGTCAATTCCCTTGCAACCATAAGACCTCTCATTTATTGGGACAAACGAAGAATCACTCGTGTGTTTACTGTCTTTATAGGATGAGGATTTATTGGTGGGAATGGTGTAATCATCGTTAGTGAATGGTCTGACGTCGATTTTGGAGCCTCCATTATAATTGACCGATGCTAGGTTCCTGGGTTTTGGTTCTTGAATACAATCCTTCTTTATTTTGGTCCCGATCCATATGTTGAGGTTTGGTCGCCGATATTATGGAGTGTGAGTCAGACACGTGGTATTATATTTTTAATGGGGGCATCCCCTCAATTAGAACGACTGTCATTCACAGAGGACAACCTACAACGGGTGAGATAGTTGGTGATAGTTGCTGCGTTTTTGTTCACGCATGGGCTGATTCCCCTCGTTTTCTTACCTCGCACATTGATTGGTGTCGATGACTACGAACGCCACAAAGGAAGCGTAAACGGAATGTATGTGTCAACTGTAGGCATCATCGACGTCATCATAGGCAACTGACGACCCAAACAGGTCCCCTTGCGGCCAGACCTCCCGACCATCCTCGCCATGGTCCGCACATACAATTGTGGGCCTCGTTCCTTCTGGCCGTTGCTCGTTGCAACATCCCCCTCTTTTGCCGCCTCGTGCGGCCGCCCATCAGGCACAATTGAGTTACCTGCCTCCAAAGGGGTGGTGCGACAATGCTTCTTTTCCTTCAAAGGGGGTGTATACTCCACGTTTAATCCTAATAATTCACTTTTGGACATATTTACTCTCATCCCTGAAATCCTCCCCGCCAATCACCTTCATTGAGTTATCATACTTCCCCTCTTCCCCTTCGTGATTCCTCATCTACCACCATCAAGATGATTTTCTCTTCCAACTTCATCTCGTCTCAAAATTCCATACACATGTTTGCAATCAGTAGAGCCTGCGGTCATCGTGATCCAACAATTAGGGCTTCAAGGTAGACTATTATATTTTCTTACATTTTCACAAAACTGAAACAAATTTATTTTTATTTTACACATCATGTGTATTTGTATTTGCATCTGTAATATGAGAACATTAAGTTGTTAATATATCAATGTCCTGGAAGAAATTTGTTCCTGTGTACCAATTGATCAATTTAGTAGAAGGATCTGTCCATTATATTTAATGATGTAAAAATCTATGCTAAAAAGACTACTACCAGTAGGGGTCGTAATCATTGCAGTTCAAATAGAAAGTAGAGGCATAAAGGGTTAATTCTCGAGTAAGGGTTGTTAAGGCTCTGGCAAGAACATCAGTTATGACCAGTATATGATGTCAATATTTAATAATAACCAAGTGATCCTTTGATCAGCAATTTTCTAGTATTGAAAAAAGAGCTATTCCTTTTTTAAATAACTCACCTTTGCAATTCTATTCACTTACTATTCTTGCAGATCATTATATTAAGTTAATTATCTGCCCACTGACATTCAATATTTGTTCTTCTGATCATAATGCAGCAAAAAAGAGGTTTATCGAGTCAAAATTACAGTCCCTTGATCAGCAATTTGCCAGTATTGACTTATATATTGAAGTCTTGGATACAGCCAAAGAGAAGAGAGATGTTCACAAAAGGTTATTGCATAAAAAACATTGACACCTGTGTTTATTATACTCCCTCCGTTCCAAACCAATAGTCCCGCTCTCCTTTTTAGTCCATCCCAAATTAATAGCTCGTTTCTAAAAATAGTATATAAAACTTGGTGTGATTACAAAGTTACCCATCTGAACAAATTGTATAAATTAAATACATAGTTCTATGCTACTGTAGTACTATGTACTTTTAATGTAGTACTGGATAAATCTTTTTTAAAAAATGATTTTTGCACTTGGTCTGTTTTATTTTCCGGCTAGCCCCTAGGCGAGGCGCCTAGGCACCGCCTAGGCCGCCTTTTAGATCACTGAACAACAATATCCATGTGAGAACAATGATCCAAGCGCATGTCTTGCATACAAAAGGTATTCATCATTTTTAATAGTAGGATAATTTTGGAAAGTAGATTTTTTCTTTAAATGTTTGACTTTCAAACAGGGACTCTTAATTTGGGACAGAGGGAGTAGTGTATAGACATTCTTAATTCATACATTATTGTTAATTACAAATATGCTGAAGTGAGGGATCCATTTCCGTGCCCATTCCATCATTCAATTTTTCCAAAATCAATCATGATAATGCAATCTAAACCTAGTTTCAAGGAAAGCAGGAAAGCCTAATGTGGTCTAAACATTAGGGTCAAACTGTAAAAATAAATCAAACTTTAAGGGCTTACAATGAAAAAAAAGAAAAAAATGGTAAATTAAGAGTCAAGTAAGCTTTTCGTCTTTGATTATAATGGAGTTGGATGCTATGCAGCAAATACAACATTGCTGATGGTATGCGGCAAATGTTTGATCCTTTTGAAAGAGTTGCACGTGCTCATCATATATGCCCTTGCTGTGAACGGACTTTTTCTACTGAGGAGGAAGATGAGTTTGTTCAGAAGGTTTTTAAATTTTTTTTTGTACATGGATGATACCGTCCTTTTTCTCTAGTCAGACTACCTTAGTTCACACCAAGACTTACTTGTTGCAGCAAAGAGTGAAAGCTGCAAGCTCTGCAGAGCATATGAAAGTATTGGCCGTGGAGTCTGCAAATGCTGATTCTTATTTCCAGCAGATAGAAAAGCTTCGTATGGTATATGAGGAATATGTCAAAACTGGCAAGGAATCAATCCCTCTTGCAGAGAAGAGTTTGAGTGACCTAAATTCAGAGTTGGATAAAAAATCTCAAGCTCTAGATGATGTAATTCTCAATTCTGATATATATATATATATATATATATATATATATATATATATATATATATATAGTATTGATCCTGTGCGGACTTCCCGCACAGAAAATATCTGGACCAAACTATATATATTTATATTGGTTTCTATTCCTTGAAATTTCTATTTCTGTAGACAGCTCGATGATAGTAAAATGTGGGTGCGAAAAGTTTCGTTTCCTATAAAATCATAAAAAAGTAACCTCCTTTTTTCTTTATGTCGACCTTTTGGCTGTATTCCCAACAAATCATTGATTAGAGGGCCTCCAAATGGAGGGGGTAATTGAATTAAATTCGATGACTTCCCCTTCTGAATTGTGGGTAGCTTCCTATTAGCGGTTCGTCAGTTACTATTCAACTCCTCCTTGCAAGCCATGCACTCTAATCTATTCTGTATACTTATGCAATATAACTTGGTTCCAACTATCAGATAGCTATCATTGTTGAGGGTGTTTTGTTGTTTTAAAAAATAATTATTATTTGTGTTGACAATTCAAATATATAACTTTTGGTTATTTTAAAATATGTAAATGTAATGTATCCTTCAAAATTATTGACCATTTTAAAAAATCTTAATTCCCGCAGGTGGTGGGTGTTTTAGGTCAAATAAAGGCTGATAAGGACTCAGTTGAGGCATTGTTGCAACCTCTGGAAACTGCAGATAGGCTTTTCTACGAAATACAGGCTCTACAAAAGGAAGTTGATGATTTGGAGTATAAGCTAGATTTCCGAGGGCAAGGTGTCAAATCTATGGAGGAAATTCAGTTGGAGTTGAATACTTTGGAGAGCACCAAGTATAATATTCTTAGGGTTACTTAAGAGTCCTAGACTGTATTATTATTATTATTATTATTATTATTATTATTATTATTATTATTATTATTATTATTATTATTATTATTATTATTATTATTATTATTATTATTATTATTATTATTATTATTATTATTATTATTATTATTATTATTATTATTATTATTATTATTATTATTATTATTATTATTATTATTATTATTATTATTATTATTATTATTATTATTATTATTATTATTATTATTATTATTATTATTATTATTATTATTATTATTATTATTATTATTATTATTATTATTATTATTATTATTATTATTATTATTATTATTATTATTATTATTATTATTATTATTATTATTATTATTATTATTATTATTATTATTATTATTATTATTATTATTATTATTATTATTATTATTATTATTATTATTATTATTATTATTATTATTATTATTATTATTATTATTATTATTATTATTATTATTATTATTATTATTATTATTATTATTATTATTATTATTATTATTATTATTATTATTATTATTATTATTATTATTATTATTATTATTATTATTATTATTATTATTATTATTATTATTATTATTATTATTATTTTTCATTACTTGATTTTGAAGGAGAGATGAGTGTGTATGTCTGTTTTGCAAGATCTCTCTTGTTTGAAACATCACTAATCCGTTTGGTTTAGGGTGAAATATTTTTTACTTTAGCAAAAAGAAAAAAGTTGGTGACAAGTATTTTGACCTTATTCACTAATTCATCCGAATTACTTAATTTTAGTGTTTAATTGTTCATAATATCACATGGTAGGGCTTTTTAGAATACGCATTATTTCACTGTTTTGTCCATTATTGCGTAAACATAGCGGGTACAATTTTGCATCCAAACAAATTTAAAACTCCCAATAGGTGAAAATACTTTTCATCACTCAGGGAAAGAATATCTCGCCTTGAACCAAAGGAGTCTAAATTTCAAGATAGATGGTTTCACAGTTGCAGGTCCATATATATAATTGTCATACTATGCCACCAACAATTTAGCCTGCATAACTGATACTTCTTTTATTATGCTTCTACTTTTTTTCTTCTTCTTATTTTTACATATCTGCAATCAAACAGGGATAGTTTGCATAATGATATGGAAAAATTAAGAGAAGAACAAAGGTTCTTGGAGAATGATGTGTCAGCGTTAAAATCAAGGTTGCATGATGAAAGGGAAAAGAAGCTGAAATTAGAGGCTACAATTATTCAATTTAAAAAGGCAGAGGAGGAATTGGATCATTTGACAGAGGAGAAAAGTCATCTCGAACTCAATGAGAAGGTAATTTGTTGACGCTAGACCTGATGAAATTCTTGAACAATCACCAACTAAATAATCGAAACCTGAATTTTCTCATTAATTTTCAGTGCCTAAAAGAGGACTTAGAAGGAGAACCTATTGCCAAGGTACTTGGTACATAGTAGCGTGATAAGAAAAAGATTTAATAAATTCCAATGGGTAACCACTAAAGGTGAAGTTTAATTCCTAATTTATTGAATAAGAAATACAATAATAAAATACATTTAATTAAAGTCTTGCTAGGTCCGCATGCCCTATAGGTCCTACTGAAGCATACAATAGATTTTCTTGACACGATGATATAAATGCATAGTCTAAGAAGCACATTTACGAATACATGATACGTTAAGAAAATAGGATGTGGGTCTGCTGTGATTAACTTAATATTATGTATTTTTACATACATGTCGTGAATGTATACTATTATCGTTATTCCAATCATAATCTAAATAAAAACTTGGAAGCATAGATACGCGTATCTTTTTTTTATATGAAAATGGCGATATGACAAAATTTTAAAAACTAGGATTATGATATGGCTGTGATATGATAATAAATTAAAATGTGATATACTTTTATATGTATAAAAAATTACCAGGGTTAGAAACTTTATGCACAATATGACTAGAAAAATATACTTAAATCATTAACCACTGTAAAAAAAAAATATAAATCAACAATACAGTATTCATCATATATGTTCCAATGTTGATTGCTCAGATGCTCTATTCATTCATGTTTGACGGCGACAACAAGACAATAACAGGGGTTGCAGAGTCTCAATACCGTTTAGAGGGAGATGAGTCGTTTTAGTTTCTGACTTTGTTCTCGCAGAACCTATAAGAGGGAGATGCGTTGTTTTAGTTTCTTGACATTTTATTCTATTCTATTCTATAGTAAGAAAACTGATTGATTTAGGTTTATTAGTCAATGAAAAGTTGAAAACACATATTTTTAAGACAATCTTTGTACATTACAAAATGGCCTTAATCAGAAAATTACAAAATCCCCCATTGTATCTCCCAATTATTACACCATATCCTCTCACTTATCCGAGGTGCATTAAAAAAATAAAAATAAATCAGGATACACTGATATGTGCCTATTTATCCCGATTTATATTTGGGGTACACTTCGGATGTGTATTGGCCAAGTATTGTGTAATCGTGTAAATACAGGGACCACATATCGCGAGAGTTCCCCAAATCTCCTACTCGTCCGTCCCTCTTTTGTTTTGAAGCGAAGAGAGAATGATGATACTGATAAAACAAGAAAAAAAAACATATATTTTATGAAGTTCTCTTGATTTGCTTTATCCAGTAGATTTACAAAAATCTAAGCTACTCCAATTCGAAGTGCCTAATACAGAGATTGAATTACATAAGTAAAAAATTGAGAATTTTTGTGTTATCTAGTGGCTATGTTTTTTACTTTAATATTTAAATATTAAATATAATACTACAAAAGATCAACATCTATGACAACTTAACAATACAAAGTCGAAGTAGTCTAATTAATGTATCAGTAATAATACATACACGAAAACAGTAGCCAAATTACCACTTAGTGCCTAGACGGCTTCTAGGCGGAATTTCAAAACACCAATATATATGGTACTTAAAGATGTTCCTGATGTGAATCGAGGTCATTTTTGTCATTTTTGAGCATATTATTAGTTTTATTTCTTTTTATTATTTTTCCTTTAATTTTGTTATAGTATTTTCTTTTGTTTTGTTTTAGTATTTAAAGGGTAAGGAGAAGTAATGACATTTTTGTAATTAGGGCCCGAGCCTAAGCTACTCCTCCCCTTTAAATATCCACTTGTAAGCCTCATTTGAAATAGACTTGAATTTTGAATAGAAAAGAGTATTTCTCTCTCTAAAAGTGTGTTAGATATTTTTAAGAGCCTTTTGACGGGTGGTTTACGTCAAATTGATATCAGAGCGGGTGAAGCTCAACATTGGTGTTAGTGTATTAGTGTATTTTTGTTATCAAATCGTATGCTACTCTCAGTGGCTCCCAAAAAATCCAAACAACAACATGATGAAATTCAAGAGTTGAGGCAAGAGCTAGGGCACAAAATGGATCAACAAGCCCTAGATTTCAATAAGAAATTTGACACGCTCCTCCAACTCCTCTTTACGAAACAACAATCCACCACAACCGCCCCCCATCAAGCCTTACCCGCTGCCTTCGGACCCCAAAACCCGTACCCGCTCCATCACGCTGCCCAAAAACCTCCCCACCCCAGTCGTGCCACCTCTAGCAACCCCCCCCCCCCCCCCCCTATCCCGTCGGCTCCTAAACCCTGCAGATGACACTCCCGAACCCGAAAAAAGTGCCCCCTAAACCTTAAACCCTAAACCCTCTTCTGACCTGTTTATTCCGCCCACCGCAAACCACCCGTCCCCCCCCCCCCCTCCTCCGATGGTAACCCATATCTGCCGACCCCAAAAAAAACCCATTCACACTTCCGCTCACCCATAAGCCTGACCAACCAGCCCTAACCTCTCCACTGTATCAACTAGACCTCCAAAAGCCACCCCCCGATCATAACCCTCACCCGGAATATCCCCCAACCCATATCGATCCAAACCTATACCCCCTGGCTGCCATGAAAACCCACAATCCACTCGGCAACCCATTAGACCCTAGTTGAATGGTTTTTCTTCCCCCACCCTTATCAATCCGACCCACACCCTAGTCAAAACCAGCCCCTACCATACCCATATCCCAATCCGCCTAATTTTTTTGGTGCCTCCACCTCATTTCAGCCCCCGAGCATATTTTACCCACCCATCAGGCCACCCGAGTCATCTCCCCATCCTTTCAGATTGTTTGATTACCCCGGGAACCTGGGCCATCATTTTGGGACTCCCGACCCCGTTTCACCCCATCCACACGACCCCACCATTCCCCTCAACCCCCGGCTAACCACCTACCCTAACCCTCCACCTTTGCATCGTACGCCCTCCCACCACACCCTCTCACTACTCCATTCTGGTTCATCCTCATCCGAGTTCGGGGAAAGCTACCCCAACATTTTTGCATTTTAGAGTGGATAACTCCACTCCCACCCGATACTCACCACCATGCTCCACTTCGAGATCGACACTGTTTCTATTGTTGCGGACGTGGCCACTTGATAGGCACGTACTCTCACTATCCCCCAGCTCCTCTTGTGCCCCAGCATGGCCAGACTTTTCATCCAACGCCTGCATGGATGCCACCCCCTCCTGGTGATGTTGTTTCGACTGTGCCAGACGTGATAAGCCTAGATACTCATTAGGACGAGGATCCTCTCTATGCCCTTCAGCTGCTGTCCCGGAGCCTCCACGGGGATATCCGCATAGACGTGCCCATATTTAACGGTGATTCTCCTTAGATGCCATGACCGATTAATTAGCTTCGATGGAGATAGTTTTTGAGTAAAAGCGGGTTCAAGGCCGCTCCTGTGTTCTCCTTGCAACCACCAAATTCCAGGGATTTGCTTGGCTTTGGTGGAACGACCTTTGCTACTTCCGCACGGCCGTCGGATTGCCTTTTATTCCGACTTTGCCTGAGCTGAAGGCCATCCTCCAGGCGTCCTTCATTTCACCTACCTACGAGCACGACCTCTTTGCTCACGTTTAATCTCTCAGACAGGATACCTTATCGGTAGTAGAGTGCACAGAGCAGTTTTAGCTTTTGTGTACTAGAGCTCGCCTTCCCGAGACGGAGGATCCGCGGATCAGCCGCTATATATTGGGGTTGCAGCCGCACATTCAGCACGATCTCGGTCTGGGGGGGATACCGACTTTCCTGAAGGCGGTCGAGTACGCGACCAAGGCCGAGGCTTTCCACACAGAGCCCACAACTCCCCCGACCTCACGGGTTCCGTCTACCCCGATTTCTGCCTCAGCTCCTCCTGCAGTGGCATCTTCAGTTCCTATTACCACTACTCCCGTTGCTCCAAATTCAGGACCTCTTACCTTATGTGGCAATGTTGGGCACCGAGCTTCTAATTGCTCTCTCGCGATGCCGCGCATTATTAGCGATGGATCATCCACATGACTATTTGGACGCGTTCGAGGAGCTCCCCCAGCACGCCTCGATCACCGTCTTGGAGGGTGATTCCGTTGGTCTTCCCCGTTGAGTTCGAGGACGAACTCTTTTCGAAGGGAGATTGATGTGAATCGAGGTCATTTTTGTCATTTTTGGGCATATTAGTTGTTTTATTTCTTTTTATTATTTGTCCTTTAATTTTGTTGTAGTATTTTCTTTTGTTTTGTTTTAGTATTTAAAGGGTAAGGAGAAGTAATGGCATTTTTGTAATTAGGGCCTTAGCTTGGAGCCTAAACTCCTCTCCTTTAAATACCCACCTGTGAGTCTCATTTGAGGTAGACTTGAATTTTGAATAGAAAAGAGTATTTCTCTCTCTAAAAGTATGTGTTAGATATGTTTAGGAACCTTTTGACTAGTGGTTTACGTCAGTTCCAAAGTATAGTACTAAATGAATGGTGAACTGGAATGTCTCAAGTAAGGCTACCACCCCAACGTATTGCATGTCAGGCATAGTAACATACCACGTACCTGTACAGTTACCATGAATCGGTGCAATTCACATTTAAAGTAAGGCACGGATGTGTGTGTTTGTGTGTACACGTATTTATATATATTTCTTAGAAAAACTTTGTGCGAATAAGTCTCAGCTAGAACTGTAATTTACTAGAAGAAAGAAGATGGGTTATGCAATTGAGGGTAATCCTTCATATTTCAAATCAACCCCAAATACTTAATGAAACTGTCACTCGTGATTTTAGCACCCCCTACCTCTATGGGGAGTAGGTAGTTATGCCATGTGCATTATAAACTTAATTGTAATTAGTTTTCACTTTTTAGTATAGTAGTCTTTGGTTATTTTTATTATAATGCAATATTTAGTTTGATTTCTCTTGCCAAAATTTGTCATTCTCGTGTTATGGAGTGTTAAAAAGTGTTTCAGAACTGTTGATTTAGTGTCTGAGATAAAGTATTTAATCATTAAATTACACGTAAACGCAACTCTGTAACCTGTATATCAGCACCATACGTTGGACGTGTATTCAGAGTATGCAAGTGTTCGATAGAATCCACTAAGCATCTAAATTAGAAGTTTAATTCATTAAATAATGGAGATGCAAAAAGACGTATTAGATACATATTTGAGAGTATCCGTGGTGTATCGATATTTGATACGTATTCGTTACTGATACATCGCCTTCATAGAAATATCTGTATTTCTTAGATGCGTACATTGCACGGTTACCCAGTTTTTGACTCGATGTTTGTATTGGTAACCGTTAAGGGCCAAAATTTCAAAAAGATAATAGAATTTTTCGAAGGAGGAGGAATGACATTATGTGGATAAATTGAATAAGCAAAAATGGCTATTTTTGTACAGATAATGTTTAGTCGAAAATACAGATAGCCGCACAGCATTCGTCTAATGAAAACTAACAAGATAATTCAACAGTAAGTGATCAGCGGAATCCAGCATATGAAATGTAACAAATTAAGTTACATAGAAGCTAAATAAATATAAGTAAATCATTCTCCCCATTTTTAATATCAGGGAAAGTGCGAGGTAGTTGTTCCTGAAATTAATTTGGTTAAATTAAGTTCAATATATATTTAATCTTTGGATCTTCTGGCTACGGACCATACACATGGAGGTGGGAGATTCAATCTTTGGTTGGCTGGAGGAGTGGGATTCAATCCAATTTTTGAGAAAAAAATAGTTTTTCTTTTTATATTGTACTTCCTCTCGTCTACCTTAATAAATTTATTTTTATATCCAGATAAAAGACCAAAAAAGGTAAAAGAAAATTATACACTTGCCAATGTGAAGTAGAGCATGTTCTAACTTTGTTATGATTTCTAATTTGTTTTCTCTTGTCTCCAGCCTTTATAGTTGTCATTTGTTTTTAAAGAAAGCTTAATATTTCTTTGGGTTTGGGTTTCTCAATCAAAGACAATCATGCGTTCTATTTTGCATGATTATTTTGTACTCTTTACGATATATGCTATGTTAAAAAACACAGAGTCCTGTTTTCCCACTTGGGCTAGTACAAATTAAGAGTTCTGTTTTTCAACATAGTATATATAACAGTGGCAAATTCCGACAACACCTTTGCCGTAGAAGCTCAATAACAAGTGATGTTGATGATTTTATCTGTTTCATTAAGTTTGGATGCTAACATTGATTTTTTATTTTTAAATTTATTAATTTCGAACTTTGAGTCTTAATATGGGGAGGAGGGAGTAGATTGTTCTTCATTATACTGACTCCATACTTTGTCGTGTATTGGTGCTCCCGAAAATTTCAGCATTTGGCAGAGACTCTCGGCCCTTTATTCAAAGAGAAAGAGAAACTGTTTAACGACCACAATGATTTAAAAGCTAAGCTTGATCGAGAATATGAGGAACAGGATGAAATTAAAAGAAAGTATCAACAGGAAGTTGACACACTTGCTCAAAAGAATGCAAAGCTTAAAGAGTATGTTATATGGAGAGCTGAAGAGTGATATAGACGGTTTATCTCTCATTAGTTATCTTGATCTTAATTGTTTCTAACCACGCTCAGGTACAACGATTTAAAAAAGGGAGAGGAGTTAAAGGAGCTGCAACAAAAGCATTCCCAAGCAGAATCTGAGCATCAAAGTTGTGTTACATGGAATCAGGAGATTTTGGCTGAGCTGGAAAAGAGTAAAGATCTGCTGCGGAACCAGACTGAACTAAAACGCAATATTGACTATAATTTAGATTACAGGAAGATGAAAGCTGAAGTAGAAGAGCATGCTCGTGAGATTGAATCACTAGAAGACAGAATTCTGAGGATTGGCGGCCTTTCCACCTTTCAAGGGGAGCGTGTAAAGCTAGTGCAGGAAAGAGACAGGCTTCTTTCAGAGGTCCGTCAATAAATCACTAATTTGTTATTCATTTAGGGCGTGTTTGATGATCATTAGATTGTTTTCCATGGAAGATACTTCTTTTTACTTATATATATATATATATATATATATATATATATATATATATATATATATATATATATATATATATATATATATAGTGATGCTTCATTGCAAATGCATTCAATAGACACGATAGGCTTCAAATGTGACAATTATTTTTTTCCACTTTAGTAAAATGAATAATTTTTTCAACCGTTTTTCAACTTTGTAACCAAACGTGCCTTATGATGACATTCCCTTAGAGAAAAATTTAAGATAGAAATCAACATGGTGTTTAGTTATTTCGATTTGGGGCAACAGCAGTGGACTTGTCTTTATAGCTTCTATTTATCATATGCATGCTCCACCAAAGACTTCAAAAAATCCCTCCCAAACACTTAATAAATACAGTCACAAAAATAGTCAGTCGAACCGACCTAGTACTTTTTACATAAAGAAATCTCTCTCCATGATAATATCATTGATGTTCAAGCAGTTCTACAAAAGGAGGCCAAGGTCCTCTATATGCTAACCCTAAACTTGGAGAACAAGATAAACCAAATTAGGATTTTGCTAGGAACAGGAACAGGAAATAAAGAAATAAACTTCTAAACAAACTAGAACTTTGACTCAATAAGTAAAGGGAAAACTGCAAAATTAACCCCAAAGTTTGAGGTGACTTTCAATTTTAGACCCAATGTTTCAAAAGTTGCTATGTTAACATTGAAGTCTTGATTTGTGGAATTTTACACCTCACTAAGGCTTCGTTAAGTAACTTAACGGATTTGCTGAATAGGCACTTCATGGGGAGTCTAGGTGGCAAGTGACCCATTAATTTGACGCCATGTCTAAAAAAAAGTACACTTGATACTAACAATTAATAAACTACTTTTATTACATTTAATACTAACAATTAATAAAGCTAAACAATAAAGCCTATCTACATCATTAATATAGATATATATATATATAGTAGTTATCTCTTATTTTTTCTAGAACTAAAGTGTACTAATACATCCAATTGTGATGAGATAATTAAAAGGTGTTTATATGTTGCAGTTAAACAGGTTCCGTGGTACAAAGTCTGTATATCAGAGCAACATTTCCCAGAATAAAATTGATCTTAAACAGGCGCAATACAAGGACATTGACAAGCGGCACTTTGATCAACTAATACAACTCAAGGTGCAACACAAATTGAATTTCTTGGTTGTTTAATCAATCAAAAATTTCCGATTATATGATAGACATGTTACTTGTTTGGCAGACAACTGAGATGGCTAACAAGGATCTCGACAGATATTACAATGCACTTGACAAGTGAGCTCTTTGGATGATTGTGACTTGTCACTAATTTTACAATCATCTACTAACCTTCTGGTTTTGACTATTTTACAACTCAAGGTGTATCTCAACATATTGCACTATCAACGCGGGGTAAAGCCAAATAAAACTATCATTAGACTTAACCCCCTTTATTTCAAGAAGATGTCTCAAAGTATTGAATTATCAACAGGGGTAAAGTCAAATAAAACCTCTAATAGTCATTAGACTGACCAATATGCCCCCCCCCCCCCCCCGGAAAAAGAAAAATACTAAAAAATTGTAATGTGAAGTCCAACGATATCAAAACATGGGGTATCTCAAACTTCGGATTATGGAAAACATCCCTAATCACGTTACAAGCTACTATGTCAATAACATTAACAACAAAAATTCTGTGAGTACACCTGGGAAAAAAATCTGATGTTAAAGAAGCAGGGAGTTTTTATATTTCAGTTGTTAGCTTACTTTTTCTTCTTATGTTCTATAATAAAACTGTGAAATTTATTTTATATCATTTTTTAAGCCTTTTTGCTATGCGTCTTGATATTCTTCTTTTTGATCTGTTCCCTTCTTTCAGAGCGCTCATGCGCTTCCACACAATGAAAATGGAAGAAATAAACAAGATTATACGAGAATTATGGCAGCAAACTTACAGGGGGCAGGATATAGATTACATAAGCATTCATTCAGATTCTGAAGGTGCTGGTACTCGGTCATACAGCTACAGAGTAAATATGAACATTTCTATCTTTCAGATCTTGTTTTGTTTTCCCTTCTAAATTTCTGCTAGGAACTGACCCTTAAAAAAAGATTAAATTATGTTTATGTTTATGTTTGTTTTTTCTTTCCTTTTTGTATGCATGTAGGTTTTAATGCAAACTGGTGATGCAGAGCTAGAAATGCGAGGAAGGTGCAGTGCTGGTCAAAAGGTAGTGATAAAATGAAACAGTTTGATGCTTTGCTGTATAACAGCCATTTCTCTGATTCATTGTTCTATTGGGGAGTGCGCAAAAACCCTGAATTATGCATGTTTTGCAAGAAAACCCCTTGATATATTATTAACGCAAATCCACAGACCCCCGCTTGTGTCGCTAAAAATAAGGCTCTTTTGTCTAAAAATGTACCAAGAAGGGCTTTGCATGGTTCATTTTTGTATGTTTCCCCTCTTCTTTCTTTTGCATTAGAAATAGTTCTGATTGATTGTCTAAAAAGTGCACAAAAACAAAAACCCTTGAGCTATACATTTTGTTGCACAATCCCCCATACTTGTCCCTAAATATCATGTTTTATTGTTGTTAAGATGTTCCCAGTTCTTTGGAGGTTGAGTTTTTTTTCTTTTTCCTTCTGCGCATCTAAAATAGTTCAGAGGGTTTCTTGCGAAGTAAAGCATAGTTTTGGGTTGCACTTCGGCCATTCTATAACTGGGATCTTCTTCATCTCTCAATAATGCCCACCTTCTCTCGCCGGGCGGGGTTGGGATGGGGGGATTAGGTTGCGCCTCTTTACACTTTTGACAGCGTATTTGCATTGTTTGTCCGGGGTCAAAGATACGAAACAAAAAGTTACTAATGGCATTGTCCTTTTAAAGCATCTATTGGTCTGGTTTCAGGTCCTTGCTTCACTTATCATAAGATTGGCATTAGCTGAAACTTTTTGCCTCAACTGTGGAATACTAGCACTAGATGAACCAACCACTAACTTAGATGCTCCAAATTCCGAGTCTCTTGCTGCTGCTATACTCAGGTATGGGTTTTTCATTCATATAACATGTAAAATCATAAATTTCTGTGTATTTTCCTTGCAATGAGAAATATGAATTTACAAAAAAGTATAAAGTGAATTACCAATAATTATGTCTAAAGGTATTTTTTTTTTTTTAATAATCCGAACTCTCAAATTTGAATATGAAAAATATGTTTTCTTTTGTCTGAATAAACCCTCTTAATGGGTGTATCTCATGTTCAGATTCATAGACTCTTTTACCTCTTAACTGTTGAGAGGAAACAATGACCATCAATCTCTGATTTTTTTTTTTTTTTTTTTTTAAAATGCTATTTGGCACATCTTTAAGTTTGAAAGGTACTTGAGAGGCAAGAATAATGAATTCCTACACAAACGGAGCCTAATGGTTATCTAACACATTAATTTGGTGTATTACCTATATGTTTTATTTATGACGCCTACTTGTTTCTTCTTCACCAGAATAATGGAGGATCGGAAAGGTCAGGAGAACTTTCAGCTGATAGTAATTACACATGATGAGCGATTTGCTCAACTTATTGGTCAACGCCAGCATGCAGAAAGATATTATCGGGTCTCAAAAGATGACCAGTAAGCTTAATTAATTCATATTCTCTTCTTATATTAATTATTCTATCTGGTATATTTTGCCTTTATTCATCTTTTGTCGAGTACAACCTGACCTCTCTTACTCACCTTTTTCAGTCAACATAGTATAATTGAATCCCAGGAGATCTTCGATTGAAAATTCAGTCTACCAAATGAGTACCGGTTTCCATGTGCTGTGGTGGTTCTTCACATGGGCAGAGCTTCTTTTGAATTTGAATGCTTACATAAGAGTACCATTGTCATTGTATATTTGGTATTTCAAAAAAGTTTTCTTGATCATTTGTACATCCATCAAGCTAAATAAGAGTGCAGTTACTTGGTACTGTTTTTTTCAAATATGTTTTATTATACCTTCTTATGGGTTTGTTTTTGGGGTTTGCTGGGTTGGGCCTTTTTTTTTCTTGTCGTGTGGTGGTGGTGGAGTGGTGGCACTTTATTCCCTTGTTGCTAGGGCTATATTTTATGTATTCACTATTTTATAATAATAATAATATTAAGAAGAAGAAGAAGAAAGGAGGAGAAGAATCAACTCCACACAAGGTTTATAGCATATATATCGCATTAGAAACCTGGGTGACTAAAAAATTGGATTAAGTGCCAAAAATCTACTCACATCTTGAGGTTTTTGCGGATAACACCTTAAAAGTTTTAATACCCCCTTGAACTATGTTCATTGTTGCAAATAACCCCTCCATGAAACTGAGTAGATTATGTCCAGCAGTGGCATCGATTGGTTGGTCGATTCAGGGCAGTGGATAATGGTCCTTAGGGAAAGTCCTGTTGATGTTGGTAAAATGGACGCACATGTGCCGCTTGTTATTCTTCTTTCGAACAATAGCGACGTTCGACAGTCGTTCTAGGTCCCATTCTTTAACTTGTCAATCTCCTCTTTAATGGCCATGTTCTTCTACTTACTGCATTGACACAAGGTGTTTCTCTTTGATGGGCTTCACATCTTTCATGATACTAAGTTCATGGCAAAGAAATTTTGGATCTATCTCCGACATGTCCTTGTGACAAGTCGATCTGGGTTGTCCTCTCTAGTTGCTTGTCATCTAGGATTACTCGCTCGATCTGCTCAACAACCTCGCTTGTAACCAACTTATCTTCATCTCGAAGATCTAATGTCACGATCTGATAAATGATCGTTAGCTTTTTATGTTCCTCATGCTTTGTTGATGTGTAGTAGCATTCGCGTGCCTCCACTTGATTTCTCTTTACTACACAAACTCCATATCTTGTTAGGAACTTCAACCATTAGTGGATAGTGGAGGGAACAATCTTAAACTTCTTCAAGCCAACCCTGTCGAAGATAGTATTATATGTCGAGAGGACATTCTCATCAAGGATGAAAAAACATATCATCTCGATTTGGCAAGTCGGTCACGTGCCAATGATGAACTATAACTCGATTGTTCCCATGGGGTACATCTACTGCCCTAAAAAACCAATGAGCGACTTGTGACATGCCTCTATCATCTTCCAACCTTAGCTTCTTGAAGTAGTGGTTAAACATCACATCTGAGCAACTACCATTGCCCAACAGAATTATCGCCACTTTACTTTTGTGAACCATAATGGTGACTATGAGAGGGGGGTTGTGTAAATACAATACCCCAGATAGGTCATCTTTAAAAAAAAATAATTAGACGATCCTTGTTCACCTTTTATAGATGAGTTTACACACCATTGACCAAATTCACCTCTTTGACATGATCACATGCTTTTGCCTCATTGAGGTAAGATTTCCTCTCTATTGGTCCATCACCACAGGTAGCGTAACCTCTCGTTATAAAGAGACATCAATAAAATTCCGCCGACCTTATTCATCGGCTCCTTGGGCTTCTTAGGAAAATCTAGATCAGACCCATCGTCTGAGTACTCATCTCGGCCACACTTCTTATCCTTAGCCTTTTGTAGGGAGACTTAGATCATCTCTGTGGCTTCTTCTCGCCCCTTTTGTTTGCTCGGCCACCTTTGTCAACAAACTTTTCCAGCTTTCCTCATTGGATCAGATCCTCTTTTTCATTGTTCAAGACCAAGTAGTTGGTGGTGTTATGGTTGTGGTCCTTGTGGAACTCGTAGTACTTTCTCTTATCCCTTCTATTAGGTGGAACCATTCATTTTTCGGGCCACTTGAGGTCATTACGTCCTCAGATCTTGTAAAGGATCTAGTGGATGCCCACAGTGAGCGGGGTATACTCATCATACTTCCTCAGCTTATCAGTTTTCTTTGTGTCCTTAGAACTTTCCTTATTTTCGAAGCTCATGCCAGTGTTGGACTTAGCATGGCTCGACTCTTTTGCTTCCATAGCTTCTTCAGCATTTATAATTTTGCCAGCATTGGCCAGGAGCTCGGCCATTATGCTTGGTGGCTCTTTAGCTAATGCCCAATATAACCTTCATGGGCGGCAAACCACTCGTGATGGCGATGATAGAAATCTTCTCATCATAATCAATTACTTCAATCTTTTCCATGTTGAATCTTGTGACAAACTCCCTTGTCATTTCATCCGGAAATTATCGAATATTTAACAAGTGAGCAACTCTCTTTCCAAGCTTAATGGCTTAATCCTTGTAGTAGGGGCTCCAAGGTTAACCCATTACTTAGAGATAAACCTACTCATTAAGAAGCTAGATGAGAAACTATATAAGGATTCACTAAAAATTAGTAACAACACAAAGGAGTGTGAGGAGTTAACTAAGCTGATTCGGGATCAAGGCAATTTGGAGCATTCCAAAAACTTGGAGATCCAACTACAAAAAGACAAGCAGTCTGATACAACATTGCTTTGGTGTCTTTCGACTCTATTTTCTTTTTGTGATTTGATTTTTGATATAGGGTACCAGAAAAATCTTGATTTGAATCACCCTTACCATGTATTTTATGAGTTTGTTATGTATTTATGAGATGCATGGTAAATAAGTTATATTATAATATTGAGATTAGGTTACTCGTTACCAGCGACGAACCGGATTTGGCAGGATCTGAGAGAGCTTTCATGCTCTATCGAGGCCCCTCACTCTGGGAATCTTTGAGGGAACTGGTTTGGAGGATTGAGACGCAAGGCAACTTTAAGGCGGCATTTAGATACACCAAGTAAAACACAACTTTTCTTGAGAGAGCACATTCGAGCAGCCTTAAGCTTGCTCGATTATCTAACACTGAGTATTGGTGACAAATTGAGTATATTTCCATAAAAGATCTGAGTGACGTCACACCATACCTAGGCATGTCAAATCAACTAGCCTCAAATGGTGGTGGTTTGGTGAACAGCTAGTTGTTTTAGCATTGACACATTGTGGCGGCACCTGACACAACTTCTGGTCACTCGTAATTTCACTAAGTATTTAATGCATTTGACATGATGGCATGGTGGTCTGATATAACATTTAATGCACCTAAAGTTCCTCGAGTGTATTTTTGAGCATATATATATATTTACTAAAATAAATTAAGAGTATCATCTAGTTCATTCTTAGCATCATTGTCGGAACATTTTTTTTTACTAACAACCTATTAATTAAATAAATCAGTGCCAAATTTTATCTTTCATTAACATACAACGATATTAATCAAACCACAATATCTCATACACAGTAATCGATATAAATAAAATCACGATGTAAAGTGAAAAACAAAGGTAAATAGATAAAGTCCCCGTATAAATCATCGGGTAAAAATTCAATACATCCAATCTATCTAACTAAAAATCTAAAATACATAAGCTTGAATGAAAAGGGACAATACACCCAACCAATACCTGAATAGAGAACCAAATCCAAAAAGCAATAAGTGAAGCGGTTACTTAGCAACCTGCAAACCTCCACATCAGCTGCAGCTTCGTGTTCCTGGAAAGGATAGCCATGGAATCCTAATGGTTGGACACCTAAATTTTTTTGGAAAATAGACTTGATACGAGTCAAAGCCCAAAACCTTTGAAAAATATTTAGCAAGTAATTAAAATGCCATAATAAATATACTGTAAAACTTTTCATATTTAAGTCGGTATCGCACTCTCATGAGATACCTGTCAACTATAGTGCGCATCAATCGCATACATCTTAAACCGCCTAGTTACATTACCCTGCCTAATTAGTCATGTTGCAAATCTCACTAATATACCACTTTACCCCGAGTATTGTTTACCGTTCACTTCTTAGCTATTTCTCTTATTAGCTTAATTAATCATTTCATCATTTATCATTCTCATAAATTTATCCCAGTTATTTATAACATTCACTCTTAAAATATGAAACTCGTATATAATTATCACACTAATATATATACGTAAAGTTATACTACAATAAACACACATATGTTGCGTAAAATCGTCATCCCCCGATTAATAACTCATTGGATACCATCCCCTGAGTTCTAACTCATTAGATGCCTTCCCCCTAATACTAACTCATTGGATGTCTTTCTCTATAATGTTATCATTATATGTGGCATACTCACTTCATCTGGATTATCGGCGGTCAGACTCTCACATCGACTCGGTAAAATCGCAAACGTATAGGAGGTAGACATATAGTCCTTCGATAGTGAGTCCCAACCAAACCCTAATTGTCTCACTTCGAATAACCATCACACAAGGTATAAACACGACGCTATGACCTGAGGTCGATACTTAGCCTGTTGTGTTTCGCTAGGGAAGATCATCTACATCGCGCAACCTTCGCTGATAGCACTAGAGGGGTATGTTTCACATAAATATCACACACACACACACACACACACATATATATATATATATACCCGTATATATATTCACAAAATTCGACCAATTCGTTCCTATCACCCGAAGCACTAGCCCACTTATCCTCCCCGACTCTTAATTAATTAAATTCTCCTCTTGATTAAATAATATAACATGTTTCTCAGCCGTGAATTCTACCGGACTCTCCTAACTAGTCCTAAATGCATAAATCGAAACTCACTTTATCCATTCAATCTCCTACGACGCGAGTATTATTATTCCATAAATACCCTACGTTGAAATATATCGAGCTAACTCCGTCTACCCGAAATTTTCCTTACTGAACATAATCTGCAGAAGTATAAAAAGTCATTAACTAACCCTCAATATCATCAACTACGAATTCATATCAACTGAGGGAATATATCCACAAGGTTTTGTAATAAACCAAAACATAATCATGCCTAAGATAAAATCCATCCCTAGATTACCAACTAAAGATTTTGGTCTCGTACACCCTTCCGTATAAAATTAATAACTAATTAAAAAATACAAAATCGGCGGCCACACGTTTGTAACGAAAAGATCTACAAATTCATGGTCTGACTAAGCAGGGGAACCGAACCGATTTGGTCATGGGCGAACCAGTTCACTGGACCTATTCAGCGAATTCAGCTAAGATTTTCCTTCTTCAATTTCATCCCAAACACCCTCTACGTGATATTATACATTTCCCACAACATGCAGAACCTAAGGGAAATATTCTTAGATGGTTTTAATCACAAATAATCATCTTAATTTCAAAGATTAACTAACATCGTCTAATTAATCCATTAAAATGGGTCTATATGAAGAACATCTCAATATAACCCTAGATTTGATTCAAAAACTCCAAATTAATCATTAATCAGACTATAAATCTCTAGAAAAGTTCTAATTCCGGCAAATATGATTCATATAACAACATCAATTAATCATTTACTACAATACAGGGATTAATTTCGCAAAACCCCCTTTTTTACATGTGAAAATCCCACCCAAAATAGTTTTCACATCACCTATTATCATATGAATAAAATCTACTACTATTCAATTCAAGCAAATCAATTACTTGCCTTGGGGTGTTTTTAGTATCTGATCTACTTTATGTGTGATGGGTTATTGCTAGAATTTTCCTGAATCCCTTCCTGAATTAGCCTCGTGTAGCTTTCTCCCTTGTTTTCTCTTCTTTCTCCTCTCTTCATTCTCTCTTAGGGTTTAGAAATAATGATATGGCTAGCTCATTCGCCTAACATTTATGGATTAAAATACAAATCACGAAATCAGGTTATAAAGCTACATTAAAATGATCCAAATGCCCCCTACATGAGTTCGGACTAATCTAAAAAGGCCCCATGACTCAAATACTACCCCTGAGTACTAATTCTGACTATTTTGACCCATTCGGGATCAACCGTGCACTTGAAATCACCATCCGAGTCACTATAAATAAATTTTCGATCTCAACCTTAATAAGTCGAAGCCCTGGTTGAGATATCATCACAATCCCATTGTTATTGCTCATTACGACGTACTAACAATTCATCGTATTATATTTACTATCAACACACTTAGTAAATTTTCCACTTAAATATTAATCTTAATCTCACCGAATTAATATTTATTAAATACGTAATATATTATTTTAATTGAATTACTGCACACATGTAATTTAAAATAGCAGAAATAATTAAATTCATGATTATCCAAAAATGCAGGGTGTTACATTCTTCCCCCTTGTAAAGGAATTTCATCCTTTACAAGGAGAGGTGGTAGTGGCCAGCAGGGCCGAGGCCAACAGGGCCAGAGAGGAGGAAATTTCACGGGCAGGTATTTCATATGTGGCAAGAATGGCCACAAGCGATAAGATTGCCCTGATAAGGGCACAGTTTCGCAGCAGCAGGGCGCTCGCCAGGAGCCGTCTATTTTCCCGTTGCCCTCCAGCACTAGCACTGCATGTCGTACCAGTAGCCCCACCTCAGCAGGGGCAGTTACAGTACAAGCGTGTGTGCAATGTCTACGAGGCCGCAGTTCCACAGGCTCCCCCGACAGTTGAGGGTACGTTTCTTATACATGGGACTTCGGGGCGTATTTTATTTGAGACTAGGGCCTCACACTCTTTCATAGCCACTAGATTTGCAATAGTCGCAGGATTGTTAAACACGGTCGATAGTACAGTCACGTGTAGACTCACCACTGCGTAGCGGGACACTTATCTTCTTTATTTGTCGGGGTGTGATTATAAATATTGGGAGACTTATTTTTCCCGTCGATATGCTCGTGTTAGATATGTTGGAGTATGACGCCATCATTGGCATGGATTGGCTAGCAGTGTATAGAGTCATGATTGATTGTTACAATAGGAGCATAGTGTTTGCGATTTCGGGTCAGGAGATGTTTTTAGTAGCGATGCCTCGTCCCGAAGGAGGATCGTCGACTCATTAATACTACATAGAGGAGGAGACCTATAAGGGGGTGGTAATCTCCCTAGATTCGATCCCAGTTCTATGCGAGTTCACTGACATATTTCAGGAGATACCGAGATTGCCGCCTAGCCGAGAGATAGGTTTTGTCATTGATTTAGCGTCGGGTACTCGGTCGATAGCTCGTGTGCCTTATCATATGGCTCCTATGGAGATGAAGGAGCTACAGGATCAGATTGAGCAGCTTTTGGGGCAGGGTTTCATCCGTAGGAGTACCTCACCTTGGGGTGCCCCAATGTTGTTTGTGAAGAAAAAAGATGGATCTCTACGCCTGTGTGTGGATTACGGGGAGTTAAATAAAGTCACAATACGAAATAAATATTTGTTGCCTCCAATCGATGACTTATTCGAGCAGTTGAGAGGTGCCGCCTACTTCTCTAAGATAGACTTAAGATCAGGGTACCACCAGTTGCGTATCCGGGAGCAAGATGTATCTAAGACTGCCTTTCTGGCCAGATATGGGTCTTACGAGTTTCGGGTTATGCCATTCGGGCTAACCAATGCGCCAGCTGTGTTTATGGACTTGATAAATAGGGTGTTCAGAGAGTTCTTGGATAAGTTTGTCATTGTCTTTATTGACTACATCCTGATTTATTCTCAGACTAAGGAGGCGCATGCCGAGCACCTGTGTCGAGTTTTGCAGGCATTCACTACACCAAAAACAGGAATCTGGCACTGTTTAAAACTGTGCCAGATCAAATCTGGCACGGTTTTGAACTATGCCAGAATCAGGTATTCCAAAATGGCCATTTTTTTCTGGCATGGCTCAAAAGTGTGCCAGATTTGGACAAACATGAACACTTCTAGCACACTTTTAAACCGTGCCAGAATTTGATATTTCTGGCACACTTTTGGCACAGTTTTTAACTGTGCCAGATTCAACACAGTTTAAAAAATTTTGGCACAGTTCAAAACCGTGCCAAAATATGATACACTTTTGCCACGGTTTTGAACTGTGCCAAATTTTTTTATAAAAAGAAAAAAAAAATTAATTATTTGAAAGCACAAAAATTCACAAATTAAAAATATTGCACGTTATTGATAAACTAATATACATACAAACTTCAAAATATTATAAGTCTTTAATAGTTCACAGGCCAAAAAAAAATTGGGCAGAATTTCCTCTATTTTCTGGACATTCCAAGACCTGCTAATACAAAACCTGCCTAACATAAAGCCCGCACGGCCACAAAATATAACAATTAACTTACAAAAGCCCGCACGGCCATAAAAGTTAACAACAAAACTACAAAAGCCCGCACAACCATCACACAAAAAATGGAATCATGAATAAACCCCTTGTTGTAAACCATTGAGTTCTCTGTGCGTTCCATGTGAATAAATGCCAACGATAAACTGTTATCCTGCAAAAAAAATAAGATGCAAAACAGATACGATATTAGTAACCCAATAATTTACAAAAAAAAATTTACACAAACTAAAAAATTACATATAGGAGTGAAAATTATCGTCGTATTCTCAAATCAGGAGACCCGAAACTATGCGGTCAGTTCGTACAAGTTACATTGGTCCCGTGCGAGGTGTTCTTGCCTCCTACGGGATCGTTAGGGGGATGGTTTGGATTTTCAAACTTTAACGGCATGTTTTTAAGTCTAAGTGTGATTTTTGCAAATTATCATCGTATTCTCAAACCGAGAGACCCGGGGCTACACGATCAGTTCCTACAAGTTACATTGGTCCCATGCGAGATGTTCGTGCCTCCTACGAGGTCGTTTGGGGGCTGGTTTGGGTTTTCACCCTTTAACGGCATGTTTTTAAGTCTAAGTGTTATTTTTGTAAATTATCGTCGTATTCTCAAATCGGGAGACCCGGGATTATGCGGTCAGTTCCTATAAGTTACATTGGTCCCGTGCGAGGTGTTCGTGCCTCCTACGGGGTCGTTTGGGGCTGGTTTGGGTTTTCACCCTTTAACGGCATGTTTTTAAGTCTAAGTGTGATTTTTGTAAATTATCGTCATATTCTCAAACCGGGAGACCCGGGACTACGCGGTCAGTTCCTACAAGTTACATTGGTCCCGTGCGAGGTGTTCGTGCCTCTTACGGGGTCGTTTGGGGGTTGGTTTGGGTTTTCACCCTTTAACGGCATGTTTTTAAGTCTAAGTGCTGATTTTTGCAAATTATCGTCGTATTCTCAAATCAGGAGACCCGAGACTATGCGGTCAGTTCGTACAAGTTACATTGGTCCCGTGCGAGGTGTTCTTGCCTCCTACGGGATCGTTAGGGGGATGGTTTGGATTTTCAAACTTTAACGGCATGTTTTTAAGTCTAAGTGTGATTTTTGCAAATTATCATCGTATTCTCAAACCGAGAGACCCGGGGCTACGCGATCAGTTCCTACAAGTTACATTGGTCCCGTACGATGTGTTCGTGTCTCTTACAGGGTCGTTTGGGGGCTGGTTTGGGTTTTCACCCTTTAATGGTATGTTTTTAAGTCTAAGTGTTGATTTTTGCAAATTATCGTCGTATTCACAAATCGGGAGACCCGGGACTACGCGGTCAGTTCGTACAAGTTACATTGGTCCCGTGAGAGGTGTTCGTGCCTCCTACGGGGTCGTTTGGGGGCTGGTTTGGGTTTTCACCCTTTAACGGCTTATTTTTAAGTTTAAGTGTTGATTTTTGCAAATTATCGTCATATTCTCAAATCGAGAGACCCGAGACTATGCGGTCAGTTCGTACAAGTTACATTGGTCCCGTGCGAGGTGTTCTTGCCTCCTACGGGATCGTTAGGGGGATGGTTTGGATTTTCAAACTTTAACGGCATGTTTTTAAGTCTAAGTGTGATTTTTGTAAATTATCATCGTATTCTCAAACCGAGAGACC
Organism: Sambucus nigra; assembly: GCA_949130495.1. NCBI lineage: Eukaryota > Viridiplantae > Streptophyta > Magnoliopsida > Dipsacales > Adoxaceae > Sambucus > Sambucus nigra. The sequence continues at coordinate 657,142,249 of OX422209.1, read as the reverse complement.
CGGGGCTACGCGATCAGTTCCTACAAGTTACATTGGTCCCATGCGAGATGTTCGTGCCTCCTACGAGGTCGTTTGGGGGCTGGTTTGGGTTTTCACCCTTTAACGGCATGTTTTTAAGTCTAAGTGTTATTTTTGTAAATTATCGTCGTACTCTCAAATCGGGAGACCCGGGACTATGCAGTCAGTTCATATAAGTTACATTGGTCCCGTGCGAGGTGTCCGTGCCTCCTATGGGGTCGGTTGGGGGCTTGTTTCGATTTTCACCCTTTAACAGCTTGTTTTTAAGTTTAAGTGTTGATTTTTACAAATTATCGTCGTATTCTCAAATCGGGAGACCCGGGACTATGCAGTCAGTTCCTACAAGTTACATTGGTCTCGTGCGAGGTGTTCGTGCCTCCTATGGGGTCGTTTGGGGGCTGGTTTGGGTTTTCACCCTTTAACGGCATGTTTTTAAGTATAAGTGTTATTTTTGCAAATTATCGTCGTATTCTCAAACCGGGAGACCCGTGACTATGCGGTTAGTTCCTATAAGTTACATTGGTCCCGTGCGAGATGTTCGTGCCTCCTACGAGGTCGTTTGGGGGTTGGTTTGGGTTTTCACCCTTTAACGGCATGTTTTTAAGTCTAAGTGTTATTTTTGTAAATTATCATTGTATTCTCAAATCGGGAGACCCGGGATAATACGGTCAGTTCCTATAAGTTACATTGGCCCCGTGCGAGGTGTTCGTGCCTCCTACGGGGTCGTTTGGGCCTGGTTTGGGTTTTCACCCTTTAACGGCATGTTTTTAAGTCTAAGTGTGATTTTTGCAAATTATCGTCGTATTCTCAAATTGGGAGACCCGGGACTACGAGGTCAATTACTACAAGTTACACTGGTCCCGTGCGAGGTGGTCGTGCTTCTTATGGGGCCGTTTGAGGGCTAGTTTGGGTTTTCACCCTCAAACGGCTTGTTTTCAAGCCTAATCTAAATATTTTGAAATTATCGTCATATTCTCAAATCGGGAGACCCGTGACTACGCGGTCAGTTCGTACAAGTTACATTGGTCCCTTGCGAGGTGTTCGTGCCTCTAACGGGGTCGTTTGGGGGTTGGTTTGGGTTTTCACCCTCAAACGGCTTGTTTCTAAGCCTAATCGATATATTATCAAATTATCGTCATATTCTCAAATCGAGAGGCTCGCAACCACGCGGTCTGTTCCTACAAGTTACATTGGTCTCGTGCGAGGTGTTCGTGCCTCTTACGGGGCCGTTTGGGAGCTGGTTTGGGTTTTCACCCTCAAACGACTTGTTTTCAAGCCTGATCTACATATTTTTTTATTAAACATGTATGTTCTCTAATCTTTCTAGCTCTTTTAATCAGATAACTATAACCACAAGATGAATCAATCGAACATATACATTAAGAAATTTACAAACCTGTAGAATCGGTATGTCGATTTCAACAAAGCCTAGAGACTCTAACGGTACGTCAACAACTTCAAATTCTTCCTCTTTGTAGCTCAGGTCGCAACATATATACATCCCCCTGTAAGTAAGGGGAAACAAATTATTCAATTTTAAAAAGGCTACTTGTAACACAAATCATTCCATATGAAATTCTTAAACTCACGAGTAATAACCTGGCTTAAACTCAGGAAATTCTTAAATCATTTTGATCATAGCTACATGTAATATACACTATCAATTTACATGTAGCGACTATATATATAGTACGAAGGTATTATACACATCTTATTTAATATACACATTCATTTTGATCATAGCCATTGATTGTGTAGCCATTGATCGTTATTGATTGTGTAGCCAATCAATGGATAATTTGCAGTGATTAAGAATATGAAATTCACATAATGTAAGGCATGTTCAAGTATATGTGATTGAAAAATAAAATAAACATAAGGAGGTTCACTTGCAACGGGGAAAATGTAAGACCAAATATATATCAACAACAGAAAAACTCAACAGAAACTTACATCATCAACGGCAATACCAAAATGGCCAAACCCAAATCCAATATCATACTTGTCAACTCCAACACGATACACAACATGCATCATTCTTCTCTTCCTTTTTAACCCATTCTAAAGAACTGTCTTGGGTAGCAGTTGTGCTAGCTTGCGCCATAGTTCCAGCAGTGGTAACTGCCATGCCATTCCCCTCTTTAAGCATGTGATAGAATCATCAATTGATCACGATTACTTTAAAATCTTTGAGCACAAGGTGAGAAGACCCTATGACCCCAGAATACATGCAATAAATGTATGCATATAATGCACACAATAGCATATATGCAACATATATGCATACAATAGCATATATTCTGCATATATGCAATAACTGTATGCATATATGCACACAGCAGCATATATGCATACAGTAGCATGTCTTTCCTCATTTAAAGCCCCTGACTAACCAGTGCAACATCATAGGGTAATACTCTCTGACATATGAACATAAAAAAGGGATTTAATTTCAAACCAGGGTAGTAAATGCTTATGTATATATACGTTAAGGAGAAGTAACGGTTCAGATATACATGTATGTGGGTGTATATATGGATAACTTCGCGATAACTTACATATTGGTAGGATTAGTATATTTCAAGAATGCATCAAGTCCAGATGAAATTTTTGGCCCACACTGAATTTTCTTAAGAAGTTTTGGCCATTTATAAACTCAAAAGTTTTATAGAAGCATATGGTAGATTAGTTCTTCATGGTATTACATGAACTTTTGTAACTTTTTTGCCAGAGAATGAATTTGCAAGGTGACATATTGCGTGGTATATGCAGTACATAGAAAGCGCTCCCTTATGAAGCAACGTGCATTACTTATTTAGTGATTTGTTGCACGTAAATTTCATGGTTTTATGCATTTGGGAAATTGCAAATGAAGGATGTGAAATGCAAAAAAAAACTGAAATGCAGTGGTAGCCCCTTGCCGAATAAGAGTAGCAGCAATCCCTGTCCTCTCTTCTCTCTCGCCCCTGTCCTTTCCTCTCCCACCCAGCCCCTGTCCTCTCTTCTCTCCCTCACTCACAAACGCAGCCCCCTGCCGAAGCGGAGCAGTGACAACACGAAGCCGTCTTTTCATCCATGAAGCAGCGGCAGCACACGGGTATGTACAGCGCCGTATTGGGACGATATCTGCATCTAATACTCCATTTTCTATCATTTTTGAAGTATAGGTTCTACATAGGTCTGGATACCCCAAAATATCATTAAAAAGTGGCACACTGTGTAAAATTTTCCCTTATGTTGTAGCATATGATGCTTTCGCTCCTTGGCAAAGGATCTTGAAATTTTAGCTATAAAATATGTTTAATTGAAAAATGCCCAAGGTTTTATCTCTCGACATATTTCATAATGTTCTAATACTAGCCTCTATTTTCAGGTTAAGGGAATATGTTGAAGGGGCTGACAACCTTCTAATTTATTCCTGATTTTTTCTGCAATAAGTGTTAAATGAAAATACCTAGGTTTGGATCTAAAGATAGGCACTCCTAGATAGTTAAAAAGAATAACCTCCCACACTCATTAATGATGAGATAAGAGAGATGGAGCAAGTCTGACTAATCTACCAATAAGAACTTTAGAGAGGATCTTAAAATAGAACTTGGCCAAAGCTATAGGTCTTGAATTAGAAATTTCATTAGCTTCAGGAACCTTTAGAATTATACTGATATAGTTTGAATTAAAACCATGAAGAATCCAACCATTATTTAAGAAGCATTTGACCACATTACAAACATCCAATCCCACTATTACCCAACAAGATTGATAAAATAGGCCACTAATTCCATCAGGTCCTAAAGAAGACTGAGGATCCATTGAGAAGACATTGTCTATAATCTTTTTTATTAGAAGGCATAGCAATAAGAAAGTCATTATCGGCTGAAGAAAGTCATGACGTTGTCTTTCATGAGATTTTCTAATTTTTCTTTCAGAATTTAATAGGTCATCCTGCCACCTCTACTAAAGAAAAAGTGTTATTGAAAATATATTTAAAAGCAAGAATGAGAAATCCATGATGAAATGGATTTGAAAGGTTTAGGGCCAACCATAACAGTAGAGATTGAAGAAAAGATAATGGGGTGATGATCTGAACATGCCTAGTGTTGTACCATAAAATATGGTGTATTCTCATAGCCAATTTTAATATTAATCTTTGACATGCAATTCTAAATAATAAAAAAATAAGAGTGAGGAGACAACGATGAGAGTATCACCTTTGCACCATGAGTTCTGGTGACGAGAGGTACCAATCCTTGTTCCAAAGTGGATCAACTCTGTTTATACAAAACACGTACAAATAAATTCAGACATATAGATGAGAAGAATATAAACTAAAGTTTTGCAAATCTATGTGAAGTTTTGCTCAAAGGTCAAAAGACCCAAGCATCAAATTTAAATCTAGGTAAAAATGTAATCCTATATATCAATGTACTATGACACTACTTACCCTTAATGAACGACAATAGGTCAAGATAATGATGAGAAACTTTGTACGGCATTCACAGTATTAGTGGATGCAAAATATGGTACAGCAACAGGTGTTTCAGCTCACGATAGGGCAATGGCAATAAAGGCTCTTGCTTCTAGATATTCAAAACCTGAAGATTTCAACCGCCCAGTCCATATATTTCCACTGAAGTACAGGGAGGGGGTTTAAAAAAGAGCTGGACATACAGAAGCATCCCTCGATCTTGCCATGTTCGTCGGGTTAGACCCTGTTGCTGTTCGTTGTGAAATTGTTGACAATGATGGCTCCATGACGAGATTACCAAAGCTTCGCCAATTTGCACAAGCAAAAAACTTGAAGATTATTTCTATAGCTGATTTAATCAGATATAGGAAAAAATAGATAAATCGGTGTAGAAAGCTTATGAATCACGTATACCAACAGCATTGGGTCGTTTTGAAGCATATTGCTTTAAGTCACTATTGGATGAGATGGAGCATATTGCTATGGTTAAGGGTGAAATTGGAGATGGGAAAGATATTCTTGTCAGGGGACATTCAAAGTGTCTCATTGGTGACATATTTGGGTCAGACAGATGCAAATGCGATAATCAACTGGCACTCGTAATGCAGCAAATTGAAGCAGCTGTCATAGGCATTTTGTTATATCTACGAGGACATGAGGGAATGGGAATTGGTTGGGCCACAAGCTTCATGATTACAAACTCCAAGATGACATGAGTGACACTGTTGAAGCTAATGAGGAGCTCGGTTGGTGCATAGATACTACGAGATCTGGGTGTTCGAAGAATGAAGCTGATGACAAACAGCCCTGCAAAATATGTTGGGCTCAAAGGTTATGGTCTGGAAATTGCAGGCATGGTTCCATTGTTAACTCCAATACCAAGGTAAAACAAAAGATATTTAGAGACCTTTCATGCGAAAAGTTTTGATATCAATGGTATTAACAGTAAGACTGGCAGAAGGAGCAGCAACTAGTCCCTAAGACGCAAATAATTCTCAAAAGCATATGGTTGAAGTTAGTTTGTAGCGAGTTTGTTCCGAGTGAGATGTAAATGAGATAATACATGTCACTTGGCTTCGAATTGCAGAAGAAAATTTTTACTTATCAATTGTCATTACAGATTTAGAAAATCATAACAGATAGTTTCTGATAAAGCCTTGTTTTACTCTATGACACCTTGGCCCAAGGCAAGTCTGATTTTGTATTTCAAGTCAAAAATTAAAAGACACCAATCAGATATATTTCTTAGAGCAAAAAAAAATATTCATACTGCACATACCAATGGACACTACCAAGATAATCAATTAACAAAATACCTCAATTACAAGAAAGCCTATGAGAGGAAGATTTAAATCAGCAATTAACACCAATACGCAGGTATAAAGAGCTACAGGTATCATTCATGATCCTTCTTCTAAAAACAAAAATGCTGACAACACTGATAACACCAAGAACACACAAGAGGAAGCAACAAATGAATATTTTGAGGAAGATAAAATGCCACCTCTAGAACCAATAGATGAAGACGTGCTTATAGATGAAAACGAGATGAATTCTCCAGATAACAAAGAGAGACAGAGAGCACAATATCAAAGGTTGATGCTACAACATAATCACTCTATAATTACTAAGGATGAATATTTATTTTCTTTTCGTTTCTTTGAATAATAATAGCGGGGGTCTCATCCCTCTTCATAAAAAAAATAGAAATAAATCAATAAACTAAATTAAATATATTTTATAATGCTATGGATGAACTTATGGTAAATAGCATAGTGAAATTTCCCCCCATTCCCACCTTCACAAACTCCAATATAAACTCCAATATCATATCCATCACCACCTTCTAATAAAATAAATAAATCAATATTTTACCACACAATCAGCAATATGATACTTGCATTTTAGATATGAAACTGATAACAAAAGTAGTCGGTAGTAGTTATCTCTTTCTCCACCTTTCTTATACTAACTAGCCCGAACTACAACTTCCTGGTTTTATTGACCCAAAGATTGATATATGATTTTGTCTTTTTAGATGGCGAACAATGCTTACTAAATCTATCAAAACCAAAGTATTATAAAGTCCCATGTGTCAGATTCGTGACTTCATCGTTGCAATTTGTCATTGCCCTATTCATAGTTGGTCATAAAATGTTGATTCATGAAACTAAAAGAATATTTGAAAAGTAATTGGAACCAACATGAACAAATCGATGAGGTTCATAGTTCCATCTGACAATTTTCATGACTAAAATAAAAATAATTGTAAATGAACACAGGAATAGAATGAATTCAAACCAGTATAACATTAGAATGAAATCATATATAACAAACCAGTATAACAACAGAATGAAATGATCTATAAGAAAGTAACATAACATAGAGTCCCAATCTCACTCTAGATTCATAATGTACATCCTGCAACAACCGAGAACAATCATATTACCCACAACCAGTGGAAGAACAAACCCAAGACTAAAAAAAGCACAACCAAAACTTAAAATTAAACACATTGTAAAAATAATTTTGCATTTGTCTAATCTGAATCTGATTTTTTTAGAGATAGGTTGCATTAGCTTTTCTAACTGAATAAAAAAAATGAAAATTATCTACACAAGTGTATATGATGTGGAAATACAAATATTGTAATCAATAATGACAGTCTAGATACAATATTTACATAAATCAACACACCTTTGTGGATGCAGACCCTATTATGCGAACAATTTAATGATCAGTCAACCAAGAATAGGCAAATAATATGACTATAATCACCCTAGTGTGCTCTTATATCTGAATTGCACAAAATATTTTCTGAAGTTACTATTTTCATGTGATTATACCATAAAAAAGTGTATTGAACTGTCGATATAATTGTCTTCAACAAGAGACTTCTTGATAGACTGGCCAATGGGTCAAGTTGTGTCATCAGTTTTTTTATTGCACACTGTATGGACATTCAAATGAAGTTGTATGCATAAACAACAGAAATTAAAGCAGATAACTCAAAATGTATATATATATATATATATATATATATATATATATATATATATATATATATATATATAGAGAGAGAGAGAGAGAGAGAGAGATTAAACATAGGTTTGAAGCATAAAAGAGTACCTAGGGTTCCCACCTGTTGTGATTACAAAGAGAGAATGAGAGTGGAAATGTGTGTGACTTGTGATACTTCAGGAACGAGAGAGAGAGAGAGAGAAATAAAAAAAAGAACACCTTTAATATTTAAAAAAATGGAAAGCAGCAACATTCGAATCTCAAAATCTCATAAATTATAGCAACATTGAAATCTCAACCCATAAATCAATAATTATATCTCATCTAAACTAAACCCATATCAGCCCAACCCATCAAACCGCAACTCATCCAAAACCAAAAATCAAACAAATTCACATATTCATATCTCACAAAATCAAAATAGAACAAAAATAAAAGTAAGTTTTCTTACCTGACCGATGGTAGCAGCAGGAAGGGAAGGAGGAGAGGAGGCCGGCGGCATTAGGCGAAGAGGAGAGGGTGTGACGGCGTTGACAATCGCAGCAGCAGGTGAAAGAGACGTAAGGAAATGGATTGGAAAACATTTTTGGTTTTTGGTTGAAGGAACGAGTGGGGGACCTCTGAAAATGAGAGAGAGGAACGAGCGGGAGACCAAAGTGATTTTAGTACTTTTTAGGGGGGGTATTATATATTTTAGTTAAGTGTGTTAAATTCTGGCACACTTTAAAACAGTTTCAAATTTTGGCACTGTTTTAAAGTGTGCCAGATTATCATTAAACCGTGCCAGAATTTGGCAGAGTTTTAAACTGTGCCATAATTTTAATATCAATGTGTGCCAAATTGTTGTTTTTGGTGTAGTGATTACGCGAGCACTAGTTGTACGCTAAGTTTGAGAAATGCGGATTTGGGCTGCGGGAGGAACAGTTTTTGGGTCATATTGTATCTGCCAGGGGGATATCAGTGGATCCGAGTAAGGTGTCAGTGGTGAGGGAGTGGGGACAGCCCACGACACCGACGGAGCTGCGCAGTTTCTTGGGGTTAGTCGGGTACTACTGATGATTTATTCGGGGATTTTTGAAGATTGCGGGTCCGTTGACCAACTTGACTCGCAAAGAGGTATCGTTTATCTGGGACAATTCTTGTCAGTTGGCTTTCGATGAGCTGAAGGACAAGTTGACTTCAGCACCCGTACTCGCACTTCCAGGGATAGGAGTAGAGTATCTTGTTTTTATTGACGCGTCCCTACAAGGACTTAGGGGTGTGCTACAGCAGGAGGATCAAGCCATAGTGTAATACCCCGTAATTTTATGACTTTTAATTATGAGATTAATTAAATAAAATTTCTTTTAATTGTGGGATTAATTAAATTAATGTGGGATAATTAATTGAAAATTAATTCAGATTTAAATAACTAGCGAGACGAGAGTTAGTATTCAAATATGATGATAAGGTTGAATATTACTGTGTGATTATGGTAATATGTGATTATTGAATTTATCAAAATTATCGTGAGTTGAAAATACGGCAGTTTCAGTAATTAAGTTGGGACGCGTGTCTCAGTCGTGTCAGGACCCAATTTAATGGATTTAAAAGTATTTTATTTGTATGTCATTCGTATGATCATTTTGAGTGCGCCAACGTATCCGGAAGGGTCGATATAGTCAGAAAACACTAGCCGGGGATTTAGTTTGGGTCCCGAGGCATTTTAGGCCTAACCGACAACCCGGGAGGGTATTTTAGTCATTTTGACTTTTTGAGGAATAGTAACCCACGAATTTTAGACTAATATTATCAGCCAACAATTGAGTCCCTTAGGGTTTTCACAACCAAAAAAATCATAATGGTAGTTAGAGAGGAAGAGAAGAAAGTTCCCAAAGAATAAACCACCCTAGAGGCTTTTGCACCACCGTCACCACCACCGGATAGATCGAAAAAAGAGGATCACTCCTATACCGTTTGCCTCAAAGGATTAGAATCTCTATTTTCTAGTCAAGTGATTTATCTTGCAAAGATTTATGGCATATGTTCTACATGATAAATTAAATTTGAAGACAAATTATGAATAATTGTGATAATGTGAAATTGGAGACTAAATCATGAACTTGGGTAGGTTTGCATGTAGTGGGCCTTCTGGAATCATTAAGAGAAATAATAATAAACTAAGAGTTATCAAATCACGAAATTAAATTGAGGTTTATAGTAATTTTTTAAGAGATGATGAAAAACTGGGGTTATAATATTATTAATGACTTTCATTCCAAGAAATCGATAATCTGTGATGTTTTGATGAACCTTGAACGTTAAGACTAGTGTAGTAATGTTGGTTTCATGATTAGTATATGTGACACCCCGACTAATTAAATACCGGGTAGCTACTCCTTTATTAAATTAATTCAAAATGCCAAGTTGGCTCAGTTGATAGCATCACTGTCGAAAATATTTTATTTTCACTAACCGCCTAGTATTTAAAAAGTAAGTGCCAAATTTTAATTAAAGTCTGATTAACATGCAACAAGTGTAATGAAGAAATAAATAACACCATTCACCATACTGAAGTAAAACGAATAACCATCGCAATAGAGTAAATAAAGTCTGGAGGAACATTCCTCACTACAATCCCATACTGAAACAAATAGCCGAAACTGAAATAATACAAGCTAAAGTCTGAAAACTGAAATATAAAAGATGTCTCTAAATAGAAATGGGCAACATGTCCTACAACTGATAGATAGTGACTCTGGAATCCAAAAGATAGAAGCGTCTACATGCAAATCCCTGTAGCTTCCACAAACCGCTACAGCTCGTCACCTGAATGAGTATCCTATGCTTGGTGTCCCTGTGGCTGGGCACCTAAAATGGTTTTACAAGAAAAGATTTGAAAAGCAAACGGGTCAGAGCCCGAATGTGGAGTTATATTTTAAAAACCTGCAAGTGCTTTAAAAACATTTAAAATACTAAATGCAAAGTACATGTTAGGACGTGCACTCACATAATTCTCACCTCTCGTCTAACTGTGCACTCCTAACGTAAGTACCCATCTACAACGATATAAACCACTAGCTAAGTGACATCATAACTAGCTAGACTATAGTAGTTTCTACCCTTATTACCCGGTTCTATTAACATATAACGCTCGTAATTAGATAGGGATTTAATGTAAACTCAGATGCTCAAATTGCAATATATATAACTATCAGTTAACTCGTTATACTTCTCGAAATAATACCGTAATACATTTACAACATTAACATGAGGATTATCATTAATTAAATGTATATTATTCACATCATAAATATACAATACAAGCACCCCGAGAACTAAGCTGCGGTGCGCACATACTCTGCTATCCATCCCGGTACATCACGTACATAAGGATCACATATTCCGAATCTCTCAGGAATAGTTCAGACAACACAAATCACAAATAGTGGAGGCGAACACAGTCACCATCACATGGGTCACGCACATACCTATGCTCCCATGATCAGCAGACTTATTAATATCACAATAAGTCCTTCTATGACCTATGTTCATCGAGGTACCAGTCTATATCCCCCCCGTAGGCACACAAGGATTAGAGGGTCCTAAGCGAACGCAACCTCCCGTGATAGCAAGTATGGTAGGTATGTCATACACACAATCCATATACCAATACTAAGTAAACACATATTTTAGTAATACCGTATTTTTAATCGTAGTACATATTGCATTCTCGTACTAACTTATAATCATCACAATTTATACTAATCCGATTTATAATCATACGCGCTATAGTTTCTCACGTCGTAGTAACCACTCACGTCTCAACCCAAACCGTCCATGTAATACAACTCTCGTATATAATTTACTCCTCATAATAATCCAAAAGTCCCAAATTTATCCTTACATCATCAAAGAATGTTAACTCTACCCTCGAACCAGTTTCCGGGACTCCAAAAATCAAAACAGTCCAAAAAGGACCAAACTGTCAACTCGTTAGAAGTCTCGTTCGAACGAGACTGTTCGAACGAGATCCCTCTGCCAACTCGTTAGAATTCTCGTTCGAACGAGACTGTTCGAATGAGATCCCAGTTCGTTCGAACGAACTGTTCCTTCTAACGATATCTCGTTCGAACGAGATATCGAACGAAATCCCTTTTCGTTAGCAGCGACTGGTCAACTCGTTAGAAGCTCGTTCGAACGAGTTCGTTCGAACGACCTGGGGGCTGCTTCTAACGAGCTACCAGCTTCGGCCCAGATTTTTCCCTAAATCGTTTTTCATCCATTTTAACACCTCAAATCTTCTAAACTAAGTCCCAATCAATCGTTTAAAGGTCTATAATCAATACTAAACATATATAATCACATCCTAACATGTTTTTAAGGGATCAATCCATCCTAACATAAATTAAATTTACAGCTTTCTACACTTTTTCCAAATATCTCAAGAACATGAACCCTAACTACATATCATCATCAAATCCCAGAATTTAATTCGTTTTTCTTTCACCCAAACATGTATTAACATCAGATTAATCGTCTCCAAACTATTCTACATGCAATCCTTCTCAAATTCCTCAAGTTTTATGATCTAAACTACATGGGTTTTCATGTTTTATCAAGAACAAACCATAAATCCGAATTTTCTAACATGGAAAAGACATTCTCAGAAATTAAATGGAATAAAGTCACTTGCCTTGGTTTGATTTCTGTCTTTGGTGTAGGTTGATGATGTTTCTGCAGAATTTCCTCTCTTTCTCTCCTTCTCCAAGCTCCTTCTCCAATGGTGGTTTAAGGTGGCTAGGGTTTTGATTTGGGAACTTAGAAAACCTAAATGATAACCTACGTAGATTTCTAGGTTAATATGGTTTGGTTAATGGGCTTAATGGGTTAAATCCACATCAGATTTACATCTCTAATTTTCGTCACTTTTAATTCCTCAAAATGTAAAATTACCAAAATACCCCTTTAAGTTGCCGGTATGGCCTAAAAATACCCCGGGACTCAAACTATACCCCCGGCTAGTGTTTTCTGACTATCTCGACCCTTCCGGACGCGTTGGCGCACTCAAAACGACCATACGGGTTGTAAATTTTAAATTCACTTTTATTATCAAAATATTACACCGTGACGCGGCGGTCCCACGCGTCTTAATAAAATTTCCAAATTGCCGTATATAAATCTCACGACAAATTTTATAATACCAAATACATATATAATCATATATGCACATAATCAAATACCAATTCGCATCTCATTAGTATCTATAACCCGGATTAATTTCCAATTAATACGCAATTTAATTAATTATTCCCAAAAATAAATATAGTCAAAAGTACGGGGTATTACAGTATACGCATTTGGGGAGTTTGGGACGTTGTAATGTGATTTGGAGGTGTAAAAATGGTAGAATCCCATAACTGGTAAAGGAATTCTGGACAGATAACTGCTTGATCGATCGATCGATCCAACCATGTCAATCGATCGACCCATTTCTTCGATCGATCGACCCCTCAAGAGAAAAAGTGAAGTATTTTTTCTTTAAATAATTGAATAACTTCCAACCTTTAGAACTCTTTAGTGATGATTGATTGAGCATATTGGTACTCAGGGAAGACCAGTAGGATGGTATTTGAAGCCCGGAAAATTATTAGGTTTGATTGAGGTTAAGTGGTAGACTTACGAATATCCGACAAATGAGGTACGATTGTAAATTGTGAGAACCTGAATATATTTTGCTTCAATTATAATTTGAGGTTAAAGACTAAAAGGGGGAAACTTTAAATACTGAGATAACCTTAGAGACTAGCGGGGGACTTAGTAACCTTTTTGGGATAAGGAATGTACTCGGAGCTATACGTCGAGAATTATAGCATTAAAATCTATTGTGTAGAATAAATGGGACAGTATTATTATATGTTTGAGACATACGATATGGGCCTAGAATTTACCTATACTAAAATGATGATTATCTAAGTTGTGTGATTACTTAGTATCTGGATTATTGTGTGTATGACATACCTACCATACTTGCTATCACGGGAGGTTAGTTTTCGAAAAAGGACCATCTTATCTTTGTGTGCGTTCGGGGGGGATTTAGTTTGGTACCTTAAGGACATAGGACTGTGAATGACTTATTTGCGAGTTGATAAGTCAGCTGACCATGGGAGCGTAGGTATGTGCGTGACCCATGGGTATGTGAACTATGTTCGCCTCGAATATGTGTGATTTGTATTGAGACGGTTCCTGAGTGATTCTTACGTACGTGATGTACATGGATTTGATAGAAGAGTATGCGTGCACCGCAGCTTATCCTAGGGGTTCCATACATGTATATATGTACGGAGAGTGATTTATATATGTACTTGTGACTGGTTCACTGTTGCTTAGTTGATGTGAATAACTAAGATAATTGAATGGGCTAAGAATGTGAGAATTAAATTAACACTTGAGATAAGTAATTTAATGAATGTGAAAATGGGATATAAATATGACTTGGTTGGGTGTTACGAGTAGATACCCTGTGTTTGAATGCGAAAGTAGGAGTGGTACAGACTAGTTAGTTAGCGGCATAACTAGGATGGGTTAAGCGTATACGTTAGGCGTGCACATTAGTTGAGGGGTGAGAAACTCATGTGAGAGTACGCAACTAACATGTTTAATATATGTGTTGTTTAATATTGTAATTTAAACACTTGTTATATTTTTAAACTATTTTCACCTCGGGTTCTAACCCGTTTTCCTCCAAATCTATTTTGTTTGTAAAAACCTTTTAGGTGCCCAGCCAGAGGGTCGCCAAGCATAGAAGTTTCATTCTGAAGACGTGTTGTAGATGCACACAAAGCTACAGGATCTCGGTATTAGACGCCTCCACATTTATCTTTGATTCCTTCAAAGTCATTCATATCAGTCAGGGCATGTTGCCCATTCTTATTTAGAGGTTGTAGATACAGACTTTCATTATTTCAGAGATTGGTTTATTTATTCGGACTCTTGTATTGGGACTTTATTTTACTCTCGTATTATTATTGGAGTGTTTACTCCAGACTCAATTTATTTCTTTACGTTGGTTATTGATATGAAATTGTTTATGCAATTGATGATTTAATTCTTGGTTAATTGTTAACTTATTTAATAAAATTTGGCATCTCTCTATTTTAAATATTAGGTAGCTAGTAATTAATTAAATATTTTTGACAGTGATGCTAAGACTGAACCAACTTGATATTCTGTATCCGGTATTTAATTAAATGGGTGTCACGGGTGGTATCAGAGCATCAGGTTCTAGTGTCCTTTAAGATCTGTGCGGCTTATTATGCTTCCAGCGTAGTTTTCATTGATATATAGCCCTATATTTAGGATTGTTGATTTCTTTGGTGAGATTTCGTTCTCCTGCTATAATGTTTATGATAATGAATCTTAATTTCATTCGGGTGTGTTCATGTGTCAAAAATTGCAGTATGTCAGACGAGGGCAGTTGGGCGGACAGCAGGAGGCAAAGCTCAATTGAGATAATTGGGTATATTCAAGGATGATGATCGTAGTTGAGGTCACCCCTATTATGACACGGTAAGCCAGGACGATAAAGACGGATAAACAACTTATGACTTCCAAGTACCACTATAGTAGAAAGTGGGGTCAAATTAGACTCACCCAGCAAGGTTGGACTGGGAGAGAGTCAGGCGAAACATTGAAGAGAACCAGTAGTTGAAATTCTAGAAATGCGAAAATGGCATGTGTTAGCCAACGAAGGTTAAATATCCAAAGGCTTGGACATATGTCGGAGTGTGGCTAACTAGGAGTGAAAATTTAGGGTAAAATTTTGCTTGGCTCGTAAGAGCAGAGTTACAATGGTGAGAGGCAACCACCACACTTAATGGTGGAATGTTTTGTCAAGAGAAGGCGTATAGGTATGGTTTGACAATAAGTTCCTTCATCAGATGTTCAGGATAAGATGCGAACGTTGTTCTGAACTCACACAAGAGAGTCGGACCGAGGTCACTTTGTGAAAAGAAATTTAATTAATAGGTTTTTACGGTCTAGTCCTTGGACTAACAATTTTGGACAAAAAAACAGGTGAACCAAATTTTAAACAATTAGGTTCAACATATAAATACTGTCAATTTAAAAAAATCATAAACCTAATCGGCTATTGGAGTTTTCTCTGCAACTAACGACTATTCTCCGAAATTAAAAATAACATCAATCTTATGCTTTTTTCGTCTGTCCTATAATCGATTACAGTGTTCTTAATCGATTCTACATGTATCACTTAGCTCTATCATTTGTAAGTTTATCTTTATCAGTAGTTGGTTTTTCTATTTTCGATCGATTACAATAAGTGTATGTCCTTTGTTTTGATTCAAGAGACTCATTGTAATATTCATTCATGTGATTGAATAGCTTTTTATATGTTATATATGTATATGTTTTGATTTTGTGTTTTTTATGCATTTGTGTTTGGATTCTTCATATATAAGTTATATTTATCAATATTTGTAATTGTTAGTTGAATGTGCTGAATGAATATTATTGATGTTTCATTCTAATTTTAAGAGCCCTTGATTTTGATTTGGTATTGTTCCATTCCATATCATCAAAATACAAGCATAAAAATATAAAATACCTTTGAATGTCTTTGTTTCAGTTCACGTGTACTTTTCATTTTTCTGCGTGTATTTTCATGATATGTCTTATTATGTGTAATACTAAGTAAAGTACACGCATAGTACATGTCAAGTACACGTGAATGTTTTTCTTAATTTCACGTGTACTTTGATGATAATGATGTTATGTGTAATACTAAGTAAAGTACACGCATAGTACATGTCAAGTACACGTGAATGTTTTTGTTAATTTCACGTGTACTTTTCATTTTTATGCGTGTACATTGATGATGATGTTGTTATGTTGAATACAAACTAAATTACACGCATAGTACATGTCAAGTACACGTGAAAGTTTTTCTTAATTTCACGTATACTTTTCATTGTTATGCGTGTACTTTGATAATAGGTGTTGTTATTTAGAAATAATAAAGCCAAGTACACGTTAAAAATGTAAAGTACCTTTGAATGTTTTTGTTTAGTTCACTTGTACTTTACATTTTTATGCGTATGTTGATGTTAGTGATGTTAATAATAAAGCCAAGCAAAAGATTGGAAAGTAAACGTGCATGTCTTTTTATCTTTATCATGTGTACGGTACATTTTTATGTTTTGTCTTGTTATTTACAAACAATTTAAATTAAACACATAATATATTTCCCATGTGTTTTAGGATCTGTGCCAGCAGCATCAATTTACAAAGTGTTGTACATGGATATGTTATTTATTTTAATTTTGATATATTTTTATATTTTAGGCCTTTTTCCTGTTGCATATGCTGTTGTTGATTCTGAAACCGAAGATAACTGGATGTGGTTTCTTGTCAATTTTCATAGTGCAGTAGTTGAGCAATATCGAAACATAACATTTATATCAGATCGAAACAATGGATTACTTGAGCTGTTTCGAGGGTCTTCCCGTTGTCTGCACATTCCTACTGTATACATCATTTACAATGGAATATAAAAAAGAAAATTCGTGGGAATTGTGCTGGATTTCGAAAGAAATTTGTTAAAGATTTTTTGTCTTGTGCATATGTTGTCTCAGTAGATGTATTTCACAAGAATATTGAAGCTTTGAAGAAGGAAGGAGGAGTTGCTATTGTCGATTTCATTGATAGTTTGCCTCCCGAGAATTGGTCATGTGCATATTTCCCTGGTAAACGGTATGGTGACATGGCATCTAGTGTTGCGGAGCAGTAATGAATATGCTTGATAAATTGAGAGTGAAGATTATGAATTTCAATGCAAACAAACTTGTTGAGTCTGACACTTGGACAAATGAGCTATGTCCTTTTTTTCAAAAGTTACTGAATGAAAATTGGAATAAAATCCGACATTGGACTATTAGTCGCTCAAGTCAAAATGTATTTGAAGTTCATTCAGAAGTGCGAGCAACAGTTGACTTGGGAGAAAGGGCTTGTACTTGTAAGAGTTGACAGATTAGATGTTTTCCATGTTCTCATACTGTTTGTGTTGTGCGGAGGAAAGGGATCAGTATTTATGATTATATTAAGGAGTACTATAAGGTATCTTTGTACAGAAAATCATACTCGATACCTATAGTTCCTCTTCCTGATTTGATTTCCTTAAATATTCCTATTCCTGAAAATCCATCTGTCCTTCCACCAATGACTAAGAGACCGACAGGCAGGCCAAGAAATAAGAGAATAAAGTCTTCTGGTGAGATCACAGTAAGGAAAGTTACTTGCTCGAGGTGTAGTAAAACGGGTCATTACAGGTCTACTTGTAAGGAACCCATTTGAGTATTTTTAAAATTGTTGAATTCATTCATTTTAACCATTTGATTGAATAAATTAATTAATATACCATTTGTTTCACATAAATGAATGTAATTGATTTTTAAGTCTCATTTTTTAGTTTGTTTTTTGTGTAGCTGTACACATATTTTTCATAAAATATATGTGATCATTTTTCCTGATGTTCACGTGTACTTTACATTTGTATACGCATCGCGCATTTTGATGTCCAAAGAAATTTTATCAAGGCGTTTATTTGATGAAATATGCGTGTACTTTATGAAGTACACATAGAATACATAAAGTACATGCATTTAAAAATGGATTTGGTCAGTTCAATATGTGTGTACTTTGTAAAAGCATGCGTGTACTTTATTAATGACATTTAATTTAGATTTACTTGATGAAATATGCGTGTACTTTATGATGTACATGCATGAAGTACACTCATAATATAAATATAATATGCGTGTACTTGATGAAATGTGCGTGTACTTTATGAAGTACACGCATTGATAATTAAAGTATACGCATTTAAATATAAGTGTACACGCATGTTTTAGCAAAGTACATGCATATTGATATGACAAAAATCTAAATAAATATACGTGTACTTTATGTATTTTGCATGTAATTTTATCAAGTAGACGTATATAAATGCATGTACTATTTGGAAAATGGTTTTGGACATTACAATGTGCTTGTACTTTATAAAAGACACTTGGATCACTCATATTCTTAAATTTCTATGTGTATTATGGTCCGCGCCGGCGGCATTATTATACAAGTATTTCAATAGGCGTGTACTTTATAGACTATGCGTGTACTTTATAAAGTACACGTGTAATATATAAAGTACACGCATTTATATAATTGTTTGGGACAATATCTTGCTTGTGCTTTATAAAAATTTGCATGTATTATAATTTGTAATACACGCAATTATATTTTGACATACCAATTTTTTTAATTAAATGATATTAATGTTTACATTTTTTACAATACACGTGATCATTTTTATAAGGGTTCACGTGTACTTTACTATATTTGGTGTATGACATAAGTGAGAATACATGCATGAAAGAAATAAATTTTTTATTAAAAACAAAAAAATAAAGTACAATTTTTTCACATAACAAAAGCTGAAAAAACTAAAGAAGGCTTCTATTAGGAAAGTTTGTCAAAGGCATCTAAGGTGTCAGGAAGAAAGTCAATTAAATTCGACCAGTGTCGAATTTCTTCTTCTATGACAGCTACAAGGCCTTCATGGATAGCCGTCTTCTCCTTCAGCTTGGCGATTTTCATGGAAACTTCTTGTGTATAGAAAGACATGAGGTCTTTATGTGTTTGAGGAGGGTCCTCATCCACATCAAATAAATCTATGGGATTGGATGGAAGTCCAGAATAGCCTTCCCTCAAATATGTTTGAAACTGCTCAAAGGCAGTTTCATATGAGGAAATATTTTCCTCAATTTGCCTTATTTTTGTTTTATTTCTTTCATCTCTCTCAAGAGTATCTCGCAAGCTTTTTGCTGGAATAGCAATTATGTTATCTTTACCCTAGATGTAATGGTTAAGAAAGGAACAAATATTACCCTTTTATAGGAAAAGTTAAAGCTATTTATTTCTTGACTAGAAGTAGTTGGGAAGTGAGTAGTTGAGCTTAATAAATTGATTTTGGTTATTGTGTCCTGAATAAATATTTAAAGTAGTTTTCAATTATTATAATAAAAAATTATTATATTAACCAGTGCGTGTACTTTAGTCAAAATGCGTGTACTTTGAAGAATTCATTGGTGTACTTAGTAATTATCACTTGTAGTTTTCGTGAAAAATGCATGTACGTTGTTTCATAACACTCAGGTGCATTGTTTGTCTAAACCTTACGTGGATTGTGGTCCGCGTCAGCAAAAATAAACCATTTTGGTGTAATAAATATTGTAAACAATAACCAATATAACACAAAATAAATTACAAATATGGTTTGTATTTGAATCACAATTTATAGAAGTTTTTTCTCCTTTCGGGGGAAGAAATATTGTGATAGAAGAACTTCCCCGAGTACATATGCTCTTCGTTTTAGAATGTCAGGGTCTTGAAATAATTTTTGCATTTCCTTGTTTCTGCTAATTTGTTCAATGTAGTACATGCAGAACACCCCACAGTCAACCCTGAAATTAAAATAAAACAAATATACAAATTAGTATGATGTGAATGAAATTTTTTGAAAAGATACAAATTAGTAATTTTTAGAAATGAAGTTTTTCTTACCCATTATATTGTTTAGGGCATTCATGATCTCTTATTAGGTCAAATTTGAGATCACTTTCCAGCAAGAAATTTACAGTTCTTTTTTCTTACTCTATCAATGGATCATCATCCAATGTAAACTCATTTGGTGTACTTTCATCAAACTTCCTCTGAATTTTGAAACCATTGTTTTTCATTATTTCTGCTTCAGTCTTCAATAGGCAGTGTTTTTGGAAGATAAAAAACTGTTAAGAAGACAAATATTTAGTGTATACAAATAAAAGAGTATATGAAGATTAAAGAGTGAAAAGTACACGTATTATATTAACGTTATTTTTTCATATCACGTGTATTTTAAAATATGATGCGTATACTTTGCCTAAAGAGTTAAAAGTACACGCATAATATTAAAGTACGCGCATATTTTATTTTTTCATATCACATGTATTTTAAAATATGATGCGTGTATTTTGCCTAAAGAGTTAAAAGTACACGCATAATATTAAAGTACACGTAATTTGTATTGGTTCATTTCACATGTATATTAAAATATGATGTGTGTACTTTGATAATCTGGGTGATTATGTGCAACTAATACAAAGTACACGCATTATATAATCTACGTGTACACGTGTATAATATAAGTACAGGTAACATTACTAATTAAGTTTAGGCACTAACCAATTTTTTTGCATCATCGAAGAATATTGTGTGTTTTTTCCTTGTCGTTCTGTCGACGGGAATCCATGTGGACCACTTTATTTTCTTTTTTGTATATCACAAGTAATGTGAAATGTCCTACACTATGTCTTAGTACAATGAACAAATTATTACAAGCGCTTAAGTATTCAAATAAATCTCTGTATAACCCCCCTTCTTATTGACATCATTTGTGCTACAAGCTTCTATCTGAATAAAAATTATAGACATTGTGTTAATAAAAAAAACTGAAATTTTATTTCTTAAAACTTTCGGTTTAATTGTACTTACCCCACAATAATCAGAAAAAGTGTGTGAGTAGGAGAGCCCTTCCTCTGATAATTTTAACCTCAATACTTCACTAAAGGTAAGTAATATCTGTTTCACACAATATAAAATGGTGAGGAAATAATAATGTTGAAATTTAATGGATGTCTAATATTTTGGCTACATATTTGGCTTGAAATTTCTTGATTGTTGAGGACTTCAACAAAATCTTCCCATGGAACATACGAAACCAGCCCTTGAAAAATAAATTCCCTGCATTTTATATAATCAATAAGAATTGTATAATAATAATAACCTTATTCTTTTGCACCAAAAAAAATATAAATTAGAGAAGTAATAAATTATAAAACAATAAACTTTACCCTGGCTCAGCCTTTTGAATAAACTCTTCAATCTTTTTCTTCGAAGCTTCATCGAGATATTTGTATACTTTGATTGCTTCAAGCTTGAAGTGAGTTTCTTTCATTTGTTGAGCTATTGTTAGACGGCCTTTTCTCAGCTTTGACTCTTTTTGTTTCTTAATTGGTTCATGATTTTCGGTTTCGCTGTCAGCTTTTCTTCTCTTCTGTCCTCTAGTAAGAGGCCCTTTTGTTTTGTATATTTTGGGAGTGCCTGTGACACCCCACCTAATTAAATACCGGGCGATCACTCCTTTATTAAATTAAAATCAAGGTGAACAGTTGGTTCATCCTTAGCATCACTGTCGTTAAAATACTTTTCCAATTTAAACACCCTAAATAATTAAGCTAAGTGTCAAAACCGTTTAAAACCTTATTCTCATTTTATTAAATCCGGTTATAAAACCTTAAACCATTAACATCTAAAGAGTCACACATTAAGAATAAAAATAGAATTGAACATACATGAATTTAATCATCAATAATAAATCCCAACATTTAAAACACTAAAGGAAAACATCCTGACAGTAATAAATCCCGAAATAAAGATGCTGGAAGTAAAAAGAATTACAGTCTCTGACAATACCAACTAAATAATAGAAAGAGGGCGACACATGCCACTGCTGGATAAAACCGAACTAGGAGTAGAGTCAATAATGAGGTCGTCTAATCAATGGCCTTCAACTCCCACAAAAGCTACAGCGCGTTCCATCCCAAGAATTCCAAGTAAGACGCCCCTGTAGCTGGGCACCTGTAATACATATATATATATACGCAAGAGAGAAGAGGTGACAACAAATGGGTCAGAGCCCGAATGTGAAGCAGTTTGAAAATAGTTTAGCAAGTATTTAAAATGCTACCGGCTAATGCAACAATCATATTAGTATGCGACCCTCTCTTGAGAATTCTCACCTCTCATCTAGTGTGCACATCTATCGTACTAATGAACCCCATCTCTCTCTCTAACTTATTCTCCATAAGTTTTAACACGTGGAATTAAGGTTATGCTATTCACATTTAGAAAATCTAACTCTTCAAGATTTCTTACGTTATTTAGAATAATTATGTATTATTATAACGTTTTCGAATGCTTATAATGAAGCTGATTAAATTTCATACTTTCCTTAACTACTACTTTACTCAGTAGAAAGTTCTCATATAGTTACACGTATATATATTAATTACTCGTATAATATATATACAAACAGCACCCCACATAAAATCTATGGTGCTAGACTTCCATATCTAAGTATATATATACCAATCACTCATAAATTATATATATACTAATGGCACCCCACATAAAATCTATGGTGCTGGCATACTCTGCTATCAAGTCCCCGTATCACACAAACTAAGGGAAATACTAGTTCGGAATCACTCTCGAACTGTATTAACACAAACACAAACAACATTGAGGCGAAGCATAAATTCCAAGTCTCTAAGAGGTCAGTACATACCCTCACGCCTCTTAGGACCGTCTGAACTATCGATTCGATAGCCTGTACCAAGGATGTCTATCTTCTAGGGTACGAGTCAATATCCCCCATAAAGGTCACATCGAGATAAGACTGTCCCAGCGCGGTAACCTCAGGGATAACAAGTAGCGCGGGTACGATTTTTACACAGAAATAATATATATGCACAATCACACCGTCATAGATAAATATGTATTCACATCCACATTATTAAATTAGGTACTCTCACGACCCAAAATTATCATTCTCCGTTATTACACGTTTTACTCAATTATATCGTATAACGGCCTCATTCTTCTTTATTCTCGTAATTAAGTCATTTTTAACTCACTTCTCGTCTCTCGAAGTATTTCCTTTATCTAAGTGCAATTTCAGTAGGCCCTCTCTTGCCTTCTAATCCAACTTAATAGATGTTCCGATTATTTAATTACCACACGTATGATTTCTTAAGTCTGAAAGTCTCCCCGTTTACCCTTTACTTCCACACATTAAAGTTCCACTTTATGGGATTTCTCTTGACCCTACTGGTCCTCTTTATGTTCCATTATATTCTAGCAACCCTAACCAAGGTTTACTACGCATAAAATCGGATTAAGCTAACACGAGCAAAAATGTAGTTTTCCCAGGAGGGTCGATCGATCGATGAAAGGGGTCGATCGATCGAACCTTCGATCGATCGATGCTCTGGGCTCGATCGATCGATCAAGCAGTTATGCAGATTCTGCAGCCAACCCAGTTACGGGATTCTCACCCCAAACTCCTCCAAATCATCATGTTACAGTCCCAAACTCCCAATCAATTATACTATAAGTGTTTTATACCCATTTAAACAATTTCCTACGTAACACATGCGAATTTTCCTCAAGAATCATGGGTTAAAAAGGGGCAAATTCTACATAATTCTTATGAACCCTAATCTTTCCTTTAACTTGATCTCTTTCATTCTTTTTCCAGATTTTCTATCTCTAATATCATGGAATTTCGTGGCTCATCCTCTATATGTGAAATGGGTTTCCAGAAAAATGATCTCTAACATTATAACGTGCAATTTGTGTCACCAATTTATGTTTTTCTTCAAGAATACTAATCTAATCAACCTAGGACTAATATAAAAGGATGCATTAACTTGATAAAAGCAAGATAGATACTTGATTGGAAAATCTCAATTCTGATTTGCGGACGATTTTGGTGTGGTTGTGTTCCCCGTCGCGCGATCTACGCGTTGGTGGTGATGACGGTGCAATCGGAGGTGTTCTTGGCCTAGAACTCCTTGGAGAGCATCTCCTCTTCCTCTCCAATGACCGTCATTAGTATTTCATTGTGTTAACCCTAAAAGATGACACTTCCCATCTGATATAACCCTATAAAACTCGTGGGTTTAATTACCCATAATTACGAAATGTCCAAAACGCCCTCCCGGGGTACTAATTAGGCCTAAAAACGCCCCGAGACCCAAATTAAACCCCCGGGTACACTTTTCTGACTATCTCGACCCTTCCGGACACTTTGGCGCACTCAAAACGACCATACGAACAACCTATAAAATATTCACTTTTATTAATCCACATTTAGTCCCGACACGACACAGGCGCGTCCCGACTTAAATTTCCACAATTGTCATTTTATTCACACATGACAATATTATAAAAATAAATCTCATATATTACTATACTCATCCAGTAATATTCAACAAATAACAAATTTCCAATAATTACTAACTCTCGTCACGCTAGTAAATATTTAAAACAACATTTCGGATTAAAATTTAATTAATTTATCTCAATTAAATTTAATAAATCCTTAAATTTAAAAGCCATGAAAATACGGGGTATTACAGTGCCCTGAACTGTCTTTGAGGCTAGTTCAATCTTCAAACTCGAAATTCCGTCCATGAGTTGTTTATTAATGTTTGCCTAATATATTTAACAAGGAATGTTGGATTGTAAGCATTTTTTGAAACAATGATTCATTTTCTCTTACTTGTATTTTATAAAGTACACGCATGTATTTTAATACATTCGTGTATTTTATAATATACACGCATGTATTATAAAATACGTGTACTTTATAAAATTTATAATATACACGTGTACTTTCAACATAATTTGTGTTTACTTTAGAAAGTAAAGCATGTACTATATATCTATTGTACTTTATAGATACCTGATCAGTTTTTTTCAATGCTGATTCATCAAGCATTTTTTTCAACTCCGAAATTTCGTCATTAAGGATTTTATTATTGTTTTCCTATTATACAAAAAGAATGTTACATTATAAGCAATACTTGAATAAAACTGCATTATTTTTAATCAAATAATGCATGTACTCTGCATTATTTCTAATATCAAATAAAACTGCATTAAAAATACTATTAAATAAAACTGCGTGTACTTTATGAAAACTGCGTGTACTTTAGGAAAACTACATATAGTTTAGGAAAACTGCGTGTACTTTTAACGTGTACTTTAGAAAATTGCGTGTACTTTAGGAAAACTGCGTGTACTCTGCATTCAAAAGTACCTGTTGAGTTCTTTTCAATTCTGACTCCTCAAGATTCTGCCTTTATGTCAGCATCTTTCCATTTTTGCAATGTATCATCATACTTTTTTTTTAGATCTCCATTACTCAGAGACAGATATCCATTTTTTTGTTCCAAAATTCGTGTTGATTATGCCTGTTTTTTCAATGATTCATCCAATTCTTTAATTCTATCCGAGTCACTCATTGTGACTTGATCAAGCTTTTCTTTTAAAGAATTGTTTAACTCAACTAGTTGGGCATTTTCTACCTCCAACTTATTTAGTAACTCTTTTTTCTTCAAAAGGTTGGAATTCTCCACCTTTAACTTCTTCATTTCCTCATGGGCTTCAAAAAGTGAATCACAATCTACCTGCAACTGTACATTCAAAATGGCACTCTCCACCTCCAAAGAGGTCACCTTCTCAAGTGCACCATTAAAGTCTTCAGTTGCTTTAGATAGTTGGTTATTTTTTTCCAACAATTCCCTTTTCAAAACAGCAATTTGTTCCTCCAAATTAACCTTTGGTTGATCTTTTCCCTTCTTTTTCTTTAGAGTCACAATGTTTTTAAGGGGAATATTCCAACCATGTGAAAACTCATTGTCATTAATATCTTCAACAACTTTTTCTGATGATGAATCATCATGTAAAGGACTTTCTGTAGAAATGTTCAAAGAATAACTTGGCCCTTCAAACTGAGATTCCTTTTGTACAGAATTGTCTTTACAAGCTGGTTTATTTTTAGCCTGCTTCAAAGTTGTTGTTGCGATGTCATTCTTCACAAACCATTGTCTCAAAGACGATAATTTCCACTTCAATAATTTTGGAGTCTTTTCTTTAAATTCTTCAACAGGAGAAATAATTTCAAATTTCTCACATGCCCAATACTATGATCATATAAAAAACAAAATGAATTTAATACTTGTATTAAGTCATTTGTTCAAAATATACGCAAAATTAAACGTGTACTTTATAAATTTTACAATTGTATATTGAAAGTACATGTGATTTATACAAATTTAACGTGTACTTTGTCAATATAAGTTCACGTGTACTTTCTAAAGTACATTTATAATATTGACAAAAAATATAACAAGAGTATTTTAAAAGTACACTAGTTATATTTACAAAACATAGTACACGTGTACTTTGTAAATACAAGTGTACTTTCACGTGATATAAGACGTGTATTTTTAAAATACACGTGATATAAGACGTGTATTTTCAAAATACACGTTAAATTATCACGTGTATTTTGAAAATACAAGTGAAAATATCAAGTGTATTTTGAAAGAACAAGAGAAAATATCATGTGTATTTATTAAATACAATTCTACTTCATAAAGTACACTTGTATTTTACAAAGTACACGTGTACTATGTTTTGTAAATAGAACAAGTGTACTTTCAAAATACACTTGTTATATCACGTGTATTTTGAAAATACACGTGAAAATATCAAGTGTATTTTCAAAATACAATTAAAAATACACGTGTATTTTCAAAATACAAGTGAAAATATCACGTGTATTTTGAAAATACACGTGATATTTTCAAAGTACAGGTAAGTATTGGTATGTAAATTTTGAAATATAAGAAATATCACGTGTATTTTCAAAATACACGTGAAAATATATGTGTATTTTCAAAATACAAGTGAAAATATCACGTGTATTTTGAAAATACACGTGAAAATAGACGTGTATTTTCAAAATACAAGTGAAAATATCACGTGTATTTTCAAAATACACGTGAGTATTGGTATGTAAATTTTGAAATATCGGGATGTTTTTTGCTCACCAGTAGGAAAATGACACATCCAGTAACTGTGTTAGGTTTTGAACTTGTTGATTTCTCAAGTGAATGTATGAGAAACTCATGCACAGCAGATGCCCAATCATACTTATTCATTTCCTCAATATTGTCGATGTATTTCAACCAAAATTCTCCAAGGGTGAAGTTTGAGTTGGAGAAAAATAACGTGTTCAAGATGTGGAGACACGCAATTTTAACAAAATCAACAATTCCTTCATCTGTCTTCAATTCAACTGATTTCTTCAAACCATTCAATATTTCTGACTTTCCTATTCTTTTTGCAAAGTATCGTGCTTGTAATCCAGATTTTTTAGCAGTATTCGGTCGCTTTTTCAGTTCTGTTGATTTTAAACCCTCAATCAAGGGTATGCCAAATATTTCACTTATATCTATTAGCATTATTGGAATCCTACTCTTCATACGGAAACTTTTGGTTTTCGTATTGTACAGCTCGATAATTGATAAAATATTTTTATCCGTCTTCTTGTGGTCCACTTCTACTACTTTCTCACTGTAGTAGGCATTGAAAAGCTCCCAAAATGGAGTTTTCTTAAGAAGTTCAATATGGCTATTGTTTATTTTATCTTTAATCTGATGCAAATTATGGAGAAAGCTAACAATATTTGATCGATATTGGTCATTCTTCTTTACAGGACGTTTAGATTTCAATGCCACACTAGAACTAGAACTGGAACTGGATGAAGAACTATCATCAGAACTGCTCTTTTTTTGTTTCTTTCCTCTTCTTGCCTTCATCTTCATCTCAATTATATTGATCTATATACAAATTTTAAATTACTAACCTATGATGATATGTACAAAAAATAAAATACATGCAAATTAGAATAAAACATTTTTTTTTGGGAAAGATTGAGTATATTAAAAAAACTAAGAATTTACAGAGGAAAAAACCTAAACAAAAGAAAAGGAACACCAGGGCATACCCCAAAGGCAAACAAAACAACAAGAAGAGCCAAAAACTAGCCTAATCCATAGTACAGAAGACTATCTTCAGGAATGTTCCAGTACATACAAGCCATCCAGTTTGCATAGTTCCTTCTGTCCTTTTTCCAAGTAAGCACTTTTGCTCGAACCATGTTTTCAATACCCTTCACAATGGAGTCAAGGGAATTGGAGACATGCTTGAAGCATCTAGCATTCCTTTCCATCCAAATACAGTAGATAGTAGTAGTAAAGGATAAGGATCTTATCTTATCGCATAGAGTCTTAGTAGAGTGGTTAATAGTAGCCTTATCCAACTCACTATTTAAATCCATGGAATCCCTATAGCATTGGTTTCTTAGCCACACCTCATGCCATATACTTTTACTAAGGCTGCACTGAGTGAACAGGTGGTTATATGTCTCCCTCTCATTCCCACATAACTCACACAGGTCATCCATAGAAACCCCCCACTCATGTAGCTTAACTTTAGTGTTGATGGCCCTCCTAACCACCAACCAGGTAATGAAAGAGCATTTGGGGATGCATACCTTACTCCACACAAACTTGCCAGTTAACCATAGGCTTATGTGCCTTTAAAAGATCCCAAGCATAAGCTATGGTGAACTTCCCATTATTAGAGGGCAGCCACACAACAATATCATTTGCATCCTGAATAGTAGGAAGAATAGCATTCTTAACTTCATTCAGCTCCCAAGTCACAGTTGAAAGCCATCTCCACTCCAAGTGGTGGATAAAATCAGAAACTTTTGCTTTTAGATTACTAGCAGAGTCATACACAATGTTTCCCCCATATAAGGGGTGCAGCGGGCCATTAGGGTGCCAATTATCAAACCACATAAAAGCAAGATTTCCATTCCCAATGATGGTCTTTATTTTGCTTCTAAACTTCTCTCTGCTCTTGAGGATTTTCCTCCAGCTCCATGATGAATCATTTGGGATACTCAGAGCCCAGATGCTCCTTCCTTTGATCTTATAAATGTTGCACCATTTGATCCATAGGCTGTCCTTCTTACTGCAAAGATTCCACAAGTGCTTAGCCATAGCTGCTCTGTTCCAAGTCTCAAGACACTTGATATTTAGCCCCCCCTCATCCAGAGATACACAAATATCCTTCCAAGCAACTTTTGCCCCTTTGCTATTAGCCTCATCCCCTTTCCATAAGTAATTCCTCATAATCTGCTCAATTTTTTTAATGATGCTCTTGGGAAGGATAAAAATGCTAGCCCAATACACTTGGATGCTGAAAATCACAGTCTTTACAAGGAGGAGCCTACCTGCAAAACTCAGGAATTTATTAGTCCAACATCTGGTTCTCATAGTTATCCTTTCCACCAAGTGAGAGCAATCCTCCTTCTTCAACCTAGTTGTGATGAGAGGAACCCCCAGATATTTGAAAGGAGGGGAGTTGTGTTGTATTCCCAGAATAGAGGAGATCTCCTGAATCCCATCCCCATTAACCCCTGCAGTGAAGAGGCTGCTTTTCTCCATGTTGACCATAAGCCCAGTTAAAGAGCTAAAATTAGATATGGCCTCCTTCACAATGCTGCAAGACACCCTGTCCCCACCAGCAAAAACTATCAGATCATCAGCAAAACTAAGGTGGGTAAGGGCCATCTCCTTGCACCTAGGGTGATAACTGAACAGGTCTGATTCAGCAGCTTTAAAAATAATCCCTGAGAAAGCCTCCATCACCAGCAGGAAAAGATATGGAGAGAGAGGGTCTCCCTGCCTGAGCCCTCTTTTCCCATGAAAAAACCCATTCAGTTCCCCATTCAGATTAATGGAGAACCTGGTAGTAGTCACACACTTGGAGATCCACCCAATGACTTTGGGGGGGAAGCCAACATGAGTCAAAAGCTGCATCAGGAAGTCCCAGCTCACTGTATCATAGGCTTTAAGAATATCTATCTTAATTGCACATCTAGGAGGGTTAGAGTCCCTATGATAATTTCTCATTAACTCTTGTAAAAGCAGGATGTTATCAGCAATGGATCTGCCTTCAACAAAGGCAGCCTGATTATTACTAATGAGGTCTGGCATCATCTTCTTAAGCCTGCAAGTGATAACTTTGGAGATGCACTTGTACAAGGTGTTGCAGCACGATATACGTCTGAAATCCCTCATACTTCTAGGGGCTGCAACCTTAGGAATCAAAGCCAGGCTGGTACAGTTCCACTGGTTGAAGAAACTCCCATTATCGAAAAAGAATTTAATAGCCTCACACACCTCTTCCCCAACAAGCTGCCAATTCATTTTAAAGAAATAACTGTTAAAGCCATCCGGACCAGGGGCCTTGTCAGACCCAATTCCAAACATTGCCTCTTTGATTTCATCATGAGTGACCTCTTTCTCCAATAACTCAGCTTGAATAGAGGTAAGTTTATTCTTAATCACCTCCCCCAAAACAGTGTTAGCATCAATACATCGCGACCTATTCCCTAATAAGTTCCCAAAAAATTTCACAGCTTCTCCAGCCACCTGCTCTTTCCTTTCAATTCTCACACCATGATCATCCTCAATGCTCAAAATTTTCCTTCTAGCCACATTTTGATTTACTTTCTTATGAAAGAATGTATTATTTTGGTCTCCCAGCTGCAGCCACTTAACTCTAGCCTTCTGTCTAAGGAATGACTCCACCTCATTCCTAAGCTTAGCATATTTGGTTCTCATCGCCTTAGCAGCATCCTGCTTCTCCCTATTAGCACCATCTCTGTCCAAATCACTTTGGATAGCATCAAGCTTAGACTTGGAATCAGCAACCATTGCTGAAATCTTGTTAAAGAACTTCCTATTAAAGTGATTCAAAGAGGCCTTGACTCTATTCAGCTTCTTGAAGAGCTTCTGCATTGGGTTCCCATCCACTTCAACATCCCAAGCTTCAATGATAGTAGGCATAAACTCATCGTGATTCATCCAGAAGTTGAAGAACTTGAAAGGCTTTGGTCTCCAAATAATAGTGTTATCCATATTGGTGATAATGGGACTGTGGTCCGAAATTCCACAAGGAAGGGTAATAGCTTGAGAATTAGGGAAGAGAGCAGCCCACCTATCATTGTGTATGACTCTATCAATCCTCGATTGAACATTATTTTCACCCCTCTGATTCCTATTCCAGGTGAACCATAACCCACTATTGACCATATCATCCGCATTTAGCTCATTCAAACAATCATTAAACTCCTCAGCAGCAGCACTGTCAATACCCAATACTCCCACTTTTTCCTCCTGGCATCTGACCACATTAAAATCCCCCATAAGAATCCAAGATCCATCATTAACCACCAAATTATTTTCTCTAAGGAAAGTCCAAAGGCATCTCCTCTGCTCAGGAAGGTTTTCCCCATATATGAAGGTAGCATGGAAGGAGTAGCTGGTACCAATGATATTTACAAGGCAGAACAGGGCCTGTCTATGAGTGTAGATCACCTCAATCTTCAGAATATTTGGGTTCCAGCCCACAATCACTCTGGCCACACCCCCATCTGTGGGGCAATTATGGACATACTCCCAATGATAGAAGCAAGAACTTTTAATAGTCTCCATATTGTTCCTTCTAATCTTAGTTTCCACAAGACTGATAAGGTCTAATCTATTATCCTTGATTAGTTTAACCACTTCCACCTGCTTGTGGGGAGCATTAAGGCCCCTTATATTCCATGTACCCATTCTGGTCATCTAAACTTCTTAACTTTGTTGCCTGATTTCTTCTTCCCTTTCTTGTTACTCCCAGGTAACTCATTGCCTCCACCTTTGTCACCTCCCCTTTCCAGCCCCTTGTCAAGTTCATCAACTGCCTTAATCTTAAGAACCAAGCCAGCAGGTGCAGGAGTGGACATTAGAGGATCTTCATTCTCAGTCTCCAAAATAACAAATGGATTAGGGGAATTTATGCTCTTATCCCCTTCTTCTAACACTGGCTTAGTAACTACCTCAGGCTGCCCTGCTATAGGATCATTCCTGGCATTAGGAACTAGATTGATCCCTACCTCGGCCTGAACTTCTTTTGGTTTTGTTGCCCTCTTGTCATTATGATTCTTATTGGTTGTGTATTGCACTTGGGTCCATTCCTCTTCTAAGGCCTTCTGAATCTCAGTCTGACTTTTGAAAGGAAACATCATCTCTTTGTTGTTAGTTGCCACCCATGCCTTCTTGGCCTTCTGACAATTGAGGAGATCATGACCAAAAATGCCACATTTGATACACGATGGAGGTTTTTCTTGGTACTCAACTGCAACCACAGCAATGGACCCATCCTCCATTTTAATATCAATGGTCCTTGGGTATTCTCCCATGACTTTTAACTCAACACATATCCTAGCAAAACTGATTTTCTGCATTCCTTCAGTTATAGTATCAGCATACATTGGAATTCCAACTGAGCTAGCCACATAGCTCAGCCCCTCCTCTGTCCATAACTGGACAGGAATGTCATGAAATTTGACCCAAACAGGAATCACAGAAGTGGTGTCTTTGCTGAAAGAGAAGTTTGGAGCCCATTTTTGGATGATAATAGGGTTCCCCACAAAATGCCATGGGCCATTGTCAATTACCTCATCCCTCATATTAGCATTATCAAACATAAAGAAATAGAAACCATTGTTGTGACCCACAACCTGTTTGAGGCCAAACTTGTTCCATAACTTATGTGCTATATTGCAAACTAAGGTATAAGGTAATTTCCTTCCCAGAAAGCATCCCACCATGCTATTCTCCCATTTAGCATATCCATATGCTGCTATCTCCACTGGAGGGGCCACTATGATCCTGTTATCAGAAATAGAGGGGGGATGATATGTGAGTCGAAGCTTGGGGCATCTTTTATTGGCAACAACATCCTTCCAAGATTTCTCCACAGCTACGTTCTTGGTGGAGCAAGGAATAGGTCCCTGCTTCTTGCCTTACCCCTCTCTTATCTCCATCCCCATTATTGGGGGAGTCCTTGCTTTCGTTAATGGCTCTTCCATGTTGCAGAACATCCTCATACGAGAACCCTTTATGCTTCATGAATTCCTTGTACATCTCTACAATCTTAGAGTCCTGAATCGTATCTTCTAAGGCAACAATTTGTCCCTCTTCATTTTCATCCTTGTCAATTGAATCTTGAATATCAATCGGACCAGACTCCATTCCCAGGCCGCTATCTTGATTGGAGGGAAATCTCACTGCATCAAAAGGAACAAATATAGCTACTTCCAAAGGGGGGGAACGCCTCTGGGAGTTCCCATCCGTGTGCGAGGACGTTTGGGAAGGGGTAGGGTTACGAGCCCACCCACCACGAATGGCCGGAGGTAGTTTGTTCATGGTAGCCTATAGGTTAAGGTGGCCGGAGGTAGATTGGTAGGGTAAGGCGGTGGTCGTTTTAGGGTTGTGTTTGGTTGAAGGTTTTTTAGAGAGAAGCGGGAGCATTTTCAAAATTTCGCAGGTCTTATTGTACTGAGATTTAGAATAAAACATAGACTAAAATAATAAAATACAAGCGTATTTAACAAAAGTACGTGCAATATTCTCACAAACAATTTATACAAGTCTCAACAAAATACATGCTAAAGGCGATAATATATATCGTCAGTTTCATGGTAATGCCTAACAGAGGTTGTTCGACAAGTCAAAAATCAAGATTCTCTATTCCTAACATATTCAGTAAAGAAGTGATACAATCGCTGAATGCTAAAAGCTCTAACATTATCAAAACCCCTTAAGCCATACTGCTCAATTCGTTTAGCTAAATCCTTCGCTTTCGATTCAGTTACTTGAAGATGTTGCACGTCAAAAGTGCAGTAAATGTCTTCATAGTAGTAGTAGAAACCAAGTAAACTTTTAGCTCTATCATTGATGCGAAGGAGAAAATGAATTTCGTCATCATTAGTACTATTGACTGTCAATGTGAAAGGTTTTGTATTGTTAAGATCTCCGAACGTGCAAGCAGCAGTTTTGTAGTTGAACATGCTTGATCATATGATTCCTAAACAATAACACAACAATACAAAATAGTACACTCATAATACACATTAGTACATGGATATTGGATTGAACAAATTAAATGTTAATGTGCATGTACGTTATGAATTTTTTGCGTGTACTTTCAACCAAGTACACACAAAAAATGAAAAAGTACACGCAATAATACTGATTACAAGCTAATAACATATCATTCAAATGCAGTTGGCGCGGACCAAAAACACTCCTTAATATTAACAAAATAATAATACTTCTTACAAACTCATGGAATATCATTCAAATGTCGCTGGCGCGAACCAAAATAACATAGGATTAATCAAATATGGATTTGAAATATATATTTTATAGAGTACACGTATAAAACATAAAAGTACATGCATAATGAATTGAGAAATTCAATTTCAATGTGCGTGTACTCTGTGTAATTTGCGTGTACTTTTTGATAGTACACGAAAAATACACATAGTACACGCAAAACAGGGCTTGTACATGTACACATTCCAATCATGTATATATTCCTAGTCCTTGATAAATCCTTGATAAATGATGTATACAGGAGGAAAAGTACAATGATGAAATACATATATCTAACATGCAAAAAGTGTATTTTGCAATTAAAATGACGGAAACAAATATATTTTTTCATATCATGAAGAAGAAGAAGAAGAGTGTGATTTCACCAGTCCATGTGTCTACAAATTTATACATATGAGAACACAAAATACACAAGGATAAAAAGGTGATAAGAGAATGTATACATACTTGTTAGTGGTTTTTGGAAAAATTTGATTTAGAATGTAAAATGTAGAACTTCAACGATTAGGGTTTGATCGAAGAGAGTTAGGGTTTTGATCGAAGAGAGTTTTTAGCGCTTCGATCAGGAGTATTTATATGTTGTTGTTGACCAAAATTTTATTAAGAAATAGATTCGTTTTGGGGTTTTAATCGAAGAGATGGTACGATTAAGGTTTTGATTCAAGAGAGAATACAGTGTTTTTGGCACTTCGATTTCTGAATAGTGCGTGTTTGTTTTAATTTCGGGGTATTTATATGTTGGACCTAATCATTTAAAATTTGTTGGGCCTGGTTTTTTTATCCAAAATTTTTAGTCCAAGGACTAAATCGTAAAAGCCCCTTTAATTAATTAGCGAGTCGTGCACCGGATGAAGTAAGTGCAATGGAGAAGAGGACATTAAAGGGGGAAATTAACTTACAAGAAGAATTGCTAGCACTTCTGGATAATTCTGCTTGGGCAGTCAATGTAGATGGTAACAATGTCGCATTTTGATAATATGAAGGTGAACGCTTCCTTGTGTGGGGAGCTACAAGAATCGGAGAACTTAGTCAGAGAGTAAGACTGGGGGAAACGGTGTTGGTGAAGCACCACAAGGGGGAGACCCATTAGGGGAACCATTTAAATGATTCGGATAGAAAAAAATTTACCAAGCGATGGTGATTTCAGTAAGAGTTATTGAAGCCAGTAGCGTGTTCCTTAGGGCCATCAAAGCTAAGGGAATAACGAAGGTAGCCATCAGAGTCGATACTACTAAAGTCCGAGAGAAGGAAAACCCTAACATGGTCAGTGTGATCGGAGATAAGTGGAGTATGTGTGGAGGTATTTTGTGGGGAGTGAAACTCGTGCGTTAAAATTTTTCCGAAACAAGTATAGGGATAAGGGTATGTTGCCTAGCAATGACAATAGTTATTGAAATTTTTGGTTTGGTACGGACAGGTGTGTTAAGTCCAGGAATCATTTGAGCAGCCAGGGCGATTGGCAAGCTAGAAGTATGAGTTATATCCACAGATGATAATGCATGTTGTATGTGACAGGAACGAGTTACTACATTTTTATTATTGCTATATTCGCATGAGAGACGAGTTTAGTGCGCATATCGGCAATGTTATTATTTATGTAATTATTTTCCCTGGTATAGTGGGGTTACCTTTAGGGTTATCCGTGGAGGATGAATGGGTGTATCGATAGTGGTATATACTTTATTGAAATTACTCGTTTTAGTGTTGTGTTATACGAGTATGATATTATCCTAATTATGATTTTATAATAATGATTAAACTGATAGTGTGCAGATATTGCAAGTCTATCGGGGTTACTACCTTGGTGTAGAATGTTTTGTTCTCGAGAGACCCCATCTGCGAGAGGGCCGGGCTCGCATTTATATATTTATATATATGTATATATATTATCGAGACTTCGAAAGGTATAATGGTCTCGGATATTTGATCCCGGTATGTGTAGAGATTTTATTGATATGATTCTAAGTGTATTTGGTTTACTGTTCAGCGAAAAGATTTAGCAGGTTATTATAATTAACGCTCGGGATGTGGTAATAGGAAGAGTGCATTGTTATATCACCCTTTAGAGACGTGGAAGTTAATACTCATAGTTGTATATTAGGGGACGGGATTTTGAGAGCCCCGATTATATTGGCATGATGTTTATGGAATGTGATTACCATCAATGTTAAGAGACAGTGTCTTTTGGAAGAAGTTCTTTGTTTAAGTGTAATTGCAAAAGGATATGTAACTTTGTTTTCAAGAGACGGGAATATAGGGGTGCATGTTATGGACTGAGGGCCTAACGGATTCCGATGACCGGCAATTCTAGGTAGTAGTGTATCGGGGGGTTCCTTGTTTGGATTTCGCTTTGAGAGGCATTCCACACATGAAACTTAGCGTAAGGTTAGTAGTAGAAGATGTTTGGACATTCGTCCATGAGTTGGGTACCTCGGTCGTTATGGAAGTATGTAGTTATAACTGAAAGTTAAAGTGTAAATTATGATATAAGGCCAGTAGAGCCAGTTATGTGGTGAGAAAGTATTAAAATTTTGTTTTACTACGACGGGTTGAAGGATGGAATAATGTTTAGGAGGATTTATAATTTCAAATTCGGGGTGATTGAGAACACCCAAGTGGTATAGCCACGTTGCGAATGCAGGGTTAATAAAGAGTTTGGAGTACGTATGAAGCGTATATGATGTTTAAAACTGTATGCACGGTTTATAGGAAGTGTAGACACCCTGGTTTGCTGAGGTAAGAATCGCCAGAAGAAGAGACAGAGATGGGTGAAATTTATGCTTATGGGACTAATACGACAAAATGGAATTGGTAGAGTGGATTAAGCGTCGTGAGAAGAACGACAATCTATATATTCATGTGCAATCAGAGTAGCACGTCCGAATTTGGTTAAAAGGCAGTAGGAAGCCATTTAAAAAGGGGGTATCCCTTGATAAGGCAAATAATTAACTATTATGGATGAATTGGAGCAGAGTTCTACCCAGTAGAATATTGAGAGTGACTTGCGCATAAATAGAATGTTGATGTCAATAAGGTATAAAGAGTCCAGAAATGCACGTCGTGGTGAAAACTTTTGGTATGCGCCGAGGGAAGAAAAGGGTTACTAAGTATCACTTAACGGGAAGAATTATAAGTGAAAGTCGGTGTTGAAAGGGGTATATTAAGTAGTATATCGATTGGAGTAAGAGGATTAACCAGAAAATTTTGTATCAAGTCGATGATTCCAGTAATGAAAGAGTCAAGTTAGTAAATATCTTTGATGGGTTGCCAACCTCTAGACGAGTCACGCGTTCCTTCGAATCTATGGAACAAGATGGCCAAAAGGAAAGCAATTATTATACCTCTGAGTGATTTACGTTATTAAATAGTGTGACCCGGTATTATTCTGAACTAGGATGAGATCCTTGAACCCCACCTTCAATATGAAAATTTTAGGAAGTAGTGGTGATAACGTTTCGTTTTGAGCAAGTCGTATCACCTATATCCCGAGGAGTAGGCGCAAGGTGATTGACGACTGGTGGAGCCGTATGGAAGTAATTTTGGACTCATTGTGATCATTTTATTTCCACAACGAGAATAGCCAGTAAGTGAAGTATAATATGGTAATAAGGAGAGAATATTACCTAATAGTAGAGTTGTGTGAAAGAACCTGTACCTATTTATAATGGACAAACTGCTTACAGATGTTTTGTGTAGATAAACCTTACTATCCTTACTTTGGATGCTTAGAGGTGAGCGGAATATCAGAGTGTTGGGATCAGTTATAAGTTAGAGTCCGATGACTATAATGGGATAACCACCAATTGTCTTACGTGGCTTTTCCTTTTGTAAAAGTCACACCGCCGGAAACAGAGATTTGAAGAACGGACAAGAGTAGTCAGATGTTCTACGGGTTCTCCGAGTATGGGAGTTTTATGTTTAGATAAATGCGGGAGTTGATACGAAGTGAGGTGCGAACTCCCAATAATATTGAGATAATGCGGCCAATGATGTATAGGCTATTCTTATTCGAATGTTGTTTAGTAAGAGCATAACGTTAGGTGCATTTATTAAGGTGTGATCCTATAACTGATAAAGTGTCAAGAGCTTTCAACAAGCTTGTTGTGAAGCGGGGGCTGTAGTGATTGGGCCTTTCTTTGTATTTTGTTTTGAGTACTGAAGAATACCTAATTTTTTCCAGGTATGCCATACTTTCCGAATTTTGGGACGAAATTCCGTTATTAGAGGGGAAGTATGTAATACCCCGTAATTTTATGGCTTTTAATTATGAGATTAATTAAATGAAATTGCTTTTAATTGTGGAATTAATTAAATTAATTTGGGATAATTAATTGGAAATTAATTCGGATTTAAATAACTAACGAAACGAGAGTTAGTAATTAAATATGATGATCATGTTGAATATTACTGAGTGATTATGGTAATATGTGATTATTGAATTTATTGAAATTGTCGTGAGTTGAAAATACGGCAGTTTCAGTAATTAAGTTGGGACGCGCGTGTCAGTCGTGTCAGGACCCAATTTAATGGATTTAAAAGTATTTTATTTTTATGTCATCTGTATGATCATTTTGAGTGCGTAAACGTATCTGGAAGGGTCGAGATAGTCAGAAAACACTAGTCGGGGGTTTAGTTTGGGTCCCGGGGAATTTTAAGTCTAACCGGCAACTCGGAAGGGTATTTTAGTCATTTTGACTTTTTGAGGAATAGTAACTCAAGAATTTTAGTCTGATATTATCAGCCAACACTTGATTCCCTTAGGGTTTTCACAACCAAAAAAATCATAATGGCATTTAGAGAGGAAGAGAACAAAGTTCCCAAAGAATAAACCACCCTAGAGGCTATTGTACCACAGTCACCACCACCGGATAGATCGGAAAGAGAGGATCACTCCCATACCGCCTGCTTCAAAGGATCAGAATCTTTATTTTCCAGGCAAGTGATTTATCTTGCAAAGATTTATGGCATATATTCTACATGATAAATTAAATTTGAAGAAAAATTATGAATAATTGTGATAATGTGAAATTGGAGACTAAATCATGAACTTGGGTAGGTTTGCATGTAGTGGACCTTTTGGAATCATTAAGAAAAAGAATTATGAACTAAGAGTTAGCAAATCACAAAATTAAATTGAGCTTTATAATGATTTTTGAAGAAATGATGAAAAACTAGGGTTATAGTATTATTAATGACTTTTAATCCAAGAAATCTATAATCTGTGATGTTTTGATGAATCTTGAACGTTAAAACTGGTGTAGTAATGTTGGTTTCATGATTAGTATACTCATTTGGGAAGTTTGGGTTGTTGTAATGTGATTTGGAGGTGTAAAAATGGTAGAATCCGATAATTGTTAAAGGAATTATGACAGATAACGGTTTGATCGATCGATCGATCTACGCATGCCGATCGATCGACCCATTTCTTCGATCGATCGACCCCTCTAGAGAAAAAGTGAAGTATTTTTCCTTTAAATACTTGAATAACTTCCAACCTTTAGAACTCTTTAGTGATGATTGATTGAGCATAATGGTACTTAGGGAAGACCAGTAGGATGGTATTTGAAGCCCGAAAAATTATTAGGTTTGATTGAGGTTAAGTGGTAGACTTACGAATATCCGACTAATGAGGTACGATTGTAAATTGTGAGAACCTGAATATATTTTGCTTCAATTATAATTTGAGGTTAAAGACTAAAAGGGGGAAACTTTAAATACTGAGATAACCTTAGAGACTAGCGGGGGACTTAGTAACCTTTTTGGGATAAGGAATGTACTCGGAGCTATACGTCGAGAATTATAGCATTAAAATCTATTGTGTAGAATAAATGGGACAATATTATTATATGTGTGAGACATACGATATGGGCCTAGAATCTACCTATACTAAAATGATGATTATCTAAGTTGTGTGATTACTTAGTATCTGGATTATTGTGTGTATGACATACCTACCATACTTGCTATCACAGGAGGTTAGTTTTCGAAAAAGGACCATCTTATCTTTGTGTGCGTTCGGGGGGGATTTAGTTTGGTACCTTAAGGACATAGGACTGTGAATGACTTATTTGCGAGTTGATAAGTCAGTTGACCATGGGAGCGTAGGTATGTGCGTGACCCATGGGTATTTGAACTATGTTCGCCTCCAATATGAGTGATTTGTACTGAGACGGTTCGTGAGTGATTCGGAACACGTAATCCTTACGTACGTGATGTACATGGATTTGATAGCAAAGTATGCGTGCACCATAGCTTAGCCTAGGGGTACCATATATGTATATATGTACGGAGAGTGATCTATATATGTACTTGTGACTGGTTCACTGTTGCTTAGTTGATGTGAATAACTAAGATAATTGAATGGGCTAAGAATGTGAGAATTTAAATAACACTTGAGATAAGTAATTTAATGAATGTGAAAATGGGATATAAATATGACTTGATTGGTTGTTACGAGTAGATACCCTATGTTAGAATGCGAAAGCAGGAATGGTACAGACTAGTTAGTTAGCAGCATAACTAGGGTGGGTTGAGGGTATACGTTAGGCGTGCACGTTAGTTGAGGGGTGAGAAAGTCATGTGAGAGTACGCAACTAACATGTTTAATATATGTGTTGTTTAATATTGTAATTTAAATACTTGCTATATTTTTAAATTATTTTCACCTCGGGCTCTGACCCATTTTCCTCCAAATCTATTTTGTTTGTAAAAACCTTTTAGGTGCCCAGCCACAGGGTCGCCAAGCATAGAAGTTTCATTCTGAAGACGTGTTGTATTTGCACACAAAGCTACAGGATCTCGGTATTAGACGCCTTCACATTTATCTTTAATTCCTTTAGAGTCATTCATATCAGTCATGGCATGTTGCCCATTCTTATTTAGAGGTTGTAGATACAGACTTTCATTATTTCAGATATTGGTTTATTTATTCAGACTCTTGTATTGGGACTTTATTTTACTCTCGTATTATTATTGGAGTGTTTACTCCAGACTCAGTTTATTTCTTTACATTGGTTATTCATATGAGATTGTTTATGCAATTGATGGTTGATGATTTAATTATTGGTTAATTGTTAACTTATTTAATAAAATTTGGCATCTCTCTATTTTAAATATTAGGTGGCTAGTAATTAATTAAATGTTTTCGACAGTGATGCTAAGACTGAACCAACTTGATATTCTGTATTAATTTAATAAATGAGCAGCTACCCAGTATTTAATTAGACGAGGTGTCACACCTAGCTTGTGCTTACCGCAAGCTTAAGCCTCATGAGAGGAATTACCCCCACCCACGACTTGGAGTTAGCGGAAGTCGTGTTTTTCACTATGAATTTGGAGACATTATCTGCTGAGGGAGAGGTTTCACCAATTCACAGATCATAAGTCACTACAGTATATTTTCACTCAGAGAGAGATGAATATGCGTCAGCATAGGTGGTTGAAATTTGCGAAAGAATATCAGTTCGACATCCATTATCATCCGGGGAAGGCTAACGTGGTGGCAAACGCATTGAGACGTAGGCCAGTGGGGTATGTGGCTGAAGTTTGGAAGGAGAAATGGAAGGAGTTGGGACATCAGGATTCAGTTGACAGATCATTTATGTCGGTTATGACCGTCACCCCCCCAGATTGTTAGGACGGTGGTACAGGCCCAAGCAGCAGA
The DNA here is from genome assembly GCA_949130495.1 of Sambucus nigra. Lineage (NCBI taxonomy): Eukaryota > Viridiplantae > Streptophyta > Magnoliopsida > Dipsacales > Adoxaceae > Sambucus > Sambucus nigra. The sequence continues at coordinate 657,100,053 of OX422209.1, read as the reverse complement.
TTCGTTTTGTCAGGATCGAATTCGACAGCTTTTAGTCAGGGGAGAAGAGTCGTACTCCGTGAGTTCAGAGGGAGGCTTACGCTTCAACAGGAGATTAATTGTCCCATAGGGGAAGAACTTGCGACTCGCGATGATGGCAGAGTCGCACGGGTCACGGTTTGCGGTACATCCTGGAGGGGATAAGATCTACCAGGACATGAGACGGCAGTATTAGTGGAGTGGGATGAAGAGAGACATTGCAGAGTTTGTCTAGAGTTGTACCACTTATCATCTTGTGAAGGTGGACCACCAGAAACTAGCAAGGGGTCTGCAGCCGTTAGAGATTCCAATGTGGAAATGGGATAGCATTTCAATAGATTTTATCATTAGGTCGCCTACATCTCAGAGGGGTCACGATTCCATTTGGGTGATAGTGGAACGGTTGACTAAGGTGGCTCATTTTCTACTAGTCCGGACGAATTATACCACAGGACAGTGTGCTTAGATTTTCATCGCTGAGATAGTGAGATTGCATGGGGTTCCACTCGATATTGTGTTTGATAGGGACAAGATCTTCGTGTCTCATTTTTCAGAGAGTTTTCAAGAGGCCATGGGTATAGAGTTGCGATTGAGTACAGCCTATCACCCCCAGATGGATGGGAAGACAGAGAGGACAAATCAGATGTCAGAAGATATGCTACAAATTTGTATCCATGATTTTAGGGGAGGTTGGGAGCAGTACCTTCCACTAGTGGAGTTTGCGTATAATAACTCCTACCAGTTTATGATTGGCATGGAACCTTTTGAGGCGTTGTACGGTAGACCTTGTCATTCGCTCGCTTGTTGATTGGATGTGGGGGACACCAAGCTACTCGGACCAGAGTTGATTCAGGATACTTCGACCAAGATTGAGCTGATTCCGAGTCGTATATGGATAACTCAAGATAGATAAAAGAGTTATGTCAATGCCAAGCGGTTCTTCCTGGAGTTTAATGTGGGGGGCAGGTATTACTATGTGTATATCCTATGAAAGGGATAATTAGGTTCGGGAAGAAAGGAAAGTTGGCGTCAAGGTATGTGGGGACATTCCCTATCATCGAACGGATTGTGCCAGTTGCATATAGACTCGAATTTTCGGAGCACTTGCATTGAATTCATGATGTATTTCACATTTCTTCGCTGAGGCGATATCTTCGGGATGAGTTAACTCACACTCACATTGCATTGGAGGAGATTGATTTGCAGCCTGATATATCATACGAGGAAAGGCCAATTGTTGTCCTAGACCATAGTGAGAGGAGACTGAGGTCGAAGGTAGTTTCGCTTGTACGTGCACTGGGAGCACCATAATGCTAACGAGTCTACTTGCGAGCGCGAGGACAAGATGCGTGACAAATATCCAGAGTTGTTCATACCAAGTATTTTTCTGAATTTTGGGACGACATTCCGTTATTAGGGGGAAGTATGTAACACCCCATAATTTTAATGATTTTTATATTGGGATTAATTAAATTAAAAATGGAAAATTAATCCAGTTTAAAAAATATTAATTTAGCGAGACAAGGGTTAATATTTATATGTAAGCATTATATTGGGTATTACTTGTGAATGAGTAATAAATTAATTAGAATGTATTATGATTATCGTGAGTGAGAAATATGGCGGTTACGATAATTTAGTTGGGAAGCGCATGCCAGTTGTGTCGGGACTTAAATTTATAAAATAAAATTTGATTTAACTAGGGATAATCTAAATGGACACTTCGATTGTGCCAATGTGTCCGGAAGGGTCGAGATAGTAAGAAAAGTGCACTCGGGGGTTTGGATTGGGTCCCGAGGAATTTTTACACCAAACCGGCACCCTGAAAGGGTATTTCCTACGAGTTTGTTAGAGTTATATCATCTGGTAGGTTAGGGGAGCTAGGGTTAGAAGTTACAAAATCGTAGAGAGACCACTAGAGGACAAAGGAGAGGAGTTTCATGGCTTTCCACACCAATTTTGCACCACCAACATCACCGGAGTGTAGATCGGGAGGAGAGGAAGGAAGCCTCAACACCTTTTTACAGAAAATCAGACTTACAATTACAGGAAAGTGTTTATCTTGTTAAATTGAGTGCATATATTATCCATGTTATAGTAGGATTGAACAATATCCATGAATAAATGAATTTGGCTTTAAATTGGAGAATTAATTTATGATCTTTTATAGGAATTGCATGTAGATTAAATTTTTGTGCGATTAGAAAATGAAATCAGATCATATGCGATGATATTAATAGAAAAATCTGGGTTTTGACGATGTTCTTGAATAAAAAAGAATAACCTAGGGTTTTGGAGATTAATTGAAGAATTAATTTGATTTAAATGACCTTCTTTGATGTTTTGATTACGTTAAAAATCCTTCATACATGTTAATATAAGGATTAGTATACTTGGTTGGGAGTTTGGCACTGAATTATGGTGGTTCAGAGGGTTAAAATTCGTGAAAATTGTAACATTTAAGAGGAAGGAGACGACCTGTACGTTTTCGAATCGATTCGGCCAGGTGAATCAATTTGGCCATTGGGGGAATCGATTCGGTTCCCCTAATTTTGACAATTTTCCCTATTTAAGCCTTGAGCTTGTAGATTATGACCGGGTGGACTTTTGGGATACTTTTAAAATATAATGAGATATATTTTGGTCATCAGTAGGCTAATGATAGGACTGAAACTTAGACACAAGTGAGAAGGGTTAAGGCTAAGATTAATCGGCATAATTTGTACTGTAATTGATTCGGGAATGAGAACGTGTCACGGTGAAGGTGAGCGAACTTATGAATTACACCAGTAGAGTATGGGTGAATTATCTACTGAAATAATTGTAACACTTCGTATTTTTATGATTTAAATAATTATGTGATTAATTATTATTGTTGGATGAATTAAATTAAAATGCGAGAAATTAATTATGTATTAATTCAGATTAAAATAATTATTAACTAGAGTGACAAGGGTTAATACTTATTATTGAGAATCATTGAATATTACTGTGTGAATACGTAATATAGAATTATGCAAATTTGATAAATTGTCAAAAGTAAGAAATATAACAGTTTGGTATATTAAGTCGGGACGCGCGTGTGAGTCGTGTCGGGACTAATTAAATTGAATAAAAAGGTAAACTATTTTTAGTAACTCGTATGATCATTTCGAGTGCGCCGTTGAGTCTGGGAGGGTCGAGATAGTCAGAAAATTATACCCGAGTATTTTATTTGGACTCCGGGATATTTTAGGCCAAACCGGCACGCTGTAGGGGTAGTTTTGAAATTTGGATTTTTAGAGAAATTAAATGGATGAAAATTAGAGTTTTATTATATCAGTTACGTGGGAGTAATTAGGGCTCACATTCACATAACTCAAGAGAGAGTCACAGAGAGTGAGGGAGATCAAATCTAAGTAGCCAAAGCTTTTAGGCAACATCTTCCACCAGCGTGACCACCATCGTACAGATCGAAAGATGAGGAATGCATCTATACCAACATCACCAACGGATCAGACCATCATATTCGAGGCAAGTGTTTATTACTTGCGTATTTTTAGTAATAATTGTGTTCATGTTAGAGTAGGTGATAACCCATTAATTATGAAAGTTAATTTTGATGAAAAATTGATGTTAGGATTCGTATATTGGGAATGAGATTTCAAGATATTAAATCCCTTCATGTAGAATGGATTACAATAACGAATTGATGATAATTTTTCATGAACAAATCTGAGTTTAATTTGGAGTTATGCTCTTAAATTAAGAACTAGGGTTCTTGTTAAATAAATTTGGGGATTTCGTATTTAATTCATGAATGGTGAAGATTTAATGATTCTAGGTTGTTAGAAATCATCTAAAATATGTTAGAACATCGATTGGGTTTGCTTTTTGGGTGTTTGGGAATGAAAACTAGAGGTTTTAGAGGTGTAAATGGTGGAAAAACGCTGAAATTTTGGGGAAGAAGACGAGACAGGAGGTCTCGCGCGAAGTCGCGCGAAGGTCGTTCGCGCGAGATAAGGATCTCGCGTGAAGTCGTTCGAACGCTTCTGGTTCGAGCGATAGGTCTAAATAAATTCTAGAAATTTCCATTTTTACCCCAAATTAAGTTACGCAATTAATTTGTATGAGAAAACTGCTATTTGATGGACTTAGCCTAGTGCAGAATTTTTAGGAAGTATTTGGGAAATAATAATTTAAATAATTGGAACGGTATGTTGACCTTGGAGATTACATGAGTGATAGTAATCGATTTAAATATATTATACGTAGGAATGAGAGAATAATACGTATTGAATATATCTATATGAACTGGTTGGGTGAATACCTATGAATTTTAATAGGATGTGTGTACGCCTATTATATGATAATATTGTTAAGTGTACTAATGGGTGATAATCCGGGGGTACAAGAATAATATTGTTAAGTGTACTAATGGTTGATAACCCGGGGGTACAAGAATATTATCGTTAAGTGTACTAATGGGTGATAATTTGGGGGTACAAGAATAATATTGTTAAGTGTACTAATGGGTGATAACCCGGGGGTACAAGTATATTATCGTTAAGTGTATTAATCGGTGATAACCCGGGGGTACAAGAATATTATCGTTATGTGTACTAATCGGCGATAACCCGGGGGTACAAGAATATTGTTGTTAAATGCACTAATGGGTGTTAGCCCAGGGGTGCAGGATTATTATGGTTAGGTGTGCTAATGGGTCTTAGTCCGGGGGTGCAGGATTTGTATATATATGTATAAAATGATATATATATATATATATATATATATATATATATATATATATATATGAACTTGTGAATATTTCTACTGTGTGAAACTGGTAGATATGGTGACAATAATAAAATGATTTGCGCCAAGTGGTTTTAACTTAAGGGTGCAGGATTAGTATATACATATATATATATATATATATATATATATATATATATATATATATAAGGATGATGTGACTGTATTTATATGAGTATACTTGGGAACATTCTACTTGTGAAATTAGTAGATATAGTATAAATGAGAAATAAAATAATCTTAGTGGGTAAAAGATTAACCATTCAAACGGTGAATAATGGAACTTTTTGTTATGTGAGATAAACTATTTCTTTAACGTATTGTATGGACGATACGGGTATACTACTGGAGAACGTAGATGATGATATTATGATTTCGAACTAGTTAGGCTGGGTAGCATTAGATGTACGTTAGGCGTACACAATAGATGAGAGGTGAGAATCTCATGTGAGAGTGAGATATCTAACATGCACATAATACTTGCTTCATTGCGGTTTTCAATGCTTGCTAAATATTTTTAAAACATCGGGCTCTGGCCCGTTTCTTGCAATTCTTCTCCCTTTTGCTATATATATATATATATATATATATATATATATATATATATATATATGTACGTATTATATCAGATTCTCAGCCACAGCGATACCAAAACTAAAGATTTGGATTGCTTTACGTGTTGCAGCTGTTGTGGAAGCTGTAGGTCCTTGCATTAGACGCATCCATCATTTCCATTCAGTTTTATCTAGACATCTCAGTTGGGACATGTGTCGCCCATTCCTAGTTTTTATCAGAGTTATTATTCAGTTTACTTTACCATTCTTTTAGTTGTATGGATTTTACTATGAGTCTGGGAATTGGAGTTTTGAACTGGGAGGTTTTACCGAGTCTTATTTATTTCAGTGTTTGATTCATGTTCAGTATGTAGTATATTCTTATGTATGATAAATGGTTTATATTTTAATAATTAAATTGAGAAATGGTTTTATTTGGTTATATATAAAAAGGATAATGTTTTTTACGCCTAGCTTGATTCTATATTAGGTAATTAATATGTTTATAAGTTTTTCGACAGTGATGCTATGAATGAACCAACTGAACATTCTGTTTTAAATTGGTAAAGGACTGATCACCCTATATTTAATTGGGCGGGGTGTCACAGGTGGTATCAGAGCATCAAGTTCTAGAGTCTTTTAGGATCTGTGCGGCTTATTACATTTCAGCGTAGCGTTCTTTGATGTAGAGCCTTATGATAGGATTGTTGTGTTCCCTAACGTATGCGACTTACATTCTCTTGCTACGAATTATAATGGACGTGACTCATTATACGAAATTTTGTGTGATTCGAACACCGAACATTTTAGGACGACCAGCGAGCGCCGTAAGAAGGACTGCAGGAGAAGAAACTCGACAGAAGACAAAGTAATCTGACAATGGTGATCATGAAAAATGTCACCATGAGTACTAATTAAGCAAGTGATAATGTGATCGTCATTCGAGAACAGTAGATTCCCAGGGCACAGTCGTAGATAACGGTGGAGTGATTTCAGGACCACCTAGCATAGTCGACAAGGGAGAAATCAGAGGGACTCTTTTGAAAACCATCAGTGAAGGTGCGGAGAAGAAAGAGAGAAAGTGTAAAAGGCCAATGGAAGTAGAAAATCCGAAGGCAATTGTGTAGAGTGAAGTGTAACGACACTCAGAATTAAATTTGGAATTAAATTGGTATCTATTGGGAGCGACATAAAGTGATTAGAATCAATCACCACGTGTAAAAAGTGTGTTTGAAATTTAAAGAAAAAATTTGGGTATGAGTTGACCGTGAGGTCTCCCATTCGATGTTGTAATAAAGATGCCAGTGAAATTTTAAAACTTAGCATAGTGGGTCATGTGACTGCGCGGTCGGTTACTACGTGTTACGTTGGACGCACACGAGTTGTTACAAATATTTATTATTGGAAAATAATAAAAAAAATTCATAAATTGCGAATCGGGAACGTTGTTAATAAATTAATGTACATACAAACTTTTTTTTTGGTAACTAAGAAACAACATAACACAACGGATATATACAAGTATAAGGGGGCATACCCCCCTCGGACACAACTTCGCCAATGAAGATTGGCCCAAGAAGAAGAAAAACTCCTAGGATACTAGATACAAAGTAGTTTAGAGTCATCAAGACCCCAGTTCATACAAATAAGCCAATTGGAGAAGTTTCTTCTAGACTTGGTCCATTTATGGGACTTGCATATGATAAATAAGGAGATCTCTTTCATGGTATCATCATGATTAGCCTTTATGTTCCTGAAAATTCTGTTGTTACGTTCCATCCATAAACAATAGATTGTAGCAGCAAATGAAGACCTTCTTATCTTATCAATGAGAGTCTTACCTTCGAAGTTTCTGGCAGCTGCCAACAACACCTCATCCCAATTAGTGGCAGTGTTAATGTAGGAGTTATTAAGCTTTGTTTCCTCCCAGATTGCCATATTGAATTGGTAATTGAAGAACAGATGGTCACGGTCTTCAAAAGCATTGCCACAAAACACACAGTTGTTATCATGGTTGCTACCCCAGTTGAACGTCTTCTCCTTGGTGTTAATGGCATCATTACAAACAAGCCATAGGATGAAGGCACACTTTGGAATGTTGCTACTATTCCAGACCAAACCTGGCCAGTTAGGATGAGGGGAATGGTGGCGAATTGCGTTCCAAGAAGACCTGGTAGAGAAGATCCCATTAGTCGTGGGTATCTAAATAGTGCTATCATCAGAAGAGAGGTTGATGATGGGAAGAGTAGCATTCTTTATCTCATTCAGCTCCCATGTAATTGTGGAAGGCCAAGCCCAGTTCCCATTGGCGATGAAATCAGCCACTTTAGCATTTTGATTACTAGCAGCATCGTATATGGTTCTCTCACCATAGAGCGTCCATAAGGGACCATTTGGATGCCAATTGCCATTCCAAATGAAGGTGATTTCGCCATTGTTAATGATCATTTTGATTAGGGGCCTAATCTTGCTTCTGAGGCTCATTGGCTTTGTTCAAGTCCAGGATGCATCAGTAGGAGTTTTGATGTGCCATAAGCTTCTCCCTTTCAATGATAGGTGTGTCACCATTTAACCTATAGGGTATCCTTCTTGTTGCACAGGTTCCAGAGATGTTTGAGCATGACAGCTTTGTTCCACTCACTTGCACTTTTAATTCCCAATCCTCCCTCACTTTTAGGATAGCAGACATCGCTCCATTTCACCTTAGCCCCGTAATTTTCATGTCAGGCCCAGTCCATAAAAATCTACGAAGTCTAGTATCAATCTCAGTGGTTGTTCTTTTGGGTAGGATGAAAATACGGGACCAGTAAATCTGCATGCTGGATAGCACAGAAATAGAAAGGTTTAATCTACCAGCATAGCTCAAGAATCTATTGGTCCAGCTCGAGATTTTGTGTGTTATCTTATCAATAAGTGGTAGACAACCCTCATGCTTCAACATGGTAGAAATGAGGGGAACCCCCAGGTACTTGATGGGAAAACCACAGGTCTGGAAGCCAAGCAGATTCGACATAGTGCATTTGTCCATCTTAGATATACCAGCAGCAAGGAAGGATCTTTTGGAAGGGTTAGGCTCAAGGCCTGACATGGCACTAAACTCCTTTAATGCAGTGTCAATAATAGCGATCGAATTAATATCATCACCTGCTAAGATAAACAAATCGTCAGAAAAACTCAGGTGGTAAATACGGAGTTCTTTACACTTGGGGTGGAACGTGAAATGTGGTGAATTCGTATGCAGGTCAAGAATCCCAGTAGAGGCTTCCATAACAAAGAGGAATAAGAAGGGAGAGAGAGAATCTCCTTGTCTAAAGACTCTTTGAGATGGTAAGAACACATGAGAGGCTCCATTGATAATTATGGAGAAACTGGCCGTTGTAATGCATTCATTGATCCAGCCAATAAGAGGAGGAGGGAACCCCATGTGAAGTAAGATATGGAGTAAAAATTGTCAGCTAATAGTGTCATAAGACTTGAGAATGTCAATCTCCAATGCACATTTAGGGGGTCCATGATTTATGTGGTAGTTGCGCATCAACTCCTGCATAATGAGAATATTATCACCAATGGAGCGACCATGCACAAAGGAGGATTGTCTCTCATTGACGAGGTAACGGATGAAAGGCTTGATACTATTCACAATAACCTTAGAAATGCACTTATAGATCGTGTCAAAACATGCAATAGGTTTGAAGTCCTTCATGGAGGAAGGAGATTTGGTTATTGGAATGAGAACGAGGTTTGTGCAGTTCCACTGCCTGGGCATCTAGTTGATATGAAAGAAGGAGGCCACCGCGGCAATAACATCATCCCCAAAAATATTCCAGTTATGGGTGTTGAATTCCGTGTTAAAACCATCAGGTCCTGGCGCTTTGTCATTGCCAAGGCTGAAGAAAGCATCTTTTATCTCTTCGTTGGATATGAGGGATAGGAGCGCAGTGACTCTGGTTCAGTAAATTTGAGAAGAAGCACACAGCTTCATTTGCCACATTTATATGACCCTCAACTTTGATACCCTATTGATTTTTTATGCTGAGAATTTTGTTCCTATTGGTGTTCCTTCTAACTCTGGAGTGTAAGAAACTTGTATTAAGGTCCCCTTCATGCAGCCATTTAGTTCTGGACTTTTGTTTGGTGTAAGATTCTTCAGCAATGCAGCACTCCATGTACTCATCTCTGGGCTTTTTTTCCTCATCTTGGAGAGACCTGTTGTAACCCCCTCTATTGATTTGATTTTAAATATCCAGAAGATTTTAGCATCCTTGACCCTCTGAGATATGTTTCCATATAATTTCATGTTGAACCCCTTGAGGCCATGTTTGACCCGCTTTAGCTTCTTGGATAATTGTAACATAAGCATACCACTGGCACTTTCCACCCACATCTCTTCCAAGAGATCATTAAACTCCCTATGCAGCATCCAGTAATTGTAGAATTTAAACGGATTGACCAGGTTGTTAGGGTGGGGAATAATGGTGGTAATGATAGGGCAGTGATCAGGCATGCCCTGCCCAATGACCTCAGATTGAGACCCCGTGAATGTGGAGTTCCAGAAGTCATTAACAAGAACCCTATCAATTTTTTTTTGGATAAGGTTATCATTATGGTTTCTGCTCCAAGTGAACCACAAACCCTAGTGATAATGTCCTCCACCTGCATGTTGTAGAGGCATTGATTGAAAGCATCAACAGCATCAACCTCAATGTCAAGAATGCCTCTTTTCTCATTACGAGCTCTGGCCACATTAAAGTCCCCCAAGAGGATCCAACTATGGTTGCCAAAATTAAGATGGGTGTTATCAAGGTAAGACCACAAATGAACACGTTGGGAGGGAAGATTTAGGGCATACACAAATGTAGCAAGGAACGTATGGTCAAGGCTCATGGAAGTGATGAGGCGAGAAATTGCTTGGTTATTTGAGGAAACAGTGTTTACCTTGAAATGGGTGGGGTTCCATCTAACAATGATTCTAGCCACCCCACCATCAGTGGGGTAGTTGTGAACTCGCATTGAGGGGAGCAGCTTCTAGTGGTATTAAGCATATTATTTATTTTGACTTTGGTTTCCACAAGGCAGATAAGGGAGAGACAATGATCTCTTATAATTTTACGAACCTCATTTTGTTTGAGGGGTGAGTTTAGACCCCTGATGTTCCAGTTATCAATCTTAATCATTAAGTTTGATAGGTATGGGAGGGGTTCCTGCCATACTACCTGGCAAACCATGCTTTTTCTTTAGATTTTTCTTCTTCTGCTTGTTGGACAGTTTTTGTTCCATGTTACCACCCTTCCCATCTATGGCAATGATTTTTAGCGCAATACTTGATGGAGATGAGGTGCTATACGTGTCAGTTTCTTCCTCCACATCTTGAAGAGCAGCAAAGTTATTGGAGTTTGTAGGTAGCATGGTCACCACATGGGGAGTGCTATTCGGGGTCTCAGTGACATTGATTGCATTAAGGTGGTTGTGTTGGTTATCACGACCAACATGCTTCCACTCTTCCTCTACAAGCTTGGATGATTTCACATGGGGTTGATCGTCTTTTGATTCTTCCGTTGATTGGGAACCTGATTTGGCATCCAACCCCTGGTAACATGAGGACATTTGGAAATTTTGTGCCCAAATACCAGGCATTTGGAGCATGAGAAGGGCATGCCTTGGTACTCCACATTGATCATGAAGTAAATCAATGGTTTTGGGGTAGTTCTCTTTAGCTTCAACTTCAATGCATATTCTAGCATAACTGAGCCTATTCATCTTCTCTCTGGCGCTATCAGCATACAACGGATTACCTATAGCACTAGCTATGTAGCTGAGACCCTCTTCGTTCCAGTACTGAATTGGAATATTATGGAAACTAACCCATATGGTAACCACCTTGGTGTGGTCTATGTTAGCTTTAAAGTTAGGTTGCTAGGCTTTCAAAATAATAGGGTTCCCTGCAAAATGCCACGGACCATTTGAAATGATGAGGTCTCTGTCCTCAGCATTTTTGAACTTGAATAGAAAAAACCCATTATCATGTGGTATCACTTGGAGTAGACCATATTTATCCCACAACTTGTGGGCAAGGTTATTGACAAGGAAGAAAGGAAGCTTTTTACCTAGGAAGTAACCCAGAGCACTATTTTGCCATAGCACCTTGCCCGCTGCAGCCACCGCCGGAGGAGGTTTCACTTGTGGTATGTCGTTAACAATCTCAGGCTTATGGTATGAGAGTTTGAGGTTGGGAGTACGTTTGGGAGCCACAACTGAGCTCCAGGACTGATTAGGAGTTGTACTATGAACAGTAGTATTAGCTGACAGGTTGAGGTTAAGTTTCTCTTTTCCCGTATCCTCTGACACCTTTTCGTTTACAACAATCACCAAATCTTTTAGAGTACCATTGAGCCCAGAACCGCTGCTTACATCGCTATCAGAGTTTATTACCTGGTTCTGCACCACCATATCTGCTGGTTGTGCACCTCCACACTTCTGACGTTTTGAGTTAGTAAACTTCACAAAATCTTCATGGATAAACCCTATGCTTTTAAGTAAGTCCCAGTAGTTGTTGTTGTTTCCCTCCACCTGATCATGGAGAGGAAGGTAACCAGTATGGGGCATTCGTCGTTTGGAACAAGCTGATCATTTTCACGTTCATCCTCTAGCAGGGGGTTGATGGGTTTCCACCACTCCATTCACAGCAGTGACCTGGGAAGAGGTATACATGAAGACACTAGGAGGTAGGTGGGGTTGCAACGGTATTTAAGTGGTAGTTGTGTGGGTTTATGGGTAGGGTTATATTAGAGAGAAGGGAGAGCATCATTTCATTGTATTTTTGAGGTGGACTATTACATACAAACTTAATAATATTACAAGTCTTAATAGGTTATAGACTAAAAAAAATTGGACAGAGTTTCCTCTATTTTCTGGACATTTCAACCCCTGTTAATATAAAACCTGCTTATTATAAAGCCCGCACGGCCATAAAATTTAACGATCGAATTATAAAAGCCAGCACGGCCATAAAACTAAACAATAAACTATAAAAGTCTGCACGGTCGTAACACATAAAAACATAATCCTGGTCAACAACATTATATAAAAAATCCTCCTGTTGTAAATCATTGCTTTCTTCATGTGTTCCACGTGGATAAAAGCAAAAGATACAATGTTATCCTGCAAAAAACAGGATACAAAAAAGAAATGATATCAGTAACCAAGTAGTTTTTAAAAAAATCATATTCAAGCTGAAAAATTGCATATACGAGTTATAATTATCATCATATCAGTTCCTACGAATTACATTGGTCCCGTGTGAGGTGTAGGGGCCGTTTGGGGGTTGTTTCGGGGTTTCCCCTCTAATGCCATGTTTTTAAGCCTAAATCTATATATTTTCAAATTATCATCATATTCTCAAATCAGGAGTCACGTGACCACACGGTTAGTTCCTACAAGTTACATTGGTCCTGTGTGAGGTATCGATGCCTCTCACGGGGCCATTTGAAAGTTGTTTTGGGGTTCACCCTCAACGCCATGTTTTTAAGCCTAAATCTAGATATTTTCAAATTATCATCGTATTCTCCAATTGGGAGTCACGTGAGCACGCGATCAGTTCCTACGAGTTACATTGGTCCTATGAGAGGTGTTGTTGCCTCTCACGGGATTGTTTCGGGGTTTCCCCCTCTAACGCCATGTTTTTTTTTGGTAACTAAATGAATTAAATAGAACAATGATATACACAGGAGACAGATCTCCCAAGCCAAAAGGCTAAAACATAGGAGTAGGGCATACCCCACTCCCAACCAAAAAAACTATCAAATCAGGAATGACAGGCAGGGCATACCTCCTTGGGCACTCAAAAGTACATCATGTGGTCCGGAAGGTCACACTGGTTGCATACCATCCAGTTAGAATAAGATCTCCTAAACCTCTTCCAGTTGCTAATTCTGGCCTTCATCATACTTTCAATCTCCCTCAAAAGACCCATGATAGTCTTAGGCCCTCTTCCATGTTTCCGGCCATTTCTTTCCATCCAAAGACAATACATAGTAGATGTGAAGGAGATGGTCCTCACTTTGTTAAGAAAAGTCTTGCTAGCAGCATACCTAGTAACATGCGCAAGTTCACTCTCCCAGCTATCCATATCCCTATAGCATTGATTCCTGCATAGGACTTCCTTCCAAACCTCCCTTGAAAAAGGGCATTCCACCAAGATGTGGTTCAAAGTTTCTCTCCCACTATCACATAGGCTTCAGTGGTCATTATCCGAAATCCCCCACTCCATAAGTTTATCTTTGGTTATAAGGCTTTTTCTACATGCAAGCCAAGTGATAAATGAGAAATTAGGGATGTTGACATGGTGTCAAACAGGATTAGCCCAGTTCACATCCCTACCATGACTCCTAACAGACTGGAAGGCGAACTGCGTGGTGAACTCATCGTTGGCATATGGCAACCCTGTCATTATCACTGGTAATACATGGAAGAGGTGAGTGTTGAATGTCATTCAACTCCCAGGTGATAGTAGCCGGGCATTTCTAATTATAACCGTCGATAAAAGAGGATACTTCGACATTAGTATTACTAGCAGCACCGTAGATCGTCATTTCCCTAAATAAGGGAAAAAGAGGCCCCAAATGATTCCAATTATCATGCCACATAAACGTGGTTGCACCATTGCCAATAACAGATTTGATGAGGGGTCTACAAAAATCCCTCAACTTGAGAATTTTTCTCCATGTCCAAGAACAGTCACTTGGGATATGTGGAGCCCAAAAACTTATTCTTTTAATTCTATAGTTATGACACCATTTTACCCAAAGACTTTATTTGTTGCTACATATGTTCCATATATGCCTTATCATGGCCGTTCTATTCCATTCCTCAGTGCTTTTGATTCCGAGGCCCCCCTCAGTTTTAGGTTTTGTAACCTCACTCCAAGCTACTTTAGCCCCACTATTCTTCAGCTCATTCCCATTCCATATGAAGTTTCTGATGAGTTGGTCAATTTTCTTGGAAACACCTTTGGGAAAAATTAAGAGACTGGCCCAGTACACCTGGATACTAAAGAGAACAGAAACAGCAAGCTGAAGACGACCTGCGTAGCTAAGGAGCTTATTTGTCCAGTTGTTGATTCTCTTGGTGATTCTTGAAATGAGGTCAAGAAAGTCATCCTTATTCAATATAGTAGAGATAAGAGGTGCCTCAAGGTACTTGAACGGAGGGGACTCCAAGTGGAAGACAATCAGGTTGGCCAAGGACTGAGCAGTAGAGATCTCCATACCAGCACAAAAAATATTGCTCTTATTCAGGTTGGGAAGGAGCCTAGAAAGAATACCAAAGTTATCAAGAACCATCTTGATACAATGCATGGAATTACCATCCCCCCACAAAAGATAACTAAGTCATCCGCAAAACAAAGATGATTAAGAGCAAGTTCCTCACACTTTAGGTGGTACGTAAAGTTCATATTCCTACAGTACTAATCCAATAGGCATGAGAACCCTTCCATTACTAATAGGAAAAGATAGGGGGATAAGGGATCCCCTTGTCTAAGTCCTCTAGTGCCTTCAAAAACCCCATGAAGTTTCCCATTAAGGCTAATAGAAAACCAAACCTTAGTCACACACTCTTTTATCCACTTGATCATGGTGTTAGGGATCTGCACCTGCTTCAAAACCTCAAACAAAAAATACCATCTAACCGTGTCATAAGCCTTCATAATATCCACCTTTATAGTACATCTAGCCACCCCATTACCTCTGTGATAGTTTCTCATAATTTCTTGAACCAGAAGAATATTGTCTACAATTGATCTTCCTTTGACTAATGCAGATTGTCTCTCCCCCACAAGGGTTACCATGAGAGGTTTTAACCTACTAGCAATAATTTTAGAAATGCATTTATACACAGTATTTTAACAGTCAATAGGCCTAAAATCTCTCATGGTTGTTGGGTTTGGGATCTTTGGAATGAGAGCAAGGATAGCACAGTTCCATTGTTTCAACGTTTTATGAGAAGTGAAGAAATATCTAACCGCCTTGATAACATCTTCTCCCATCACCTACCAGTTATGGATGAAGAAGGCAACATTATACCCATTAGGACCTGGGCTTTATCAGCCCCAATATAAAACATTGCCATCTTGATCTCCTCAGTGGAAGGAATGTTAGTGAGTCCAACAGTTTGGGAGCTATTGAGTTTCCTTTTCATAAGGTTATCCATGCTACGGGTCCCATCACTATTCTCCTCAAAACACCTAAGTAGGTTTTTGAAGAAGGAGACAGACTCGTTAGCCACAGCTTCACTGCCCTCCACCTCAATGTTATCACTATTCTGAATAACTAAGATTTTCCTTCCAGCACAATTATGGTTCACTCTTTTTATGGAAGAAGGAAGTGTTCATGTCTCCCAAACGCAACCATTTGATCCTCGATTTCTGCTTGAAAAAAGACTCCTCGTCAGGTCTAAGTTGGTTGTAATAATATTCCAAGTCAGCCTCCTCCTTTCTCAGCATTGGATTTGCACCATCAATGTCAAGGCAGGTTTATATCTTGTCAAGTTTGTCTCTTGTCAAGTTTGTCTTTGGCTTCGATAACTCTAATATAAATATTAGAGTAGTGTTTTTCATTTAGAAGCTTGCGATGGGGTTTCAGTCTCTTGAGTTTGGTGGACAGGTTGTACATGGGGTTACCATAGCTTTGTTCAAGCCAAGACTCATTCAAGGTGTCCTTGAAATTGGCATGGTTCATCCAGTAGTTGTAGAATTTGAATGGCTTTGGGTTATGCTTGGTGTGGGTTAAGAGAGTGATGATAATAGGTGTGTGATCGGAGATACCTTGTCAAATGTAGTTGGCTTGGCTATTAGGAAAGGTAGAACCCCACGAAGAATTCTGCAACACCCTATCAATCCTAGTCTGAACACAAGGGTTGCCATGACTTTTGTTGTTCCAGGAGAACCACAAGCATGTGTTATTCATGTCCTCAACTCGAATATCTGTAATGCAGTTATTGAAGTCCTCCACAGCTCTACGATCAATACCAATGTTGCCCTTCTTCTCCTCATATCTTCTCACCACGTTGAAGTCCCCCAAAACAATCCATTCCTGGTTGAGAGTGGTAATGAAGTTGCTCCTAAGAAAATCCCACAAGACCTGCCTATTGGCGTGAAGGGTTTGGCCATAAACAAAGGTGGAAAAAAACTTCTTGTTGAGGCCCAACATTTGTACTTTGTCGATTGCCTGTTAGTGAGACTCTACAACCTCCACATCAAAGACAGTAGGGTCCCACCCCACCATGGTTCTAGCAACACCCCCCATCTAGGGCAGTTATGTATCATCTCCCAGCTCCAAAAACACTTATCCTTAACTCTAACAATATGGTTCAATCAATCTTTAGTTTCCATTAGGGCAATGAGAGAGAGATTATTGTCCCTAATGGTTTTCCTAACTTCTTCCTGCTTGTGAGGGGAATTTAGGCCCCTGATATTCCATGAGGCAACCTTAATCATCAAGTCGTAGAGCCCCTCCTCCCCAACCCAACCCACCCCATCCCCCACCCCACCCACCCCCTGCCTCCGTATGAATCTTGCCATTTCCAGCTTTAGGCTTCTTCTTTTTCTTCTTATTGAGTGCATTGTTACTATGGTCAAGAGTGGGCAAGATTTTGGCCATTCCATCTATGGCCTTGACCTTCAACACAACTCCACTTAGTGCTGGGGTAATCTCCCCCTGAATTTCCTCTTCTCGATTTTCATAACATATCTTTCCATTATCAACTTTACCTTCCTCCTCCTCTGTTGCCAGAATGGCAAAGCTGTTTGTGTCAGTTATGGTTAGAGCTTCTGTGATCAGTTCACCTTGGATATGCCTGGGTCCACTTGGTTCCACAATGGTGGTTTGTGTAATGTGACTTGTCTTGGTTACATGTTTCCAACCTTCTGCTTCCATGGTCTTGCTTCCACTGGTATATGTGGATTTGATATTCTCTTGGACGAGGCCATTGTCTTTGGGGCATCTACTTATATTATGACCATACACACAATAATTAGAGCATGATGGTGGTTTAGCTTGATATTCAATCTTCACCTGGGCAACTGAGCCATCTTCTATGATAACATTTATACTACTTGGATAGGTCGCAGTGGCTTCAACTTCTATGCATATGCGTGCATATGAAATTCTATTTATCTCTTCTGCCACCGCATCTGCATATATAGGGGTAGTCCAACTGAGTTGTCTATATAGCTTAGCCTTTCCTCCGTCAACAATTGGACAGGAATGTCATGGAATTTCACCAAGATGGGAATTTTCTTCATATTTTCTTTATGGAAGCTGAAGTTAGCTTGCCTTTTATTTAAAATGATGGTCATAACAGCAAAGTGTCATGGCCCATTGTCCAACACTTCATCACGCTGAGTAGGGTTATCAAATAGGAAGAAGAAAAAACTATTATCATGAGCTATGACCTTAGTCATACCAAACTCACCCCACATTCTATTAGTTGCATAGTTAACATAAGAGAAAGGAAGCTGTTTCCCTAGGAACTACCCAACCACGTTGTTCTCCCAAATCCCATGGCCCCCAAAAGTAACCTCAGCAGGTGGTTTGACAGTGATAATGGTAACCACCACAGATGGTTGATGGTAAGCAAGTCTGAGCTTAGGTTTCTTCTTCGCATCAGCCACAGAGCTCCAGGTCTTGTCCTTGTGGGCCATGTTGATGTTTTGTTGGGAGGGTGGCATGGTAAAGGATGCATTATCTTTAAGAAGATCTTCTAACACCTTTCCCTGCTCAACCAAACTCCTGTTTATGACTGTACCATTGAGCCCAGTGCAACTAACCTCCCTTCTAGCTGAGTTTGACCCCTCAGTCAGCTTTGCTTCTTCTGATGGTTCAGCACCATTGTCGTTCTGATTGTTTGTGAGGCTAAACTTCAAAACGTCTTCATGGGAGTAGCCTTTACTTTTGAGGAAATCCCAGTAGGACTTCATATCATAATCTATATCTTGTTCCCTCGTTACATGAGTTTTAACCCTGGAAATGTTAACATCAGACACAAAAACCTGGCCCTCTTCACACTCATCAGTACCAGATGAGCCCAAAGCTCCATCCAGTGAAGGCTCAGAAAGGAGCGGGGGGAGAGTGACTTGCTTACCATGAACAGTAGTAAGCCTGGACGAAGAGGTGGGAGTCAAGGTATTGCCCACCATATCAGTGGCCAGGATTGGGGTGATCATGTGGAGATAGGTGGCGGACAGGGGGTGGTGAGGGTGTATGAGTGGTGGTAGAGGCCGGATATGGGTAGGGGAAGGGAGAGCATAGTTTTCACCTTTATTTTTTCTCTCTAACGCCATGTTTTTAAGCCTAAGTCTATATATTTTCAAATTATCATCGTATTCTCAAACCAGGAGTCACGTGACCACGCGTTCAGTTCCTACAAGTTACATGTTTTCAAGAAAGTGTCATATAACAAGTAACGAGGGTGAAAAGGTAATAAGTAATAAATAATCTTATACAGGTTGATTTAGTGTAAATTTACACCTACCTAAATTATAGTAACGAGAACCGTCTAAATCAACTTGTATACGATTACTTATTACTTATTACCATTTCACCCTCATTACTTGTTATATATGTATGTATGTATGTATGTATGCATGTATGTATGCATGTATGTATGTATATAGAGAGAGAGAGGGAGAGCATAATGTAGGTGATCCTTCTCCTATATATATATATATATATATATATATATATATATAGAGAGAGAGAGAGAGAGAGAGAGAGAAAGAGAGAGAGATGTACTAGAGTGCGTGTAGAGAGAGAGAGAGAGAGAGAGAGATGGTCGTTAGAATATATGAGGAAGAGTTAAGGGGGTCGCCGCTGTTGCAACCAAAAGAGAAAAAATTATTAAAACTGATCTATTTAAACTCATAATAGAAGCGAAAGAAAAGTTAAACTCACCATTAAACACATTCTCATACAAGTTTAACAAGACATTTACCTGAAGAACCTTGTACATGCACGCTTTTGGGACACTAGAAAAAGATGTAATGACAAATGGGCATGGTCTAAACTTTAGCTCATTTGTATACAAATGATAGAAGAGTTATTAGTAACCTTATAAATCATTCAACTTTCTCCAACAATCTACTTTAGTTTCAACAAATAAAAAATGGAAATAAGAGTGTCAAAATTATTTCAAATATTGCATTATTGTTTACCTACTACCAGAAAAAAAAACTATGCCAAAGCTGCTCTGGTAAGGAGGGAGCAAAAACACGTGATGAAAACCTAAACAACAAACTTGAAATCACTTTCAACTCTTTATTTCTTTGTTACTTTTCAGAATTTAAAATGGAA
Source organism: Sambucus nigra (assembly GCA_949130495.1). Lineage (NCBI taxonomy): Eukaryota > Viridiplantae > Streptophyta > Magnoliopsida > Dipsacales > Adoxaceae > Sambucus > Sambucus nigra. Next base: position 657,080,342 of record OX422209.1, on the reverse strand, counting down.
GACTCTTAAAAGGGGAGCCACCCCAATGCAACTAGTGAAGTGTTATAGAGTTAAGCGTAACAAGCTCATCGATAATTATTTAAGCCAATTATTCTTCTTTGTCGAGAAAGAATCTACGAAAATGAAAAATCCTACCAAATCGTCAAAATCGCAACACAAATCCGCCAACAAAGTCATATACCAAATCATCTGCCAAAAACACTAATAAGGCCCAACAATGAGAAATGAAAGCTGAGATCTGTAAAAATCAAAATCCAAATTGAGAACTGAGAATTGTAAAAATCAAAATATACAACTGGTTTTATATTTAAAATAGATACAAAATGCATTTTGTTAAAAAAAGATATGAAAAAAACATATGAGTTTGAGGAAACTAACCTGAGTTCCTCTGATTTATTGTTCGACCTAGATCCGTGAATCAAATCTTCACACCAACTTACGGAACTGAACTCAACATTACTCCTAAAAAAATTGGTGTGAAACACCCGAAACTAATTGTCTAAGATTGAGGAAAATGTAAAAAAAAACTGACCTGCGGTGACCCATCCGTCTGAGATATCGGATTAGATAGAAGGTGGAGTTCCAATACATTTACTTTTTGGACTTATCATTGCAACTGAAAGCAAAATAATCACACCAAACAAAATACAAACCTAAATTAGTTATAATAAACCAATTAAACCTAAATGCCAAGCATAATATATTAGAAGTGAGATATACTTTCAAACAAGGATATAACCAAAATATAGGTCACCATTGACTCTAAATCAATCACAAAAACTAGGATTTTTTACATGTAGATGGCACAACTATGAAGTTTTAAACAAAATACATCTAAAATGCTCTAATAAAATAATTTGATATTAAGATATATAAGTGTATTCAACAAATATCAAACCTAATGGTCAAACTCCCATCAAACAGTGAAAACCCACAAAATTATCAAAATCTAATAAAAACATTAGAAGAGGGGTAAATACAAACTTATCAAAAATTGTAGGGCTTGATTAATGAGTGAGGCTTAGATATGAACCTCGTACCTGTTACCCATGAAACCTCCATCGCACCTGGTTTTTTTTTGCGTTTTCCTCCATCGCACCCGCTACCCACGAATGCTAATCCCTACCAACGTTTGAGGAAGAAACCTTGCACCTGCTACCCACCGCTCCTTACTCCATACCCAACCTCGCACCTGCTACCCACAAAACCACCATCGCACTTTTCCACAGCTAATCCCTACCAACGTTTAGGGAAATGAAAATAAAATATGAGCAGGGGAAATGAAAATATGAGGCATAGATGGTAGTGTAATCCCTAAGGCAGGGTGGCAGTTTGTGGAATTATAGGAGTGATGCTCGAATGTCATGGAATGACTTGCATGGGTGTGGTGATACCTCATTTCGAAATGTATTAGAAAATGTAATCGAGGCTAAGGGTGAGGACGTCAAGTGGAGACTTCAAAATGGCAATTAAGGTGGGGAACATCAAAACATGATTATTATGTTGACGTGTTGATGGTATATGCTAGGGTTTGGGAACATCTTGTCAAGATGGTGTAATACCCCGTATTTTTGACTATATTTATTTTGGGATTAATTAATTAAATGCGTATTAATTGGAAATTAATCCGGGTTATAAATACTAATGGGATGCGAGTTGGTATTTGATTATGTGCATATATGATTATATATGAACTTGGTATTATAAAATTTGTCGTGGGATTTATATACGGCATTTTAGAAATTTTGTTGAGACGCGTGGGACCGCCGCGTCACGGTATATTATTTTATTAATAAAAGTGAATTTAAAATCTATAATCCGTATGGTCGTTTTGAGTGCGCCAACGCGTCCGGAAGGGTCGAGATAGTCAGAAAACACTAGCCGGGGGTATAGTTTGGGTCCCGGGGTATTTTTAGGCCATACCGGTAACTTAAAGGGTATTTTAGTAATTTGGTATTTTTGGGTAATTAAAAGTGACGAAAATTGAGAGTTGTAATCTGATAAGGAATTGACCCAACCAACCCTTTATTAACCCCATAAGCTACGTAAGTTATCATTTAGTCTTCCAACTCTCCCAAAGAAAACCCTAGCCACCATAGCCATCTTTGGAAGAAGAAAGCTTGGAGAAGGAGAGAGAGAGGAGGAATTCTGCAAAAAATCTGCAGAAAGAGATTACAAATCCAACACCAGATTCAGAAACAATCAAGGCAAGTGATTTATTCCATTTAAATTTCAGAGAATGCTTCTTCCATGTTAGATTATTCATAAATTTTGTATGTTCTTGGAAGATAATGAAAAACCCATAAGATTGGAGTTATTAGTTTAAATTTTGGGATATAGGTTGCATGTAGAATGTTACTGGAAGATTATATTAAGAGAATTATCGACTTTTGTTATACCAAAAACGGATTTAAGATGAAGTTTATGAATGTTCTTGAGATAAAATCTGGAAACTAGGTTTTTGATGAAGTTTGACCCATATGTAGCCTTTAGATGTTGAATTAGTGGTTTGTGGACGTTAGTAATATTGTAGGATTGTTATATGACATTACTATAACGTTATATCTGAGAATCATACGTTAGAAATAAGTTTTGGGACGTTTTCAAATCTGCAGAACGAAGCAGTCCGTAGCCATACCTGTTCGATCGATCGATCGACATTCATCAGTCGATCGATCGACTAGATCGATCGATCGATATTCATAGGTCGATCGATCGACCTTCCCAGAATGAGTAAAATTTTCCTTAATTTGATTTTAATGGCGAAAACCCTCGGAGAATATGTTTGGAGAACTTATGAATACCCTTAGCTTTAAGGAAGACCAGTAGGCATGATTATGAAGTGGGACTTTAATCAGAATGTAATTTGAGGAATTATTCTAAATAAATGAAATTCGTTATGTGAGTTAATATTTGGGTTAATAGTACAAATTTGAATAAGTTGATGAAATAAGGTTTGGGGCAGAAGTAAAGACCTTAGGCATAAAGATATCATATGTGAGAATTATGGGAACTTAGTAGTCTATTCGAGATAGGTTTTAAGTTTAAGGAATTACGACGTGAGACGTGTCGACTATTTAAATTATATATTATCGGATTACTTGAAATATATAAGTTTGGGATAACGGTATGATGATGTAGAAAATACCTTATTAATATGGTAATATCTAAGAAGCGTGTATACTTAGTATTGATATAGTATTTGTGTGTATAACATACCTACCATACTTGCTATCACGGGGGAGGCTTGCGTTCGCTTAGGACCCTCTAATCCTTGTGTGCCTACGGGGGGGATATAGACTGGTACCTTGATGAACATAGGTCATTGAAAGACTTATTGTGATATTAATAAGTCCGCTGATCATGGGAGCGTAGGTATGTGCGTGACCCATGTGATGGTGACTGTGTTCGCCTCCATTATTTGTGATGTTGTTATCTGAGAACTATTCCTGAGAGATTCGGAATATGTGATCCTTATGTACGTGATGTACCGGGATGGATAGCAGAGTATGTGTGCACCGCAGCTTAGTTCTCGGGGTGCTTATAGTGTATATTTATGATGTGAATAATATACATTTAATTTAATGGGAACTTTCATGTTAATGTTGTAAAAATATTACGGTATTGTTTCGAGTTATATAATGAGTTAACTGATAGTTATATCAATGGCATATTTAGTAATTGAGTTTACGTTAAACCTCTATTTAATTACGAGCGTTGTTATGATAAATGGAACCGAGTAATATGGGTAGAACTTTTGGCAGTTCAGCTAGTTATGTTGTCAGTTAGCTAGTAGTATGGGTCGTTATAGATGGGTACTTACGTTAGGAGTGCACAGTTAGTCGAGAGGTGAGAATTTAATGTGAGTTCACGTCCTAACATGTACTTTGCATTTAATGTTTTAAATGTTTTTAAAGCACTTGCAGGTTTTTAAAATGATTTCCACTTTCGGGATCTGACCCATTTGCTTTCAAATATATTTTCTTGTAAAACCATTTTTAGGTGCCCAGCCACAAGGACACCAAGCATAGGATTCTCATTCAGAAGACGGGCTGTAGCTGTTTGTGGAAGCTACAGGGACTTGCTTTTAGACGCCTCTCTCATTTGGATTCCAGTCTCAGCATCTATCAGTTGTAGGGCATGTTGCCCAATTCTATTAGACATTTTTACATTTCAGTTTTCAGACTCTAGCATGTATTGCTCAGTATTCAGTTTTAGTTATTTACTTCAGTTTACTTATCAGTTGTGGGATTTGTATTGAGGAGTTTTTCCTCCAGAGTTTATTTACACATGTGATGGTTATTCGTTTTACTTCAGTATGGTGAATGGTGTTATTTAGTTATTCATTACTCTTGTTGCATGTTAATCAGATTTAATAAAATTTGGCACTTACTTTTTAAATACTAGGTGGTTAGTAATAATAAAACGTTTTCGACAGTGATGCTATTAACTGAGCCAACTTGGCATTTTGAATTAATTTTATAAAGGAGTAGCTACCCGGTGTTTAATTAGTCGGGGTGTCACAGGTGGTATCAGAGCATCAGGTTCTAGTGTCCTTTAGTATCTGTACGGCTATTATGTTTCCGCTACGTTTCCTTTGATATAGAGCCCTATATTTTAGGACTGTTGTACTCTTTGTGTGTACGCTTCGTTCTTCAGCTATTTTAAAGTTTATAACTGTAGACTTATAAACTTTGTTCTTATTTCAGATGCCTCCACGACGTGCACGACGAGTTCCCAGGAATGCAGTGCCCGAACCCCAGCCCGCTCCAGTTCAGGGCATGTTGAGCGCCGCTGAGGTTGCAGCTATAGTAGCTCAAGCGATGAATGTCGCGATTGCCGTTATTCAGCAGGCACCACCACCGGCGCCGGTTGCCGCGCCAGTACAGGTTAATGCATTCCCATCTGCTTGGGAGCGTGTGCGTGACGCTTTTCAGAAAGCGCATCCGCCAGAGTTTGCTGGTAGCTCAGATGTGGTAGTCTCGAGCCAATGGAGGAAGGACTTACAGAGGCATTTGAGGATGCATGAGTGCACTGATATTCAGAAACAGGTGCTAGCTACATTCAAGCTAGTGGGATCTGCGTTACAGTGGTGGGAGTCTATCACCACCGCGGAGGAGAGGGATACCCTCACGATACAGGAGTTCTGGGTGCGGTTCGACCGCAAGTACTTTCCATCCGCAGTTCATACAGAGATGAGGAGGAAGCTGATGAGTTTGAAGCAGGAGGGCAAGACAGTGGCCGAGTATGAGGCCGAGTTCACTAACCTGTTGAATATCGTTCCAGACGAGATTCCAACAGAGAAGAAGAAGATAGAGAAGTTCACTGATGGGTTGAATTGGAGGATCCGTCAGCATCTGCTAGGGAACCTATCGTTGGCCACATATTCTGATGTGGTTAACGCTGCACTATTGCACTGCCAGGACCACCGTTTTCATATGGCCGAGGGCAAGCGGTCAGGGGAGTCTAGCCATCAGGGCAGGACCGGAGTACATGGTGCCAGCGGGGCACAATCGGGTCAGGGGCAGAGACAGACTGAGCAGGGCTCCCAACAGGGGGATAACAAGAGGTTCCGGTCAGGGAACTATAGGCAGGGACAGGGAGGTTTCCACCAGGGCCATCAGGGTCCAAACGGCCATCAGGGCCAGCAGGGGCAGAATGGGCAGCAGTTCCATCAGGGCCAGCAGGGCCAAGGGAGGAATGGTAACGGCCACCAGGGCCGGGGACAGCAGGGTCAGAGGGGAGGGAACTTCCCAGGGAAGTGCTTTACTTGTGGCAAGACTGGCCATAAGAAGCAGGATTGTCCTGATAGGGGCAGGGCCCCACAACAGCAGCAGCAGGGTGCTCGCCAGGAGCCACAGAGACCTATGTTTCCCGCCGCTCTTCCTGCACCGCCACAGATGGCAGCATTGCCACCCATTCCAGCAGTCCCAGCTCAGCAGGGGCAGCTACAGTATGGACGTGTCTACAACGTTCACCAGGCTATAGTTCCACAGGCACCGCCCGCGATCGAGGGTACGTTTCCTATCCATGGCACTATGGGTCGGGTGTTATTTGATACGGGTGCTACACACTGTTTTATTGCTACACACTTCGCGAAAGCTTTAGGATTGTCAGCTACGGCAGAGAGCACAGTGACGTGTGTCGACTCACCATTAGGGAGTGGGTCACTTATTTTCTTTATATGCCGGGGAGTGGGGGTAGAGGTTGGTGGTTTGGTATTGCCTGCGGACATGTTAGTGTTAGACATGCATGTTCACGATGTGATCATCAGTATGGATTGGCTCGTAGCATATAGGGCCATGATTGACTACTTCAGCGGAAGCATTGTTTTTGCCATTCCGGGGCAAGAGATGTTTGTAGTGGCGATGCCTCGCCCAGAGGGAGGATCCACCGCTCATCTGTATTACATAGAGGAGGATACCTCTAAGGAGGTTGTGATTCCTTTAGATTCTATCCCAGTTGTCAGGGAGTATTCAGATGTGTTTCAGGAGATACCAGGCTTACCACCCAGTCGAGAGATAGATTTCGTTATTGATTTGCTACCGGGTACGAGACCTATAGCACGTGCACCGTACCGTATGGCTCCAGCTGAGATGCGAGAGCTACGGGATCAGATAGAGCAGCTGTTAGGGCAGGGCTTTATTCGTAGGAGTACCTCACCTTGGGGCGCTCCAGTCTTGTTTGTTAAGAAGAGGGACGGTTCACTGAGGTTGTGTGTGGACTACCGAGAGTTGAATAAGGTCACGATACGGAATAAGTATCCGTTGCCTCGAATCGATGACTTATTCGACCAGTTGAGAGGAGCTTCTTTCTTCTCGAAGATTGACTTGAGGTCAGGATACCATCAGTTGCGTATCAGGGAGGAGGATGTCTCGAAGACTGCGTTCTTGTCGAGATATGGTTCTTATGAGTTTCGGGTTATGCCTTTCGGCTTGACCAACGCTCCAGCAGTGTTTATGGACTTGATGAACAGGGTGTTCAGAGATTTCCTCGATCAGTTTGTCATTGTCTTCATTGATGACATTCTGGTCTACTCTCGGACAGAGGAGGAGCACGCCGAGCATTTGAGGCAGGTTTTGCAGACACTTCGTCAGAACGAGTTGTATGCAAAATATGAGAAGTGCGGGTTTTGGCTGAAGGAGGTCCAGTTCTTGGGTCACATTATTTCCGACCAGGGAATATCTGTCGATCCGGGGAAGGTGTCAGCGGTGAGGGAGTGGGGACAGCCCACGACACCAACAGAGATTCGTAGTTTCTTGGGCTTAGCAGGATACTACAGGAGGTTTATTCGGGGTTTCTCGGAGATAGCGGGTCCTTTGACACATCTTACTCGTAAAGGTGTGCCATATATCTGGAGTGATGCCTGTCAGTTGGCATTCGATGAATTGAAGGACAAATTGACCTCAGCACCTGTGTTAGCATTGCCGAGACCGGGAGTTGAGTATTTGGTTTACACCGATGCGTCTTTGCAAGGGCTTGGAGGTGTTTTGCAGCAGGAGAGACAGGCCATAGCTTATGCTTCCCATAAGCTTAAGCCTCATGAGAAGAATTACCCCACGCATGATTTGGAGTTGGCAGCAGTGGTATTTGCCTTACGGATTTGGAGGCACTATCTTTTGGGGGAGAAGTTTCAGCTGTTCACGGACCACAAGTCCCTACAGTATCTGTTCACGCAGAAAGAGTTGAACATGCGGCAGCGTAGGTGGCTTGAGTTTGTGAAGGACTACCAGTTCGACATCCAGTACCACCCGGGTAAGGCTAACGTGGTAGCAGACGCGTTGAGCCGCAGGCCAGCAGATGAGGTGGCAGAGGTGTGGAAGGCTAAGTGGAAGGAATTGGGACACCAGGATGCAGTGGCCCGATCTTTCATGTCTGTGATGACCGTTACACCGCAGATTGTCACGAAGGTAGTACGGGCACAGGCCGATGACTCGTTCTGTCAGGAGCAGATAGTTCGATTACTAGCAGAGGGAGCCGAGTCCTATACCGTTAGCTCAGACGGGGGATTGCGCTTCAATGGGAGGTTGGTAGATCCGGAAGGGGAAAATTGCGGCACGATGTTATGGCAGAGTCGCACGGCTCACGGTTCGCGGTACATCCCGGAGGGGACAAAATATACCAAGACATGAGACGGCAATATTGGTGGGGCGGTATGAAGAGAGATATCGCTGAGTTTGTCTCGAAATGCGCCACTTGTCAGCTTGTAAAAGTGGATCATCAGAGACCAGCAGGATTTCTACAGCCGTTGGAGGTTCCGGTGTGGATGTGGGAGAGCATATCCATGGATTTTGTCACGGGGTTGCCTACGTCGCAGAGGGGTCACGACTCCGTTTGGGTAATTGTGGACAGGTTGTCCAAGGTCGCTCACTTCTTACCCATAAGGACTGACTACACTACGGGACAGTATGCCCAGCTCTTCATTTCAGAGATTGTGAGACTTCACGATGTGCCCCTGAATATCGTGTCTGACAGAGACAAGATATTTGTTTCGAGGTTTTGGGAGAGTTTCCAGGAGGCCATGGGCACGGAATTGCGATTGAGTACGGCTTATCACCCGCAGACCGATGGGCAAACAGAGCGCACCAACCAGATGTTGGAGGACATGCTACGCATGTGTATTATTGACTTCGGGGGTGGATGGGAGCAGTACCTTCCACTGGTGGAGTTTGCTTACAACAACTCCTATCAGTTCACTATTGGCATGGCTCCGTTTGAGGCATTGTACGGTAGGCCTTGTCGTTCCCCAGCATGTTTGTTGGAGGTGGGGGACAACAAACTGCTTGGGCCGGAAGTTATTCAGGATACTTCGGCAAGGATTGAGTTGATTCGGAGTCGCATTCGGGTAGCTCAAGACAGGCAGAAGAGTTATGCTGATGCGAAGAGATTTTTCAGGGAGTTCCAAGTGGGGGACCAGGTTTTGCTCAGGGTTTCTCCGATGAAGGGGATTATGCGTTTCGGGAAGAAGGGGAAGTTGGCACCGAGGTATGTGGGGCCGTTTCCTATTATTGAGCGGATAGGACCGGTTGCATATAGACTTGGACTACCGGAGCACTTGCATCGGATTCACGACGTGTTCCATATTTCCTCGCTGAGGAAATACCTTAGGGACAATTTGGCTCATTCTCACATTGCTGTGGAGGACATCGATCTCCAGCCGGATAGCTCTTACGAGGAGGGGCCAATTGCTATTTTGGACCGAAGCGAGAGGAAACTGCGGTCAAAGATAGTCCCGTTAGTGCGTGTTCAGTGGCGACATCACAATGTCGAGGAGTCCACATAGGAGCGCGAGGATGAGATGCGCGAACGTTATCCAGAACTGTTTTTAGCAGGTACTTTCTAGTTTCGAATTTCGGGACGAAATTCAGTTATTAGGGGGGAAGTATGTAATACCCCGTATTTTTGACTATATTTATTTTGGGATTAATTAATTAAATGCGTATTAATTGAAAATTAATCCGGGTTATAAATACTAATGGGATGCGAGTTGGTATTTGATTATGTGCATATATGATTATATATGAACTTGGTATTATAAAATTTGTCGTGGGATTTATATACGGCATTTTAGAAATTTTGTTGAGACGCGTGGGACCGCCGCGTCACGGTATATTATTTTATTAATAAAAGTGAATTTAAAATCTATAATCCGTATGGTCGTTTTGAGTGCGCCAACGCGTCCGGAAGGGTCGAGATAGTCAGAAAACACTAGCCGGGGGTATAGTTTGGGTCCCGGGGTATTTTTAGGCCATACCGGTAACTTAAAGGGTATTTTAGTAATTTGGTATTTTTGGGTAATTAAAAGTGACGAAAATTGAGAGTTGTAATCTGATAAGGAATTGACCCAACCAACCCTTTATTAACCCCATAAGCTACGTAAGTTATCATTTAGTCTTCCAACTCTCCCAAAGAAAACCCTAGCCACCATAGCCATCTTTGGAAGAAGAAAGCTTGGAGAAGGAGAGAGAGAGGAGGAATTCTGCAAAAAATCTGCAGAAAGAGATTACAAATCCAACACCAGATTCAGAAACAATCAAGGCAAGTGATTTATTCCATTTAAATTTCAGAGAATGCTTCTTCCATGTTAGATTATTCATAAATTTTGTATGTTCTTGGAAGATAATGAAAAACCCATAAGATTGGAGTTATTAGTTTAAATTTTGGGATATAGGTTGCATGTAGAATGTTACTGGAAGATTATATTAAGAGAATTATCGACTTTTGTTATACCAAAAACGGATTTAAGATGAAGTTTATGAATGTTCTTGAGATAAAATCTGGAAACTAGGTTTTTGATGAAGTTTGACCCATATGTAGCCTTTAGATGTTGAATTAGTGGTTTGTGGACGTTAGTAATATTGTAGGATTGTTATATGACATTACTATAACGTTATATCTGAGAATCATACGTTAGAAATAAGTTTTGGGACGTTTTCAAATCTGCAGAACGAAGCAGTCCGTAGCCATACCTGTTCGATCGATCGATCGACATTCATCAGTCGATCGATCGACTAGATCGATCGATCGATATTCATAGGTCGATCGATCGACCTTCCCAGAATGAGTAAAATTTTCCTTAATTTGATTTTAATGGCGAAAACCCTCGGAGAATATGTTTGGAGAACTTATGAATACCCTTAGCTTTAAGGAAGACCAGTAGGCATGATTATGAAGTGGGACTTTAATCAGAATGTAATTTGAGGAATTATTCTAAATAAATGAAATTCGTTATGTGAGTTAATATTTGGGTTAATAGTACAAATTTGAATAAGTTGATGAAATAAGGTTTGGGGCAGAAGTAAAGACCTTAGGCATAAAGATATCATATGTGAGAATTATGGGAACTTAGTAGTCTATTCGAGATAGGTTTTAAGTTTAAGGAATTACGACGTGAGACGTGTCGACTATTTAAATTATATATTATCGGATTACTTGAAATATATAAGTTTGGGATAACGGTATGATGATGTAGAAAATACCTTATTAATATGGTAATATCTAAGAAGCGTGTATACTTAGTATTGATATAGTATTTGTGTGTATAACATACCTACCATACTTGCTATCACGGGGGAGGCTTGCGTTCGCTTAGGACCCTCTAATCCTTGTGTGCTTACGGGGGGGATATAGACTGGTACCTTGATGAACATAGGTCATTGAAAGACTTATTGTGATATTAATAAGTCCGCTGATCATGGGAGCGTAGGTATGTGCGTGACCCATGTGATGGTGACTGTGTTCGCCTCCATTATTTGTGATGTTGTTATCTGAGAACTATTCCTGAGAGATTCGGAATATGTGATCCTTATGTACGTGATGTACCGGGATGGATAGCAGAGTATGTGTGCACCGCAGCTTAGTTCTCGGGGTGCTTATAGTGTATATTTATGATGTGAATAATATACATTTAATTTAATGGGAACTTTCATGTTAATGTTGTAAAAATATTACGGTATTGTTTCGAGTTATATAATGAGTTAACTGATAGTTATATCAATGGCATATTTAGTAATTGATTTTACGTTAAACCTCTATTTAATTACGAGCGTTGTTATGATAAATGGAACCGAGTAATATGGGTAGAACTTTTGGCAGTTCAGCTAGTTATGTTGTCAGTTAGCTAGTAGTATGGGTCGTTATAGATGGGTACTTACGTTAGGAGTGCACAGTTAGTCGAGAGGTGAGAATTTAATGTGAGTTCACGTCCTAACATGTACTTTGCATTTAATGTTTTAAATGTTTTTAAAGCACTTGCAGGTTTTTAAAATGGTTTCCACTTTCGGGCTCTGACCCATTTGCTTTCAAATATATTTTCTTGTAAAACCATTTTTAGGTGCCCAGCCACAAGGACACCAAGCATAGGATTCTCATTCAGAAGACGGGCTGTAGCTGTTTGTGGAAGCTACAGGGACTTGCTTTTAGACGCCTCTCTCATTTGGATTCCAGTCTCAGCATCTATCAGTTGTAGGGCATGTTGCCCAATTCTATTAGACATTTTTACATTTCAGTTTTCAGACTCTAGCATGTATTGCTCAGTATTCAGTTTTAGTTATTTACTTCAGTTTACTTATCAGTTGTGGGATTTGTATTGAGGAGTTTTTCCTCCAGAGTTTATTTACACATGTGATGGTTATTCGTTTTACTTCAGTATGGTGAATGGTGTTATTTAGTTATTCATTACTCTTGTTGCATGTTAATCAGATTTAATAAAATTTGGCACTTACTTTTTAAATACTAGGTGGTTAGTAATAATAAAACGTTTTCGACAGTGATGCTATTAACTGAGCCAACTTGGCATTTTGAATTAATTTTATAAAGGAGTAGCTACCCGGTGTTTAATTAGTCGGGGTGTCACAGATGGTACGGGTTAAAATATGTAGCTCAGTGTGATATTAACTACCCTTAGGGTGCCGATGACGGCGGGTGTGATCATCACAAAAATTCCGTGTGGGTAGAAACGATAAGGTGAATTGGTGTCAATCTCGTGTGTGACACCCCGGCCAATTAAATACCGTGTGATCAGTCCTTTATTAAATTAAATCAGAATATCCAGTTGGTTCATTCTTAGCATCACTGTCGAAAACCATTATATACTAACCACCTACATTAGTTAATTAAGCTGGTGCCAAATTTTAATCTTTTAAATTAACATGCAATGACCTGAAGCTAAATAAAGAAAGAAAGAAATCACATTCACCATTCCAATTGACCAACATCATAAATAGTGAGATAATTGAATCAAATAAGATATAACTAGAATAAACGTTCCAGTCTGAAACTCCAATACAATAATTCGTATCTAAAACTAAATCCAACATATGAAAATAAAGAAGTGCAGTGCCTCTGGAAACACTACTAGTAGAAGATGGGACAACATGCCCGACTGAAATAGATTTAATGATGCATAAGATCTTAAAGGAATGGAGGTGTCTACTACTGAGGTCTTGCAATCATCCACAACAACTGCAGCACGTCGAATGGGAATGAACTCCTAAGTTGGACGTCCCTGTGGCTGGGCACCTAAAATGGTTTTTACAAAATAGATTTGGAAAAACGGGTCAGAACCCGAGTAAAATAGCTTTAAAATATTTGCAAGTATTTAAAATGCATAATCAACATATATTATATACATGTTAGTTTCATGTGCTCTCACTTGAGGTCCTCACCCCTCAACTATTGTGCATGTCTAACGTATTCTATTAAACCGTCCTAGTTACGCGCCCCCGCCTATCTAGTTCAAGTCGATTATCTTATTACACATGCTAACTCGTGGTGCCCACCTGTATTACTCATGTAATACGTTATTGATTTGTACTTCTCATATCATTTAATCCATTAAGAGTTTACCAAACGGGTCGTTGAGTTTCCTCATACTTAGGTTATTTTAAGGATCATTATCTTTATTGTCTACTAAGTACACACAGTAGAATAAACCATAAGTATATATATTTTTATCACTTTATTTATATATATACTGACCCTAGGCTGAGACCTATGGTGCATGCATACTCTACTATCAAGTCCTAGTACATCACGTACTATATAAAGGACAGTCGGTTCGAAATCACTCTCGAACCATAAATACAAATCACACATATTGGAGGCAAACATAATTCTAGGCCTTTGGGTTACGCACATGCCTACGTACCCAAATGGGGCACACCCTCATTCACACAAGTAGTGGTCATCCCTAAGTTCTATGTTCTGAGATACAAGTATAAAATCCCCCAAGATGTCTCATCAAGATAAGGTTGTCCCCTTTTCAAACCTCCCACGATAGCAAGCAGCGTAGGTATGCCATACACATAATAAGTCACATGATAGGAATTCACACATCCTATGTATAGATGTGTATAATATCATCAATATAGGTATACCCTCAACCTATAACATATATCTCGTACGTAGTATATGTAATACTCGAATATCCTATGCATTTTAAATTCTATTCACCGTATTATCCTGAGTGCTTTCCCTACTACTCGAATAATCCTACTCATTCCGTTGGGTTATTTCAGTAACTAAAATATCCGTTCATCATTGGTCCGGTCGTACATTCACTTACACTTTTCGTGACCCATTCTATTTTACTAAGGAACATTTTAAATGTTAAACTAAGCCCCTTGGTTCACTCGTATCCATCATAACTGGTGAAATCCCTTTTGAAATACATTACATACATTGCTAAACCAAACCCTTTTCATTTGGGAGGAAATCCTCAACTCAAACCTATCAAAATTCAACCAAAAACGAATTTCAAAAATGCTAAGTTCCCCGAACCGGTTCGAGGGAACATGAGAACCGGTTCGAAGGTGCAGTCAAACCGGTTCAGGGATACATTCGAACCAGTTCGCTGTACCTGGGTTCATTTTCTTCGCTGTGATAATTTTTCCACCACTGTTAACCCTCAAAATTCCATGATTTGAACCCAAACTCCCAACCAAACATTTTAAACATCATATTAACATATGTACATGATTTCTAACGTGGTAGAATCATCAAATCATCAAGAAACATCATTAAATAGGATTAAATCAACAAAACTCTTAAAAACCCTAGAATATCATATTTGTTCAAAACTCCAACAAAGATCCCAGATTTCTTCACCAAATTTTAACACTAATCTATGGATTTCGTCATACATACATAAAGGGATTTATCCTATCTCAATTTCAACCCAAGAACATGTTTTATGTCTTTCAAATTAACCCAAAATACATGAAGTTCATAGATTAAACATCCTACTTTAACATGGATGGTATATCTATCATAAATTTAGCAAGATAAATACTTGTCTTGGTATGTAGGTCTGATTCTCTGCAGAAAATTGGTATGGTTGCGATCCTCTCCTTTCGATCTACACGATGGTGGTGTTTGTGGTGCAAGAATGGTGCAAATTGGCCTTGGGACCTCCTCTTTTCTTCCTCCTATGGCCTCTCTGTGAGTTTGAAACTTCTAACCCTAGTCCCTCTAACCTACCAGAATTTATACACTTAGAAATTTCGTGGGTCTTCCTTCCTCAAAAATACAAATGATCAAAATACCCTCCTAGGGTGTCGGTTTGGCCTAAAATTGTTCCGGAACCCAAACTAAACCCCCAAGTACCCTTTTCTGATTATTTCGACCCTTCCGGATACATTAGCACACTTAAAATATTCATATGGGAGACTTATAAATATATTATTTTTATTTCATTAAATTAAGTCCCGACACGACTAACGCGCTCGTCCCGACTAAATTACTGTAACAGTCGTATTTCTCACTCACGACAATTATAATATTTTCTTATCATTATTATTACTCATTCACTAAGTAATATTCAATATAAATAATATTAACCCTCATCTCCCTAATTAATATTTATTTTACCGGATTAATTTTCCCAATATGATTTAATTAACCCCAATTAATTTTCAATTTAAAAATCAATAAAATTACAAGGTGTTACATCGTGTGGTCAAGAGAACACAATTAGGTGAGTGCCTTGCTTGAACTAAGTAATGTCTATGGGAGTTTGGGATTTCGATAACGATACGTTTAAGCAGACAATAACCTAGGTGTATTGGTGACGTCATCACTAGTGATTGGACAAGACCAATGACTAGAGCGTGGGGTATCCGCCAATCAGAACGGTTCAATTACACCAAGGATGTGAAAGGTAGGGCCTTTCTCCCAAGGAGGGAAGTCGGCCATTGACTTCCAAAAGGACTAT
The DNA here is from genome assembly GCA_949130495.1 of Sambucus nigra. NCBI lineage: Eukaryota > Viridiplantae > Streptophyta > Magnoliopsida > Dipsacales > Adoxaceae > Sambucus > Sambucus nigra. The sequence continues at coordinate 657,064,630 of OX422209.1, read as the reverse complement.
TGATTCGTGAATTACGTTCGTATTGTGAGAATGAATGCTCGTAATTCGATTTGCCACTACCAGTGACCCAAGTCGGGGGCATGGCTAGGATTTGTGCTCAGTGAGAACTCTAAGAATGAGTGGCGTGACTTCAAGTGCATGACATAGGTTCACTTTCGTGAGTCAAATTCAAACGCTTGTGGGTGAAATTCCTCAGGATAGTTGTTTTCCCCTCTAACTCAAAGGTGTTCCTCGCAGTTTCGATAATCGGGATTCGGTATTCTCACATATGTGGTGATTCAGATTGGTACCATACCATGGTAAGGCGCAGTTAGGCCCGAGAGAGCGCGGTGGACCAGTTTTGGTCAATGCATCTCGGTAACTGGGTGTGCCCATCCGAGGTATCCTTGTTATTGCACAAAGTCTTGCGTACGGGTGATTACATTTTCGACCACATGGTTTGCTCGTAGTATCAACCCCTATTAAAACTAGTGGACTTTTGACTGGCCGGGTCGACAGTCAGTGGCTCGGCTTGTGAAGGGCGGGATGATGGCTTGAGGATACCGTATAGTGTTGAAAATTGAGAAAATTTAGCACATGACGTTGCCTTACCACGGTGAGTGGATTAGAGTGAGACTCCAGTGATTACTCAAGGATGAGACACCTAGGGTAGTCTTAGGTTCATCAGAGTAACGCAGCAGAAGGTGTTGTAATAGTCTGCCCCAGTAAATTAAATAAATTATATTTTGATTATAATTGAAGAGGGGTTAATTATAAATATGGAGGAATTATAGGTGAAAAGTTGGAGAAAAATTAAAAGAAAAGAAATAGGGTCGTTCAAACGAAAAGGGATGTTGTTCGCACGACAGTACACAGGTCGTTAAAAGGGTCATTAGAAGGGTTGTTAGAATTGGGGTTTCTAACGACATGCTACTAGTTTACAGTAGCGGGTCGTTAGAAGGGTCGTTGAAAGCATATTACGACGTAGCTTATTCAAACGACCTATGTTAAGTCGTTTGAACGACATTGGTCGAGTGTTTAGATCAAATTTCCCCTGTGCATTGTCACAATTTTGAGCGTGGATTTGGTGTGTTGTCGAGCCCAGATCAGTTATGCAAGAGTAAAACGGGGTTTTGGGGATTATGGGGTGTTTTACAAGTGTTGTTTGGGGGTTATTTGGGTTTATTATTATTAGGAGAAGATTGAATAAGGAGAGAGAGGGTGAAAGATAAGGGGGAGGTGGGGCTCTTCCACTCCACCTACCACCATTCCACCACCGAACAACCACTCTCCCACCATTTTCATGGTGTATTCAACCCAAAAATACCCATTTCCACCATGGACAAGGAAGTGCTACGAAATTTGAGAGTTGTGTTTAGGGGTTTTCTTGGAGAAGATGAAGTGGGTCTTAGCTTGGAGCTTTGGAGGAAGCACTTGGTAACCCCATGAGGCCACCTTTAGAGGTGGGGGTTGCTCCTCCTACACCACCACCACCATTAGAGCCATTAGAGGTGGGTAACCTTATTCTTAGTATAAGAATGTCATTTTTACATTGTGGTCTTGTATTTAGACTGTCTGAGTAGGGTGTATTTAGTTTAATGGTATATTTATTGTGTAAGAAGACAATAAATATTTTTATGGAATAAAAATGTTGAGAAAAATGTTATTTGTTAAAAAGTAAAGAATAGATAATTATTTCAAGATTTTGAAATAACAAAAGTTGATGTTTTATGAAAATGGTGTATTTTTTAGTAATCTTGATGAAAAATGTTTCATGAAGTAAAATGTTTGCAAATAGTGTGATTTTGTTGAAAAATGATATTTTGTTGAAATCAAAGAAAAAGTAAATATTTCAAGGTCAGAAATATTGAAAGATGATATTTTTATGAAATGGGCATTTCTAGAAATATTAGTGTTAAACATTTTTGAAATAAAATGTTTGAAGATAATGTCATATTTGGATAAACATTGGTGAATTAATGTTTCTTGCAAAAATGATGATTTTATTAAAAATAGACATTTGTTGAGATTGAAGAAATAAAAAAGTCCTTTATGCCTTTATAATGTATTTTTGCAAGTATAATGATTTTTCATGTTGATAAATATGTTTAAACTATATAGTAGGATTTTTGGGTATAAAATTCATCTTCTCATGCAGATAAATTTGTAGTATTTTGACATTAAATGTATAAACAAGTTTAGAGAAGGTTTTGTTGAGTTTAAACACAAAATAAGAATAATTGGAAAGTTAGTCTTCAAGATATGTAAAATTGAGACTAAAAGGTATAATGAACGTGAAATTATAAGACTACACATGTTAAAGGAAAGATATGTATTTTCTTATAAAAGTAATCTTAATTGTGAATGTATTTCTTGAATGAAGAAGTAAAGGAATGTGTACTAGGGAAAGATTGATAAAAACTATTAATTAAGTGTTAATGGGTAAACATGACACGGTTAGTGAGTGTAACTTACTAACATTGTGAAATATTAACACTTATGGGATTAAAACGGGATTAAAGTGTAAAATTGTTTCCAATCAAGTAAAAGGTTACTCCAGGTGCAAAAAGGTGTTAAAGGATTAAAAACACTTAAGAAGTTAGTGTGAATGACTTAATTGTGTTTTGAAAAAATTAACACTTGGGAAATGAAGTAAAAGGTGATTTTGAAAACAAATGAATAAAATGGTAATTTTACCTAAAGTGGAACATTTTTATGAAATAAAAATGGTGGAAATGGTGTTACACAATGTGGTCCTAATCAAATATGTTTTTTTGGATAAACTAAAGTTTAAAGTATAAAGGACATGAAATGGTTTATTTTCAAAGTATAACACAAGTTGTGGCGGTAAAGTCCTGGATTTTGGCTTCGACCGGATAAAGGGATAAGTGGAACAATGTGGACATTTATAAAATGTTACAACACATAAAACAAACTCGAATGACACCGGGATAAAGCAAGAAGGTCTCGGAGCCCTTGGGTGAAAAGACCTAAATCACTGGCTAGAGCATATGGTGTGCATAGCCGGCGGTGTGGAGCCCATGAAAGTATGCGGTATAGGAAGATTCCGAGAAAAGATAAAGAAAATGTGGAACATGTCAAGAAATGGATTGTGTGGTAAATAGTGTTAATACAACCTAACTTGAATGAATAAAATAAATGTTCCAGTAAAGGTGAAATGGGCAAGTAAATTTGTAAATCTATTAGTGTCCATAAAGGAATGAAAAAAGGTTAAATAAAGTAAATAAATTGGTGGTTAAGCAACCTAAATGGTTGAACTTAATTTAACACAAGAATGTGTCGTAAAGAATTTTCAAATATTAAATAAGTATTTTCCAACACGGTGAATGCGTGTGTTGAAATGGTGATTTTCAATGAAAATACTAAAGTGTATTGAAATGAATAAGTATGAATAAAGAGAGCCTTTAATAAGATTAAGGTAAATTAATCTGGACAAGTAAGGGTTTCGAAATTAAAACGGTTAATGCATTAGAATATGTATTTTTCAAAGGTATACGTATGTAGATATATACATATTTTTGCATGCATGTGATTGTAGCATGTGAGTATTCCTTTTTGTCGTTTGTTTCTATAATGCTTGTATAAATCCCACTGGGCATAAGCTCACACCCTCGCTTTGTTACGGCGGGTTGGGAGCGGTTTCGTATTTTGAAGGCGTATACATGTAAGTATATTTTATTTACATTTACGTTAGTAGCCCTGTTTACTTGGACTTTGGGGTGCTCCCCATGAGTCCCTCACGTAGTTGATCTTGAAACTGGAATCACATGTTAAACAAGCGAAATGTTAACTAAAATAAAACTAGACTAGCAACATTACGTAGGTTATTCCATTGCACTTCACACGTAATGCTCGGGTCAGCCCGGGTAATCTATAAATCCGGGTCGGGGCGTTACAGGGGTAAACCGGGCGTACAATGATGACTTTAAGAGAATATTCCCCACTGACGTGAGAGAATATCATAGTATGATTCTTGACAAACTCACGTAAGTTGTGTAGTTTGGATAACCTGAAAGGTTGTGGAACACAGGATGTACGATCGTAAGCTAGAATTGATTTTTGGTAATATATATGACGGTTGGTTGTATTAGGATTTGTTTTGGGTGAGCCTTGACCGCTAAAAAGGTTTTGCCCGTAGAGGCGCCGGTATACCTTAGGTACTAGCATAACTAATGCTAGGAATGGTTTGGACTTGATCATAAAGAAAGTGGAGACTCGGAGTCGATTATGTAATGTCACGGTTAACGAAATGGTGAACGTTAGAGCACGCCGCATATCGAGCATTTGGTGACTTTAGTGTTGAGGACTTCGATGAATCATCTTGGAGGATTTCTAGGACTTAGAATGGAGTTGGTGGACCCCATAAGCTTGAAAGTTTAAGGATCGAGAATTTTGGGGACGAAATATCCCAAGGAGGGAAGTTTGTAATACCCTGTCCCAAAAATTGAATTAAAATTATAAATGGATTATAAATGGGGAGGAGTTAATGATAATTACAAAAGAGTTGTGTTTAAAATTGGAGAAAAATAAAAGAAGAAGAAAAGGGGACGTTCAAGCGGCAATGGTATGTCGTTCAAACGACAAGGGTATTTCGCGAGAAGGTCGCGCGATACAGAGCTTCAAACGACGTGCTACTGACTTACAGTAGCAGGTCGCATGAAGGATCGCGCGATCTACAGTTATAACGATATGGGGAAGTCGTTCTAACGACCTAGGGTTGTCGTTTGAACGATGTAGATCGGATTTTTAATCTCAGTTGCCCTTGTATGTTGTCACAATCTCAGCCATTGTAGCTTTGAGTTGTCGAGCTCATATCAACCCAAAAAGGGCAAAACGGGGTTTTTGACCTTAGGGAGGGTGGCTTTTATTAAGGGTTGATTGATGTGTTTGAGGTTATTTTGAGTTGTTAAAAGATGGAAGAGAGAGAGAGAGAGAGAGAGAGAGAGAGAGAGAGGTGGGTGGTCTTCCACCTCCACCCACCACCACCACTCCACTATTTTTCCACCTCCATTTGTGTAATATTCCACCATATTCAAGCCTAAAATACTCATTTCCACATTAACAAAGAAGATCTAAGAATTTTGGTGAAGTATTGGGGGGGGGGGGGGGAGGTGGAGAAGTTGACGGTGGGTTGTCATGGAGTTAAAGGGGGTTCTTACTTGGAAACTTGATGGAGCATGGTTTTGGAGTGAGGCAACCTCATTAAGGCCACCTTAGGAGGTGGAAGATTGTCATCTTCTTACACCCTTCATGCCTATCATTTTAGAGCTCAAGTAGAGGTGGAAAAAAACTTACTCTTGTATTAAGATTATATTTGCATATTGTAGTCTTGTAGTTAGATTACATTAATGGTACATTTGAATAAAAGGTGAAATTAACGTGTAGAATCAATAAACATTTTTATGAAATAAAAATATTGAAAAAATGATGTCTTGTTGAAAATAGTGAATGAATAAATATTTAAGAGTCTTGAAATATTAAAAAGTTGATCTTTTGTGAAAATGACTTATTTTCTAGAAAGATTGGTGCTAAACATCTTATGAAATAAAATATTTGAAAATAATAATTTAGGTTGATAAATATTGGTGAAATGATGTTTTTAAAGTTTCTTGCAAAAATGAAGATTTTAAGAAAAAATAGACATTTATTGAGTCTGAAGAAATTGAATGTCTTTAATGTCTTGGAAATGTATTTTTGCAAGTATAATGAATTTCTAGAATGAAAAATGTGTTTAATCCATTTAATAGGATTTTAAGGTTTAAAATCCATCTTCCCATGTACGTGAACTTGTAATATTTTGGCACTAAGTGTATAAGCAAGTTTAAAGAGGATTTGTTGGGTTTACACATTAAATAAGAAATGTAAAAATTATTGTCCTTTAAAGTGTGTGAAAAATGGGTTAAAATGTGATAAGGATAAAGTATAAGACTACGTGTAAAATGATAAAAATGGCATTTTCTTATAAAAGTAGTCTTAAGTGTAAATGGATGTCTTGGTTAAAGAAAGTAAAGAAATGTGGGGTTTGAAAAATTAGTAGTGTTGTAAAATATTAACACTTATGAAGTTGAAAAGAACTAAAGAGGTAAATGTGTTTCCAAATAAGAAGAATATTAAAAGGGTGTTGAGGCGTTAAAACACTTAAGGAGTTAAGATGGGTGACTTATTAGTGTTTGTAAGAAATTAAAACTTGTGAAAATGGAGTAAAAGGTGATGTTGGAAACAAATGGATAAAATTATAACTTTACTTAAAGTGGAGCATTTTTATGAAATAAATATGTTGGAAAAGGTGTTACACAAGATGGTCCTAAATGAATATGATTTTTGAAATAAAATCAAGGTTTAAATGAAAAGGACATGAAATGGTAAAATTTTAAAGTTTAACACAAATTGGGGTGTAACCCCGAATTTTGGCTTCAGCCGAGTAAAAAGGACAAGTGGATAATGTGGGCAATTGCAAAATGTTAAAACACATTCAAAGTAACTCAGATGACACCGAAATAAGCAAGAAGGGCACGGAGCCCTAGTGTGAAGCAAAAACCACTGGCCAGAGCATATGGTGCGCATAGCCGGGGGTGTGGAGCCCATTAAAGTATGTGGTGTTGGAAGATTCCGAGAAAAGATAAAAAGGAATAAGAAACATATCAAGAAAAGGGGTTGTGTGTGTGTTAATACAACCTAACTTTAATGAATGAATAAATAAATATTCTGGTAAAGGTTAAAATGGACAAGTAAATGTATAATTGATAAATGTCCATAAAGTAAGGAAAAATGTAAAGTGAGTGGGTAAACGGGTGATTATGCAACCTAACCGGTTAAACCCATAATTAACACAAGAATGTGTTGTAAAAAGGTTTTCAAAGTTTAAATAAGTATTTTCTTACACGATGTTCGCGTGTGTTGAAAGAGATAGTTTCAACGAAAATACTGAAGTGTGTTGGAGAAGTCAAACGTATTGATTTCGGTAAAGGAATGTGTTCCCGGCATTACCTCGTTGGATTGCAACCATCCCTCCTAGCATTACCCCGTTGGATGTTAATCTCTAGCATGCTATCAAGCTCCAGGGAATATACACCTCAACCTGGGCCACTGAGTCGGGATCTCTCCACCGAACCCAAATCGTAACGTAAACCGAATGCGGTCATAGTCATACATCTGTGGGTCATAACCATACCAAATTACCCCATTGGACTCAAAACTCATATAGGGGTGGTAGTGCGACAAACATATGACCCGAGAGCCGATACTACACCTATTGGGATTCGCTAGGATAGATCGTCCACTGCGCGCAACCTCCATCGATAGCATCCACTAGAATAGGTATGCTTCACATATATCAATTACACAGATATATTTATACACACACACACACACACACTAAAAACGACTAGTCGTGCATGTCACTCTCACACTAGCCTATATTCTCCGAGTCTAAATCTGACTCCCACATCTATAAGTAGTCACTTATTTATTTTTATATCACGATTATATTTTATTCGGGACACTAAGCCTATATTAATCAAACCCATTCCCAAATTCCATCTGAAATTTCCATTCGAATCCATAAATATATTTTCGAGTGTCGTTCATCCTAGACACTCCTAAATCCATACCCCGATTTTATTCCCAACTAACCCCAAGGTTATACTATATTTGGAAAATGCCATAAGTCCTAAACACCCTCTACGGACCTTTCAAAATAACCCAGATCCCAACCGAATCAATAACACATCAAAACACCTAACCTAGGCTGAGTAGGGCAGCCGAACAAAGTCAAAATCCATGATTGTAGGCCTATTTTAAAAAACACAAAAAATCAGTTCCAAACATTATCCAAATCACCAATCCGACTTCAAATTTGGATTCTATACGAAAAATTGAGTCAGGTATATGTTTTTAGTTTTTCTCAAATATCTTCTGAATGCACTCAAAAAGAAGATCTAAAACTCTCCAAAGTGACTCTTCTCATTCCTATCGTTTTTGCCTCTTTAAATTTCGTTTTTGACCTCTCTATTTGCTCTTTTTACAATTAAAATCAACCCTAACATTACTTGTCATCAATATACATGTTTTCACATATCAATTGATCCAATAAATCATCTACAACATGGGATCCAACATCAATTATCCAGATTTAATCCACCTTAATTCTAATACCCTTTTTTCACTATTTTTTCAGATTTATAATTTTAAGATCACATCTAGTCATCACAATTCAATTTCAGATTTCTCATTAAGATTGCACATTTTATATAAACTAAATTCAGATTTCATATAAGATAAATAGTCACTTTTATTTCTATAGATTCGACCCAAAAATCTCATTTTTCTCATGTGAATCCCACCCAAAAGTTCATATTTAAACACTTGCCTCAAACCGTAGAGAATTTTGAATTGTCTCCTTGAGATCTTCTTTGCGTGTTGATTCTTGCCCAATTCCCTCGCGAATTGATTTTCTTGAATTGTCTCATGAGTTTCTGCCTTATATTTTCCTTCTCTTTTGCCTCTCTCTCAAGCCTAAGTGAATTAGAATGGGCATACGGTTGTTTCCTTCCTCTAACAACCCTTTATATTCTCCTAATCTCGAAATTAAGTCAAGCTATAACATTAAAATGATCCGTATACCCCCATACGGGTCCCGTATAGCTTAAAAAGTCCCCGAAATCCGATTACAACCCCCGATAGCTAATTCTGACTATCTCGACCCATCCCGAATTATCTATGCACTCGAAATCACCACCTGAGTCACCTATCATTAATTTATCATCTTAATCCGATTACAACCCCCGGGTACCTAAATTTGACTATCTCAACCCATTACAGATCATCCGTGCACTTGAAATCACCATCTGAGTCACCTATCATCAAATTACCATCTTATTCCGAACATGGTCCACACACGCATCCCGAATAAGATCTTATCAACCCGTCGCTTTTGTCCATATACGACGTAATATAAAATAATACAATTTCATTTACTTATCACACGAGTAATTATAATAATACTTAAAAAATAATCCAATATTTGCTAATTAATAATTATTCAATTCGTTTTATTTCTCAAATTAATTAAGTTACGACACACGTGTAGTTTAAATATTTCAAAAAATACGGGGTGTTACAACTCTCCCCTTTTTGTTTAAAGTAAAGTACACACTCATATAACATGCCAAATATCCTTTTATAGAAAGTCATTAAACATTTACTATGGGGTCAAATGTATATTATTACAAATTTCACCACCTAAATTGTATTATGACAAAAAAAATGGGGACCAAGTCTATATCACTAATAAAATTTCTTCAATCGAATTTAGGACTAATGTCAAAACAAGCATTGCATATGCTTTCACCCAAAAAATCCACCTCCAAAAGAATGGTTAATTACAATTTTTTCCTAAACTTTACCTCGTTTTTCACTTTACCACCCGAACTTTCAATTTCGACATTTAACCCTCTGAATTTCCTAAATGACTTCAAGTAACATCCTACTGTTAATACCGTGACTCTTTAAAAAAAATATTTTGAAATTTTAACCTCGTGTTAAAAAAGAAAAAGAAAAACTAGATCTCTCTCTCTCTCTCGGCAGCCATGGCTGCCCCCCACCACCCCTCGCCCTCCTCTCTCTTTTCTTTCTTCACACACACACACTTACATGAACACATACACACAAAAACACACACGTCTCTCTTCAGGTTTTTTGGAGATTGTTGGGGGGTTTTCATTTTTGGAGATTGCTGGTATGAATCCAAATTTTCAGATTGGATTTTTTAGGTGGTTGGTTTTTTTTTCGACGGTGGGGGGGTGGGGAGGGGATGTGGGGGGATATTAAGTATTAGTCTCATTTTTTAAATATTCACTTGCTGGTCACTCTCATGATTTTGTTTTTTAGTTGTTGGTCCTATTATAACAAATATGGTACTGAGTGTCATTCTTTACGGAAAGAAAAAAGAGCTCAATTATGAGCGGTTTTAAGTAGATATGGAACTTATTACAATTTTTTAAATACTTGGGAATGGAACCTCACATATCTTTGAAAATTAGACTAAGGCCAAAAAAACTATTATTATTTTTTAGATTGTTTTTGGTTTAAATTGTAGGTTTGAACAATCTGATAGAACTTGTACCGTTCACTTTCTCCAGATAAAACTAGTTCCATAAAATGTGTTCCTTTTATTCCATGTTCTGCATTTATCTTAGCACAGTTATCTTCTTTATTATTATTATACCTTGCTTAATTGTGCAACTTTTCAGATTTGGTCTACTTTGGGGGGAGATTTTTATTCTTTTGTGTGTGTGTGTGTGTGTGTGGGGGGGGGGGGGGGGGGGGGGGGGGGGGGGGGGGGGGGGGGGGGGGGGGGGAAGTTTGTTTGGTTGTAGATTCGTAATTTTCTATTTTTAATATGTATTTAATATTTTTTCGCACTTCTTTTTATTAATATTCTGTAATATTTCATTTTTTAAAATATTAATATTCTGTAATATTTCAATTTTTTAAATATATTATTCATCATTTACATATTTTAAACATACTTTCTAATTTTCTATAACTTTTTTAATTTTTAAATACATTTTTTTAAGGAGCATATACAAAATACTCCCTCGAACTTCTTTTAATACACGTTTAGTTCAAGCTATTTTATTTTGCACCAAAAAGTCATACACTGTACCAAAAAGGCTTTAACAAGCCGCTGACGCAGACCTTTAAAGATAAGAGAATAAAGAACTTTTTGGTACAAAATAAAAGGCTTAGACTAAATGTGTATTAAAAAATGTGTAACGAACTTTTTGATATTTGATCCTTTTTTTAAAGTTTTACTGTAATTTTAAATGTTTTTTCTATTATTTCCGCATTAATTAGTGAATTTTTTTTCAATATTTTTCAAACTTTGTAAGCATTTTCCCGATTATTTTCAGATTTTTTTATAATTTTCTATAAATTTTGAAGTGTTTTTCTATTATTTCCAGGTTTTATTGAAAAACAATAATATTTCAATTTTTTTATTTTTTTTATTTTTGTAATTTATAGCTATTTTCATGATTTCCAAATTTTTAAAATAGTCTCTAAGTTCAAAAAAAATAACTATTTTCCTATAACTTTCAGGTTTTTTAAATGAAATATTCTGTTATTTTTATTTTTTTTAATTTTTATATTGTTTTGGACAAAAATACCCTTACATGACTCACTTTTCCATCTAAAAGTTAAGGAATTATTTGTAGTCTTTAGGAAGTTCATAGGGTTAATTGCCGAAAATGAAAGTTTGAATGGTAAAGCGAAAAACGGTATAAAGCTCAGCGAGAAGTGTAACTAACCCCCAAAAAATGTACCAAATTGATTCACAATGCAAGAACCATTTGGAGCATCTTATACATACTCATTTGAGTGCCTCTAGCGAGGACACTTTAGGACTCATAATTTCTGAATCGATTTGGAAAATCTTTTGATTTCCACGATCGATTTGGAAAATTCCTTTTCGAGAGTCTGTTTTTTGGGGAGAACGTGGCTAAACATGATGATTTTGTAATTTTCTAAAGAATTTATCCAAAAACACGTATCGAACAATACGTAGGCAATTGCATTCACCGATAATGATATAAAATTTAAAAAAAAAAACATGGATAACAATTTGTTAAAAGTCTTGGGAGCAGATTTACTGTATGAGCCAAGCATAAAACTTCGCTAACAAAAAAGAGAGAAGTAGCGTCAAATGACATCGCATGACCTCCACTAACAAGAAAGCAAATGCAAATGGGATAGCAATGGTCCATAAGATTGGCAGTTTCATCTTCAGCCGAATGTTGCAATGAGGAAACCCTTATAAATGCTCATGAACTTGGCCACAAATGCTGCAAAATTAATCCCGATTAAAAAAAAATCAGAAAGCTGGCCAAAAACAAATTCTATTAAAAGGTTAAATCAGAAAAATATACCGGTGTCTATGTGGGTAGTGCAACGAAAATATGAACTTGCATGCCCTTGTGATTTATAAAGCAAGAACCTTACACTTTTTGCAGATGGCGAATGTTTGTAATTATGAAATCTAACCCATGTCCTCCTTATAGAGCATTATGATGTTCACCCATTTTATTATAGGAGTTTTTACACTCTAGTCCTCAGAATATAAGATTTGAACATTCTAATACACTAAAAAAGTCTACCCGGTGCACAAGGCTCCCGCTTAACTGGAGGATATGGGAGCGGCGGCTGTCGGCTCGTCTTACTCCATATATGGAGAACACTCTAATACTATGTTTTCTTAGATATTTAGGTCCCTCATTTTACAATTAGGTCTACCCCACCCCCACCGGTAACCCTTAAACCCCCAGTTCTCTTCCGGTAACACTTTTAAGGCATTTGCCAGAAAATCAACTAAAACAACCAACAACAAAACAACTAAAACTTTCAAATCGGGGGGGGGGGGGGGGGGAGGGGGGGGAGAAAACCGCCATAATATCACCGGCAACCAACAACAAAACTCCCAACCCCCTGTTTATGCCCGAGAGAGAGAGAGAGAGATGCCGGTGGTGGTCCAGTGGGTAAGAGGGATGGGAGAGATGTGAGAGAAGATGGGCGTGGAAGAGGAGTGTGAGAAATGGGGGGTGAGGAACCTTAGGGTCCGTTTGGTTCTCTCTTCAGAAAATTCGATTTAAACATTGTTTTTAAATACAGTTTTAAAATTCAATTTTTTGTATTTATAATTATTGGTGTGCGTTTGGTAAACTTGTTTTTAAACACAGTTTTTTTTAAATTTGACAAAATTGGCAAACATATATATTTATATCATACATGTGTGTGTGTGTGTATATAAACATACATAAAACTTTCACACATACATGATACATTAATGTATACAAAACTTTCATACATACATGATACATAAATATATACATACATACACACATCATAAATTATATACATGCACATTTAATATCATGTATTTTTAGGTATATTTAATGAGGTATGTTGAGAAGTTTAACTATATATATATATATATATATATATATATATATATATATATATATATATATATATAACTTTCATACATACATACATAAATAAATTGATAATATTATATACATACATAAATATTTTTTAATAATACACAAATTGATAATATTTTTTAATACATATGTACTATATGTATATTTTATATTATTTCATACATTAATAATACATGTATAAAACTATATATAAGTATCATGTATCTATTGATAATATTATTTAATTTTATATTATTTCATACGTAATTTTGTGTACATGTACATATATATTTTTTATTTATAAAAATTACACACATATTAATGTATTATGTATGTATATTATATATTAAGGTAATAACTGCTTTAAAATATTAAGAATGAATAATTCTGAGTAGAAAAATAAAAAACAGATGTTATAAAACACAATAAACCTGTTTTCTGACAAACTTGATTATAACACATAAATATTATAATTATGTGTTTAAAAACAGGTTTCCAAACGAAGATTTTTATCAAAATTATATTTAAACACAGAAAGCATAATTATAGTTGCAAACCAAACAGACCCTTAGGGTTTAAAAAATATAATCATGAGGTCAAGTGTCCAAATCTTAATCGTCAAAGGACCCAAGTGTAAATGCCCCTTTTATTATAAATGTAGTTGATGACAGAAGGAGAAGGGGAATTTTTCCTCCTATTTTCTTAGTTGTTATTATTATTATTATTATTATTATAATAAGATTTATTTGAACATGGTCCCCCATTATTTATTGTCGTTTGGGGATTTATTCCCCAAAAAAACTGTAGCACCATTGACCCCCAATTTTTGATTGATTTTGTTAGTGAATTAGTTTGATAGTGACTTTTGACTAAATTACATAAATACCCCTATACTACATAAAAACGAGATAAAAAAAATATACAAACTCTCTCTCATACATGCACCCAAATCACAATTGATCTCGTCTCTCTATATATATGATTTACATACACAAGCTGCATGAGATTTTTCACTTGGTTGTTTTGCTTTCTTTATTTTTTTCAGATCCATATATATATATATATATATATATATATATATATATATATATATAGAGAGAGAGAGAGAGAGAGAGAGATTGTGATGTACACACACATACATAAATATATAGTGGAAATTTTTGTAGTTTTTTTTTTTTGAAAAAAAAATCTAGTGTTTTGCATTTTCCAAATCTTGGTGAAAATTCGGAGTTTTTTTCCTTGTTTCTTTTTTTTTTCCTGAAAATGCTATTTTCTGTATTTCTGTATTTTCCAAAAAAAATTTGCATTTGCAAATATTGAGAAAAAAAAAAATGACTTTCAGAAATTTGGTGATAATTTTTTTTTTATTCTTTCTTGATATTTTATTATTTTATTTGGCTGGGTGATAGATTTTTTTTATAATTTTGTTTAAATTTTTGAATTTTGTTTATTTTGTATTTAAGAAGTTTTGAAGCTTAACCAATCGTAGTGGTGGATGGAGGGAGATGGGGGAGGAAAGAGACGAGTTAAGAGGTTAGGAGTAAGGTATTTTGGGATATTAACAAAAAAAAAAATTAACTAATGATCAAAATAGACCACTAACAAAATTTGACAAAAATCGGGGGTCGATGGTGATATAGTTTTTTTTTGGGGTGGGGTGGGGGGGATCAATCCTCAAAGAGCAATAATAACTAATGGGGGTCGAATCCAAATAGCCCTTATTATAATTGATAGTATTTAGTAGATGAATTTTGTTCGTCGGAGTTATTTTTTGAGTAAATTATACATTCGTCCCTAAGCTATTCCCCCTGTTGAAATCCCCCCCCCCCCCAAATTTATTGTCTCAATTTAGTCCCTTAACAAATTAAATTGGTTCATTAGATCCTTCCATTAAATTTATCCGTAAAACTTTGATGGATAAATTTGACTAATCAAGTTGTTTTCTAAATAAAACACATTTCTAAATTTAACTATTATATTAATAGTTTAGACACGAAAAAAAACAAAAAACTTAATGAAACACAAACAATTGATATATTTTTTTGGCAAGAACAAACAGCTTGTCAAAATAAATAAATAAACGCACACCTTAATGCTCCTTCGCCCAAATTGATTTATTTTACCCATTCCTCTCTCTCTCTCTCTCTTCACATGGACCCCCACCCCGTAATAAATAACACATCACAAACTGAACACAGATCTAGAAAAGAAAAGAAAAAAGAAAAAGCAGTCCAAAAAGTTTCCAGATCTCCTTCTCCCAAATTGTGTTAACCCAGTTTCCATATACAATTTAATCTATTTGCACACAAAGTTCTATAAATGGTTGCTTGATTTGGGTTCTAGAGCAATTTCAACTATGGTTGTGATTTTCTGGTTCCAATCAATTTAGAGTTGATATGAACTTTTAAGTTTTGATTTTGCTAAGAAATAAGCATCCTGGCGAGTGAGAACTTGGGGGTTTAACTAGCTGCAAAATGTGTCTTATAATAATTGGGATAATTGCGTGATTAATCCGATTTGATTTTTCAATTTTGCATTTCGTACCGTCAAAGTTAACAGACCAATTTAACTGAAGGATCTAACCAAACCAAATTAATTAGCTAAGGGAATAAATTGAGACAAAATAAAGTTTAGGAACCAATTTAAATTTGGGGGTAATTTAGGGACTAATTATGTATTTTACTATATTTTACTTTTAATTTGCATTAGGGATCTTGGTGGGCAAGTTTCGTAAACGTAAAATTTAGGCCTTACCCTCATTTAGTATAAATTGCTTCCACCAAAAATTATACCAAGTGGTATAAAGCTTGTCCATTCTTGGTGCGCATTCTCTCAAAATATCATCGATGAGACTGACATATGGAGCAAGGACATAAACAAGCAGCGACTTAAAGCACAACCCTGATAAGAATCAACACGGTGACAAGGATTGACAATTTGAGGGTTTGATCCTTAACCGGCACTATCAACTGCCAGCCAAAACATAGAGCGCAAGTCCCTCAACAAGCTCGGGTGGCATACTTCGAAAGTTCCGACAGCACCAAGATCTATCCAATCTCCCGCACCACAGCCACCAGTAACACCCCCCACACACCACCACACCACACACACAACCACCACCAGTCACACAACCCACAAATCCTGATACCAGCAGGAGACCACCCACGAGTGATTCTTCTGATTAAAAAATCGCAAAGCACCCACTAAAACAAGGTGATACCATCGCAATGTTACTCGAGCTTTTTGGGTCGTTATGTAATCCGTTGACGTCAAAATGAATGGGCATGTATTAAGTGACGATGAATTTTAATTTTCTCATTGATTGGCTTGATATGGTGGATGGAGCATTTGTGTATAGTGGCAATGAAAAAAAACCCCGTTCACACTTGGGCAAGAAGCAAAAGCACATGCAGGTAAAAACCCCAGTTCACACCTACAGTCAACTACTCGAGCTCAAGGGCTCAAACAATTTTCACTGACGGGACGGGTTGATCATACGCAGAACTTCCATCTGTTCAGACGCTGAAACAATCTTCACTTGCTGTGACCGCAGAAAGGTACGGATCTTCATGGAGCAGGGTGGGGTCAAGGAGAACCAACACACAGCAAGTGGGGAGGCCGGAGTCCAGGTTTATTGGTGGTGCAGGGTTAGGACTATAAACAGGTCGGATCCCAATTAGATCTGGACTAATCCAGATCCGTTTATTAACCTGTTAATCAGATTTGGATCTGGGTCTCTAACTGACGGGCCCAAATCAAGTATATAATACATCTGTTTACATATGTTTTTATTTTTTTTACTCCTTTATTTATTAATTTTAGATTAAAATAAATCTGGGCTAATCGGGATCTGTTTATTAACCTGTTAATCGGATTCGGATCTGGGTCTAACTAACGGGCCCATATTGGGTATATGATATATCCGTTAATGTATGTTTTTATTTTTTTTCACTTTTTTTATTTATTAATTATTAGATTAAAATATATTTTGAAGTATATAACTTTACGTTTAATATATATAAACATGTGATCTAACACTATAGAATTGGTAATTAAGCATAATATGACAAAAAACTAATCATAGCACGTGATAATATACCAAAATATATAACATAGGGACTATGACGGGGAGTTAGTAGATACCATGATAAGAAGAAAAGTTAACATAGCTTGTTTACAAGAGACAAAATGACTCGGTCAGAAAGTAAGAGAAATAGAAAATACAAGATTTAAATTATACTACACAGGAAAACATAGAAATAAGAATGGAGTTGGAATAATAGTAGATAAGAATTTTAAGGATGATATCGTAACCGTTATTAGAAAAGGTGACAGACTTATATTTGTAAAACTGGTATTAGGTGAAAATATAATTAATATTGTTTGTGCTTATGCACCCCAAGTAGGATTAGATAAGCACACTAAAGTACAATCTTGGAAACAAATGGATGAACTAGTTTAAGAAATACCCGTAGGTGAGAAAACTTATATAGGGGGGGATTTTAATGGCCATGTATGAGAAGATCGTGTGAAATATGAGATAGTGCATGGAGGATATCGTTTTGGAGATAGGAACGACGGTGGAGAGTCTATCTTTAGATTGTGGCCCCTTGGCTTGAAGAAGTACAAAAGAAACTTGGTGGTGGAATGAAGAAGTACAAAATATAGTAAAAATCAAAAAGGAGTTCTTTAAAATACGGCAAACAAATAGAAATGAAGAAAAATCTGAGAAATATAAATGGGCTAAAAAGGAAGTTAAGAAAGTGGTAATAGATGCTAAGTTAAAAGCGTATGGTGATCTTTATACAAAATTAGAAACACAAGAGGAAAAAAAGTATTTATAAGCTTGCTAAACTTAGGGACAGGAAAACAAAAGACTTTAATAACGTTAAGTGTATTAAAAGTGATGATTCGAGAGTCTAGTCAAAGATGATGAGATTATGGAAAGATGGAAAAACTATTTTGAGAGGTTATTAAATGGAGATAATGAGAGTAGATTAGATATAGAGGAACTTAGAGAGACTTGAGAAAATATATTTTTTCGCAATATTAGGACAACAGAGGTTAGGATTGCTCTAAAAAGGGTGAAAACAGGGAGGGCTATAGGACCAGATGATATACCTATTGAGGTTTGGAAGTGTTAGGGGAGGAAAGAGTATATTGGCTTACAAAATTATTTAATAGAATTATAATGACTAATAGGAATGCCCGATGAATGGAGAAAGAGTGTTTTAGTACCTATTTATAAAAATAAAGGGGGCATACAAAGTTGTTCAAATTATCGTAGTATTAAATTAATGAGTCATATAATGAAACTTTGGGAGAGAGTGATTGAATATGAATTGAGATTGAAAACAACAGTATCTGAAAATCAATTTGGATTTATGCCTAGGAGGTCAGCAATGAAAGCAATCTATTTGTTAAGGAGACTAATGGAGAGGTACAGGGAGAAAAAGAAGGATCTTCATATGATTTTTATAGATTTGGAGAAGGCATATGATAGGATACCCGGAGATATAATATGGTGGGTTCTACATAAAAAATGAGTGACTCGTAGATATATTGATGTGATCAAGGATATGTATGAAGGGGCTATGACTACAGTACGAACATCAGCCGGAAAAAGTAGTGAATTTTCAATTACAGTAAGTCTACACCAAGGTTCAGCATTAAGTCCTTATCTCTTTGCTCTTGTTATGGATGAGTTCACTGGACAAATACAAGATGAGGTGCCATGGTGTATTCTATTTGCAGTTGATATTGTTTTAGTGGATGAGACTAAGACGGAAATTAATGGTAGGTTGGAATTGTAGAAGGAAACTCTAAAAATAAGAGGTTTTAAAATAAGCAGGACTAAAACAGAATATGTGAAGTGTAATTTTAGTAGTAATAGGAGGACAAATGGAGATGTGAAATTGGAGGGTCAAGAGATACCTAAAAATGATCATTTTCGTTATTTAGGATCGATTATCCAAAAAGATGGAGATTAGTGATGATGTTACTCATAGGATTAAAGCAGGTTGGGTCAAGTGGAGAAGTGTTGCCGGCGTATTGTGTGATAGGCGTATATACCTTTAAAGTCAAAAGGAATATTTTATAGGGCGGCCATTAGAGCCTCTATATTATATGGAACAGAGTGTTGGGCAACCAAGAAACAAAATGTACAGAAAATGAGTGGCGGAGATGCGAATGCTGAGATGGATTTGTGGTAAAACTCGAAAGGATAAAATTAGAAATGAACAAATTCGTGAAACGGTAAAAGTAGCTCCTATAGAAGATAAATTGAAAGAAAATTGACTTACATGGTTTGGACACTTCAAGCATAGAACAATGGATGCTCCTGTAAGGAATAGTGATTTAGTATTAATAGCACTGTTCTAAAAAACCCGCCTAGACTTGAGGCTTGGGAGAAACGCCCCGCCTTAAGATTTTGACGCCTTATGCTTGGTAAAACCCTTAAGGCGTACTTTTTCTCTAAAAATAACAATGCTTTAGTGAAACGATATCGCCTTTTAAAGATTTTTTTACAAACCGGACCATTATCTCATCCAAAATAATCAAATAGTATTTTTATTTGCAAATATTCAGACATATTTTTATGATATGTACAATTTTAATATTTCAATAGCCTTGTTATGGTTAAAAAATATTAAAATATATTAAAAAGGCCTAAACGCCTTTTCAAGCCTTTTCACCCCTAGGCCCGCCTAGGCTTCTAAGGCTTAAGGCTTGGCCTCCACGCCTCGATCACCCCCCGCGTTTTTTAGAACCTTGATTAATAGTAACACAAGAGGTAGAGGTAGAGGTAGAGGTAGAGGTAGGGCTAAATTGACTTGATGAGATATTATTAAAAAGGACATGATATCACGTGATTTAACCAAAGATATTGCGCTGGACATAATGGAATGGAAAAATAGGATTCATGTAGCCAACCCCAAATAATTGGGAAAAGGCTTTATTGAATTGAGTTGAGTATATAACAAAAATTAACCGTAGCACATGTTCCCATTCGTTTTAAGCTTAAAAATGTAAAAAACAAAAATATATCATAAAAAGTCAAACAACCTACATATTAATATCAATTTATTTAATAAAGAACTCAAACAATAAGATTAACACAACCTTTATATTAATTTAACACAAATTTGTAGATACATACATAAACCAAATACTAAGACATATTAATACAAAATTACAACAATATTAATTTAAAACAGTAAACACTAAGACAATAACAGCCTTTAAATTTTAAAACAGTAAAACGTATGAACTTTAAATTAGTATCAGCCTCTAAATTAGTAACAACAAAATTAGTAACAAGACGGTGTTTAAATTAGTAACAAATTAGTAACGCCATTAAATAAATTAGTAACAACAAAATTAGTAACAGCCTTCACATACCTTCAAAGTTTTTATAAGAAAAATACAAAGGTTTTATAACAAAAAAAAAAGCAAAAGAAAACATACCTTTGGTTGACTTCGGCCTTCGATTCGCAGCAAAAATAAGTTTGGTTGGCTTCGGTTGCAAAAACGGGGGTTCGTAATGGCTTCGGCAGCAAAAACGGGGGCAGTTGGTTTGTTGGGTTATGTTCAAGAATGGGTTTTTTTTTTGTTTTGTTGGGTTAAAAAAAAAAGGACGTGCAGCTTTTTTTGTTCTGTTGCAAGAATTAGTGAATCATTTAAGCAAACGATTCCCGATTCAAACCGAATTGTGCGATTCCAAAATGGATTGGTCAATTCTTTAACCATTTACGATTCTACCTCTGATTCGAATCGGTATGCCCATGAATCGTATCGAATCGTTTGCTTCGACTCGCGAATCGGATGATTTTAACAACTATGGCCTTACCCCTCATATATGGAGAGGATGCTCCCATGTCTCGAACCCGAGACCAACTGTAGCTTGGACGAGGGCACTTGCCATCGCACCAAGTATATTATATACTTAATTGGATCGGATCGTTAACGGATCGGATTACGTTAAATCTGCCTCCAATTCATTTAAATATTGTATAATCAGATAAATGGATAATCGGATTTTAAATATGATCCAGATTTGAGTAGACGGGTCGAGTCCAAATCCGATCCGGGTCCAAATCCAGTCCGTTGTTAGCCCTAGGAAGGACCAAGAAAGGAAATCCCTGCTCCGTCATCATTCCTACTAAAGAAATGTATGTATAGGTCAGGAGGCTCAAGTTATACTAAAATGATAAAGATATCAAGTGCACTAATCTAACAAGAATCGTAAATTGACAAAATTGGTACAAGTACATTTGTTGACCCCTAATCTCAAGGATCAACAACGTTTGGCCAGTTGGAACCTAAGACAATAATGACAAGAACAAAAACTGGAAGTCTTACCCTGGACGGTCAAGCCCCTCCAGTCCCATGCAAAAACATGTGACCAAGTTATGATGGACGAAATTACTATATGTGCGCTAGGCAGATGATGCAGCATTTGGATACAAGCTAAACAATAATAAGCAACCACATTTCTACTATGGCCAATGCAGGGTGCTAGGAAGGGTGGACCTGAGCAATGTTTATAAAGGTGTAGAAAAATTCGTCTTGAGGTGCGCCTTCAGGCTTGTTAGAGCAAAATGCCTCAAGGATCAAACGGTTTGACATGCAACACAAAAGCTTGCGCCTTCTTACGCTTTTCTGCGTTTTTTTGCTCCTTTTACGCATTTTCACGCTTTTTTGAGTCCTAGACAAGTTAAAATTACTAAACCTTCGATTAATCTTCGTTTTTTAGTTTGGAATCTTCAATTAAGCTTTTTTCATATCCATGATTAGTCTTTTTACTTTATTCTTGATATAAATTCATCGTATCGATATGATTATAACTTTATTATACTAACTTGTGCAGAAAACGCATTCTGCTACACTTTTATCTTTTTAAACATTGGGCATGAGAGAAATCCTAGTTTTGGCATGATTTTCACACTTGACACCACAATCATTCTTAATGTTGCATCTAGCAATGGCCGCCTATCTTATCAAAGGATGATGATTGATTAAAATTTCCATGAAGAACGTCAATCACTTTAAATTATTGAGTATTATGCGCGTTTATATCTGATGATAATAGAGTCCAGATTGACGATGTTAAATACCTTCAATGTGAAATATGGCCTTCTGCCCAAGACGCATCCTATGTTCCTGCAAACAAAAATAAATGCTTTGGTTAGAGGAAATACTTTTTAACCTTCAGAGATTCTGAGCTGATTCTACCTCTTTATTGTGAATCTCAAATAATCTAGTAGCATCTTATTACTAGTAACCACATACAAATAAATATGTCAATGCTTTTACTGTATTATTTTCCCACAAAAAACATAGACTAGTGACTGTTGTATACCCCAACTGTGTTAATTTGAAAAAGAGAACTGTGAATGAATATCGGTCCCGGTATTGGACACCCGATTTTCAACTCGGTCGCGGTATCAGGCGATGCGCAAGGATACGCTATTTAGAGAGTGCAAAAAATTCTGAAAAAATTTAAAAATTTAAAAAAATAAGATTAACAATGTGGACCAATCATATACGTTCAAACCATCATTTAATATGCAATGCATCGTACAATTGGTTATTCTGAAGCACGACGCGACAGACTTGGCATGTTGCTAATGTCCAAATTTTTATTTTTATTTTAAATTACTTGAAATCTCTAAATAATTACGTATTAGTGACTAATTATTGATTTTAATTTATGTAAGTGGAAGAGGATGTTTGATCTTCATGGACGAGACTAAACTCAAGGAGATTCTTTTTCCCCCCAATCGTTGTCTCTTCCAATTTGGACATCATTATGTGACATTATATTTTAATAGGATATTTTGTTCCGAGTTCAAATATTTTTACCTACGGTGAATGTTATTAGTTTTATATTAGTGACATTTTAATTTTATTGCAATTGTTTAATTTAATCTTAGAGCGTAAAATTGTTTTGCATATATATGTTATGTATACAAATTTATATAGGTGGTGTCGCTGTAAATGCTACAATATATTTTCAACAACAAAGAAATATGGTAAAAGATTAAAATTCTATCAAAAAATAAAAGAAAATGCCACAATGTTCAGATAATGATGCTAATTTTTTTCCATGTTAAAAAAAGGTCATACCCCGTGCACAAGTCTCCCGCTTAACTGTAGGATCGGGGAGAAGCGGATGTCGCAGGAATTATCTCCATACATATATGGAGAGGTTGTTCCCGTGTCTCAAACCCGTGATCAACCTTAGCTTGGACGACGGCACTTGCCATCGCAATATTTTCTCAAGAAAAAAAATCCATGTTACTCGGAAAATTATATAATGTCATAACAATTTTCTCAACATTTTTTATTTTTTTTGTACAAAAAATGTATTATAAAAAAATGTACAAAGAAATGTTTTACAAAACATTTTTTTGACATTTTTTACAAATAAATTAGAAATATGTTTTGTAAAAAATGTTCTTTTGGTACCAAAAAAAAATGTCAAAAGTGTACCGAAAAAAATGTGCCGTTTGAATAGGTTGTCTCGACCAATATCGCGGCAAGACGACACGATTCAATATTATTTTGAAACGTATCTCGGTATTGTATCACTACCCTCTGATTCCAAGTTAACTCAACCGATACTTTGAATCATGATATATATATACACACACACATCACACGTGACAAGAAAAATTGTATAGAGAACGATCACGAGGGTGCCTATTTTATTACCAGGCAATCCATATTTACAAAAATATGTACCAAACCGTGCAACAAAAGAGGTAACCAAGCTGATGTGAAAACAGATGGTAAACTGAGACTGACAGGATTATAACAAACTTACATAATATGCAGCCCAGTGACAAACCTCGTGCTTCAATTCATAATCCAATTTCTTCAGTAACTCATAAAGCAGCCTCTGAAACCAACAGCAAAAGATTCGTCAGGTCCATGTACGAGTAATATCTCTTGGAAAGAAAGGGGGTGGGAATGATAATACCTTCAAAATAATTTCTGGTGGAATGCAATTAGTTAGCAACTCGTACAACTTCCCCCGAACCTGGAACAGCCTATTGTGTGTAGTAGAACAGTTGCGAAAGAAGGCACGTTAAGATGTTTATATAACATTTATGTACATGACACAGCTTATTTTATCTTATTTTATTTTGGGGAAAGAGAGAAGAAGTCCATGCTAATTCTAACCTTGAAAAACAACCACTTGGCAGGTCCTTTTAAGAAAATTTAAAATTAGAGAAACAAATGAACAGGTGAGAGAGAAACTGGGCCATTGAAAGCTAGTCACACTATGGTTCGCAAGGACCCCTCCAGTTATATCCCCTCCATATAATCAGTCATCTCTAGAGAGAATGGAAGCTGGTGGAAGCGGAATTCAATGCATTAATAGCAGGGTGTTAAGCTGTTTTATCTGAAGATTTCAATGGTAAGACCTTGGCCAAACTTTATCCAAATACATGACCAAATTGATAGGTTTTCAACAATTTTGCTCCCCTTTCACATAATTCGAGAGAGGACTGATTTTTTGTAAAAATGAACTCTAAAGTCCAATTATACAGCCTCAGACAATAGTTCATCAGCAAAATTAGGGTACTCAAAAACACCCTATGAAGCACGGACACTTCTCCGAAGGCCGCGTACGAGTGTCGGACACTCCAAGGACACGGACACGCAAGGGACACGGCTGGGACACGTGTCTGACACGCCACGTGGGGTGTCGGGCTTAAAAGGCATTTAAAAATAGTTGGACACGGCTGGGACACGCAAGGGACACGGCTGGGACACGTAAGGGACACGGCTGACATAAATATATAATAACTTTAAAAAAAAGGGGCAGGAAACATATGTTCTTTTTTTCTCTTTTTTCTCACCTGTTTATTCTTTTGTTTTTTAATCTCTTGTTCAATAAATTGCATTAGCCATATGCATTTTGATTGTTATTATTAGAATGGGATTTAGTATCATTGTGATGTTTGATGTGTAGAATGGATTTAATACTCTTAATGCTTATATGTTTAATGTTGTTCTTAGTATGAGATTATTATTAATGTGATATTTCATATTTTTTATATATAAAAATAATTATAAAAAATATTTATTTAATACCGTGTCCCCGCCGTGTCGTGTCCTGATTTTTTTAGATTTGCCGTGTCGGCGTGTCCGTGTCGTGTCAGACACGACAGCCGTGTCCGTGTCCGTGCTACATAGAAAACACCAAAAACATGAGCATGTGAACTAGGAACTCAATATCATCAAAAGACCTCGTAGTCCTTTCCTTCCACACCATGGCTCAAAGACTCGGCCGACTCAACTCGGAATCGCAGCAACCCGATCCGATAATGAGTTACGATTCAAAAAAAAACAGAAATCGGGTGGAATCAGTAAGTAGCGGCGAAATAGCGTCCGTTCCGAGTTATCTCGAGTAATTTCGGCCGAGACAAACATATCTCCCCAAAATAATGAAATTTTAAGCAAAAAAAAAAAGAGAAAAAGCAGAAATAATTGAAGAGATACATAAATAATAGAAGGAATCTCACCTATAGCAGCTGATTTGGTGGTATATGTCACGGACTAAAGTTAGGGTTGAAAAAGGCTATAAAACTTGTTGAATCTCTTTGCTTTCCACACCAAAAACGTTTCCTCTGAAGCCTTTATAGATTTCTGTTGGAAACCCCCTTTTTTCTCCTCCGATTTGAGCCGAAATCACCATTATCAACCCTACTGCTGTCGGTCGGTGCTGTTTTTAGGTAAGAATGGAAAACCCTCTCTCTCAAGCTTGTTTGTTTTTAAAAGCCTCTTAATTTGGGGGTTGTAGGCCAGCGAGTTCACATATGAGTTTAAGCCTCTCAATTTGTTTATGCCTCTTACTTATTTTATGTAAAAAAAACATAAACGTTTTTATTACTTATTCCAAACCACAAACGTTTTTTTTGCAAACGTTTTTACAACTTATGTTTTACATAGACGTTTTTGTAAAAAATGTACATTTTTATTACTTATGTGCAATTTTTGATACTTATGTAAAAAAATGTACACATTTGTAAAAACAAATGTACATTTTGTAAAAAATATACATTTTTATAAAAATGTTCTTTTGTTCTTTGCTTAAAAAGACGTTTATGTAAAAAATTGTAACGTGATTCGATTTCGTATCGTTGTAAAAAATAGGTTTAAATGTTATTTTTTCAAAGAAATGTCCAAGCTTCTTTATTTTGTTTCAAAAAGTCCCTCAAAACACCCAATTGATCAATATTCTCTTATTTTTAAAGGCCTGCACCAACCGCATTTTTTGAGTGTTTTAAAAAAAATATGCAAATGTCATTTTTTTAGTAGAGTTAATTTTTTTTTTTAATTGTGTGGGTATATAATACTTGAACATGTCATTTTTAACTCTAATTTTTGGATGTTATTTTGTAGAATGGCTCCAAAACTAGATATTGGATGGGAACATGGAACCGCCATTGGTGAAGATAAGAGGAAGGTTGCTTGCAATTATTGTAGCAGGGCTTGTAATGGTGGTGAAAAAAGTTCTTGCTGATGGTGCTAAGCTATGGGCCCTTGAGGAGGAAGGAGAAACAATTAGAGAATCTGCGTGACCAAACTCAATAATACGATGAAGAAGAAGACACCGATGATGATGAAAGGGTGGATGATGCGACCCTTTTAGAATTAGCACAGTTGAAGGTTGCTATGAAAGAAAGTCGAACAATGGCAAATGAAGAACATAGACATTCCATTTCCGGGGAAAGGTCATTCACATCTGGACCTAAGCGACCGCACGTGTCACGATCGTGGTCATTAAGACAGAGGGTTGAATTGCTTGCTAAAGGAATTGACCTTTCCATGTTTAGATCGAGGAAATCTATTCAGAAAACTGTGAAATGCATATTCTCTGCAGATAGAGTCAAGAAGGTTGAGAAGGGCAGTAGCAAGTTCTTTCATTTTTAATGTCATCCCGTTTCATGATGTTGATAGTGGACCTGCGTATCAACATATGATTGATACAATTGCTACGGAGGGTCCAGGGATTAAAGGCCCTAGTGGTTATCAGATTAGAGGTGTTTCCTGAGTATGGTTGCACAATCATGTGTGACGGGTGGAGTTCAAGGACGAAGACGCCTATCATTAACTTCATGGTATACTGTGATCGTAATATGATATTTCACAATTCTGTTGACACAACTAACAAAATCAAGACGGCGGATTATATTTTTTCCCTTGTGGATAAAGTTGTGGATAAAGTAGTGAAGAAAATTGGCGAGGCTCACATCATGCATAATGTCACTGATAACGTGCCGAATTTTAAGGGGGCTGGTGCGTTATTGATGGCGAATAGGAGACAATTGTTTTGATCGCCTTATGCAACACATTGTCTTGACTTGATGCTCAAGGAAATTGAAAATATGAAATCAATCAAGTCGGTATTGAATGATGTCATGTCAATTACCTCGTTCATATATAATAGTCAAAAAGTTGTGAATTTAATGGAGTATACCAAAGATAGGTTGTTACTAAGACCAGGCATTACAAGATTCGCCACCGATTTTATTGCCCTTGAGAGTCTCATTCGTTATTAGTCTGAGTTGAAGCGAATGTGTACCACGAATGAATGGCGTGAATTCAACATGAGGGGATCCGAAGGAGTGCAGCCACTAAAGTGTCGGATTTAATTTTGGCAGATCGATTCTGGCAACGGGATGCCGAAGTTGCCAAGATTATGGAGCCCTTAGTATTGCTTTTGAAGATAGTAGACCAAGATAAAAAGCATACACTCTCTATTATTTATGAAGGGGTGGACAAAGCAAAACTAGCAATCCATGTAACTGTCAAAAACTGAAAGAAGTATTGGCAGGTGATCGATGGAAGATGGGAGAGACAACTGCATCGACACTTGCATGTCGCAAGATATTTCTTAAATCCGGTGTTTCAGTATTCATCTCATTTTTCAAATCATCCGGAATAAGAGCTAGACTAAAAGAAGTCAATGGCTAGAGCCAGACGTACAAAAACAAGCATTGGCAATAAATGAGGTATCATATTTATTTCCATCGAGTTATATTTATTTCATATATGTATTGTTTCTAAATTGGTTTGTTTGTTTTTTAGGTGAAACTTTTTACAGATGGGAGAGGGGAGTTTAGCTCAAATCTTACCAAACAAGCAATCAAATTTTCTCTTCTAGCTGAGTGGTGGAAAAATTACGGTGAGGATGCACCCAATCTTATCAAAGTCCTTAGTCAAACATGCTCATCTTTGGGCTATGAGAGAAATTGGAGCACATGATCTCTCTTTCGTATAAAACTTCGCAAAAGATTGGCAATAAAAAAAATTGCATAAATTGGTGTATGTGCATTACAATTCGCGACTTAGAGTTAGGAATTTGATGTACATGCGAGTTACTAAAGATTTCTACAATTTGATAGACTTGAATTCAATATTTCAGGAGGATGACATCTTGGATGAGTGGATCCGAGAGAATGATGAAGGGGTCTTACCAGCCGATGACTTAGATTGATTGGATGAAGGTATTCAACAAAACGAAGGGGAAGGAGGACGGGGGGTCACAATCAACCGCACCGGTTAGTGTTCTTTCTAGTTTTGATAATGATCATGGTGGTGATGATGGTTGGCAAGATATTCCTAGTACTTATGATAATCATGAAGACGATGATGACGATGACGACGACCAAGGTGGTGGCAGGGGAGATGTTAGTGGGGGAACTGCAAGTGGTAACCAACAAAGGAGTGGAGTTGGTGGTAGCCAACAAAGGGGTGGTTCTTACAATACTAGTACACAGCACTCTGGTGGTATGACATGGACACAAGGCGATGAAAATTACTATGCCACACAAGACACGGATCATGGTTATCGGTCAGGAATCAGTGAACTACGGAGACATTTAAACAACTTGACGACATTCCCTGGTAGTGACGAGTATTCAAGCGGATATGATCCGCAACGTCTTAATGATCAACCACGGGCAATGGGTTTAATGACAGATCATACATACCGCAATGGAAGACATAGTATCTCTGGGAGTGGGAGTGGCACGGATAGTTATGGTCCGGCACAACTTCCAAGATCTATTTGTACTAGTACAGGTGGATACTATGATCGTTATAGAGACCATTATGGATCTACTAGTAGCGGCACAACAGGTGGTGATTATTATGGATATAATCAAATGACACAATATGATGGGTCTTCAACTGATAGTTCTGGGTATAAAGACTTTGAATATTATCATCACGGTAGTCAACCAGGAGATCGTCAACCATAATTTCCAAATTATGGATCATCTAGCCAGTCATCCCAACCCTCTGAGCAGCAATATGGTTCATATTTCGTTCCTTACCCCACTGAAAGAAATTACCCCTATCCAAATCCGTATGATCGATACCGCAACTAGATAGGGAGATGAAAATGATGAAACATTGTAATCATTTCTATTTATCTTCCATGTAAATTTTTTATCAAGTTCTATGTATCATTAGATTGTTTTTCAATATTATTATTTTTTTTACTATGCAATATTGAATCTGACAACTCTGTCGCGCTTCAGTATAACCAATTCTACAATGCAATGCATATTGAATGATGGGTTTGAATATATCTCATTGTTCCACATTGTTAATCTTATTTTCTAGAAATTTTCTATATTTTTTCCGGAATTTTTTGCGCTCTCTAAATAGCGTATCGCATGATACCGCGACCGAGTTGGAAATCAAGTGTCCGATTCCGGTAGCGATACCGAGACTTTGAACCATGTTCCACGCTATTCAAATGATTCATACACCCCTTTACCTGCGTCAACCCCTACACCCAAGAAAGAAAATTGCAACCCTCAAATGGCTCAAAATAATTAAAATTGAGCAAAGAATTACCCATTGAATATTAACAAAAGAAAGGACCATACACCATTGGTCCCTAACAACCTCACAATGGATGAAAAGATGGTCCACGATTTCTACTGTTATCCTGCACGTGCAACGTCAATTTATAATATTTGGATTTTTGTCATGTTTTGCGCTTCAATTTTTTATTTATTTTTAGGGTGTTGTGGTCGGAACGTACCCATTTGATCTTCACATTATTAAACCTTTCATAAACATAATCTGATGCCCACAACCCAAATCTAACCTGTGTCCTGTATAATTCAACCCGCCCTCTCAAAGGTCCTTCGAAAACCAACCATATAAGGCAATATGAAATCTCCAATTATCCTCTCCCCTTGGCTGCAACCTTACTATCATCCTCTGAAGCAGCACCGACTCAACATGAGATAGGGGACATGACTCGCTACTATATATGGGATACGGTATTTTTCAAAAAAGTAGAACACAAATAGTGTTATATATATAATTTTAAATATAAAGTAGCATTATAAAAAAATAGTTTGTAACATTTATGCATCACGGATATTGGAAAGTAAATTCAAAAACACACGAGAAACTATCTGGTATTATTTAATATTATTTTCCTAAGTATCTATTAAGGAGCACATGTACAGGTGTCCTACTCCTACACAGCCACACAAAGCTGATAGCTCTTTACTTGCCAACTGATTCAGCATTTCAAATTCGTTATTAAGTACTTGAGTTGACTAAAACAAAGTAACAAGGCCGGTCAACTTATTCTTTTGAAAGCCCAAAATCACTATTACAAGTTACCAAACAACATACGACCATATCTACTTAAGTGTTTTCCAAAACCCTAGAAAATTGGGCTACCATTCCGACCACGCAGAGTTTGTACAAGGCAAGATCCTCAACGACCGACAAGATCAACCACCATGGAATTCGACAAGATCTACAATAAAACTCTTTGGATTCTCTTATCTTATTCTAGCAACTAAAGGTGAGTTCAGCTGAATACACCACTACGTGAACCAACCCATTCCTACTGTGTCCAGGTTTTAAAAAAAGGCACTACTCTTGGGCGTGCGTGTACGAGCGTGTCAACGGCCAAGGGTTCAAAGTCACGGTATCAGTCTATGACTCGGATCTCAATTTTTGACTCGATATTGGCATCGGTATCAGTATCGGTCTCAGGCGATACGCAGCTATGCATTATTTAGACAACTCAAAAAATTTTGAAAAAAATTCAAAAAACTCTAGAAAAATAAGAATAATAATATGACTCAATTACACAAGTACAAAATCACCATTTCATATGCACAACATTGTATAACAGTTTATAATGAATCATCATTTACTATGAATAACATTGTCTAAATCAATATATTTTAGTAATATATTCTTTGTGAATGTTATAATAGTACATATTATTACTAATTAAGGATATATATAATGTAAATAATCATACACTTTAAGCATAAATGAATAATGATACATTTTAATACAAATTAAGTAAATACAAAAAAGAAAGTTAAATAGTAGATAACCTCTTTAGTAACACTCCAAGAAAATAAATGAGAGATTTAACAAAAAAAACGATTTGCGACACAACATGATATACCCTGTACTGAACTGAAAGCAATTGCTCCTATCATGACATATACCCTGAACCGAAATTGAGTGAGTTAGAGGTTGGGATAGAGAGATCAATTGCTTAGTAACTTCTACTATCTCGATCGATATACCACCAATATGGGGTCAATACTGCCGTGATATCGCCGTTATAGGTCGATTCTACCGCAATATCACCGATATAAGACGATACTACCGAGAAATTATCAATATAAGGTCGATTCACACCAATAATCGAAACTCAACTCGTAACTCTGAATCGAATCGGTGGCTATCGATACCTAGTCAACTCGATCATATCGTTGCGGTATCGGCCTTGACTTTGAACAATGAGCCAATTTGTGTAAGATTCAAGGTCATTCCGTGAGTGTCCATGCTTCATAGATATCAACCTTCTCCAACACTCACTCTCCTTAGAGAACTTCTATAACCAACCAAGTTACCAACTTAACTCAACTTAGCAAAGCCTTTTTCCAATATTTGGGATCGGCTACATGAATCCTATTTTGCCATTCCATTCTTTTCAGTGCAATATCTTCGATTAAACCACATGATATCATGTCTTTTTTTACAATATCCCACCAAGCCAATTTAGGCCTACCTCTCTCCCTTGCGTTACCATCAATACTAACTACATTATTCTTCCTTACGAGGCATCCTTGGTCTACAATTGACGTGTCCAAATTATCCAAGTCGATTTTCTCTCAATTTATCTTCTATAGGTGCTACTTTAACCGTTTCACGAATTTGTTCATTGTTTTACTACAAATTCATCTTAGCATTCGCATCTCCGCCGTACTCATTTTTTGCCCACCTTTTTTTGTTTCCCAATATAGTCCCATATAACATGGCGGGCGGGTCTAATGGTCGTCCTATAAAATAACCCTTGTAACTTCAAGGGTATACACGCCTATCACACAATACACCGATAGCACTTCTCCACTTAAACCAACCTGCTTTAATCCTATGAGTAACATCATCAATAATATCTCCATCTTTTTGAATAATCGAGCCTAAATAACGAAAATGACAAATTCTAGGTATCTCTTGACCCTCCAATTTGACTATATTCTCGTTTGTCCTCCTATTACTACTAAAATTGCACTCCACATATTCTGTTTTAGTCCTGCTTATTTTAAATCCCTTTTTCTAGAATTTTTCTCCACAATTTCAATCTGGCATTAATCCTCGTCTTAGTCTCATCCACTAAACAATATCATCTGCAAAGAGCATACACCACGACACCGCATCTTGTATTTGTCTAATCAACTCATTCATAACAGAAGCAAAGAGATAACGACTTAGTGTTGAATCTTGGTGAAGACCTACAGTAATTGAAAATCTACTACTTTCTTCATCTGATGTTCTTACTATAATCATGGTCCCATCATACATATCCTTCCTTCATCACATCAATATATCTACGAGTCACTCTTTTTTTCTGTAGAACACACCATATTATATCTCTTGGTATCCTATCATATGCCTTCTCCAAATCTATAAAAATTATATGAATGTCTTTTTTCTCCCTATACCCCTTCCTTAATCTCCTCAATAAATAAATCGCTTCCATTGTTGACCTCTCAGGCATAAATCCAAATTGATTCTCAAATGTTGTTTTCAATCTCAATCAATATTCAATCTCTCCTAAAGTTTAATTGTACGACTCATTAACTTAATACCGTGATAATTTGAACAACTTTGTATGCCCCCTTTATTTTAATAAATAGGTACTAAAACACTATTTCTCCATTTATCGAGCATCCTATTAGTCATTATAATTCTATTAAATAATTATGTGAGCCAAGATACTCCTTACTCCCCTAAGCACTTCTAAACCTCAATAAGAATAGGGATATACCATTTGGTCATAAAGCCCTCCATATTTTCATCTTTTTTAAAGCAATCCTAACCTCTGTTGTCTAAATTCTGGGAACAAATATATTTTCTCGAGTCTCCCTAAGTTCTTCTATATCTAATCCACTCACATTATCTCCATTCAATAGCCTCTCGAAGTAGTTTTTCCATCTTTCCATAATCTCATCATCCTTGATTAGTACTCTAGAATCATCACTTTTAACACACTTAGGGCTCGTTTGGTTCTGTATTCAGAAAACTCGACTTAAACATTGTTTTTAAATACAATTTTAAAATTCAATTTTTTGCGTCTATAAATATTGGTGCGCATTTGGTAAACTTGTTTTTAAATACAGTTTTTTGAAAATTTGACAAAATTGGCAAATATGTATATTTATATTATACATATGTGTGTGTATACATTCATACATACACAAAACTTCCATAAATACATGACACATGAATGCATACATACATACATGCATGCATTATAAATGGATTAATATATTATGTGTTTTTATGTATATTTAATGAGGTATGTTAGGGAGTTTAACCATATATATATAAACATACATACATAATACAAATGTATGACGTACATACATACATATATATATGTGTACGTATATGTCTATATAATGATATTGCATGTATAATTCACAATAAAATTATATAATACATGAATTAATAATATTTTTTAATACATATGTACTATATGTATATTTTATATTATTCCATGCATTAATAATACATGTATAAAACTATATATAAGTATCATGTATCTATTGATAATATTATTTAACATATGGATCTTAATATATTATATAATTTAATAAATATAAATATACATAATTTTGCATACACGAACATATATATCTTTTATTTATAACAATTACACACATATTCATGTATCATGTATGTATATTATATATTAAGGTATGAATGCATTCAAATATTAAAAATGAATAATTCTGCGTTGAAACATAAAAAACAGAAGTTAGAAAACACCATTTTGCTGTTTTTTAAAAACGTGATTATAACACAAAAATATTATAACTCAAATGTTTAAAAACAGAGCCCTTAACTTTATTAAAATCTTTTGATTTTCTGTCCCTAAATTAAGCAAGCTTATAAATACTTTTTTCCCCTTCTTGTGTTCCGAATTTTGTATAAAGGTCATCATACGCTTTTAACTTAGCATCCCTTACGATTTTCTTAACTTCCTTTTTAGCCCATTTATATTTCTCAAAATTTTCTTTGTTTTTACTTATTTGCTATATTTTGTACTTCTTCATTGCACCACCACGTTTCTTTAGATTGTGGTGTAATACCCCGTATTTTTATGCTTTCTATATTTGGGGATTTATTAAATTTAATGTGTTATTAATTTAATATAAATCCGGAAATTAATTATTGTTAATTACTAACGTGAAGAGAGTTAGTAATCATTGGAAACTTGTTGAATATTACTAATGAGTAAAGTAATATGATATTGGTTCTATTAAATGTCACGAGTGAATAAAATGACAATTTTGGAAATTTAAGTCGGGACGCGCCTGTGTCGGGTCGGGACTAAATATTGATTAATAAAAGTGAATAAATTATAAGTCACTCGTATGGTCATTTCGAGTGCACCAAAGTGTCCGAAAGGGTCGAGATAGTCAAAAATATGTACCCGGGGGTTTAGTTTGGGTTTCGGGGAGTTTTTAGGCCTATTTAGTACCCCGGGAGGGCGTTTTGGACATTTCGTAATTTTGGGTAATTAAACCCACGAAAATTACAAGGTTATATCATATGCTTAGGGTTGCCTTCTAGGGTTAACACAACCAAAAGCAAGTGACAGACATTGGAGAAGGAAGGAGAGAGTTTGCCAAGGAATTCTAGGCCAAAAACCTCTCCGTTTGCGCCGCCGTCGCCGCCAAACGAGAGATCACATCGCAAGGATCGTAACCACACTGATTTCAGCACAAATCAGAGACCAAAAATTCCCAGGCAAGTATTTATCTTGCTTAATTTCGTTAATCCATCATTCATGTTAGTCTAGGGTTGATTAGGATGAGTTTCATAGAAGAAAACCCATGTTGGAGATAGGAAAATTGCATGTAGTAATGATATAAATGATAATCTGGAAATCCCCCTTCATATGTAGAGGTTGAACCACGGATTTATAATGGATTAGAAGTAGAAATTCTGGAAAAAGGTTGATTAGAACAAAGTTATAAAAATTTCTAGGGTTCATGAGATTTATATAAGTTTTGGCCCTTTAATCTATGGTTATTGATGAAAATTCACATGCTTTACGTAGAAGATTGTTAATTTGGGTTTATAACGTTGGTAGTACAAATTTCTGGGAGTTTGGGTGTTAAAAATCCGGATTTGGATGATGTTGGATGATAGAACCCGTAACTGTTAATCTGCAGAATTCCCCATACCTGTTTGATCGATCGATCGAACCAGGAGCATCGATCGATCGACGCATCGATCGATCGAGCCCCTGCCATCGATCGATCGACCCCTCCTGGCAGATTCATAATTCCCCTTCTAAATAGTTGAATTTAATTTAAAGGTGTAATAATCCTTGGACATCCTTATTAAAATATTTTGGGAGATAAAGAAGACCAGTAGGACTTAGTGATAATATGAAATCTTTAATGTAAGACGAGATTTACATTTTTCGGGGATGTTTACATATAAGGAACAAGGGAACTAGGATAAAAAGGGTGAGACGAGTAAGGTAGTTACGTTGGTAAATAAATGAGTACCTACTGAAATTACACTTGGGAGGATAGGAATCCACGAGTGTCGCTTTATAAGTTGGGATAATTCCACAAATTAAAGTAAGAAACGAACTGTTATACGTGATAACTAAATAACGAGAAATAAGGATAAATATCATAATTATGGGTTATGAGAGGTACCTAAAATTTGATGTGGTAATAGTAGTATATTTATATGACTGTGTTTATGCATATACTATATACGTGAGAAAACCATGCCCGCGCTACTTGCTATCCCTGAGGTTACCGCGCTGGGACAGTCTTATCTCGATGGGACCTTTATGGGGGATATTGACTCGTACCCTAGAAGATAGAAATCCTTCGGTACAGCTATCGAATCGATAGTTCAGACGGTCCTAAGAGACGTGAGGGCATGTACTGACCTCTTAGAGACTTGGAATCTATGCTTCGCCTCAATGTTGTTTGTGTTTGTATTAATACAGTTCGAGAGTGATTCCGAACTTGTATTTCCCTTAGTACGAGTGATACGGGGACTGGATAGCAGAGCATGCCCGCACCATAATTTTTATGTGGGGTGCCGTTGGAATATATATATTATATGAGTATTTAATATATATATTAAATTCTGGAATTTGGTAACTACCTACTGTGTTTATGGTAAGTAAGATATGAATAATTATTTCAACTTGGGAATAAGTGTTTGAAAAGTATAATGTATTGCGGAGAGACTTTATTTGTAAATAAGGTTAAATGAGAACTATGTAGTTAAATGAAATGAACCCCTTAAACAGTTGAATGTGTCAGATTAAAATCTTACGAGCGACATAAGATAAGATAAGTTAAACCATTGGGAAGGTTAGTACGATAGGCGTGCACATTAGAAGAGAGGTGAGAAATTCTCAAGGGAAAGTCGCACTAATATGTTGTTGCATTGGCCAGTAAACATTTTAAATACTTGCTAAACAAATTTTAAATCGTTTTTACAATCGGGCTCTGACCCGTTTCCATTTTCTTTTCTCTTGTGTATATATATATATATATATATATATATATATATATATATATATATATATATATATATGTTACAGGTGCCCAGCCACAGGGGCGTCTTGCATAGGATCCTTTGGAAGGAACGCGCTGCAGCTTAGGTGGGAGTTGCAAGCCTCTTGCTTAGACGACCTCATTTCTTGATTCCACTCCTAGTATTTATGTTATCCAGTTGGGCATGTGTCGCCCTTTTCCATTATTCAGTTGTTTTATTGGACATTGTGATTCTTTTATTTCCAGTATTTGCACTTTGGGTTTTATTACTGTCAGGATGTTTTCCTTTAAGTTCTAATATTGGTATTTTTCTCAGTTGGATGTTTAATTAATTGGATTGTTTGTTCTAGTATATTTGTTGGATGATTCTTAAATTATAAATTATATAAAGTTTTAAAATATTGGTTTTGAATAAAATTTGGAAAGTAATATCTAAAATGGTTTTGACACTTAGCTTAATTATTTAGGGTGTTTAAATTGGAAATTTTATTTTGACGACAGTGATGCTAAGAATGAACCAACTGTTCACCTTGATTTTAATTTAATAAATGAGTGATCGTCCGGTATTTAATTAGGCGGGGTGTCACATGTAACCCCTTCCCTTTTGGTTCTCCAAGAATTTCTTTTGATATTCTCCTAATGCATGTGGCCATCATAATGTGTTAGTCTCCTCTTCGGTATTCCATGACGTTTCATTTAATATTTTTATCTCTAAATATTTCTAATTTTTCTCCTTTTAAGTTCCACCAACTAGTTGGTGGGTTAATCTTCTCTTTTCGCACTCGTGATTGATTTTTAATACTTATATCCAACATCATTATCCTATGTTGTGAGGTTAAGCTATCCCCCGGGATTACCTTACAGTCTTTACATGTTAACCGATTTCCTTTAAGTTTTAATTGTGAACCCTCCCAACTTAATCACTTGTTTCCATTTTGGGTAAAAGTGATGATACGCATAAGTAGGCCAAAAGATTAGACAATGAGCACTTACTTGAAACCAACCTACCACCTTATGAAAGAGATTGTTGCTT
Source organism: Sambucus nigra (assembly GCA_949130495.1). Classification (NCBI taxonomy): domain Eukaryota; kingdom Viridiplantae; phylum Streptophyta; class Magnoliopsida; order Dipsacales; family Adoxaceae; genus Sambucus; species Sambucus nigra. Next base: position 657,026,495 of record OX422209.1, on the reverse strand, counting down.
CGTTATAGCTAAACTACACTCGAATGTTCCCACAATGGGATCCAAAGACACCTTTGATTTAAAGGGTGACACATAAGGGAGCGTCAAGTAAGTAAAGTCGTAGAGGGTAGACTCCCAACAGAAGCCACTCAAAATTCTTGCAAGATCCTCATATCTTTCCACACATCCATTAAAAGCAGCTCAATCTTTGCTTTAGTTGAGTTGCTTCTTCCCCCACAGGAAATCGAGTGTCAACCACGCACACACAATAAAGACTTGAGGGGATCCCTTGAACTCGGGCAAAAAGACTTGGGGGGATCCAATTATCGGGATATAGAATTTGATGGCTAATCCACAAGCAAAGAATTGTCGCCTCTGTCTCTCTCCAGAGCTATTCTTTCAGGAATATTTGTATAATGGCCACAAACCCACCCAATATCAAGTTTACAAAGCAGGTCAGGATCTGATCCCTTTGATCTAAATTAGTACATTCATTGGCCACTAATTAGCATCCAAAAATTGGTCTCCCAGCACCTTTCTTAAGTGCAAGGACAAAACTTTGGCCACAAACTTATAACCACGCCTAACAATATGAGTTCAAAATCCTTGATGATCGTTGCCCATTCCCTTCTCCATTATGTTTCCCATTTCCTATGTTAAAGAACTATATACGAGCCATATTACACTACACATGTTACATGTTCATGTTCAAAAAATCACGCAGCAGCAGAAAAATGAGAAAATGGAAAATAAAAGCATGTTTGCACCAAAAAATTTCTAAAAGGCAATTTGGAAAGGTTAGATAATGCCAACTGTTCTTTAAACCAATAAAAAATTGTACAATGACGGAATAATGACAAACCTTTTTGGGCTTTGTTCCTTCATAATGTCTGATGCTATTTCTAATACGTATTCCTCCCAATCCATTGGGGGTATCAATTGATTATTTATAAAAGGGTACCTATGAGCCCACAATAAGTTAGGAAAGGTTTCACGCCAAAGAGAAAGACATTAAAATTTGCAATAAACTTTGACATCATCAATCAGAAGAGTTTTGAGCGTAACTGTTGGACACGGCAAGTCTCAAATGACAATATAGCCCTTCTTAAACTCCGATTTGATTTTTCCGCTATTCGGGCAACAAATCCAGGCGGAAGCTGCAGCCCTTCTTTCTTGCCAATAAATTCCAGAACTTTAACAATCTAGCATAGAAATTTCACAAGACATATTATATTAAACAAAAGAGATTACTCTTAGCAACAAAAATTTTATGGTTTCTGATCGGGATTTCATTCCACTTGATAGATGCATTAAACGAAAAAATAATATTTAAAACTACTAATGTCCATCATTAAAATAATGATAATTCGTAGAAGTGACAAAGAAGAAAAGGAGAACTTTTATAGCAAACAAATATTGTTGGGGTAAAAAACAATGTTGCGACATTATCTTCGCCATCTAGAATTAAAAAACGAATGTTAACATAAAATCAGCCTTGGTCGTATTTAATATAGACAGTTGGTCTAAGTTGAAGTTTTCTCACATTCTTCCCTGGGAAATTGAAAATGTTCTTTCCTATACGCATACATCAGTTTGACAGGGAAATATGAAGTGCTTACGTTATTATTACACAACTTTTAAAAAGTCATCCTTCCTACAGCGGTATACAGAACATCTTTAATGGACTATCATACTTAACATCCATTTGAATGATTATCAAACTTTCCTACAATTCCATTACATATAAGCTCCCAGCATCGGAGAGACATGGAGAACTATTATTACATATAAGCAATGCATAATTCTTATTTTTATCAAGAAGTAAGTCCTACATTGCATCTTTTGATGAAAAATAAGGGAAAGTGTAGAACACAATCTAAAGGCAGTTGAGCAGGAAAACCTAACAAGCCACTCTGGACCTGGCCTAATGCATCTGCTCAAATATAGTTGGCACTCTAATAATTTATATTTAATAATTCAATTGTCATGTTAAATTTTAAAAAAAAATGAAGAACCATTTTTGTTCCATAAGACATTGTAATATTTATAAATACATATTATTAAGTATTAGAATGAAAATTTGAACAATAAATACATATCAACAGCACAGATGCATGTGTGTGTTTGTATATATATGCAACTACAAATGAAAAGGATGATTCAAGAGACCTTGTTCAATTAAGAATACTACAAAGCAAGTTGAGATACGAACAAGTGCAAAAGTAACAGCATTTGATGGAAATATATTAGGATTATTTCAAGTGTTAAACTTGTCTTGCAGTAAAATTTTTGTAATGATACAAACATACATTTGAAAGTGATTGAAAATATTTTTTGGTTAATCAAGTATTATTGATAAACTTAACAATTCTTATAATTAATATTGAAGATCCCCCTTCATTATTAATAATTATTATTAGAATGACGAGTGTATTTTCATGAACAACATACTGTCCTTGCAAATTCAGAGAACTGGTTGAAACGGGCCTTTCTTTCCTGATTTTAAAGGAGAGAATAAACATTACTGACCTTTTCTTCTGTTGGTGCAGTTATTCGCACGTTCAGACAACGTGAACGGACTGCTTCAGTAACCTTGGAAGAACTGTTGCAGCATAGAATCAGGCGGCACGATGCACTATATTTCTCCATAGTTCTTCGTAGAGAATGCTGCGCTTCTCTTGAGAGTTTATCAACCTCGTTGAGCACTAATACTGACATTCCACAACATAACACGTCATTGGAACGAAAAGTTATAGCTATCAACAATATGACACATGAAAACACCTGCTGGTATTCTCTTTTGGGTATTTCAACATCCAGCCCCCAACTTTATATGAAGTCTACTCTTTTGTTTTAGTATGCGGTCTCTTATACTTAGTATATAGCTGTGGAATTGTTTCAATATGGCTGCTTGTAATGGCTATGTTACGTATCGCAAAGTGAAGCACAGCATTCTGACGAAAAATCCACCCTACTTTGTGGGGGGCGAACGGACCCTTCTTTATTAGATGCGTGTGAGATAAGTGTGAACCTCATAACCCGTAGAGATAAAACATATAGAACGGAAAAATGAAACAACTGATTGGCATAATCAAAAATTAGAATGGATATCATATAAAACATCATGAGAAAGAACCGAGAAGGAAGTTTGACAGTTATAAAGAAAATAACATATCCAGATTGAAACTGAGATGTGAACGATACACATGGCATGTACAATGTGAGCCTAAATGCCAAAATTGCTAATATTTAAGTAATTGTTGAGGATCTTACACTGCAATATATAAGATCCTAAACCTCTCCCCCCATTGGCAATTGGTTTGGGGCTAGATGTTCCAATATTAAACACCAATGTTACACAAATAGAAACTCAAATAAATAAAAAGTCATTTACAATGTGGCAGATAACTTTATTAATAAAGTTTTATATTGCTCCTTATCTCCATTTTTTCCGAGATTAGTTGTAAATCTAATTAGAAGTTGTTATATATGTTTTTATTTTATGGCCATAAAAAAATCTGAAATATTACCTTTGAATCCTTTCTTTCCTTTTGGATCAATTGGTCTGTTCTTCGCCATCTCTTTGATTATCTCCTGAACAATGTATCTGTCCTGAAAGCCAGCATCGCTGGGGTTGAGCTCCACATGGTTGGTGCTGGATAATGTAGTCAGCTCTAAATCAATAGTTCTAGTTCCAGCCTGGAAGGAAGCATTAAAGAACATTCTTAATGATAACATAAACGTTAAAAATGGTACAAAGCATTTGAAACAGGTCTATACTCTATACTGGACAATGCTACACTAATATTACAAATATTAGCTCTGCAAAGACTTGTGGATTTGTTGGATTGGATGGAGTTTGAGGTTACTATCTTCAAATTAAGAAGAAGATGAAAAAATGAAAGTGGTCCGTACATTTAAAATCTTTAGGCCTTTTCAGAACAAACATTTTGAGAATATAAAGGCAAACTGTTGTTTTAAAAAAAAGGGGGGGGGCAGAGGAAAACATGTCCCAATTTAAGCTCAAAAACCATTCCAGAGGGTGTTTCTGCAACAGATACATAGTTCATGAGGTTTTTACCAACAATACTAGTTGAAGATAACTTTTGCAGTTTTTGATGGAGGGTTTTCCAAGTAACCCAAAAACAAAAACAAAAACAAAGTGAGTGAGTGAGGCGTTACATCAACTTTCCAGGTCTTGTTCTCAAGTTTGACCTGCATTGCGTAGAAAAATGGAGTTTAATTTAGGAATAGGAATAGGAATAGGAATAGGATGGATCAAAGTAGCAGATATGTATAAATAAAAATAGAAAGATACCTTTTCGGCACCGGGTCCGAACATTTGTCTGAGTAGAGCCATAATTAGGGTTTTCTTGCCGGAGCCGGGTGGCCCGTAGAACAACAAATGAGGGCAATCTTGCTCTGTAACCTGTACATAAATGATCCTTCAAAACCCTGCATTCCGACCAAATTTCGGTGTAGTATATATACGTATAGTAGGGTAGAAACGAGGAATAATACCAATTTCTTCAGATTTTGGGCGACATCTTCGTGTACCATCACCTTATCAAGGCTTTTGGGTCTGTACTTGTCCACCCACAACATCTTCAACACACAAACGCCCAACAACACCTGGAAAAGGAAATGGAAATGGAGACCTTTGCAAAACTGGCGGGAAACAACTCCTCCACACGCACGAGGTCGACTTATACCACAGGACCGGACCCTTTTGTGTTTTCGCACCAATTTACTTTTCATTATTCAACTTCACCCACCATTTAATTTTCCTTCTAACTTTCTCACTCTTTTTTCATTTATTATAATGTACCACTTGTGCCATGCCAAAGTCAAAAATATCACAAAATATACTTATTCACATGAATAGAGACATTAAGGATATAATAAGAGAAAATCAAAACAACAAAGCACGAAAAATGAATAATATACATCAACTCATTTTTCAAATGTTATGTAATTTATTGAAAGTCGATCACCTCAACCCATATTATTCAATCCTATATTATTCATTCGTAATGCTTTCTTATTTTGTTTTTCTCTTGTCATGTCATTAATGTTGCAACACGACTTGCCGTTGAAACAAGAGGGTGATTTGCTTGACTAGTCGAAACAATTGTATATTTTGTCAATCTTTTAGACTTTGCCACTATGATAAAGTCTAGCAAATGAAAAAATAATGACAAAGTCTTAAGGAAAACTAAATGGTGGTTAAAGTCTGATAATGAAAACTAAAGTGGTGGCAAAGTCAAAATGTCCCTTTTTTAGTTAACCCCTCTAATAATGTCATATTTTTACTTAACGTTTTCATATAAAAAAAGTACATGTTTTATTAATTGTGCATATTTTAAAAATAAAATATTCTAATTGTTAATTTTTTTTTAAGAAAATGTACATGTAGGTGCTAAAATCCAACAAAGAATATTCTCAAACAACTAAAACAAAAAAGGTAACAATTCACACAATCACAAAATACAAGAATATATGTGCTTCGGTAGGCGCGTCCATAGGCGTTTTTCCCTGTTTCTTATTACTTCGTTCACAACAACAAGAGTTACATGCCCCGTTTCCTAGGGGTCTGGGTTGTATTTGTAGAGAACGGGGGGTAAATAAGTCGTGTAGGACTCTAGGAGCTCCGCGGTTGCAACTTGGTCGAGTTGATCTTCCCCTGAGACCTCCGTTGATCATACTCCCTTTTGTTCTCATCTCTTAAGTTGCAATCTTTATCCATGATGTCGAACAAATATCACCCAATTTAAATAACTCGGTTGTCCGGATAATTCCCACAGAATTTCCCTCAAGCTCGGTAGCCTAAAAAGGGCATAGCTAACGGTGACCCTTAGTCGCCAACCGAGGTTTCGCTCGACACTTATGAAGTTTTGGGGCAAAAAAAAATTATGTTCTGCCCGTTGAGTGCCTGATGGCACGCTTGTAACTTGCCTTAACTCCTTAAGGTAACACTAGTCATAAACGGGCTAAAAGACCACTAGGCTAGGAGGCGCGTGTCAGTTGTCACGTGGGGTAATGTTCCCGAATGATGAAACGTGTGGGGAGTTGTACCACGCGGTTCAAATCTACTCCAAATGTTATTTTCATACTTCGTCTCAACTATTCAATAGTTAGGAACCATCTTTTGTAAGTATTATTTCAAACTCCATTTCTGCTTTATAGTTTTATTTATTCTCATTGTCGTTCTCTTTCTTTAATCTTTTTGCATTTTCTTATATTGAATCGAAAATGATGGTGTAAATCATGAACACTAAAACCTTAAGGGAGTTTATAAAGAACTTTGCGATTCCTGATTGGTAAAGATTGAGTGTGCCACGAAACCCGATGATCGCTACAATGTGCCTGGTGGCCATTGGGGGGCACACAATCTATAACTGGGAGTGGTATCACATTTCTCCCAAACTAACTATTCCTGGAGTTTTGCAAATTCCTCTGAGTGGTCCCTGCCCAATGTACCCCAAACACTTAGAGAATCATGAAAGGCATCTACCGCAGCAATCAACGGTATGAGATCCAAATTAGGAATTCCTGAGATAAGATACCGTGGTCTAGGATGACCGACAGTACCTTTTACCAAAAAACGAGGAAGGTTGATAGGGTTTTAGTACTTAACCTCTTTGATTCCAGCAAAAGCTATTAGAGTCATGGCTTCATTGCTAAAGATCGACAACATTCACCAATTCATGAGGGTAGTGAGTTATATAGGTGCCCCGATAGGGGTCACCAGATAGGGCGATCACTATCTTGATCATTCTCTGTGGTTGATAACTAACTGTTTTATAAAATCTTATCATTAACTCTTCCTTTTATTTACAGAGGATTCCAAAAAGAAAAAGCCTATAGCTTCTCGTGTGAATTGGATCGAGATAGTGAAGGTTTGTAATTTAAGACTGCCTCTATCTCCCAGTATTAAGCACACAAGATTGGAATATTTGTTGCTCGAGTACGTAAATACTACCACCTCCTTAATCGTCAAGCCCGTTGATTCACTTTTTCATATTCCAATCCTCTCAAATACCGAGGGATCTTCGATTGCATTTACCTAACCCTCTTTTGAATATAAAGTAATCTCTGGTGTTGAAGAAAACATGCTTTAGAGGAAGAGATATCTCACCTTGGTGGATGATTTCGACCTCCCCACCTCCACAAAGCCCAAAGTTTCCAAAAGAAAGTAGGTCATAGGTCCCTCCGAGCTCGCCACTCTTGTGGATTGTCCTAACAGGGAGAAAGTAAAGAAGAAGGAAAAAGTTACTATGTATACTTCTATCATTATTACCACCAAAAAGGTGGATACCCCCCATATGAGGAAGGGCCACCAAACAATGTCGATTGCTAAGAATACATCTTTGGCCCTTGGACTGCTAAGAGGGTCGTTTTGGCAATGGACCAAGAGCATATCGATAGACTGACCTCCAACCAGCTCACTTCTCACGCTGCTTAGGCATTGTCTTTGCTAAACTCTATGACTTTTAGTATAATTACTCCATCGTTTTGGGCATTGTGTTGACTCGTGTTTGTCATGTTCTTACAGTTCGCAGTAGGCTTTGTTGCCATACTTGACAGAGGGGCCAAACAGGTCGAGACCAATGATGACTTGTAGAAGGACTTGACTAAATCCCAATAGTCCTTTGCTCCTATCAAGAAGGCATGTTGTGATGAGAAAAAAAAATCCACCGACTTGGAGATGTCCAAGTTGAATTTAGAGCTTGAAAAAACTAAAAAAGGTTGTCGAAGGTCATCCTCGGGTCCTATCAGTGGCTAAATATAAGGCTTGTACCACGGGTATGTGGAGGCCTATGCTGAGGCCAAGAAGTAGCTGGATTTTATTCGTAAGTCGAACTTCAATAAGGGTTGGGATACATCACTTGTCAATACCTATGTATTCCCCCTATTCGAGATTTTCGGGGCGCATGATTCGAGTTCTCCACCAATGAAGGAGGAAAGGGACAAGGCCTTAGGTAGTGTCCAATAAAAGGGTGTGGAAGATCAAGGAATAGTGGATGTCGATCAAGGAAAAACCCCTTATACCCAAGAGCATGTGAAAGAAATGGAGGGCCAAAGCTAGTTAGGATTAACTTAGTTCCCATAACTCCTTATATTTATATGCTTTTGAATGCTTGTAATGGATTACCCCACCCTTTGATTTAATGGAAAGACTTTCGTTATTGCTAAGCCATTATTTGTTGGTTGTTGATTACTCCATTAATGCTTTGTAATAGCCTTTTTCGCGACTGGATGTTTTTCTTTAAATTATTGTAGCTTAAAAATAGGTTGGTAGAGATACCATTAATTTTAGAGACTAATAACATGGACCTATTATTTGGTCGAGATGTCGATAGCCGAGCTCGCGAAGCATTTGTTATCGTTCGTCAAGCTCTCAAAAAGATGATAAGTACTTCTGATGAGCACGACCATTTGATCGTTGATCTGGGGACTGAAGTTAAAGATGTCGGCGATATTGTAAAGATATTATAAAACGAAAATACTTCTCCAAGGGATAAGATGATAATGTTAGGGATAACTTTAAGAGATACGTTATGATAAAGCGAGGCATGGGTCGTGAGATAATAAAATTAAGTATCTCTTTAGAAGGGGTCCTTGCGCAGTTTGGGTTGCTGCTTATGATGAAGGATGGGTGGATGCCCCTTTAAGGTAGATGAGGCTAAGAATGTGGCATATAAGTGTGGTGGGTTAAACTCCATGTCTGTTATGAAGGCCCCTAACGACTCCAAGCTTTGGTGCCGATACCAAATGGAGTGTCTTGCCTATATTCACCATCTATTTGCAAAGGATGAAAGTTGGATTCCTCAGGACGTCGTTCTCTTCAGTTATAGTAGGATTACTTGTTGGCGCATGATAATGACTATGAGTTTCAGCCTAACCCCGATGACAGATGAAGAGTTATATTTGTCGAGTTGATAACTCATCGGAGATGAATGCTTTGTGCCATGATTGTATATATTTATTTTGTAACTTTGCCAATACAGGCCTTTTGTAAATGAATGTTGTGTGAAACTGCCAATCAATTCCATGACTTGCATCCACTCATTCAGGATTTTTAGCTAAACAAAGTTGGGGCACTTAATGCCTAAGGACTCCCTTTAGGTTTTTTGCTTGTCTGGGCAATTCTTTATGCTTTTGTGTTTTTATGACGAAAACATGCAACTTTAAAGTGTAGATTAAGTGTAATAATACTAAAGCATTCGTGCAGATGATCAAACTTTGATCGGACATAATAATAATTTATAAATAAAAATAGTTAATCTGCAATTTGGAACGATAATGAATATAATTGCACTAGTTGAACTTAAAGTGTTATGAGAAAGATAACTTCAAAACTCAATATAAAGCTATAAATGAAATTTGTAAGAAATAAACTTGCGATAAATAAAACTTCATAAGATTTGTCACATTCCAGACCTTAAAAATTGTGACACCCTCCCTAATTAAATACCAGGGGATCAGTCCTTTGTAAAATTAAATCAGAATATTCATTATCGGCATCACTGTCGAAAAATAATTTCTTCAGTTGTTCATCTAATAATTAATTAAGCTAGTGTCAAAAACTTTTCCAGTTTTAATTTAATTAATACCATTCCTTGATAAGGAACAATAATAAGAAACATCACAACACAGCTGAACTAAATATAACAAGAATAAATGTGATCGGAATAACTTCCCAATTAAAATATTCCATTACCATCAATTATTTCTAATATCAACAGTACTGACATAAATAATTACAATCTCTGGAATAGGAATGAAATAACTAGAATCCTAGGCGACATGCCCTGAATGAAAGTAGACACTACAGATGTGTGATTCAACATAATGGAAGCGTCTAAACAAATCTGCCTCTCCAGTAGCAGCTATAACCCATCGAGATATCCATATTCCACGTCGGCATCCCTTATACTGGATACCTGATGTACAAGATACAATTGAGAATAGAATATGAAAGGAAACACGTCAGAGCCTGATTGTAAAAGATTTTAAAAATAGCAAGTGCTTAACAAGTGCAATTAAACAGGTATTATGTACATGTTAGTTCTCGGCTCTCACTTGATAATTCTCACCTCTCATCTAGTGTGCACGCTTAACGTACCTTATTATCTCCCTAAATAAGATTATCAATTATTATTCTTAACCCTTCTCATTTTCCCGTATTTCCCATGTAATACTTATATTAATTAAACTTGTTCATTTCTCTTTAAGATGAACTAAATTTTCACAGCTTTAAGATTAAGTATTTACTTACTTAGTTCAATCAGATCTCATTATTCAATTCTATCTACAATTTCACATAGTAGATTACCTCATAGTATATATGTTAATCTACAAATGAACCATAAATAATATAACACACATATTGGAGGCGAGCGTACTCCTCAGCCAAATGGGTCACGCATGTACCTACGTTCCCATTCAACCGTAAAAAACTATCATTCACACTGATAGCACGTGTCTAAGGTCCTATGCTCTGGGTACGAATCAAAAATCCCCCCAAATGATCTCATCAGGATAGGATCGTCCACAATGCGAAACCTCCACCCCGATAGCAAGCAACGTAGGTATTTCATGCACACAATAAATAATAATAATAATAATAATAATAATAATAATAATAATAATAATAATAATAATAATAATAATAATAATAATAATAATATTCACACCACCTATATATAATAACAATAGGGCACACGCACAACCCATACAAATATTTTTATACGTAGCATGTTTTTCTCTAATATCCTACGTATTTACAGATTATGACTTTACTTCTCAAATTATATTACCGAGTTTCTCTTATCACTCGAAGGGTGATCATTTATTTCTCATATATATTCAGTAGGTAATCACTCACGACCTACAAGTTCATGTCATCATAACACCCGAATTTATATGAATTAAAATCATCTTCAATTAGGTTTATTTCTCGATAATCCCTAATTCAATCTTAACCCGTTTATTTCACCTATTAGGGCTAATCCCACATAAGCCTAAGGTTATTCCGGTAATAGTAACTCCCTTACTACTGGTCCTAACCTTAAATCATCCTTTATTCGATTTAAATCCCAATATATATATATATATATATCACCGTAACGAATTTAATTCGCACTCGTTAATTTCCCCCATTCCACCCCATACAAAATAATATTTTAGGGTCTTAAGTATCCCAATTTGTTCAATTAATCATCACCAAATATTTCTCAAAGTTGGGATTTGAGCAAATATTTAAATAGGAATTAAATCACATTTCCAGGGGGAGTCGATCGATCGACTGTTCCTGGTCGGTCGATCGATCGACATCTTGAGTCGATCGATCGATCGACCAGATATTTACCAAGATTCTGCATATGGTTACCTACGAGTTTTAACATTTTTCATCCTCAAAATCATATTTAGACATCTCCAAATCTACATTCATTTAACCCAAATCACATATTAATATATATGGGCAAGTTCTAACGTATCCCAATTAATTAAACATCATCAACATGTATAAATCTACCCAGATTCCATATTCAATCTCAAGAATTATAGTTTTGACTTTATCATCAATTAAACATGTAAATCCCAGATTTCTTCACTAAGTAATTCATATATTTCGTGGAATTGACTATAAACTCAGAAAGAGATCAATCATACACAATTCTCATTTCAAAGATTCATAAAAAATTATCTTAATTCATATCACTTTTTAAAAATTTCTAAACAACCTAACATGGACAATATACATGCTATAATTTGCAATAGTTAATCACTTGCCTTTAGATTGTAGGTCTGAACCGTTGAAGAAGAATTATAGCCTCCACGAATTTTCTTCCTAAATCTTCGCTCCAGGTTTGTTCTTGCACAAATTCTTCAAATCCTCCCCTCGGACTCTTGAAATTCTTTATCCATTTTCTCTCTAACTCTCTGTATATTTTCCTTAACCTTTGGGTTTGTGAAAGTGACTATTCTCTAAGCCCAACCTTTGATTTTAAAGGTAAAATCCCGTTTTTGAACTTTCACCTACCATTAAGAAGGCCAAAAGTCACCTAAATAAGTCCTGATTAATTTCAAAAACTCCCAAGACCCGAACATACCCCCCCCGGGTACTTATTTTTTACTATTTAAACCCTTTCGGACACTTTGGCGCAGTCAAAATGGCCATTCGAATGACATAAAAACAATTCACTTTTCATTCCATTTAATTATAGTTCTGACACGACTCACACGCGTGCCCCAACTTAATTACCAAAATTGTCGTATTCATCACTCGTAACAATTTTATAAAATCACTATCATTTCTAAAGTCATAATCATATATATTACTTTTAATCACAAGTAATATTCAATACAATTCACATATTACTTTATTCCCGAGTAATATTTAAATCCGAATTATTTTTCAATTATCCCACAATTAATTCTAATTAATCCCATTTTAAAAGTCGTTAAAAATACGGGGTGTTACATACTTCCCCCCTTACAACGGAATTTCGTCCCGAAATTCAAAAAAAGTATACCAGATAAGGGCAACTTTGGCTATATGTTGCACATCGCATCCTCGCGCTCATGAGTAAACTACTCTGTACCACCCATACAGTACGTTATCAAATTCCCTTATTAATAAACACCTCATGTATGTTCGTTTTAAACTCCTGGTTACCCTGTCATGTAGGTTTTTACCCAAGCCTTACTGTTTAAGTTTCACTACTTAAACTTATTTTAGATATTCGCTATCTAGCCTTCTCCTATTCTCACCTTAGTATATTAATAGTTCTTTAGATACATACGATCTCGTCTCGCGACGATCGCACACAGGTAAGTTATTTATGCAGTATATATTTTACACACATTATATACTACAAGTGTTAACTCATCTATGATCTTCGCAATAGTACCTGGTCCCCCACCTTTTACTAACAAGCACGAGAACAACAAGGCTTATCGTGCCATACCTCAACTGGCACCATGCCCAAAAGTGAACTTATACGAGTTATTGTACGCAAACTCCACTGGTGGAAGGGACTACTCTCGTCCTCCCCTGAGATCCAAGGGTACACATATAATTTATTCTCCAACATCTAATTAGTCCGCTTGTTCTGCTCATTAGTCCGTGGATGATAGGTCGTACTCAATCACATCTTAGTGCATATGGCCTCATTAAAAACTCTCTCAAAATCGAAAACCTAAGATATCGTTTCAATCTAATACAACATTAAACGGTAACCTATGTAACCTCACTATCTCGGTTATAAAGATCTCACATACTGTCCCGTAGTATGATCAGTCATAACTGCCATAACGTGAGCTACTTTGGTCAACCGATCCACTATCACCATATAGGATCATGACCCCTACATATAAAATCCTTAGGAATACTCTCCCATTACTACTTAGGAATCCCTAACGGTTGAAGAAACCTCAAATGGTTTCGGATGGTCCACCATTTTCCAACAAACAGGTGACTCGTTGAAAAATAATTTAGTAATATTTCTCTTCATTAAATCCCATATGCAGTGTCATTTATAACACGGTATATCTTATATTATCTCAAATGTACCTCTAATCGTGATTCATGTGACTTTGTCTCACCGCGTGTCATGAGTCATTCCCTTTGCTCTAAAATCAGTTTCTCGTGAAACTAACCCGTTGAAAAATCTTACGGAATAAACTTCGACGTCCCTGTCTAAATGTTATCGAATTAACATGACAATCATAATCTACTGCATGATACAATACTTCCAATTACCTAGGGCGCCCATATACCCCATATTTCACGCATTATTGTGCAATCAATTCTCGCGCATTCGGTATGCTTTTCTATACATGATGTAACCATTATGTATTAGTTTTCTTGTTAGAACTAGGCAACTCTTCCGGCCTTAAGTCATAGTGGAATTATCAACCCTCAATTATATTCTTGTAAATGTACAATGATCAAAGTATGAAACACATGTACTATCGACCAAACTTCTCTCCGACCCCCGACGTTTGCTAGTAGGGGTGGCAGTTTTTGACACGATAACCAGTTTATGGTAATAACTCGAAATGACACGAAACATGACACGATTAGCTTGTATAGGTTTAAGAGTACCCAAAACTAATACTCAAATCAAAATCAATGCGACCCGAAAATGACACGACTAACCCGAATTGCCACCTCTACTTGCTAGTTTCATGTGTGGGATGTCTCGCAAAGCGAAATCTAAATAAGGAACCCCCTGATACACTACTACCTAACATAGTCGATTGTCGAGATCCGTAAGGCCCTCGGTTCATAATATATACCTTCCCACAATCTCCGTATGTTGACATAAAAATCTACTTATGTCCCTTAGAAATAACATGAAACATGGCGTTCTCATTATCCCAAGTTCGCGGAGCTATATATATATATATATAACAAGCTATATCTCACTGCTCGATAAAGAACACCATGTATCTTGAGTTACATCTGTAAGTAAATCCCTACACACCGGGATCACATATAACTAAACAATAGGCTCCATGAGGTCTATGATACCATAAAATTTTCATATATACATATCTATATAGGCCCAACCCTATCTCAAGTGGCGCCTCACAAAATTAATATTACTCCCCCCGGAGTATCTAGCTCGATAGTCTTATCACTCAATCTGCTATCGTTCAAACATTTGGTAATTAATCACTACACATTACCATAAATAAGCTCTACATGCTAACTCAAAGCAGTAGTAAATTATAACGATAAAATATGCTTTTAGTGCTCACCCGGCTCGCTCATGGGTGACATCAAAAAATCTTGATACTTATAATAAATACGTTTTGTAACCAGATTGTTTAAACTAACGTACCCACTAAACTCGACTCGCACGCGAAATGTAGTGTTAACAATTCATGTATATATATTGTGACACACCCCTGTCACTTGAATTAATCATTTAATCGCAAGGATGAAACAAAATTTCATCAGTCTTGCCAAATCGTAGGGTCCCAGCACTCGATAATACGTAGGATATTCGAGAGTCATATGTATACTACGTACGAGACATATATTATAGGTTGCACGTATATATATATATATATAGGTTGTGTGAATACCTATTGTGTGAATTCCAATGTGTGAACATACCTAGGCTACCTGCTATCACGGGAGGTTCCGCGTCATAGACAGTCTTATCCTGATGAGCTCATTGGGGGAATTTGACTCGTACCTCAGAACATAAGACTTAGGGATTGAGCCCTGCTTGTGTGCACGAGAGTGTGACCGGTCATTTAGGTGCGTTAGGTGTGTGCCTAGTCCAAAGGCTTATGACTATGTTTGCTCCCAATTATGTGAATTGTGAATGTATGGTTCGAGAGTGATTCCGAACCATAAGTCCTTTACTTAGTACGTGATGTACCAGGACTCGATACAATGGTGTGCCTGCATCGCAGGTCTCCACCTAGGGATGCCGTATTCGTATTTTTTTTTACAAGTGTGATGTATATATATGTACGTGTGATTTATTCACTAAGTAATACTTTAGTAGATTAGATAGATAGTGATATCTAAAGTAATCTAAGTATGTGACAACTTAATATTTAATTGGTGACTTTTAATGGATAAAAGGGTTTGGAAATTTTGTAACGTATTGTATGGGCAATACGGGTGGGTACAATAAATTATTAGACAACAAGAGACTTAATTCAAACTAGTTAGGCGGGGTAGCATAACTAGGTTGGTTTAGAAGTATACGTTAGGCGTGCACATTAGTTGAGAGGTGAGGATCTCAAGTGAGGGCACGTAAAGTTAACATGTATACAATATCTGCTCTTTAATGCATTTTAAATACTTGCAAAATATTTTTAAACTGTTTTTCTTGGGCTCTGACCCGTTTCAAATCCATTATTTTAAAAACCCTTTAGGTTCCCAGCCATAGGGACGTCAGGCTTAGGAGTTCCTTCATATTTGACTTGGTGCAGCTACTGTGGACGTTGCAGGACCTTAACAGTAGACGCGTCCACATTTATCAGTTCCTCTTTATCATTTAGACATCTCAGTCGGGCATGTTGCCCATCTTGAGCTAGTAGTTATTTTAAAGACACTGTATCTTTATTTATTTCTAGTGTTGAACTTGGTTTTATGTTATGGACTATTGTATGTCGATTTCAGGGTGGAGTGTTTATTCTAGACATATTTATTTATTCAGTTGTTTTATTATATACTATGTTGTTTACTGGAATGGTGAATGTGATTTATCAACTTGAATTATTGCATGTTAATAAAAAGATTGAAATTTTGACACCGGACTATTAGGGTATTAGTAAAATAATTGGATTTCGATAGCGATGCTAAGAATGAAATCGTTAACGATTCCTATTTAATTTAATAATGGACTGATCACCCAGGATTAGAATAGGTGGGGTGTCACACTAAACTACCATGAGATATAATGACGTCAATAATCCATTCGATAGAGAACAGCGCAAGACGCCAAATTGTGTTGAGTAGGTTTTCTGGACCTAAGATGGAGGTAGCTAATAATGAAAGGAAGAGGAAGGTAGTTATGCCTCTCAAACGATAATGCAAGAAAGTGTTGCTTGAAGATTGAATGATGTTGTATCGCCTTTGAAGGTGCGAGCGGACAACCGATGTAGCTGACCTAAACTATGAATGTTTTAGTGGATAATCAAGGGCAATGCCTTATCATTGATAATTAAAATTTTCAAGAGTTTGTGGAGAATATCTAAGAAGAACCTCAATACATGCAAGACTACCTAAAGCCCCAAGTACAAGAGCTAGATCACAATGATCTGGTTGAGGGTGAGGAGGAACCAAAGCCAATCTTTATATTGAAAGACCTAGACGTTGCAAAGAAGTTGGAGATGATCAAGATCATTAAATAATATAGAGATTTCTTCACATGGACACTGACATGTTTGGGTTAGACTAAGATGTGAGATCCCCAAACTCAATGTTATGCCCTCAGCCATTTCGATCAAGCAGGCCACCAGAACTTACAAACCTAAGTTAGATATATAATAAAGGCTGAGATGGAATTGGTTGTTGGGTTCATTACACCAATTCAATATCCATTTTGGCTCTCTAGCATTAAGCCAATAGGGAAGAAGGACAAAAGTCAAATTCACACTTGTGTTGACTTTATGGACATTAACAGGGCTTGTCCCAAAGATGAGTTCCCTATAACTTCCATTGATACCTTGATTGATTCAACAACTAGTCATGAGATGGATGAATGGTCATGACTGATTCAACAACTTTATGGATGGCTATGTGGGTTATAACCAAATAAAGATGGATCTAGATGATGCAGATAAGACAACTTTTAAAACTCTTTTAGGAAACTTTATGTATAATGTCATGCATTTTTGTTTCGAAAAATGCAGGGGAGACTTATCAATGAACGATGCTGGCCATTTTTCATGACATTTTGGAGTTCTACCTGGATGATTTGATGATGAAGTCGAAGAAGGAGGATTCACACTTGGATGATTTGAGAAAAGTTTTCAACATGTGTAGCAAATATAAGCTAAGGATGAACTCACTTAAGTGTGATTTTGGTGTAACAAGTGGAAAATTCTTGAGCTTTATTGTGGACTAATAAGGGGTCCAGGTTGACCAAGATAAGCAGAAAGTCATCCTTGACATGTCTTGTCCAAATATGTAGAATAAGTTGAAGACTTTCCTCATAATGATTTCTTACTTAAGAAGATTTGTCCCATGTCTATCTGATATCACTCATCCATTCATGCAGCTGTTGCAAAATGTTAGAAAGTTTAAAGGGGATGAACCACACTAGGAAGCATTTGACAAGCTTAAGAGATTACTCACTTCTCCCTAACCGATGATTCCACCCAACGATAGACTATCTTTATTGCTTTATCTTACCTTCACTATGGGTCCATCGGTGCTTTATTGGCATAAGAGGTTGATGGGTAAGAGAGACCTATTTACTATCTGAGTAGAATTATCCACGACCCTGAGACAAGCTATACTAGCATAGAGAGGCATTGCTTAGCTTTAATATTTATTGCCCAAAACTTAGACATTATATGGTATCTTTCATTATTCATGTAGTGACAATATGTGATCCAATTAAGTTTTTTATGGTATGAATAATTTTGATTGGGAGAGCAGCAAGATGGCTCCTCATTCTTTTTTAGTATGATCTAAAGTGTGTGGTCCCTCTCGTAATTAAGAGCCAAACCTATGTCTGCGATCTTTTGGCCATTTTTCCCTCGCGTTTTTTCAAAACACCTCATGACGATATTCCAGGCGATGATTTACAAGATAACTTTTGGGAGGCAGATTTGGAGAAATTATCAATAAAGTTTGATGGTTCATCTACTAAAGGCAATGGAGGAGCAGGTGTCATTTTTCCTAGATGAAAGGAAGAGACTTCACTATCTTTTAAATTGGACTTTCATTATTCAAGTAATTTTGCAGAGTATGAAGCGTTGGTTTTGGGGTTGCTCGAAGTGATGCGAAGAGGCATCCATTCACTCTGCATCAAAAAAGATTCCAACTTGGTGGTTAAGCAAGTGAATAGGGAATACGCATTGAAGCATCTTAGTTCGGGGCCTTATAAAACCATCTTATAGAGGTTGATTGAGAAATTCCACGAGGTTAAGGTGGAGAGACACCCAAGGAGGATGAATCATCATGCTTATGCCTATGGCATGATTGAAAATAAAATGATCAAGGAGGGTAAATAAACAACTGTAGTGATCCATCGAAGAACATATCCATCGTTTGTGCTCCAACTTTTTCCTAGCAATAAAGATTTCGATTGGAGAAGGGCAATAACAAGACAATTGGATAATAGAGATGACACGATGAAGCTTACAGAGCTAACAAAATATTTCTTTCTCCAAGGAAACTTGTACGATAAAAATGTCAAAGGATGGTTGTCCATATGCACTGGTCCAGAGGAATCTTAAAGATAGTTGAAGAAAACTCATGAGGAGGATTATGAGACCACCGAGATTTCCCTTAATAAAATAGTTTAAAGAGATGGGTAGTTTTGGCCTATGATGAAGCAAGACCCAATAACAATACAGAAAGAGTGTGTTAAGTGTCAGTCTTTCTTTCAACCGCCTGAGTATAATCTCTTAGAAGCTCAATTGGACTGGAGGAATATTTATATAGATTTTATCAAGAATGGAATTGTTTTAAGTGAGAAAGTTAATGCAATTGGAATAATAAGAAGATCCCGAAAGTTTCACCTATCGGAAAAGAAGCTGTATTAAATAGGATATTATAATAGTCCACTGCGATGCATCACAAGAGAGGAAGTAAAAGAAGTCCTCAAGCAAGATCATAATCCTACTCACATTAGAAGAGCCATGTTGTATGATCAACTCGTGACACTTGTCTATTATTGACCAACTATGAAAAAAGATTCAACTGAGTTCGTTCAAAAGTGTAAGGTTTTCCAACTTCGTAACAACCTCATTAATGCTCCATCTGTAGAACTTCATTTGCTGAAAACTCCCTATCCTTTCCATACTTGGGCGTTTGACATGATGGGAGCAATCAAACCACCATACAGAGGCAAAATATCGATCCTCGTGGCAACCGAGTGTTTCACCAAATGGGCTAAAGAAATACCATTAAAAAGAGCAACGGAGAGTGATGGCACAGTTTATAAAGGAGTACATCATTTGTTAGTTTGACATTCCCAATGTTATTTTATCGGATAATGGAACTCCATTCATCAGCAAAAAGGTGTCAATGCTAACTGAAAAATATAACATCATTCACAACACCTCAACAGTTTCCTACCCCAAAGGCAATGGACATGAAGAGGCCACAAACAAGACATTGGTTAATATTTATTCAAGACAATGGAAGTTTTTCCTAGAGCGCGGGATTACAATCTCCCTATGTTGTTTTGGGCTTATCGAACTACCAAGAGGAAACTAACAGGCTATAAACATTTTTCCTTAGTTTGTGGAGTTAAAACAATTCTTTCAGTGGAGTTAGAAGTACCTTCTTCTAGATATGCCTTGTGAAGTAGCATGTTTCCCCAAAGTAGGGACGTTTAACTAGAATGATAGACAAATATAAAGATAATGCGAGAAGGCACTTCAAGATCTACACGAAGGAACTTTCCAAAGCTTACAATAACTTAGTGAAATAGAGAAAATGTGTTACAGGGGACTTAGTTTTAAAAGTTGATGTCAACCACATAATAGGAATATCGTTGCCAAAGTTTGTAGTTAATTGGGAGGGACCATACGTTTTTAAGGAGGCGCACAATTCAAGTTATTATCTAATCTCAAAGATTGAGGATGACAGACCTTTCAAATTCAACAATAAGTGGTTAAAAGTTTATCACGTGTAGATAACACTTTCATTTGCTTTTGCTACTCCTTACTTTTGGTACTTCGAGATTGCGATGGAATATATGTAAAAGCTTGTTTATTATTTGATATAAATAAATAAGTGCTGAAGCAAGAAAAATAAGCAACGAGCACATGAATTGAAGAAAAAACTTTCCTTTGTATTTCATTTTAAATAGTTACAAAACAAAATTGGGATTATTTCCTCTAAATAAAATAAAGGGAAAATCTATCCTAAGATAAACCATAAATCAGTGGAAGTAAAATAACCATCAGGACGCGAAGAAGCTATGTCTTTGGAAATGCTATGTTGCTACTCATTTATAGTCGACATATATGATTCATATTTAGGCCTTAACTTCAAATCGATTTCATTTTTTCTCATGAGCCTGGCTTAAGCTTTATCGACTTTTGTCACTTTGTAGTTGCATTCTTCAATACGAGTGTCATTTCCTTCTGTTTTGCTTCCTCGACTCTCAGATCCTCAATATTCTTGAGATATTAAGAAAGATAGGTTGACATGTTGGGATATTTGAGGGGACTTAAGTTGTTAATTAGCCAAGAGAAATCAAATCTTCCCTTCTTATGATATTTGAGGGTGCTCACGTGTTGATCGGTCTAAGGCTGAAATTGGATTGTTCATAATTTTAGACAAGATGGCTGCCATGCCTTGAAGTTTATAGACCACAAATAAATTATTGGGCCTCCCACAATAAAAAAATGAAAGTCTCCAGATGAGAATTAATTATTCGTTCCAACATAGTGCATAGGGAACCTTGAATGGAAGGGCAGTTTCGAAGCACCTGGCGACATAACTCAAAAGGTGCAACATTGGGCATGGGAACACCACCACAACCAGATTCACTTTCTTCCATGTTCACACTGGTCGTAAAATCATGATCACTTTCATCAGAAGAATCGTCTTATGATCAACTTCAGGATATGCCATTTGAGGTACTATGGGAGGAATGTTCTCTATCACAAGCTGCAAAAGATGAAGCACAAAAGAAAGAGTTAACCAAAATTTAGTGATTTTTTTATTAAAGAGGTAAAACGAGAAAATCTTAGCCAAAAGTAAAGCTAAGTCACCAAGCAGGTGCATTTTTTCAAGAGCTACATACCTAAGCAGGGTACATCACCAAACAAATGGCAAAACTTGAAAAAAGTTCTTCTAAATCTTAGTCAATTAAACAAATAAGTCACCAAGAATGTGTCACTTTAGAGAAATCTCGCCCAAGTAGGGTGAGTCACCAAGCATGTGTTTATTTGGAAAAATACCCAACTAGGGTACATCACCAAGTAGGTGTATGTTTAGAGAAATCTAGCCCAAGCAGGGTGAGTCACCAAGTAGATGTTTACTAAAAAAAGCATACTCAAGCAGGTTATATCACTAAACAAGTGTATATTTAGAGAAAACTTTCCATGTTGAGTACATTACCAAGAAGGTGATAATTTTACTCAAATGAGTTTATAAAAAACACCAAGAATGAGATGTTTGTCCCTAAGGTATATCTAAGTAGGATGTAACACTTATCACAACAAAAAGAGTATTGAGATTGAATGAATTGGCACACACATAATGATGGGGGAAATTTTACCTCATCAACATGTGATTGTATTTGAAGTTCAGGTTGAGTTAGAGTGATGGCTGAAGGTGGAGGTATGTATGCTTCCTCAGATGAAGCTTGAACATCAATAATTGGGGTACCCTCAATATCCAAAATCTAAAGCTCGCTCAAAGCAAGCAAAGAAGCAACAACCAACCACTAGGGTCAGATCAACCTTAGTGGGAGAAGATGATTTTCACCACTGCCATGCTAAAACAACGCAATTCAGTGAAGCTTATAAAGGTTTCACATATGAGAAGGCCAAGTAAAAGTTATAAATATATTTCTCACAAGGAGCATACCTCAACAATGGTCGAACAAACAAGTCCAAGCTTGTTTTTAAATACCACGGCAACAATACCATAACTAGGAAATTTAATTTAATAACTGGTCTTATGGGTTAGGAGGAAGCATCTCCTCATTGATCAACCTTATAAGGGTCATCATATCAACTTCAGGATCAAAGCATGGACGGACCTACATAGACAAAATGCAAGCAAACATTGAGAATAAAAAACATGGCGATCAACTAAGAGATCAAGCTAAGTTTAAATGCAAATTACCTTTTCTAGAGGAACTGGAGAAACCACAGCTAACAGTGACTCCGAAGAAGATGGGGGAGAAATTGAACTTAGTGTTTAAAGAGTTATAATTGAGTCACCCACTGCCTCTTCCCCCATGGGCAACTTTAGATGGGGCATGCCTAAAGGAAGCACATCTCGTGGAAACTCTCTCGATTGTTGATGAGGGGGACAAACGAGTCTGAATGACACCTTATTCAATAAGTGCACCGACAGAACCTTTTGGGGGAGCCATGTCATCAGGAATTGACATGAATTCCACTTATAATGAGGAAACATCCTTCAAAAGGGGCCAAAATAAGTGTTTGATAAACCTTTCTTACAATTATAAGTAACAACTTAACACTTAGAGATTTTTATTTGGCAAATGAGGAAAAAGTATCTTAATTATTGAGCTTTGTGAGGAGGATCAGATAAAGTAGCCTAGGGAGAAGCACCAACACATCTTCAACTAGCATATCATCTAGCGTGTTATGCAAAGAAGGTGGTTCAGTAATGACCACACGCGTTGCACCATGTTTCTTCCCCAAAGTCTTTTTTCAAGTAGAGAGGGCGGCAGAGGAAGACACTTATTTTGCTTGCTCAACATGAGCAATTGTTTAGCGTGGAACCTGAGAAATAACAAAATCAGGATATGGAAGTTCCCTACCCCTATTGGCTAAAACATTACCTGATCTCATAGTATGGGGTGCCATCCTACTTAGAACATCAAATGCCATTAATTTCACATTTTCCATAAGAAATGGATCGAGTGGGCGAGTGGCCTCAAGAGGAATCCCGCCAAGGCTATAGGCACCTACAGTGTAATTTGGATTTTTTTAGTTTTTGGGGTTGTTCCCCTTTAGATGAACCTACGGTAGAGGCAACCTTCCTTTTCGTTCCACCGACAATTGTTTAAACATTTTTTCCCTTTAGCACTGTTGGAGCGATCTCGACGGTTGAAGCTAAAGAAAGAAACTCTTCGGGGTTTGATCTTTCTATAGGACTGGTGGGGATACCAATTCCTTGATGGACAGGTTTTTCAAACAAAGTTCATTCGTGCCCAAACCTTTCTTTATTAGGATAATTGGGCTTAGTTTTTTTATACAAAATACGCAAAAGCATCAAGTTGGGTTGTCCAATGATGGCACTGTCAACCCAACGAAGCATCTCTAATATTTTCCTCATCTGAAAGAATAGGGTTTTTATTTAACACACATTTATCAGCCAAAACCCTACTGGTAAAATCCATATTAGCAGTCATGAACGAGTGATATTCCCTCACGGAATCACAATCAGGTTTGGTTATTCCAAAACCAAATTATCTGGCACACCTATATGGGTTATGGGCTTCACTTTTAACTTCCCACTCATTGTACGAGGGAAGACGACAAGAGGTAAATAGAAGAACCACAATAGGATACATGTTCTCCTTAATAAGTTTATCACCTTCTAGAATAAGTTTCACCAATGAAACTTATGGTTTTAATAATGACCATTTTTTAGCATTGGTTTTTTAATTATAAGGACGGATTTTAAAACACTTGATATCATCAATCAAAGGCAAGAGAGACCTCTTGCTTTAATTCCTACTCCATTGAGTTATGTGTAGTTTTGCTAGAGGAATCACGGGTATCTCCACGAGAGTTAGGGCAAGTCAAAGGAACCTTGCATAGAGGAACCCCATAAATAAGATATTGGCAAGGCCAACTGAGCATGCCATATCGAGATGGCATCTATGCATCTAGATGTACAAATAACCTAGAGTTATAGATACCAAAGGGATGTTGACTCCATGAGCCAACCTGATAAAAATATTTACTAATTCCTATAAATGTTGATTGTTTGGCTTACCAAGGATAAAAAATCGAGAAAGCAGACAGAGTATGCAAGTAGCTAATTACGAGTCACCAACATAACCTGGACCAAATTAACCATAAGGTTTAAACTTATCCTTACTCTTCTCCTACATGAGATTGATAAGAGGTTGGTAAAAGTACTTAATCAACTATCCAAAAGTGGCCTTTGTGGAATCACATATACATTCTGAAAGAAGCTGGTCAAGTGTTGCATGCTCCCTCTCCTCTTTATTATCAACTGTTAGGGGATCAAAGGGGACATGGATCCACTATATACAATTCACAAACATCCTCTAATGTAATCAAGAACTATTTCCAAGCTACCACGAAAGTATGCATGGCAACACTCCAATGCGAGACCAACAGGTGAATAGCAGAATTGTTTTTGGATAATGTGAAGTCTCTAAAAAAACATGATGGTGCAAGAAAACCCAATATCTTGAATTTTTTCTTATGTTTTTCATAAATATAGTAGGATCATGCTAAAAACTTATCACGCGCACCACATAGTGCTTCAAAATCAATTTTAGAATATGGGAAATCTCCTCGATCAAGCCAGAAACAGAGAACAGAGAAGGAAGTGACATGTTATTCAACAATGGCATCTTCTGGTTCCTCGGCCACCAAAGTTGATCTGTCAACACCCTCAATAGTGTTTTTGAATGATTTGGCCTCTTAGGAAAACTTATCCTTTTCCCAAAGTAGGGAGCATGATAGTAGGAGGAAAAGAAGAACAACTCTTTACGCTCTACCCAATTAACGACGTTGTTTTTGACAAAAAAAAATTCAACGATTTTGCTAAAGGAAGTCATTTGGGGTTTTGGTACTTTTCATGGAGGAAATCAGTGTAAAGGTGTTTAGAAGTCGTGACAATGAGAAATGGTCAAAGAAACTGGGTTTAAAAGAGTTTTATGGGCAGAATTTGGGCAATAGTATGACTTCCTTTCTCTAAAAATGCTGGGAGCTCTAAGTTTCAATGGCAGAAGTTTAAAAGTTTACAATAAAGAAGACAAAGTGTATTTAAACAAGTTGGACTAATATTCATTTAGGCTCAAAAAATCCCCCATGATTCATTTTGAAATTGGGGGCAAATAATGATTGAGAGAAATAAGGTGCGAGCCAGTTAACCCCGTGTAGCCATGTGTCAAAAGACGATAAAAATGTCAGATGATTTGACTTCCACAATAAATGATGGAGATATTATAAAATTTTGCTAACATGCATAGAGACAAGTGGGCAATTGGAGGTGGTTCGAATAGAGTTTCCTTGACCCAAGTCATTTTTAACCGAATTTTATCAGTTCAAGATAATACGAACTAAGGTATGTCGATACAATGTCATCTTTGAGTGATGGTTTATCGAAGAAAGGTGTTTTGTACATAAATTTCTTCTATAAACAAATTTCTCTATGAGGGGACAAATGTAGTAGGGGATTATAGGTTAACCCATTACTTATACATAAACCTCTTAATTAAGAAAGTAGATGAGAAGCTAAAGAATGATTCATCAAAGATTAATGACATCATAAAGGAGTATGGGGAGTTAACTAAGCTGATTCGGGATCAAGGCAAAGTAAGAGCTCAATCGAAGATTGAGGAAGCTAGCCAGAGGAAGGTAATTAGCTTCACCATGTATTTTATGATTTTGTCCTATATTTATGAGGTTTATCATAAATTTGAGTTATGTTTTAATATTGAGATGAGGTTACTCAGTAGCAGCTATGGACCAGGTCTGGAAGGACCTGGGAGTGATTTTATGATCCACCGAGGAACCTCACTATGGGAATCTTTGAGGGAACTAATTTGGAGGATTGAGAAGTAAGACAATGTTAAGGCATGACTTAGCCATTTCAGATACATAAGGTAAAAATCCAACTTTAATCGAGAGAGCACATTCGAGCAGCCTTGAGCTTGCTAAGTTATCTCCCACTGCAATTTAAAACCAAATTAAATATTTCCATAAAAGATATGAGTGACATAACACTATACCTAGGCATGTAAAATCAAATTACCTCAAATAGTGGTGGTTTGGTGAGCATCTGGTTAGTTCGGCGCTGACACACAGTGGCACTGCTTAACACAATAGCTTGTCATTCAGAATTTCACTCAGTATTTAATGCGTTTCACATATTGGCGTGGTGCGATGACATAACATTTAATGCAACTGAGGTTCCTTAAGTGTGTTTTTAGCCTATATATACCCCCAACTACCCTTTGAGAAAAGTGGATTTTTAGAGAAAGCGAGCAGACATGATATTTGAACCAAAAGACCCCTTTAATAGAGTTATTACAAATGAGAGAGAATTTACTTCCCATCATTAATCCTTTCCCCAGTTTTACTTAAGAACATAAGCATTTATTAAGCTTTCACCATTGTTTCTTCACACATTGGTGTTTGAGTTGCCTACATGAGGTGTATCTCGAGTGCTTTCTTTTCTCTCCACCTAGCTAGTTATTTCAAAGGTTCATTTATTGTTCAAAATAAATTGTATTTTTTACTTGTCATTGAGTTATACATAAGAGTTAATAAATTATACATTTGAGTTTATTCCTTATCATTTGAGAGTGCATATATTGTTATGTTATCATCATTAATACGAGTTATACCTTAGTTTATCCTTAAACACCGTAGCACTTAGAGATCTACTCTCTTATAGTGATAACATATAAATCATTGACATACATATCGACCAGTTGATTGAAAGTTGAAATTTTCCCTCTAGGCAAGTTGTTGTACCAAATTTGAGTTGACCACGTATAGTTCTTAAGAAATATTTGCACCACGTATCATCAGGAAATGAGTAAATATCTGAGGCAGCTTGGTATTGCTCCACATGTAATATTGGGTCAAATTTACCATCGTACTTTGGAGTGATAACCAGAGGTTTGACTTTTTCGATGTTGGGTAGCTCACAACTGCCACTGTGAACAGAGACCCTTGCATGTAACCCCTCTGTAAGGGGTTCTTTATCTTATTAATCTCACCAGTCAATCTTCTAGGCATTGAATAGACCCATTACTGGGTTGTTCATCCTGCTTGGCTTTAACTTTCACTATCTTCCCTACTATGCCTAGACTTTCATCTGATCTCTCTTCGTTAACAGTTTGCTCGGCTATATTCGATCCTCGCACATTCTTCCTTGACTTGGTTAAGCAGTCTTCCCTCCTAGTTTTAGTTCTTCTCTTGTACTCTCTTGGCTCCATAGTGTCCCTATATTGGTGGGGCTGCGTTGCTTTTGGGCCTAGCCATTGATAAGCAAACCCTCTGGTAAGACTTTTCAGAATACTTGGTTGATCAATGGAGTACATTTGATTATGTGCATGCATTATGTCCCTGTATGATACTGGAGGTGGCATCTCACGCCTCATATCAGAGTTTTCCCCAAGTTTTGGGTTGATCGGGTTCATTTCGAGCTAGTTTCTCTCGGCCCAAAGACTTTGTGCCAGCTATTCGACGCACTTCTGCATAGTTTATCGGCCTTTAGCCAAACTCTGTAAGATCCCCTGCAGGTCGCCATACCCACAGGCGTAGAGGGTGGAACCCTCTCTCTACTCTGATTGCTTTATGGTTTATCAACCATTATTCACAGAGATTATAGAAAAACATAGTATCGTGATAGGAAAAACAGAGTAATAGTATAAATTGCAAAAAAAAAAAAAATCAAGCAAAAGTAGGAAAATACGAATCGTGGATTCAGGGAATTAAAGATAATCTAATGGAAATTGCAGACTAAAAGGCTTAACCCAAAAAATGCAGATGAATCGAAAGGCAATTCACTGGTTTTCTAGAACTGGGTATCCTCGAGTTTCAAAAATCAACAATGGCGAAAAGCGACGATAGCCAGCCATTTCCCATAGACGGCCCCAATTTATTATCGTCTAAAACTAATATACTAATTTTAGTCTTAGTAAGAGTATAGTAATTATAAACAACAGAAGATAAAGAGATAAAAGCTACACAAATACTAAATTATAAAAAATAGTAAGGAGATGAGATAAATAAGATCGGATGTACGTTGTTCAGCCCAAAGTGATGCCTACGTTCACAGATGAAGGTGGTTGAGGTATTGATTACTAGGAAAAATCTATGGATGAATACAAGGTACAAGCTATTGAGTTACCTCTAGAGTTTGACATCATAACAGTATCGAAAACATCTCAAATCCCTTTAGTGTGGGAGTGTCGGTGTTATTTATAGGTTGTTGAAAGAGAGAAAAGAGATGGACAGGTTTCATGCCTTTATAGGTCAGGCTGGTACACACTTTACATGATAGTGAAAGAATAATCATACAGTTAGTTATGGGCCCATGAGGGGAATATTTGTATATCTCCCCCATGCGGGTGAACTGCTGACGCCATAGATCACACAATCCATGCTTGCCTTGATAGTGTCACTTGACAATATTAGCCTGTAGTGAGGTAATGACGTTAACTGATCTATTTGAAATACTGAGGGTGACTAGATTGCCTAGGCTAACCTGATGAGTATATGAGTCGATCTCATTACTAGTTGAGTTGATATCATTTTTGTAACTAATGCGTTTAAGTGTCCTCTTATGATAGGTATGAGATCCATACCATATTAATGGGCATAACACTTAGAATGATACACAAATGTTTAGACTCCTGTTTTATTTATCTATTAACCCAATATATAATTGAACCGTGCTCATAGCAATCAGAGTAACAATAATTCAAGCATTCCAATCCTCATAACTCTCCGGATTAAGAATTTATGCACACTTTGCAAATGGTATGAGATAACCTAAGTCTAACCAAGACAACCCTTAGACTTAAATTTCATTGGTGTTCATGTTCAATACATTCTTGAATGTACCACTCACAATCTTCTTTTGAATCATTGCACAAGTTCTCGAACCATTAGAAAAGATCACGTACTTAAGGTAAACTATTAGGATTGCACACATAATCAAACCGAAAGGATGTCAACTCCATATCTAGGTTGTGAAATGTTCAAGCGAGCTAGAACCGGAATTTCGATCTCCTGTGATAAAGTCGAACCCAACTCAACGAAATTCCTACTATGAACGATTGACCAACATATTAAATAATATATTTAAATAACATAAATATAAAGCATTCTCACAAATATGATTCTCATTTGATAATGAACATGAAAATCTTCTAGTAATAAAATAAAAGGTCATAATATGGTTTTAAGAATAAAACCCCAATAGTTGTCAACTATGATTAAAAAATTGTAATGACAACCCTCGTTAATGGTATCTTACCTAGATAGTTATATCGGGCTATCTCAAAAGACCCTTCTACCTCGATGAATGAGATTTTGGTAGAGTCAGGGAAAGTTATGGTTGTAGAAGAAGCAATGGAGGCTAAGAAGGGAGAATTCAAATAGGAGGGTAATATTGCAGGAGGATGCACTTAGGAGGGGAAACCTTCAGGCATAGTGTCACACCCTGTTTTTGGTATGAATGTACAAGATATTAACAAAGCAATGAACTAAAGTCAAGGCAAAAACCTTTTTAAGTAGATCATCTAGTTGAGTATGAAGTTCTAAAGGTGCCATTTGATACAGAGGTATCGAAATAGGAGAAGTATTTGGATAAATGTCGATGGTAAATTCAATTTCTCAATAGGGTGGCATACTTGGTAATTCTTTGGGAAAAAAATTCCTCGAATTGTTCTAAAACTCTAGGAAATAAAGAAGAAGTGGAACCTTAGATTTGGGAAGTTTGAAGGTTTTGAATTACCTGTTCCTTGAAACATAAAAGAATGATTTTCTTGGTCTTGACACAATCGATATAAGCATGATATTTTAATAGTACATCCATTTAGATACTAATATTAAATCCACATATATTTAAGATTATAAAGTTCATGAAGAGTATACCGAAGTCTAGCTTAATTGTACAATTATCATACCCTTGAGTAGGTATACTAATCTCACTGATACATAATTCTATTTCCAAGGGAGTTTTTAATGTCTTTGGTAAATTTTGTGAAATTTTATCTGGTGTAAGACTAAGGAATGGATGAGTTGAACTATACTCAAATAAAATATGAGTGGGATGATGTTAAAAGAATATTGTACCTTCTACCATGTCGTGGGAATTAAGTATAGGTAGTATGTCATAATTCTTTCCATGATTGGGGGTTGGCTCATGTTTCCTATCAATATTATAGGGCTTATTCCAATTATAAGAAGGAGTTGTTCCTCTAGGTCTCAAAGGGTTACTTGGTCGATTACGGATCATAGAGAGATTCAACTTAGGACATTGCGGACAGATATGTCCTAAGTCTTGGCACTCGTGGCAGCGAATCACTGGAGAGGTGGTACTATGACGAATTTGAGAATAAACTTGTCCACTAGAGCTGGGATAAGGTTGGTTTTGGGGCTTGGGTAAAGTTCTAACAACATAATTATTTCAATTGATAGGATTAGGTGAATATGTATCCACTGGATGCGGGTTTCATTCGACAATTGAAGTGACTTTTATAACTTAGGAAAAGTTTTGAATTTGCAAAGGAGTAACTAAGGTTATGATTCTCGGGTGTAACCCTCTCTCAAACTGCTTATATTTCTTGATCACCTTATCTATATGCTCGGCTGCATAACAGGACTATTCTGTAAAGTTGGCTTCATATTTGGCCAAAGATAGATTAGCTTGTTGCAACCTCAAAAAATCGACAGTTAACTGATCTCTTTCGGTTTCGAGACAAAAAATTTGAAGAAGATTTTTTCAAATTGTTCCCAAATTAGGACTGCTCCATTTTTACTTCGGGTTATGGCTTGCCACCAGAAATCGACTTCACCTTCAAATATGTATAATGCCAAAATGACTTGAAGATTTGCAGGAATTCCCACTCCATTAAATATTTTTATAATTTGACGTATCCATTTCTCAGCTTCACTTGCTCCTGACTTACCATGAAATGGAGGGGATTGTTGTGCCAAAAATTCCTATAGAACGTTCATTTGACGTGCGTTGTTGGTAAATTTCTTCTTGAACTGGGTGTGGAACTGGTGCTTGTTGTCATCTCGCTAGAGATGTTAGTTCTTGAAGTCAATTCATAAGTCCTTCAGTAAGAATTTGCTTTGTGTGGAAGGAGTATGAGTGTTAACTATCCTTGAGCATAATATAACATTGTCATAGTGAAAATATGTAAGAATAAAATCTTAAAAGAGAGCATATAGAAGCAACTCTTGGTAGTTATATTATACAGAAAGGCTATTACAGCTACTAGCTTAGGTTAACGTAGTATTTATAATGTAACTTAAACACTCTGGTTTTTTGTATAAATGTACAAGATAGTAACAAAGCAATGAACTAAAGTTAAGGTGGAAAACATAGATTTATTCATTTATATAATCTTATATTCACAGGGGTGAATTATTGATGTTACATTCCCAAAATTGAAAAATAACATAAGTCGTCAAGAAACGCCACTCTTTGTTTCCATCCTCTTTAATCTCCCTCCATATAGTTATATAAGCAAACATATGATCCGTATGTATCACAAAAAGGGAGGGGGGTTTAACTTCCTTCTCCAGGAACATCTGAAAGAAAAAGGAATTAACACAAATATACTAAGCAGATTTTAATAAGTTCCATAATAATTACGTGTATAGAAGTTGGAGTGTGTATGGAGTTAACTGTTTGCTAAAGGAAGCATAAGCACAATTATTTAAATAAAGAAAGTCAAGGATTTTAAACCGATAATCCCATACTTACCAGTTTACTAATTGGCATGGAAAAAATCAAGCATGATCAGTACAACCAGATAATAATATCAACCCCAAACCTTTGAGGAGTAAATAAATAAATAACTAGGCAAACTACTTAGAGTGGAACTTATATGTATGTAGCTATAAATTCAGGCTCTCAAATATCTGAGACATCAGGCTAAGTAGAAAAGTTTCATGGGATAACACGACAGTTTACTCCCTAGTTAATGCTGATATTTATAATAATTTAGACATAGGTGCAGGGATGAACTGATTCAATTGTTTCAAATGCTCTTTTGAAATCAGGTATATAGATAAAAAGGTTTAAATTGATCCATATTTGAATATCGATGATGTATAACATTATGAGTAGCATGGGAGTATTAGAATATGAACATACAAAGAATAAATTGTAGTTATCTCATTGTAATACAGTAGGCTGAAATACCATCAAAAAGACAAAACCTACTTGTGAGTCGATTAGAACGACTTAATTATAATTGAAATCGGGATCGGGAGGGTCAGGTGCTTGATTATTTATTAATCAACATAATTGCAAGTATAGGTAATTGGTAACAGGGGTCTTTTAAAAATAATGAATGAAAACTTATGTTTGTTAAAAGTTTTGAGGCTAATTTGTAAATATTTTTGGGAGTTTAAAGTGTAAGGCTTGAGGTAAAATTTGAGAAATGGTGTGGAAGACTTTTGGTCTCAAAATTTATTAAAGTATATGTAGGAAAAAAAGTTGGGGTCAAAACTCAAAACTTGAAAATACGAGAAGGGGTTAATTTGTAAACATTTGAAAATAATTTTAACCAGAAGGGCTAGGATTAACCAAAAACTTCCTTACCTTATACCATTTTGACCAAAAAAATTTATTAAAAATATTAGAAAAAATAAGAAATTTTTGATTGGTCACACCCCTCACGCGCCTGGTCAATGTTTCGAGTTGAAAAGTTCATCTTCAACCTCTCGACAGTTAACCCAAGTTTTGAAAAAACTTTGACCTTGAATAACTTATAATTTCCAAAACCATTTGAGATGATTCCTGAACCATTCCAACCTAATTTTTCATTAGGAATCCAAATATATAGGTTTCATGGATTGATATTCATCGAGTTTCAACTACTATAGGTTTTATAGAAAATTTGACCAAACATTCATGGATTTTCAAAATATGGCAATGGATTTTAAGCTTATGGATACGTTTATGCTATCCTAAGGAAGAGTTTGGCTTTAGTTTAGAGGACTGAGGTACTCAGATTGAAGAGAATTTTGAATTTTCAGTTTTTAAAACTCGAAAACACTTTTGAAAAATCGGGGTTTAAAACTTATGAGTTTTTAGAAATGGCCATTTGCACTTGAGCTCTTGGACTTATAAGAAACTCATTCCTCACTTGAAAACAAGTTCAAAGTCAAATAATAAAGTTTCACCATTAAATCTCAATCTTTAATGTGAGTTTTAAAGGTTTCTTCAAACACACAATGTTCTACACGTAAGAACTTGATTTTCTTAATTGGATTGGGCATTATAATGATACATAAAATATTTGGAATTTCAAGAATAAAAATTGATGCATAAAATCATAGGTTACCAGTTTGGAGGGAAAATTTTGAATTTAGGGTTGGTTGAAGGGATGAATTTTAAGGTTGCAATTCGTGGGGGTTTTAATCACTAAGCTCGTGGGAGTTTATTGGTGCTGATGGGAGGTGGATTCTCCTAAGTTTCAAGATGATAAACTTGTGGGGAAGATAAGTTCACATGGTTTAATGGTTTAAACCATGTGAATTTGTCCTTTTCTATTGATGTGGTGGCGGACTTAGCAAGGGGTGAAATTTTAAATATCAAAATTTTGGTTTTGGTCCCTTAGGAGAAAGTTTTATATTTATTTGGTATTAAAGTTAGAATTTTTACATAATTTAGTGGCATTTGTGTAAATTTATAGAAGTTCAAGGGTTAGGATTGTAAAATTAGTTAGTTGAAGTCTAAATGTTTAATTTAATATAAAGTTTGGGTCTTGGGGTGAAGTTTAAGTTAAGTTATACTTCTTTCCAAAGTTCAAGGGACAATTTGGTCATTTTGTAACCTTGGGGTACTTGGATAATTAAGCAAAGTTGCAGGTTTTTTTAATTAGTTTCAACTCTATTATGAAGTTTTTGAATTTGACTAAGTTATCGGGGAGATAAGAGGTGATTTAGCTAATTACTTTGATTGGATTTGACTAGTCACGGGTTTAGAATTTTACGGGTGTTACTATAGACTACATGAATGTTTGAGGAGGCATTCGGGAGGTTAACCATGTTATTGAGTAAAGAATCGGACCAACCCCTTGATTTCATTTGTTTCATTACACAAGGCTCAACATGTGACTGTTCACAGAAGATGTCTCGTCCATTAGAGGTGCAATGCGCTGTAGTTTCCTACTTGGCACATCTAAGCTCACACCTCTTATCCTCATCCTTTAGTCCTTACCAAGTACCTTAGATAGGGCATCTGGTTCAATGTTATAGGGGCTCCACTCGGACTGGCTTCTTGCCATGCCTTCGGTCATTTCCTATAGCATAATATTATATTTAGATGTAATACCTAGTAATTTAAGTACATTAAATTAAATAAGCTGTGAAAGCAGTATCATTATCTACAGTGACTCGTAACATTACTAATTATATTTCATGCGTTATATGTGTATTTTATTCAAAAATTATATCGGACTTTGTACTTAAGGCATAATAATGAATTAATAATTATATAATAAATAAATTTAATTATAATTAATCTTAGACTAGTATGGATTAGAAGATTAGGATATTAGTTTCATATTTTGGACTGACGTTTGAGACATGTAGATTATTTAGCTAGGATTTAAAATAACGGAGTTTAAGCGATATGGGATAGTATATGGCCAGGGCTATCTGTGACAACCCGCCATCCGAAATAGGGGGTGGCCAGCCCGATATTCCAAAATAACGGAATCATGGATGGAATCATTCTCAGCATCACAACAAAATAAGAAGTATACGGGATAACCACTCCTTATTTTCCGAAAAACGGGTTGCCAAAAAATTGATTTTAAAGTTAAAGAAAAGGATTTAAACAACCCAACTAAAAAGAAAGAAAGTGTAAATCCAAATGAAATTATATTATATACCCACAAATGTACAATAAGAGACCGAATATGCTGTCGGTCACAGACTCATACAACAATATTAAACAAGTTCAATAATTTACATAATACGTTACATTAATCAATTACAAAAGCTTGGGCCTCTCGCCCGAGTAAAAAGAACCCGATCCTGACTAGAGTGTAAGGATGACAACGTCTATTGCGATATGTCCCGTAATACCCGCAAAGCATCACGGCTCGTCAAAGACACTGGAATAGGAAGTCAGATCAGGCATCCTTACGGCGGAGTACCTGAGCGGATACAAGATGCATGCACAACAAGAAATATGAACGGGTCAGGGCCCGGTTCTATATGATTACCAGATGAATAAAAGAGTATGACAGTTATGAATGATAAATCATGAAGAAAGGAAATAAGAATCTACCTACACAAATTAAAATATAAGCTAAGCAGGAAAATAAAATGAGTAACATTAATCTAAAACTTTCGTCATATGCACCAATTATCTCATATATCGTTTCCTTAACAGAAAAAATATATATATATATATATATATAATCACAATCTTATGCTCTTTATGGCATTTTTATCTCAATTTTACCTTTTGTAAAAATCCTTTCCTCATTAGGAAAACAATCATTTTCAAATGCTCTTTGTGGCATTTATATGTGCTCTTTGTGGCACTTCATTATGCCCTTTATGGAATATCTCATACATCAAGCCCCACTTGATTATGAATAGTTATATTTATATACATATAACGATTCTAAGACTGCCCGTCCGGGTTTTCCCACTGTGCGCGCCCCTAAATGACCATCATCTTCCAGGGCCTATCATCAAGACAACCTGGGCACCTATAACGCAATACGTCGAGAAGCGTCCATGTGCCTGCGGGGTAGTCATAACCACACCCGGAATTACCTACCCATCGCAGAAAATATACAACACAAACGCTCACATGGCCTAGGACTATATCCACCCCGCGTTCATTAGCCAGGGGGCTTCACCTCACGCGCGAACTTCCCTTATGATGTCATTTAGAGAGGGTGTGTTCAAACCATTTTATTTACCATTTTCAAAATCAAGTAAATTAACGTTTACCATATTCATAATTAAGTAAATTATCATTTACCATATCCATTTCATTTCCATTAATACATGTATGTTTCGTTTTATTTGAAACCATACTTATTTACATTATTGTTAATAATTCACCTTATTATCCGGAGCCATACGATAAATTATATCATTACTACAACCTCAAAGGAGTAAATAAACTCTTAATTATCTCCAAACATTTTGGGGTATTACTTTAAAACCCCAATACTATCATACCTCAAAGGAATGAATAAACTTTCAATTTATTCTCCCAACACACTTTTATGGTGTTATTATAAACCATCATGACTAATATAGCTCAATTGAGCTTCTAAAGTCTCCCAAACATAATACTACAACTCTTAGTTTTATAGTAATTGACTAGAAGAAAAGAATGCCCTATCATCAATAGGCATAACCCCAAAAAAGTCCCCATATGAACCATTACTAATTTATGTTAGTTCCCCAACTCATCTAGAACTCTAGGACTCTAAGTTTACTTCATTCAAGAAGGTTCCTAGGTCTTAAGCTTAAAGAAAAGGAGAAAAAATTGAGTTAAAAAATAACTCAAAAACAGCATGATTCCGAATCGATTCGCCCAAACAGCGAATCGGTTCGGACATAAGACCTGAGATTCTGCAACTGCCGAATCGATTCGGCTTGGACCCGAATCGATTCGGTCCAAGCAGACCTGGGAACTGCCTCTTAGCGAATTGATTCGCCCAGAGGGCTGAATCGATTCGGCCTGGAGTATTTGCCAAAAATGGCTTCGAGGGTTATAAACCCTAGATTTCCCCAAACTCCAATCTCTTCCATTTTTACCCACAATCAACAACATAAATCTACCCCAAATCAACCTACATGGTTATTAACTACTATTATCCACAATTTCATCATCAAAACCCAAGATTAGGGTTAAATCATCACAAATTCTATTTTTGATCCATAAATGCAAATACACAACTATCACACAATTTAATCATCTTAAATTATATATTAGCAAGTAGAAAACTTGCCTTAGGATTGTAATCTCAGATTTCTTTGAGGTAGGAGCAATTCCAATCTTCAATCTCCAATCTCTCTCTCAATCTCCACTTTTCTCTTCCTCTCTCTTTCTCTCATTTTCTCTCTATGTTTTAAGATATGAAATGAGGAAATGAAATAAGGGGCAAGACTTAAAATCGTGGCTTAAGTCTAAAGTCTCCAACTTAAGTGGTTAATACCACATTAAAATGACTCCCAATACGCGTTTAAGTTAAAACCAGATAGAAGTGCCCGAAACCCAAAAATACAATATGGCACTTATTTTGACTGTCTCGGACGTTCTGGGACTAACTACACCCTCGAAACTAGCATCCGACAATTTTATAAATCATTTCGAGTTCCAATTTCATTTAAACCATAATGTCATTTAAAATACATGACACTATAAAACATGCAACCTGATGATATTTACTTACACATACAGTAAATATGCATCAATCTAGTAAATATTAACTTCCAACTCATTAAATTAATATTTACTCCAGTCCCAACATTTTATATAATTACCTCATGCGGTAAATTAATATAAAATTAGTCTCCTAAAAGCGAGGGTTGTTACATACTCCCCCCCTTATGAGGGAATTTTGCCCTCAAAATTCGGGCATACCCTATACGCATAAAGGGTATCCTATCTTAACTATCATCCTATCGCCCTTAACGAACCCTCGTCATTACGGCGTCCCAAAATGGACTCGGACTAAGGTTGTCTCTATCGATCACAGTCTACCATCTTTGCGCTTCGGCCTAGCACAAAGCGTTCCTCACAAACTAACAATTCTAACTTCCTACGGTGAAAGATGATAACCACACGACTCGGCGTAAATAGTCTTGCAACTTGAATCGCGTTACATCACACCACAGGGGTACTCACACCAGCGCTAATTGGCTTAACCCCAATATTACTCAGCTTCTCCTCGTATAGGCGTAGCCCTTCTAGCATAAGGCTCAAAAGCCCAGTCACTAAAAAAAAATAATGTTCGAGGATCGCTCCAAATCCAAGGAACCAATTGTTCACCGGCCTCATCCAATGAGTATGCAAATTTCTCAACCGACTACCCAAGGCCACTCACGACGCCATACCTTAGGAAATGATCCATAAGTCCATCAAAAAGCCCAATTATTGTACGTGAATTTCCATCCATATAACTACTACACCGTCCGTTATGTATCCTAAGGTTCACATTCAAGATATGCCCTTCGGCATTAAGTCAACTTCTTCCATTCACAATGTTTAGTGATGACCACTTTAGGGTGGAGAGATATACGTCCTTCCCATACGGTTCCCATTCCTTCCTGGAACTTTACCAAACCTTGACATGAATTATCTAGTCTCGGTCCACCACTATTGTTAGGCACTTCACACGGTTTTACCACTCCTCCATAAAATGCGGGGCGTACTCCTCTACATATCGTCCGCCCGCAATGTCCGGAAAAACAACGGCTTGGTTGAACGATCAGCAATTTCCTCAAATAGGATCATAACCAGTTCGATGTCGGTAGTTCAATGCAAACGTCTATGAATATACCCTTCTTCGTTCCACCGCGACTCTTCTTCATGCGAGTAGGTGAAATGGTCAATCATAGATCGAAATGCTATTACTACAAAGTCTTCCTAGTCATGCTCGTTTCATTTGGCTTTCCCTGCCATTACAAATATCTCCGACGGTTTTTTACTTGACGCATCTACTATCCCAATCGCATTCCCTTAGCGAATGAGAATATCCAATCAATAATCCGTTATGAACTTCATACACCAACTTGATTTCTCCCCCGATATACTGCAACAACTTGTTGCTCACGAGAAAGACCAACTTTACTGCCCAGGAAATAGTGCCTCCAACACTTTAAGGCGATTGCTACCGTAATAAATTCTAAATCAAGCGTGGAATAATACTTCCCGCAAAGTTTAAGCTTGTGAGATGCATAAACAACGGGTTCATGCTCCAGTATTATTACTCCCCATCCTGGCAGGGACTTGTTCCTTAAATTCACCCTCGAGCCTAACCATATGAACTCGGGAGTGAAAGTCAGCTCATGCTTTTAACTCCCCCGAAAGTTAGGTTACCAATGTAGCCTTCTATCTAAGAGAGGCCTCATCTCCATCGGCCCAACCTCCGACATTTCTCGAGATTCCACACTTCTCGTTCCTAGGGATCCACTCCCCCTAAGGGTTAACCCACAACATATTTGTGGTCAACTCCCTATAGCCTTCCTAAATCAACATCACATGCCCTAATGGCCCTACGTCCTAATAAATCTAAGATCGATCTATATATATATATCCTATCTAAGTCGTAGACGTATAATACTAAGTATATCCCTAGTGTCCAAGACCTATCTCAACTTCCAACATTCGCTCGGTTTCATGCGTGGGACGTCTCGCCGAAGCGAAATCCAAACAAGGAACCCTCCCATTACACTACTACCTCACATCGTCGGTCTTCAACGGTCTAAAACACATGATCGGGATCGGTAAAAGTCTAACTCACAACCCTATTAATAACATTTTACGTATACGTCTTACCATCGCATCATTAAGGATTTCAACTACTCAGACATTTACTTTCAGTAAAGTCTTAAAAATACTTATCCAATACATAATTACATCATTTTAAATAGCCTTCTTATCAAGGCATAACCCAGAGTCTCAATTCGACTCCATATCTCAGTCTCCCTCACATCGATCAGAGGAGAGAACTATATACAGTGCTTCTATCTCGCACTTTAATAGCCCTTAATCACTCTTCTACGTGATTCTCGGCCAAACCTTTCAACCCAACTCTTAACCAATAAAAATAAACTAAAATAAAATGGAATGAACTAAAATAAGAAAGAACATCATCTCTCCACTTCCAACGTCGTTGAGGTTCACGCGTGGAGCGTCCCGCAAAAGCGGAATCCAAACAAGGAACCCCTCCTATGCATTACTACTCAACCTTGTTGGTCGTGGAGACAAGGCATAACAATCACATACAATGCAAACAAGCAATCAAACACCCACACAAGATAACACAACAAGTAATAAAACCTCCTACATACCTCAACCACCCCTATGAAGTCTTGACCTGTATCCAGGGGAGATATTA
This sequence comes from Sambucus nigra, assembly GCA_949130495.1. Lineage (NCBI taxonomy): Eukaryota > Viridiplantae > Streptophyta > Magnoliopsida > Dipsacales > Adoxaceae > Sambucus > Sambucus nigra. Next base: position 656,986,077 of record OX422209.1, on the reverse strand, counting down.
TAGGACAAATAGTTACATCCTTAAACTAGAAGTAGGATAGCCTCGCAATCTATTTGCTTGCTATCACCCCAATCAAACCAAAATATCTTTACTTGTATAATATACATGTCATACAAGTAATACATAACATACATAGTACTTAAAAAGAAAAATATATCATCACTCGCTTTATAACGAGTGAAGGAAAATATAAAACTTCCCTACCACGGAAGTCATATAATTACACTATTTATAATAGCATCAATATTACCACAAGCTCAATATGCACACCCGAATCTATAGTAAATACAATACTACTAAATCTTATCCTAAGGAATACACCACCCACTAATAAGGTGGAATTCCCGCCAACATTTTATGCCAATCACTCCAGGTCAATACTAATGGTTCTCAGACATGGCATTCGGGTCTTATCCGAACCAACATTACTTTCGTCAACTCCCCAGCTAGGTACTTTATTCTTGCCCTTGTTCTCTGATCAACAGGATCAAGATGAGTGGTTCTACATTCCACATCATAGTCACTGTTCCACCCCTAACTGCCAAAAAATTGCCCACGCAGTCCCTCTTACTTTCTCAGTAAAAGAGAACACGCTACTGGCCTCCTCTTCCTCAGTTCAATGAAACCTCTCGAGGCGGATGTCCACCAATGGGGTTTCATGATCACTGCTCCATCAGAAGTGTTAACGACACTTATTCGGGAGCCTATCATTCCATTGGAGGGCTCTTCCTTATATTTACCTTTCTTTAGTGTACGATCACCCTAATCGTACCACTTATTTATTCACATGTCGGCCTCTGACCGAGCCTCGCTTGAACATTTGAGGATTCACCTTCTCCTCCTTCCAGTTATCCCAGAGAAACTTACGATAGAAAGTATCTATCGGGTTTCTCCATGGGCAAAACTTCCTACACCCACAATTAAGGTGACTACGTTCCCACCATTTTAACACTACTCCTACGGGTGAAGGATTTTCCTCCATCCTACATTAATAGGTGGCCCTTATCATGGGCGCTTCTTCACTTCAATTTAACGTTTCTTAAAATCTCAAGCTTAGTACTACCCTCTACTTCTAGCGGTACTTAGAAAAACTACATCGACTGTAATCAGTGGTCGCAGTAGCAAGACAAGAAAATGCTACAAAAAGGAGCGACTTCCAAATCGGTCCTCATCCCCCACCACAATTTATAGTTCTTAGAAATCCTGCTCACGACGCCCTTCTTCAACCGACCTACTAATCTCACACGAATGCGCAAAAGATTCTAGGGGTTCTACCTCATGGCAGAAGAACGAAATCTCACAAGAGAAATCAACGATCTTAATCCTAAGGCTCTATGTAAAATCAAAAGCAACGCTGAAAACATAAAGCATTCACCCAAACCCCTAAGGACTCTAGAACCTGATGCTCTCATACTATCTGTGACAACCCGCCATCCGAAATAGGGTGTGGCCAGCCCGATACTCCAAAATAACAGAATCATGGATGGAATCATTCTCAGCATCACAACAAATAAGAAGTATACGGGATAACCACTCCTTATTTCAGAAAAATGGGTTGCCAAAAAATTGATTTTAAAGTTAAAGAAAAGGATTTAAACAACCCAACTAAAAAGAAAGAAAGTGGAAATCCAAATGAAATTATATTATATACCCACAAATGTACAATAAGGGACCGAATATGCTGTTGGTCACAGATTCATACAATAATATTAAACAAGTTCAATAATTTACATAATACATTACATTAATCAATTACAAAAGCCTGGGCCTCTCGCCCGAGTAAAAGGAACCCGATCCTGACTAGAGTGCAAGGATGATAGCGTCTATTGCGATATGTCCTATAATACCTGTAAAGCATCACGGCTCGTCAAAGGCACTGGAATAGGAAGTCAGATCAGGCATCCTTGCGGCGGAGTACCTGAGCGGATACAAGATGCATGCACAACAAGAAATATGAACGGGTCAGGGCCCGGTTCTATATGATTACCAGATGAATAAAAGAGTATGACAGTTATGAATGATAAATCATGAAGAAAGGGAAATAAGAATCTACCTACACAAATTAAAATATAAGCTAAGCAAGAAAATAAAATGAGTAACATTAATCTAAAACTTTCGTCATATGCACCAATTATCTCATATATCTTTTCCTTAACAGGAAATATATATATAATCACAAACTTATACTCTTTATGGCATTTTTATCTCAATTTTACCTTTTGTAAAAATCCTTTCCTCGTCAGGAAAATAATCATTTTCAAATGCTCTTTGTGGCATTTATATGTGTTCTTTGTGGCACTTCATTATGCCCTTTATGGCATTTCTCATACATCAAGTCCCACTTGATTATGAATAGTTATATTTATATACATATAATGATTCTAAGACCACCCGTCTGGATTTTCCCACTGTGCGCCCCCTAAATGACCATCATCTTTCAGGGCCTATCATCAAGACAACCTGGGCACCTATAACGCAATACGTCGGGAAGCGGCCATGTGCCTGCGGGGTAGTCATAACCACACCCGGAATTACCTACCCATCGCAGAAAATATACAACACAAACGCTCACATGGCCTAGGACTATATCCACCATGCGTTCATTAGCCAGGGGGCTTCACCTCACGCGCGAACTTCCCTTATTATGTCATTTAGAGAGGGTGTGTTCAAACCATTTTATTTACCATTTTTAAAATCAAGTAAATTAACATTTACCATATTCATGATTAAGTAAATTATCATTTACCATATCCATTTCGTTTTATTTGAAACCATACTTGTTTACATTATTGTAAATAATTCACCTTATTATCCGGAGCCATACGATAAATTATATCGTTACTGCAACCTCAAAGGAGTAAATAAACTCTTAATTATCTGCAAACATTTTGGGGCATTACTTTAAAACCCCAATACTATCATACCTCAAAGGAATGAATAAACTTTCAATTTATTCTCCCAACACACTTTTATGGTGTTATTATAAACCATCAAGACTAATATAGCTCAATTGAGCTTCTAAAGTCTCCCAAACATAATACTATAACTCTTAGTTTTATAGTAATTGACTAGAAGAAAAGAATGCCCTATCATCAATAGGCCCCGGAAAAGCCCCCATATGAACCATTAATAATTTAGGGTAGTACCCCAACTCATCTAGAACTCTAGGACTCTAAGTTTACTTCATTCAAGAAGGTTCCTAGGTCCTAAGCTTAAAGAAAAGGAGAAAAAATTGAGTTAAAAAAAATAACTCAAAAACAGCATGATTTCGAATCGATTCGCCCTAGCTAATCGATTCGCCCAAACAGCGAATCGGTTCGGACATAAGACCTGAGATTCTGTAACTTCCGAATCGATTCGGCTTGGACCCGAATCGATTCGATCTAAGCAGACCTGGGAACTGCCCCTTAGCGAATCAATTCGCCCAGAGGGCCGAATCGATTCGGCCTGGAGAATTTGCCAAGAATGGCTTCGAGGGTTATAAACCCTAGATTTCCCCAAACTTCAATCTCTTCCATTTTTACCCACAACCAACAACATAAATCTACCCCAAATCAACCTACATGTTTATTAACTACTATTATCCACAATTTCATCATCAAAACCTAAGATTAGGGTTAAATCACCACAAATTCTATTTTTGATCCATAAATGCAAATACACAACTATCACACAATTTAATCATCTTAAATCATATATTAGCAAGTAGAAAACTTGCCTTAGGGTTGTAATCTCAGATTTCTTTGAGGTAGGAGCAATCCCAATCTTCAATCTCCAATCTCTCTCTCAATCTCCACTTTTCTCTTCCTCTCTCTTTCTCTCCTTTTCTCTCTATGTTTTAAGATATGAAATGAGGAAATGAAATAAGGGGCAAGACTTAAAATCGTGGCTTAAGTCTAAAGTCTCCAACTTAAGTGGTTAATACCACATTAAAATGACTCCTAATACGCGTTTAAGTTAAAACCAGATAAAAGTGCCCGAAACCCAAAAATACAATATGGCACTTATTTTGACTGTTTCGGACGTTCTGGGACTAACTACACCCTCGAAACTAGCATCCGACAATTTTATAAATCATTTCGAGTTCCAATTTCATTTAAACCATAATGTCATTTAAAATACATGACACTATAAAACATGCAACCTGATGATATTTACTTTCACATACAGTAAATATGCATCAATCTAGTAAATATTAACTTCCAACTCATTAAATTAATATTTACTCCAGTCCCAACATTTTATATAATTACCTCATGTGGTAAATTAATATAAAATTAGTCTCCTAAAAGCGAGGGTTGTTACACTATGTTTTGGACTATTTGGGTGTAGTTTTGGGCTTATTTGGATAAGATCCATATGGGTCTAACCCTAATTTCAAAACTAACATAACGAAAAGGCAATTTTGTTAACCCTAATTCATTCTAAACCTTTTGGAGAGAAAACCCTAGAGCTAGATAAGGGGGGAAACTTGGAGGAAAAGGAATTAGAGAAATAGAGTTGAATTTCACCCCAAATTAGAATTGAGACAAGTTTACTTTGTATTTGAATGTAATTGTTTTTGTGTTAGAATATAATTATTCACTGGAATATAAAGATAATTGTAAAGAATTCTGATTTAGCTAATTAAATTACCAATAATGTAATTAATTTAATTAATTAAATGAAGTTACTATTCATGTTTATAGTATATACTCTGAAATTGATAGGAATCCTTATGAATATAATGTGGGACTGATGTTAAATTGTTAGGACTAGGTTCTATTATTCTAGTTGATCAAAATTCCCTTAGTAATTTTACGAATTGATCTAAAAGTGAGACGACTTTGGGAAATATTAGGGGTGTTCACGGGTCGGTTTTGGAAAAAGTCAGACCGAATCGGCTATGAAAAAAACTGTCGATTTCGATTCACATCGATTTCAGTTCGTTTTTCGACGCCTTTTTATTTTGGACGGTTTTTTTAAGGCCGATTTTCGATTTGGTTGGTTTTTTAAGGTGGTTAATGGTTTTTGGATATAAAAATATAAGTCATTTAGTTTTTTTTAATATAAATATTCGTTTCGGGTCGGGTCGGTTTGGATTGGTTTTTCCCATGTCTAAACCGTCAACCGAACCGGCATGGTCGATTTTTATATCCGTAAATCGTAGGTCGAACCGAGCTAAAAAAAATGTCGGTTTCAGTTCGGTTCGATTCGGTTCGATTTTTAGGCCGATCGATTTTTTTGCATACCCCTAGGAAATATGATAAACTAGGGTTCTTAAATACAAATATGAAATTTATCCCCTAAACATTGTTAATTTGCGTTAAACATTTAGACATGGAGTTATATTGGTAGTATGCCAGTTATAGTTGTTGGATATGGGCAATTGTTGACTTTGGAGAGTCGTTTGATCACTTAAGCATTGGGTTGGCCCTCATTGTTAAAGTTTGAAGATTTTCAAAAGCTACACTAGGAAAATCGATTTGGGGTAGGACCGAATCGATTCGACTGGGACATAAAAAGGAAGGGTTTTTTAGAATTTGAGTTGGACCCTAATCACTTTTATTTGGAGATTTTATTCTTAATTAAAAAAGGCTAATTAAGTTGATAAATTTGGATTTAAGACTCGTAAATCTCTAGTGATTTGGATTTTTTTCCTTAGGTATTATATGCAACATACTGGGTGTGAGTGCTCGTGGGATATCCTTATGGGGCGCATACGACGGTGACGACCGCGTTGGTACCCCAGTAGATAGAGATAGGTTTTACCTTGGTCATGATTATCTCGGACATTATGTGCTAAAAATACCCGTTTTATCTAAATAAGGTTGACGAGAGATTATTTCATATAGTTTTGGGTATGGGGCCATATGACTCGTGTGAAGGCATAATAATTTTCCCTTGTATATTCTTTAAGGTGTGGGACAACCTATAACAATACCTAGTATGCACGAGCGATCCCTGAAGATAGTAGGGACATGCCTTAGTTATGTGAGGGCTTGCAAGTAGCCCAATTATGATGTACGTGGTATGGATCGTAATTGTGTGGATGTAGAATTATAGATTGTTTGTCTTTCCTGATATGTTGATATACTTGAGATGTATAGAATTTTTAATTTGTGAACCTTTATTATTCAGTTGAGATGAATAATATGTAATCAGGGGGTTCATTTGGGCTTGGAAATAGATGCAAGAGATATTAAGGGTTGTTTAAGTTAGGATAACTTAAAATCAACTAAAACATGAGATTAAGATGTGTTGTTATATTATAGTCCAAGCTCGGTTTTATTGTTATACTTCGTAGATTTGGTGTTAACGTTGTTGTTGGCTTTACTTTTCAGAACATAAGCCGATATTGTCTCCTCCGCCCTGTTCTCTTATTTCCATCTTAAATTGTTACTTCTCAGTTAGGATGTAGGTGTCGAGTCTGCATTCTCATTCTTTTTGCTACTCTTTATATTCAGTCAAGTCGGATATATGTAATAGAATCATTGTAGTGGATTGAATTATGTGGGGACTGTTATATATTTTGTATTAGACTTTATTGTTGTCAGCTATGGTATCAGATGTGTAGGAGTTTCCTTTACTTATGAGCAGTTCTTTATTTTATGCATTTAATTTTATTTACAATCATGCTTAGAATGGTATTCAATTACTTTGATTCTCGTTATTTTTGTATCAAACCCAATTAATCTATTTATAGATCTTATGAGGTGTTACATTACGACTATTATTTCAAAATTATTTTATTATAGGATGTATATATGATAACTAAATTAAAACTCACCAGAGTCGGGGCCAAGTTGTGTGGGAAATTTATTGGTCTCTTTATCCCGTCGGACATGCAAGTACATGTTGACTCGATTAGTGGATTAACCTTATTACAGAGTCTCTTTTGTCCTATCCACCCATTCATCATTCAAATCATCATATGATTTTTTCCCAAGTCCATGGACATCAACTTTCTTTGCCCCTTTCAATTTTTTTTCTCCCCCTAAACTTGTTTTTCCTCACGCGTCTCATTCTTCAAGAAGTTATTCCATTGAATGATGGGCATTTGTATATTTTGGGGAACTTTGTCTTTCAATCCCAAAATATCAGAACTTGATGCATCATTCGGGAAAAAAACTTCTGAATATTTTTCTGATAGGTTTTCATATATTCACTTACATGTAAAGAAATTTTTCTTTAAAATTGGGTGAGAATGTAAAACTCTTACATAGTTGATCCCACGCATCATCTTATGGCTTGGAGAACATTTTTCAAGTTCTCTATGCCCCTGACATCCATAGTCATCTTCCAAAGAGAGAGAAAAATGGGCTTTAAAAGTTTGGAAGTCATCTTTTTTATCGGTAGGATTCCCGAACATTGAGAAGTCAATGGGCTTCTTATCATTTGCTTAGGATTCCTGGGTAGGGGAGGTGGGGGTATTGGATTAACAAGGGTTTATTGAGATTGATGACTTAGAGACATTATGGAAGGAGTGGCAGACTGAATCTTCAATGGAGTAGATTATTGCTAAACCCCATGTGATGAGAATTAAGGTTAGAGGTATTCCATTATATGGTTTCTGCTCTTGTAAATAGATAAAAATAAATTAGTGGAGAATGTATGACAATCATGTTTATGACTATATTAGGGGCTTGTATACAGATATGTAATATATACATTTTAAATAACTTTTAATACATGCGCGATGTGTCTAATTTCCATCCAATCGATATTATTATTAAAATTTTTATGAAATGTTGCACGTGGCCAACTGGGTGGAAGTGTATCTATGATTGACGTATAAAGGTAGGAACTCGAAATCTTTTATTCTTAAACTAATTTTCAAGCTCACTTCTAATGTGCATATTTCGTGAAACGTCACAATCTGGGTGAATGCTCTCTTCATGGAGTTGTAGCCACAATGGATGAATATTTTTTCTGCCTTTTCTAACACTGTCACAAACGTCAGTGCCAACATTCCAACATTCTGGAAAGGAAAATAGAATACGATTGAATAGGTACGCTTGCGAGAGATCAACTCCATGATTTATAAGGTAATTCAATTACGATATACTCGCACTTGTAAATATGAGTTCCCTCTATATGGCGTGCACTAATAAGAGATGTTTTAGTGCGGTCCAGTTACAAGCTTTCGTACTCTTATTGAAAGTAATTATTAATAGGACTCATTTTTCTTGAGAAATATATAAATGAGGGTGTGAATATGATTCCTAAGTGTCTCTAACTAATTCTAAACTAATTATTGTTTTCCAATCGATAAATCATACACAACAAGACCAATTGAAGTTTATTTTAATTAAATTAATCCTAAAATTACTACGTGTTCACTAATTGTGCAAGTCCTTCCACTAATTTGCCCCAAACAACAATCACTTAAGGAAAGGGTGAGCACGAACACAACAGTTAACTCAAAAGATATATACAATAATATACACCTATACAATATCAACAAGTAATTATGAAATATCTCAAAATATTGAATCTTAGGAGGTTATTGATGTAACTAAAGGTAGTCTCATACAAAATCAAGATATTTATGAGCTTCCGCCTCGTAGCCTTGGCCTCATACCTTCGGGGTCTTAGGGTTGGCCTAAATAAAATTATAGGAACCACATTCTACCCCCCCACTACTCCGTCGGGTCCAAAAAAATTCCCTTCAATCTTGGACATCGATCCTTCTTCAAACCCTAACCGGAGAATAACCATGCTCTCTTCGGGACCCTTTTGACTTTTTTCAAATTTCTAAACTAGGATTCATCTAACACACAATCATAGAGATATTAATCCTCTTTCCAATGATCATGGTCGTGCACAAATCAGATTTACGATTCACATTTTACAACCAAATAACCCTTTATGCCTCTATATAGGCAGGACACCTCACTTACCTGCTGGCAGGTTGAGCTTTACTTGGTAGCAAGTTTGACCACCCTGCCGACAGGGAGGGTAAGGACCATGGCGAATGAAAAGTCCCTTATGCAGACTTGTATTTTCTTCCATTTAGGGTTTTCCTATACAAGGAAATCCTGACCTCATTTGAGAGGGACCTCAACCTCAATTTCCGTGCAGCAACATTCCTCAAAATTAACATATATCACTTTCACCACATCTTCACCAAATTCCCTAACATCACCTTCGCCTCACCTCTATCCACTATCATATACACTCCAAAATAAGGTGTTAAAAATATTATCAAAAGATCTTGAAGGACAAAACCTATTTGCATTTTATTTTCTTAATAAATACAATTTGTGTACTTTAGTATGCTTAGCTTACTTATAGATTGATTAATTCATTCCCATACTAACCATGCCCTTTTTATTACATATATATCTTTAAGCCTATTTTATAAACTAAAAAATCCAAAAAAAGTTGGATTATACTATAATTCCCAATTTAGAGTTCTCACACATTTTCGACACTTTCACCAAATTTCACTCACTTTTTCATAAATCAAAGGAGATACTCTAGATTCAGATTATCGTTTAGACCCCAACCTTACTCTTAATATGAACTACGTCGACTTTGATGACATTTTTGCCTACATAGGTATCCCGAAGTTATTTTTGAATTCAAGTCCTTCTTTATCTACTTCACTTAGTTTGTTTATATGTATTAACATCTTATTTACATATTCATTATGTTTAAGTCAAGTAATTAGTTTTCTTGTGCTTATTACCCCTTTAGAAGTCCCATATTATGCTTAGTAACTATTCCATAGTAATATTACGATTTTGGGGCATCGCTCACATTTTAGACATTTTTACTATAACGCCCCGTCTAGAATTTATGGGTCACCCGTGGTCTACCCGATCCGATCCGAGCGTTAGGTGTGAAGTGCAATGAAACAACCTAACTAATATTGCCAGTCCAATTTTATTTAATTTCCATTTCACTTGTTTAACATGTGATTCCCATTTTAAAATCAAGCTACGTGAAGGACCCATGGGAAGCGTCCCCGAAATCCAAGTATACAGAGCTACTAATGTAAAATAAAAAGAGAGTACTTATCTGTATAACACTCTCAAAATACGAAATCGAACCCAACCTGCTGTAACAAAGACGAGGGTGTGAGTCGAATGCTCATTCACCTTAGTCTTATGAAAGAACTCCCTTTTTCTTTTCTTGACATTCATTCCTTGATTTAACACACCCGATCAAATACTCAAAATAAATACACCTTGTTTAAAGAAAATCATTTCTTTTCCTGAAATTTCCCCTTTATTTATACCAAAACTACGTGAGTATTTCCATTGAAATTTACCCTTTCAACACACGCAACCACCGTGTATGAAGATACTCATTTTTCATTTGAAAATCTTTCATAAACACACCATTGTGTTAATAATGGATTAAACGTCTTTAGGTTGCTTAACTACCCATTAAACCCCTTCACTTTACCATTCCTTTACTATATGGACATTAATCAATTTTCCCATTTCTCGTCCACTTTATCCTGTGACACCCCGACCAATTAAATACCGGGTAGCTACTCCTTTATTAAATCAATACAAAATGCCAAGCTAGTTCAATTAATTGCATCATTGTCGAAAACATTTTAATAATTACTAACCACCTAGTATTTAAAAAGTAAGTTGCCAAATTTTAAGTTAAGTCTGGTTAACAAGCAATAAAAGAATAATGGAAGAACAACATAATCCATTCACCATAACGAAGTAATGAAATAACCAACAAATAATAATAAGAAGTCCGGAGGAAAACTCCTCACAACAATCCCACAACTGAAAATAATATGACAAGTCTGAATCCTGAATTAATTACATGCCCTAAGTCTGAATAACTGAAATAAATGAAACGTCTCTAAAGAAATGGGCGACATGCCCTACAACTGATAAATGCTGAATATAGAGTCAATATAGATGATGCGTCTACAAGCAAAGTCCTGTAACTTCCACAAACAGCTACAGCTCATCACCTGAATGAGGATCCTAAGCATGGTGTCCTTGTGGCTGGGCACCTAAAATGGTTTTTACAAAAATAGATTTGAAAGCAAATGGGTCAGAGCCCGAAATTGGAAATCATTTTAAAAACAGCAAGCGTTTTAATAATCATTAAAACATTAAATGCAAAATACATGTTAGGACGTGCACTCACATGAAATTCTCACCTCTCGACTACATGTGCACTCCTAACGTACCGTACCCATCTAAATACATACTTATCTAACCAAACCATAATAAGTTCTACCCCTTACTACTCGATTCCCATATTACATTATAGCGTTAACAAATCAATAGAGGCTTTACTTAAACTCAGATTCTCAATTAGTAATACAATTCATTTCCGGTTATCCCTTTATGTTTTCTCAAAACGTTTCCATATTTATACACAATATCACGTGAAAGTTCCCATTAATTAAGAGTATATTATTCACGTCATAAATATACAATACAAGCACCCCGAGACTAAGCTGCGGTGCACACATACTCTGCTATCCATCCCGGTACATCACGTACATAAGGATCACGCATTCCGAATCTCTCAGGAATCGTTCTCAGATAACAACATCACAAATAATGGAGGCGAACACAGTCACATCACATGGGTCACGCACATACCTGCGCTCCCACGATCAGCAGACTTATTAACATCCCAATAAGTCCTTCTCTGACCTATGTTCATCGAGGTACCAGTCTAAATCCGGGCAACACAAGGATTAGAGGGCCCTAAGCGAACGTAAACGTCCCGTGATAACAAGTATGGTAGGTATGTCATACACATAAAATCAATACATATACTAAGTATGCACACATCTTAGTAATCACCATAATATATCGGTGGTACACTTCTCATTCGTACCGACATATAATGCTACACAATTTATATGTTCCCGGTTAATATAATTAGTTAGGCCGTAAATGTTCTCGCATCGTAATAGACTCACGTCCTACTCCATAATTCCCATTTGGTTCGAATCACTCTTCTAGGTTTTTCTCCTCTATATATCTCAAATGTCCCTACTATATCAATTTATCATCAAGGGAAGGTTATCTCTACCATTAAATAAGGTTACGGGACACGCGAAATCAAAACAGGCTAAAAAGCCTAATCTGTCAACTCGTTAGAAGTCTCGTTCGAACGAGGCTGTTCGAACGAGAATTCGTTCGAACGAAGTGGGCTTTCTAACGAGGTCTCGTTCGAACGAAAGTCATCGAACGAACATCACCCTCGTTAGAAGTCAGACTGTCAACTCGTTAGAAACTCGTTCGAACGACCTGGGCAGGTCTTCTAACGAGTGGCCAGATTCGAGCCCAGATTTTCCTTAACTCGTTTTTCCAACTTTTCTTCACCTCTAATCTCACCTAAATGTCATTCAAACAAGGTTTCAAGGTATCTAATCCTTCCTAAACATGTTTCAACCGTATTACAACATTCATATGGGTTCAAATCACCCTAAATTACATCAAATTATCAAATTTCCAACATTTCTTCTCAAATCTCAATAACATGAACCCTAGAAAAAATCAAGTCATTCATAGACATAACTAAATCCGTTGTTATGATGTAAAAGATGTATTTTCATCTGACTAATCATCCTATCAATGTTCTACATGCAATTTCCTCAATAGATTCTTAAATCTCTACATCCGATTAAATGGGTTTTCATCGTACTCCAGGAACAATACAATTTATTTGAATTTCCTACGCATGGAAGAAGCATTCTTTGTAAAAATATGTAATTAAACCACTTGCCTTAAGTGTATCTCTGGATTTGATGACGAATCTGATGAATGGTTCTCTCTCTCTGCAGAATTCCTCCTCTCTCTCTCTCCAAGCTTTCTTCTCTAATGGTGGCAATGGAGGCTAGGGTTTGTCTTAGGAACTTTTGGGGTTAATTCTAATAACCCCCGTAGCCCTCTAATTAGTTAATGGCTGGTAGTGGGTTAGTGGGTCTTTTAATTTTCCATTTAAAACTCCTAAAATTCGTTAATCAAAAATCCCAAAATTCTAAAATTACCAAACTGCCCTTATACGTTGCCGGCATGGTCTAAAAATGCCCCGGGACCCAAACTAAACCCCCGGCTAGTGTTTTCTGATTATTTCGACCCTTCTGGACGCGTTGATGCACTCAAAACGACCATACGGTTAATAGAAATAAAATTCACTTTTATAATTAAAATAATTATATTCCTGACGCGAATGTCACACGCGTCTCAACAAAATTTCCAAATTGCCGTATTTCAATCTCACGACAAATTTCATAATTCAATATTCATATATAGCCATATATACTCATTAATATCAAATACTAACTCGCATCTCGCTAGTATTTTTATCCGGATTAATTTCCAATTAATACGCATTTAATTCAATTAATCCCATAAATAAATATCACCAAAAATACGGGGTATTACATACTTCTCCCCTAATAACTGAATTTCGTCCCGAAATTCGGAACTAGAAAGTACCTGGTAAGAATAACTTTGGATAACGTTCGCGCATCTCATCCTCGCGCTCCCAGGTGGACTCCTCGACATTATTATGTCGCCACTAAACACGTACTAACGGAACTATCTTTGACCGCAGTTTCCGCTCACTTCGGTCCAAAATAACAATCGGCCCCTCCTCGTAGGAGCTATGAGGCTGGAGATCGATGTCCTCCAAAGCAATATGAGAATGAGCCAAATCGTCTCTAAGATATTTCCTTAGCGAGGAAATATGAAATACATCGTGAATCCGATGCAAATGCTCCGGTAACCCAAGTCTATATGCAACCGGTCCAATGCGCTCAATAATTGGAAATGGTCCCACATATCTCGGTGCCAACTTCCCTTTCTTCCCGTAACGCATAATCCCCTTCATAGGAGATACTCTGAGCAAAACCTGGTCCCCCACTTGGAACTCCCCGAAGAACCTCTTCGCATCAGCATAGCTCTTCTGCCGATCCAGAGCTACCCGAATGCGACTCCGAATCAATTCTATCCTCACCGAAGTATCCTGAATCACTTCCGGCCCAAGTAGTTTGTTGTCCCCCACCTCCAACCAACATGCTGGGGAACGACAAGGTCTACCGTATAACGCCTCAAATGGATCCATGCCAATGGTGAACTGGTAGGAGTTGTTGTAAGCAAACTCCACCAGTGGAAGATAATGCTCCCATCCACCCCCAAAATCAATGATACTCATACGTAGCATGTCCTCCAACATCTGGTTTGTACGCTCAGTTTTACCATCGATCTGCGGGTGATATGCCGTACTCAACCGCAATTCCGTGCCCATGGCCTCCTGAAAACTTTCCCAAAACCGCGAAACAAATATCTTGTCTCGGTCAGACACGATATTTAGGGGAACACCGTAAAGTCTCACTATCTCTGCAATAAAGAGCTGGGCATACTGTCCCGTAGTGTAGTCTGTCCTTACGGGTAGAAAATGAGCGGCTTTGGTCAACCTGTCCACAATTACCCAAATGGAGTCGTGACCTCTCTGGGATGTAGGCAACCCCATGATAAAGTCCATGGAGATGCTCTCCCACATCCACATTGGGACCTCCAACGGTTGTAGAAGTCCTGCCGATCTTTGATGATCCACCTTTACTAGCTGACAAGTGGCGCATTTTGAAACAAACACGGCAATATCTCTTTTCATCCCGCTCCACTAATACTGTCGTCTCATGTCTTGGTACATTTTGTCCCCACCGGGATGTACCGTAAACCGTGAGCCGTGCGACTCTGCCATCACCTCGTGCCGCAATTCCTCCCCTTTCGGAACTACCAATCTGCCATTGAAGCGTAATCCCCCATCTGAGCTAACTGTATAGGACTCGGATCCCTCTGCTAGTAATCGAACTATCTGCTCCTGACAGAACGAGTCATTTGCCTGTGCCCTTACTACCTTCGTGACAATCTGCGGTGTAACGGTCATCACAGACATGAATGATCGGGCCACTGCATCCTGGTGTCCCAACTCCTTCTACTTGGCCTTCCACATTTCTGCCACCTCATCTACTGGCCTACGACTCAATGCGTCTGCTACCACGTTAGCCTTCCCCGGGTGATACTGGATATCAAACTGATAGTCCTTCACAAACTCAAGCCACCTTCGCTGCCGCATATTCAACTCCTTTTGCGTGAATAGGTACTGTAGGGACTTGTGGTCCGTGAACAATCGAAACTTTTCCCCCAAAAGGTAATGTCTCCAAATACGAAGGGCAAATACAACTACCGCCAACTCCAAGTCATGAGTGGGGTAATTCTTCTTGTGAGGCTTTAGCTTACGGGAAGCATAAGCTATGGCCTGACTCTCCTGCTGCAATACACCTCCAAGTCCTTGCAAGGACGCATCGGTGTAGACTAGATACTCAACTCCCGGTCTCGGCAATGCTAACACAGGTGCTGAGGTCAACTTATCCTTCAACTCATCGAATGCCAACTGACAGGCATCACTCCAGATGAATGGTACACCCTTACGAGTCAGATGTGTCAAAGGACCTGCTATCTTCGAAAATCCCCGAATGAACCTCCTGTAGTATCCTGCTAATCCCAAGAAACTACGGATCTCCGTTGGTGTCGTGGGCTGTCCCCACTCCCTCACCGCGGATACCTTCCCCGGATCAACAGATATCCCCCGGTCGGAGATAATATGTCCTAAAAACTGGACCTCCTTCAGCCAAAACCCGCACTTCTCATATTTTGCGTACAGCTCGTTCTGACGTAGAGTCTGCAAAACTTGCCTCAAATGCTCGGCGTGCTCCTCCTCTGTCTGGGAGTAGACCAGAATATCATCAATGAAGACAATGACAAACTGATCTAGGAAATCCCTGAACACCCTATTCATTAAGTCCATAAACACGGCTGGAGCATTGGTCAAACCAAAAGGCATAACCCGAAACTCGTAAGAACCATATCTCGATAAGAACGCAGTCTTCGAGACATCCTCTTCCCTGATACGCAACTTATGGTATCCCGATATCAAATCAATCTTTGAGAAGAAAGAAGCTCCTCTAAGCTGGTCGAATAGGTCATCGATTCGAGGCAACGAATACTTATTCCGTATCGTGACCTTGTTCAACTCTCGGTAGTCCACACACAATCTCAGTGAACCATCTCTCTTATTCACAAACAACACAGGGGCACCCCACGACGAAGTACTCCTCCGTATAAACCCCTGACCCAACAACTGCTCAATCTGATCTCGTAGCTCTCGCATCTCTGCTGGAGCCATACGGTACGGTGCGCGTGCTATAGGTCTCGTATCTGGCAATAAGTCTATGAAAAAGTCTATCTCTCGGCTGGGGGGTAGGCCTGGTATTTCCTGAAACACATCGGAATACTCCCTGACAACTGGGATCGAATCTAAAGGAATCACAACCTCCTTAGAGTTATCCTCCTCTATGTAGTATAAATGAGCGGTCGAGCCTCCCGCTGGGCGAGGCATCGCCACTACAAACATCTCTTGCCCCGGAATGGCAAAAACAATGCTCCCACCGAAGCAATCAATCATGGCTCTATAATCAGCGAGCCAATCCATACCGATAATCACATCGTGAACATGCATATCTAATACCAACATGTCTGCAGGTAATACCAAACTACCAATCTCTACCCCCACTCCCCGGCATATAAAGAAAATAAGCGAACCACTCCCCAATGGTGAGTCTACACAAGTCACTGTGCTCTCTGCTGTGGCTAACAACCCTAAGGCTTTCGCAAAATGTGTAGCTATAAAATAATGCGTTGCCCCCGTATCAAACAAAACCCGACCCATAGTACCATGGATAGGAAACATACCCTCAATCGCGGGTGGTGCCTGTGGAGCTGCTGCCTGGTGGACGTTATAGACACGTCCATACTGTAACTGCCCCTACTGCACAGGAACTGCTGGAATGGCTGGAAGAGCTGGCACCTGGGCTGGAGCTGGGAGAGCAGGTGGAAAAAGTGGCCTCTGAGGCTCATGTCGAGCACCCTGCTGCTGCTGCTGCTGCTGCGGGGCCCTGCCCCTATCAGGACAGTCCTGGCGTTTATGGCCAGTCTTGCCACAAACGAAACACTTTCCCGAGAAGTTCCCCCTCTCTGTCCCTGCTGCCCCCGGCCCTGGTGGCCGTTACCGTTCCTCCACTGGCCCTGTTGGCCCTGCTGAAACTGTTGTTGACCATTCTGACCCTGCTGGTTCTGATGGCCGTTCGGACCCTGATGGCCCTGTCGGAAACCTCCCTGTCCGTGCCTGAAATTTCCTGACCTGAACCTCTTGTGATCCCCCTGCCTCTGTCCCTGAACCGAATGTGCCCCACTGGCACCATTTCCCCCAACCCTGCCCTGATGGCTGGACTCTCCTGACCTCTTGCCTTCAGTCATGTGAAAGCGATGGTCCTGGCAGTGTAACAGTGCGACGTTAACCACATCAGAATAAGTGGCTAACGAGAGGTTCCCTAACAAGTGCTGACGAATCCTCCATGTCAACCCGTCCGTAAATTTCTGTATCTTCTTCTCCTCTGTTGGTATTTCATCCGGAACAATATTCAGAAGATCAGTGAATTCGGCCTCATACTCGGCCACAGTCTTACCCTCCTGCTTGAGGCTCATCAACTTCCTCCTCATCTCCGTGTGAACAGCTGACGGAAAGTACTTGCGGTCGAACCGCACCCAAAACTCCTGGATAGTGAGAGTATCTCTCTCCTCCACGGTGGTAATAGACTCCCACCACTGCAGTGCAGACCCCACTAGCTTAAAGGTAGCTAGTATCTGCTTCTGGACATCGGTGCACTCATACATCCTCAAGTGCCGCTGAATATCCTTCCTCCACTGACTCGAAACTACCACATCGGAGCTACCTGCGAACTCCGGAGGGTGCGCTTTCTGAAAAGCATCACGTACACGTTCCCAAGCAGACGAGAATGCATGTGCCTGAACTGGCGCGGCTATCGGCGCCTGAGGTGGTGCCTGCTGGACTACGGCTAGTGCGGCATTTACCGCCTGGGCCACAATGGCTGCAACCTCAGCGGCATTCATCGTGCCCTGAACTGGTGCGGGCTGTGGTTCTGGCGTTGCATCCCTGGGAATCCTTTGTGCACGTCGTGGAGGCATCTGAAATAAGAATAAAGTTTATAAGTTCGTAGTTATAAACTTAAAATAGCTGAAGAACGTAGCATAAACAAAAGAATACAACAGTCCTAAAATATAGGGCTCTACATCAAAGAAAGCTCAGCGGAAACATAATAAGCCGTACAGATCCTAATGGACACTATAACCTGATGCTCTGATACCACCTGTGACACCCCGACTAATTAAATACCGGGCAGCTACTCCTTTATTAAATCAATACAAAATGCCAAGTTGGTTCAGTTAATAGCATCACTGTCGAAAACATTTTAATAATTACTAACCACCTAGTATTTAGAAAGTAAGTTGCCAAATTTTAAGTTAAGTCTGGTTAACAAGCAATAAAAGAATAATGGAAGAACAACATAATCCATTCACCATAACGAAGTAATGAAATAACCAACAAATAATAATAAGAAGTCCGGTGGAAAACTCCTCACAACAATCCCACAACTGAAAATAATATGACAAGTCTGAATCTTGAATTAATTACATGCCCGAAGTCTGAATAACTGAAATAAATGAAATGTCTCTAAAGAAATGGGCGACATGCCCTACAACTGATAAATGCTGAGTATAGAGTCAATATAGATGAAGCGTCTACAAGCAAAGACCTGTAACTTCCACAAACAGCTATAGCTCGTCACCTGAATGAGGATCCTAAGCATGGTGTCCTTGTGGCTGGGCACCTAAAATGGTTTTTACAAAAATAGATTTGAAAGCAAATAGGTCAGAGCCCGAAAGTGGAAATCATTTTAAAAACAACAAACGTTTTAATAATCATTAAAACATTAAATGCAAAATACATGTTAGGACGTGCACTCACATGAAATTCTCACCTCTCGACAACATGTGCACTCCTAACGTACCGTACCCATCTAAATACATACTTATCTAACCAAACCGTAATAAGTTCTACCCCTTACTACTCGATTCCCATATTACATTCTAGTGTTAACAAATCAATAGAGGCTTTACTTAAACTCAGATTCTCAATTAGTAATACAATTCATTTCCGGTTATCCCTTTATGTTTTCTCAAAACGTTTCCATATTTATACACAATATCACATGAAAGTTCCCATTAATTAAGAGTATATTATTTGCGTCATAAATATACAATACAAGCACCCCGAGACTAAGCTGCGGTGCACACATATTCTGCTATCCATCCCGGTACATCACGTACATAAGGATCACGCATTCCGAATCTCTCAGGAATCGTTCTCAGATAACAACATCACAAATAATGGAGGCGAACACAGTCACATCACATTGGCCACGCACATACCTGCGCTCCCACGATCAGCAGACTTATTAACATCCCAATAAGTCATTCTCTGACCTATGTTCATCGAGGTACCAGTCTAAATCCGGGCAACACAAGGATTAGAGGGCCCTAAGCGAACGTAAACCTCCCGTGATAGCAAGTATGGTAGGTATGTCATACACATAAAATCAATACATATACTAAGTATGCACACATCTTAGTAATCACCATAATATATTGGTGGTACACTTCTCATTCGTACCGACATATAATGCTACACAATTTATATGTTCCCGGTTAATATAATTAGTTAGGCCGTAAATGTTCTCGCATCGTAATAAACTCACGTCCTACTCCATAATTCCCATTTGGTTCGAATCACTCTTCTAGGTTTTTCTCCTATATATATCTCAAATGTCCCTACTATATCAATTTATCATCAAGGGAAGGTTATCTCTACCATTAAATAAGGTTACGGGACACGCGAAATCAAAACAGGCTAAAAAGCCTAATCTGTCAACTCGTTAGAAGTCTCATTCGAACGAGGCTGTTCGAACGAGAGTTCGTTCGAACGAAGTGGGCTTTCTAACGAGGTCTCGTTAGAATGAAAGTCATCGAACGAACATCACCCTCGTTAGAAGTCAGACTGTCAACTCGTTAGAAGCTCGTTCGAACGACCTGGGCAGGTCTTCTAACGAGTGGCCAGATTCGAGCCCAGATTTTCCTTAACTCGTTTTTCCAACTTTTCTTCACCTCTAATCTCACCTAAATGTCATTCCAACAATGTTTCAAGGTATCTAATCCTTCCTAAACATGTTTCAACCGTATTACAACATTCATATGGGTTCAAATCACCCTAAATTACATCAAATTATCAAATCTCCAACATTTCTTCTCAAATCTCAAGAACATGAACCCTAGAAAAAATCAAGTCATTCATAGACATAACTAAATCCGTTTTTATGATGTAAAAGATGTATTTTCATCTGACTAATCATCCTATCAATGTTCTACATGCAATTTCCTCAATAGATTCTTAAATCTCTACATCCAATTAAATGGGTTTTCATCATACTCCAAGAACAATACAATTTATTTGAATTTCCTACGCATGGAAGAAGCATTCTTTGTAAAAATATGTAATTAAACCACTTGCCTTAAGTGTATCTCTGGATTTGATGACGAATCTGATGAATGGTTCTCTCTCTCTCTGCAGAATTCCTCCTCTCTCTCTCTCCAAGCTTTCTTCTCTAATGGTGGCAATGGAGGCTAGGGTTTGTCTTAGGAACTTTTGGGGTTAATTCTAATAACCCCCGTAGCCATCTAATTAGTTAATGGCTGGTAATGGGTTAGTGGGTCTTTTAATTTTCCATTTAAAACTCCTAAAATTCGTTAATCAAAAATCTCAAAATTCTAAAATTACCAAACTGCCCTTATACGTTGCCGGCATGGTCAAAATGCCCCGGGACCCAAACTAAACCCCCGGCTAGTGTTTTCTGACTATTTCGACCCTTCTGGACGCGTTGGCGCACTCAAAACGACCATACGGTTAATAGAAATAAAATTCACTTTTATAATTAAAATAATTATATTCCTGACGCGACTGTCACACGCGTCTCAACAAAATTTCCAAATTGTCGTATTTCATTCTCACGACAAATTTCATAATTCAATATTCATATATAGCCATATATACTCATTAATATCAAATACTAACTCGCATCTCGCTAGTATTTTTATCCGGATTAATTTCCAATTAATACGCATTTAATTCAATTAATCCCATAAATAAATATCACCAAAAATACGGGGTATTACATATCCTTTAGAAGAACATTTATTAAGTCGTTCAAGTTAGGTCGTATTTATATATATTCACCACAAAACCCATTTCTTGACATGTTCCATTCTCCATCATCTTTTGTTCAAAATCTTTCAATAATCGCATACTTTTTTCGAAATTTTTATTCATCAAAACTTCAACAATTTCCAATTTTTATAAAATCTTCATTTTTGTAATAAATTTTGAGACATTTTTCACCCAAAATATCTTTAGCAAGATAATTATCATTTCCAAACATTTTATTCCATAAAATGGTTGACATTAAACTTCTTGAAACATATCCTTCTTTAACATTCCTGAAATCCCTTTTTAATCCATTTATTATATCATCACAAGAATTATCCTTTATAACCAGACATGCAACCTACTCTTACAAACTCAACCATAAGACTACTAATACATGGAAAATTTGAGTTATAAGATAAGAGTAGAGTTTTTCCCACCTCAATGGAGTTCTAAAAAATGGTTGTATGAGGAAGAAGATGATGGCAACCCTCCTCCTCCTAAGGTGGCCTCAAGGAGGTTTCCAAGCTCCATAAAGCATGATCCAAGCAAACCCCCCTTCAAAACTCCATAAATGTCTCCTCTTTTTCTTCTCCAAAAATCCCCAATCAATACCTCCAAATTTCGTAGCTTTTTTCATCCATGGAGAAAATGGGTGTATTAGGCTTAAATATGGTGGAATACTAGACAAATATGGTGATATTAGGTGGATATATGACGGTGGCATTGTGGTTTGTGGTGGTGGGAGAGGAGAAAATGCTGAAAAATAGTGGAAGACCCCCTCACTCTCTCTCTTTTTCCCATTCCAAATAATTCATAAACATCCCAAACAAACCTTATAAATACCCTAAACCTCAAAATCCCGAAGTTTCCCAATATGGGTTCACTAGAATTCGAGACATCATCAATCCAATTGCCCAAAACATGACATCACGTAAGGGCAACCTGATTTAAAAATTTCTGATGTGCTCGTTCGAACGAGAATGTCATCTCGTTCGAACAAGAAAGGCTTCTCATTCGAATTAGCCTTCGAACGACCTTCTAAAGAGTTTGTTCAGGTTTTCAATGGAGTCTCGTTCGATCTCCTCTTCGAACGACCTGGGCTTCTCGCTTGAGCGACCTTGAACTCGTTCGAGTGACCACTTCCTGAATTTCTTCAAACTTTCCAATTTCATCCTCATTCGTCCCATAATTACCATAAGGACTCCAAAATCAGTAAAATACAAATATGACTCCAATTATAATGATCCAAATTCCAAGGTCTCATATGTTTACAATTTACACGGGGAAAAATAATAAAATATTGGGCACGCTTATTACATTCTTCCCTCATTCGGAAATTTCATCCATGAAATTATTGATCCGTCAATTCCTTAAATTCGTGGGGTTTACCAACTCTTATACTAAGTCATAGGAATCCTCCACGATTACACCATTGAAGTACTCAATAGCTGACATCACATTCCACATCCTTGCACATGGATTTTCACCAAAAGCTGAACATGTGACATGCTCTAATGCTTACCATCATGTGATCAATATCGCATAACTGACTCTAAGTCTCCACTCACTTGATGATCATGCTTAATCAAGTCCTAAGATTATCTTTGCTAATACCCAAAGCATACTGACGCCTCTACCAGGCAACCCTCTCCAGGGATCGATACTCACTCAGGAGTGAACCGTAATACAACCAATCATCAAATTCATCATTAAGAACCATTTTCAATCTTAGGACTACATATCCTACGTCCTCACAAATTTTTGGGTCATCCTGACTACACAATTTTTCTAGAGCTTGATACTAACCTTACATCACTAATTACTCATTATGAGGAGTAATACACTGTACAAATCATCATCGTGCACTCGGATGACACCTTTTGCTCCATCACTCTGATGACCCTAATATTAACCTAGGTATCTCACTTGGGAGAACTCAATTGAGCATCGCACCAATCCACTCACCGTGGAAAAGTAACATCGTGTGGTAAGTTTCCTTGAGTTCTAACACTATACAATATCCTCAAGTCATCATCTTGTTCTTTACAATTAGAGCCACTGATTGCTATGCCGTCCAGTCGTAAGGTTGCTAATCCCAAAGAAAGCAAATACTACGAGAAACCCGTGCAGTCGAAAGCGCAGCCACCTGTATACAAAATTTTGCGCAATAACAAGGACACCTTAAACAGGGGCGCACCCAGTTACCGAGTTCCCGCACTCTACCAGACCAGAACATATTGTACCATGATATGGTACAAATTCGAGCTACCATAGTTGTGGGAACACAGATCCTTGATTACCAAAATTAAAAGAGACACACAAGAGTCAGAAGGAACAAGCAACCATTTTGATCAAATATCGCCCGTACTCATATCAGCATAAGAGGATTCTGGGGTTGCGACCAAATATGATAAGGCAGATAGTAACTTAGGTGAAGTAGGTCGGTGATGTCGTCACTGGTAAAATGAACAAGGTCAGTATAGACAAGGGCATTAGGCATCCGCCAATCGTATTAGTTCATGTGTGCCAATGATGTAAAGGGTAAGGCCTTACTTCCAAGGAGAGAAGTCTGGCATCTGATTTTTTAGAGAATAATACGTTCGTACGTTGAGCAATGTACGAACCTATTATTCTCTAAAAAATCAGATGTCAAACTTATCTCCTTAGAAGTAAGGCCTTCCCCTTTACATCCTTGGCACACATGAACCAATATGATTGGCAAATGCCTAATGCCCTTGTCTATACTGACCTTGTCCATTTTACGAGTGACGACGTCACCGACCTACTACACCTAAGTTACTGTCTGCCTTATCATATTATGGTCACAACCCCAGAGTCCTTTTATGCAATAACTTATTCGAGAGAGACATTCACTCTGTTATATCCTCTAACTATGCAAGATTGTCACTAAGCTTCCTCCCAGGTTATACCAAAAATGACTCACTTGACGGCCACACCAGTTTCCATTGGCATTCTAAGGGTAGTAAGTACCACACATGGCTATATCTTCTAATTTTTATCGGCTTGGGAGGACGTGCCAAGAACTAGTCCTTACCTTGCTAGGTTTATCCTAATATATATCGTCAACACATGCCAACATTCTAATCATGCTTCGATATCCCTCTTTTTGGGGTTCTATTTTTAAGTCTGGCGTCATCAATCTAAGTCCTGAATATATTTCCTAGTACTCCTCAAAATCAAGTGTCATACCACCTATAATAGTCATTCCATAACACTCAGGCATCACACCCATACACGACACAAGCTTTCAATTTCTCTTAGCAGGTTACACCCCCCATCTATGCTAATTCGGATATCAGCGTCCAGTACATACACTATTCGACTCTTTTAAGCCTTAAACAGCAACCTAAGATCGTCACCTGAACCTAACACAATCATTGCTAGAATGCTAACACTTCTTTATTCTGGACTTAACTGATTGCCCTAAGGACACCAAACATACTCCATGTAAAAGTCCGTAAAACTCGACAAGAGTTCATCATCCATGACTCGCTCATCGTAGGTGCACTTTACGAATTTCTCAATACCCACGTCGTGATTACTAGGTGCTCGCAAGGACATTAGTCTACGAGCCTCTACATATAGCACACCTTAACCATTGAACACCTTAAGATGATGTCACATTAAGTCGATTTTTATTCCCCAATGACGCCACACACAATTAGCCCTACGGACACTCCAAGACGCCCTTAAACCACAATCACACTAGGATTACCCCTCATCTAGCTATTACCTAGGCCGTTAAAATGGGCCTTGACCATCCGATAATAATATTATTTTTCTTTTGAATGGCTATAACCATAAGTCACGTACCAAATTATAACTAACACTACTAAGGATTTTGGTAGGATACAGGATTTTGCTTACAACCTCTAAACCTCTAGGTCTAGTCACCGGCATCACTAAAGATTCTATCTTTCAAAATCGTATCTTATCTCCCGAACCCTGACATGGAAGGCTATCTAGAGTTCACTCCTAAGTCTCCTTAACCATCATTGTTGTATATGCAACATACTTACCGCAATTCGTCCGTAAGTCTCATCATACCCTATAAGGTACAACTGTCGATTAAGAATCACCAAGACACTTACTTACAACAATATCATCTTACCGACTCAGACCAAGTACACATCCCCAAGTGTTGACCAACACGGTTCATCATGTCCACTAAATCATCAATTGTCTACGACATGACACTACCCCAAGGATCGAGTTCGCCTAATCCCATCATCAGTACTAACTACCTAAAGGCACCTAATCGAGGAACTTACGTCTTCTTATAAAAAACTAATACCGTTTGGGCATGACAAACTAGTCACCTCTTTTCCACAGTTGACTTTACACGATTCATGCTTCTAATTCAATCGATGTCATTCACCATTTTCAACATCTTAATTTGCCTCTCACATAATCACGGATTGACACAAGCACCTCACACTAAAATTGTGGTGTAGCCACTATTGGCTTGCATGGACACTCGCAACTTACTAACATGTCTAATTAGAAGCCTGGAAGCAATTAACGATAACTAACTTGGTCGCATGCCACTTGGCTATGAATTACACATCGTGCTAACCTCCTTAACGTTACCATCGAGAATATGAACTGAAACCATCACCAATCTAATGTGACCAACCCAAAACCAACACTGATATTCAAAGATCCAATACCGACCTCACCACGTCACTCCAAAAAGGAACCTTTAACCTAGAGATCTGATACCATTTGTAACACCTTGGCCCAGATTTATGGGTTACTCGTGGTCCACCCGGTCCGACCCGAGTGTTAGGTGTGAAGTGCAATGAAACAACCTAAATAATGTTGTTAGTCCAGTTTTATTTAATTACCATTTTACTTATATAGCATGTGATTTCCATTTTAAAATCAAGCTACGTGAGGGACCCGTGGGAAGCATCCCTGGAATTCAAGCATACAGAGCTACTAATGTAAAATAAAAATAGAGTACTAACCTGTATAATGTTCTTAAAATATGAAACCGCACTCAACCTGCCATAATAAAGATGAGGGTGCGAGCCGAATGCTCAGTAAGAAATATACAAAATGCAGTATAGAATCGAACGGAGAAAAGAAGAATCTAACACGTTATATCTATGTGCACATGAAGCTACCACACACACACAGATATATATATATATATATATATATATATATATATATATATATATATATATACATACAAACCCACACTATGCTCTCCCTTCTCTCTCAGAAACCCATACTTTCAACTACCTTCAACCCCCGCTAAAACACACCCTCTTCCACCCCTCAAAACACCTTCTAACTCTCGTTATACTCTCTATGCCTGGACACTGGTGTGGACGACATATCCTTTCCTTCCACTTCGTTGCCCCGCCTGATTGCTATTCGTGGTAATCCAGTTAACCTTTCCCCTCCAGTTATGGTCCATTGTTCTGTTCATTCTCTCGTGGAGAAGCCCGACTCTCTTATTCCTTACAATGCTATGATTGTTCCTCTCACTAGATGTTGCCATTAAAGGATCTTACAATGAAGATGATTGTGAAGAAGGCCAAGTTAGGACTTCTCATGCTAGCATTTCCAGGGCTAACATTCATGTATCGAGAATTCAGGATCTTAATGAAGAAAATAATACCTACCGGGACTTCCTGCCTAGCAAGGGCTTTTCGTATGAAGACGTTAAGGATTTTAGACTCTCTAATGTCCAGAAGGTTGGTAGTGCTCCACCACCAAAAGCAGCGGAGTTGACCACTTGGTCTAACTCAGCCAAAAACTCTGACAACCGCACTGGGCTCAGTGGTACTATCATGGGAAATAGTTTGGTTAAGTAGGGAAAGGTGCAAGGCTTTTAATTCGTATGTACCCGCTAACATTAAGAAGGCTGATAGTACTAAAGTAACTAAGGCAGTTGAGGGTAAGACTGATAGGTCAGACGTCAGTGGGTCCCTACAGGCAATATTGGAAGGTTGTTGTGCTTGAGAAGAAAGAGTCCAAATTTTAATTTTCTTACCACAACCTTCTTTTGTGGATGATAGAATCCTAGTAAAACCACCAGTTGAGGTGGCCATGCTAGGTTACAACCAATGGGAATGCTCTAGCGTGGGATTTTTCTTGGGAAAAAAGCTCCCCTATACATTGTTTAACAATATTGCTCACAGATTATGGGATAAATATGGCTTATCCAATGTTATAGTCAATGACCATGGATACTTTATCTTCATATTTGACAACCCTGAGTGTAGAGATGGATTTTTGAAAATGGGCCATGGCACTTCATTGAAAATGCCATTTTCTTAGAGAAATGGAAACCTAATAGCAACCCCAATAGAGGAACCATTGATAAAGTTCCAGTGTGGGTCATGTTCCACAATATTCCCCTGCAATTCTGGACAGCTCAAGGACTGAGTTACATAGCTAGCTCTATAGGAGTGCCTATCTATGCTGATTATGTCACTGAGGAACTGAAAAGAATTAGTTATTCCCGTACATGTGTGGAAATGAAGGACCAAACTCCATTGGCCTCACAATGAAGGATGGAGAAACTATACAAATGAAAATGGAGTATCAAGCTTTGCCCCAATCTTGCAATCATTGTTCAGTGTTTGGGCATACCACTGCTAAATGCCCCATGAATCATGGAAAATGATTGAGGTTAAACCTTAAAGTGATGCTCAAAGAATTGAAAATACTAGAGAGGAATGGACTATAGTGAAGGGCAAAACTATAACTGATGTGGGGGAAGCAAGTACCAGCAAGAATTTAAAGGGATATGCTAGTATTTGTATAGAAGTAGAGGCTAGTTCCAATAAGATCATAGAGAGGGATACTTCCCCATTTCCCCCTACTATTACAACCAATAATCCCTTTGGTGCTCTTATCATTGAAGAGACAAAGGAGCATGAGGATACTGCAACACCTGTCCCATGTGGAATTTCCCTCAAGATCAAGGTTATTGATGCATTAGTTGATAAGAAACTAGAGAGGACTCCAACTAGTAGTAAATCTAGAAGGAATAAGAAGGGGGAAATAAAACTCCAAATGACCAAGCTAGTTTCGTGGAATATCAGGGGTCTCAACTCCCCTCACAAATAACTAAAAGTGAAAAAGTTGATTAGTGATAATAATCTATCTTTTGTCTGTATACTTGAATCCAAAGTGAGAAAGCTTCACATGACTTCTGTGGCCAATAATACCTTCTGGAAGTAGAGTTACTATCATAATTTCCCTGATAATGGTGGGGTAGATAGAGTCATCATTGATTGGGACCCTTCTATTTTTGATGTGGAGATCCTGGCTAACCACCACCAAGCCATTTTTTATAAGGTTAATTTTTTGGAAGTAAATAAGTTTTTCTTTGCTACCTTTATTTATAGCCTTAACCTTCCAAATGAGAGGATCCCTTTGTGGCATTTTCTTAGAAACAATCACAGTTACACTGCTGACCAATAATGGACCATTATGGGTGATTTCAACATTGTTAGGAGTAGTGATGATAAGAGAGGGAGATTGGGGATTGATGTGGCTGCTGCTGGTGATTTCAAAAAGTGCCTCAATGACATTATGATGGATGACATGGCTACTTCTGGTCTTTGGTACTCCTTGTCCAACAAAACTAAAGGATCTTCTAACACTCAGACCATAATTGATCATGTTCTGCACAACATTTTATGGAGTGTTACTGTCTATGTTGCCCAATCTAATTACCTATGCCCTGGTATCTCTGACCATAACTGTGTTGTGGTCTTTATTCTTAATCTTAATCTTAATAGAAACAAACCCAAACCATTTAAATTCTTTGATTTTTGTATGCTTCATGAGGAGTTCCAACCCACCCTTGCTAATTCTTGGCTTTATGAATGCAATCTATCTCCTATGGCCAAACTCTCCTCCAAGCTCAATACACTTAAACCCCAGTTAAAATCTTTGAACTTTAAGTTTTCCTCCAACATTTCCTTAAGAGTGAAAAATGATAAGCTGGCATTAGACTCTATCTAAACTAACCTGGAGAGGGATGGGACTAACTCTATTCTCAGGTAGGAGGAACATTCGTGTGCCTTCCTGTATAGTTCTCTTAGAGTTGCTGAAGAAGCTTTTTACAAACAGAAATCCAGAATCAAATGGATCCAAGAGGGTGACCTGAACACAACTTTCTTCCATAACAAAGTCATGGCCAACAATGCTAGGAGGAAATTTTCAAGTATTCAAAATCAGAGCGGGGTCATTGTTGAAGGTATTGATATTGTGGCTCATGAAGCAGTGGTTTATTTCAGCAATCTCATTGGGAAGGATAACTCTGCTAATAGCCCTATCATTCCTCATATCCTTACGATCAGGAAGTTGGATACTAATCATTGCAGAGGGCTAGTGGATTATGTTACAGAGGAGGAGATTAAAAAGTCTTTCTTTTCTATTGGATCTCACAAAGCCCCTGGTCCAGATGGGTTCAATTTTAGCTTTTTAAAGAAGAATTGGGCAGTGGTGGGGGGGAGATGTTGTTAATGGTATCAAGCATTTCTTCACATATGGTTATATGCCAAGACAGTGGAACTGCACTATTTTAACCCTTATTCCGAAGATTCTAAACCCTAGCTCCATGAAGGACTTCAGACATATTGCTTGTTGTAACACAATCTACAAATGCATCTCCAAAATTCTTACCAACAGGCTCAAGCCTCTCGTGCCACACCTCGTCAGTGATAGATAGGCTGCTTTTGTTCAAGGTAGATCAATATCTGATAAGACCCTCCTCTTTCAAGTGTTAATGAGGAACTATCATAGGGACTCTGATACTCCTAAGTGTACCATGAAGGTGGATATTTTGAAAGCTTATGATATTGTGGATTGGGAGTTCCTTTTTGCCATCCTGGAGCAAATTAATCTCCTTTCCATTTGTATCTCTTGGATCAAAGCTTATGTTTCTAGTGTTTGGTATTCCATTAGCCTGAATGGTGTGCTCAATGGGTTCTTTGTTGGGAAGAGGGGTCCGAGGCAAGGTGATCCCCTCTCCCCATTATTATTTCTTTTAGTCATGTAAGCTCTTTCTTGCATCCTGGACAGGCATACCAGTAGGCAAACTTTCCAATTCCACCCCAAATGGAAGCAAATAAATGTTACACACCTTTGCTTTCCTGATAACCTAGTCATTTTCAGTAATGGAGACATACAGTCTGGTTGTTGTACTAAGGAGGATCTTGATGATTTCACCAATATAAGTGGCCTTAGCCCCAACCTTTCCAAGAGTAACTTCTACTATCATGGGGTGGAGAACTCTGAGATCACTCTCATGTCCTCTTTACTTGGTCTTGAACACCATAATCCTCATTTTAAGTACCTCGGAGTTCCCCTCATCACTACCAGACTCAACGTTGTTATTGCTAGGATCTTATTGATAAACTAACCTCCAGAGTCAAGAGATGGATTTCCAGGTTCCTAAGCTATGCTGACAGGCTGTAACTAGCTACTTCAGTATTATTCAGTACCCAAATCTATTGGGCTTTCATCTTTATCCTGCCTAAAAGTGTTATTAAGTCCATTGAGCAATGCATCAGAGACTTCATTTGGACTGGGAGTGAGCTCAAACATAGTGGTGCAAAAGTTGCTTGGGTTGATGTTTTTAAGCCTAAGAAGGAAGGTGGTCTTGGCATTAAAAGTATGGAGTATTTGAACAAGGCAGCTATCATGAAAAATCTATGGAACCTGTTCTCTAAAAAGGATAGCCTTTGGTTCAAATGGTTCCATACTTACAAGATTAAGGGGATGAGATTATGGGTCATAAAAATTCCCCAAGACTCCTCTTGGAGCTGGAGGAAAATACTTAAAGTTAGAGAGGATTACAGAGGGAAGATGAAGGCTTCTATTGGTAATGGAAAAAACACTTTCATGTGGCATGACAATTAGCACCCTCTTGGGCCTCTTTATCCTTTATTTGGGCATAAAGTTATCTATGATGCTGCTAGTAGTTCTAAGGCTAAGGTCTCTAATTTTATTTGGGGATCTAACTGGAGGTGGCCTACTACTGTCACATGGTAACTTAATGACATTCAACACTTTCCTCTCCCTGGCATTAACCCCCTTCTTGCTGATAGCTCGAGTTGGACTACTAATTCTAAGGGTGACTACATTAGACATCATGTTGCTGTTGCTCCATGGCACTTTTTGGTCTAGAATAAGTCCTACATTCCAAAATGTTCCTTTATTCTATGGCCGGCTTGCTGTAAGGCTCTTGTTATAAAAGAGAATCTTCTTGCTTGGGGTCTAGTTGATAACTCCAACTGTATTCTTTACAATAATGGTAATGAATCTATTGCTCACATCATGAATGATTGCCCTTTTTCTAACCTTATTTGGGAAGAAGTACTTCACAGGAACCAGTCCTATTGTGATCTAGGATGCTGGAATATGGAGATCATTTCTGCTACTGGGGAAGCTACAGGGAAGAAACTTGTGTCCCTTATTAGAACTACCTCCTTCTCTGCCACTACTTACTTCTTATGGCAAGAAAAGAACAATAGACTTCACAACAAAGGTGCTAAGAAGACTTATAAGGTGATCAAAATCATTAAAGAGATGGTGCAGGCCAAAGCAAGAAGATGGAAGAAGGCAAGAAGATCTTTTGAGAACTGGATGGCATGCAACTTGTGGGGGCTGCATATGTCCATTTTGTATGACTAGGTTCTGTGGGATGCTCTAGGGGCTTATTGCCTCTCTTTTGTTTCCTCTTGCTCTAGTTGTCTGTAGCTAGTGTAATACCCCGTAACTTTATTGATATTTATTTAAGGGATTAATTAAATTAAATGTGAATTAATTGAGAATTAATCCGGATATAAATACTAACGAGATGTGAGTTGGTATTTGATTATGATGTGTATATATGGCAATAAATGAATATTAAAAATATTAAAATTGTCGCGAGACTGAAATACGATAATTTGGGAAATTTAGTTGGGACGCGCGTGTCAGTCGCGTTAGGAATGTAATTATTTGAATTAAAAAGTGAATTTTATTTTTATCAACCGAATGGTCATTTTGAGTGCGCTAACGAGTTCGGAAGGGTCGAAATAGTCAGAAAACACTAGCCGGGGGTTTAGTTTGGGTCCCGGGGAATTTTTGGGCCATACCGGCAACTTAAAAGGGTATTTTGGTAATTTTAAAAATTAGGGAATTAAAACCCACGAAAATTGGAGCTTATATTTATAATTTTAAAAGGGGCCACTAAGGCCATTACCAACAAAAGTTTAGAGAGTGGGCTACGGGAGTTTTGAGAGAAGTTACAAGAGCCAAAACCAAGCCATCTTCAACCTTGGGAGAAAATCTGTAGAGAAAGGAGAGAATCAACCTTCATTCACCAACATCAATTCTAGAAAACGAATCTAAGGCAAGTGATTTGATATTTTTAGTGCATTGAATATGTCTTCCATGTTTAGTGTAGGAATTATCTTATTTTGAAATTTTTGAAGAAAACCCATGAAATTGTTGGAGAAACTTTGAATTTGAGTTAGGATTTTGCATGTAGAATGATGATGGACTAATTTAATATTCGAAGAGTTATATATGATGATTTAAAAATGGATTTATGATGAGTAATTGGGCATATGAAAATTATGAGTTCATGTTCATAGGGTTTGGGAAAAATTTGGAGATTTATATAAATTTCTTGACGATTTATAAGATTTGACCCCTAAAATGTGTTAAGAGATGATCTAGGATGATTAGAAATGGTTTAAAAACGTTGGAACATAAATTGGATGGTCTTAGGGTGGGTTTAGAGGAGAGAAGAATTGAGAAAAATGGATTTGGGAATTTTTGGGCTGAAATTGCCATCTCGTTAGAAGACCTGCCCAGGTCGTTCGAACGACCTCGTTCGAACGAACTTCTAACGAGATGACAGTATCCCTTCTAACGAGTTGGTAGTTCGTTCGAACGACCTCGTTCGAACGAGATTTCTAACGAGTTGATAGAATGGCCTTTTTGGCCTGATTTTATTTATAGTATCCCGTAGACTTATTTAAACGGTGAGATAACTTCCCTTATTAACTAGTGAGTGTAGTTGTGGGATTTGGGGATACATTGAAGAGTCAAACTTACTATCTTATAGGAAACCGGATGACATTTGTGGATTGGGAAGCGAGTACTTAATTACGACGTGAGAAGAGTAGATAACTTTAAGACGTATAAGCCGGGGACTTGTGAGTTGTATAACACTTAATGTTGGTATAAGAACGAGAAGAATACCATTAATCAAATATTGTGATATCTAAGATGTGTGAATGCTTAGTGTATATAATTTTCTGTGTATAACATACCTACCGTACTTGCTATCATGGGAGGTCGGCGTTCGATCAGGGCCATCTAATCTTGTGTGCCTACGAGGGGATTTAGATTGGTACCTCGAGGACATAGGTCAAAGAAGGACTTATTGAGAAGTTAATAAGTCTGCTGATCATGGGAGCGTAGGTATGTGCGTGATGTGCGTGACCCATGTGATGTGAACTATGTTCGCCTCCATTGTTTGTGATTGTTGTTAATGAAACGTTTCCTGAGAGATTCGGAATACGTGGTCCTCATGTACGTGATGTACCAGGATTTGATAGCAGAGTATGTGAGCACCGCAGCTTAGTCTCGGGGTGCTAGTATTGTATATTTATGATGAGAATAATATACTGTTAACTGAAATGAATTGTCAATGTATAAATGTGAGGATAAATAATATCAACAGTTTGTAAAGTGAAAATGGAAGATCTCTAGTAATTAGTAGTACTAACATGGGAAAACTGTGCAGCAAGTTATAAAACTCTGTTAAATAAAAGTTGTTGGAAATTGAATTGGATATCATATAAAAATGTTGGAATTTGTTATCGGACTAGTTAGATATGGGAACAACTAGAATGAGTACGGGTACGATAGGAGTGCACAATTAGTTGAGAGGTGAGGAACTCATGTGAGTGCACACACTATCATGTACTTTATATTCACTGTTTAATGATATTAAACACTTGCAAATTTTTAAACTATTTTCACAATCGGTCTCTGACCCGTTTGCTTTCAAATCTATTTTTTTGTAAAACCTTTTAGGTGCCCAGCCACAAGGACACCATGCATAGGAGTTCCATTCAGGTGACGTGCTGAGCTGCTGTGGAAGTTACAGGACCTTGATAGTAGACGCCTCCATCTTCGATCTTGATTACATTATTATATTTTCTTATTTTGTTGGGCATGTCGCCCCATTCCTTTAGAGACATCTTATATTTCAGTTATTTTCGACTTTGGGTTGTAATTAATTTAGTGATGCAGACTTAGTATTTATTTATTTCAGTATTTGGATTGTTGTGAGGAGTATTCCGCCAGACTTATTATTAGTTGATGGTTATTCTATTGTGACTATATTGTGGTGGTTATGTTAGCATTTTATAATTCACTTATTGTATGTTTATCGAATTAAATTAAAATTGGCAACTCACTTTTTAAATACTAGGTGGTTAGTAATTATTAAAATGTTTTCGACAGTGATGCTATGAATTGAACCAACTTGGCATTTTGTATTAATTTAATAAAGGAGTAGCTACCCGGTATTTAATTAGTCGGGGTGTCACACTAGTTGCTTATTGTCCCTTGGGACCTGTACAGTGTTCGGGGTGTTTCTAATGTACTTAATTTACCAATATATGTATATATATATATATATATACTTACGTGCATGAAACCTTTTTATTCCAAAATGTTATCTAGCCCGATTAATTCACTTTAATCTTATGAAAGAACTCCCATTTTCTTTTCTTGACATTCATTCCTTAATTTAATACACTCGGTTAAATACTTAAAATAAATACACCTTGTTTAAGAAAAAATCAATTCTTTTCCCAAAATTTTCCCTTTATTTATACGAATTCACGTGAGAAGTTTTGTTGAAATTCACTCTTTCAACACACACAACCCTTGTGTTAATTACAGGTTAAACATCTTTAGGTTGCTTGCCATTCCTTTACTTTATGGACATTAATCAAATTTCTATTTCTCGTCCACTTTATCCTTTACCGAAACATTTATTAATTCATTTAGGTTAGGTTGTATTTTCATATATTCACCACATAACTCATTTCTAGACATGTTCCATTGTCCATTATCTTTTTCTCAGAATCTTCCAATAACCGCATACTTAAACTGGTTCCACACCGCCGACTATGTGCACCATATGCTCTGGCTAGTGATTTCCTTAGTTTTTTCGGTGTCATACGAGTCCTTATTAATGTGTTTTTAACATTTAACAAATGTTCACATTATTCCACGTTCCCTTTTTACCCGACTGAAGCCGAAACTCAGGGTTCCACCCCAACTTGTGTTACACTTAAAATCATCGTTTCTTGTCATTTCTATCATTGATTTTATCCAAAAATCATGTACTTTTTGGTACCTTTTTGTGTAACACCTTTCCACATTTTTATTTCATAAAAATGTTCCACTTTATGTAAAATTATCATTTTACCCATTTGTCAAACTTATCCTTTCCTCTATTTTCACAAGTGTTATTTCCAGAAAACACCATTAAGTTACCCACACTTACTTCTTAGTGTTTTAACACATTAACACTTTTTGACATTTTGATTAATATTCTTCTCAAGTCAGAAACATCTTTATTTTGTTACTTTCATTTCCAAGAAATTATTAACATTTAAGACTACTTTATAAGAAAATACTATTTTTTTTTATTAATACTTGTACTCTTGAAATCTTACATTTTTATCACATTTCAACACCCATTGTACACACCTTAAGGACTGAATTTTCTAATTTCTTTAATTTCATGTTTAAACCCAAATAAACCCTCGTTAAACTTGTTTATATGTTCATCCTCAAGATACTACAAGTTTATATGCATGAGAAGATGGATTTTAAGTCCAAAAACTATATCAAAGGGGTCTAGCATGTGATTTACTTTAGAAATTTGATAATACTTGCAAAAATACATTTTTCAAGGCAAAGGGACATTTTTATTCTTCAAAACTTCAACAATGTCAAATTTTTATAAAATCCTCATTTTTGCAAGAAACTCTAAGACATTTTTCACCCAAAATATCTTTAGCAAGATAATTATCATTTCCAAATATTTTATTCCATATAATGTTTAACATTAAACTTCTCGAAACATATCCTTTTTAACATTCTTGAAATCCACTTTTTAATCCATTTATTATATCATCATAAGAATTATCTTTTATAACCAAACATGGAACCTACTCTTACAAACTCAACCATAAGACTAATACATGGAAAATTCGAGTTCTAAGCTAAGAGTAGAGTTTTTCCTACCTCAATGGAGTTCCAAAAAATGGTTGGATGAGGAAGAAAATTATGGCAACCCCCCACCTCTTAAGGTGGCCTCAAGGAGGTTGCCTATATCCATAAAGCATGCTCCAAGCAAAACCCCCTTCAAAACTCCATAAATGTCTACTCTTTGTCTTCTCCAAATTTCCCCAATCAACACCTCCAAATTTCGTAGCTTTGTTCATCCGTGGAGGAAATGGGTGTATTAGGCTTAAATATGGTGGAATAATAGAAGAATAGGGCGGTATTAGGTGGATATATGGTGGTGGCATGGTGGTTTGTGGTGGTGGGAGGGGAGAAAATCTTAAAAAATGGTGGAAGACCCATCCCCTCTCTCTTCTTCCCATTTCAAATAACCCACAAATAACCCAAACAAACCTTATAAAACACCCCCAAACCTCATAATTCCGATTTTGTCCAATCTGGGTTCACCAGGGCTCGACGCCTCATCAATCTAACGACCCAAAATGTGACATCATGCAAAGGCGACCCGATTTAAAAATTTCTATCGTGCTCATTCAAATGAGAATGTCCTCTCGTTCGAACTAGACTTTGAACGATCTTCTAACGAGTCTGTTCAGGTATGTAGCAGAGTCTTATTCGATCCTCATTTGATCTCCTCTTCGAACGACCTGGGCTTCTCGTTTGAATGACCACTTCCTAAATTTCTTCAAACTTTCCAATTTCCATCCCCATTCTTCCAATAATTACCACCATGACTCCAAAATCAGTAAATTATAGATATGACCCCAATTATAATGATCCAAATTCCAAGGTTTCATATGTTTATAATTTACATGGGGAGAAATAATAAAATATTGGGCACGAGTATTACATTCACCCAATATTTTTGTCACATTATTCGTGTTTAACTAGTTTGTCTCCATAGAAGGATTCATTCAAATATTTTCCATCGTGTTAATATATGTTGATTTCTCTCCTCACACACGTACACACACTTTCACATTCACGGATGTTTCCCTTTTTTACACTTTTCACACACGACACATTTTACACATATACAAATATTTTGTTCATGCGCATAGGAGAAGGAGAACATTTTCTAGCCCATGAGAGACACCGAAAGGACACAGTGGGTTCCTTACACCTTCCCACTTTGCACACACCAATTGTCTTTTATGTTATATCTTTAGAGGTTGCTAACCTATTGTCCCTATTTTGAGTAAATTTCTCAACACATTCACACACCTCACATCACTGACGAAAGTGACTCGTATCCATGTTAGGCCCATTACCAAAGAAAATCTTGCATGCTCGAGAGCTCCAGCACCTCGTCCAGGTCCGGGATGGCCATAGTAGTGACTCCGCTGGGTAGGTTCTGAGGAATAGACTTTATTTACACGGGCTTTGTTTTTATTTCTCCTATATTATTTTCTTTGTGTATATATATTTTCACTTGTACATTCACTTCTCTCGTATATTCTCGAATGTTCCATATGTCATGCTCATATTATGTCACCCATGTATATATTTCTCTACACATCATATACATATCTCTTTATCACATGTATATCCCACTTTTTCTATAAAATGCTTAACCCGATTTGTGTATATCTACGCTTCACTCTAGTTGTGCATATCTCCATGTTTTGCATCGCTTGTATATATCACATGCTTTCGTTTGTACATACTATTATTGTGGCTGCTCCAAGGTCTGTTGATTACGCGTATAAATTGAACTATAAAAAAATTTGACATACGTAAAACCCTACAAGTTGGAATTAGGGTTTACCTTCGAGATCGCCCTAGTTTTGATATTGTCTTAGTACGAATAATACGTGATGATGATTAATCTAGAATGCAGGTTCAATGCACCTCATGATCTTCTGCCGTATTCCTGATATAAACCAGTGTACTAAAATAGCCAAAGTGTCACTCTTCACCCGGCCAAGGTTGTCACGGTAAAAAATTGTGACAATAAAACATGCGTTTGTGATTAAATTTATCACGGTCTTGCCACGGTCAAAGACCATGACAAATGGTGTTATCATAAATGTGTCACGGTCAAAGACCGTGACAAGCCGAGAAAGTTATCACGGTCTTTGATCGTGATACGTCCGTGATAACTTTAATAAAATAAAACCATAGTCGTCTTATTTTTCCCTCTTTCCCTCGCTATTTTCTCCTTTTTCCCCTCACTATTTTCTTTCTCTCTCTCTACAAACCCTAGCCGTCCTCTCTCCTCCCTCTCTCATATGTCCTCTCTCCTCCCTCTCTCGTCTCTCCTCCCTCCCTCTGCGAACAAGTGCTATTTTTTCTCTCGTATGTGTTAGTGTGTGTTTCAGTGTGTGTGTTAGTGTATATATTTCAGTGTGTGTGTATGTTTCAGTGCGTGTGTATATATGTTTCAATGTGTGTGTGTGTGTGTGTGCTTTAATGAGTGTTTCAGTTTGTGTATTTTTGTGTGTGTGTGTATATATATAAATATAGATATTGAAATTGGTATTCTGAAATTAATATTTGTATATTGAAATTGGCATTCTGAAATTAAAATTTTATATTGAAATTGGTAATTGATATAAATTGATATATTGTGGTAATTGGTATAATTAATTTATAGTGGGTTTGCCCTTACAACTCTCTCTCTTTCTCAGACGGTTTTGAGAGCCTTTCTCTCTAGGGTCATGAGACCCCTTTTCCTTAGCCGCCACACAACCCCCTCCTCCTCCTCCTCCTCCTCCGTTCATCACCCCGTTTCCCCATACGGGTGATCCGAGTACCTTTTCTAAATATCTATTTTATACCCTATTTGCTTCAAGTCAGATTTGTTTTGTGGGAGCGTTTCCCCCTTGTGGTGGTGTTCCCTCAATATCACTGGTCTTTCTTCCTCTTTAGCTGGTCATTGGTCTCGATCGCTATCCTTTAAGCTATTGGGGTTATTTATTTGCTTGCTTTATGTCAGATCGAGCGTGCAGAGCTCCGGTATGGTGGTTTGATGGCTCTTGGTTGAGGTGGGTTTTCCTAACCCCTTTGGTGTTTATGTTCGGGAGTAGTTTCCACTATACGACTCCAACCTCCTCGTTTCCTGTTCTATCTTTGCCTAGGACCGTCGCTCTGGGCAGTGTTATTCATGTCATCCCCTCTGTAGATTTTTTTCGATGTACCATGGTAGTTCTTTTGGAGGTGTGCTGTGGTATGGTTTAGTTTTGTGTGCGGTTTGGGGAAGGGGTCCCCCAACTGTGCCGGCTTCTTTGAGGCCGTTACTTCTGTGCCTACTGGTGGTTCGCCTTCTCTGACGATGTGAGGTCCTCTTCGGTGTTTGGTTTGGGGTCTGGGTTTTCTCAGTTTCTTGGTTTACGGCCTTTTACTGACGTTTGTGCTTCGCACCAAGTCTGGCTTGTTCACCACTATAGGTTTGAGCTTAATTGCTCTGTTTTGCACTTTGGTGTTGGGGACTTTTACTGGCAACACTTATGATTATGCAGGTTTTCTTGCTGTGGGATTTCCTTGACTCCGGTGGTTATTGTGTTGCCTCTGTTGAGTTATGCGCCGGTATCGACTGTGATTTCTTCGGGTTGTTTTTTCGTTCTTCTCCCGGTGGTCTAGCTGGCCTCTTTGGGCCGGACTTTGCTGTATGTCCCTTCGGGACTACTGCATTTTTTGGGCCTCTTCCTTAGGCCGTTGTGACTGCCCTCTTTGGTTGGGCTTAATAGTTGTTATTTTTCCTCTTTGGATTGCCTTGTATTGGGTTTGTTTTTCTTTCCCGTTGACGACTATTTTGTAGTCTTGTTTTATTTTATTTATATTTCCATGTTTAGTTGGTTTGGTCGGGGTTTTCACACCCAAGGTGTCGGGTTAATATTGTGAGCTTCATGTCCTTTAGTTCGGGTTTCTTGTTGGCTATTTGCAGAATGTGCAATGGTCTCGGGAGGGTATGCCCTCTCTATTTGTTGTACCTTTTTATTTATTTATACATTTCTTAGTTTCCTATATATATATATATATATGTTTATTTGTGCTCATAAAATGTGATATAATGATTTTTATATTCTCATATTCACTTCATAAGTTGGCAGATTTGAACATTTAGATGGCCATTGAGTTGGTTGGCCCTAGGCATTTCTAATATTTCGATTTATTATTTGAATTTTTGTTTGGGATTCTTGAATTGTTGTTGACTGGTGGATTTGAACATTTAGATGGCCAGTGAGTTAGTTGGCCCTAGACATTTTTAACACTTAGGGTTATGATTCAATCGAATATAAATAAGACAGAAATGAAACATACTGTAAAGTTTAAAAGCTTGTTGTTAAACAATTTATAGTGCGAAATGAAACATAACTATGTATAAATCATCACTATAACCATTACCACCGAATAAATGAAAAATACTTACCTTGGTAATTTTTAACTATTTTGAATTACATATAGTGCACATAGAAACTAGCTTTCTAGTGTATTCAGTAGCCATTAGACCCGTTCATTACCTCTGTAATGAGATTCCTCAAATTGTCCCGTTTGGACAGTTTGGGACAGAATAGTTTCTGTATAATAATATTCTTAGTTGCTTAAACTTGTTACTTTTGGTGGAAGTTCTGTTACTGTCTCTTAATGTTCTCTGGGTATATACTAGATGATGCGGTGTTAAGTGTTATTTCAATTGATAAATTAAAATAACACTTACACTTGCGAATCTATGTTTTGCATTTGGAGAACTATGGGGATATGTTGTCGAATTTTCCTCAAATTGAAAACAATGTGCATGAGCTGCTAAGTATATTACAGAAATATGCGATCTTGAATGGGATAGGACCACTCACCCTTTAGAGGATATGGAGGAAATATGTTGTCTTCAGTGTGTGTATTCTAAAATTAATATTTGTATATTGAAATTGGTATTTTGAAATTTAAATTTGTACATTGAAATTGGTATTTTGAAATTTAAATTTGTACATTGAAATTGGTAATTGGTATTAATTGATATATTGTGGTAATTGGCATAGATTGGTAATTGGTATAAATTGATTTATAGTAGGTTTGCCTTTACAACTCTCTCCCACTCTCTAATTGCAGCAGGGGCGACCCCCTTTCCTCTTCCTCACATATTCCGACGACCATCTCTCTCTCTCTACACACATTTTGGTATATATATATATATATATATATATCTTTCTCTCTCTCTCTCTCTCTTTATATATATATATATTTATTTATTTATTTATTTATGCTCATAAATTGTGATAGATTCACATTAACCCTGATTTTTTCTACGATTAAAACTGGGTGACTGACCTTGATTTTTGTTTTATGAGGAACACTTGATTTTTGTTTTATGAGGGTGAAAATATAACAAAATACATCATGTTACACTGTCGTTATGTCATGCATTCACATGAGAATAGATGCATGCATGCACCCCCAAAGCTAGTGTTATATAACAAGTAACGAGGGGGAAAAGGTAAAAAGTAATAAGTAACCGTATAAAAGTTGATTTAGTATAAATTTACACCTGCCTATATTATAGTAACGAGAACCACAATAGATAGCCATTGGTTCCTATTTCACGCTTCTATATGCCATAAATTTGTTTATGATGGCAAATACGTGCGTGAAATATGAGCCAATGGCTATCCATTGCGGTCCTCGTTACTACCATCTAAGCAGGTGTAAATTTATACTAAATCAACTTGTATAAGAGTACTTATTACTTGTTAATTTTTCACGATCATTACTTGTTATATAACACTTGCATTGGGGGGAGCATGCTTGAATCATGTGAATGCATGACATAACGGTACTGTAAAAGTAGCGATAACCGAAGCGATTTGTGTGTTGGAGAAGTACTTTCCCAATCATATTTTGACATAAATGTTCACTTATTGGTACACATATGCGATGAGGCACTTCTTTGTGGCCCAGTTAGATATCGGTAGATGTGTCCATTTGATAGATTGATGAAAGTTTTCAAAGATTACGTCAAGAATACACGATACATTGAAGGATCAATTGCAGATGAATACATCACCGCGGAGTCATTAATCTACACTCAGGGATTTATGCCTAACCCAAGCAATGTGGATAACAATGATGAGTTCGTTGATGAGGGCGGTCAGGTGAAGGGCAAGATAGTGAAATTAACGAGTTTACAACATGAACACGTAACTCGTTATCTATTCGACACACATGAAGATGTTGAAGAATGGAAAAAGTAAGTTTATATTATTTCAATTTTTATGTTAATTTAATTTTTATACACGGTCAATTTCGTAATACGTTCATTGTGATCAATGCAGAAAATATGATGCTTGCGGGAATAATAAAAGACGAAGAATGATGGCATAATAAGATAGTGAATTTAGGCTATGGGTGTCTCGTGAGGTAATTATAATGAAAATGTCTCTTATTAAATGTCACATTACAAGAAAGCTTTAAAACTAACCGAATTAATTTATCTATAATCTTAGCTCGTAAAGACGGATGATGCGACACCAAGACTTGCTCGTCTAGCCACTGGACCCTTATTCATGGCACATGAGTACAAAAAGTATCGATTGAACGGTTACGTATTCGGTACAAGAGTGCACGAGGAAAATACAAATGTACAGAACTCGGGCATTTCATACAAGGCTCTTACTTATTTTCGAGCGAGTGTGAAAGATAAAAACCTCGTTGAAGCTGAAATGACTTACTATGGTGTCATTCGAAATATATTAAAATTG
Source organism: Sambucus nigra (assembly GCA_949130495.1). Classification (NCBI taxonomy): domain Eukaryota; kingdom Viridiplantae; phylum Streptophyta; class Magnoliopsida; order Dipsacales; family Adoxaceae; genus Sambucus; species Sambucus nigra. The sequence goes on along the minus strand of OX422209.1, from coordinate 656,942,893 downwards.
GACTATATAAGCTTCAAAGAGGTTGTGTTTTACTGTGATTAGGTAAGATTTGAGGATACAAATGCTTGTAAAGTTGATTCTGGCACCAATTTGATCATGGTTGACTTGTCCGAGTTGAAGAGCAAAAAGCACGTGAGTAATGGGCCATTTGTTTATGCTTTTCAAAAGGTCAAGCAAGTAGTTTACTCAAAGTATATAAATAACGATTTGTGGTCAATCGTCCTACACGCTCCAAAGCCTCTAACCAGTAGTGTGGATGACTTGACTGCTCCTACCGAATATTAATCCATTTTAGATGATACCCCGAATTTGAAACAATTTTTAGATTTGTAATAAGTATTCCAATTATATGTAATAACCAGTAGCGTGTATTCTTCTAGTGCTTTATTATTATTATCGGGTGAAAGTTTAATGCTTTTGATTCATTTGTACTTGATCTGAGGACATGACCCAAAATCAAAACAATATTTAGATTATAATGTTGTTAACTTGTATTCTTATAGTGCTTTGTTAACTTGTATTCTTCTAGTGTTTTGTTATTATCGAATTTGAATCAAAATTGATTTTTTGGTTTGTGAATATATTAATTTGGATTTGAATCAATTTAAGCATTAATTCAAAGTCCGTAACATGACCTGAAATTGAAACAATATTTAGATTTATAATGTCGTTAACTTGCATTCTTCTAGTGCTTTGTTAACTTGTATTCTTCTAGTGCTTTGTTATTATTGGATTTGAATAAAAATTGGTTTTTTGGTTAGTGAATATGTTAATTTGGATTTTAATCAATTTAAGAATTAATTCAAATTCTGTGACATGACCCGAAATTGAAACAGTATTTAGATTTATAATATCGTTAACTTGTATTCTTCTAGTGCTTTGCTATTATCGAATTTGAATCAAAATTGTTTTTTTGGTTAGTGAATATGTTAATTTGGATTTTAATCAATTTAAGAATTAATTCAAAGTCCGTGACATGACCCAAAATTGAAACAATATTTAGATTTATAATGTCGTTAACTTGTACAATATTTTTATTCATTTGGATTTGATCATTTTCTCATATAAATGTTTTTACTAATAATAACAATTTTTGTAGGAAATTGTCTTCATCAGGGCGACATAGTAGCGGAGGTGAGGAAGGCTTGTCTGCCACTAGGCCCCCAAAATGGGGTCCCTCGTCGAGAACAAGACGACCTTACAAGATAGGGCCTTTAAGTTGCTCAAGACGATCATCGACCCGGGTACACAAATTGGAGGGAGATGCCCGTTGAGTTCAAAATGGCCATCTGGGGGGCACTACATGCAGTTACTCACTTCATTTTTATATTTTATTATATTTTATAATTTAAATACAACTAACACTTACTTTCATTTTGGTTTGTATTTGTTTGACAAGAATAATTCGGCCTGCCCCCATATGTTCGCGACTCCATGTTCGAAAAATTGAGAGATCAATACAAAACTTGGAAGAAAAACATGCGGGCACGGTACTTTGGGCAGGATCGGAAGTCCATATTGAGGGTCCGTGACATGTTATCATCGAAAGAGACGATCTCATAGGCAATATGGTAGCAGTTTATCGACAATGAGATCCAAGATCGACAGTTGACATCTCGTCAATCGGGGAGGGAAAACCGGGCCGAAAAGGTCGACGTGCACTACTTCGGGCGTATGTCTTATGCCGAGGTGGAGCACAAGATGGTAAGTTTTAATTTTCTTTCATTTTAGTTTTCTGTGAAACATGCCTCCTTTATCGGATGGTTGAGAGCTTCTCTCTCTAGGGTTTGGTTTACATCTTTTTTCCATCCGCCTTCCCCCTTTCTTGTTCCTCCCTCTTCTTTGTGTCGTCCCTAACCCACGCTACATTGAGGATCCTTTGCATTTCATATTGCTATCTCCCCGTGTGTTCCTCATATCAGATTGGATTGCGACGTGTTCTTTAAACGAAGATGGATATGGCCCCTATTTTCAAAATTTTTTGGATTTTGGTTCCCACTCTCTACCACTTGGCCACCATATTAATGGAAAGCTTCATGTTAGACCAAGATGGGTGGATACCATATCTGGAATTTCTTTGTTTTTTAGGGTCAGTCGGAACTTTGATCGAACTATCTGACCTCGATGACATCACTTAGTAAGAGACCCAGTTTTGTCCAACTGCCTCTTTCTCCTTACCAAGCAAAACCTTCCCAAGACCGCTACTTTTTACAAGGGTGATTCACGTAAGGTTGATGATTGTGTTCTTTTTTAGTGTATGGTTGACTCAGACACTGGAAACTCTGGTTTGGAACTGGTTTTGTGGGATTCAGTTTGGGATTTGGATGTAGTTGAACAGTTGCGATTTCAGGTTGTATTCGGGGTGATTGTAGGGGTGCTGATTTCGCCTTATCCTCAGTAACTTTTCGATGCCTAGAGTTGTGGTTTCTTGTTACCGTGTGCTGGCTCATGTTAGTTGGGGTTACGCCGGATCTAATTTCAGGTGCTCTGTGATTCCAGCGTGTTTCTTAAGTCTGGTATGTTCTGTCCGGAGTTTTGACTTATTTCGATGGGGATGGTAGCTCCCTAGTGGAGCATTTATTTTGGTTTTTTCCCTGACGTTGCTCCATTTGAGCTCGATTGGTCTCTCCTAAGATCGTTGGTAGCTGATTGTTACCAGTGGTGTATTGTTCCAGTTTTGGTGCTTGGATCGATCGGCGAAGGTGTTTTTGGGTTTTCCCGGCGATGCTTTTGGTGTCTGATCAAGCGATCCTCTGATCTACGTGATTAAGTATGTACTCCTGTTGTTTGTTGGTTTATGGGTCTTCCGTGGCTTGGGTCTGTAGTATCCACAATTAGTGTGGCCCAATTTGCTTTGCTGGGTTGCATTTTGGCTGCCCTTGTTGGGGCCTTGCTATGTTGCTTAATAGATTTTGATGGGGTATGCCCCACTACATTTTGTTTTTTGTTGGCCTTTGGGGTATGCCCTTGGCTTATCGGTTTTGAGGGTTCCCACATGTACTTGTAAAGTTGCGGTTACGGTTCTATATACACACATAATCCCCCCCCCCCCCAAAAAAAAATTAGCATTACTTACTAATTGTGCATTATTTTATTTTCGAAGACGGGGAATGGCCCTGGGGGTAGGCCACATAGGCTCGATGCTTATGTGGAAATCCAGATAAAGAAGGGCAAGGATAAGGAGGTTTCCCCTAGCGTGGCAGCCACAATTATAAGTTATAAAAATATCTTACAATTGTTTAATTTTGTTAATCACGTTATAATTTTTTATTGACTTAACTAAGCGTGTACTTTTTTATCATTCCAGGCAAAGCTTAAGGAAGTGAACAACTCCTAGTTTGATGCCAACAAGGCATCTTTGGACAAGGGGGTGACATCTAGGGTGGGTAAGTCGAGGCTCACCGGGACTGAGATGAGCAACATCAATTTGGCTCGTAAGTTGGAATCCCATGACGATAAGTTAGAAAGGTTGAAGGCGACAATCCTCAATATTTTCGAGTACATGAAGCGTCAGTTGGGGTCCACCTTATGTAAGGGCAAGGGAAAAGAGGTAGATGTGGACACCATTGCTCCATCTCTCTCACCCTCATCGCCAATACGCACCCACACGTCACCTGCATATGATCCATTTGCCACCTTGACCCCCATCGAACGACCTATGTCAACAATGGGTTGGTCGATTGTAATAGACCTTCGAGGTGGCAATCCCATAGCTAGGGGTTGAGGGACCCAAACACACAGTCGGGTAGTGTGGTTCATAGACGTGTTGCAAGATATTGTGGCAAAGGTCTGCATCACACATATTATGCCCAAAAAAGAGAATGAACCCTTATGGTTGGAAGAACAATGCGGCGTTCGACAAATTGAGGACTGTATCAATCATATGTAGTGTGGCCTATCTTCCTCCTTAGACCCGTTTAAAACTCAAGCCTATTTGTATTATTTTCATGCTTATGAATATTCATTATTGGATATTATTTGTATTTATTTCATTTGAATATTGAATCTTGGTTAGTTATGAATATTTGTTGGTGAATTCATATGTAATTTTTATGAATTATTGAATGTTACTTGATATATATTGTTTAAACAGGTTTAAATATGCTGTAACATGTTAAAATATACTGCTGGGCAGTGGTAGTGGCTATACTGCCATACTGCCCAACAATGTTTTATTCTTCTTCTCAGAATTCCTTAGGTGTCGTAGAGACTGCCTTCGAAGGACCAAGTTCGATAAATAAGTGGTCCTTTATAAGGAAAGTCCCCAAAGGGAATCTGGGAGATCTGTATTACTCATCATGGACCTAATCATATCCAAGAGAGTCACATTCCTCCTTTTTGATACTCCATTTTGCTTAGGCATACTAGGTGCAGACAATTGGGATGTGATCCCTTAATATTCAAAATATTGCCTAAAATCCCCTAAGAGGTTATCGCCACCACGATCGGATCGTACTGTCTTAATACTTTTACCTTCATGCTTCTCAACTTCTGCCTTATAAACTTTGAATTTATCAAAGGCTTCGAACTCATGGTGCATTGGGCAAACATACTCGAACCTTTAGTAGTCATTTATGAAAGTCCTAAATACTCAAAGTCCCCTCTTGCTCGGTTTGTTATTGGCCTACATAGATCAGAATGAACCAATTCCAACGGTTCTTTGGCACTATATCCCTTAACCGAGGAAGGCCTCTTGGTCATTTACATTTTAAATAGGATTCCCAAACTGCAAGTGCCTCCACATCTGGTGAGATCAATTGCCCACTTAATACCGATCTATAAATTAGTTTAGATTAATATGACCTAGGCATAAGTTCCAAAAATACATTTTTTTTCACTAAGGAGGGTTCCTTTCTCTTTAAATTTTATCTAATTAAATTATGCAAAATATTAATTTATTTCGTAGAGAGAGGATTTAAAATACAAAGATTATTAACCAATGTACCAGAATAAATAAAGAATTTATTTTTCTTAATAACCACGAGTTTATTGAAAGAAACTAAATATCCATTAAAGGCCAAGCGAGAAACTGATATCAAATTCCTTCTAATGGAAGGTGCACAATCTTTTGAAAGTAAACACCTATCACTACTAAATCTTAAATAAACATCTCCCACAATAACTACTGCTACTCTTGTAGCATCTCTCATAGTCATAAACATTTCTCCATCACTAAGTCACCTAGTTTTCTAGAACCCCTATAAATAATTGCATACATGATTAGTGGATCAAGTATATACACGCCATGTAAAGGTAGTACGAACCACAAATCATGATTCAACGGCAAGGTAATGGAATTCACCTACGTTGTTATATTTGTTGCGGAAAATCGGACAATTGTTCTTCCAGTGTCCTGACTACTTATAGTGTAAACACTTTCCCTTGGGATTTTTCACACCTCCCTGAGGCCCACGAGATGTGTGAGGGACCGTAACTGTCTCTGAGCCTTCTTCTGCTTATTCTTATCCATAAGCTTAGAAGTAGAACCTTTCTCAACAATAAAATAACTTCCCGACTTCTTGATGAGATCCTCAGGTATTTGTACCTCTTTAAGTAGTTTATCCAAAGAGTATGAAAGTTTATTCATGTTGTAATATAGGCGAAACTGCTTAAAGGACTCAAGTAGCGATTGGAGAATAATATTAACCTGGGTTTCCCCATAGATTTCTGCTCCAAGGATTTCAAGCTCATTGAAAAAATACATCATCCTTAAAACTTGTTCCCTCATTGGGTTCCTCTCAACCTTTTTTATGTTCATGAGTTCTTTTATGTCAATCTGCCTTGCAGCACGATATTGATCCCCAAATATATCTTTGAGGTTTAGCATCATGTCATAGGCATCAGTCATCGACTAATGCTGATGTTGTAGAACATTGGACATAGATGCCAAGATGTAAATATCCCGTTATCTCATCATCCTTGATCCATTTTCGATAAGTCTGAGTTTTATTTTCGGTCGCCCCTCCACCAGGTTGCTCAGTATTGTAGACACCCCATTCTGTTACCCCTTAAACTCTCCTTAGGTCCCTAGCACCTCCCTTCATCACTACAAACCCAGGTCATAGTCCGAGTACTGACCTAGAAGCCATCGAGCACTCCCAGGCTCCGTTTAACCAAAAGTCAAATTTTTTAACTCGATCGAGACTGAATGAATCTTAGAAGGTCACTGAAACCCCTTTCCAACGGTCCGTCCCGTGTGCGATTCTGACTTACCATGCGGACGAATGACCTGTTTTCCCTCGAAACTCAATCAGGAGGCCACCGGGCGCTCCCGGGCTCTGTTTGACCTAAGTCAACTCTTCAAATTGATTGAGACTGAATGAATCTTTGAAGGGAACTGGAACCCCTTTCCAACGGTCCATCTCGTGCGCGATTCGGACTTACCATGCGTACAAACGATCCATTTGCGTCCGACGATTCCCCATCCAATGGACTAACGAATGCTTCTGAGACATATTTTACCCAAAGTTAACTCCCGAACCTGGGAGCAGTCTAAAGGACTTTCGAAGGTCTCTGAATCACCTCTCTAACGGTCTACCCCCTGCATGATTCTGATCAATGGTTTGTGTTCTGCCGTCGATTTTCCAAAAAGGCCTGAAATACACTGCCAAACGACAGGTCCAGACCCTGCCTATCGGCCGTGTGCCTAAACGCACCTGTCAATTCACAGGAACAGGGCTATGACAATCGGCAATGACCCGGGCCCATAAAAAGGAGGCCTGACCTCACTTGTAAGGGGATCCCAAGATCTGATAGATTTCATTCTCAGCAAATCCAGAAAACCCCTCTCGAAGTCCGCATGATTTCCACACCCAAATCCCTTTCCAACCTTCACTTTTCATCATCCTTTTCACCAAACTTGGTGATTCCACTACCCTCCATCATCATCCAAGTGCAAGGGCTGCTCTCCAACATTCAAGATCAAGCTCAAGATCTTCAAGAAGGTCTAACTTTCTCAATTCTCTCCTTAAATTCTCATAGGTTCGCATTAACTTGTTTTATTAATTAGCACTTTTATTCTCCCATCTCACATATCCTAATGTACTTTTTATTTATTATTATTGCACATCCCTTATTTTCATATAAATAAAACCCCAAAAAACAAGAAAAAGAGGGTTTGCTCATAAATTTCAAATGGGAATTTTCATACTTTTCTTACACTTTTCTCACAACTAAAACACTTTTTCCACACACACACACACACACACACACACACACAAATAAGAGAATCCCTCGATTGGATTTATGGGATAAACCCCACCCCTCGTTTTGCATGCGAATTATGTGAACTTTGATGCCTCTATAGGCTATGTAGGCGTCTCGGGGTAAAACCCAAAACTCGAGTCCTATTTTTACTTTTTCTCTAATTTTCTATTTTCTCTAAACTCCACTCTCTTATATTATATATATACATATATTTGTTCTTAGTGGCGTATTATTCCACATGTGTTATCGTTCCATCATAACGGTCAACGCAAGGATAATCGCATAAATCCTATTTTCTAATATTATTTTTATACCTTCCTACGGATGACTCGCTTTATCTCTTCCATGATACAAGTCGAGGATTCCTATCTCCATTATATATACACATGCACACATATCACGGGGGAAATAAATGGAAAATATCAAAAATCCATGAGAGACCGAAAGGGCGGAATGGGTGCCCAACACCTTCCCATTTCATAACTTAGCCTCCGGACCCTTCTCGAATCATTTTGGTTTCGTATGCACCTGTCTTTGGATGCTGTCCTTCGGGATGGCTGTCCCTTTTCTTTTGTTTGTTTTGAGTAAAATAGACTGGCGACTCTAATATCTCTACATTTTTACACCCCACCCAAATGACGCCGATCGAAGCGCTCCCGAGAGGGATGCGCGGGACCTAGGATCCTCCCTCACCCGCCCGCCCGTCGCGAGGATCGGGGGATGGCCACAGTGGCGACTCTGCTGGGGATTTTCTTTTGAGGGCTAGACTCTATTTACGTGGATGTTATGTTTGTTTATATTTTCCCCCAATTTTGCTTGTTCCTCTTTTTTTATGTATATCCCATACTTATGATTCTATCCACACACTTTTAGAAAATTCTCCATGTACACTTCGCACCACGTGCACCTAAGGCCACATATATCCACATGGTGCACGCATCATCCATCCATACTTGGTGAACCATTGGTATTTGTACTTTGCTCCTTGTTTGGCATAATCGGAAAAGACATTCTCATAAGATACTAATAAGAGAATCATGCGTGATTCACATGACATCACCAAAGAGCATTATTATTGACCAAATTTTTACCCAGTAACTTGAGGGTCACTTCGTGATGGGCGCTGGTCTGGCAGGGCACAGCTAGCCTAAGCGATATGACTCTCACCTTCCATTAGCCAAGTACCTTCGACGTATATCGAACAGTTCCCCCCGCATCATACCGCTTGACCGTAGTCATAACGGGAGGTATATTGCAGGGAAATCGTTCACATACATCGAGTATATCGAATTTTCTCTCACACATACCGTCCCCACGAGGTATATGGTGAGGCAATTCACGTACACTCAGGTATATCAAATGACTTGTCCACACGTACCGATTGCCCGCAAGAGCAAGACGTATATCGTGGAAGTCACGCCAAAGGGGGGAACCCTTTTCGATTCACCCAACCAATTGCATACCCGCATATAGGTGTCAAGCCTAGGACACACATGTTAGATTGCCGGTTTCTACCCGAAACTCTGTCGAAATTCTGGGTCGACCTGCCACCCGAATTTTCACACATTTTTAAAACAGGACCCTGCCCGTGAGCCTGGTCACAAGTCTAGCCATACCTTTGCATATATTACAAACCCAATCTTTCCAGGCTCGGGTCCCGTCTGGCATTTCATTTTTGCATTTAGGAGAATGAATACAAGTGAAAATATAAAAATTATAATAATCATGCTGAGACCGTCTCCAAAAAGAAAATTCTATTTTTTTAAATCCAAAATCCAAAAATATTTTTTCCTTTCCTTATCAAAAATCCAAAAACATTTCTCCTCTCTTTATCAAAAATCCAAAAATATTTTGTCTTTAATCTAAAAAAAAATGTCAAGAATATATTCATCCCTTTTTTCCTCAAAAATAAATCCCATTTTACGCCTTCTCAGGTCGATCGTAAGTCCTTGGACTGGCTCCTTATTGGTTTTGGTCTTCAGTCAAGTCAGCCCGGAGTTTCATCCATTTCCCTATTACTCATTTCGAGTCCGAAACCCATCCGCTTTCCATGGAGAACACATATCAAGTACCCGTTGTGCAGCCGGATCTGACGGTAGTCCTAGCTCAGCTTGTGTCCAAGATTGACAACCTCCAGACCGAGGTCCGAGAGATGCAACGAAACCAGGTTCCCATTCCTCAAGAGATCGAGGCCCTATTCCCTCGTGCTATGGATCCACCCAAGCCATCTGGGTTCTTAAAGAGTATTAGCACGCTCCACGTGCCCCTCCTATTTATGGGTCACCGCCTGCCCGACTTCCTATGCCGAACCTTGCCCAGCCTGGGGCTAACTTGCTTATGATCAATGATCCAAAGGAAGAAGAGATGAACAAAGTCAAAGAAGACCTCAAGATGCTCATCAAGAAGTTTGACCAAGTCAGAATATCAGGGAATTACATGGACTACACCCACATGTCTCCTTATCCTAAAGCGAGGTTCCCCGAGAATTTCAAGATGCTGAATATTAAGAAATTCGGAGGAGGTGGACCCCCGATTGTTCATCTCTGAATTTATCACCATTCCATGACTCTACTAGGGGCTTCTGAAGAAGTGATGGCCCAATTATTTCAGCAAACTTTGAAGGATAGCGCCCTCCGATGGTTTTTGTCTCTTGTTGAGTCCAGAATTCGTAGCTGGGAGAATGTAACAAGGGAATTCATGTCGCAGTACAAATACAACGAAGAGCTCGAGGTCACCCGCCGTGATTTAGAGCTGCTAAAATAAAACCCTGGAAAATCAGTCAGTAACTTCATCACCCGATGGAGGGAAAAAGCAGCAACCATGACCAATCGACCATCCGAGGAAGAACAAGTCAACATAGTGAAGAAAAATTTCTTACCCCATTTTCGAGCAACGATGGGAGGATAATACTATCCCCACTTACGGGCTCTCAGAGAAGCAGGAGTAGAAATCGAGGAAGGTCTTGCCAAAACATAAGTTGACCCAAAGAAGGTGTCCGGACAGTTCACCCCCAGAAAATATGACAAACCTGCCAGTGCTACAGTCTCAACCATCAACAACGTCTCTCAACTAACCACATCATGGGCGCCAGAAATCCGCCCTGTCCCAGTTCGAAAGGAATACACCGAGCTCCATACTCCCCTCTCAAAAGTTTATCAAGCCTTGTTAAGCCGAAACCTTATTAAACCTTTGGATCCTCGTTCATTGCCAAATCCACTCCCAAGAAACTTCAAGGCAGATGCCCATTGCGCCTTTCACCAAACTGCTGGCCATACCACTGACTAATGCTTTCACCTTCGAAGCATAATCGAAGGTCCAATTGACCAGGGTACTATCGCCCCACCAGCCAATCCTAAGGCAAACACTACTCACAACCCACTTCCAAATCATGCCAATGCCATCTTTCTAGAAGAGAACCCAGAATTCGATCCCTCAACTATAATCATACCCATATACTTTCCTAAACCTCTCAAAATTTGCCCATATTTCCTCCTACACCATACTAGCCTCGCTGATCAGGCACTATCACTCCTTACCAGAGCATGCATCACTGTCCGTACCCGTTCTAAAAATAGAAGCATGGAATTATCAGAAGTGTTAAACTAACTCCTAGAGTTCGGGCTGAAATTGCCCTCACAGATGGTCATTGATTGCCAGAGGTTCAGTGCGTTGTTTTTGGAAGCACGGAAATGGGCTCGAGAGTCAGATAGTTGGGTAGTACCAACTATTGAAGTCAACCTAGATGATGTTGTCCAGATCATGGCAGAATTATTTAGGCAAACCAACAACATTTACAGTATGATCGAGTTACTTGATGATCTGAAGCTACAGGGACACCTGATCCCTTCACCCATACATATCCACACAGAATGGGATGACCTATATGAAGAAGCCGTTGAAGTTGTGGAATGTATTGACTTTACATGGAAAGACATAATTGTTGCCACCAGATGGGGGGAAGAATTCGAAGATTCAACAAGCTTTGGAGAAAACTGGCCCGGTAGCCGACATGTGTGGAATGATATCATTTTAAGGACTCCTCGGAGAAATAAACAAGGTGACAAAACAACCCGAGATCGACGTGTAATACCCCGTATTTTTATTGATATTTATTAAAGGGATTAATTAAATTAAATGTGAATTAATTGAGAATTAATCCGGATATAAATACTAACGAGATGTGAGTTGGTATTTGATTATTTTGTGTATATATGGCAATATATGAATATTGAAAATATTAAAATTCTCGCGAGACTGAAATACGACAATTTGGGAAATTTAGTTGGGACGCGCGTGTCAGTCGCGTCAGAAATGAAATTATTTGAATTAAAAAGTGAATTTTATTTTTATCAACCGAATGGTCATTTTGAGTGCGCCAACGAGTCCGAAAGGGTCGAAATAGTCAGAAAACACTAGCCGGGGGTTTAGTTTAGGTCCCGGGGCATTTTTGGGCCATACTGGCAAATTAAAAGGGTATTTTGGTAATTTTGAAATTTTGGGAATTAAAGCCTACGAATTTTAAGAATTAATTATACATTATTTAGTAACCCACTAAGCCCATTACCAGCATTTGACAAGTTAGAGGGCTACGGGAGTTATAGGAAGAGTTGGAAGAGGTCCCCAAAAGAAAACTCATGACCACCATCTTCAACCTTGGGAGAAAATCTGTAGAGAAAGGAGAGATCAACCTTCAACATCATATTCTGAAGAACAATCTAAGGCAAGTGATTTAGTATTTTTAATGCATTGAATATGTCTTCCATGCTTAGTGTAGGAATTATCTTATATTGATCTTTTTGAAGAAAACCCATGAAATTTGTTGGAGAAACTTTGAATTTGGGTTAGGATTTGCATGTAGTATGATAATGGACTGATTTAATACTTGAATAGTTACATATGATGACTTAAAAATGGATTTTGATGAGTAATTGGGCATAAAAAAATTAGGAGTTCATGTTCATAGGGTTTTGGGAAATATTTGGAGATTCATATTAATTCCATGATGATTTTGTAAAGATTTAACCCCTTAAATATGTTAAGGAATGATCTAGGGTGATTAGAAATGGTTTATATACGTTAAAACATAATTTGGATGGTCTTAGGGTGGATTTAGAGGGGAGAAGAATTGAGAAAAATGAAATTGGGATTTTCTGGGCTAAAACTGTCATCTCGTTAGAAGACCTGCCCAGGTCGTTCGAACGACCTCGTTCGAACGAACTTCTAACGACCTCGTTCGAACGAACTTCTAACGAGATGACAGTATGACTTCTAACGAGTTGGTATTTCGTTCGAAGCCATTCGTTCTAACGAACTCGTTCGAACGACCTCGTTCGAACGAGACTTCTAACGAGTTGACAGAATGGCCTTTTTGGCCTGATTTGATTTCTAGTATCCCGTGGACTTATTTATATGGTGAGATAACTTTCCCTTATTAACTAGTGGGTATAATTGGGAGATTGGGGTACATTGAGGAGTAAAATTTAGAATAGTGCCTTGAACCGGATGACACTTGTGGATTAGGACGCGAATGACTAATCACGAAGTGAGGATAATTGATAACTTAAATACATATAAACCGGGGACTTATGATTTGTATAACACTAAGTGTTGGTATAAGACTGAGAGGTATACCACTAATAAAATATTGTAATATCTAAGATGTGAGAATGCTTAGTATATGTAATTATCTGTGTATGACATTCCTACCGTACTTGCTATCATGGTAGGTTGGCTTTCGTTTAGGGCCATCTAATCTTTGTGTGCCTACGGGGGGGATTTAGATTGGTACCTCGAGGACATAAGTCATAGAAGGGCTTATTGAGAAGTTAATAAGTCTGCTGATCATGGGAGCGTAGGTATGCGCGTGACCCATGTGATGTGAACTATGTTCGCCTCCATTGTTTGTGATTGTTGTTATGAAACGTTTCCTGAGAAATTTGGAATACGTGGTCCTCATGTACGTGATGTATCGGGATTTGATAGTAGAGTATGTGTGCACCGCAGCTTAGTCTCGGGGTCCTAGTATTTTATATTTATGGTGAGAATAAAATACTGTTAATTGAAATGAATTGTCGTGAATAATTGTGAGTATAAGTAATAGCAACGGTTTGTAAAGTGAAAATGTAAGATTTATAATAAATTGTAGTGCTAAAGTGGGAAAACTGTGTAATAAGGTACAATACTCTATTAAATAGAAGATGATGGGATTTGAATTTGGATATCACATAGAAATGTTAGATTTAGCGTTGGACTAGATAGATATGGGAGCAACTAGAATGGGTACGGGTACGATAGGAGTGCACAACTAGTTGAGAGGTGAGGAACTCATGTGAGTGCACACACTATCATGTACTTTATATTCACTGTTTAACGATATTAAACACTTACATATTTTTAAATTATTTTCACAACCGGGATTTGACCCGTTTGCTTTCAAATCTATTTTTGTAAAAACCTTTTTAGGTGCCTAGCCACAAGGACACCATGCATAGGAGTTCTATTCAGGTGACGTGCTGTAGCTGCTGTGGAAGTTACAGGACCTTGACAGTAGACGCCTCCATCTTCGATCTTGACTCCATTATCAGTTTTTATCATTTGTTGGGCATGTCGCCCATTCCTTTTATAGGCATCTTACTTATTCAGTTATTTCAGACTTTGGCTTGTAATTAATTTTAGTGATGCAGACTTTGTATTTATTTATTTCGGAATTCGGTTTGTTGTGAGGAGTTTTCCTCCAGACTCTTTATTATTGGTTGGTTATTCTATTGTGACTATATTGTGTTGGTTATGTTAACTTTTCATAATTTATTTATTACATGTTAATCGGATTTAATCAAAATGGACAACTCACTTTTTAAATACTAGGTGGTTAGTAAATATTAAAATGTTTTCGACAGTGATCCTATGAACTGAACCAACTAGGCATCTTGTATTAATTTAATAAAGGAGTAGCTACCCGGTATTTAATTAGTCGGGGTGTCACACGACGAGGAAACGGGATTCATATTTTTCCCTTCTTCAGTAAATCACATAACCAGATCAGGGAGGAATTACCAGATCCCAAACTCACTACCAGCCAATGACAAGGGGAAGGGTGTTGAAAACCTCCTTATGTCAGAGATGACCCTCCAGGAGAGCAACATCCTCGATCAACTGAAGAAAACTCAAGCTAACATCACTCTATGGGGGCTTTTCATGTCTTTTCAGCTGCACAGAAATGCTTTGATCAAGTTGCTCACTGGACCCATAGTTCCTCCTACCACACAAGAAGAAGCGATAAATTTGGTCGGATCCTTAACCTCTACCCTAATGCTATCCTTTTCCGAAGAAGAAATCCCCAATATTGGGCCAAACCACAATCATGCATTCAACATCTCCGTCGAAGCTATGGGGAAGGTTGTACCACACTCTCTTGTCGATAATGGATCTGCCTTGAATATCTGCCCACTGAGAACCTTCAAATGTTTAGGCCTGAAAGAAAGCGACCTCGCTCTAACCTCCGCTGCTCTGCGTGCCTACGATAATACCCATCGGCAGGTGACGGGATCCATAAATCTTGTAATAGGGGCTAGCCCTATAAACTCTGTCGTCGAATTTCAAGTCATTGACATCCCGACTTGTTTCAACATATTACTAGGACGACCTTGGCTCCACAGTATCAAGGACGTGTCTTCCTCACTCCATTAGAAATTAAAGTTCTTGGCCGACGGACGGGTCATTACCATCTTGGGCGAGGACGATAATGCCGATGGTGCAAGCACCAGTAGTCTAATCCTTGAGATACAGCACAGGTAAAATGATATGCTCCTATCAGGATTCCGAGGTGAGCCACTTCCACTCCCGACATGGGACAACTTCAAAGAAAGGGTTTGTCCAGAATACGACCCTCATGACAACATCAATATGATTCAGATGTTCAGAAAATGCACTTCATACCCGGACTGGGGCTAGGATAAAGACAACAAGGGATACTTGAGCCCATTGAACTGAAGAAGGCTTTCCCTCCTTGTGGTTTGGGGTATCAACCGTCAGAACAAGAGCTCAGAATGATCTGCCAATCTCGACCAAAGAGAAGACTAAACCGCGTCCAGACTATCCCAGGTGACTTCTTGAACGGACGATTCATTAAAGAGGGTGAGGACTTCCCCTTTTGTGGCTTTTCGGAACCATGGTATGACCATACAGACAAGAAGGTGAAGCTTGGAATGGAGATCTTTTTCCAAGACAACTACCCATGGGCCGAAGGTTCCCAACACCAAGTACAACCGCTCATCAAAGATACCAAAGAGACTGAGGAAAAGTGACTCCGAAGATTCCTTCAGCTTACAGACACTGGGGTTGACACTCTTCATGGTTCACTCAGGCACTACATCTCCGGATCCATCCCAACTGATTAAAGTTGTGGATACACCTCTCCTCAACTGGCATGCTGCGCCAGTTCTACCTGCTGAAATCTCCCCTAATCCTAATGTTTATCCCATTTCTTCTTCTGTTCTCTATCCTTGTTCAAATGTAATGAGTCTTCTTTTGATGAGGTTCTCAATGATGTTTTTCCTATCAATGAAATAAATGAAGATTTTGAGTATCTTGCTGTGCCTTACATTAACTGTTTAGATTCTAATTAAACTTTTGATGATGATGATTTTGCAAATGAACAATTCTTAACTGATCTAAATAAGGTTAATAATAAATAACATAATCGCGTTCAAGTTAATGAAGAAGATACTATTGTTGTTAACCTCGATTCTAGTAGGCAACTGTGCAAGATTATGATAGGGGCTACCCTCGACGAGCATGAGAGTGCATAACTCAAAGAATTGCTAAAAGAATTCATGGATGTCTTTGCATGGTCCTACGACGATATGCCTGGAACTGATCGTGAAATAGCTTAGCATGAGATTCCCACTCTCCCAGATTACAAGCCGATCAAACAAAAGTTGAGAAAACTTCGCACCGAATGGTCGCTCAAGGTCAAAGAAGAGGTGGTCAAACAGATGAACGTAGGCTTCATTCGTGTGATCGAATATCCCACGTGGCTAGCCAACATAGTGCCCGTGCCGAAATCAGGAGGAAAAGTTTGGATGTGTTTAGACTATTGGGATTTAAACAAAGCCTCTCCAAAGGACGATTATTCGCTACCCAATATCGATACGATCGTGGATAACACAGCCAGTCATGCTCTCAAGTCATTCGTCGACGGGTTTGCCGGATACAACCAAATCAAAATGCACCCAGTCCACCAAGAAAAAACCGCATTTATCACCCTATGGGGAACCTTTTGCTACACCGTTATGCCATTTGGTCTCAAGAACGCTGGGGCTACCTACCAGAGGGCTGCCACAACCATCCTGTACGATCTGATTCACAAAGAAGTTGAGGTCTATGTGGATGATATGATTATCAAGTCCAAAACTAGAGAAGGTCATGTTCCTGCTCTCCGAAAGTTCTTCGAACGACTGTGACAATATCAGATGAAACTCAATTCGTAGAAATGCGTCTTCGGCGTTACAAAGGGAAAACTCTTGGGATTCATGGTTAGTGAGAAGGGGATAAAAGCAGATCCCGCCAAGCTGAAAGCCATACTTGAGATGCCACCTCCCCAAACAAAGAAAGAAGTCTGAGGTTTCCTCAGGAAATTATAATACATCAGCCGGTTCATCAGCCAGTTAACCTACATCTACGAACCTATCTTCAAGCTCCTCCAAAAGGATTCAACCAAGTTTTGGAACGAGGCCTGCCAATAAGCTTTTGACCGAATCAAATAATATCTGACCCAGCCCCCGGTACTCATGCCAAAACAGCCTAGTCTTCCCTTGCTCCTATACCTAACCATAATCGACATCGCAACTGGGGCTTTGCTATCCCAATACCTTGAAGATTCCTGCAAAGAAAGAGCCATCTATTATGCCAATCGCAAATTGGCCGGGTACGACACTGCTTTGTAAAAGGCGTATGTCGTACTTGTCTGGGTCACCCAAAAGTTATGACACTACATGCTCACCTTCTCCATCAAACTTGTATCCCGAATAGACCCCATCAAATACCTACTTGAGAAACCCGCCTTGTCCAGCCGAATGGCCTGGTGGTTGATGCTGCTAGCCGAGTTTGATATCGTGTACGTTATGCAAAAAGCTATGAAAGGAAGAACTATCTCTGACTACCTCGCTGATTACTCCATAGATGAAGCCGACGTCTGGGTCTCCGACTTCCCAGATGAAAACATTCTCTGTGCTGCTCAAGACTGCCTTCGACGGTAAATGTTCTTTGACGGCGCTGCCAATAAAAAGGGATATGGCATTGGGATACTTCTAATCGCCCCAGATGACTCTCATACTCCCATCGCCATCAAGCTGGATTTCCCCTAAACCAATAACATGACCGAGTACGAGGCATACACGATAGGCCTCAAAGTTGCTCTCAAGAAAGGTATTCAATGCCTAGACGTCTACAAGGATTTCGCCCTCATTATCGGTCAAATTCTCAAAAAATGGAGAGTTAAGGATGAGAAGCTCCAACCCTTCTATGCCCATTTAGAAGAGCTAGCCTCCCAATTCCAAGACATCACCTTCCATTACCTACCCCGAGCAAAAAATAACCTAGCCGATGCCCTTGCTACCTTGGCCTCCATGGTCGATATGCCCGAAGGAATAACAATGACCCCCTTCCTGGTTCAAAAGCAGGACAAACTAACCCACTACTACCACATTAAGCTCGTCACCACAGAAGATCTCGAGATAGCCAATTATTGGTACTATGATATCTAGCGCCTCCTCAAGCATGATAAGTATCCCGAGGGTTCCAAGCAAGAAAGATAGAGCAACCCTTCGAAGACTCGCCGCCCAGTACATCATCTGTCACAAAGCACTGCTCAAAAGGAACTTCGATGGAACTTATCTGCACTGCACTGCATCCGAGGGGCTGACATTGAAAAGATAATGCAGAAGATTCACAGCAGGGGAATGCGAACCCCACATGAACGATCACATGCTTGCCAAAAAGATCGTCCGACAAGGCTACTACTGGACCACCATGACCCAGGATTGCACCACCTATGTTCGAAAATGCCTCAAATGTCAACAATCCTCTAACCTTCAGCATCTGCCTCCACGTGAATTATACAACATGACCTCTCCCTGACCATTCTCCACCTGGGGCATCGACATCATAGGGAAGGTTACACCGAAGGCTTCTAATGGGCATAAGTGCATCCTAGTCGCCATTAAATACTTCACCAAATGGGTCGAAGCGGAGTCATACGCTGTGCTGAACGCTAAGAAAGTGGCCAAATTTGTCAAAAAAAACATCATCTGCCGGTATAGGGTCCCGCACGAGCTAGTATCAGATAACGGGTTACATTTCGAAGAAGAAGTCACATAGGTGGTCAACGAGTATGGGATTCAGAGACATAAATCTTCTCCCTACCGACCTCAGACCAACGGTGCAGTTAAAGCCGCCAACAAGAACCTCAAATCCATCATCAGAAAGATGACTGAAAGTTATCGGGATTGGGACGTCTGGATTCAGTATGCCCTCTGGGGTTATCGAACCTCAATTCGAACCTCTACTGGGGCTACCCCTTACTCTCTAGTTTACGGTATGGAAGTAGACCTACCCGTAGAGCTGGAAATACCCTCGTTTCGCGTCATGCTTTAAAATAAAGTCAACGAAGAAGACTGGAGCCAAAGCCATCTTGACGAGCTGACCCTCCTTGATGAGAGGAGATTGAAAGCTCTATACCACATACAAGGGTACCATCGCCGAATAGCGCGATCATTCAACAAGAGAATCATGGACCGCAGTGTCCGAGAAGGGGACCTAGCCCTCAAAGAAATCATAGAACCCATCTGGGACCCTAGAGGTAAATTCAAGCCCAATTGGAGCAGCCCCTAGATTGTTAAGAAGATCTTGTCCGGCGGTGCCGCCATGCTTACCGACTTAGATGGGGAAGAGATGTCTTGTCTAGTCAACCTGAACCGTCTCAATATTTTCCACCCCTAGTCCGAAATCTCGACGCGCTACGACTCTTCTCGTCCCCCTTCTATTCTAAAAAAAAAAACTCTTCATTTCCCCTGCCCTGAACTACGTGGGCCTGATCCTCTGCAAAAACCATTTTAAAAAAAAATTAAAAGTTTTCAAAATCCCCAGAGGTACGTAGGCAACTCATACACCTTACATGAGCACTGCCCTTTCTTTTTCACAAAATACTATTCTTTTCTTACCTCCGAGAACGACAATCCATTCTAACATATACTTGAACAAAAGGATTATGTATGCCTTAGCGATCGGTATAGATAATTCAAACAACACAAAACTCATCAAAGGGCACAACTGGATGATCAAAAACTTATTTATTTCACTAATAAGAATTTTCGGTACAGATTACATAAGAAAATGAACGGATAACTCCCTTTCCACCTACCCTCCTAAAAAATCCAAATAAAATCCCCACATTTATCCCCCATTACACAATAAATTCTCCAGGAGTCCTATCCACAGCTACCAGAGGAGCCTGCTCTGTCATCATCATCTGCATCCTGGGGTCCCCAAGTTTCCCCTGCCTGAACAGAGTGTCACAGACTCTCCATGGACCGATAAGCTCGAACCAGCTTCGAAAAAACCACAACACCTCCTTCTATAGTGTTAAAAGAGACAAGCCACTTTTTTCCAGTCTCCACAGCCAACATTTTGCTAACTACTCTCCTCCACAACCACTTCATATAATCCTCAGGGATATGCCAAACTCTCCCAACAGACTGAGAGGGACGGGTCGACTGATGACGGCTCTCCCACAAAGAGCCAAGTCGCAGGCACAAATGCTCGGTTAAATACTCTATCGGAAAGAAATTTAGTGTCCAACGTGGCACGACCTGTGCCCAGCCAAATTGTCTCAGAATCCTCCAAGGGAAATAAAAAGAGTTATGTCTGAGACCAACCAGCCGCACATACGGGTATTCTCCTAGCTCTAGAATAGGCAGCAACTGTCCCCACCAAGGCACTGACCAGTGCAGATTCCGAGCCCCATGCTCCACAAGCCAATTCTCCCAGGTCTCAATATCCAGGCCAACGCTGAAGAAGTGACGCGAAAAGAAGTCGGGTACAACTGACAAAGGATATTCTGAAAGAGTCACCTGGCGGAGTCTTTTAGACAACCATATGAACAACAACACAGGCTACCCCGCAGGAAGTCATAACGACCTTCTCGCCAGGCATCCAGACCATTCAGGGTCTCCGCCAGTATCACCACCGCAGGATTACGATGGTATGACATCCATGAAGTAATGGCTGCAAGTTGCGAATCCACCATCAGTTCCCCAGTCACCAGCAGCAGTTTTAAAACCAAGCCCAGAGCAACGGCTCCAGCATAGCCAGTATCACCTACTTCTCGCAAATGCACGGACTGCAACACCACCGGGAGGGAGATCATTCCTCCAGCAACCAGTGATCTAGTCGCCGAAGGAAAAATATGAAGAAACCCTGCCAGCAAATCCCTTGGAGAGCGGAAAAATTCGAATAAATTCGCAGCAACACTGGGATTTATCCCCATCATGGAAGAAAATTCCTCGTAGGTAGGACAAACTTCATCCAACCCAAAGCAAAATACATAGTCTTCGGGGTACCAAAATTTTATCGCCACCATTAGCATGTTCCACTCAATGGGCCGATTGTTCCACAAAGAGACTCGACGCATGTTGAAAGCATCGTAGTCGACGTTATAAGAGCACATCACCTCCAAGGCTTCGAGGTAGTTAGAAAACTCAATGCTACCAGGGAGAGCCATCTTGCAGGACTAAGAGATAGTAGGCAAGTAAGTAAGAATGTGAAGGTGTGATGAAAACACTCCACCCCTACCCCTTTTTATACTTGAGAACCCTCACAAAAGACATAATCCCTGCAGAAATCAGAGGGAATCCTACCCCACAAGGTACAAGAAGATGAAGAGGGCACTAATCAAAAGCTTTGAATTGATGGGACTGGACTTGACTGCCGATAGGCAGGGAAAGGGACTTGCCGATCGATAAACCCCATTTTTGGAAATTTACCTTTTCCCTTTTTTATCAAAATCAGAAAAACCCAATAAAAATAAAATTGATATTCGCAACAGAATTTCAAAAAAAAATATCCTCTTCCACCCCTATATAATTTCACATTTTTAAAAACTTTCCTTCAAAAAAATCTTTAAAATGTCTCTTTTTACGGTCTCAGCAGCAAAGTAAAAAGCGCATGTGCATGCATTCACTCACCATTAACAAAATATAATAAAAAATCCCATTGCATTGCATATATATATATATATTTCTGTGTTACATCAAATTTTACAGGAAATAAAAGAAAAGCGAAAAATAACGGGACTTAGCCCGAACCCACATTTTCTCTCTCTCTCTCTCTCTCTCTCTCTCTCTCTCCTACCCTTCACCCCTAAGAGCTTCCACCCTTGCGACGCGCTCTCTTTCCCCTATGGCGAGATGACGCACCACCGCTACCCGAGACAGAGTCCTCCTCGGACGAAACAGACGACACCAAACAAGAAGGAACCGGGACCGCGTCTTGAATATGGGCATTCGCGGAAGATATCCAGTCTCTGATGTCCCTCGGCTAAGTGGTCGACACCTGGACTTGCTGCAAAGAAAAGGAAAAAATCAGTATCAAGCAGAAAGGGTCAAAACAGAAAAAGAACCAAAAAGAGGAAGAAGGTATACCGCATGATGAAGGACCTCCTTTGTCAAACCCAACTCCTTCGGATCCATCGCATGAGGACGGTGCAACATAGGCACCATACCTCCATCAGCCCGCCGAATGTTGTACGAAGTGGTATGCAACCGCACGAAAGGAACCTCTGAGGTCGTCACCGCCGCAGATGTCGCCGGACCACCGTCGCTATGGGAAGACCCCACCGCCCGACTCGAACCCGTAGGAGGGAATGACAAGGCATCGTATATGCTGGGCACCATCAACCAGCTCGTCACAAAGTCCATATAGTCATACGGCGCAGCCGTATCAGTATACAATAGGTAGGACCCGTCGATCATCACCGCGATCCTCGCATCCTCCGACAATAGCCACTTCCGCCTCATAAATGTAAGTGGCTGCGCAGGTGGCACCACCATCTCCTCTTCCGCAATCTGTTGAACCACCCGCTCCTCGAGATACCAAGAATGGCCTAACTCATGCGCCAGTAAGCGCCGCAGCTGTGCGTTCACCCCAGTCGCCTCCGTATCCTGAATGGCTGTCCCCCAAGGGTAAAAAGTCACTTGAAAATCCCCAGCAGGCATAAATCAATACAGAATTAGAACATGCCAAAAATCAAGACTGAAAAGGAAAAAGTCTTACCCTACCACTGGTCAGGCCATTCAAGACCTGACGCATCGGCTCCAGAGAGAGAGATCCCTTCGACTGCCGATTGGCCTTGCGCCATCGATACAATCGACAAAAGTCCCCAAGAGTCTCGTCCTTCAAGGCAATCAGCTGGTTATTGCACCCAATCACCTCATAGAACTATGTCTGCCAAAGACAAGAATTCACAATAAAAAAGAGACGCATAAGGAAAATGCGAATGCATGAAAGGAAAATGCGCAAAATTAAAGGATACCTCGAGGAGATACGTGGCTCCAGTAAAAATTTGTCAGCAGGACCGACTGAATGCATTCAATGAAAAATAGAGGGTCGCCAAAGTCAGACTCCCCCAATCATAGAGAGGGATGTTCAAAAACATCCTCAAATACGGTAAGAACCACAAATGGACGACGTCGCCACTCGACGCCACCATGAAACCTCCTAGCACCAGCAAAATGAACAATCGGGCCATCTGCCTCACCGGCAGCCCGTCCTCCATATCGACCACCCTACTCAGCAAGACATCCTTCAGGAAGGACAACCAAATGGAATCCCCAGAAACTATCCTCCCTACATCACCAAGCGCCGCCCTCACCGCCTCCGACCTCACCCTCAGAGAGCAATCCACCTTTATCTGCTCCCCATCGCAATTCATCCCCAGCTGCTGCGACACGTCTATGGGAGTCACGATCATCTCCCCAAAACTGAAATGGAAGGTGTGGGTAGTATCCCACCATCTCTCCCCTAAAGCGCATAAGACCGCTGTCGACCGAGGCGTCTCATCCAGCGCAGACGTCAACCTCCTAAAACCCGCTGATGATACCACCCAACGCACCACAGGTGAAAGATGCTCCCAGACATCCTTAAGCCCTGTCGTCCCACGGGCACACATGTTCTTCAAAGAGCTATCAGACTGTCAAAAGAAGAAACCTTGTCAAAATTCAAGAAGGAAGGAAAAATCACCAAAAAGAGAAAAATGCCAAAAGTCAGGTTGCTTACATAACCGTCGGGGCTTACAACCTTAGAAGACCGATGATGCGATGACACCCGTAGCAAAGTCCGCTCATCCATAACTAGATCGAATGTGTCAAACGAGTTCTCACTCCCCGAAGTAAGAGGCGTCCTGGCCCTCCACTCCACGTTCGCCCAGTCATTAACAGTCAACCATTCCCTATGCGCTGTAGTGCTCACAAAGGCGGCCATTTCTTAGAGATCAGAATGCTAGAACGATTTGCAAAGGAAAATTGCAAAAAGAAGGAAAGCAAGAAGCTGTGAAAAATGAGGGGAATTCACCCCCTTTATAAACTTCATTCTTATTTCAGATGCCTCCACGACGTGCACGACCAGTTCCCATGGATGCAACGCCCGAACCCCAGCCCGCTCCAGTTCAGGGCATGATGAACGCCGCTGAGGTTGCAGCTATTGTAGCCCAAGCGGTAAATGCCGCAATTGCCGTAGTTCAGCAGGCACCACCTCAGGCGCCGGTTGCCGTGCCAGTACAGGCAAATGCATTCCCGTCTGCTTGGGAGCGTGTACGTGATGCTTTTCAGAAAGCGCATCCGCCAGAGTTTGCAGGTAGCTCAGATGTGGTAGTCTCGAGCCAATGGAGGAAGGATATGCAGAGGCACTTAAGGATGTATGAGTGCACGGACGTTCAGAAGTAGGTGCTAGCTACTTTCAAGCTACTTGGATCTGCGCTGCAGTGGTGGGATTCTATTACCACCGTAGAGGAGAGGGATACACTCACTATCCAGGACTTTTGGGTGCGGTTCGACCGCAAGTACTTTCCGTCGACTGTTCACACGGAAATGAGGAGGAAACTGATGAATCTGAGGCAAGAGGGTAAGACCGTGGCCGAGTATGAGGCCGAATTCAAAAATCTGTTGAATATCGTTTCGGATGAGATACCAACAGAGAAGAAGAAGATTGAGAAATTCACCGACGGGTTGACATGGAGGATCCGTCAGCATCTGTTAGGGAACCTTTCGTTGGCCACTTATTCTGATGTGGTTAACGTTGCTTTGTTACACTGCCAGGATCACCGCTTTCATATGACTGAGAGCAAGAGATCGGGAGAGTCTAGCCATCAGGGCAGGACAGGAGGACATGGTGCCGGTGGGGCACAATCTGTTCAGGGGCAGAGACAGGGTGAGCAGGGTTCTCAGCAGGGGGATCAGAAGAGGTTCAGATCAGGAAATTACAGGCAGGCACATAGAGGTTTCCGTCAGGGCCATCAGGGTCCAATCGGCCATCAGGGCCAACAGGGGCAGAATGGACAGCAGTTCCAGCAGGGCCAGGGGAGGAACGGTAACGGCCACCAGGGCCGGGGACAGCAGGGGCAGAGAGGGGGGAATTTCCCAGGGAAGTGTTTTGTTTGTGGCAAGACTGGCCATAAACGTCAGGATTGTCCTGATAGGGGCAGGGCTCCACAGCAGCAGCAGCAGGGTGCTCGCCAGGAGCCGCAGAGGCCTATGTTTCCCGCCGCTCTCCCCGCACCGCCACAGATGGCAGCATTGCCACCCATTCCAGCAGTCCCAGTTCAGCATGGGAAGCTACAGTATGGACGTGTCTATAACGTCCACCAGGCAGCAGTTCCGCAGGCACCGCCCGCGATTGAGGGTACGTTTCCTATCCATGGCACTATGGGTCGGGTATTATTTGATACGGGGGCTACACATTGTTTTATAGCTACACATTTCCCGAAAGCCTTAGGATTGTTAGCTACGGCAGAGAGCACAGTGACGTGTGTAGACTCACCATTGGGGAGTGGGTCACTTATATTCTTTATATGCCGGGGAGTGGGGGTAGAGATTGGTAGTCTGGTATTACCTGCAGACATGTTGGTATTAGATATGCATGTTCACGATGTGATTATCGGTATGGATTGGCTCACTGATTATAGAGCCATGATTGATTGCTTCAGCGGGAGCATTGTTTTTGCCATTCCGGGGCAAGAGATGTTTGTAGTGGTGATGCCTCGCCCAGAGGGAGGCTCGACCGGTCATTTGTATTACTTAGAGGATGATACCTCTAAGGAGGTTATGATTCCTTTAGATTCGATCCCAGTTGTCAGGGAGTATTCGGATGTGTTTCAGGAGATACCAGGCCTACCCCCCAGTCGAGAGATAGACTTTGTTATAGACCTATTGCCAGATACGAGGCCTATAGCACGTGCACCGTACCGTATGGCTCCGGCAGAGATGCGAGAGCTACGAGATCAGATAGAGCAGCTGTTAATTCAGGGCTTTATTCGCAGGAGTACCTCACCTTGGGACGCTCCAGTTTTGTTTGTGAAGAACAGGGATGGTTCACTGAGATTGTGTGTGGACTACCGGGAGTTGAATAAGGTCACGATACGGAATAAGTATCCGTTGCCTCGAATCGATGACTTATTCGACCAATTGAGAAGAGCTTCTTTCTTCTCAAAGATTGATTTGAGATCGGAATACCATCAGTTGCGTATCAGGGAGGAGGATGTCTCGAAGACTGCGTTCTTGTCGAGATATGGTTCTTACGAGTTTCGGGTTATGCCTTTTGGTTTGACCAACGCTCCAGCAGTGTTTATGGACTTGAAGAACAGAGTGTTCAGGGATTTCCTAGATCAGTTTGTCATTGTCTTCATTGATGATATTCTGGTTTACTCCCAGACAGAGGAGGAACACGCCGAGCATTTGAGGCAGGTTTTGCAGACGCTGCGTCAGAACGAGCTGTATGCAAAATATGAGAAATGCGGGTTTTGGCTGAAAGAGGTCCAGTTTTTGGGACACATTATTTCTGACCGGGGGATATCTGTTGATCCGGGGAAGGTATCCGCGGTGAGGGAATGGGGACAACCCACGACACCGACTGAAATTCGTAGTTTCTTGGTCCTAGCAGGATACTACAGGAGGTTCATTCGGGGATTTTCGAAGATAGCGGGTCCTTTGACACATCTGACTCGTAAGGGTGTGCCATTCATCTGGCGTGATGCCTGTCAGTTGGCATTTGATGAGTTGAAGGATAAATTGACCTCAGCACCTGTGTTAGCATTGCCGAGACCGGGAGTTGAGTATTTGGTTTACACCGATGCGTCTTTGCAAGGGCTTGGAGGTGTATTACAGCAGGAGAGACATGCCATAGCTTATGCTTCCCGTAAGCTTAAGCCTCACGAGAAGAATTACCCCACGCATGATTTGGAGTTGGCAGCAGTGGTATTTGCCCCACGGATTTTGAGGCACTATCTTTTGGGGGAGAAGTTCCAACTGTTCACGGACCACAAGTCCTTACAATACCTGTTCACACAGAAGGAGTTGAATATGCGGTAGCGTAAGTGGCTTGAGTTTGTGAAAGACTACCATTTCGATATCCAGTATCACCCGGGTAAGGCTAACGTGGTAGCAGACGCGTTGAGACGTAGGCCAGCAGATGAGGTGGCAGGGGTGTGGAAGGCAAAGTGGAAGGAGTTGGGACACCAGGATGCAGTGGCCCAATCTTTCATGTTTGTGATGACCATTACACCGCAGATTGTCACGAAGGTAGTACGGGCACCGGCTAATGACTCGTTCTGTTAGGAACAGATAGTTCGTTTACTAGCAGAGGGAGCCGAGTCCTATACCGTCAGCTCAGACGGGGGATTACGCTTCAATGGGAGATTGGTGGTTCCGGGAGGGGAGAAATTGCGACACGAGGTGATGGCAGAGTCGCACGGCTCACGGTTCGCAGTACATCCCGGAGGGGACAAAATGTACCAAGACATGAGACGGCAGTATTGGTGGAGCGGTATGAAGAGAGATATTGCTGAGTTTGTTTCGAAATGCGCCACTTGCCAGCTAGTAAAAGTGGATCATCAGAGACCGACAGGACTTCTACAGCCGTTGGAGGTTCCGGTGTGGATGTGGGAGAGCATATCCATGGACTTTATCACGGGGTTGCCTACGTCGCAGAGGGGTCACGACTCCGTTTGGGTAATTGTGGACAGATTGTCCAAAGTCGCTCACTTTTTACCCGTAAGGACTGACTACACTACGGGACAGTATGCCCAGCTCTTCATTTCAGAGGTTGTGAGACTTCACGGTGTGCCCCT
Source organism: Sambucus nigra (assembly GCA_949130495.1). Classification (NCBI taxonomy): domain Eukaryota; kingdom Viridiplantae; phylum Streptophyta; class Magnoliopsida; order Dipsacales; family Adoxaceae; genus Sambucus; species Sambucus nigra. The sequence goes on along the minus strand of OX422209.1, from coordinate 656,915,295 downwards.
AAATATCGTGTCTGACAGAGACAAGATATTTGTTTCGCGGTTTTGGGAGAGTTTCCAGGAGGCCATGGGCACGGAATTGCGGTTGAGTACGGCATATCATCCGCAGACCGATGGGCAGACAGAGCGCACAAATCAGATGTTGGAGGACATGCTACGCATGTGCATTATTGACTTTGGGGGTGGATGGGAGCAGTACCTTCCACTGGTGGAGTTTGCTTACAACAACTCCTATCAGTTCACTATTGGCATGGCTCCGTTTGAGGCGTTGTACGGTAGGCCTTGTCGTTCCCCAGCATGTTGGTTAGAGGCGGGGGACAACAAACTACTTGGGCCGGAAGTGATTCAGGATACTTCGGCAAGGATTGAGTTGATTCGGAGTCGCATTCGGGTAGCACAAGACCGGCAGAAGAGTTATGCTGATGCGAAGAGGTTTTTCAGGGAGTTCCAAGTGGAGGACCAGGTTTTATTCAGAGTATCTCCTGTGAAGGGGATTATGCGTTTCGGGAAGAAGGGGAAGTTGTCACCAAGGTATGTGGGGCCGTTTCCTATTATTGAGCGGATCGGACAGGTTACGTATAGACTTGGCTTATCGGAGCATTTGCATCGGATTCACGATGTGTTCCATATTTCCTCGCTAAGGAAATACCTTTGAGATAATTTGGCTCATTCTCACATTGCTGTGGAGGACATTGATCTCCAGCCGGATAGCTCCTACGAGGAGGGGCCGATTGCTATTTTGGACCGAAGTGAGAGGAAGCTGCGGTCAACGATAGTTCCGTTAGTGTGTGTTCAGTGGCGACATCACAATGTCGAGGAGTCCACATGGGAGCGCGATGATGAGATGCGCGAACGTTATCCAGAGTTGTTTTTAGCAGGTACTTTCTAGTTCCGAATTTCGGGACGAAATTCAGTTATTAGGGGGGAAGTATGTAATACCCCGTATTTTCTGTGATATTTATTATTGGGATTAATTAAATTAAATGCGTATTAATTAGTAATTAATCCGGGTTAAAATACTAGCGAGATGCGAGTTGGTATTTGATTATATGTGCATATAGTTATATAAGAATCTGGAATTATGAAATTTGTCATGAGATTTATATACGGCAATTTGGGAATTTTGTTGAGACGCGTGTGACCGCCGCGTCATGGTGTATTATTTTAATTATAAAAGTGATTTTTATTTCTATTATCCGTATGGTCGTTTTGAGTGCGCCAACGCATCCAGAAGGGTCGAGATAGTCAGAAAACACTAGCCGGGGGTTTAGTTTGGGTCCCGGGGTATTTTTAGGCCATACCGGCAACATATAGGGGTAGTTTGGTAATTTTGCATTTTTGAGAATTAAAAGTGACGAAAATGGGTAAATTACATCTGATGTGGATTTGACCCACTAAGCCACTAACCAACCCATGTTAACCCAATAGGCTCCGTAGGTTATTAGAAGTTAGGTTTCTAAGTTTTTCCAAAAATAAACCCTAGCCACCATAGCCATTGGAGAAGAAGAGCTTGTTGAGAGAGAGAGAAGGAATTCTACAGAGAAAGAAAGAGAACACTTCACAAATTCGTCATCAAAATCAGAGATAAACTTAAGGCAAGTGATTTAATTCCGTTTAATTCAGAGAATGTTCCTTCCATGTTAGATTATTCTAAGATTTACATTTGTTCTTGAAAGATAATGAAAACCCATGTATTTTGAAACTTAGAACTTGAAATCTTGAAGAGAAATTGCATGTAGAATGGTAGGTAGATGATTATTATGATGACATTAGATATTGGATGAAATTAAAACGGATTTAATCGGGTAAATTAATGATTATAAATTCTAGGGTTTACATTCTTGAAAATTGGGGAAAAAGTGTAGAGACTTGAGGATTTAATGATGTTAGAATGAATTGATTCCTTAAAATATGTTAGAATGTGACCTAGGTACGTTTAGGGATGAATAGAGACCTTAAACAATCGTTGGTTTGATGCTTAGATGAGTTTTGAAGAGACAAAAATGGTGAAAAACGAAACTAGGGAAATCTGGGCTCGAAACTGGTCGTTCGTTAGAAGACCTCCCCAGGTCGTTCGAACGAGCTTCTAACGAGTTGACCAGTCGATTCTAACGAGGGGCAGTTTCGTTCGATAATCTCGTTCGAACGAGATCTCGTTAGATAGCCCAGTTCGTTCGAACGAACTCTCGTTCGAACAGCCTCGTTCGAACGAGACTTCTAACGAGCTGGCAGTTTAGGCCTTTTGGCCTGTTTTGATTTTGGTAGTCCAGTAAACTTGTTCGAGGATAGAGATAACATTCCTTTGATGGTGTATTAGTATATTTGGGACATTTGGGATATAATGAGGAGTTAATTATATAAGTGTGAATCGAATCAAATGAATATTGTGGATTGAGACGTGAGTGCCTACTACGACGTGAGAATAATTATGGCGCGTATAAATATAGACCGGGATTATATAAGTTGTATATATATTTAGTTGGTACGAGGATGAGATAAGTACTATAATTAAACTACGGTGATTACTAAGATGTGTGCTTACTTAGTATTGGTATATGATTTGTGTGTATAACATACCTACCATACTTAGAAAGCCCACTTCGTTCGAACGAGATCTCGTTAGAAGACTAAGTTCGTTCGAGCGAAGTCTCGTTCGAACAGCCTCGTTCGAACGAGACTTCGAACGAGTTGACAGTTTAGGGTTTTTAGCCTGTTTTGATCCCGAGTGCCCAGTAACCTTGCGTATAGGTAGAGATAGCCTTTCCTTGATGAGTAATTGACATATTTGGGATGTTTGGGATATAATGAGGAGTCAAACCTAGAAGTGTAGTTTGAACCTAAGGAAAAATGTGAAGTAGGACGTGAGTGTCTATTACGATGTGAGCTATTGACGGCCTAATTAATTATATTAGCCGGTAACATATAAATGGTGTAGTATTATATGTAAGTACGAGAAGAGATATGTACCAATATATATTATGGTGATTACTAAGACGTGTGCATACTTAGTATATATGTATTGATCTTATGTGTATGACATACCTACCATACTTGCTATCACGGGAGGTTCGCGTTCGCTTAGGGCCCTCTAATCCTTGTGTTGCCCGGATTTAGACTGGTTACCTTGATGAACATAGGTCAGAGAAGGGCTTATTGGGATGTTAATAAGTCTGCTGATCGTGGGAGCGCATGTATGTGCGTGACCCATGTGATGTGACTGTGTTCGCCTCCATTATTTGTGATGTTGTTATCTGTGAACTATTCCTGAGAGATTCAGAATATGTGATCCTTATGTACGTGATGTACCGGGATGGATAGCAGAGTATGTGTGCACCGTAGCTAGTCTCGGGGTGCTTGTATTGTATATTTATGATGTGAATAATATACACTTACTTGATGGGAACTTCATATTAATATTGTGAATCAAATTATGGTATTGTTTTGAGAAAACATAACGGGCTACCCAATTGTGAAATATATTACATATCGAAAATCTGAATTTACGTTAAGCCCCTATTTAAATGAGATCATTATAATGTAAATGGGAACCGAGAAATAAGATTAGAACCAATGACAGTCTAGCTAGATATGATGTCACTTAGCTAGGGATTAGTGTCATTTTAGATGGGTACTTACGTTAGGAGTGCACATTTAGTCGAGAGGTGAGAATTTCATGTGAGTGCACGTCCTAACATGTACTTTACATTTAATGTTTTAAATGTTTTTAAAGCACTTGTAGGTTTTTAAAATATCTCCACATTCGGGCTCTGACCCGTTTGCTTTCAAATCTATTTTCTTGTAAAACCATTTTAGGTGCCCAGCCACAAGGACACCATGCATAGGATACTCATTCAGGTGACGAGCTGTAGCTGTTTGTGGAAGCTACAGGGATTTGCTTTTAGACGCTTCTACCATTTGGATTCCTGATTCAGTATTTATCAGTTGTAGGGCATGTTGCCCATTTCTATTAGAGACATCTTTCCATTTCAGTTTTTCAGACTTTGGCATGTATTGATTCAGTATTCAGTTTAGTTATTTCAGTTTGTGGTATTGTAGTGAGGAGTTTTCCTCCAGGCTTTATTTACATTATGTGATGGTTATTCTATTTACTTCGTTATGGTGAATGGTGTTATTATTCTTCATTACACTTGTTGCATGTTAATCAGACTTTAATTAAAATTTGACAACTTACTTTTTAAATACTAGGTGGTTAGTAATCATAAAAATGTTTTCGACAGTGATGCTATTAACTGGACCAACTTGGAATTTTGAATTAATTTAATAAAGGAGTAGCTACCCGGTATTTAATTAATCGGGGTGTCACAGGTGGTATCAGAGCATCAGGTTCTAGTGTCCTTTAGGATCTGTACGGCTATTATGTTTCCGCTAAGTTTCCTTTGATATAGAGCCCTATATTTTAGGACTGTTGTACTCTTTTGTGTATGCTTCGTTCTTCAGCTATTATAAGTTTATAAACTGTGAACTTATAAACTTTATTCTTATTTCAGATGCGTCCACGACGTGCACGACGAGTTCCCAGGGATGCAATGCCCGAACCCCAGCCCGCTCCAGTTCAGGGCATGATGAACGCCGCTGAGGTTGCAGCCATTGTAGCCCAAGCGGTAAATGCCGCAATTGCCGTAGTTCAGCAGGCACCACCTCAGGCACCGGTTGCCACGCCAGTACAGGCAAATGCATTCCCGTCTGCTTGGGAACGTGTACGTGACGCTTTTCAGAAAGCGCATCCGCCAGAGTTTGCAGGTAGCTCAGATGTGGTAGTCTCGAGCCAGTGGAGGAAGGATATGCAGAGGCACTTGAGGATGTATGAGTGCACGGACGTTCAGAAGCAGGTGCTAGCTACTTTCAAGCTAGTTGGATCTGCACTGCAGTGGTGGGAGTCTATTACCACCGTGGAGGAGAGGGATACTCTCACTATTCAGGACTTTTGGGTGCGGTTCGACCGCAAGTACTTTTCGTCAGCTGTTCACACGGAAATGAGGAGGAAACTGATGAATCTGAAGCAAGAGGGTAAAACCGTGGCCGAGTATGAGGCCGAGTTCAGAAATCTGTTGAATATCGTTTCGGATGAGATACCAACAGAAAAGAAGAAGATTGAGAAATTCACCGACGAGTTGACATGGAGGATCCGTCAGCATCTGTTAGGGAACCTTTCGTTGGCCACTTATTCTGATGTGGTTAACGCTGCTTTGTTACACTGCCAGGATCACCGCTTTCATATGACTGAGGGAAAGAGATCGGGAGAGTCTAGCCATCAGGGCAGGACTGAAGGACATGGTGCCGGTGGGGCACAATCTGTTCAGGGGCAGAGACAGGGTGAGCAGGGTTCCCAGCAGGGGGATCAGAAGAGGTTCAAATCAGGGAGTTACAGGCACGGACAGGGAGGTTTCCGTCAGGGCCATCAGGGTCCAAACGGCCATCAGGGCCAACAGGGGCAGAATGGGCAGCAGTTTCAGCAGGGCCAAGGAAGGAACGGTAACGGCCACCAGGGCCGGGGACAGCAGGGGCAGAGAGGAGGGAACTTCCCAGGGAAGTGTTTTGTTTGTGGCAAGACTGGCCATAAACGACAGGATTGTCCGGATAGGGACAGGTCCCCACAGCAGCAGTAGCAGGGTGCTCGCCAGGAGCCGCAGAGGCCTATGTTTCCCGCCGCTCTCCCCGCACCGCCACAGATGGCAGCATTGCCACCCATTCCAGCAGTCCCAGCTCAACAGGGGCAGCTACAGTATGGACGTGTCTACAACGTCCACCAGGCAGCAGTTCCACAGTTACCGCCCGCGATTGAGGGTACGTTTCCTATCCATGGCACTATGGGTCGGGTATTGTTTGATACGGGGGCTACACATTGTTTTATAGCTACACATTTCGCGAAGGCTTTAGGATTGTTAGCTACGGCAGAGAGCACATTGACGTGTGTAGACTCACCATTGGGGAGTGGGTCACTTATATTCTTTATATGCCGGGGAGTGGGGGTAGAGATTGGTGGTTTGGTATTACCTGCAGACATGTTGGTATTAGATATGCATGTTCACGATGTGATTATCGGTATGGATTGGCTCGCTGATTATAGAGCCATGATTGACTGCTTCGGTGGGAGCATTGTTTTTGCCATTCCGGGGCAAGAGATGTTTGTAGTGGCGATGCCTCGCCCAGAGGGAGGATCGACCGCTCATTTGTATTACCTAGAGGAGGATACCTCTAAGGAGGTTGTAATTCCTTTAGATTCGATCCCAGTCGTTAGGGAGTATTCGAATGTGTTTCAGGAGATACCAGGCCTACCCCCCAGTCGAGAGATAGACTTTGTTGTAGACCTATTGCCAGATACGAGACCAATAGCACGCGCACCGTACCGTATGGCTCCGGCAGAGATGCGAGAGCTACGAGATTAGATAGAGCAGCTGTTAGGTCAGGGCTTTATTCGCAAGAGTACCTCACCTTGGGGCGCTCCAGTTTTGTTTGTGAAGAAGAGAGATGGTTCACTGAGATTGTGTGTGGACTACCGAGAGTTGAATAAGGTCACGATACGGAATAAGTATCCATTGCCTCGAATCGATGACTTATTCGACCAGTTGAGAGGAGCTTCTTTCTTCTCGAAGATTGATTTGAGATCGGGATACCATCAGTTGCGTATCAGGGAGGAGGATATCTCGAAGACTGCGTTCTTGTCGAGATATGGTTCTTACGAGTTTCGGGTTATGCCTTTTGGTTTGACCAACGCTCCAGCAGTGTTTATGGACTTGATGAACAGAGTGTTCAGGGATTTCCTAGATCAGTTTGTCATTGTCTTCATCGATGATATTCTGGTTTACTTCCAGACAGGGGAGGAGCACGCCGAGCATTTGAGGCAAGTTTTGCAGACACTACGTCAGAACGAGTTGTATGCAAAATATGAGAAATGCGGGTTTTGGCTGAAGGAGGTCCAGTTTTTGGGACACATTATTTCCGATCGGGGAATATCTGTTGATCTGGGGAAGGTATCCGCGGTGAGGGAGTGGGGACAGCCCACGACACCAACGGAGATTCGTAGTTTCTTGGGTCTAGCAGGATACTACAGGAGGTTCATTCGGGGATTCTCGAAGATAGCAGGTCCTTTGACACATCTAACTCGAAAGGGTGTGCCATTCATCTGGAGTGATACCTGTCAGTTGGCATTCGATGAATTGAAGGATAAGTTAACATCAGCTCCTGTGCTAGCATTGCCGAGACCGGGAGTTGAGTATTTGGTTTACACCGATGCATCTTTGTAAGGACTTGGAGGTGTATTGCAGCAGGAGAGACAGGCCATAGCTTATGCTTCCCGTAAGCTTAAGCCCCATGAGAAGAATTACCCCACGCATGATTTGGAATTGGCGGCAGTGGTATTTGCCCTACGGATTTGGAGGCACTATCTTTTGGGGGAGAAGTTCCAATTGTTCACAGACCACAAGTCCCTACAGTACCTGTAAGGACATAATTCTCATGTCCGTTATCTTACAGTTTTGTATGTCATACGCCGCTACATTCGGCTACATCTGGCACGTCTCTACACGATCGCTCACGACGGCCTCTATCCGAATTCCAAGCATCAAGCATTCAACAACTCCTAAATGTGTCCCTCATCTGCCGCAACGACTTCACGTTCCTTGATTTTAGGCACGGAATGCAAGTGGAACGCAAGGGAAGTCAAAACAGTGAAAAAAGGCTTGATAGGGAAGTTCAAGGGCATTTTCGTAATTTCACATCCATAGTCCGGAGGTCTGGTCAACTTGAAAGTTGAAGATCTCGCCGCAACGAAGATACTGGAAGAAACGGCACCTCAATCCGAGCTACGATGAAAAAGTTATGACCTTTTGAAGTTGGAGAAAATTCCTTGAAGAATGCTGTTTTTTTTTTTTTAACCTCATACCAGGATGGGAACACCAAACCGGTTCGGTGTACCCCAGATGGGGTTCGGTGTACCTGTACGCTGATAAGTTTTTAAGAGTTTTAACAAAGCGGGATTCTTCATATTTTTTCCTATAAATACCAACTTCGGGGGAGTTGTTTTGCAAGACTTTAGAAGACGTTTTTGAGAGTCCAAATACATCTAGTCTTCATATTTTTGAGTCCCAAGACTCATGTTTTGATTCACACAATTCTTCCAAACCTTTGTGAATCCTTTAAGCAACCCAAGAACACCATTGATGTTCAACCCTTTGTGAAGTGGACCGCTTCTTCCTCTTCATTGCAGCCCTACTGGACAGGGATAGTTCCAGCCGCCACCCCTACTGGAAAGGGTTTCTTCCAGCCGCGACTACAGAATCCGATACCCGAGGGTAATTCTTAGTCAATCTGTATTTCATTGTAATCCGATTGTAAACCGTATTTTACAAATTATAGTGATATACAAATGGTTTTGCCCCTGTGGGGGATTTTTCCTTAAACTTTGTGTGTTGAATATCTTGTGCATGATTTCATATTGTTTCAATCACACCTAGTTGCATGCTTAGGGTTAATTTGGGTTAAAATTGGTGTTTATTATATTATTTCTTATTTGAACGCAAGCGCCAACTCTTTCAAATTGGTATCAGAGCAGGTTACGCTAATCTATCGCGTATTCCTTTTTCCGCAAAATTTTTCTAAAGATATCAATTTTTGAAATAAATTGATTTTTGAAAAGAGCGTGTTCAAATGGAGAAGTCATATTATAAAATGCCTATTTTTGACGGGTCGAATTATGCCTATTGGAAAGCCCGTATGAGGTCGGCTTTAAAAGCCATTGATGAACGTGTCTGGATTTTAGTTGAACGAGGATGGACTCCTCCAACCGTGACTGTTGATAATGTGACCAACTTGAAACCTGACATCACTTGGACTGATGATGAATTTAAATGGTCGTCTTTTAACTCTAAAGGTCTAAGTGCTATTTCTGGGTCTGTCACTCCTGATGAGTTCAAACGCATAATGACGTGCACCACGTCAAAAGAAGCATGGGATATTTTGCAACTTACCCATGAAGGAACAAATGCTGTTAAAGAGTCAAAATTGCAAAATTTAACAACTCAATTTGAAACCATCACCATGCATGAAAATGAATGTTTTGATGAATTTTATGCTAGGCTCTCTGACATTGTTAATACTAGCTATAATCTTGGTGAACATATTCCAAATGCTAGGGTTGTTAAAAAGATTCTTCGTTCCCTTCCTAAGCGCTTTATACCTAAAGTCACTGTGCTGAATTCCTTGGGTAATTTAAATACTCTAAAATTGGAAGAACTGGTAGGAGATTTACAAACTTATGAAATAGACATGTTTCCTAAATCTGCCAAGCCAAAAGATAAGGGGATTGCCCTTAAAGCCCAAGAGAGAAAAAGTGAGGGGTCGGCAAGAAAGAGAGTCGAGTCGTCTAGAAAGATAGAAACTTCTGATTCTGAATGTGAGTTTGACCTAGATGATTTGGCACTTTTTGCTAAAAACTTCAAGAAAATTCTGAAATTTAAGAAAAATGGGAATTTCAAAGATAAAAAGAATTTTCAGAAAAATAAGTTTGAAAAGAAAGACTTCAAAGAACCCCCTAAAGACAGTGAGAGGTGTTTTGAGTGCGACGGTAAGGGACACAGAGCGTTTGAGTGTGCCACTCGTCTGAATAGGGAAAAGGGTAAAGCTGTCCTAAACGCTACCCTTAGTGACGACAGTGAGGTCGAGTCGGTGGACTCGGGAGATGAGTCACCGCATGAGCGTAACTTCACCGCGTTCATGGCTAGTCATGTGAGTACTCCTAGTGCATCTCACGACGATGAGGATGCTACTTCACAGGGACACCTCGACAGCGAGAGCGAAGAGAGTGAGGGAGAGGAGGAAGGTAGTGAGGACGAGAGTAGCCTTCAACGCGCCTACGCCGAGTTATATGATGAGTCTTTCAAAACTAAAAAACGTAATAAGGCGTTAGTTCTTAGGATCACCGCGTTAGAAGAAGAGTTAGGAAAGATGAGAGAGAGAGAGTCCTCCACCTGCACCGCCATGAAAGAGAGAGAGTCTGCCTGGGTTAGTAAAGAAAATTTGCTTAAAGAGAGAGAGTGCGGTTTTGAGAAAGAAAAAGCGGACTTGACTAAACAAGTGGCTAGTCTTACGAGTGAGCTCCATTCCTCCCTGGAGACTCAAAAGAAACTTGAAGCCCTTGTTGCTCAGCTTACTTATGACGTTGAGAGAGCTAGGAAAGTCAAGGTACAAATCGAGGACAGATCTGGGAAGATGGGAAAGATGCTCCTCGGTCCCGCTTTAGGTTTTGGTGACCGGAAAGGAATAGGTTTTGATGGTGCCTCCACGTCTCAAATTGCACCCGGACCAATTCCTGAGTTTACTACGACTCCTTATGGCCGTCATAAAAAACCAAGAAGGAGAGTTCGACCAAGAAAAGCAAACCAAGGTTCTCCTAATATTGTGCCCTTTTGCTCCCATTGCAAAAGAAATGGACACCTTAGGGATGATTGCTATAAGTTGGGTCGGACACGACGTACGATTGCTCCACCACTTCAGACTGATGAGTTTGCCAGTCTGAGAGAGCGTGTTGAGTTTCTAGCCGCCACATCACAGAGCTTGATGGAGGAATTCCGACGGATGACCTTACCATCAATGAATGCGCCCCGCATTCCGGCTAAAACCAACAACAACAAGGGAATACTAAAAGGTACCTACTCTTGGGTTCCTAAGAAAGAGAAAAAGGCCCTTGTTGTCCATGTCGCTCTCAAAGCCCATAATACCTCACAGTGGTATTTTGACAGTGGTTGCTCCAGACATATGACAGGTGATACCTCATATTTTACCCATCTTGAGGATTATAATGATGGGAGAGTCACCTTTGGAGATGGTAGCAAATCTAGCATAGTAGGACGAGGTACAGTAGAGTTACCAGGATTTCCAAAGCTAGAGAACGTGCTGTACGTCAAAGGTTTGAAAGCAAACCTTATTAGCATCAGCCAGCTGTGCGACGATGACTTTGAAGTGAAGTTTGACCGGAAAACTTGTAAGGTCTATGATCAAGCCGGTAAACTATTAGTGCAAGGGGTGAGGACAGAAGATAACTGTTATGGGACTGAGCCCAAATCCTCACTTGTCTGCAACAGCGCCACGATCACTCCTATGGATCTGTGGCACCAACGTCTAGGTCATGTGAACGTCAGAGACTTATCTCGTTTAGTCAAAAAGGACCTAGTACGTGGCTTACCTTCACTTGGAAAGCCAACTTCCATGATTTGTGGACCCTGTCAGTTGGGAAAACAAATCCGTAGCCCGCATAGGAAGTTGAATTCCATTACCACCTCCCGTGCTCTTGAGTTGATTCACATGGATCTTATGGGTCCTACTCGCACGGAGAGTCTAGGTGGTAAGAGATACATTCTCGTGATGGTAGACGATTTCTCTAGATACTCCATTGTAGGTTTTCTAAGAGAGAAATCTGATGCTGTAGAATTTTTAACGACTAAGTGCCGTGTCCTGCAAAATCAACACGGGGTCACTATTAACAGAATACGTAGTGACAACGGCACTGAATTTAAGGAAGCAAAGGTGGATTTGTACTGTGATAGCCTTGGAATCAAACATGAGTTTTCTTCTGTGAGAACTCCTCAGCAAAATGGGATTGTTGAGAGGAAAAATAGAACGATCCAAGAAATGGCTAGATCTATGCTTCTAGGTCGTAAAATTTCTAGGAGATTTTGGGCAGAGGCAGTGTCTACTGCATGCCACACGGTGAATAGGGTCTATCTGCGTCCACACACACTTAAGACGCCTTATGAATTGTGGACAGGCAAGAAACCCAACCTGGCTTATTTCCGTGTCTTTGGGAGTAAATGTTACATCCTACGGGATAGAGAGCAATTAGGAAAGTTTGACTCCCGGAGCGACGAGGGAATATTGCTAGGATATTCATCGGACAGTAGAGCGTACCGGGTTTTTAACCTGAAGAGCTCTAAGGTTATGGAATCAATAAACGTCACTGTGCAAGATGACGAACCTCCGACGGTTATTGATCCCAACCTTCAGTGTGAGGATGAGAACAATTCTGACAGTGATTTACCTGTTCCTCTCCCACACTCTGTGGACCCTATTCCTGTGTTAGGGGACACACCTGCTTGGGTTCGCAAGAGTCATGACCCTTCTGCCATTGTTGGTGATCCCACTCTAGGGGTCAAGACTCGTGCTCAACTAGAGAACGTTGTTAGCCATCTTTGCTACACGTCCAAAGTCGAGCCCAAGAACCACAAAGAAGCACTCAAAGATGAACACTGGATATCTGCTATGCAGGATGAGATGCTTCAGTTTAAGAAAAACAATGTCTGGGAACTTGTCCCCCGACCTAGTGATACTAATGTTATTGGTACCCGGTGGATTTTCAAGAATAAAATGGATGAAAATGGTACCATAATCAGAAATAAGGCTAGGTTGGTTGCTCAAGGCTACACACAGATAAAGGGTGTAGACTTTGGGGAGACATTTGCTCCTGTTGCGAGGCTTGAGTCCGTCCGCTTATTACTCGCCATCGCATGTCATCTGCACTTTAAAGTATATCAGATGGATGTCAAGAGTGCCTTTCTGAATGGCATTCTACAGGAAGAGGTCTTTGTGGAACAACCAAAAGGGTTTGAAGACCCTAAGCACCCTGATCACGTCTACTATCTGAGGAAAGCCTTGTATGGTTTGAAGCAAGCACCCCGTGCTTGGTACGAGAGGCTTACTTCCTATCTCTTAGCCCGTGGCTTCAAGAGAGGGGGAGTTGATATGACGTTGTTCGTCAGGAGAGATGACGGTGCTATCTTGGTTGCCCAAGTCTATGTGGACGACATAGTCTTTGGATCCACATGCTCCCAGCATGCTCACCACTTTGAGGAGGAGATGAAAAGTGAGTTTGAGATGAGCATGGTAGGTGAGCTTACATTCTTCCTTGGTCTCCAGGTTCGTCAGCTAGAGGATGGGATGTTCATCTCCCAATCCAAGTATGCTAGAGACCTAGTGAAGAAATTTGGTTTAGACTCCGCTAAGCATGCTCGTACACCTATGAGTACCACTACCAAGCTTAGTAAGGACACTTCAGGCAAGGATGTAGAGCAAACCTTATATCGGAGTATGATAGGCAGTCTTCTCTACTTGACTGCTAGTCGTCCCGACATTGCCTTTAGTGTTGGAGTCTGTGCGCGTTATCAGGCGTCTCCTAAAGAGTCACACTTACTCGCTCTAAAACGTATTATCAAATACGTGAGTGGGACTCTCTCATACGGTATTTGGTATTCCTTTGATACCGATGACCGTTTGTCCGCCTATTCGGATGCCGATTGGGCCGGGGACGTAGATGGATGTAAGAGCACTTCTGGTGGGTGTTTCTACTTTGGTTCTGCTCTTGTCTCTTGGTTGAGCAAGAAGCAAAACTCCATCTCTTTGTCCACTGCGGAGGCTGAGTACATCGCCGCCGGGAGTTGTTGCACGCAACTCATGTGGATGAAGCAAATGTTGGAGGATTATGGGATTTCACAGGACACCATGACCATTTCCTGTGATAACACGAGCGCGATACACATATCCCGCAATCCTGTCCAACATTCGCGCACAAAGCACATCAGGTTACGCGAGCACTTTATACGTCAGTTAGTTGAGGAGAAGGTCGTAATCCTGAGTTTTGTTCCTACCGACCGTCAGTTAGCCGATATTTTCACGAAACCTTTAGATGCCCTTAGATTTGAGAATCTTAGGAAGTCTTTGGGGATTTGCACAGTTGACTGAGGGGTTGGTCTATGTCTAGAATAGGATGCTTCTTCATGTTCATATCATATGCTTCCTATTGCTAGTCTGTTTTATATGTACCATTACTTTGTTGTACAACTTTGTTTTATTCTTTCTGCTTTTTATATTTCTTTTGAAAAAAAAAATACAAAAAGATTTTCTTTTTAGAAAAATTTTCAGAAAAGCACAAAAAGATTTTATTTTGATAAAATTTTTGAAAAATTCAAAAAGAGATTTGCCTTTTATGGATGAGCATTTAAGATAGCCAAGTCACAACTTCATTCCATATATCCATGTGACTGTTTGATAGAGATTTGAGAGGCTACATCATTTCATCCATGTGCTTAACATTGATTGGAGTCCTTGAGATGTAATTAGTGATATTTCCTACATGCTTGACTCCTATATCCTTTATTGCACACATGCACGGCTATATTTGATTATTGCACTTGTCAATCTCATGTTGGCTTGAGTGTTTCCATCTCAATCCTGTCTATACAATGTATAAAATGCGATAAAACTTGACAAGATTGGATTGCATGTAAAAACCGTTTTGGTGAGACTGTGTGATAATTTGCATAACGGAGAGGGGCTGCGAAAGTTGATTCTTATCCTTTGCGCAAAAGCCACCGTTTAAAAAAAAAAAAAAAAAAAAAAAGGACCTAAAAAATGGAGGAATTGTAATATCCGAGGTCCTAAGAGGTTAAAAGAGCCCGAAAAAAGTTAAAGGCAATAAAAAGCAATACCTGCCAAATATGGGCCATTTAGGTTTCACGCAATTCTCCAAAGTTTGAGAATTTAGTATACCTCTATTCAAAATATAAATCTGAGGGAGTTTGGTTGGAGATTGATAACGGGTTTGCACTTCCTTGAAAGTCCTGAAAAAGCATGAAAATCATTTTGGACGTTATTGGTGTAGAAATCACTTTGAGCTTTGATTTGTAGATTTGATATAGTCAATGTCTTATATTTCCTATCTCTTACACCAAAGGAAGCATTTGAGTTCATTCATTAGGAATATCCAATATTCATCGTGCACATATGTCATGTTTGTATGCTTTGATTTTCCTATCGAATTTTGATCACACACATTCTTTTACGCTATCACCGACTTGGTTGTTTTATGTTCATTCATGGTGTGATTTTATACCGTGACACCCCGATTTTGCTTGTTTGATTCATTCTTCTTATTTGTCTATTTTGGGACATCATAAAAAGGGGGAGAAAGAATTATCATTTTATGGGGGAGTTTGAATTTTGGGGGTGTTTTGAGATTTGACTTATGCTTATCATATATTGGTATCTATGTTTATCTCATTTCAAACTCGATACGTCACTTGGTATTTTTTTCTTTTTCTCATGTGTGTAGGTACTACAATGATGATCTCTGAATTGCACACCCTGATGAGAAAAGATTTGAGATTCCTGAACATTTGAAGAACAAACGATGAAGACTATTCATTTGTACCTTTTCCAGTTTTGGGTTCATGGGAGGGTAGATTTGTATAGGCAATTTCATATTTGATAATTCGGATTTTTTATGTATGTACCGGCATAGACATAGGGGGAGATTTGTAAGGACATAATTCTCATGTCCGTTATCTTACAGTTTTGTATGTCATACGCCGCTACATTCGGCTACATCTGGCACGTCTCTACACGATCGCTCACGACGGCCTCTATCCGAATTCCAAGCATCAAGCATTCAACAACTCCTAAATGTGTCCCTCATCTGCCGCAACGACTTCACGTTCCTTGATTTTAGGCACGGAATGCAAGTGGAACGCAAGGGAAGTCAAAACAGTGAAAAAAGGCTTGATAGGGAAGTTCAAGGGCATTTTCGTAATTTCACATCCATAGTCCGGAGGTCTGGTCAACTTGAAAGTTGAAGATCTCGCCGCAACGAAGATACTGGAAGAAACGGCACCTCAATCCGAGCTACGATGAAAAAGTTATGACCTTTTGAAGTTGGAGAAAATTCCTTGAAGAATGCTGTTTTTTTTTTTTTAACCTCATACCAGGATGGGAACACCAAACCGGTTCGGTGTACCCCAGATGGGGTTCGGTGTACCTGTACGCTGATAAGTTTTTAAGAGTTTTAACAAAGCGGGATTCTTCATATTTTTTCCTATAAATACCAACTTCGGGGGAGTTGTTTTGCAAGACTTTAGAAGACGTTTTTGAGAGTCCAAATACATCTAGTCTTCATATTTTTGAGTCCCAAGACTCATGTTTTGATTCACACAATTCTTCCAAACCTTTGTGAATCCTTTAAGCAACCCAAGAACACCATTGATGTTCAACCCTTTGTGAAGTGGACCGCTTCTTCCTCTTCATTGCAGCCCTACTGGACAGGGATAGTTCCAGCCGCCACCCCTACTGGAAAGGGTTTCTTCCAGCCGCGACTACAGAAT
This sequence comes from Sambucus nigra, assembly GCA_949130495.1. NCBI lineage: Eukaryota > Viridiplantae > Streptophyta > Magnoliopsida > Dipsacales > Adoxaceae > Sambucus > Sambucus nigra. Next base: position 656,899,135 of record OX422209.1, on the reverse strand, counting down.
CCGATACCCGAGGGTAATTCTTAGTCAATCTGTATTTCATTGTAATCCGATTGTAAACCGTATTTTACAAATTATAGTGATATACAAATGGTTTTGCCCCTGTGGGGGATTTTTCCTTAAACTTTGTGTGTTGAATATCTTGTGCATGATTTCATATTGTTTCAATCACACCTAGTTGCATGCTTAGGGTTAATTTGGGTTAAAATTGGTGTTTATTATATTATTTCTTATTTGAACGCAAGCGCCAACTCTTTCAGTACCTCTTCACGCAGAAGGAGTTGAACATGCGGCAAAGGAGGTGGCTTGAGTTTGTGAAAGACTACCAGTTCGATATCCAGTATCACCCAGGTAAGGCTAATGTGGTAGCAGACGCGTTGAACCGTAGGCCAGCAGATGAGGTGGCAGGGGTGTGGAAGGCAAAGTGGAAGAAGTTGGGACACCAAGATGCCGCGGCCCAATCTTTCATGTCTGTGATGACCGTTACACCGCAGATTGTCACGAAGGTAGTACGGGAACAGGCTAATGACTCGTTCTGTCAGGAGCAGATAGTTCGATTACTAGCAGAGGGAGCCGAGTCCTATACCGTCAGCTCAGACGGGGGATTATGCTTCAATGGGAGATTGGTGGTTCCGGAAGGGGAGAAATTGCGACACGAGGTGATGGCAGAGTCGCACGGCTCACGGTTCGCGGTACATCCCGGAGGGGAGAAAATGTACCAAGACATGAGACGGCAGTATTGGTGGAGCGGTATGAAGAGAGATATTGCTGAGTTTGTTTCGAAATGCGCCACTTGCCAGCTAGTCAAAGTGCATCATCAGAGACCGACCGGACTTCTACAGCCGTTGGAGGTCCCGGTGTGGATGTGGGAGAGCATATCCATGGACTTTATCACGGGGTTGCCTACGTCGCAGAGGGGTCACGACTCCGTTTGGGTAATTGTGGACAGATTGTCCAAAGTCGCTCACTTTTTACCCGTAAGGACGGACTACACTACGGGACAGTATGCCCAACTCTTCATTTCAGAGGTTGTGAGACTTCACGGTGTGCCCCTAAATATCGTGTCTGACAGAGACAAGATATTTGTTTCGCGGTTTTGGGAGAGTTTCCAGGAGGCCATGGGCACGGAATTGCGGTTGAGTACGGCTTATCATCCGCAGACCGATGGGCAGATAGAGCGCACAAATCAGATGTTGGAGGACATGCTACGCATGTGCATTATTGACTTTGGGGGTGGATGGGAGCAGTACCTTCCACTGGTGGAGTTTGCTTACAATAACTCCTACCAGTTCACTATTGGCATGGCTCCGTTTGAGGCGTTGTACGGTAGGCCTTGTCGTTCCCCAGCATATTGGTTAGAGGTGGGGGACAACAAACTACTTGGGCCGGAAGTGATTCAGGATACTTCGGCAAGGATTGAGTTGATTCGGAATCGCATTCGGGTAGCTCAAGACCGGCAGAAGAGTTATGCTGATGCTAAGAGGTTCTTCAGGGAGTTCCAAGTGGGGGACCAGGTTTTGCTCAGAGTATCTCCTATGAAGGGGATTATACGCTTCGGGAAGAAAGGGAAGTTGGCACCAAGATATGTGGGGCCGTTTCCTATTATTGAGCGGATCGGATTGGTTGCGTAAAGACTTGGGTTACCGGAGCATTTGCATCGGATTCACGATGTGTTTCATATTTCCTCGATAAGGAAATACCTTAGAGATAATTTGCCTCATTCTCACATTGCTGTGGAGGACATCGATCTCCAGCCGGATAGCTCCTACGAGGAGGGGCCGATTGCTATTTTGGACCGAAGTGAGAGGAAGCTGCGGTCAAAGATAGTTCCGTTAGTGCGAGTTCAGTGGCGACATCACAATGTCGAGGAGTCCACATGGGAACGCGAGGATGAGATGCGCGAACGTTATCCACAGTTGTTTTTATCAGGTACTTTCTAGTTCCGAATTTCGGGACGAAATTCTGTTATTAGGAGGGAAGTATGTAATACCCCGTATTTTTGGCGATATTTATTTTTGGGATTAATTAATTAAATGAGAATTAATTGGGAATTAATCCGGATAAAATACTAGCGAGTTGTGAGTTGGTATTTGACTATATTGAGTATATATGATGATATATGAATATTGAATTATGAAATTTGTCGTGAGATTGATATACGGCAATTTGGTCATTTTATTGGGACGCGTGAGACAGTCGCGTCAGGATATAATTATCTTAATAATAAAAGTGAATTTAAATTATATTAACCGTATGGTCATTTTGAGTGTGCCAACGCGTCCGGAAGGGTCGAGATAGTCAGAAAACACTAGCCGGGGGTTTAGTTTGGGTCCCGGGGTATTTTTAGGCCATACCGGCAACATAAAGGGTATTTTGGTAATTTTGTATTTTTGGGAATTAAAAGTGGCGAAAATTAGGAGTCTTTATCTGATTGGGAATAGACCCACTAAACCCACTAACCAACCCTTAATGACCCAATAAGCTACGGGGGTTATCAGATTAGGTTTCCAAAACTTTCCCAAAGAAAACCCTAGGCACCATTGGAGAAAAGCTTGGAGAGAGAGAGATAGAAGGGAATTCTGCAGAAAGAGAGAGAGAGCTTCATCAAATCAACACCAAATTCAGAGACACTCGAGGCAAGTGATTTAATTCCGTTTAATTCAGAGAATGTTCCTTCCATGTTAGAAAATTCTAAGATTTACATTTGTTCTTGAAAGTTAATGAAAAACCCATGCGTTTGGAATTAGAATACTAAATTTTGAGAAGAAATTGCATGTAGAATCGTATAGAGATGATTACCCTGATGTTAATATATGTTGGATGTAACAAAAACGGATCTAATTTGAGTAAATTGATGATTATAAATTCTAGGGTTTATGTTCTTGAATATTTGGGGAAAAGTGAAGAGACTTGATGATTTAATGATGTTTAGGATGAATTGATTCCTTAAAACACGTTAGTATGTGACCTTGATACGTTTAGGATTGATTAGAGACCTTAAAACATTGTTAGGACGAATTTTAGAGGAGTTTTGAGTAGTAGAAATTTATGAAAAACGAAAGTAGTAATTCTGGGCTTGAATCTGGTCACTCGTTAGAAGACCTACCCAGGTCGTTCGAACTAGCTCGTTCGAACGAGCTTCTAACGAGTTGACCATTGACTTCTAACGAGGGTGAAGTTCGTTCGATAAACTCGTTCGAACGAGATCTCGTTAGAAAGCCCACTTCGTTCGAACGAGATCTCGTTAGAAGACTCAGTTCGTTCGAACGAAGTCTCGTTCGAACAGCCTCGTTCGAACGAGACTTCGAACGAGTTGACAGTTTAGGGTTTTTAGCCTGTTTTGATCCCGAGTGCCCAGTAACCTTGCGTATAGGTAGAGATAGCCTTTCCTTGATGAGTAATTGACATATTTGGGATGTTTGGGATATAATGAGGAGTCAAACCTAGAAGTGTAGTTTGAACCTAAGGAAAAATGTGAAGTAGGACGTGAGTGTCTATTACGATGTGAGCTATTGACGGCCTAATTAATTATATTAGCCGGTAACATATAAATGGTGTAGTATTATATGTAAGTACGAGAAGAGATATGTACCAATATATATTATGGTGATTACTAAGACGTGTGCATACTTAGTATATATGTATTGATCTTATGTGTATGACATACCTACCATACTTGCTATCACGGGAGGTTCGCGTTCGCTTAGGGCCCTCTAATCCTTGTGTTGCCCGGATTTAGACTGGTTACCTCGATGAACATAGGTCAGAGAAGGGCTTATTGGGATGTTAATAAGTCTGCTGATCGTGGGAGCGCAGGTATGTGCGTGACCCATGTGATGTGACTGTGTTTGCCTCCATTATTTGTGATGTTGTTATCTGTGAACTATTCCTGAGAGATTCGGAATATGTGATCCTTATGTACGTGATGTACCGGGATGGATAGCAGAGTATGTGTGCACCGTAGCTAGTCTCGGGGTGCTTGTATTGTATATTTATGATGTGAATAATATACACTTACTTGATGGGAACTTCATATTAATGTTGTGAATCAAATTATGGTATTGTTTTGAGAAAACATAACGGGCTACCCAATTGTGAAATATATTACATATCGAAAATCTGAATTTACGTTAAGCCCCTATTTAAATGAGATCATTATAATGTAAATGGGAACCGAGAAATAAGAGTAGAACCAATAACAGTCTTGCTAGATATGATGTCACTTAGCTAGGGATTAGTGTCATTTTAGATGGGTACTTACGTTAGGAGTGCACATTTAGTCGAGAGGTGAGAATTTCATGTGAGTGCACGTCCTAACATGTACTTTGCATTTAATGTTTTAAATGTTTTTAAAGCACTTGCAGGTTTTTAAAATATCTCCACATTCGGGCTCTGACCCGTTTGCTTTCAAATCTATTTTCTTGTAAAACCATTTTAGGTGCCCAGCCACAAGGACACCATGCATAGGATACTCATTCAGGTGACGAGCTGTAGCTGTTTGTGGAAGCTACAGGGATTTGCTTTTAGACGCTTCTACCATTTGGATTCCTGATTCAGTATTTATCAGTTGTAGGGCATGTTGCCCATTTCTATTAGAGACATCTTTCCATTTCAGTTTTTCAGACTTTGGCATGTATTGATTCAGTAATCAGTTTAGTTATTTCAGTTTGTGGTATTGTAGTGAGGAGTTTTCCTCCAGACTTTATTTACATTATGTGATGGTTATTCTATTTACTTCGTTATGGTGAATGGTGTTATTATTCTTCATTACACTTGTTGCATGTTAATCAGACTTTAATTAAAATTTGACAACTTACTTTTTAAATACTAGGTGGTTAGTAATCATAAAAATGTTTTCGACAGTGATGCTATTAACTGGACCAACTTGGCATTTTGAATTAATTTAATAAAGGAGTAGCTACCCGGCATTTAATTAGTCGGGGTGTCACATAAAGCAATTGGAATAAGAGTAAGGCATACCTTGATATTCCATATACATTTAAGTAGTTTCTCCATCATTATGCCGTAGGTCAATGGTTTTGGGTATCTTTCTTTGGCTTAAACTTCAATACAGATTCTGGCATAGCTGAGTCTGTTCATCTTCCCCGTGGCGGCATCAGCATAGAGAGGTTTACCTATGGCATTAGCTATATAGCTTAGTCCATCTTCTGTCCAGAATTGAAATTGGACGTTGTGGAATCTCACCCATATGGGTAGTGATTTTGTGAGATTTTTGTTAGCCGTAAAATTGGGTTGTCATTTTTTCAATATGATGGGATTTCTATAAAAGTGCCATCAACCATTTGAAATGACTAATTCTCTCTCCTCAACACTCTTGAATTTGAATAAAAAGAAGCCCTTATCATGGGGGATAACTTGCATGAGGCCATGTTTGTCCCATAATTTATGGGTAAGGTTGTTATCAAGGGAGTAGTATGGTAGCCTTCTGCCTTGGAAGTACACCACCACATCTTTACTCCACTTTATATTACCAGTTGTTGCTACGTCAATAGGTGGTTTCACTACGGGTTTACCATTTACCATTTCTGGTTGGTGGTATGAGAGTTTGAGGGTAGGCATACATTTGGGGGCTACCATCGTACTCCATGTCTTGATAGTACTACTATTCTGAGTTGTAAGGTCTACCCTTCTGTCCTCCTTTGTGAACTGGGAGGCTTCAGTTGCCCCTTCACAATTATGTAAGAGTAGACATGTGTTAATTGGAGGAACGATTTCCTTGGGAATCCTCCTGGATTTAAGGAAAACTTTTCGCTCCCACACATCTCACTGTTCCCAATAGCCGTTGTGTTGAGCATCACCACCATACCCTAGTGGTGGTTTGCTATTTTTTCATTTCTCGTAGATCCCTCTCCATCGGAGCATAACTGTTTTGACCTAAACCATTTATGTCCTTATGCGTAAAACCTTTATTAAGGAGGAAACTTAGACATATATTCTTTTCTTCATTTAACTCTTGCATACGTTTCGCATCTGCATAGTTAATGGAGTAACCGATAACTTTATCAAGAACTTGACCTTCCTCATTATAAACTTACCTTGTAACTGAAGTGTCAAACTTTGAAGAAGAGGGTTCGTTTTCAATGCTGGGGCTAAGTCTTTACTAGTTAGTGGCCACCTGGCCTTAACCGCTTCATGCACAAGTTACGAAAGTGGTAGTAGAAGGGGTAGGGTTTCAGCTTTACCTCGCAAGGTCGAAGGCTGCCTGGACTTGGAAGGAGGGGGCTGCCTGGTTTCCATTGAGGTGTTTAGTAGGTGGTGCTTTGGTTGGTGAGGGTGTTTGGGAGGTGGTTATATCCGGTTATTGGTAGGGGAGGTTTAGAGAGAAGGGATAACATGTTTTGAAATATCTTGTCTAAGGAAAGGATATGGGATCTCGAAGTTTGTCCATCTCGTCGTTATGAGAGACCTTCTGCTCGTCCATCTTCTTCTACACATCGTCCATTTTCTTCTCAGCATGTTTGCCCAGCTTGATCTTAGGCTCATTCTCCTCAACCCACTGACAAAGGTGTTGAGAGTAATGACCTACTAAAACAGGGAAGATATGAGAGTCAATTTATGACGAGATAACATTTTGTAAAAATTATGCAAGGAAATTGTTACATGAGAAAAGAAAAGATGACGAACCTGATGCTACTCTGAGCATCGAATAAATGGTTATCACAGGGAGGAGTCACTGAGGAGAGAACTTATTGGGCTTTTGACCGACTCCCGAGAAGAGACTCGGGGTTTAGGCGGAGTTGTGAGAGGCTTGTTGTCGCTGATGCATCATTAGAAATGGGAACACTAGGGGTTGTAGGTCTTCTTAGAACCTTGTTTTTCTTTTGTTGTTGAGACACGGTTGTAGCCCAACAACCTCTTTCCTCTTCTTTGAGCCCTCATTATTTGGGCCAGCAATTGTAGATTTATGCTTGTAAGGGCCTATTGATTGAGCCACAATCTTTCCTTTTAGCTGGGCGAGAAGATTTCCTGGGATAGGAGATGTCATTTCCCATATATGGTTGGATGTGTTATGCAAAAATAAAAAACTATCTGTAATACTCGTGCCCAATATTTTATTATTTTTTCCGCATAAATTATAAACATATGAAGCCATGGAATTTGAATCATTATAATTGGGGTCGTATCTATATTTTACTGATTTTAGAGCTCTGATGGTAATTATTGGAAGAACGAGGATGAAAATTGGAAAGTGTAAATAAATTGAGGAAGCGGTCGTTTGAACAAGTTCAAGGTCGTGCCCAGGTCATTCGAAGAGGAGATCGAATGAGACTCCACTGCATACCTCAACAGACTCGTTAGAAAATCGTTCAAAGGATAGTTCAAACCAGAGGCCATTCTCGTTCGAATGATAGACCATTCTTGGTTGAACGAGCGCACTTGAAACTTTATGTTCGGGATGCCCTTGTGTGCTGTTGCAATATGGACCCTTGGATTGATGAGAATCGAGTTTTAAGTGTTTCAGATGGGTAAAAATGGGATTTTAGAGTTGGGGAGGATTTTTATAATGGTTTTTTGGGTCATTGGGGATTATTGAATGTGAAAAAGAGAGAGGGTGGGGGATGGGCCTTCCTCCCACCATTTTCAGATTTTATCCTCCTCTCTTTTGCTCTTGGAAGCTATTCCCCATTCCCACCACGTGAAACCACCATACACCATCATGTACCCCCTTATGCCACCATATTTTGGAAGTATCTCACCATATTCAAGCCCTATATGCCCATTCCGTCATGGTTATTAATAGCTATGAATTTTGGAGGTGTTGTTGGGGGATTTTGAAGAAAAAGAAGAGTAGACATTTATGGAGTTTTGAAGGGAATTTTGCTTGTAGCATGCCTTTTGGAGCTAGGCAGCCTCCTTAAGGCCACCTTAGGAGGTGGGGGACTTCCATCATCTTCTTCCTCATCCAACCATATTTGTAGCTCCATTTAAGGTGGGAAAAACTCTACTCTTAGTTTAGAACTCATATTTTCCTTATACCTAGCATTATGGTTGAGTTTGTAATAGTACGTTACATGTTTGGCTAGAAAGGATAATTCTTGTGATGATATAATAAATGGATTAAAAATGGACTTCAAGAATGTCGAAAAGATATGTTTTAAGAAGTTTAATGTTAAACATTTTATGGAATAAAATGTTTGTAAATGATAATTATGTTGCTAATGATATTTTGGGTGAAAAATGTCTTAAAGTTGCTTGCAAAAATGAAGATTTTATATAAAAAAAATTGAACATTGTTGAAGTTTTGAAGAATAAAAGTGTCCGTTGGTCTTGAAAGATGTATTTTTGCAAGTATTATTAAATTTTTAGTGTAGAACACATGTTAAACCCATTTGATAGGATTTGACTTAAAATCCATCTTCTCATGCATATAAACTTGTAGTATTTCGATATTGAGCATATAAAAAAGTTTAATGGGGGGTTTATTTTGGTTTGAACATGAAATGAAGAAATTAGAAAATTCATACCTTAAGGTGTGTGAAATGAGTGTGAAAAGTGATAAAAAAATATAAGATTTCAAGACTACAAGTGTTAATAAAGTAAATGGTGTTTTTCTTAAAAAGTAGTCTTAGATGTTCAATGATTTCTTGGAAAGCAAAATGATGAAATAAATATGTTTCCAACCTGAGAAGAATATTAATCCAAATATTAAAAAGTGTTAATCTGTTAAAACACATAAGAAGTTAGTGTGGGTAACCTAATGGTGTTTTGAGAAATAACACGTGTAAAAATGGAGAAAAAGACAAGTTTGGAAACAAATAGGTAAAATGGTAATTTTACATAAAGTGGAACATTTTTATTAAAAATTTTGGAAATGTGTCACACAAAAAAGGTCCTAAATGAACATCATTTTGGGATAAAAATAAACGTTAGAGTAAAAAGGACAAGAAATGAGGATTTTTAAATTGTAACATAAGTTGGGGTGAAACCCCGAGTTTTGGCTTCGATCGAGTAAAAGGAAAGTGGAATAATGTGGACATTTGTAAAATGTTAAAACACATTAATAAGGACTCGGATGACACCGAAGAAATTAAGTAGGGCATGAAGCCCCTGGGTGAAAGACCCAAAATCACTGGCCAAAGCATATGGTAGCATAACCGGTGGTGTGGAGCCCGTTAAAGTAAGCACTTATTGAAAGATTCCGAGAAAAGATAATGAAAATAGAACATGTAAGGAAATAGGTTTTGTGGTGAATGTGTGAAAATACAACCTAACTTGAATGAATTAATAAATGTTTTGGTAAAGAGTAAAGTGAACAAGTAATAAAAAAATTGATTAGTGTCCATAAAGTAAAGGAATGGTAAAGTGAAGGGATTAAAAGGGTAGTTAAACAACCTAAAGAGGTATATCCCATGATTAACAAAAGGGTGTATTTATGAAAGATTTTCAAAGAAAAAATAAGTATTTTCTAACACGACTTTTGCGTGTGTTGAAAGGATGATTTTTCAAAGAAAATACTAGCATGGATTGGTACAAGTAAAGTGGGTAGTTTCGGTGAATGAATTGACTTTCCTTAAAAAAGTGTATATATTTTAAATATTCAACCGAGTGTATTAAATCAAGGAATAAATATCAAGTCAAGAAAAAGGAAATTTCTTTCATGGGATTAAGGTGAATAAATTGGTGTAAGGACATAATTTTATAAATGTCCGGGGTAGAATCTAGGAATTTTCTGTTTACACCTAGATCACAGTTTGTATGTTTGATACCCATACCTTCGGCACGTCAACATGATCAGCCTCGACGGCCTTTATCCGAATTCAATGCATCCAGTATCTTCACGTACATCATACTCCATGCGACGTGCTTCTCAGCTCATTCCCACTACTCCACTACGCTTTATCGATAAAAAGTCTTATTGTCGCTTTAAATATTTTTATTGGAGCTTTAAATATTTGCATAAATATTTGAGAAATTTTTTGAAAATTATTTTTGAAGTCTGGATTAATTTTTTATCAAAAGCAAATTTTTTTCTAAGTGTCTAGCGAAGTGCCTTGAACGACGAGCTCGCTCAAACGATTTTGAATGTCGTTTGCGTGAGATAGGCATGTCTCGCAATCTCGTTCGAACGACTTCTGTCCTTCGTTCGAGCGACATGGCTATCTCGTTCGAACGAGCCACCGCCTCGATTTTCGTATAAATATCTGATCTCCTTCTACACGTTTTTCAAGTCTTTCTGCAATCTCAAAATTCTGCAAAAACAGCCCAGAATAAGACTTCACTTTTTAAAGATTTTCTAAACCTTTTTGATTCACAAAACCATTCCCATATATGTGTGTGAATCTTTAAACCTTCAAGATGATCTTTTACTCATATGGAGTAATTTGTGAGGAAGCCGTTCTCTTATTCATTGCTGCCCTACTGGAAAGGGATAGTTCCAGCCGCTTACAACAGAACCGACACCCGAGGGTATTTCTGTGTCATTGTATTTTTACTGTAATCCGTGTAAGCCGTTCTCTTACAAAATTATAGTCAAAATAAAAGGTTTGCCCCTTTGGTGGATTTTTCCTCATTTGTGTGTGTTTGAATGTTCTTACTTGATTTTATCATCATCAATCACACCTAGATGCATGTTTAGGAATTAATTGACAAAAACTGAGTTTATTTAAATAACTTCCTTATTTGAACGCAAGCGCACTCCTCTCAAATTGGTATCAGAGCCAGTTACACAACTTTACCGTGTAATTTTCCGCAAAATTTTCTAAGATATCAATTTTCTGAAAAATTGATTTTTGAAAATGAGTGTGTTCATAATGGAGAAGTTATATAATAAAATGCCAGTTTTTTACGGGACAAACTATGCATATTGGAAAGCTCACATGAGATCTGCATTAAAAGCCATTGATGAACCTGTCTGGATTTTAGTTGAAAGAGGGTGGACACCTCCCTCTGTCACTCTTGAAAATGTGACCAATTTAAAACCTATCACTTCTTGAACTAAAGAAGAGTTTAAATGGTCATCTTTTAATTCTAAGGGTTTAAGTGCGATTTTTGGGTCTATCACTCCTGATGAGTTCAAACGCATAATGACGTGCACTACATCAAAAGAGGCATGGGATGTTTTGCAACTTACCCATGAAGGTACTAATGCTGTGAAAGAATCTAAACTGTAAAATTTAACAACTCAATTTGAAACAATCACCATGCTTGAATCTGAGTGTTTTGATGAATTTTATGCTAGATTGTCTGATATTGTTAACACTAGCTTTAATCTTGGTGAACATATTCCTAATGCTAGAGTTGTTAAGAAGATTCTTAGATCACTGCCTAAGCGTTTTATCCCTAAAGTCACTATGTTAAATTCTATGGGTAATTTAAATACGCTTAAATTGGAGGAACTTGTAGGAGACTTGCAAACGTATGAAATTGATATGTTTCCTAAATCTGTCAAGTCTAAAGATAAGGGAATTGCACTTAATACCCAGGAAAGAAAGAGTGAGGGGTCGACAAGAAAGAGGGGAGAGTCATATAGAAAAAGAGATACAGATACGTCAGATTCTGAGTGTGATTTTGACTTAGATGATTTGGCACTTTTTGCTAAAAATTTCAAAAGAATTCTCAAATTCAAGAAAAATGGCAATTTTAAAGATAAAAAGAAGTTTGAGAAAAATAAGTTTGAAAAGAAAAATGAAAACGATTTTAAAGATCCTCCTAAGAAGGAAAGTGAGAGATGCTTTGAATGCGACGGTAAGGGTCATAGAGCTTTTGAGTGTGCTACTAGGCTGAATAGAGAAAAGGGCAAAGCTATCCTTAATGCTACCCTTAGTGACGATAGTGAGGTCGAGTCGGTGGATTCTGGAGATGAATCACCGCATGAGTGTAACTTCACCGCATTCATGGCTAGTCATGTGAGTACTTCTAGTGCTTCTCACGATGATGAGGATGCTGCTTTATAGGGACACCTCGACAGTGAGAGCGATGTGAGTGAGGGGGAGGATGACACAAGTGAGAGCGAGGGTGATCTTCAACGCACCTACGCCGAGCTTTATTCTGAGTCATTTAAAACTAAAAAGCGTAACAAAGAGTTAGTTCTTAGGATCACTGCTTTAGAGGAAGACTTAAGAAAAGCGAGAGAGGGAGAGTCCTCCACCTGCACTACCTTAAGAGAGAGAGAGTCTGCCTGTGTTGAGAAAGAGAGAGAGTTTGTTTAGAGAGAGAGAGAGATTTTTTTTGAGAAAGAGAGAGGGGAGTTGACGAAACAAGTGACTAGTCTTACGAGTGAGCTCCATTCCTCCATGGAGACTCGGAAGAAACTTGAAGCCCTTGTAGCCCAGCTTACTCATGATCTTGAGAGAGCACGGGAAGTCAAGGTTCAAATCGAGGACAGATCTGGAAAGATGGGAAAGATGCTCCTCGGCCCCGCTTTAGGTTTTGGTGATAGGTAGGGAATAGATTATGATGGTGCCTCCACGTCCTAAATTTCACCTGGACCGGTTCCTGAGTTTACTACAACTCCTTATGGCCATCGCCAAAAACCTCGAAGGAGAGTTCGACCAAGAAAAGGAAACCAAGGTCCGCCTTTGACTGTGTTCTTTTGTACATATTGCAAAAGAAAAGGCCACCTCAGGGAGTTTTGCTACAGTATGGGTCGGACACGACGTACTACTGCTCCACCTCAGCATACTGATGATTTTTCCAGTCTGAGAGAGCGAGTTGAGTTTTTAGCTGCCACATCACAGAGTTTGATGGAGGAATTCCGACGGACGTCTTTACCGTCAGTAAATGCTTCTCATATTCAGGCTAAAACCAACAACAATAAAGGTAAGCAAAAGGTCACCACTACTTGGGTACCTAAGAAATATAAAAAGGCCTTTGTAGTTCATGTCGCTCTCAAAGCACATAATACCTCACAATGGTATTTTGATAGTGGGTGCTCCAGACATATGACAGGTGATGCCTCATTTTTTACATCTCTTGAGGATTATCACGATGACATAGTCACCTTTGGAGATGGGAGCAAGTCTAGCATTGTAGTACGTGGTACTGTAGAGTTACCAGGATTTCCTAAGCTAGAAAATGTTTTGTACTTCAAAGGTTTGAAAGCAAACCTTCTCAGCATTGGCCAACTGTGTGACGCTGACTTTGCCGTAAAGTTTGACCGGGACGCTTGTAAGGTCTATAATCAAGCTGGTAAACTTTTAGTGAGGGGTGAGGACAAAGGATAATTGCTATGGGATTGATCCCACATCCTCACTTATCTGCAACAACGCCACAATCACTCATATGGATCTGTGGCACCAACGTCTAGGTCACGTGAACGTTAAAGATCTAACTCGTTTAGCGAAAAAGGACCTAGTACGTGGTTTACCATCACTTTGATGGCCAACTTCGACGGTTTGTGGACCCTGTTAGTTGGGAAAACAAATTCGTAGCCCCCATAGGAAGTTGCATTCCATTACTAACTCTCGTGTACTTGAGCTTATTCACATGGATCTTATGGGTCCTACTCGTACTAAGAGTCTGGGTGGTAAGAGGTATATCCTCGTGATGGTGGATGATTTCTCCAGATACTCGATTGTCGGTTTTTTAGGGAGAAATTCGATGCTGTAGAGTTTTTAACGACCAAGTGTCGTGTCCTGTAAAATCAAGACGGAGTCATTATTAACAGGATACTAGTGACAACGACACTGAATTTAAGGAAGAAAAGGTAGATCTTTATTGTGATAGCCTTGGGATCAAATATGAGTTTTCTGCTGTGAAGACTCCTCAGCAAAATGGGATTGTTAAGGGAAAGAATAGAACGATCCAGGAAATGGCTAGATCTATGCTTCTAGGTTGTAAGGTTTCTAGGAGATTTTGGGCAGAGGCAGTGTCTACTGCATGCCACACGGTGAATAGGGTTTACCTGCGTCCACACACACTTCAGACGCCTTATGAGTTGTGGACTGGCAAGAAACCCAACCTTGCATATTTCTGTATTTTGGGGAGTAAATGCTATATCCTACGGGATAGAGAGCAATTAGGAAAGGTTGATTCCGAAGTGATGAGGGAATACTGTTAGGATATTCATCGAATAGTAAAACATACCGGGTATTTAACCTGAAGGGCTCTAAGGTTATGGAGTCAATAAACGTCACCGTGCAAGATGACGAACCTTCGGCATTTATTGATTCTAAACTTCAGTGTGAGGATGAGGATGTTTCTGGCAGTGATTTACTTGTACCTCACCCACACTCTGTGGACCCTACTCCTGTGTTAGGGGACACACCTGCTTGGGTTCGCAAGAGTCATGACCCTTCTGCCATTCTTGGTGATCCCACTCTAGGGGTCAAGACTCGTGCTCAGCTAGAGAACGTTGTCAACCATTTTTGCTACACGTCCAAAGTCGAGCCCAAGAATCATAAAGAAGCACTCAAGGATGAACACTGGATATCTGCTATATAGGATGAGTTGCTTCAGTTTAAAAAGAATAATATCTGGGAACTTGTCCCCGACCTAGTGAGATTAATGTGATAGGTACCAGATGGATTTTTACGAATAAAATGGATGAAAATGGTACCATAATCAGAAATAAGGCTAGGTTGGTCGCTCAAGGCTACACATAGATAGAAGGTGTAGACTTTGGGGAGACATTTGCTTCTTTTGCGAGGCTTGAGTCCGTCCGTCTACTTCTCGCCATCGCATGTCATCTGCGCTTCAAGTTATATCAGATGGATGTCAAGAGTACCTTTCTGAATGGCATTCTACAGGAGGAGGTTTACGTGGAACAACCGAAAGGGTTTGAAGACCCTAAGCACCCGGAGCACGTCTACTATCTGAGGAAAGACTTGTATGGTTTGAAGCAAGCACCCCGTGCTTGGTACGAGAGGCTTACTTCATATCTCTTAGCCCGTGGCTTCAAGAGAGGGGGAGTTGATATGACGTTGTTCATCAGGAGAGATGACGGTGCTATTTTGGTTGCCCAGGTCTATATGGACGACATAGTCTTTGGATCCACGTGCTCTCAACATGATCATCACTTTAAGGAGGAGATAAAAAGTGAGTTTGAGATGAGCATGGTTGGTGAGATTACTTTCTTCCTTGGTGTCCAGGTTCGTCAGCTAGAGAATGGGATGTTCATCTCCTAATCCAAGTATGCTAGAGACCTAGTGAAGAAATTTGGGTTAGACTCCGCTAAGCATGCACGTACACCTATGAGTACCACTACCAAGCTTAGTAAGGACACTTCAGGTAAGGACATAGAGCAAACCTTGTATCGGAGTATGATAGGTAGTCTTCTCTACTTGACCGCCAGTCGTCACGACATAGCCTTTAGTGTAAGAGTCTGTGCGTGATATCAGGTGTCCCCGAAAGAGTCACATTTACTTGCTCTAAAAAGTATTATTAAATATGTGAGTGGGACTTTCTCATACGGTATTTGGTATTCCTTTGATATCGATGACCGTTTGTTCGCCTATTCTGATGCCGATTGGGCCGGGAATGTAGATGGTTATAAGAGCACTTCTGATGGGTGTTTCTATTTTGATTATGATCTTATCTCCTGGCTGAGAAAGAAGCAAAATTCCATCTCTTTGTCCACTACGGAGGCTGAGTACATCGCCTCCGGGAGTTGTTGCACGCAACTCATGTGGATGAAGCAGGTGCTAGAGGATTATGGGATTTCACAGGACACCATGACCATTTCCTGTGATAACACGAGCGCGACACACATATCCCACAATCCAGTCCAGCATTCACGCACAAAGCACATCAGGATACGCGAGCACTTAATACGTCAGTTAGTGGAGGATAAAGTCGTATCCTTGAGTTTTGTTCCCACCGACCATCAGTTAGCCGATATTTTCACAAAACCTTTAGATGCCCTTAGATTTGAAAGTCTTAGGAAGTCTTTGGGGATTTGCACTGTTGACTGAGGGGTTGGTCTATGTCTAGGATAGGATGCTTCTTCATGTTCATATTATATGCTTCCTATTGCTAGTTTGTTTTATATGTATTATTGCCTTGTTGTACAGCTATTTATTTATTCTTTTGAAAAATCCAAAAATATTTTCGTTTTACAAATTTTTTTTAGAAAATCCTAAAAAGATTTTTGTATTTTATTTGCACCTTTTATGGATGAGCATTTAAGATAACCGAGTCACAACTTCATTCCATTTATCCAAGTGACTGTTTGATAGAGATTTGAGACGCTACATCATTTCATCCATGTGCTTTACATTGATTGGAGTCTTTGCGATGTGATTAGAGATATCTTTCTACATGTTTGACTCATATCTCCTTTATTTCACACATGCACGACTATATTTGATTATTGTACTTGTCTATCACATATTGTCTTGAGTGTTTCCATCTCAATTCTGTCTATACAACTAACAATATGCGATAAAAATTGACAAGATTGGAATGCATGTAAAAACCGTTTTGGTGAGACTGTGTGTTTATTTGAAAAAACGGGGAAGGGCTGCGAAAGGTTCATTTAGCCTTTGCGATTTTAAGCCACCGTTAAAAATGACCTAAAAAGTGGAGGAATTTTATTATCCGGGGTCCAAAGAGGTTAAAAGAGCCCGAAAAAAATTAAAGGCAATAAAAAGCAATATATGCCAAATATGGGCCATTAGGTTTCACCATAAATTTTCCAAAGTTTGAAAATTTAGAACGCCTCTATTCAAAATATATATCTAAGGGAGTTTGGTTGGAGACTATAAACGGGTTTGCACTTCCTTGAAAGTCCTAAAAAAGCATAAAATAGTTTTGGACGTTATTGTTGTGGAAATCACTTTGAGCTTTGATTTGTTGATTTGATTGAGTCAATGTCTCATATTACCACCTTTTTACACCAAAGGAAGCATTTGAGTTCATTCGTTAGGAGTATCCGATATTCATCGTGCACATATGTCATGTTTGTATGCATTGATTTTCCTATCGAATTTGTTCACACCCTTTCATTTATGCTATCATCGACTTGGTTGTTTTTGTGTTCTTTCGTGGTGTTATTCTTTATTTTATATTATGTGTGAACAATTTTGAAATATACAAATATAGCAGTTTATTCCCGTGTGTCATTCTCTAAGTGCATTCATTTATGCTTCTCATATCTGTCTATTTGGGGACATCATAAAAAGGGGGAGAAGAATTATGGGGGAGATTTGTTTTGGTGTTTAGTTGATTTATGAATGATTTTCTTAAGCTTAATTGATCATCAATTTTTTCATATAATTATATTTCAAATTGTTGCTTGTCACGGGTATTTGCTTTATCTCATGTGTGTAGGTACAACATTGTTCATTATTGAATTGCTCACCTTGATGAGAAAAGCTTTGGAAGTTTTTGAAGAGATGAAGATTTGAAAGACATGTCATTTAGTATTCTCAGTTTGAAGGTTTAATGGTGATATTATCTTGTATGTCATTTGATTGCATAATTCGGATTTTTTATGTATGTACCGACATAGACATAGGGAGAGATTTGTAAGGACATAATTTTATAAATGACCGGGGTAGAATCTAGGAATTTTCTGTTTACTCCTAGATCACAGTTTGTATGTCTAATACCGCTACATTCGGCACGTCAACACGATCAATCTCGACGCCCTTTATCCGAATTCAATGCATCCAGTATCTTCACGTGCATCATGCTCCATGCGACGTGCTGCTCAGCTCATTCCCACTACTCCACTACGCTTTATCGATAAAAAGTCTTATTGTCGCTTTAAATATTTGCATAAATATTTGGGAAATTTTTTGAAAATTATTTTTGAAGTCTAGATTAATTTTTTATCAAAAGCAGAATTTTTTCTAAGTGTAGAAGCGAAGTGCCTTGAACGACGAGCTCACTCAAACGACTTTGAATGTCGTTCGCGCAAGATAGGCATGTCGCGCGATCTCGTTCGAATGACTTCTGTCCTTCGTTCGAGCGACATGGCTATCTCGTTCGAACGAGCCACCGCCTCGAATTTCGTATAAATATCTGATCTCCATCTACACGTTATTCAAGTCTTTCTGCAATCTCAAAATTCTGCAAAAACAACCCAGAATAAGACTTCACCTTTTTAAGGTTTTCTAAACCTTTTTGATTCACAAAACCATTCCCATATACGTGTGAATCTTTAAACCTTCAAGAGGATCTTTTACTCATATGGAGTAATTTTTGAGGAAGCCGTTCTCTTCTTCATTGCTGCCCTACTGGAAAGGGATAGTTCCAGCCGCCGACAATAGAACCGACACCTGAGGGTATTTCTGTGTCACTGTATTTTTACTGTAATCCGTGTAAGCCGTTCTCTTACAAAATTATAGTGAAAATAAAAGGTTTTGCCCCTTTGGGGGATTTTTCCTCATTTGTGTGTGTTTGAATGTTCTTACTTGATTTTATCATCATCAATCACACCTAGATGCATGTTTAGGACTTAATTGACAAAAACTGAGTTTATTTAAATAACTTCCTTATTTGAACGCAAGCGCACTCCTCTCAATTGGGGTAAATAATGTTTTTGGAATAAAAACAGTTGCATGCATGTATATATATATATGGTAGTTTCATGTGCGTATAGATATAACATGTTACAATCTTCTTCCTGCCATTCAATTCTATATTGCATTGTTGTAATTTCCCACTGGGCATTCGGCTCATTCCCTCTTCTTTGTTATGGTAGGTTGTATGCGATTTCTTATTTTGAGAGCGTTATACGGGTAAGTATTCTTTCTATTTGGTAGCTCCGTATGTTTGGATTTCGGGGACGCTTCCCACTGCTCCCTTATGTAGCTTGACTTTAAATGGAAATCACATGATAAACAAGTGAAATATTAATCAAATAAAACAGGACTAGCAACATTATTTAGGTTATTTCATTTCACTTCACACCTAACACTCGGGTCGGACCGGGTTGACCACGGGTGACTCATAAATTCAGGTCGGGGTGTTACATTATCAGTATTGATTTAAGAATGATATGAAAAGAAAAGTTAATAATTTAATAGCAAATAATCCTACTAAGAGACTGATCCCATTCCCATTAATCGGAGAACTTCAGGATTGACCAACTCCTTAGATATTATTCGACCATCGTCTCCTCTCAGTTGGTCAACCTTTTCTCAATTACTCATACTCAAACCAGTATCTACCTTGGTCGAGAGACAAAACCTACCCCATTTTCAAGGTACTTTAACATCCTTTTATTCAATGACTCATTTTTTATTAACTCCCTATAATACCCCGTATTTTTATGGCTTTTAAAACTGGGGATTTATTAAATTTAAATTGAGATATTAATTTAATATTAATCCGAAAATTTATTTTTATATTTACTAACGTGATGTGAGTTAGTAGTTATTGGAAAATTGTTGAATATTACTAGACGAGTAAAGTAATATATGAGATTTATTTTATTAAAATTGTCACGAGTGAATAAAATGGCAATTATGGAAATTTAAGTCGGGACGCGCCTGTGTCGTGTCAGGACTTAATTATTATTATATAAAGTGAATAAATTATAAGTTGCACGTATGGTCGTTTTGAGTGCGCCAAAGTGTCCGGAAGGGTCGAGATAGTCAGAAAAGTGTACCCGGGGGTTTAATTTGGGTCTCGGGGCATTTTTAGGCCTAATTGACATTCCGGGAGGGTATTATAGACATTTTATGTTTTTGGGGAATTAAACCCACGAATTTCCTAAGGATATATCAGCCTTTAGGAGTTGTCTTATAGGGTTAACAAAAAAAAATCAAATGACGGCCATTGGAGAAGAAGTTGGCAAGCTTTTCAAGAAATTCAAGGCCAAAGACTCAACCGTTTTCACCACCACCACCACCAAAACGTAGATCGCGAAACGAGGAGCACAACCATACCTTTTTCCTTCACAAATCAGAAACTAAATTTCAGGAAAGTATATATCTTGCTTTATTTCTAGTTAATGTCTCAATCATGATAGTCTAGGATTGTTTAGGACTTGTTCCATGAAAGAAATTGTTGATTAAGAGACTTTTCATCGCATGATTAGAGAGATTCAATATATTCTGGATATACCCATCATATGTAGAGAATTACCCACGAATTATTATGAGTTAGAAACAAGAAATCTAGGAATTAATTAGAGGAATGGATATTTCTTCCAAAATTAAGGTTCTTAAAGATTATGTTAATTTTACCCCATTAATTCGACATCGTTGATGAAATTACACATGTTTCACGTTGGAAACCATATATATACTTATATATGGAAACCTTGCACCATAGATTTTATGTGGGGTGCCGTTAGTATATATATTATACGTGTAACTAATATATATACGTATATCTATATGAGAACTTTCTACTGTGCGTAATAGTAGTCAAGTAATGTATAAATTTTCAACTTCACTATAAGTATTCGAAAACTTTATGACGGTACGAGGTTATTCTAAATAACTTAATAAATCCTGAAGAGATTGATTTTCTAAAGTGAATATCATAACCTTATTTTCAAGTGATAAAACCTTATAGAGAATAAGTTAGAGAGACTTGTGAGATTCATTAGTACAGTAGACGTGTACACTAGGCGAGAGGTGAGAATTCTCAAGAGAGTGTCGCATACTAACATGGTTGTTGCATTAGCAGGCAAGCAATTTAAATACTTGCTAAACTATTTTTAAACTGTTTTACAATTGGGCTCTGACCCGTTTTCTGTTATCTCTTCTCTCTTGTATATATATACGTATATATTACAGGTGCCCAACCACAGGGGCGTCGTGCATAGATTCTTTGGATCGGACGCGCTGTAGCTTATGTGGGAGTTGCAGGCCTTTGTTTTAGACGACCTCTTCATTGATTCGGTTCTTGTTATAGTTCTTCATAGATAGGGCATGTGCCGCCCATTTCCTATTCAGTGTAGATTTGTCAGAGATGTATGTTTATTTATTTTCAGTATTCGGTACTCTTTGGGTATTAACTCTTGTCAGGATGATTTCATTTGTAACTTGAATTTGGTTTGGTTAATCTAGATGGATTAATTATTTTATGTTAATTGCTATCCGTAGCACTTATGTGATTCTTAAATTGTTGGTTATTTAAAAGGTTTTCAAATTGGAATTTAATAGAAAAATGGAAATAAAGTTTTAAATTGTTTTGACACTTAGCTTAATTATTTAGGGTGTTTAAATTGAGAAATTTTATTTTGCGACAGTGATGCTAAGAATGAACCAACTGTTCACCTTGATTTTAATTTAATAAAGGATTGATCTCCCGGTATTTAATTAGGCGGGGTGTCATAGGTGGTATCAGAGCATCAGGTTCTAGTGTCCTTTAGGATCTGTGTGACTTATTATGCTTCCAGCGTTGCTTTGTTTGATATAGAGCCCTATGTTTAGGATTGTTGATTTCTATGGTGAGATTCCATTCTTTTGCTATAACGTATGTACATTAGTGAATCTTAATTGCATTCGGGCGTGTTTGAACAATGAAATATGGCAGGCAAGGGCCGTTGGGTGGACAACAGGAGGCAAGGATCAGTTGAGGTTGTAGAGCATATTCGAGGATGATGATCGTAGTTAAGGTCACCCCTATTATGGCACGGGAAGCCAGGACTGTAAAGACGGCTAGGGCATAAATTATGATTTCCAAATGTTGCTATAGTCGAAAGATGTGCAAGAGTAAACTCACCCCAACATGGCACAATCGGGAAAAGTCAGACGAAACATTGTAGATAACTGTCAGTGGGAATTCTAGAAATGCGGGAATTATATGTGTTAGCCAAATGAGGTAAAGTATCCAAAGGTGTAGACATAGGACGGAGTGTGGCTAACTGAAAGTGAAAATTTGGAGAAAATTTTTCTTAGCTTGTCGGAACGAAGTTATATTGATGGGAGTCAGCCACCATTTTTAGAAGTTAAATGCTATGCCTATAGAAGAATCTTAGGTACAATTTGACTGCATGTTCCTTCATCAGATGTTCAGGATAAGAAGTGAACGTTGTTCTGAACTCATCACCGGAGGACCTGACAGAGGTCCATTTGTGAATATGAATATAATCCGTTAGCGAATCTTGTATAGGAGGATGTAGATACAAATGGAGGAGAGGACTCCAAGTGGGATATCGACTCGTAAAAATAGTTAATAACAACAAAAAGGGAATTCTGCTCGACGGTCGATTCAGAAGTTATCAATGTCGTGCTTTGACAATAGAGATGTTAATGCTTCTTTGTGTGGGAAGCTAAAATAATCGAAGAAGTTAGTCAAGAATAAGACTGGATGCAACAATGGTAGTGTAGCACCACAAGGGGGTGGGGATACACGTCAGGGGACCCATTTAAATGATTCAAATAACTGAATTCTTACCAAAGCGATGGCGAATTCAGTAAGGACTATTGTAGCCAGTAGCATGTTCTTTAGGGACAACAAGGCTAAGGGAACCATAGAGGGATATCCAACATGAATTGAGCCTACCGAAGTTCGAGAGAAGGACAATCCTAATATGGTTGGTATAATAGGTGATAAGTGGATTATGTGTAGAGGTATTTTGTGGAGAGTGAAATCGCACGCGTTGATGTTCTTCTCGAAGTGAAGACAACGATTAAAATAGTTTTGTTTTGGCTGGGCAAGCGTGTTACGTCCGGAGACCATTTGTGCAATCAAGGCGATAAGAAAGGTAGAAGTATAAGTTTTATCCTCAGAGGATGAGGCGTGTTTTATGTGACACGAGCGAGTCATTATATTTTGTTCATTGCTAGATTAGCATGTGAGACGAGTTTACTGTGTATAACTACAAACGATATTATTATGTGAATATTTTTCCCTAGTGTAGCGGGATTTTCCTTAGTGCTATCTGCGGAGGATGAATGAGTATATTAATAGTGTTATATTCTTTATTGAGGTTACTCGTTTTAGTGATGTAATATATGAGTATAATATGGTATTGATTATAACTTTATAGAAATGGTCAGTACGATAGTAGGCAGTTATTGCAAGGCTATCGGAGTGGTTGCATTAGTGCAACATGTTTTGTTCTGGCGAGGCCTCACCTGCAAGAGGGTTCGACTCGTACTTATATATTATCTATCCTAGATACTTCAGAGGGGATAGTGGGCTCGAGATATTCGATACCGGTGTGTGGGGACTTTGTTGTTATGATTCAGTATGTATCGGGTTTACGGTTGAGCGAAAAGATTTAACTTAGTATTATGTTTAGCACTCATGACTTGGTGATAGAAAGAGTGCATTGTTATATCTATCCTCTAGAGATGTGGGAGTTAAGATTTATACCCCTCTGATTGGGGAAAGGGATTTGAGAATCCCGATTGTATGTATTCGAGGTTTATGGAATGCAATGACCACCAATATTGTACGATAATGCAATTAGCAAAATGTTCTTTGTTAAGTGTAATTTCGAAAGGAGATGTAATTTTCTGTCAAGAAAAAGGAAAATAGGGGTACATGCTATGGACGGAGGGCATAACGGATTTTGATAACCAACAGTTCTAGGTAGTAGTGTATCGGGGGGTTCCTTGTTTGGATTTTGCTTTGCGAGACATCCCATGCGTGAAACTTAGCGTAAGGTTGGAAATAGGGAGATGTTTGGTCATTAGTCCATGAGTTTTGTACCTCGGTCGTAATAGGAGCTGATAATTATATCTGTAAGTTGGTAGTTGAATTATGATTTAAGGCCATTGGAGCCGGTTGCGTGGTAAGAAAGCATTGAAAGTTTTGTTTTACCACCACAAGTTGAGGGGTGGAATAATGATAAGGAAGATTTATAATTTCGATTTCTAGGGTGAGTGAGAGTACTCAAGTGTTGTAATCACGTTGTGAGCACTAGGAAAATAAATAATTGGTTATTGGGTGTGAAGTGTATGTGATGCTTACGCTAGTATGCACGGTTTATAGGGTGTGTAGACATCCTGGTTAGTTGATATTAAAAATCGTCCGAGTTGAAGGGACGTGGGAATAGACGTGTGGAATATATGTTTGTGGGACTAACATAACGAAGTAAAAGTGGTAGAGTGGATTAAGCACCGTGTGAAAGATGATAAATCCATATATACGTGTGCAATCAGAGTGGCACACCGAATTTGGTTGGAAGGTTGTGGGAAGACGTTTATAAAAAGGGTATTCCTTGAGAAGGGTAGAATTTAACTATATGAAGAAAACTCGGGATGGAGTTGTAATTAGTTAAATGTTGAGAGCGAGGGCATACAAAGAGTGATAATGTTAGTATAGTATAAAAGATCTAGAAGTGCGCATCGTGGAGAAAAGCACACGGGTCGTAACTTTCGGTATACACCAAGGAAGGAAGGGAGTATTAAGTGTCACCTAATGTGATACATTTCTAGGAAAACACGATGTTTAGCGAGACATAGTGAGTAGTCTCTGCATGCACCACTCATAGATAGAAATCGGTTGGAATAAGAGGATCAACCAGAGAATTTGGTGGCTATCGACAATACCTATAATGGAAGAGGCCGGTAAAGTCGGTAAAGTTCTTGGATGGGTTGCTATCCTCAAGGCAAGATCAAGGGTCCATCCGAACGTGTGAACCAAATCGCCCAGGAAGGAAGTGATTGACATTCCTTTGGGGTGATTTACAATCCTAACTAATGTACCCCAGTCTCCCTTTGAAAGGAAGGGATCGCGTCGGTACATAGTCCTACATGGTATTATTTTCTGAATCAGGAAGAGATTTGTTAATTCCACCTTCAATATGGGATTTCAGGAAACAACAGAGATAACATTTCGTTTTGAGTAGGAGGTATCACCCATAGCCGAGGAATAGGCGCACGGTGATTAACGAGTAGTGGAGCCGCGTGAAGATGATTTTAGAATATTGGTGATCATTTCGTTTCCACAACGGTTATAGCTAACAAGTGGAGCAGTACGGTAATTGGGGGAGGATATTACCTAATGGTAAAGTTACGTGGAAGCACTCGTACCTGTTTGTCGTGAACGAGGTGCTTATTGAAGTTTTGGTGTGGGAAAAAAAAACCTTAACTATCCTCCCTCTGCGTATGTTTAGAGGTGAGTGGATAATCAGAATTTTGGATCGGTCGAGAATAATCCGACGACTATGGTGGAATTCCACGACTGTGTTAGGCGAACAAGAGTGGTCAGATGTTCGTATGGTTTCTCTCAGAATGGGAGTTTTGTGTTTAGATATATCCGAGTAGTTGTCATGTAGTGAGGTGCGGCCTCCCAATGATATTGCAATAATGGGAATTAATAGTGTATATGCATGTCTTATGCGAATGTTGTCGGAGAGGAGCACAATGTGAAGTATCTTTAATGAATAGTGTTAAACAAGCTTGCTGTGAGGCGGGGGCTATAGCGATTGAGCGCCTTATTATGTGGATAGGTTGCGTACTGTTAAGGTATCAAAAATGTGTTTTACCAGGTAGGCCTTATTTTCCGAATTTCGGGACGAAATTCCGTTATTAGGGGGGAAGTATGTAATACCCCGTATTTTTATGGCTTTTAAAACTGGGAATTTATTAAATTTAAATTGAGATATTAATTTAATATTAATCCGGAATTTTTTTTTATATTTACTAACGTGATGTGAGTTAGTAGTTATTGGAAAATTGTTGAATATTACTAGACGAGTAAAGTAATATATGAGATTTATTTTATTAAAATTGTCACGGGTGAATAAAATGACAATTATGGAAATTTAAGTCGGGACGCGCCTGTGTCGTGTCAGGGCTAAATTATTATTATATAAAGTGAATAAATTATAAGTTGCTCGTATGGTCGTTTTGAGTGCGGCAAAGTGTTCGGAAGGGTCTAGATAGTTAGAAAAGTGTACCCGGGGGTTTAGTTTGGGTCTCGAGATATTTTTGTACCTAATTGACATCCCGGGAGGGTATTTTAGACATTTTATATTTTTGGGGAATTAAACCCACGAATTTCCTATGGATATATCAGCCTTTAGGAGTTGTCTTCCAGGGTTAACAAGCAAAAAATCAAATGACGGCCATTGGAGAAGAAGTTGGGAAGCTTTTTAAGAAATTCAAGGCCAAAGACTCAACCGTTTTCACCGCCACCACCACCAAAACGTAGATCGCGGAACGAGGAGCACAACCATACCTTTTTCCTTCACAAATCAGAAACTAAATTCCAGGCAAGTATCTATCTTGCTTTATTTCTAGTTAATGTCTCAATCATGATAGTCTAGGATTGTTTAGGACTTGTTCCATGAAAGAAATTGTTGATTAAGAGACTTTTCATCGCATGATTAGAGAGATTCAATATATTCTGGATATACCCATCAGATGTAGAGAATTACCCACGAATTATTATGAGTTAGAAACAAGAAATCTGGGAATTAAGTAGAGCAATGAATATTTCTTCCAAAATTAGGGTTCTTAAAGATTATGTCAATTTTATCCCCATTAATTCGACATCGTTGATGAAATTACACATGTTTCACGTTGGAAACCATATATATACTTATATATGGAAACCTTGAACCATAGATTTTATGTGGGGTGCCGTTAGTATATATATTATACGTGTAACTAATATATATACGTATATCTATAGGAGAACTTTCTACTGTGCGTAATAGTAGTTATGTAATGTATAAATTTTCACTGGTCCCTTATATAGCTGGATTTTAAATGGAAATCACATGATAAACAAGTGAAATATTAATCAAATAAAACAGGACTAGCAACATTATTTAGGTTATTTCATTTCACTTCACACCTAACACTCGGGTCGGACCGGGTTGACCATGGGTGACCCATACATTTGGGTCAGGGTGTTACACTATCAGTATTGATTAAAGAATGATATGACAAGAAAAGTTAATAATTTAATAGCAAATAATCCTACTAAGAGACTGATCCCATTCCTATTAATCGAAGAACTTCAGGATTGACCAACTCCTCAGATATTATTCGACCATCGTCTCCTCACAGTTGGTCAACCTTTTCTCAATTGCTCATACTCAACCCAGTATCTACCTTGGTCGAGAGACAAACCCTACCCCATTTTCAAGGCACTTTAACATCCTTTGATTCAATGACTCATTGTTGATTAACTCCCATAATCCCGAAACAAAGAAAACTAAGACTTCCAGTCGTGATTAGAAGTGTAGTTCATGTGCACGAGCTTTTAGTTAGGTTTGCGTGCGACGAAATGATAATAAAATGGATTGAATTTTGTGGTGACGGTTGAGTAACATGCTCGTAAGACATCTTGGGGTAAATCTTCCTCGTAGGAAAGCCTCTAAAGGATGACTGATCCCATGATTGTCCTCTAAGCATTGGAGGATAACTGTGTCGGAGCAAGGACAATAGCATCAAGAATGGATCTAACGCTCAACCCAAATGGAAGCCTAAATTTGACCTTAAACATCTGTTCATAGACTTCTACCTCATCATTATTTCTAAAATCATAGGCCCTCTCATAATCGATTGTCACTCTCATGTTAATGGTCGAATCAATGTCATACAAGTGTCACAAGATAATGAGATCAGTTTCTTAAACTTCACTCTTATAAGTTGAGGTAACACTTGTGTTAGCTTCGAAAGCCTCTTCCTCATCGTCATCAACATCAAGTGCTTTACCATTGTCGTCCCAGTCTAGATGGAACAGAACAGACACTACGGTCAATAACATAGGCACGACATTGGTTGGATTGGTATCCATAGTATCATCATCAGAGATATCATAAATTGGGGGCTCATGATCCCCATGATGAAGATACTAGGTACTTGGATGACCTCTGTTACTGAACTTAAAAAAATCAATAGTCTCGGCCAAGCCAAGACGAGTAACAAATACTCTCATGACTTCCTTGAATGAGTTGAAGTTCATAGTATCAGCTAGAGGGTTTAAACTCTCAGATGGGCTATGACTCTTAGACATGGAATTAGTATCAGACCTAATGTAACCCTCAGAGGCAGACATGTTATCGTTGCTAATGAAAATAACACTTGGAAAATTAATTTCAAGTGAAATGTATTGGTGGGGAAGTTTGGTCAGACACAGTGGAAGGGATATTATCGCTAAGGATGTCGAAGTCAGAGGTGTCAGAGGGACCCTATCTCGATGACAACCTTAGTCTCTTCCCTCTCTTGGCGAACATGTTCGCGAAGGTGATGTAGCTCAAGTCAAGTCAAGTATAGATTCTGGTACATTCACAAATAGTTACATAAGAGAGTTCTAAGCTTTAAAAATATCAATAAGGAAAAAGTAGATCATTTTGCAGTAAGAATAGCCAAGAACACTCAACACAACTGAAAGCCTTACACTAAAAAAAGACTCATTATAAAATGATCAAAGTCAGTGAAAAGTCCAAAAAATCACCATCCTTATCCAAAAAAACATGCAACAACCATCAAAACCTAATAAGAAACCTAACATAACCTAGGGGCTACCAAAATTCCACCCTAACACCACCACAATAGGAGGTGCAAAAACTAAATAATGCGTTAGAAAAATGAAATGGCAGAAATGAAAACAAATAACAGTGGAAAACAAAGAAAATGTGATTCAGAGTGTACCTGGAAGAAGGAAACAATAAAAAAATGAAAAAAATGCCAAAAAAAAGTAATCGGAGGGAGCGAAAGAGATGGAGTTATAGAAAGAGAAAGGAAAAATCTTGGTCTAGTTTGAAGGTTTGATGAAAATCACATAAATGGGGTGAAAGTCCTACTTTAGACAATTTTTAAATTAAGAATAATATTTTTTTGTGAATATCAACGTATAAGATGAGCACGTAGTTCAGACACGCCTTTGTAAGGACGTATTTTTAATAAGTCCATCACAATTAATTATGTCGTATACCACTACAAGTCGTCGAAGAATTGTGAAGATTTCATCTACAAAAGACGGATCCGAATTACCAAGTTGCCTTCAACATTCAAGCCCAACAATATGAACTTGGGTAAGATATTGTTTTAAAGTTTCATTTACATTTCATATTAAGAGTGTTGGGATATTTTTAAAATGGCTTAAAAAGATTTTATATAAAAATGTTTTTTTTAAAGAGGTTTTATAACTATTTGTGAAAAACTGCCTCAGCAGTAAACGTACCTCAGTTTCGATGCCAAGGTCGTTCAAGCGAGAATGACACGCGATCTGGTTTGCGCGAGATGTCATTCTCGTTCGAGCGAGATAACTTTTAGGCTGACACGCTGCTGTTATGCTTATCCTTTGACCAACTCAGATTTTGTATAAAAAGGGGTCTTAGCAGCCTAGAAAAACGTGGAGAACAGTTTCTGCTTTAAAGTGTTTTATCTTTTTGAAACTTTTGTGTATCTGCCTATATTTAATTCAATACCTTTTGGCAGAAAGTTTTTCTCCAACAATTTTAAGGGATCAAATGTTTTGTTTTTAATTCACAAAATCCCAATTACTTTTATGTGAATTGTCTTGTGGAACCCAATAACATATTTTGTTTTTGTTCATACTTTGTGGGGAGCGCTCTACAACCGACTGTTGCGTGCTATTATGGAGGGAGTCCTTATAAAGTTTACATCTTGTGGAGAAGCCGTTTTCTTCTTCATTGCTGACCTCCTGGAAAGGGAAAGTTCCAGCCGACGACATCGGAACCGACACCTGCGGGTATTTCTGTGTCAATATTTCTAGCCATTGCTTTGGAGGTTTGATGAAGACACCGTGCGTTACATTTGTGGGCGATTATCAGGTTGTATGTAAGTCAATGGTCTTATGAATTCTTCAAAGTTCTAAAAATAAAATGTTTTTCCCCTTTGGGAGATTTTTTCTGAATATTTGTATCACTTGCTTTATTTATTTATGGGTTGACATACGCACTTTTAGATGCATGTTTAGGGGATGAATTAATTTGGTTTAAAAAAATAGACTCTAATTAAATAAGTGTGCCAAATTATATATTTGCGAATTTAATCAATTATCACGCAGTCACGTTTTCTCAAATTGGTATCAGAGCGGGTTGCGCTAATTTATCGCGTATTCTTATTTTTCGTAAAATTGTGTGATATTGATTTTTTTTGAAAAACCTATTTTGTCATACGCTAGTTACGCATTTTGATATATTTTTGCTATCGTTGTGACAAGTATTTTTTGTATAGATTTTTGCTTTTGGAATTTTTTGAAAAATACAAAAAGATTTTATTTTGACAAATTTTTTGAAAAATCTAAAAAGATTTTTGTATTTTGCTTGCACCTTTTATGGATGGATGCTTAGGATGACCAAGTCACAACATCATTCCATTCTCCATGTGAATATTTGATAGTGTTTTGAGACAATTGGCCAATTCATCCATGTGCTTTACAATGTTTGGAATAATTGAGATGTAATTTAGTGTTACTTCCTACATGTTTGACTCATGATTTCCTTTATTGCACACATGCACGGATTTGTTTGATTATTGTGCTTGTCTTATCACATGTTGGTTGGGTGTTTTCACTTCAATCCTGTCCTTTAAAACGAACCAAGCGCAATAAATTTTGATAAGGAAATTGTGCATATAAGAACCGTTTTGTGAGTTTGTGTGCTTTGTTTGAAAATGGGGAAGGGCTGCGAAAGGTTCATTTTGCCTTTGCGAATACTAAGCCACTGTTATATTGGACCTAAAAAATGGAGGAATTTTATTAGCCCAAAGAGGTTTAAAAGAGCTCGAAAAAATTTAAAGGCAATAAAAAGAAATTCATGCCAAATTATGGGCCATTTAGGTTTCTGCACCAATTCTACAAAGTTTGAGAATTTAGATTACCTCTAAAAAGAAAATATATATGAGGGCGTTTGGATGGAGAATTAAAACGGGTTTGCACGTCCTTGAAAATCTTGAAAAAATGCTAAATAGTTTTGGACGTTATTGGGGTGAAAATCATTTTGACTTTGATTTGTTGATTTGTATAAGACGACGTCATCTAAATTCAACAATCTTTTCACCTAAAGATACTTTTGATGTTCATTCGTTAGGGGGTACACATATGCATCGTGCACATATGCTTGATTGAGTTGATTTACCTATCGAATGTGTTCACACCCATTCATTCCATGTCCATGACTTGGTTGTTTGAGTTTAAATCCATGGTGTGATTTTTTTTTTGTATCCTATTTTTGTATGAAAAATTTGAAAAATAAAAATTAGTTTGTGAAATTTTTGGGTCATTCCTTTGCCTGCGCGCAACTTGATTCTTGTTTATTTTATCGTGACACTCCATGTTTTGATTTTTTCTTCTTATCTGTCTATTTGGGGACATCATAAAAAGGGGGAGAAATAATTATCATGTTATGGAGGAGTTTTTGCTTTAAGGGGGAGATTTGATTATTAATGCTTTATTCTTATATCATTTCAGAGTCGATGCATCACGAAGGTTTTTACTTTATCTCATGTGTGTAGGTACAAATATTGAAGATCACGATGCTTCACACCCTGATGAGAAAAGCTTTGAGAGTTTTGTTGTTGAAGAAAAATTTGAGAACTTACAAATTTTACCTTTTCAGTTTTGGGATTCATGGGAGGGTAGATTTGTATAGGCATTTTGGTTTTTGATAATTCGGATGTTTTTATATATGTACCGGTATAGACATAGGGGGATATTTGTAAGGACGTATTTTTAATAAGTCCATCATAATTAATTATGTCGTATACCGCTACAAGTCGTCGAAGAATTGTGAAGATTGCATCTACAAAAGACGGATCCGAATTACCAAGTTGCCTTCAACATTCAAGCCCAACAATATGAACTTTGGTAAGATATTGTTTTAAAGTTTCATTTACATTTCATATTAAGAGTGTTGGGATATTTTTAAAATGTTTTAAAAAGCTTTTATATAAAAATGTTTTTTTTAAGAAGTTTTATAACTGTTTGTGAAAAACTGCCTCAGCAGTAAACTTACCTCGGTTTCGATGCCAAGGTCGTTTAAGCGAGATATCAATCTCGTTCGAACGACAATGGGAAGTTGCGCGTAATAGTTTGAATGACACGCGATCTCGTTCGCGCGAGATGTCATTCTCGTTCGAGAAAGATAACTTTTAGGCTGACACGCTGCTGTTATGCTTATCCTTTGACCAACTCAGATTTTGTATAAAAAGGGGTCTTGGCAGCCTATAAAAACGTGGAGAACAGTTTCTGCTTTAAAGTGTTTTATCTTTTTGAAACTTTTGTGTATCTGCCTATATTTAATTCAATACCTTTTGGCAGAAAGTTTTTCTCCAACAATTTTAAGGGTTCAAATGTTTTGTTTTTAATTCACAAAATCCCAATTACTTTTATGTGAATTGTTTTGTGGAACCCAAGAACATATTTGTTTTTGTTCATACTTTGTGGGGAGCGCTCTACAACCGACAGTTGCGTGCTATTATGGAGGGAGTCCTTATAAAGTTCACATCTTGTGGAGAAGCCGTTTTCTTCTTCATTGCTGCCCTCCTGGAAAGAGAAAGTTCCAGCCGATGACATCAGAACTGACACCTGCGGGTATTTCTGTGTCAATATTTCAGCTGTTAATTTGGAGTTTTAACGAAGACACCGTGCGTTACTCTTGTGGGCGATTATCAGGTTGTATGTAAGTCAATGGTCTTGTGAATTCTTCAAAGTTCTAGAAATAAAAGGTTTTACCCCTTTGGGGGATTTTTCCTGAATATTTGTGTCACGTGCTTTATTTATTTATGGGTTAACACACGCACTTTTAGATGCATGTTTAGGGGCTGGATTAATTTGGTTTAAAAAAAAATAGACTCTAATTAAATAAGTGTGCCAAATTAGACATTTGCGAATTTAATCAATTATCACACGGTCACGTTTTCTCAGCCTTGAATGTGGCATCTAATCTCGTATAATCATGCTACCTATGACACAGCCAAGGGATGACTGATAGTTAGCAAGCGTATCATAATAGGGGTGATATGACCCTTGCATACTCAAGATACAATTGATAGCTAAGCCTCCAAAGTCATGGCCTACGTGTCATTCATCAGACGAGATGAGACATTAAGTAAAGTCGTCTTGAAGCTAAGGGGAACTAATTGTAAACATTAGTCTCCTAGTGATGCAGAAGTCTAAGGTCTATGTGACACCCCGACTAATTAAATACCGGGTAGCTACTCCTTTATTAAATTAAT
Organism: Sambucus nigra; assembly: GCA_949130495.1. NCBI lineage: Eukaryota > Viridiplantae > Streptophyta > Magnoliopsida > Dipsacales > Adoxaceae > Sambucus > Sambucus nigra. Next base: position 656,866,163 of record OX422209.1, on the reverse strand, counting down.
TCAACATGCCAAGTTGGTCCTGTTAATAGCATCACTGTCGAAAACATTTTAATGATTACTAACCACCTAGTATTTAAAAGTAAGTTGTCAAATTTTAATTTAAAGTCTGATTAACATGCAACAAGTGTAATGAATAATAATAACACCATTCATCATAACGAAGTGAATAGATTAACCATCACATAATGTAAATAAAGTCTGGAGGAAAACTCCTCACTACAATACCACAAACTGAAATAACTAAACTGAATACTGAATCAATACATGACAAAGTCTGAAAAACTGAAATGGAAAGATGTCTCTAATAGAAATGGGCAACATGCCCTACAACTGATAAATACTGAATCAGGAATCCAAATGGTAGAAGCGTCTAAAAGCAATTCCCTGTAGCTTCCACAAACAGCTACAGCTCGTCACCTGAATGAGTATCCTATGCATGGTGTCCTTGTGGCTGGGCACCTAAAATGGTTTTACAAGAAAATAGATTTGAAAGCAAACGGGTCAGAGCCCGAATGTGGAGATATTTTAAAAAACTGCAAGTGCTTTAAAAACATTTAAAACATTAAATGCAAAGTACATGTTAGGACGTGCACTCACATGAAATTCTCACCTCTCGTCTAACTGTGCACTCCTAACGTAATTACCTATCTGAAATGACCCAAACTACTAGCTAAGTGACATCATATCTAGCTAGACTATCATAGGTTCTACCCTTATTACTCGGTTCCCATTAACATTATAATGATCTCATTTAAAATAGGGGCTTAACGTAAATTCAGATTTTCGATATGTAATATATTTCACAATTGGTTAGCCCGTTATGTTTTCTCAAAACAATACCTTAATTTTATTCACAATATTAACATGAAGTTCCCATCAATTAAGTGTATATTATTCACATCATTAATATACAATACAAGCACCCCGAGACTAAGCTGCGGTGCACACATACTCTGCTATCCATCCCGGTACATCACGTACATAAGGAATCACGTATTCCGAATCTCTCAGGAATCGTTCAGATAACACAAATCACAAATAGTGGAGGCGAACACAGTCACATCACATGGGTCACGCACATACCTGCGCTCCCACGATCAGCAGACTTATTAACATCCCAATAAGTCCTTCTCTGACCTATGTTCATCGAAGTAACCAGTCTAAATCCGGGTAACACAAGGATTAGAGGGCCCTAAGCGAACGTAAACCTCCCGTGATAGCAAGTATGGTAGGTATGTCATACACACAAATCATATACCAATACTAAGTAAGCACACATCTTAGTAATCACCGTAGTTTAATTGTAGTACTTATCGCATTCTCGTACCAACTTAATATATATACAACTTATATAATCCCGGTCCATATTTATACGCGCCATAATTTATTCTCACGTCGTAGTAGGCACTCACGTCTCAATCCACAATGTTCATTTGATTCGATTCACACTTATATAATTTACTCCTCATTATATCCCAAATGTCCCAAGTATACTAATACACTATCAAAGGAATGTTATCTCTATCCTCGAACAAGTTTACGGGACTCCAAAAATCAAAACAGGCCAAAAAGGCCTAAACTGCCAGCTCGTTAGAAGTCTCGTTCGAATGAGGCTGTTCGAACGAGAGTTCGTTCGAACGAACTGAGCTATCTAACGAGATCTCGTTCGAACGAGATTATCGAACGAACATCCCTCTCGTTAGAACCCCAAACTTGCAACTCGTTAGAAGATCGTTCGAACGAGTTCGTTCGAACGACCTGGGTAGGTCTTCTAACGAGTGACCAGATTTAAGCCCAGAAATCTTATAATCATTTTTCACCAATTTCTACACTTCTAATCTCAACCAAAATTCGTCCCAACAATGTTTTATGGTCTCTAATCATCCCTAAACATCTCAAGGTTATATACAAACGTATTTTAAAGGACCAATTCCTCCTAATCATCATCAATCCATCAAATCTCTACACTTTTCCCCAAATTTTCAAGAACATAAACCCTAGAATTTATCATCATCAATTCCCAAAATTTAATCCGTTTTTATATCACATAAATTAGTATTTCTCTTAATTCAATCTTCCAATAACGTTTCTACATGCAAACCTATACCCAAAATTAAACTAACAACTTCCAATTTCATGGGTTTTCCTTTATCTCTCAAACAAGAATGATTATTAAGAATGATTATTAAGATTTCTAACATGGAAGAAACATTTACTGCATAAAAATGTAAATTAAACCACTTGCCTTGATTCGATCTCTGATTTTGATGACGATTTCCTCTCTCTTTCTGCAGAATTCCCCCTCTCTCTCTTTCTCCAAGCTTTCTTCTCTAATGGCTATGGTGGCTAGGGTTTTGTTTTGGGAAATATTGGAAACCTAATCTAATAACCCCCGTAGCTTAATGGGTCAATAAGGGTTGGTTAGTGGGTTTAGTGGGTCAATTTCCAATCAGATAAAAACTCTTAATTTTCGTCACTTTTAATCTCCTAAAATACAAAATTACCAAAATACCCTTATAAGATGCCGGTATGGCCTAAAAATACCCTGGGACCCAAACTAAACCCCCGGCTAGTGTTTTCTGACTATCTCGACCCTTCCGGACGCGTTGGCGCACTGAAAACGACCATACGGTTAATAGAATTTAAATTCACTTTTATAAATAAAATAATTATATCCTGACGCGACTGTCACACGCGTCCCAATAAAATGACCAAATTACCGTATATCAATCTCACGACAAATTTCATAATTCAACATTCATATATTATCATATATACTCAATATAGTCAAATACCAACTCACATCTCGCTAGTATTTTATCCGGATTAATTCCCAATTAATTCTCATTTAATTAATTAATCCCAAAAATAAATATCACAGAAAATACGGGGTATTACATACTTCTCCTCTAATAACAGAATTTCGTCCCGAAATTCGGAACTAGAAAGTACCTGATAAAAACAACTCTGGATAATGTTCGCGCATCTCATCCTCGCGTTCCCATTTGGACTCCTCGACATTGTGATGTCGTCACTGGACACGCACTAACGGAATTATCTTTGACCGCAGTTTCCGCTCACTTCGGTCTAGAATAGCAATCGGCCCCTCCTCGTAGGAGCTATCCGGCTGGAGATCGATGTCCACCACAGCAATGTGAGAATGAGCCAAATTATCTCTAAGGTATTTCCTTAGTGAGGAAATATGAAACACATCGTGAATCCGATGCAAATGCTCCGGTAACCCAAGTCTATACGCAACCGGTCCGATCCGCTCAATAATAGGAAATGGTCCCACATAACTTGGTGCCAACTTCCCTTTCTTCCCGAAGCGCATGATCCCCTTCATAGGAGATACTCTGAGCAAAACCTGGTCCCCCACTTGGAACTCCCTGAAGAATCTCTTTGCATCAGCATAACTCTTCTGCCGGTCTTGAGCTACCCGAATGCGATTCCGAATCAACTCAATCCTTGCCGAAGTATCCTGAATCACTTTCGGCCCAAGTAGTTTGTTGTCCCCCACCTCTAACCAACATTCTGGGGAACGACAAGGCCTACCGTACAACGCCTCAAACGGAGCCATGCCAATAGTGAACTGATAGGAGTTGTTGTAAGCAAACTCCACCAGTGGAAGGTACTACTCCCATCCACCCCCAAAGTCAATAATGCACATGCGTAGCATGTCCTCCAACATCTGATTTGTGCGCTCTCTCTGTCCATCAGTCTGCGGATGATAAGCCGTACTCAACCGCAATTCCGTGCCCATGGCCTCCTGGAAACTCTCCCAAAACCGCGAAACAAATATCTTGTCTCTGTCAGACACGATATTTAGGGGCACACCGTGAAGTCTCACAACCTCTGAAATGAAGAGTTGGGCATACTGTCCCGTAGTGTAGTCACTCCTTACGGGTAAAAAGTGAGCGACTTTGGACAATCTGTCCACAATTACCCAAACGGAGTCGTGACCCCTCTGCGATGTAGGCAACCCCGTGATAAAGTCCATGGATATGCTCTCCCACATCCACACCGGGACCTCCAACGGCTGTAGAAGTCCTGTCGATCTCTGATGATCCATTTTGACTAGTTGGCAAGTGGCGCATTTCGAAACAAACTCAGCAATATCTCTCTTCATACCGCTCCACCAATACTGTCGTCTCATGTCTTGGTACATTTTGTCCCCTCTGGGATGTACCGCGAACCGTGAGCCGTGCGACTCTGCCATTACCTCGTGTCGCAATTTCTCTCCTTCCGGAACCACCAATCTCCCATTGAAGCGTAATCCCCCGTCTGAGCTAACGGTATAGGACTCAGCTCCCTCTGCTAGTAATCGAACTATCTGCTCCTGACAGAACGAGTCATTAGCCTGTGCCCGTACTACCTTCGTGACAATCTGCGGTGTAACGGTCATCACAGACATGAAAGATCGGGCCACTGCATCCTGGTGTCCCAACTCCTTCCACTTTTCCTTCCACACCTCTGCCACTTCATCTGCTGGCCTACGGCTCAACGCGTCTGCTACCAGGTTAGCCTTTCCCGGGTGGTACTGGATATCAAACTGATAGTCCTTTACAAACTCAAGCCACCTACGCTGTCGCATATTCAACTCCTTCTGCGTGAATAGGTATTGTAGGGACTTGTGGTCCGTGAACTGTCGGAACTTCTCCCCCAAAAGATAGTGCCTCCAAATCCGTAGGGCAAATACCACTGCTGCCAACTCCAAATCATGCGTGGGGTAATTCTTCTCGTGAGGCTTAAGCTTACGGGAAGCATAAGCTATGGCCTGTCTCTCCTGCTGTAATACACCTCCAAGCCCTTGCAAAGACGCATCGGTGTAAACCAAATACTCAACTCCCGGTCTCGGCAATGCTAACACAGGTGCTGAGGTCAATTTATCCTTCAATTCATCGAATGCCAACTGACAAGCATCACTCCAGATGAATGGCACACCCTTATGAGTCAGATGTGTCAAAGGACCTGCTATCTTCGAGAAACCCCGGATAAACCTCCTGTAGTATCCTGCTAGGCCCAAGAAACTACGAATCTCCGTTGGTGTCGTGGGCTGTCCCCACTCCCTCACCGCGGATACTTTCCCCGGATCAACAGATATTCCCCGGTCGGAAATAATATGTCCCAAAAACTGGACCTCCTTCAACCAAAACCCGCACTTCTCATATTTTGCATACAACTCGTTCTGACGGAGTGTCTGTAAAACTTGCCTCAAATGCTAGGCGTGCTCCTCCTCTGTCTGGGAGTAAACCAGAATATCATCGATGAAGACAATGACAAACTGATCTAGGAAATCCCTGAACACTCTGTTCATCAAATCCATAAACACGGCTGGAGCATTGGTCAAGCCAAAAGGCATAACTCGAAACTCGTAAGAGCCATATCTCGACAAGAACGCAGTCTTCGAGAAATCCTCCTCCCTGATACGCAACTGATGGTATCCCGATCTTAAATCAATCTTCGAGAAGAAAGAATCTCCTCTCAACTGGTTGAATAAGTCATCGATTCGAGGCAACGAATACTTATTCCGTATCGTGACCTTATTCAACTCTCGGTAGTCCACACACAATCTCAGTGAACCGTCCCTCTTCTTCACAAACAAAACTGGAGCGCCCCAAGGTGAGGTACTCCTGCGAATAAAGCCCTGACCTAACAGCTGCTCTATCTGATCTCGTAGCTCTCGCATCCCTGCCGGAGCCATACAGTACGGTGCGCGTGCTATAGGCCTCGTATCTGGCAATAGGTCTATAACAAAGTCTATCTCTCGACTGGGGGGTAGGCCTGGTATCTCCTGAAACACATCCGCATACTCCCTAATGACTGGGATCGAATCTAAAGGAATCACAACCTCCTTAGAGGTATCCTCCTCTAGGTAATACAAATGAGCGGTCGAGCCTCCCTCTGGGCGAGGCATCGCCACTACAAACATCTCTTGCCCCGGAATGGCAAAAACAATGCTCCCGCTGAAGCAATCAATCATGGCCCTATAATCAGCGAGCCAATCCATACCGATAATCACATCGTGAACATGCATATCTAATACCAACATGTCTGCAGGTAATACCAGACTACCAATCTCTACCCCCACTCCCCGGTATATAAAGAAAATAAGTGACCCATTCCCCAATGGTGAGTCGACACACGTCACTGTGCTCTCCGCTGTGGCTAACAACCCTAAAGCCTTCGCGAAATGTGTAGCTATAAAACAATGTGTAGCCCCCGTATCAAACAATACCCGACCCATAATGCCATGGATAGGAAACGTACCCTCAATCGCGGGCGGTGCCTGCAGAACTGCTGCCTGGTGGATGTTATAGACACGTCCATACTGTAGCTGCCCCTACTGAACTGGGACTGCTGGAATGGGTGGCAATGCTGCCATCTGTGGCGGTGCAGGGAGAGCGGCGGGAAATATAGGCCTCTGCGGCTCCTGGCGAGCACCCTGCTGTTGCTGCTGTGGCGCCCTGCCCCTATCAGGACAATCCTATCGTTTATGGCCAGTCTTGCCACAGACAAAACACTTCCCTGGGAAGTTCCCTCCTCTCTGCCCCTGCGGTCCCCGGTCCTGGTGACCGTTACCGTTCCTTCCTTGGCCCTGTTGGACCTGCTGAAACTGTTGCCCATTCTGCCCCTATTGGCCCTGATGGCCGTTTGGACCCTGATGGAAACTTCCCTGTCCGTGCCTACAATTTCCTGATCTGAACCTCTTCTGATCCCCCTGCTGGGAACCCTGCTCACCCTGTCTCTGCCCCTGAACAGATTGTGCCCCACCGGCACCATGTCCTCCAGTCCTGCCCTGATGGCTAGACTCTCCCGATCTCTTGCCCTCAGTCATATGAAAGCGGTGATCCTGGCAGTGTAACAAAGCAGCGTTAACCACATCAGAATAAGTGGCCAACGAAAGGTTCCCTAACAGATGCTGACGGATCCTCCATGTCAACCCGTCGGTGAATTTCTCAATCTTCTTCTTTTCTGTTGGTATCTCATCTGGAACGATATTTAACAGATTTGTGAACTCGGCCTCATACTCGGCCACGGTCTTACCCTCTTGCTTCAGATTCATCAGTTTCCTCCTCATTTCCGTGTGAACAGCTGACAGAAAGTACTTGCGGTCGAACCGCACCCAAAAGTCCCGAATAGTGAGAGTATCCCTCTCCTCCACGGTGGTAATAGACTCCCACCACTGCAGTGCAGATCCAACTAGCTTGAAAGTAGCTAGCACCTGCTTCTGAACGTCCATGCACTCATACATCCTCAAGTGCCTCTGCATATCCTTCCTCCATTGGCTCGAGACTACCACATCTGAGCTACCTGCAAACTTTGGCGGATGCACTTTCTGAAAAGCGTCACGTACACGTTCCCAAGCAGACGGGAATGCATTTGCCTGTACTGGCGCGGCGACCGGCGCCTGAGGTGGTGCCTGCTGGACTACGGCAATCGCGGCATTTACCGCTTGGGCTACAATGGTTGCAACCTCAGCGGCGTTCATCATGCCCTGAACTGGAACGGGCTGGGGTTCGGGCGTTGCATCCCTGGGAACTCGTCGTGCACGTCGTGGAGGCATCTGAAATAAGAATAAAGTTTATAAGTTCACAGTTTATAAACTTATAATAGCTGAAGAACGAAGCATACACAAAAGAGTACAACAGTCCTAAAATATAGGGCTCTATATCAAAGGAAACTTAGCGAAAACATAATAGCCGTACAGATCCTAAAGGACACTAGAACCTGATGCTCTGATACCACCTGTGACACCCCGACTAATTAAATACCGGGTAGCTACTCCTTTATTAAATTAATTCAACATGCCAAGTTGGTCCAGTTAATAGCATCACTGTCGAAAACATTTTAATGATTACTAACCACCTAGTATTTAAAAGTAAGTTGTCAAATTTTAATTTAAAGTCTGATTAACATGCAACAAGTGTAATGAATAATAATAACACCATTCATCATAACGAAGTGAATAGAATAACCATCACATAATGTAAATAAAGTCTGGAGGAAAACTCCTCACTACAATACCACAAACTGAAATAACTAAACTGAATACTGAATCAATACATGATAAAGTCTGAAAAACTGAAATGGAAAGATGTCTCTAATAAAAATGGGCAACATGCCCTACAACTGATAAATACTGAATCAGGAATCCAAATGGTAGAAGCGTCTAAAAGCAATTCCCTGTAGCTTCCACAAACAGCTACAGCTCATCACCTGAATGAGTATCCTATGCATGGTGTCCTTGTGGCTGGGCACCTAAAATGGTTTTACAAGAAAATAGATTTGAAAGCAAACGGGTCAGAGCCCGAATGTGGAGATATTTTAAAAAACTGCAAGTGCTTTAAAAACATTTAAAAAATTAAATGCAAAGTACATGTTAGGACGTGCACTCACATGAAATTCTCACCTCTCGTCTAACTGTGCACTCCTAACGTAATTACCCATCTGAAATGACCCAAACTACTAGCTAAGTGACATCATATCTAGCTAGACTATCATATGTTCTACCCTTATTACTCGGTTCCCATTAACATTATAATGATCTCATTTAAAATAGGGGCTTAACGTAAATTCAGATTTTCGATATGTAATATATTTCACAATTGGTTAGCCCGCTATGTTTTCTCAAAACAATACCTTAATTTTATTCACAATATTAACATGAAGTTCCCATCAATTAAGTGTATATTATTCACATCATTAATATACAATACAAGCACCCCGAGACTAAGCTGCGGTGCACACATACTCTGCTATCCATCCCGGTACATCACGTACATAAGGAATCACGTATTCCGAATCTCTCAGGAATCGTTCAGATAACACAAATCACAAATAGTGGAGGCGAACACAGTCACATCACATGGGTCACGCACATACCTGCGCTCCCACGATCAGCAGACTTATTAACATCCCAATAAGTCCTTCTCTGACCTATGTTCATCGAGGTAACCAGTCTAAATCCGGGCAACACAAGGATTAGAGGGCCCTAAGCGAACGCAAACCTCCCGTGATAGCAAGTATGGTAGGTATGTCATACACACAAATCATATACCAATACTAAGTAAGCACACATCTTAGTAATCATCGTAGTTTAATTGTAGTACTTATCGCATTCTCGTACCAACTTAATATATATACAACTTATATAATCCCGGTCCATATTTATACGCGCCATAATGTATTCTCACGTCGTAGTAGGCACTCACGTCTCAATCCACAATGTTCATTTGATTCGATTCACACTTATATAATTTACTCCTCATTATATCCCAAATGTCCCAAGTATACTAATACACTATCAAAGGAATGTTATCTCTATCCTCGAACAAGTTTACGGGACTCCAAAAATCAAAACAGGCCAAAAAGGCCTAAACTGCCAGCTCGTTAGAAGTCTCGTTCGAACGAGGCTGTTCGAACGAGAGTTCGTTCGAACGAACTGAGCTATCTAACAAGATCTCGTTCGAACGAGATTATCGAACGAACATCCCTCTCGTTAGAACCCCAAACTGTCAACTCATTAGAAGCTCGTTCGAACGAGTTCGTTCGAACGACCTGGGTAGGTCTTCTAATGAGTGACCAGATTCAAGCCCAGAAATCTTATAATCGTTTTTCACCAATTTCTACACTTCTAATCTCAACCAAAATTCGTCCCAACAATGTTTTATGGTCTCTAATCATCCCTAAACATCTCAAGGTTATATACAAACGTATTTTAAAGGACCAATTCCTCCTAATCATCATCAATCCATCAAATCTCTACACTTTCCCCCAAATTTTCAAGAACATAAACCCTAGAATTTATCATCATCAATTCCCAGAATTTAATCCGTTTTTATATCACATAAATTAGTATTTCTCTTAATTCAATCTTCCAATAACGTTTCTACATGCAAACCTATACCCAAAATTAAACTAACAACTTCCAATTTCATGGGTTTTCCTTTATCTCTCAAACAAGAATGATTATTAAGAATGATTATTAAGATTTCTAACATGGAAGAAACATTTACTGCATAAAAATGTAAATTAAACCACTTGCCTTGATTTGATCTCTGATTTTGATGACGATTTCCTCTCTCTTTCTGCAGAATTCCCTCCCTCTCTCTTTCTCCAAGCTTTCTTCTCCAATGGCTATGGTGGCTAGGGTTTTGTTTTGGGAAATATTGGAAACCTAATCTAATAACCCCCGTAGCTTAATGGGTCAATAAGGGTTGGTTAGTGGGTTTAGTGGGTCAATTTCCAATCAGATAAAAACTCTTAATTTTCGTCACTTTTAATCTCCTAAAATACAAAATTACTAAAATACCCTTATAAGATGCCGGTATGGCCTAAAAATACCCCGGGACCCAAACTAAACCCCGACTAGTGTTTTCTGACTATCTCGACTCTTCCGGACGCGTTGGCGCACTCAAAACGACCATACGGTTAATAGAATTTAAATTCACTTTTATAAATAAAATAATTATATCCTGACGCGACTGTCACACGCGTCCCAATAAAATGACCAAATTACCGTATATCAATCTCACGACAAATTTCATAATTCAACATTCATATATTATCATATATACTCAATATAGTCAAATACCAACTCACATCTCGCTAGTATTTTATCCGGATTAATTCCCAATTAATTCTCATTTAATTAATTAATCCCCAAAATAAATATTACAGAAAATACGGGGTATTACAGTCTAGGGGTGATTGATATACATAAGTATGACCTTATCCAGATGACACTCTCGTAAGAAATTGTCTTTTATGTTATATCTTTAGAGGTTGCTAACCTATTGTCCCTATTTTGAGTAAATTTCTCAACACATTCACACACCTCACATCACTGACGAAAGTGACTCGTATCCATGTTAGGCCGATTACCAAAGAAAATCTTGCATGCTCGAGAGCTCCAGCACCTCCTCCAGGTCCGGGATGGCCATAGTAGTGACTCCGCTGGGTAGGTTCTGAGGAATAGACTTTATTTACATGAGCTTTGTTTTCAATTCTCCTATATTATTTTGTATATGTGTATATATATTTTCACTTGTACATTCAGTTCTCTCATATATTCTCGAATGTTCCATATGTCATGCTCATATTATGTCACCCATGTATATATTTCTCTACACATCATATACATATCTCTTTATCACATGTATATCCCACTTTTTCTATAAAATGCTTTACCCGATTTGTGTATATCTACGCTTCACTCTAGTTGTGCATATCTCCATGTTTTGCATCGCTTGTATATATCACATGCTTTTGTTTGTACATAGTGTTATTGTGGCTGCTCCAAGGTCTGTTGATTACGCGTATAAATCGAACTATAAAAAAAATTTGACATACGTAAAACCCTACAAGGTTGAATTAGGGTTTACCTTCGAGATCGCCCTAGTTTTGATATTGTCTTAGTATGAATAATATGTGATGATGATTAATCTAGAATGCAGGTTCAATGAACCTCATGATCTGCTATCGTATTCCTGATATGAACCAGTGTACCAAAATAGCCAAAGTGTCACTCTTCACCCGGCCAAGGTTGTCACGGTAAAAAAATTGTGACAATAAAACATGCGTTTATGATAAAATTTATCACGGTCTTGCCACGATCAAAGACCATGACAAATGGTGTTATCATAAATGTGTCACGGTCGAAGACCGTGACAAGTCGAGAAAGTTATCACGGTCTTTGACCGTGATACGTCCGTGATAACTTTAATAAAATAAAACCCTAGCCTTCTTATTTTTCCCTCTTTCCCTCGCTATTTTCTCCTTTTTTACCTCACTATTTTCTTTCTCTCTCTCTACTAACCCTAGCCACCCTCTCTCCTCCCTCTCTCATATGTACTCTCTCCTCCCTCTCTTATTAGTCCATCTCATCTCTCCTCTCTCTCTCTGCGAACAAGTACTATTTTCTCTCTCTTGTATGTGTTAGTGTGTGTTTCAGTGTGTGTGTTAGTGTATATGTTTCAGTGTGTGTGTATATATGTTTCAATGTGTGTGTGTGTGTGCTTTAATGTGTGTTTCAGTTTGTGTATTTTTATGTGTGTGTATATATATATATATATATAGATATTGAAAATGGTATTCTGAAATTAATATTTGTATATTGAAATTGGCATTCTGAAATTAAATTTTTATATTGAAATTGGTAATTGGTATAAATTGATATATTGTGGTAATTGGTATAATTGATTTATAGTGGGTTTGCCCTTACAACTCTCTCTCTTTCTCAGACGGTTTTGAGAGCCTTTCTCTCTAGGGTTACATGAGACCCCTTTTCCTTAGTCGCCATACAACCCCCTCCTCCTCCTTCTCCTCCGTTCATCCCCCCCTTTCCCCATACGAGTGATCTGAGTTCCTTTTCTAAATCGCTATTTTATACCCTGTTTTCTTCAAGTCATATTTGTTTTGTGGGAGCGCTTCCCCCTTGTGGTGGTGTCCCCTCAATATCACTGGTCTTTCTTCCTCTTTAGCTGGTCATTGGTCTCGATCACTATCCTTTAAGCTATTGGGGTTATTTATTTGCTTGCTTCATGTCAGATCGAGCGTGCAGAGCTCCGGTATGGTGGTTTGATGGCTCTTGGTTGAGGTGAGTTTTCCTAACCCCTTTGGTGTTTATGTTCGGGAGTAGTTTCCACTATACGAATCCAACCTCCCCGTTTCCTATTCTATCTTTGCCTAGGACCGCCGCTCTGGGCAGTGTTATTCATGTCATCCTCTCTGTAGATTTTTTCCGATGTACCATGGTAGTTCTTTTGGATGTGTGCTGTGGTATGGTTTAGTTTTGTGTGCGGTTTGGGGAAGGGGTCCCCCAACTGTGTCGGCTTCTTTGAGGCCGCTACTTCTGCGCCTACTGGTGTTTCACCTCCTCTTACGATGTGAGGTCCTCTTCGGTGTTTGGTTTGGGGTCTTGGTTTTCTCAGTTTCTTGGTTTACGGCCTTTTGCTGACGCTGGTGCTTCGCACCAGGTCTGGCTTGTTCACCACTATAGGTTTGAGCTTAATTGCTCTGTTTTGCGCTTTGGTGTTGGAGACTTTTACTGGCAACACTTATGATTATGCATGTTTTCTTGCTGTGGGATTTCCTTGACTCCGGTGGGTACCGTGTTGCCTCTGTTGAGTTCTGCGCCGGTATCGACTGTGATTTCTTCGGGTTATTTTTTCATTCTTCTCCCTGTGGTCTAGCGGGCCTCTTTGGGCCGGACTTTGCTGTATGTCCCTTCTGGACTACTGCATTTTTTGGGCCTCTTCCTTGGGCCGTTGTGACTGCCCTCCTTGGTTGGGCTTGATAGTTGTTATTTTTCTTCTTTGGATTGCCTTGTATTGGGCTTGTTTTTCTTTCCGTTGACGACTGTTTTGTTGTCTTGTTTTATTTTATTTATATTTCTGTGTTTAGTTGGTTTGGTCGGGGTTTTCACACCCAAGGTGTCGGGTTACTATTATGAGCTTCATGTCCTTTAGCTCGGGTTTCTTGTTGGCTATTTGCAGAAGGTGCAATGGTCTCGGGAGGGTATGCCCTCTCTATTTGTTGTACCTTTTTATTTATTTATACATTTCTTAATTTCCTATATATATATATATATATATATATATATATATATATATATATATATATATATGTTTATTTGTGCTCATAAAATGTGATATAATGATTTTTATATTCTCATGTTCACTTCATAAGTTGGCAGATTTGAACATTTAGATGGCCATTGAGTTGGTTGGCCCTAGGCATTTCTAATATTTCGCATTATTATTTGAATTGTTGTTTGGGATTCTTGAATTGTTGTTGACTGGTGGATTTGAACATTTAGATGGCCATTGAGTTAGTTGGCCCTAGACATTTTTAACACTTAGGGTTATGATTCAATCGAATATAAATAAGACATAAATGAAACATACTGTAAAGTTTAAAAGCTTGTTGTTAAACAATTAATAGTGTGAAATGAAACATAACTATGTATAAATCGTCACTATAGCCATTACTACCGAATAAATGAAAAATACTTACCATGGTAATTTTTTACTACTTTGAATTACATATAGTGCACATAGAAACTAGCTTTCTAGTGCATTCAATAGCCACTAGACCCGTTCGAGAGTCATTACCTCTGTAATGAGATTCCTCAAATTGTCCCGTTTGGACAATTTGGGATATAATAGTTTCTGTATAATAATATTCTTAGTTGCTTAAACTTGTTACTTTTGGTGGAAGTTCTGTTACTGTCTCTTAATGTTCTCTGGGTATATACTAGATGATGCGGTGTTAAGTGTTATTTCAATTGATAAATTAAAATAACACTTACACTTGCGAATCTATGTTTTGCATTTGGATAACTATGGGGCTATGCTGTCGAATTTTTCTCAAATTGAAGACAATGTGCATGAGCTACTAAGTATATTACAGAAATATGCGATCTTGAATGGGATAGGACCAATTACCCTTTAGAGGATATGGAGGAAATATGCTGTCTTCGGTGTGTGTATTCTGAAATTAATATTTGTATATTGAAATTGGTATTCTGAAATTTAAATTTGTACATTGAAATTGGTAATTGGTATTAATTGATATATTGTGGTAATTGGCATAGATTGGTAATTGGTATAAATTGATTTATAGTGGGTTTGCCTTTACAACTCTCTCCCTCTCTCTAATTGTAGTAGGGGCGACCCCCTTTCCTCTTCCTCACATATTCCGACGACCATCTCTCTCTCTCTACACACATTTTGGTATATATATATATATATTTATTTATTTATGCTCATAAATTGTGATAGATTCACATTAACCCTGATTCTTGCTACGATTAAAACTGGGTATTGATTTATGTGATGACTGACCTTGATTTTTGTTTTATGAGGAACACTTGATTTTTGTTTTATGAGGGTGAAATTATAACAAAATACATCATGTTACATTGTCGTTATGTTATGCATTCACATGAGAATACCTGTATGCATGCACCCCCAAAGCTAGTGTTATATAAAAAGTAACGAGGTGGAAAAGGTAACAAGTAATAAGTAATCGTATACAAGTTAATTTAGTGTAAATTTACACCTGCCTAGATTATAGTAACGAGAACCACAATAGATAGCCATTGGCTCCTATTTCACGCTTCTATATGCCATAAATTTGTTTATGATGGCAAATACGTGCGTGAAATAGGAGCCAATGGCTATCCATTGCGGTCCTCATTACTACCATCTAAGCAGGTGTAAATTTATACTAAATCAACTTGTATAAGAGTACTTATTACTTGTTATATAACACTTACCTTGGGGGGAGCATGCTTGAATCATGTGAATGCATGACATAATGGTACTGTAAAAGTAGCGGTAACCGAAGCGATTTGTGTGTTGGAGAAGTACTTTCCCAATCATATTTTGACATAAATGTTCACTTATTGGTACACATATGCGACGAGGCACTTCTTTGTGGCCCAGTTAGATATAGGTAGATGTATCCGTTTGATAGATTGATGAAAGTTTTCAAAGATTACGTCAAGAATACACGATACATTGAAGGATCAATTGCAGATGAATACATCACCGTGGATTCATTAATCTACAGTCGGAAATATATGCCTAACCCAAGCAGTGTGGATAACAATGATGAGTTCGTTGATGAGGGCGGTCAGGTGAAGGGCAAGATAGTGAAATTAACGAGTTTACAACATGAACACGTAGCTCATTATCTATTTGACACACATGAAGATGTTGAAGAATGGAAAAAGTAAGTTTATATTATTTCAATTTTTATGTTTATTTAATTTTTATACACGGTCAATTTCGTAATACGTTCATTGTGATCAATACAGAAAATATGATGCTTGCGGGAACAATAAAAGACGAAGAATGATGGCATAATATGATAGTGAATTTAGGCTATGGGTGTCTCGTGAGGTAATTATAATGAAAATGTCTCTTATTAAATGTTACATTACAAGAAATATTTAAAACTAACCGAATTTATTTATCTATAATCTTAGCTCGTAAAGACGGATGATGCGACACCAAGGCTTGCTCGTCTAGCCACTGGACCCTTGTTCATGGCACATTAGTACAAAAAGTATCGATTGAACGGTTACGTATTCGGTACAAGAGTGCACGAGGAAAATACAAATGTACAGAACTCGGGCATTTCATACAAGGCTCTTACTTATTTTCGGGAGTGTGTGAAATATAAAAACCTCGTTGAAGCTGAAATGACTTACTATGGTGTCATTCAAAATATATTAAAATTGGACTATATAAGCTTCAAAAAGGTTGTGTTTTACTGTGATTAGGTAAGAGTTGAGGATACAAATGCTTGTAAAGTTGATCCTGGCACCAATTTGATCATGGTTGACTTGTCCGAGTTGAAGAGCAACAAGCACGTGAGTAATGGGCCATTTGTTTATGCTTTTCAAAAGGTCAAGCAAGTGCTTTACTCAAAGTATATAAATAACGATTTGTGGTCAATCGTCCTACACGCTCCAAAGCGTCTAACCAGTAGTGTGGATGACTTGGATGCTCCTACCGAATATTAATCCATTTTAGATAATACCCCGAATTTGAAACAACTTTTAGATTTGTAATAAGTATTCCAATTATATGTAATAACTAGTAGCGTGTATTCTTATAGTGCTTTATTATTATTATCGGGTGAAAGTTTAATGCTTTTGATTCATTTGTACTTGATCTGAGGACATGACCCGAAATTAAAATAATATTTAGATTATAATGTCGTTAACTTGTATTCTTATAGTGCTTTGTTAACTTATATTCTTCTAGTGCTTTGTTATTATCGAATTTGAATCAAAATTGATTTTTTGGTTTGTGAATATATTAATTTTGATTTTAATCAATTTAAGCATTAATTCAAAGTCCGTAACATGACCTAAATTTGAAACAATATTTAGATTTATAATGTCGTTAACTATCATTCTTCTAGTGCTTTGTTAACTTGTATTCTTCTAGTGCTTTGTTATTATTGGATTTGAATCAAAATTGGTTTTTTGGTTAGTGAATATGTTAATTTGGATTTTAATCAATTTAAGAATTAATTCAAATTCTGTGACATGACCCGAAATTGAAACAGTATTTAGATTTATAATATCGTTAACTTGTATTCTTCTAGTGCTTTGCTATTATCGGATTTGAATCAAAATTGGTTTTTTGGTTAGTGAATATGTTAATTTGAATTTTAATCAATTTAAGAATTAATTCAAAGTCCGTGACATGACCCAAAATTGAAACAATATTTAGATTTATAATGTTGTTAACTTGTACAATATTTTTATTCATTTGGATTTGATTATTTTCTCATATAAATGTTTTTACTAATAATAACAATTTTTGTAGGAAATGTCTTCATCAGGGCGACACAGTAGCGGAGGCGAGGAAGGCTTGTCTGCCACTAGGCCCCCAAAATGGGGTCCCTCGTCGAGAACAAGACGATCATCGACCCGGGTACACAAATTGGAGGAAGGTGCCCGTTGAGTTCAAAATGGCCATTTGGGGGGCACTACAGGCAGTTACTCACTTCATTTTTATTTTTTTATTTATATTTATATTTATATTCATTTTTATATTTATATTTTATTATATTTTATAATTTAAATACAACTAACACTTACTTTCTTTTTGGTTTGTATTTGTTTGACAGGAATAATTCGGCCTGCCCCCTTATGTTCGTGACTCCATGTTCGAAAAATTGAGAGATCAATACAAAACTTGGAAGAAAAACATGCGGGCACGGTACTTTGGGCAGGATCAGAAGTCCATATTGAGGTTCCGTGACATGTTACCGTCGCAAGAGACGATCTCATAGGCAATTTGGTAACAGTTTATCGACAATGAGATCCAAGATCGACAGTTGACATCTCACCAATCGGGGAGGGCAAACCCAGACGAAAAGGTCGACGTGCACTACTTCGGGCGTATGACTTACGCCGAGGTGGGGCACAAGATGGTAAGTTTTAATTTTCTTTCATTTTAGTTTTCTGTGAAACATGCCTCCTTTTTCGAATGGTTGAGAGCTTCTCTCTCTAGGGTTTGGTTTACATCTTTTTTCCATCCGCCTTCCCCCTTTCTTGTTCCTCCCTCTTCTTTGTGTCGTCCCTACCCCACGCTACGTTGAGGATCCTTTGCATTTCATAATTCTATCTCCCCGTGTGTGCCTCATATCAGACTGGATTGCGACGTGTTCTTTAAACGAAGATGGGTATGGCCCCTATTTTCAAAATTTTTTGGATTTTGGTTCCCACTCTCTACCACTTGGCCACCATCTTAATGGAAAGCTTCATGTTAGACCAAGATGGGTGGCTACGATATCTGGAAGTTCTATGCTTTTTAGGGTCAGTCGGAACCTTGATCGAACTTTCTGACCTCGGTGACGTCACTTGGTAAGAGACCCAGTTTTGTCCAACTGCCTCTTTCTCCTTACCAAGCAAAACCTTCCCGAGACCACTACTTTTTACAAGGGTGATTCATGTAAGGTTGATGATTGTGGTCTTTTTTAGTGTATGGTTGACTCAGACACTGGAAACTCTGGTTTGGAACTAGTTTTGTGGGATTCAGTTTGGGATTTGGGTGTAGTTGAACAGTTGCGATTTCGGGTTGTATTCAGGGCGATTATAGGGTTGCTGGTTTCGCCTTATCCTCTGTAACTTTTCGATGCCTAGAGTTCAGGTTTCTTGTTTCCGTGTGCTAGCTCATGCTAGTTGGGGTCACCCCGGACCTAATTTTAGGTGCTCTGTGATTCTAGCGTGCTTCTTAAGTCTGGTATGTTCTGTTCGGAGTTTTGACTTATTTCAATGGGGATGGTAGCTCCCTAGTGGAGCATTTCTTTTTGTTTTTCCCTGACGTTGCTCCATTTGAGCTCGATTGGTCTCTCCTAAGATCGTTTGTAGCTGATTGTTACCAGTGGTGTATTGTTACAGTTTTGGTGCTTGGATCGATCGGCGAAGGTGTGTTTGGGTTTTCCTGGCGATGCTTTTGGTGTCTGATCAAGCGATCCTCTGATCTACGTGATTAAGTATGTACTCCTGTTGTTTGTTGGTTTATGGGTCTTTCGTGGCTTGGGTCTGTAGTATCCACAATTAGTGTGGCCCAATCTGCTTTGCTGGGTTGCATTTTGGCTGCCCTTGTTGGGGCCTTGTTATGTTGCTTTATTTGCTTAATAAATTTTGATGGGGTATGCCCCACCATATTTTGTTTTTTGTTGGCCTTTGGGGAGTGCCCCTTGGCTTATCGGTTTTGAGGGTTCCCCTATGTACTTTTAAAGTTTCGGTTACGGGTCTATATACACACATAAATTCCCCCCCCCCAAAAAAAAATTAGCATTACTTACTAATTGTGCATTATTTTATTTTTGAAGATGGGGAGTGGCCCTAGGGGTAGGCCACATAGGATCGATGCTTATGTGGAAATCCAGATGAAGAAGGGCAAGGATAAGGAGGTTTCCCCTAGCGTGGCAGCCACAATTATAAGTTATAAAAATATCTTACAATTGTTTAATATTTTTAATCACGTTATAATTTTTTATTGACTGAACTAATCATGTACTTTTTTTTTATCATTCCAAGCAAAGCTTAAGGAAGTGAACAACTCCTAATTTGATGCCAACAAGGCATCTTTGGCTACGAACGCACTAAGCCAAGTGCTGGGGGGGACAAGGGGGTGACATCTAGGGTGGGTAAGTCGAGGCTCACCGAGATTGAGACGAGCAACATCGGGTTGGCTCATAACGTGGAAACCCATGGCGATAAGTTAGAAAGGTTGGAGGCGACAATCCTCAATATTTTCGAGTACATGAAGCGTCAGTCGGGGTCCACCTCATGTAAGGGCAAGGGAAAAGAGGTAGACGAGGACGCCATTGCTCCATCTCTCTCACCCTCATCACCAATACGCACCCACATGTCGCCTGCATATGATCCATTTACCACCTTGACCCCCGTCGAACGACCTATGTCAACAATGGGTTGGTCGATTGTAATAGACCTTCGAGGTGGCAATCCCATAGCTAGGGGTTGAGGGATCCAAACACACAGTCGGGTAGTGTGGTTCATAGAGGTGTGTTGCAAGATATTGAGGCAAAGGTCTGCATCACGCATATTATGCCCAAAAAAGAGAATGAACCCTTATGGTTGGAAGAGCAATGCGACATTCGACAAATTGAGGACTGTATCAATTCATATGTAGTGTGGCCTATCTTCCTCCTTAGACCCGTTTAAAACTCAAGCCTATTTGTATTATTTTCATGCTTATGAATATTCATTGTTGGATATTATTTGTATTTATTTCATTTGAATATTGAATCATGGTTAGTTATGAATATTTGTTGGTGAATTCATATGTAATTTTTATGAATTATTGAATGTTATTTGATATATATTGTTTAAACAGGTTTAAATATGCTGTAATAGGTTAAAATATACTGTTGGGCAGTGGCAGTGGCTATACTGCCATACTGCCCAACAATGTTTTATTCTTCTTCTCAGAATTCCTTAGGTGTCGTAGAGACTGCCTTCGAAGGTACCAAGTTCAATAAATAAGTGGTCCTTTCTAAGGAAAGTCCCCAAAGGTAATCTGGGAGATCTGTATTACTCATCATGGACCTAATCATATCCAAGAGAGTCACATTCCTCCTTTTTGATACTACATTTTGCTTAGGCATACTAGGTGCAGACAATTGGGATGTGATCCCTTAATATTCAAAATACCGCCTAAAATCCCCTAAGTGATTATCGCCACCACTATCGGATCGCACTGTCTTAATACTTTTACCTTTATTCTTCTCAACTTCTGCCTTATAAACTTTGAATTTATCAAAGGCTTCGAACTCATGGTGCATTGGGCAAACATACTCGAACCTTTAGTAGTCATTTATGAAAGTCCTAAATACTCAAAGTCCCCTCTTGCTCGGTTTGTCATTGGACTACATAGATCAGAATGAACCAATTCCAATGGTTCTTTGGCACTATATCCCTTAAACGAGGAAGGCCTCTTGGTCATTTACATTTTAAATAGGATTCACAAACTGGAAGTGCCTCCACATCTAGTGAGATCAATTGCCCACTTAATACCTATCTATAAATCAGTTTAGATTAATATGACCTAGGCATAAGTTCCAAAAATACATTTTTTTTTCACTAAGGAGGGCTCCTTTCTCTTTAAATTTTGTCTAATTAAATTATGCAAAATATTAATTTGTTTCGTGGGAGAGAGGATTTACAATACAAAGATTATTAACTAATGTACCAGAATAAATATAGAATTTATTTTTCTTAATAACCACGAGTTTATTGAAAGAAACTAAATATCCATAAAAGGCCAAGCGAGAAACTGATATCAAATTCCTTCTAATGGAAGGTGCATAAAGACAATCTTTTGAAAGTAAACACCTATCACTACTAAAGCTTAAATAAACATCTCCCATAACAACTACTGCTACTCTCGTAGCATCTCTCATAGTCATATACATTTCTCCATCACTAAGTCACCTAGTTTTCTAGAACCCCTATAAATAATTGCATACATGATTAGTGGATCACGTATCTACACGCCATGTAAAGGTAGTACGAACCACAAATCATGATTCAATGACAAGTTAATGGAATTTACCTACGTTGTTATATTTGTTGCGGAAAATCGGACAATTGTTCTTCTAGTGTCCGGACTACTTATAGTGTAAACACTTTCCCTTGGGATTTTTCAGCACCTCCCTGAGACCCACGAGATGTCTGAGGGACCGTAAATGTCTCTGAGACTACTTCTTCTTATTCTTATCCATAAGCATAGAAGTAGAACCTTTCTCAATAATAAAATAACTTCCCAACTTCTTGATGAGATCCTCAGCTATTTGTACCTCTTTATGTAGTTTATCCAAAGAGTAGGAAAGTTTATTCATGTTATAATTTAGGCAAAACTGCTTAAAGGACTCAGGTAGTGATCGGCGAATAATATTTACCGGGTTTCCCCATCGATTTATGCTCCAAGGATTTCAAGCTCATTGAAAAAATACATCATCCTTAAAACCTATTCCCTCATTGGGTTCCTCTCAACCTTTTTTATGTTCGTGAGTTATTTTATGTCAATCTGCCTTGCAGCACGATATTGATTCCCAAATATATCTTTGAGGTTTAGCATCATGTCATACGCATCGGTCATCGACTAATGCTGATGTTGTAGAACATTGGACATAGATGCCAAGATGTAAACATCCTGTTATCTCATCATCCTTGATCCATTTTCGATAAGTCTGAGTTTTATTTTCAGTCGCCCCTTCACCAGGTTGCTCAGTATTGTAGACACCTCATTCTATTACCCCTTAAACTCTCCTTAGGTCCCTAGCACCTCCCTTCATCACTACAAACCCAAGTCATAGTTCGAGTACTGACCTAGAAGCCATCGAGCACTCCTAGGCTCCGTTTGACCAAAAGTCAAATTCTTTAACTCGACCAAGACTGAATGAATCTTCGAAGGTCACTGAAACCCCTTTCCAACGGTCCATCCCGTGTGCGATTCCGACTTACCATGCGGACGAATGACCTGTTTTCCCTCGAAACTCAATCAGGAGGCCACCGGGTGCTCCCGAGCTCTGTTTGACAAATCGATCGAGACTGAATGAATCTTAGAAGGGCACTGAAACCCCTTTCCAACGGTCCATCTCGTGCGCGATTAGGACTTACCATGCGGATGAACGATCCGTTTGCGTCCGACGATTCCCCGTCCAATGGACTGATAAATGCTTTCGAGCCATATTTTACCCAAAGTCAACTCTCGAACTTGGGATCAGTCCAAAGGACTTTCGAAGGTCTCTAATCACCTTTCTAACGGTCTGCCCCGTGCATGATTCTGATCAACGGTTTGCGTTCTGCCATCGATTTTCCAAAAAGGCCTGAAAGACACTACCAAATGACAGGTCCAGGTCCTGCCTATTGGTAGTGTGCCTAAACGCACCTGTCAATTCACAGGAACAGGGCTATGACAATAGACAATGACCCGGGCCTATAAAAAGGAGGCCTAACCTCACTTGTAAGGGGATCCCAAGATCTGATAGATTTCATTCTCAGCAAATCTAGAAAACCCCTCTCGAAGTCCGCATGATTTCCACACCCAAATCCCTTTCCAATCTTCACTTTTCATCATCCTTTTCACCAAACTTGGTGAATCCACTACCCTCCATCATCATTCAAGTGCAAGGGCTTCTCTCCAACATTCAAGATCACGCTCAAGATCTTCAAGAAGGTCTAATTTTCTCAATTCTCTCCTTAAATTCTCATAGGTTCGCATTAACTTGTTTTATTAATTAGCACTTTTATTCTCTCATCTCACATATCCTAATATACTTTTTATTTATTATTATTGCACATCCCTTATTTCATATAAACAAAAACCCAAAAAACAAGAAAAAGAGGGTTTGCTCATAAATTTCAAACGGGAATTTTCATACTTTTCTTACACTTTTCTCACAACTAAAACACTTTTTCTACACAGACACAGACACACACACACACACACACACACACACACACACACACACACACACACAAATAAGTGAATCCCCCGATTGGATTTATGGGATAAACCCCACCCCTCGTTTTGCATGCGAACTATGTGAACTTTGATGCCTCTATAGGCTATGTAGGTGTCTCGGGGTAAAACCTGAAACTCGAGTCCTATTTTTACTTTTTCTCTAATTTTCTATTTTCTCTAAACTCCACTCTCTTATATTAAATATATACATATATTTGTTCTTAGTGGCGTATTATTCCACATGCGTTATCGTTCCATCATAACGGTCAATGTAAGGATAATCGTGTAAATCCTATTTTCTAATATTATTTTTATACCTTCCTACGGATGACTCGCTTTATCTCTTCCATGATACAAGTCGGGGATTCCTATCTCCAAGATATATACACATGCACACATATCACGAGGGAAATAAAAGGAAAATAACAAAAATCCATGAGAGGCCGAAAGGGCGGAATGGGTGCCTAATACCTTCCCATTTTGTAACTTAGCCTCCGGACACTCCTCGAATCATTTTGGTTTCGTATGCACCAGTATGTCTTTCGATGCTGTCCTTCGGGATGGCTTCCCCTTTTCTTTTGTCTATTTTGAGCAAAATAGATTGGCGACTCTAATCTCTCTACATTTTTACACCTCACCCAAATGACGCCGGTCGAAGCGCTCCCGAGAGGGATGCGCGGGACCTAGGATCCTCCCTCACTCGCCCGCCCGCCGTGAAGATCGGGGGATGGCCACAGTGGCAACTCCGCTGGGGATTTTCTTTGGAGGGCTAGACTCTATTTACATGGATGTTATGTTTGTTTATATTTTCCCTCAATTTTGCATGTTCCTCTTTTTTATGTATATCCCATACTTATGCTTCTATTCACACACTTTTAGAAAATTCTCCATGTACAGTTCGCACCACGTGCACCTAGGGTCATATATATCCACATGTTGCACGCATCATCCATCCATACTTGGTGAACCATTGGTATTTGTACTTTGCTCCCTGTTTGGCATAATCGGAAAAGACATTATCATAAGATACTAATAAGAGAATCATGCATGATTCACATGACATCACCAAAGAGCATCGTTATTGACCAAATTTTTACCCAGTAACTGGAGGGTCACTTTGTGATGGGCGCTGGTCCGGCAGGGTGCAGCTAGCCTAAGCGATATGACTCTCACCTTCCATTGGCCAAGTAACTTCGACGTATATCGAACGGTTCCCCCCCGCATCATACCTCTTGACCGTAGTCATAACGGGAGGTATATTACAGGAAATCGTTTACGTATGCCGAGTATATCGAATTTGCTCTCACACATACCGTCCCCACGAGGTATATGGTGAGGCAATTCACGTACGCTCAGGTATATCAAATGGCTTGTCCACACGTACCGATTGCCCGCAAGAGCAAGACGTATATCGTGGAAGTCACGCCAAAGGGGGGAACCCTTTTTGATTCACCCAACCAACTGCATACCCGCATATAGGTGTCAAGCCTAGGACACACATGTTAGATTGTCGGCCGCCCGAATTTTTGCGCATTTTTAAAATAGGACCCTGCCCGTGAGCCTGGTCACAAGTCTAGCCATAGCTTTGCATATATTACAAACCCAATCTTTCCAGGCTCGGGTCCCATCCGGCATTTCATTTTTGCATTTAGGAGAATTAATACAAGTGAAAACATAATAATTATAATAATCATGCTGAGACCGTCTCCAAAAAGAAAATTCTATTTTTTTTAATCCAAAATCCAAAAATATTTTTTCCTTTCCTTATCAAAAATCCAAAAACATTTCTCTTCTCTTTATCAAAAATCCAAAAATCTTTTGTCTTTTAATCTAAAAAAAAATGTCAAGAATATATTCATCCCTTTTTTCTCAACAATAAATCCCATTTTACGCCTTCTTAGGTCGATCGTAAGCCCTTGGACTGGCTCCTTATTGGCTTCGGTCTTCAGTCAAGTCAACCCGAAGTTCCGTCCGTTCCCCTATTACTCCTTTTGAGTTAGAAATCCATCCTCTTTCCATGGAGAACACAGATCAAGTACCTGTTGTGCAACCAGATCTGATGGTAGTCCTAGCTCAACTTGTGTCCAAGATTGACAACCTCCAGACCGAGGTTTTAGAGATGCAACTAAACCAGGTTTCCATTCCTCAAGAGTCCGAGGCCCTATTCCCTTGCGCTATGGATCCATTCGAGCCCATCTGGGTTCCTGAAGAGTATCAGAACGTTCCACGTGCCCCTCCTATTAATGGGTCGCCGCCTGCCCGGCTTCCTATGCCGAACCTTGCCCAGCCTGGGACTAACTTGCCTATGATCATTGATCCGAAGGAAGAAGAGCTGAACAAAGTTAAAGAAGACCTCAAGATGCTCATCAAGAAGTTTGACCAAGTCAGAATATCAGGGAATTACATAGACTACACCCACATGTCTCCTTATTCTAAAGTGAGGTTACCCGAGAAGTTCAAGATGCTGAATATCAAGAAATTCGGAGGAGGTGGACCCCCGATTTTTCATCTTCGAATTTATCACTGTTCCATAACTCTACTAGGGGCTTCTGAAGAAGTGATGGCCCAATTATTTCAGCAAACTTTGAAGGATAGCGCCCTCCGATGTTTTTTATCTCTCGTAGAGTCCAGAATTCGTAGCTGGGAGGATGTAACAAGGGAATTCATGTCGCAGTACAAATACAACGAAGAGATCGAGGTCACCCGCCGTGATTTAGAGCTGCTGAAATAAAACTCTGGAAAATCAATCAGTAACTTCATCGCCTGATGGAGGGAAAAAGCAGCAACCTTGACCAATCGGCCATCCGAGGAAGAACAAGCCAACATAGTGAAGAAAAATTTCTTACCCCATGTTCGAGCAACGATGGGAGGACAATACTATCCCCACTTACGAGCTCTCAGAGAAGCAGGAGTAGAAATCGAGGAAGGTCTTGACAAAACAGAAGTTGACCCAAAGAAGGTGTCCGGACAGTTCACCCATAAAAAATATGACAAACCTGCCAGTGCTACAGTCTCAACCATCAATAACATCTCTCAACCAACCACATCATGGGTGCCAGAAATTCGCCCTGTCCCAGTCCGAAAGGAATACACCGAGATCCATGCTTCCCTCTCAAAAGTTTATTAAGCCTTGTTAAGCCGAAACCTTATCAAACCTTTGGATCCCCATTCATTGCCAAATCCACTCCCAAGAAACTTCAAGGCAGATGCCCATTGCGCCTTTCACCAAACTGTTGGCCATACCACTGACCAATGCTTTCACCTTCGAAACATAATCCAAGGTCCAATTGACCAGGGTACCATCGCCCCACCAACCAATCCTAAGCCAAACACTACTCACAACCCACTTCCAAATCATGCCGATAGCATCTTTCTAGAAGAGAACCCATAATTCGATCCCTCAACTCAAATCATACCCATATACTTTCCTAAACCTCTCCAAATTTGCCCATATTTCCTCCTACACCCTACTAGCCTCGCTGATCAGGTACTGTCACTCCTTACCAGAGCATGCATCACTGTCCGTACCCGTTCTAAAAATGGAAGCATGGAATTGTCAGAAGTGTTAAACTAACTCTTAGAGTTTGGGCTGAAATTGCCCTCACAGATGGTCATTGATTGCTAGAGGTTCAGTACGTTGTTTTTAGAAGCATGGAAATGGGCTCGAGAGTCAGATAGTTGGGTAGTACCAACTAATGAAGTCAGCCTAGATGATGTTGTCTAGATCATGGCAGAATTATTCAGGAAAACCAACAACATTTAAAGTATGATCGAGTTACTTGATGCTCTGAAGCTACAGGGACGCCTGGTCCCTTCACCCATATATATCCACACTGAATGGGATGACCTATATGAAGAAGCCGTTGAAGTTGTGGAATGTATTGACTTTACATGGAAAGACATAATTGTTGCCACCAGATGGGGGGAAGAATTTAAAGATTCAACAAGCTTTTGAAAAAACTGGCCCGGTAGCTGACATGTGTGGAATGATATCATTTGAAGGACTCCTCGAAGAAATAAACAAGGTGACAAAACAACCCGAGATCGACGAGGAAATGGGATTCATGTTTTTCCCTTCTTCAGTAAATCACATAACCAGATCAGGGAGGAATTACCAGATCCCAAACTCACTACCAACCAATGACAAGGGGAAGGGTGTTGAAAACCTTCCTATGCCAGAGATCACCCTCCAGGAGAGCAAGATCCTCGATCAACTAAAGAGAACTGAAGCTAACATCACTCTATGGGGGCTTTTCATGCATTCTCAGCTGCACAAAAATGCTTTGATCAAGTTGCTCACTGGACCCAAAGTTCCTCCTTCTACCACACAAGAAGAAGTGGTAAATTTGGTCGAATCCTTAACCTCTACCCGAATGCTATCCTTTTCCGAAGAAAAAATCCCCAAGATTGGGCCAAACCACAATCATGCACTCAACATCTCCGTCGAAGCTATGGGGAAGGTTGTACCACTCTCTCTTGTCGATAATGGATCTGCCTGGAATATTTACCCACTGAGAACCTTTAAATATTTAGGCCTGAAAGAAAGCGACCTCGCTCTAACCTCCGCTGCTCTGCATGCCTACGATAATACCCGTCGGGAGGTGATGGGATCCATAAATCTTGTAATAGGGGATGGCCCAATAAACCCTGTCGTCGAATTTCAAGTCATTGACATCCCGGCTTGTTTCAACCTATTACTAGGACGACCCTGGCTCCACAGTATCAAGGACGTGTCTTCCTCACTCCATTAGAAATTAAAGTTCTTCGTCGATGGACGATTCATTACCATCTTGGGCGACGACGATATTGCCAATGGTGCAAGCACCAGTAGTCCAATCCTTGAGATATTACATGGGTCAAATGATATGATCCTATAAGGATTCCGAGGTGAGACACTTCCACTCCCGACAGGGGATAACATCAAAGAAAGGTTTGTCCAGAATACGACCCTCATGGCAACATCAATATGATTCAGACGTTCAAAAACATGCACTTCATACCCGGACTGGGGATAGGACAAAGACAACAAGTGATACTTGAGCCCATTGAACTGAAGAAGGCTTTCCCTCCTTGTGGTTTGGGGTATCAACCGTCGGAATAGGAGCTCAGAATGATCTTCAAATCTCGACCAAAGAGAAGACTAAACCGCATCCAGACTATCCCAGGTGACTCCTTGAACGGACGATTCATCAAAGAGGGTGAGGACTTCCCCTTTTGTGGCTTTTCGGAACCATGGTATGACCATACAGACAAGAAGATGAAGCCTGGAATGGATATCTTTTTCCAAGATAGCTACCCATGGGCCGAAGGTTCCCAACACCAAGTACAACCGCTCATCAAAGATATCGAAGAGACTGAGGAAAGTGACTCTGAAGATTCCTTCGGCTTACAGACACTGGGGTTGACACTCTGCATGGTTCACTCAGGCACTACATCTCCGGATCCATCCCAACTGATTAAATCCACTAATACACCTCTCCTCAATTGGCATGCTGCGCCAGTTCTACCTGCTAAAATCTCCCCTAATCCTAATGTTTACCCCATTTCTTCTTCTGTTGTCTATCCTTGTTCAAATGTAATCGAGCCCTCTTTTGACGAGGTTCTCAATGATGTTTTTCCTATCAATGAAATAAATGAAGATTTTGAGTATCTTGCTGTGCCTTACACTAACTGTTTAGATTCTAATCAAACTTTTGATGATGATGATTTTTCAAATGAACAATTCTTAACTGATCTAAATAAGGTTAATAATAAATAACATAACCGCGTTCAAGTTAATGAAGAAGAGACTGTTGTTATTAACCTCGGTTCTAGTAGCCAACTGTACGAGATTAGGATAGGGGCTACCCTCGACGAGCATGAGAGTGCATAACTCGAAGAATTACTAAAAGAATTTATGGATGTCTTTATATGGTCCTACGACGATATGCCTGGCATTGATTGTGAAATAGCTCAGCACGAGATTACCACTCTCCCAGATTACAAGCCGATCAAACAAAAGTTGAGAAAGCTCCGCATCGAATGGTCGCTCAAGGTCAAAGAAGAGGTGGTCAAACAGTTGAACGTAGGCTTCATTCGTGTGATCGAATATCCCACGTGGCTAGCCAACATAGTGCCCGTGCCGAAATCAGAAGGAAAAGTTCGAATGTGTGTAGACTATCGGGATTTAAACAAAGCCTCTCCAAAGGATGATTATCCGCTACCCAATATCGATATGATCGTGGATAACACAGCCAGTTATGCTCTCAAGTCATTCGTCGACGGGTTTGCCGGATATAACCAAATCAAAATGCACCCAGACCACCAAGAAAAAAACGCATTCATCACCCCATGGAGAACCTTTTTCTACACCGTTATGCCATTTGGTCTCAAGAACGCTAGGGCTACCTACCAGAGGGCTGCCACAACCATCCTGCACGATATGATTCATAAAGAAGTTGAGGTCTATGTGGATGATATGATTATCAAGTCCAAAACTAGAGAAGGTCATGTTCCTGCTCTTCGAAAGTTCTTCGAACGACTGTGACAATATCATATGAGACTCAATCCGTAAAAATGCGTCTTTGGCTGTTACAAAGGGAAAACTCTTGGGATTCATGGTTAGTGAGAAGGGGATAGAAACAGATCCCGCCAAGCTAAAAGCCATACTTGAGATGCCACCTCCCCGAACAAAGAAAGAAGTCTGAGGTTTCCTTGAGAAATTGCAATACATCAGCCGGTTCATCAGCCGGTTAACCTCTATCTACGAACCTATCTTCAAGCTCCTCTAAAAGGATTCAACCAAGGTTTGGAACGAGGTCTGCCAAGAAGCTTTTGATCGAATCAAACAATATCTGACCCAGCCCCCGGTATTCATGACACCACAACCTAGTCTCCCCTTGCTCCTATACCTAACCATAATCGACAACGCAACTGGGGCTTTTCTAGCCTAATACCTTGAAGATTCCTGCAAAGAAAGACCCATCTATTATGCCAGTCGCAAATTGGCCGGGTATGAGGTTAACTACACTGCTTTGGAAAATGCGTATGTCGTACTTGTCTGGGTCACCCAAAAGTTACGGCACTATATGCTCACCTTCTCTATCAAACTTGTATCCCGAATAGACCCCATCAAATACCTGCTCGAGAAACCCGCCTTGTCCAACCGAATGGCCTGGTGGTTGATGATCCTAGCCGAGTTTGATATCATGTACGTCATGCAAAAATCTATGAAAGGAAGAACCATCTCTGACTACCTCACTGATTACCCCATGGATGAAGCCGACGTCTGGGTCTCCGAATTCCCAGATGAAAACATTCTCTGTGCTGCTCAAGACTGCCTTCGATGGCAAATGTTCTTTGACGGCGCTGCCAATAAAAAGGGATATGGCATTGGGATACTTCTGATCGCCCTAGATGACTCTCATACTCCCATCGCCATGAAGCTAGATTTCCCCTGAACCAATAACATGACTGAGTACGAGGAATACACGGTAGGCCTCAAAGTTTCTCTCGAGAAAGGTATTCAATGCCTAGACATCTACAGGGATTCCGCCCTCATTATCGGTCAAATGCTCAGAAAATGGAAAGTTAAGGACGAGAAGCTCCAACCCTTCCATTCCCACTTAGAAGAGCTAGCCTCCCAATTCCAAGACATCACCTTCCATTACCTACCCCGAGAAAAAAATAACCTAGCTGAGCCCCTTGCTACCTTGGACTCCATGGTCGATATGCCCGAAGGAATAACAATGACCCCCTTCTTGGTTCAAAAGTAGGACAAACTAACCCACTACTACCACATTAAGCTCGTCACCACAGAAGATCTCGAGATAGACAATTATTGGTACTACGATATCTGGTGCCTCCTCAAGCATGGTAGGTATCCCGAGGGTTCCAACATGAAAGATAGAGCAACCCTTCGAAGACTCGCCGCCCAGTACATCATATGTCATAAAGCACTGCTCAAAAGGAACTTCGATGGAACTTATCTGCACTGCACTGCATTGCAGGGGCTGACATTAAAAAGATAATGCAGAAGATTCACAGCGGGGAATGCGGACCCCACATGAACGATCACATGCTTGCCAAAAAGATCATCCGACAAGGCTACTACTGGACCACCATGACCCAGGATTGCACCGCCTATGTTCGAAAATGCCTCAAATGTCAACAATTCTCCAACCTTCAGTATCTGCCTCCACGTGAATTATACAACATGGCCTCTCCCTGGTCATTCTCTACCTGGGGCATCGACATCATAGGGAAGGTTACACCGAAGGCTTCCAATGGGCATAAGTTCATCCTAGCCGCCATTGGTTACTTCACCAAATGGGTCGAAGCGGAGTCATACGCAGTGCTGAACGCTAAGAAAGTGACCAAATTCGTCAAGAAAAACATCATCTGCCGGTATAGGGTCCCGCATGAGCTAGTATCAGATAACGGGTTACATTTCGAGGAAGAAGTCACAGAGGTGGTCAACGAGTATGGGATTCAGAGACATAAATATTCTCCCTACCGACCTCAGACCAACGGTGCAGTTAAAGCCGCCAACAAGAACCTCAAAGCCATCATCAAAAAGATGACTGAAAGTTATCGGGATTGGGCCGATCGGATCCAGTACGCCCTATGGGGATACCAAACCTCTATTCGAACCTCTACTGGGGCTACCCCTTACTCTCTAGTTTACGGTATGGAAGCAGTCCTACCCGTGGAGCTGGAAATACCCTCGTTTCGCGTCATGCTTGAAAATAAAGTCAACGAAGAAGACTGGGGCCAAAGCTGTCTTGACGAGTTGACCCTCCTCGATGAGTGGAGATTGAAAGCTCTATACCACATAAAAATAGCGCGATCATTCAACTAGAGAGTCAAGGACCGCAGTGTCCGAGAAGGGGACCTAGCCCTCAAAGAAATCATAGAACCCATGTGGGACCCTAGAGGGAAATTCAAGCCCAATTGAAGCGGCCCCTAGATTGTCAAGAAGATCTTGTCGGGCGGTGCCGCCATGCTTACCGACTTAGATGGGGAAGAGATGGCTCGTCCAGTCAACCTGAACCGTCCGAAATCTCGACGCGATACGACTCTTCTCTTCTCCCTTCTATTCTAAAAAAAAACTCTTCATTTCCCCCTGCCCAGAACTACGTGGGCTGATCCTCTGCAAAAACCATTTTCAAACAAAATTAAAAATTTTCAAAATCCCCAGAGGTACGTAGGCAACTCATACATCTTACATGAGCACGACCCTTTCTTTTTGACAAAATACTATTCTTTTCTTACCTTCGAGAACGACAGTCCATTCTAACATATACTTGAACAAAAGGATTATGTATGCCTTAGCGATCGGTATAGATAATTCAAACAACACAAAACTCATCAAAGGGCACAACTGGATGATCAAAAACTTGTTTATTTAACTAATAAGAAATTTCGGTATAGATTACATAAGAAAAGGAGCGGATAACTCCCTTTTCGCCTACGCTCCTAAAAAAATCCAAATAAAATCCCCACATTTATCCCCCATTACACAATAAAATCTCCAGGAGTCCTATCCACAACTACCAGAGGAGCCTGCTCCGTCATCATCATCTGCATCCTGGGGTCCCCAAGTTTCCCCTGCCTGAACAGAGTGTCACAGACTCTCCATGGACCGATAAGCTCGAACCAGCTTCGAAAAAACCACAACACCTCCTTCTATAGTGTTAAAAGAGACAAGCCACTTTTTTCCAGTCTCCACAACCAACATTTTGCTAACTACTCTCCTCCACAACCACTTCATATAATCCTCAGGGATATGCCAAACTCTCCCAACAGACTGAGAGGGACGGGTCGACGGATGACGGCTCTCCCACAAAGAGCCAAGTCGCAGGCACAAATGCTCGGTTAAATACTCTATCGGAAAGAAATTTAGTGTCCAACGTGGCACGACCTGTGCCCAGCTAAATTGTCTCAGAATCCGCCAAGGGAAATAAAAAGAGTTATGTCTGAGACCAACCAGCCGCACATACGGGTATTCTCCTAGCTCTAGAATAGGCAGCAACTGTCCCCACCAAGGCACTGACCAGTGCAGATTCCGAGCCCCATGCTCCACAAGCCAATTCTCCCAGGTCTCAATATCCAGGCCAACGCTAAAGAAGTGACGCGAAAAGAAGTCGGGTACATTCGACAAAGGATATTCTGAAAGAGTCACCTGGCAGATTCTTTTAGACAACCACATGAACAGAATCACGGGCTACCCCAAAGGAAGTCAGAACGACCTTCTCGCCAGGCATCCAGACCATTCAGGGTCTCCGCCAGTATCACCACCGCAGGATTGTGATGGTATGACATCCATGAAGTAATGGCTGCAAGTTGCGGATCCACCATCAGTTCCCCAGTCACCAGCAGCAATTTTAAAACCAAGCCCAAAGCAACGGCTCCAGCATAGCCAGCATCACCTATTTCTCGCAAATGCACGGACTACAACACCACCGGGATGGAGATCATTCCTCCAGCAACCAGTGATCTAGTCGCCTAAGGCAAAATATGAAGAAGCCCTGCCAGCAAATCCCTGGGAGAACGGGAAAATTCGAGTAAATCCGCAGCAACACTGGGATTTATCCCCATCATGGAAGAAAATTCCTCGTAGGTAGGACAAACTTCATCCAACCTAAAGCAGTATATATGGTCTTTGAGGTACCAAAATTATACCTCCACCATTAGCATGTTCCACTCAATGGGCCGGTTGTGCCACAAAGAGACTCGACGCATGTTGAAAGCATCGTAGTCGACGTTATAAGAGCACATCACCTCCAAGGCTTCGAGGTAGTTAGCAAACTCAATGCTACCAGGGAGAGCCATCTTGCAGGACTAAGAGATAGTAGGTTAGTAAGTAAGAATGTGAAGGTGTGATGAAAACACTCCACCCCTACCCCTTTTTATACTTGAGAACCCTCACAAAAGACATAATCCCTGCAGAAATCAGAGGGAATCCTACCCCACAAGGTACAAGAAGCTGAAGAGGGCACTAATCAAAAGCTTTGAATTGATGGGACTGGACTTGACTGCCGATAGGCAGGGCAAGGGACTTGCCGATCGATAACGCCCCATTTTTAGAAATTTTCCTTTTTCCTTTTTTATCAAAATCAGAAAAACCCAATAAAAATAAAATTGATATTCTCAACAGAATTTCAAAAAAAAAATCCTCTTCCACCCCTATATAATTTCCCATTTTTAAAAACTTTCCTTCAAAAAATCCTAAAAATGTCTATTTTTACGGTCTCAACAGCAAAGTAAAAAGTGCATGTGCATGCATTCACTCACCATTAACAAAATATAATAAAAAATCCCATTGCATTGCATATATATATTCTTCTGTGTTACATCAAATTTTACAGGAAATAAAAGAAAAGCAAAAAACAACGGGACTCAGCCCGAACCCACATTTTCTCTCTATCTCTCTCCTACCCTTCGCCCCTAAGAGCTTCCACCCCTGCGATGCGCTCTCTTTCCCCTACGGCGAGATGATGCACCACCGCTACCCGAGATAGAGTCCTCCTCGGACGAAGTAGACGGCACCAGATAAGAAGGAACCGAGACCGCATCCCGAACATAGGCATTCGTGGAAGATATCCAGTCTCTGATGTCCCTCAGCTAAGTGGTCGACACCCGGACTTGCTGCACAGAAAAGGCAAAAATCAGTATCAAGCTGAAAGGCTCAAAACAGAAAAAGAACCAAAAAGAGGAAGAAGGTATACCGCAGGATGAAGGACCTCCTCTGTCAAACCCAACTCCTCCGGATCCATCGCATGAGGACGGTGCAACATAGGCACCATACCTCCATCAGCCCGCCGAATGTTGTACAAAGGGGTATGCCACCACACAAAAGGAACCTCTGAGGTCGCCGTCGCCGCAGATATCGCCGGACCACCGTCGTTGTGGGAAGACCCCACCGCCTGACTCGAACCCGTGGGATGGAAAGGCAAGGCATCATATATGCTAGGCGCCATCAACCAGCTCGTCACAAAGTCCATATAGTCATACGTCGCAGTCGTATTAGTATACAATAGGTAGGACTCGTCGATCATCACCGCGATCCTTGCATCCTCCGGCAATAGCCACTCCCACCTCATAGACGTAAGAGGCTGCGCAGGTGACACCACCACCTCGTCTTTAATAATCTGTTGAACCACCCGCTCCCCGAGATACCAAGAATGGCCTAACTCATGCGCCAGTAAGCGCCGCAGCTATGCGTTCCCCCCAGTCACCCCCGTATCCTGAATGGATGTCCCCCAAGGGTAAAAAGTCACTTGAAAATCCCCAGCAGGCATAAATCAATACAGAATCAGAACATGCCAAAAACCAAGACTAAAAAGGAAAGAGTCTTACCCTACCACTGGTCAGGCCATTCAAGACCTGACGCACCGCCTCTAGAGAGAGAGATCCCGTCCACTGCCGATTGGCCTTGCGCCATCAATACAATCGACAAAAGTCCCCAATAGTCTCGTCCTTCAAGGCAATCAGCTGTGTATGGCACCCAATCACCTCATAGAACCACGTCTGCCAAAGACAGGAATTCACAATAAAAAAGACACGCATAAGGAAAATGCGAATGCATGAAAGGAAAATGCAAAAAATTAAAGGATACCTCGAGGAGATATGTGGCTCAAGTAAAAGTTTGCCGACAGGACCGACTGAATGCATTCAAAGAAAAATAGAGGGTCGCCAAAGTCAGACTCCCCCAATCATAGAGAGGGATGTTCAAAAACATCCTCAAATACGGTAAGAACCACAAATGGACGACATCGCCACTAGACGCCATCATGAAACCTCCCAGCACCAGCAAAATGAACAATCGGGCCATCTGCCTCACCTGCAGCCCGTCCTCCACATCGACCATCCTACTCAGCAAGACATACTTCAGCAAGGATAGCCGAATAGAATCCCCAGAAACTATCCTCCCTACGTCACCAAGCGCCGCCCTTACCGCCTCCGCCCTCACCCTCAGAGATCGATCCACCTCTATCTACTCCCCATCACAATTCATCCCCAGCAGCTGTGGCACGTCTATGGGAGTCACGGTCATCTCCCCAAAACTGAAATGGAAAGTGTGGGTAGTATCCCACCATCTCTCCCCCAAAGCGCATAAGACCGCTGTCGACCGAGGCGTCTCATCCAGCGCAGACGTCAACCTCCTAAAACCTGCTGATGATACCACCCAACGCACCACAGGTGAAAGATGCTCCCCGACGTTCTTAAGCCCTTTCGTCCCACGGGCACACATGTTCTTCAAATAGCTATCAGACTGTCAAAAGAAGAAACCTTATTAAAATTCAAGAAGGAAGGAAAAATCACCAAAAAGAGAAGAATGCCAAAAGTCAGGTTGCTTACATAACCGCCGGGGCTCACAACCTTAGAAGACCGATGACGCGATGACACCCGTAGCAAAGTCCACTCATCCGTAACCAGCTCGAATGCATCAAATGAGTTCTCACTCCCGAAAGCAAGAGGCGCCCTGGACCTCCACTCCACGTTCGCCCAGTCATCAACAGTCAACCATTCCCTATGCGCTGCAGTGCTCACAAAGGCGGCCATTTCTTAGAGATCGGAATGCTAGAACGATTTGCAAAGGAAAATTGCAAAAAGAAAGAAAGCAAGAAGCTGTGAAAAATGAGGGGAATTTGCTCCCTTTATATAGGATACCAAGGTTCATGCCGATCGGCATTGACCCACCCACCGATCGGCACTAACCCCTTACCTTCCCGAAGGAGTCCAAAAGTCCGTGCCACTGCCGAATGACACCCTCTACATCATGCCGACCGGTACCCCCCTTAAAATTTTGTATAAAAATTCCCAGAAAATACCAGACAGCCCTGAAAAATTCTCAGAAAATTCCTAAAAATCCCAGGAAGGATTTAGAACATTTTCACCAAGAAAATTTTGCACTCACTCAAGCGGAACCCCTATTTCCCCAGCGGAACTATAAAAAACGAAGTAAAACTCCTCCCGGCATCATCCCCAGAGGATCTCTAAAGATCACCCCTATGCCCCAAAGGCCTCAATTTTCCCCAAGCAATACGTCCAAACCCCGAGCCACCTAAATCTCCCCAGTGGAATTTTGGCTATTCCTTCAGAGGATGCAAAAGATTTCCTTAGGAGTCGGCTCCCCATCCCAAAACAAAACCACAAGATAAATCTCCCTGGCAAGGTTCCCCAAGAACATCTTTACTTAAGCCCGCATAATTAGTCATCTCTACTTAAGCCCGCAGAATTGGATTCGACCCGCAGAATTGGTCATCCCTATATAAGCCCGCATAATTGGCTTCGACCCGCATAATTGGTCACCTCCACCTTAAGCTCGTAGAATTGGTCATCCTTACATAAGCCCACAGAATTGGTCATCTCAACTTAAGCTCGCAGAATTGGCTTTGACCCGCAGAATTAGTCATCATACCTTAAGCCCTCTGAATTGGCTTCGACCCACAGAATTGGTCATCTCATACTTAAGCCCGCAGAATTGGCTTCGACCCGTAGAAGTGGTCATCTCTACTTAAGCCCGCAGAATTGGCTTCGACCCACATAATTGGTCACCTCCACCTTAAGCCCGCAAAATTGGCTTTGACCCGCTTAATTGGTCATCTCAACTTAAGCCCGCAGAATTGGCTTCGACCCACAGAATTGGTCACCTCCACCTTAAGCCTGCAGAACGGGCTTCGACCCGCATAATTGGTCATCTCAACTTAAGCCCGCAGAATTGGCTTCGACTCACAGAATTGATCATCTCAACTTAAGCTCGTAGAATTGGCTTCGACCCGCATAATTGGTCATTTCAGCTTAAGCCCGCAGAATTGGCTTCAACCCACAGAATTGGTTATCTCAACTTAAGCCCGCAGAATTGGCTTCGACCCGCAGAATTGGTCATCCCACCTTAAGCCCTCAGAATTGGCTTCGATCCGTAGAATTGGTCATCTCATACTCAAGCCTGCAGAATTGGCTTCGACCCGCAGAATTGATCATATCTTCTTAAGCCCTCAGAATTGGCTTCGATCTGCAGAATTGGTCATCTCAACTTAAGCTCGCAGAATCGGCCTCGACCCTCTGAATTGGTCATCCTCCCTCAAAAGCATCATGTGGTGTCTATTCGACGGCTATCATTTGTTCCAAACTCACCTGTCGAGGGGTTCTGTAGACACCCCATTCTGTTACCCCCTAAACTCTCCTTAGGTACCTAGCACCTCCCTTCATCACCCCGAGTACTGACCTAGAAACCATCGGGCACTCCCAGGCTCCATTTGACCAAAAGTCAAAGTCTTCAGCTCGACCGAGACTGAATGAATATTCAAAGGTCACTAAAACCCCTTTCCAACAGTCTATCTCGTGCGCGATTCCGACTTACCATGCGGATGAACGACCTATTTTCCCTCGAAACTCAATCAAAAGGCCACCGAGCGATCCCGAGCTCTATTTGACCTAAGTCAACTCTTCAACTCGATCGATACTGAATGAATCTTCGAAGGGCACTGAAACACCTTTCCAAAGGTCTATCCCATGCACGATTTGGACTTACCATGCGGACGAATGATCCATTTGCGTTCGATGATTCCCCATCCAATGGACTGACAAATTCTTTCGAGCCAGATTTGACCCAAAGTTAACTCCCGAACCTGGGAGAAGTCCAAAGGACTTTCTAAGGTCTCTGAATTACCTTTCCAATAGTCCACCCTGTACGCGATTCTGATCAACGGTTTGTGTTATGCGGCCGATTTTCCGAAAAGGCCTGAAAGACACTGCCAAACGGCAGGTCCCAGACCCTGCCTATCGGCAGTGTGCCTAAACGCACATGCTGATTGGAAGGAACAGGGCTATGACAATCGGAAATGCCCTAGGCCTATAATAAGGAGGCCTGACTTCACTTGCAATGGGAGCCCAAAATCTGATAGATTTCACTCTCAGCAAATCCAGAAAACCCCTCTTGAACTCAGCGTGATTTCCACACCCAAATTCCTTTCCATCCTTCACTTTCATCATCCTTTTCACCAAACTTGGTGAATCCACTACCCTCCATCATCATCCAAGTGCAAGGGATGCTCTCCAACATTCAAGATCAAGCTCAAGATCTTCAAGAAGGTCTAATTTTCTCAATTCTCTCCTTAAATTCTCATAAGTTCGCATTAACTTGTTTTATTAATTAGCACTTTTATTCTCTCATCTCACATATCCTAATATACTTTTTATTTAGTATTATTGCACATCCCTTATTTTCACATAAATAAAAACCCAAAAACCAAGAAAAAGAGGGTTTGCTCATAAATTCGAAACGGGAATTCTCATACTTTTCTTACAACTAAAACACTTTTTTCTACAACACACACAAATAAGAGAATCCCCCGATTGGATTTATGGGATAAACCCCACACCTCATTTTGCATGCGAACTACGTGGACTTTGATGCCTCTATAGGCTACGTAGGCGTCTCAGGGTAAAACCCGAGACTTGAGTCCTGTTTTTACTTTTTCTCTCATTTTCTATTTTCTCTAAACTCCACTCTCTTATATTATATATATACATATATTTGTTCCTAGTGGCGTATTATTCCACATGCATTATCATTCCATCATAACGGTCAACGTAAGGATAATCGTGTAAATGTTATTTTCTAATATTATTTTTATACCTTCCTACGGATGACTCGCTTTATCTCTTCCATGATACAAGTCGAGGATTCCTATCTCCATTATATATACACATGCACACATATCACGGGAGAAATAAAAGGAAAATAGCAAAAATCCATGAGAGACCGAAAGGGCGGAATGGGTGCCTAACACCTTCCCATTTCATAACTTAGCCTCCAGACCCTTCTCGTATCATTTTGGTTTCGTATGCACTAGTATGTCTTTGGATGCTGTCCTTCGGGATGGCTTCCCCTTTTCTTTTGTCTGTTTTGAGTAAAATAGACTGGCGACTCTAATCTCTCTATATTTTTACACCTCACCCAAATGACGTCGGCCGAAGCGCTCCCGAGAGGGACATGCGGGACCTAGGATCATCCCTCACGCACCCGCCCGCCACGAGGATCGGGGGATGGCGACTAGTACAAATCTCATAAAGTACAAACTTGTACTCTTCAACAGTCAACGCTATATCCAAATTCCTTTTCCAGTCAATGTAGTTAGGTCTAGTTAATTTGTTTTCTATGAGAATGACAGATTGAAAGAGTTTCCCATATTAATACTAAGAATCAAATAATAAAGTGAATTATTATAGGGCATAAAACCTTTTGAATTCTAAATTAAAATTAAGGTTCCCTCTACCAATTTGAAAAGAATTCATCGGAATCCCAATTACCATTTGAATAACTGACACTTTGGCCCCACATAATAATAACATACCTCTTTGGAGAACCTATCATAATTTTATGACTAAGTGTATACCACCAACTAATTTTATATTATCCCATT
Source organism: Sambucus nigra (assembly GCA_949130495.1). NCBI lineage: Eukaryota > Viridiplantae > Streptophyta > Magnoliopsida > Dipsacales > Adoxaceae > Sambucus > Sambucus nigra. The sequence goes on along the minus strand of OX422209.1, from coordinate 656,825,224 downwards.
GACATAGACTCCTCCTTCTGGGGTCGTCTATGTGAATAATGAATCCAAAATTACCCTTAAGGAAACTTGTACCGACCACGATAATAATTAGCATTCCTCGTTGGAGGACCTACTTATTATTGATAGTCTATAAATCATTGATGGAGGTGGTCATGAAGGAAGACCCCCACACTCTACTCATGATTGTTTATATCGGGAATATGGTAAACCTTAATTACACCTTGTAAGGTTTTATGCATGTGAAAGTTTTCTTTTGTAGTTCAATTTATATACGTAACCAATAGATCATGGGTCAGCCGCTCAAACAATTGGTATCAAAGCTGCTTTGCTATCGCGTATAGGTTGAACACAACCATATTATCCAATTAAAACAATCGTATATGTGCATGGATGTTGGGTAGAATATAGATATGTGCTAACTTCTATTTTGCAGCGATCTAATCTTGCTATTATGGTCATGTATTTAGGAATGTGTTTATGTTTTATGTGATTGGATCTCACGATGGTTTATTTGTGGTTAATTTTTTTATTACACTGGATGATTGTAATATTGATGTGGACAGTGAACTCCTTCATGGAGGCATGTGACATATGTAAACTGTTGTTGTTTTAATCGTGATTTTCAATGGAGGATTTCGAAACCAAATTGATGGTTGGAGGATGTTTTTTGGCACACAAATCAGTTTCGGAAGTGTAAAGCAGTGCATGATTTCGATAGGTGGAACCCCGTGCCATCCCAGCATATTAAAAACATGAAATGTTTGGGTTCAAGGAGAACTGTTTAGGACTCCTATCTATATCATGGTTGCATCTTGACCACAATAGTCTAGAATCCATATTTATCTAGATTTCCTTATTTATGTTGATTTATGTCTTTATTTATTATATTTTAATTGTTGGGTTATTAATATGTGTTAACGGTTCCCTTAGAATTATGAACAACATGGAATATTGATCGGACTTAGATCATGTAAATGCTAGTGTGAATAATTTATAATTATTTTGAATTGTGGACATTTATATTCGTGGTTAGAAAATTAATTTGAGTATCCATTTTTTTAAATGACAATTAAGGGTATTTAAATTTTTTATATATTACACATTTGCATAATATATTAAAATAAGGGTATTTCGGTATTTTTGTAAATATATCAAATGTCTTAGCCTTTTCAAATTAATTAAAAATTGGAGACATATTTTTTTGATAACCCTCACAAAGTTTTTTAACTTACTAAGTGAGAGAGGGAATTTTCCAAGAGAAAATCCCATAGACCTTCTTTTCTCACTTTTTCTCTCTGTTACCTCTCTTTCTCATAAATTCGAATTAGGGTTTTCTCTCTATTACCACGAGGTATATCGTGAGCCAATTCATGTACACTCGGGTAAATCAAATGTCTTATCCACACATTAATAAATGATTGCCCTAATCGTCAAGAGGTATATCGTGGAAGTCAAAGGGGTGAACCCTTACACTTACCTCACATGCACAACCCTCAAATAAATGTCTTCCTTAGTACACTAATAACTATCTAACTGCTAAGAAATTTAATCAAGGGGAAATTTTTGGCAGATTTCACATGGGAACCAACAATAGAAACTGAAGTTGAAATGCAAGTTGAGACTTCAGAGCACACTGAAAGTTCAAACTGGGAATTATCAAGAATGCCAAAGCTGACACTGCAGTGAGTATTCTGGAGCCAGATTTGATACTAAATAATTATATCCTTGATGAGGGCCCATTCTCATCAGAAACTTCCGTATGGAGTTTGTTTGTTGATGGCTCCTCATGTGCGGTTAATATTAGGGAATGACTAATATTATCGACCCCAAATGAGATCGATATCGAATACACACTCAGGTTTAATTTCAAAGCATCTAATAATAAGGCTGAGTATGAAGCCTTGTTAGCAAGACTTACTCTCACAAAGGCGCTAGGTTTCAGTTAACTTTTTTCTCAAGGTGATCGTAGTTGATAGCGAATCGAGTTCTGAGAATCTATGAGGCAAAAGATGAAAAAATGGCTAAGTAGAGTGAAGATGTACCTTACAAGTTTCCAAGGATTTTGAGAATTGATAATGGAAGAGAGGATGACCTTATAAGTCTTGCTTCAGTTATGAGAGCCTAGATCTAAAGAACGGTTCCATTCAAAATCCTCCAGGAACCAAGCATCAATCATCAAGAGGACGACATTCCATAATGTTTTAACCTGAACCTAGGAACGCCTTGAATGGATCCGATATTGAATACTTGAGGGATGGAAGGCTTCCAGAGGATAAAGTTGAATGATGAAAAGTGTGTTAACGTATTGCTAAGTTCTCCATTATAGGTAATATGTTGTATAAAGTGGGTTATCCTCTCACCCTCTTAAAGTGTGTGCATCCTAGTGAGGTAAGTTATGTGCTCAAAGATGTTCATGAAAATAGATACGCAAGACATATCAGAGGAATATCGCTATTGGAGAGAGTTGTAAATAAAGGCTACTATCGGTCGAACCTGGCTAAGGATGAAATTGAGTATGTCCTTAAGTGCAATAAATTTCGGCGTCATTAAAACATACCTCATCAACCTTATCAACTGCTCCCTTCCGTATCTTACCCATAGCTTTTTGTAATATGGGGAACCGATCTGGTCGGCCCACTATCGAGAGCTAAAGAGATTTTTTGTTTCCTTATTGTTGTGATTGATTATTTTTTAAAATGGGTATAGGCAGAGGCCATGACCACTATATCCAAAGAAAAATGCTTTGAATTTATTTGGCGAATTATCATTTGCAGATATAGGATCCCAAATACTCTGATATCAGACAATGAAAAGTAATTCAAGAATAAGTCTCTAGTTGCCTATTGCAACAGGGTTGGCATAAAGTAATTCTTCTCGGCACCAAGCCGAGCTCGGGAAAATGGGCAAACCCAGGTGATCAATAGGACTATACTGGATAGGATAAAGAAGAAATTAGAGGATGCCAAAGGAAAGTGGGTTGATGAACTTCATAGTGCCTTATGGGTATATCAGACCACTGAGAGGATGCTGACGGGAGAGACATCTTTTATCTTGGCATATGGGTTAAAAGTGGTCATACCAACCAAAATTCAATTTTCAAGTCACAGAGCCGAGGCGTATGATCCAGAGCTAAACTTAGAAGAGAGAAGATGCGGTCATACAACAATCATCCTACCAATAGAGAGTTAAAGCTAGTCTATTGAAGTTAGTGACCTCGTGTTGAAAAGGTCATCTAGAAGGCTAATAAAATTCATCTAAATATGTATGGACCTTACAAAATAATCGAAGAAGTCTTTCGAGGTACACATCATCTTGAAAATTTGGAAGGAGAACCATCCGCCAACCTATGAAATGTTGATCATTTATAAAAGTATTATCATTGAAAAAATTACAATATAGACTGAAAGCATTTATGTAATGTAATCGAATGTTGTTATGAGAAATCGTAATTAATAAAAATGAAGTGTTGTCTCATATTGTGCAATTTTACTTCTGTTTATTATATACTCATCAAATTTCTCTCTCGCTCTCTTTCAGCGGTATGAGAACACTTAGAATCTCATTTCCTCGGCATGTCTCATATAAAACCTTAAGAGGTGGGAAACTTAACATCATTATTCTTATGGTGAAACTTAAAATCATTATTTAGGGTGAAAATTTAATGAAATCTCTCTCTCGGCAGCATGAGAACACTTGGAGTCTCGTCTCCCAGGCATGTCTCATATAAACCCTCAGAGGTGGGAAACTTATAATCCTTATTTATGGTAAAAATTTAATGAAATTTCTCTCTCAAAGGTACGAGAACACTTGGGACCTAGTCTCCAAGGCATGTCTAATATAGTCCCTGAGAGGTGGGAAACTTAGCATCATTATTCTTATGGTGAAACTTAACATCATTATTTTGTAGTAAAAATTTAATGAAATCTCTCTCTCTCTCTCTCTCTCTCTCTCTCTCTCTCTCTCTCTCTCTCTCTCTGTGGTACGAGAACACTTAGAGTCTTGTCTCCTAGGCATGTCTCATATAAACCCTGAGAGATGGGAAACTTAACATCGTTATTCTTATGGTGAAACTTAACATCATTGTTTTATGGTGAAAATTTAATGAAATCTCTCTCTCTCGGTGGCATGAGAACACTTGGAGTCTCGTCTCCTAGGTATGTCTCATATAAACCTTCAGAGTTGGGAACTATGGGTAATTATTGACCAATAGACAAAAATGAGATAAGTCATTTATTCCAAATTCCTTTTATCGAGACAATTATGTGAATAGTAGAGATGAACAAAAAAGGTAAAAACTACATAAGTACATAGATATGATAATGAAAAGAAGCATAGTATATCAAAATATCATTTCACAATCATCATTAACAAAAACACCCCAACAAAGGGGTATTGTGAAGTTCAATAACATTATTGTTACAATATCAACAGTGGGATGAGATTAATGTTTACAAACAAAACTAGGCATCATGGACCACATGCGGTCAGCCAAAAATCAAATGTTTTTTGAAGTCAAGTCTCGACTGCAATGTTGCAAGTATTGGTGAATTCATGCACGGTCGATTCTTCCCGAATGTTTCTGGCATCCTGGACACTGGTATGAGTATCATTTTCATTAATATGGATCGTGTCTGGCATCCTGTGAATAAAAAACTGTTTACTAGATTTTTAACTGAAAGTTAAGTTTTAAGTAAACTCCGAAAGATAAACTCGTTGAACGAAACTCTTTTAAAAAAACACTACACAACATGTGTAAAAAAATATTACTATTTGGATGTTAGATTTGGTAGTTAGATTACAATAGGTTTTTAAAAATAAAACCTATACTAATTCTTGAGTGTGAAACCAAACATATAAGTAGTAAAGAACATTCCAAGCAAGTTTGACACACTATTTTTAACGTGGTAAAATCTCAAATTAGGGAAAACATCCACGGTGACCTTTACGCCATAAAATAAAAATACACTATAATCAAACAACAGATACAATATTATAGGGACCTAAACATGCATTTAAGATCCTAAGCTAAAGACAAGAAATATACCTACACAAGCTTTCCTCTCCAAGGTATTTCTTATCTGACTTTGACCTTCCCAGTAGTTTCCTTTCTTTAGCCCTTGCTCTGTTTTCCCAGTGGCTAAATCAATACAAAATCTCTCAAATGAACCACACTTTACTAGGTGTTCGTGTGAGAGTGTAGTGATTGTGATGTGAACTACATGCAGTATGCTACTCACGCCTCTCAAGATATTTATACAAATAAATCCTAATAAATTACAATGAATCTATATGATATGCAAAGAGTTCAACCTTCTTTAAAAATCAGACTTTTATTTAAACAAAATAATTCAGATATGAAAAACCTTTCTGGAAAAATAGATCAAATGTTTCAAAACACTTATTTATATACCAACTGATTTCACAAATTGTGAAACTTAGATATTCGAAACACAAATTTTAGATCTCAGATACATGCTATAGTTGAAGTCTCTTTTTCAGGAAACTTGAAACAAAGAGTGGATCTAAATAATATGAGCATACAAAACAAGATCCAACAGAGAAAAGGTACCCTAATATACTAAGTGATATATATATATATATATATATATATATATATCTTAGTAAATCTCACAATTTCTTAAAAGAAAAGTAAGATCTACACTGAGACTATGTTCCTAAGAGAGATTAAGATTGAAGAGGTTCTTCAAAAACAGTTAAACACCAAACCCTCACGAAAACCTAATTTTTCTAACTCTCAAGACTAGAGGTTTTCTGGTATATTTGAAGGGATGATGGTTATGTTTGGTTTTGCGAGAAAACCTAAGGATTTTTAATCTTACAAACATTGATTTTCTCTCTTCTCTCTCCAACCTTTCTATTTTAGCTCTACTCTCCCTCTCTCTTTTTCTCTCGAAATGACGAACTGCCAAAATTCTCAAATGGAAATCCAAGGGGTCTTATTTATACTAAGAGTGGAAGAATCTGGATGTTAGATCATTTTGAAAGATTGAGATTGTTTGAACGGTTTATATTCTAAATCTAAGGACTGTTAAGGCACTGCACAAACGAACACTCCTATTAGTCCATTCTATTGTTACAAGGATTACCAAGGATGACATGCAAAACATTGATGAAGTTTAGTCCAACGGCTATAAAATGTGCACTGGATTGAGAGAGTAAAGAAACACAAATGGCGCAAATCACAAGGCAACACGTGTAGCAACATTGGCAGTCAAAAAATGCGTGTTTTAGAAGTTACCAATTTCCAGCCCCAAATGTCTTCGCCGCTTTTAGATTCTACCCTGGGATATTTTTAATCAATAAAAATAATTTAAATTCAGCCCGCAACATTTTAAAACCCTAATTTTAAATGTTTAAAAATGGTTTAAAAAATCCCAAAAATATTTGAACAGTTGTACACACACTTATATGCATAATTTGTGTCCTATAGTTTGGTTAGTGTAATATTGTACTTCCCTTTTTAGTAGAGATGTTATTCTTGGACAGGATCAAACGTTGATGTAGCTTTGTTACCTTTGGATAAGATTGCTCAAAAAAATGCTAACCTATTTTGTCACCATATCCAAACTAGTTGGAACTCCTATATAGTACAGACTCAAGTAAGTCAATCGTATAGTGTGTTCTCATCCTGGTCACCAACATGCGTATCCTGTTCATTAATATGCATCTTTCCGTATCCCTTAGCATCAAGATAAGTCTTCTTATTAATGCCCTCACCTCGGATCTTTTCTAGAGCAAGGACGATCTAGGGATCAGAGAAGCTCATAGAATTAAGAGTCTCGACAATTTCAGGAAATTTAGTGACGAGGTCAGGGAATGGGGAGACGAGTCGCCTAGAAGTTGTTTTAGATCCCTTTTATAGATATTGGATGTTATAGCAGTTAAACTCACCAGACTCTTTAAACTCTGCCATAGCTTCCTCACAACTAGGCTTCAAGAGCTCCTTCTCAGCCTCGACCCTCTTCTTTTGGACTTGCTTATGGTCATCCTTCATAATAGTAATACGACCCTTGCAGTGATCTCAAAGTTTTTTTTTAGTAATTAAGTATAACATTAAACAGAAAGAATATACAAGGGGAAAAGGGGGCATTCCCCCCCGGGTCCAATTTTGCAAATGAAATTTACCCAGAAATAAAAACATTAGAAATAGAAAAAGAAAGACAACAGAAAATCCACATCCAGGATGCAACAAATACTATTTAGAAAGTAAAAGGTTGTCATCAAGACCCCAGTTCATGCAGATTAGCCAATTGATGAAATTTCTTCTAGATTTTTCCCAGCTATATGGTTTGTATTAGACAAAGAAGGTGATATCATTCATGATGAACCATATTATACTGTCCTCCATATTGGAGTTGATGGAAGGTAATACAACTTATTTTATCTCGTTGATCTCCCAAGTGATGGTAGAGCACCATGCCTAATTGCCATTCAAAATGAAATCTACCACCTTGGTTTTATAGTTGCTCGTTGCATCATAGATGGTTATTTCCCCACATTTAATCCATTGTGGACCAAGAGGGTGCCATTGGTCATTCCATATGAAGGTTTTGTGCCCATTCCTTATATTTGACTTGATGAAAGGTCTGATTTTGTCTCTTAGCTTCATAAGTTTATTCCACATCCATGACTCGTCACTTGGGGTTTAGATATGCCCTAGACTTCTTCCCTTCAACTTGTAGATATGGCACCACTTATCACATATAATGTCTTTCTTGATGCATAGGTTCCACAGGTTCTTGCACATAGAGGCTATGTTCCAATCATTTGAGTTCTTTATACATAGGCCCCCTTCATTTTTTGGCATGCAAACTCACTCCATTTCACCTTAGAACCATTTTTTTTCATTTTCGAACCAGACCATAAGAATCTACATAGTTTGGTATCAATCTCCTCATTCGTTATTTTGGGTAAAATGAATATACTGGCCCAAAAAATCCGCATGCTAAAGAGGATAGTAGTAATCGGATTAAGACCGCCCGCATAGCTCAAAAATCTATTAGTCCAACTCATAATTCTATTGGTAATATTATCAATGAAAGGAAGGCAGTCCTCGTGCATTGGCTTGGTGGGAATGAGGGGAACACCGAGATACTTGATGGGAAAATTTCCCAATTGGAATCCCAATAGGTTGGAGATAGCGATTTTATCATTATTGGAGATACCAACAATAAGGAACGATCACTTCAAGGGGTTTGGATGCAGTCCATACATAACACTGAACTCGTGTATAGCAGTGTTTATGATGGCTATGGAGTTAATGTCAGCACCTGCTAAGGTGAACAGATCGTCAACAAAACACACATAGTTTATATTTAGCTCTTTGCATTTTGGGTGGTAAGTGAACTGAGGAGATATAGTGTGGAGATTAATAAGACAAGAAAAACCTTTCATTATGATAAGGAAGATGAAGGGTGAGAGGAGGTATCCTTATCTCAATCCTCTATTTACAGGGAAAAACCATGTTTGAATCCATGAATTAAAATGGAGTACTTAGCCATTGTAACAAACTCCTTAATCCAGCCAATAAATGTAGGAGGGAATCCCATATGGTTGAGGATATAAAAAAGGAAGTCTCTGCTAACAGTATAATAGGCTTTGAGTATATCAACTTTAAGTTCACATCTGGAAGGACCTTAATTTCTATGATAATTCTGCATCAGCTCTTGCATAATAAGAATGTTGTCCCTAATGGATATACCCAACACAAAGGCAGATTGTCTATCATTTACTAGAATAGGGATGAAAGGCTTCATCCAATTAACTATGACTTTTAAAATACACTTATAAATTGTATTGCATCATGCTACGGGTCTAAAATCCTTCATGGAAGTTGGGGAGTTATTTTTTGGGATAATCACAAGATTGGTGCAATTCCACTGCTTGAGAAAGGTGTTGGTTAAGAAGAGAGAAGCCACTGCATGAGTGACCTTATCCCCCACCATGTTCCAATTACGGGTAAAAAACTCAGTGTTAAACCCATCAGGGCCAGGTGCCTTGTCTTTACCAAGACTAAAGAGGGTCAGCTTTATCTCCTCATTTAAAATGAGGGCAAGGAGATTGTTTACATGATCAGGAGAAAGCTTCTTAATAATAACATAGTTAAGGATATGAGGATATGGGGATGTTCTAGACTAGCCCAGAAGGGCAGTGAAGAAGTGGACTGCCTCTTCAGTAGCCAAGGCATGCCCCTCCACCTTGTGACCATGCTGATTCTAAATACAAAGGGTTTTGTTCCTATTTCTATTGTCTCTTATTCTAAAGTGGAAGAACTTTGTGTTCATGTCCCCCTCTTTTAACCACTTGGTTCTAGATTTTTGCTTGATAAAAGCATCTTCTGTAATACAACACTCAGCATACACAGTTCTATCATGCTTTTCCTCTGTTAGTAAAGTGGTGCTACTACCTCCATGGTTGAGCTGGCTTTGGATATTCGAAAGTAATTCTTTTCATTGATGGTTTTTTGGTTTAAATTATTGTAGAAGTTCTGGTTAAAGCCTTTTAGAGCATGCTTGACCATCTTAAGTTTCATGGATACTTGATACATAGGGCTGCCATGCACATATATCCCCCAAGCCTCACTAATAGTTTCATTAAAGTCCCTATGAGGCATCCAATAATTGAAAAACTTGAACGGTTTGACCATATTTGGAGGTAGTGGTAAGATGATGGTGATGATAGGGCAATGGTCAGACAACCCTTGACTAATAACCTCAGCCTGGGATTCAGTGAAGTTAGTTTTCCAGCCATTATTTATGAGAACTCTATCAATTTTGGTTTGGATTAAAGGTTCATCAATATGGTTTTTAGTCCAAGTGTACCAGAGACCTCTAGTGACCATGTTAACCACTTGAATATTATAAAGGCATTGATTGAATTCATTAACTGCATTGACCTCAATATCCAGAATACCTCTCTTCTTAGTACGAGATCTGACAACATTGAAATCCCCCCATAAGGATCCAATTATGATTGTGGGCTTTGATGGAATAGACAAAAGTAGCAAAGAAAGATTTATCAAGGCTCAAAGTAGTAATGAGGCAAGTTATAGCCTAATTATTAGAATATGGGTTGATTACCTTGAACAGGTTAGGATTCCAGCCAACAATGATTCTAGCCACTCCCCCCTCATTGGGGCAGTTGTGTATGGTATCCCACTGAGGTAGGCTGCTTCTAGTAGCATTGAACATATTATTTCTTCTTACATTGATCTCAACAAGATAGATAAGGGATATATTATGGTTCCTAATGAGTTTACGTACTTCTTATTGCTTTAGGGGATTATTTAGGACCCTAATGTTCCATGTGGCAAGCTTAATCATTTAGATTGATTGGGATTAGGGGGTGTTAGCATTGGTATTAGGCATACCTTGAGTCCTCTTATGGAGTTTCTTCTTCTGATTCTTTGATAAGTTTGGATCAAGTTTTCCCCCTAGACTATCAATATCAGTGATTTTTAATGCAATTCTAGAAGGGGCAAGAGTTGTGTTTGTATCCCATATGCTTCAAATATGTTGCCTATGGCTGGTGTTTCAGCTAAAATCTGATTCTGAGGCAACAAGGGTTTTGGTTCAGTACGTGTACCAGTAGATTGTTCCTCCTCCTGACCATTATGCCCCACCTTTTCCCCAGCCTGATTTTTATACCTGACCCATGTCTATTCATCACTGTGTGGTTCCATGGTTTCCTCCCTAGTTTTAAATTCTTTGGGCATCCACACCCTAGTCACATGGGGACATTTTCAGATTTGTGTCCAAAGATAAGGCAGTTGGAATAAGAGTAAGGCATACCTTGATATTCCATATACATTTCAGTAGTTTCTCCATCATTATGCCGTAGGTCAATGGTTTTGGGGTATCTTTATTTGGCTTAAACTTCAATACAGATTCTGGCATAGCTGAGTCTGTTCATCTTCTCCGTGGCTGCATGAGCATAGAGAGGTTTACCTATGGCATTAGCTATATAGCTTAGTCCATCTTCTGTCCAGTATTGAATTAGGACGTTGTGGAATCTCACCCATATGGGTACTGATTTTGTGAGATCTTTGTTAGCTAGCTGTAAAATTGGGTTGCCATTTTTTCAATATGATGGGATTTCCATAAAAGTTCCATCAACCATTTGAAATGACTAATTCTCTCTCCTCAACACTCTTGAATTTGAATAAAAAGAAGCCCTTATCATGGGGGATAACTTGTATGAGGCCATGTTTGTCCCATAATTTGTGGGTAAGGTTGTTAACAAGGGAGTAGTATGGTAGCCTTCTGCCTTGGAAGTACACCACCATATCGTTACTCCACTTTACATTACCAGTTGTTGCTATGTCAATATGTGGTTTCACTACGGGTTTACCATTTACCATTGTTGGTTGGTGGTATGAGAGTTTGAGGGTAGGCGTACGTTTGGGGGCTACCACCGTACTCCATGTCTTGATAGTACTACTATTATGAGTTGTGAGGTCTACCCTTCCTTCCTCCTTTGTGAAGTGGGAGGATTCAGTTATCCCTTCACTATTATGTAAGAGTAGACATGTGTTAATTGGAGGAACGATTTCCCTGGGAATCCCCCTGGAATTTAGGAAAACTTTTCGCTCCCACACATCTCACCTTTCCCGATGGCCGTCATGTTGAGCATCACCACCATACCCTGGTGGTGGTTTGCTATTTTTTCACTTCTCGCAGATCCCTCTCCATCGTAGCATAACTGTTTTGACCAAACCATTTATATCCTCATACGTAAAACCTTTATTAAGGAGGAAACTGAGACATATATTCTTTTCTTCATTTAACTCTTGCATACGTTTCGCATCAGTGTAGTTAATGGAGTAATCGATAAATTTATCAAGAACTTGACCTTCCTCGTTATAAACTTGCTTAGTAACTGAAGTGTCAAACTTTAAAGGAGAGGGATCCTTTTCAATGCTGGGGCTAAGTCTTTACTAGTTAGTGGCCACCTGGCCTCAACCGCTTCATGCACAAGTTACGAAAGTGGAAGTAGAAGGGGTAGGGTTTCAGCCTTACCTGGCAAGGCCGGAGGCTGCCTGGACTTGGAAGGAGGGGGCTGCCTGGTTTCCATTGAGGTGTTTAGTAAGTGGTGCTTTGGTTGGTGAGGGTGTTTGGGAGGTGGTTATATCCGGTTATTAGTAGGGGAGGTTTAGAGAGAAGGGATAACATGTTTTGAAATATCTTATCTAACGGAAGGATATGCGATCTCAAAGTTTGTCCATCTCGTCGTTATGAGAGACCTTCTGCTCGTCCATCTTCTTCTACACATCGGCCATTTTCTTCTCAGCATGTTTGCCCATCTTGATCTTAGGCTCATTCTCCTCAACCCACTGACAAAGGTGTTGAGAGTAATAACCTACTAAAACAGGGAAGATATGAGAGTCAGTTCATGATGAGATAACACTTTGTAAAAATTATGCAAGGAAATTGTTACATGAGTGGCTTTGTGAAAAGCAAAGATGACGAACCTAATGCTACTCTGAGCATCGAATAAATGGTTATCATAGGGAGGAGTCACTGAAGAGAGAACTTATTGGGATTTTGACCGACTCCCGAGAAGAGACTCAGGGTTTAGCCGGAGCTGTGAGAGGCGTGTTATCGCTGATGCATCATTAAAAATGGGCACATTAGGGGTTATAGGTCTTCTTAGAACCTTTTTTTTCTTTTGTTGTTGAGGCACGATTGTAGCCCAACAACCTCTTTCCTCTTCTTTGAGATCTCATTATTTGGGCCAGCAATTGTAGATTTATGCTTGTAAGGGACTATTGATTGAGCCACAATCTTTCCCTTCAGCTGGGCGAGAAGATTTCTTGTGATAGGAGATGTCATTTCCCATATATGGTCGGATGTGTTATGCAAAAATAAAAAAACTATCTGTAATACTCGTGCCCAATATTTTATTATTTTTCCCGCATAAATTGTAAACATATGAAGCCATGGAATTTGGATCATTATAATTGGGGTCGTATCTATATTTTACTGATTTTAGAGTCCTGAAGGTAATTATTGGAAGAATGAGGATGAAAATTGGAAAGTTTAAAGAAATTGAGGAAGAGGTCGTTTGAACAAGTTCAAGGTCGTTCGAATGAGAAGCCCAGGTCGTTCGAAGAGGAGATCGAACGATAATTGAACGAGACTCCACTGCATACCTCAACATACTCGTTAGAAAATCGTTCAAAGGATAGTTCGAACGAGAGGCCATTCTCGTTCGAATGATAGACCATTCTTGGTTGAACGAGCGCACTTGAAACTTTATGTTCGGGATGCCCTTGTGTGCTGTTGCAATATGGACCCTTGGATTGATGAGAATCGAGTTTTAAGTGTTTCAGATGGGTAAAAATGGGATTTTAGAGTTGGGGAGGATTTTTGTAATGGTTTTTTGGGTCATTGGGGATTATTGAATGTGAAGAAGAGAGAGGGTGGGGGATGGGTCTTCTTCCCACCATTTTTAGATTTTATCTTCCTCTCTCTTGCTCTTGGAAGCTATTCCCCACTCCCACCACTTTAAACCACCATACACCATCATGTACCCCCTTATGCCACCATATTTTGGAAGTATCTCACCATATTCAAGCCCTATATACCCATTCCGCCATGTTTATTAATAGCTACGAATTTTGGAGGTGTTGTTGGGGGATTCTGAAGAAAAAGAAGAGTAGACATGTATGGAGTTTTGAAGGGAATTTTGCTTGTAGCATGCCTTTTGGAGCTAGGCAGCCTCCTTAAGGCCACCTTAGGAGGTGGGGGACTTCCATCATCTTCTTCCTCATCCAACCATTTTTGGAGCTCCATTTAAGGTGGGAAAAACTCTACTCTTAGTTTAGAAATCATATTTTCCTTATACTAGCATTATAGTTAAGTTTGTAGTAGTATGTTACATGTTTGGTTAGAAAGGATAATTCTTGTGATGATATAATAAATGGATTAAAAATGGACTTCAAGAATGTCGAAAAGATATGTTTTAAGAAGTTTAATGTTAAACATTTTATGGAATAAAATGTTTGGAAATGATAACTATGTTGCTAATGATATTTTGGGTGAAAAATGTCTTGAAGTTGCTTGCAAAAATGAAGATTTTATATAAAAAATTGAACATTGTTGAAGTTTTGAAGAATAAAAGTGTCCTTTGGTCTTGAAAGATGTATTTTTGCAAGTATTATTAAATTTTTAGTGTAGAACACGTGTTAGACCCATTTGATAGGATTTGACTTAAAATCCATCTTCTCATGCATATAAACTTGTAGTATTTCGATATTGAGCATATAAACAAGTTTAATGGGGGGTTTATTTTGGTTTGAACATGAAATGAAGAAATTAGAAAATTCATCACTTAAGGTGTGTGAAATGAGTGTGAAAAGTGATAAAAAAAATATAAGATTTCAAGACTACAAGTGCTAATAAAGTAAATGGGGTTTTTCTTAAAAAGTAGTCTTAGATGTTCAATGATTTCTTGGAAAGCAAAATGATGAAATAAATATGTTTCCAATGTGAGAAGAATATTAATCCAAATATTAAAAAGTGTTAATGTGTTAAAACACTTAAGAATTTAGTATGGGTAACCTAATGGTATTTTGGGAATGAAACACGTGTAAAAATGGAGAAAAAGACAAGTTTGGAAACAAATAGGTAAAATGATAATTTTACAGAAAGTGAAACATTTTTATTAAAAATGTTGGAAATGTGTCACACAAAAAAGGTCCTAAATGAACATCATTTTGGGATAAAAATAAATGTTAGAGTAAAAAGGACAAGAAATGAGGATTTTTAAAGTGTAACATAAGTTGGGGTGAAACCCCGAGTTTTGGCTTCGATCGAGTAAAAGGAAAGTGGAATAATGTGGACATTTGTAAAATATTAAAACACATTAATAAGGACTCGGATGACACCGAAAAAATTAAGTAGGGCATGAAGCCCTGGGGTGAAAGACTCAAAATCACTGGCCAAAGCATATGGTAGCTTAACCCGTGGTGTGGAGCCCGTTAAAGTAAGCACTTATTGAAAGATTCCGAGAAAAGATAATGAAAATAGAACATGTCAAGAAATAGGTTCTGTGGTGAATGTGTGAAAATACAACCTAACTTGAATGAATTAATAAATGTTCCGGTAAAGAGTAAAGTGAACAAGTAATAAAAAAATTGATTAACGTCCATAAAGTAAAGGAATGGTAAAGTCAAGGGATTAAAAGGGTAGTTAAACAACCTAAAGAGGTATAACCCATGATTAACAAAAGGGTGTATTTATGAAAGATTTTCAAAGAAAAAATAAGTATTTTCTAACACGAATTTTGCGAGTGTTAAAAGGATGATTTTTCAAAGAAAATACTAGCATGGATTGGTACAAGTAAAGTGGGTAGTTTCGGTGAAATAAATGACTTTCCTTAAAAAAGTGTATATATTTTAAATATTCAACCGGGTGTATTAAATCAAGGAATAAATATCAAGTCAAGAAAAAGGAAATTTCTTTCATGGGATTAAGGTGAATTAATTGGTGTAAGGACATAATTTTATAAATATCCGGGGTAGAATATAGGAATTTTCAGTTTACACCTAGATCACAGTTTGTATGTATGATACCGCTACATTCGGTACGTCAACACGATCAGCCTCGATGGCCTTTATCTGAATTCAATGCATCCAGTATCTTCACGTGCATCATGCTACATGCGACGTGGTGCTCAGCTCATTCCCACTACTCCACTACGCTTTATCGGTAAAAAGTTTTATTGGAGATTTAAATATTTGCATAAATATTTATGAAATTTTTTGAAAATTATTTTTGAAGTCTAGATTAATTTTTATTAAAAGCATAATTTTTTCTAAGTGTAGAAGCGAAGTGCCTTGAACGAAGAGCTCACTCAAACGACTTTGAATGTCGTTCGCGCGAGATAGGCATGTTGCGCGATCTCATTCGAACGACTTCTGTCCTTCGTTCGAGCGACATGGCTATCTCGTTCGAACGAGCCACCGCCTCGATTTTTGTATAAATATTTGATCTCCTTCTACACTTTTTCCAAGTCTTTCCGCAATCTCAAAATTCTGCGAAAACAACCCAGAATAAGACTTCACTTTTTTAAGGTTTTCTAAACCTTTTTGATTCACAAAACCATTCCCATATATGTGTGTGAATCTTTAAACCTTCAAGAGGATCTTTTACTCATGTGGAGTAATTTGTGAGGAAGCCGTTCTCTTCTTCATTGCTGCCCTACTGGAAAGGGATAGTTCCAACCGTCGATAACAGAACTGACACCCGAGGGTATTTCTGTGTCACTGTATTTTTACTGTAATCCATGTAAGCCGTTCTCTTACAAAATTATAGTGAAAATAAAAGGTTTTGCCCCTTTGGTGGATTTTTCCTCATTTGTGTGTGTTTGAATGTTCTTACTTGATTTTATCATCATCAATCACACCTAGATGCATGTTTAGGACTTAATTGACAAAAACTGAGTTTATTTAAATAACTTCCTTATTTGAACGCAAGCGCACTCCTCTCAAATTGGTATCAAAGCCAGTTAAACAACTTTACCCTGTAATTTTTCGCAAAATTTTCTAGGATATCAATTTTCTGAAAAATTAATTTTTGAAAACGAGTGTGTTCATAATGGAGAAGTTATATAATAAAATGCCAGTTTTTGACGGGACAAACTATGCATGGAAAGCTCGCATGAGATCTGCATTAAAAGCCATTGATGAACCTGTCTGGATTTTGGTTGAAAGAGGGTGGACACCTCCCTCTATCACTCTTGAAAATGTGACCAATTTAAAACCTGTCACTTCTTGAACTGAAGAAGAGTTTAAATGGTCATCTTTTAATTTTAAGGGTTTAAGTGTTATTTTTGGGTCTATCACTCCCGATGAGTTCAAATGCATAATGACATGCACCACGTCAAAAGAGGCATGGGATGTTTTACAACTTACTCATGAAGGTACTAATGCTGTGAAAGAATCTAAACTGCAAAATTTAACAACTCAATTTGAAACAATCACCATGCTTGAATCTGAGTGTTTTGATGAATTTTATGCTAGATTGTCTGATATTATTAACACTAGCTTTAATCTTGGTGAACATATTCCTAATTCTAGAGTTGTTAAGAAGATTCTTATATCACTGCCTAAGCGTTTTATCCCTAAAGTCACTGTGTTAAATTCTATGGGTAATTTAAATACGCTTAAATTGGAGGAACTTGTAGGAGACTTGCAAATGTATGAAATTGATATGTTTCCTAAATTTGTCAAGTATAAAGATAAGGGAATTGCACTTAATGCCCAGGAAAGAAAGAGTGAGGGGTCGGCAAGAAAGAGGGGAGAGTCATCTAGAAAAACAGAGATAGATACGTCAGATTCTGAGTGTGATTTTGACTTAGATGATTTGGCCCTTTTTGATAAAAATTTCAAAAGAATTCTCAATTTCAAGAAAAATGGCAATTTTAAAGATAAAAAGAAGTTTGAGAAAAATAAGTTTGAAAAGAAAAATGAAAAATATTTTAAAGATCCTCCTAAGAAGGAAAGTGAGAGATGCTTTGAATGCGACGGTAGCGGTCATAGAGCTTTTGAGTGTGCTACTAGACTGAACAGAGAAAAGGGCAAAGCTATCCTTAATGCTACCCTTAGTGACGATAGTGAGGTCGAGTCGGTGGATTCTGGAGATGACTCACCGCATCAGTGTAACTTCACCGCATTCATGGCTAGTCATGTGAGTACTTCTAGTGCTTCCCACGATGATGAGGATGATGCTTCATAGGGACACCTCGACAGTGAGAGCGATGTGAGTGAGGGGGAGGATGACACAAGTGAGAGCGAGAGTGATCTTCAACGCGCCTACGCCGAGCTTTATTCTAAGTCATTTAAAACTAAAAAGCGTAACAAAGAGTTAGTTCTTAGGATCATCGCTTTAGAGGAAGACTTAAGAAAAGCGAGAGAGAGAGAGACCTCCACCTGCACTACCTTAAGAGAGAGAGAGTCTGCCTGTGTTGAGAAAAAGAGAGAGTTTGTTTAGAGAGAGAGAGATTTTTTAAAAAAAAGAGAGAGGGTACTTGACTAAACAAGTGACTAGTCTTACGAGTGAGCTCCATTCCCCCGTGGAGACTCGAAAGAAACTTGAAGCCCTTGTAGCCCAGCTTACTCATGATCTTGAGAGAGCACGGGAAGTCAAGGTTCAAATCGAGGACAGATCTGGAAAGATGGGAAAGATGCTCCTCGACCCTGCTTTAGGTTTTGGTGATAGGCAGGGAATAGGTTATGATGGTGCCTCCACGTCCCAAATTTCACCTGGACCAGTTCCTGAGTTTACTACAACTCCTTATGGCCATCGTCAAAAATCTCGAAGGAGAGTTCGACCAAGAAAAGCAAACCAAGGTCCGCCTTTGACTGTGTTCTTTTGTACATATTGCAAAAGAAAAGGCCACCTCAGGGAGTTTTGCTACAGTATGGGTTGGACACGACGTACTACTGCTCCACCTCAGCATACTGATGATTTTTTCAGTCTGAGAGAGCGAGTTGAGTTTTTAGATGCCACATCACAGAGTTTGATGGAGGAATTCCGACAGATGTCTTTACCGTCAGTAAATGCGTCTCATATTCCGGCTAAAACCAACAACAATAAAGGTAAACAAAAGGTCACCACTACTTGGGTACCTAAGAAATATAAAAAGGCCTTTGTTGTTCATGTCGCTCTCAAAGCACATAATACCTCACAGTGGTATTTTGATAGTGGGTGCTACAGACATATGACAGGTGATGCCTCATTTTTTACATCTCTTGAGGATTATCATGATGGCAAAGTCACCTTTAGAGATGGGAGCAAGTATAACATTGTAGGACGTGGTACTGTAGAGTTACCAGGATTTCCTAAGCTAGAAAATGTTTTGTACGTCAAAGGTTTGAAAGCAAACCTTCTCAGCATTAGCCAGTTGTGTGACGCTGACTTTGCCGTAAAGTTTGACCGGTACGCTTGTAAGGTCTATAATCAAGCGGGTAAACTTTTAGTGCGAGGGGTGAGGACAAAGGATAATTGCTATGGGACTGAGCCCACATCCTCACTTGTCTGCAACAGTACCACGATCACTCCTATAGATCTGTGGCAACAACATCTAGGTCACGTGACCGTTAAAGATCTAACTCGTTTAGCTAAAAAGGACCTAGTACGTGGCTTACCATCACTTGGAAGGCCAACTTCGACGGTTTGTGGACCCTGTCAGTTTGGAAAACAAATTCATAGCCCCCATAGGAAGTTGCATTCCATTACCACCTCTCGTGTACTTGAGCTTATTCACATGGATCTTACGGGTCCTACTCGTACTGAGAGTCTGGGTGGTAAGAGGTATATCCTCGTGATGGTGGATGATTTCTCCAAATACTCGATTGTCAGTTTTCTGAGGGAGAAATCCGATGTTGTAGAGTTTTTAACGACCAAGTGCCGTGCCCTGCAAAATCAAGACGGAGTCACTATTAATAGGATACGTAGTGACAACGGCACTGAATTTAAGGAAGCAAAGATAAATCTTTATTGTGATAGCCTTGGGATCAAATATGAGTTTTCTGCTGTGAAGACTCCTCAGCAAAATGGGATTGTTGAGAGAAAGAATAAAACGATCCAGGAAATGGCTAGATCTATGCTTCTAGGTTGTAAGGTTTCTAGAAGATTTTGGGCAGAGGCAGTGTCTACTGCATGCCACACGGTGAATAGGGTTTACCTGTGTCCACACACACTTCAGACGCCTTATGAGTTGTGGACTGGCAAGAAACCCAACCTTGCATATTTCTGTGTTTTGGGGAGTAAATGCTATATCCTACGGGATAGAGAGCAATTAGGAAAGTTTGACTCCCGAAGTAATGAGGGAATACTGTTAGGGTATTCATCGAATAGTAAAGCGTACCGAGTATTTAACCTGAAGAGCTCTAAGGTTATGGAGTCAATAAACATCACCGTGCAAGATGACGAACCTTCAGCGTTTATTGATTCTAAACTTCAGTGTGAGGATGAGGATGTTTCTGGCAGTGATTTACTTGTACCTCACCCACACTCTGTGGACCCTACTCATGTGTTAGGGGACACACCTGCTTGGGTTCGCAAGAGTCATGACCCTTCTGCCATTGTTGGTAATCCCACTCTAGGGGTCAAGACTCGTGCTCAGCTAGAGAACGTTGTCAACCATTTTTCCTACACGTCCAAAGTCGAGCCCAAGAATCATAAAGAAGCACTCAAGGATGAACACTGAATATCTGCTATGAAGGATGAGTTGCTTCAGTTTAAAAAGAATAATGTCTGGGAACTTGTCCCCCGACCTAGTGAGACTAATGTGATAGGTACCAGATGGATTTTTAAGAATAAAATGGATGAAATGGTACCATAATCAGAAATAAGGCTAGGTTGGTCGTTCAAGGCTACACACAGATAAAAGGTGTAGACTTTGGGGAGACATTTTCTCCTGTTGCGAGGCTTGAGCCCGTCCGTCTACTTGTCGCCATCGCATGTCATCCGCGCTCCAAGTTATATCAGATGGATGTCAAGAGTGCCTTTCTGAATGGCATTCTACAGGAGGAGGTTTACGTGGAACAACCGAAATGGTTTGAAGACCCTAAGCACCCGGAGCACGCCTACTATTTGAGGAAAGCCTTGTATGGTTTGAAGCAAGAACCCCATGCTTGGTACGAGAGGCTTACTTCCTATCTCTTAGCCCGTGGCTTCAAGAGAGGGGGAGTTAATATGACGTTGTTCATCAGGAGAGATGACAATGCTATTTTGGTTGCCCAGGACTATGTGGACGACATAGTCTTTGGATCCACGTGCTCTCAACATGCTCATCACTTTTAGGAGGAGATGAAAAGTGAGTTTGAGATGAGCATGGTTGGCGAGCTTACTTTCTTCCTTGGTCTCTAGGTTCATCAGCTAGATAATGGGATGTTCATCTCCTATACCAAGTATGTTGGAGACCTAGTGAAGAAATTTGGGTTAGACTCCGCTAAGCATGCACGTACACCTATGAGTACCACTACCAAACTTAGTAAAGACACTTCAGGCAAGGACGTAGAGCAAACCTTGTATCGGAGTATGATAGGTAGTCTTCTCTACTTGACTGCCACTCGTCTCGACATAGCCTTTAGTGTTAGAGTCTGTGCGTGATATCAGGTGTCCCCGAAAGAGTCACATTTACTTGCTCAAAAAAGTATTATTAAATACGTGAGTGGGACTCTCTCATACGGTATTTGGTATTCCTTTGATACCGATGACCGTTTGTCCGCCTATTCTGAGGCCGATTGGGCCGAGAATGTAGATGGTTGTAGGAGCACTTCTCGTGGGTGTTTCTATTTTAGTTATGCTCTTGTCTCCTGGCTAAGCAAGAAGTAAAATTCCATCTCTTTGTCCACTGCGGAGGCTGAGTACATCACCGCCGGGAGTTATTGCACGCAACTCATGTGGATGAAGCAGATGATGGAGGATTATGGGATTTCACAGGACACCATGACCATTTCCTGTGATAACACGAGCGCGATACACATATTCCACAATCCAGTCCAGCTTTCACGCACAAAGCACATCAGGATATGCGAGCACTTTATACGTCAGTTAGTGGAGGAGAAAGTCGTATCCCTGAGTTGTATTCCCATCGATCGTCAGTTAGCCGATATTTTCACAAAACCTTTAGATGCCCTTAGATTTGAAAGTCTTAGGAAGTCTTTGGGGATTTGCATTGTTGGCTGAGGGATCGGTCTATGTCTAGGATATGATTCTTCTTCATGTTCATATCATATGTTTCCTATTGCTAGTTTATTTATATGTATTATTGCCTTGTTGTACAGCTATTTATTTATTCTTTTGAAAAATCCAAAAAGATTTTCGTTTTACAAATTTTTTTTAGAAAATCCCAAAAAGATTTTTGTATTTTATTTGAACCTTTTATGGATGAGCATTTAAGATAACCGAATCACAACTTCATTCCATTTATCCATGTGACTGTTTGATAGAGATTTGAGACGCTACATCATTTCATCCATGTGCTTTACATTGATTGGAGTCTTTGAGATGTGATTAGAGATATCTTTCGACATGTTTGACTCCTATCTCCTTTATTGCACACATGCACGGCTATATTTGATTATTGTACTTGTCTATCACATATTGGCTTGAGTGTTTCCATTTCAATTCTGTCTATACAACTAACAATATGCGATAAAACTTGACAATATTGGAATGCATGTAAAAACCGTTTTGGTGAGACTGTGTGTTTATTTGAAAAAATGGGGAAGGGCTGCGAAAGGTTCATTTAGCCTTTGCGATTTTAAGCCACCGTTAAAAAGGACCTAAACAATGGAGGAATTTTATTATTCGGGGTCCAAAGAGGTTAAAAGAGCCCGAAAAAAATTAAAGGCAATAAAAAGCAATATATGCCAAATATGGGCCATTAGGTTTCACCATCAATTCTCCAAAGTTTGAGAATTTAGAACGCCTCTATTCAAAATATATATCTGAGGGAGTTTGGTTGGAGACTATAAACGGGTTTGCACTTCCTTGAAAATCCTGAAAAAGCATAAAATAGTTTTGGACGTTATTAGTGTGGAACTCACTTTGAGCTTTGATTTGTTGATTTGATTGAGTCAATGTCTCATATTACCACCTTTTTACACCAAAGGAAGCATTTGAGTTCATTCGTTAGGAGTATCCGATATTCATCGTGCACATATATCATGTTTGTATGCATTGATTTTCCTATCGAATTTGTTCACACCCATTCATTTACACTATCATCGACTTGGTTGTTTTTGTGTTCTTGCATGGTGTGATTCTTTGTTGTATATTATGTGTGAAAAATTTTGAAATATAGAAAAATAGCAGTTTATTCCCGTGTGTCATTCTCCGTGTGCATTCATTTATGCTTTTCATATCTATCTATTTGGGGACATCATAAAAAGGGGGAGAAGAATTATGGGGGAGACTTGTTTTGGTGTTTGGTTGATTTATGAATTATTTGCTTAAGCTTAATTGATCATCAATTTTTGCATATCATTATATTTCAAACTGTTGCTTGTCACGGGTATTACTTTATCTCATGTGTGTAGGTACAACATTGTTCATTATTGAATTGCACACCCTGATGAGAAAAGCTTTGGAAGTTTTTGAAGAGATGAAGATTTGAAATACATGTCATTTAGTATTCTCAGTTTGAAGGTTTAATGGGGATATTATCTTGAATGTCATTTGATTGCATAATTAGGATTTTTTATGTATGTACCGGCATAGACATAGGGGGAGATTTGTAAGGACATAATTTTATAAATGTCCGCGGTAGAATCTAGGAATTTTTTGTTTACTCCTAGATCACAGTTTGTATGTCTGATACCGCTATATTCGGCACGTCAACACGATCAGCCTCGATGGCCTTTATCGAAATTCAATGCATCCAGTATCTTCGCGTGCATCATGCTACATGCGACGTGGTGCTCAGCTCATTCCCACAACTTTACTACGCTTTATCAGTAAAAAGTTTTATTGGAGTTTTAAATATTTGCATAAATATTTATGAAATTTTTTGAAAATAATTTTTGAAGTCTGGATTAATTTTTATTAAAAGCAGAATTTTTTCTAAGTGTAGAAGCGAAGTGCCTTGAACGACGAGCTCGCTCAAACGACTTTGAATGTCGTTCGCGCGAGATAGGCATGTCGCGCGATCTCGTTCGAACGACTTCTGTCCTTCGTTCGAGCGACATGGCTATCTCGTTCGAACGAGCCACCGCCTCGATTTTTGTATAAATATTTGATCTCCTTCTACACGTTTTTCAAGTCTTTCTACAATCTCAAAATTCTGCAAAAACAACCCAGAATAAGACTTCACCTTTTTAAGGTTTTCTAAACCTTTTTGATTCACAAAACCATTCCCATATATATGTGTGTGAATCTTTAAACCTTCAAGAGGATTTTTTTACTCATATGGAGTAATTTGTGAGGAAGTCGTTCTCTTCTTCATTGTTGCCCTACTGAAAAGGGATAGTTCCAGCCGCCAACAACAGAACCGACACCCGAGGGTATTTCTGTGTCATTGTATTTTTACTGTAATCCGTGTAAGCCGTTCTCTTAGAAAATTTTAGTGAAAATAAAAGGTTTTTGCCCCTTTGGGAGATTTTTCCTCATTTGTGTGTGTTTGAATGTTCTTAATTGATTTTATCGTCATCAATCACACCTAGATGCATGTTTAGGACTTAATTCACAAAAACTAAGTTTATTTAAATAACTTCCTTATTTGAACGCAAGCGCACTCCTCTCAATTGGGGTTAATAATGTTTTTGGAATAAAAACAGTTGCATGCATGTATATATATATGGTAGTTTCATGTGCGTATAGATATAACGTGTTACAATCTTCTTCCTGCCATTCAATTCTATATTGCATTGTTGTAATTTCCCACTGGGCATTCGACTCATTCCCTCTTCTTTGTTATGGTAGGTTGTATGCGATTTCTTATTTTGAGAGCGTCATACGGGTAAGTATTCTTTCTATTTGGTAGCTCCGTATGTTTGGATTTTGGGGACGCTTCCCACTTGTCCCTTATGTAGCTTGATTTTAAATGGAAATCACATGATAAACAAGTGAAATATTAATCAAATAAAATAGGACTAGCAACATTATTTAGGTTATTTCATTTCACTTCACACCTAACACTCGGGTCGGACCGGGTTGACCACGGGTGACCCATAAATTCGGGTCAGGGTGTTACACTATTATTCGACCATCGTCTCCTCACAGTTGGTCAACCTTTTCTCAATTGCTCATACTCAACCCAGTATCTACCTTGGTCGAGAGACAAACCCTACCCCATTTTCAAGGCACTTTAACATCCTTTGATTCAATGACTCATTTTTGATTAACTCCCATAATCCCGAAATAAAGAAAACTAAGACTTCCAGTCGTGATTAGAAGTGTAGTTCATGTGCACGAGCTTTTAGTTAGGTTTGCGTGCGACGAAATGATAATAAAATGGATTGAATTTTGTGGTGACGGTTGAGTAACATGCTCGGAAGACATCTTGGGGTAAATCTTCCTCGTAGGAAAGCCTCTAAAGGATGACTGACCCCATGATTGTCCTCTAAGCATTGGGGGATAACTGTGTCGGAGCAAGGACAATAGCATCAAGAATGGATCTAACGCTCAACCCAAATGGAAGCCTAAATTTGACCTTAAACATCTGTTAATAGACTTCTACCTCATCATTATTTCTAAAATCATAGGCCCTCTCATAATCGATTGTCACTCTCATGTTAATTGTCGAATCAATGTCATAAAGTGTCACAAGATAATGAGATCAGTTTCTTAAACTTCACTCTTATAAGTTGAGGTAACACTTGTGTCAGCTTCGAAAGCCTCTTCCTCATCGTCATCAACATCAAGTGCTTTATCACTGTCGTCTCAGTCTAGATGGATCAGAACAGACACTACGGTCAATAGCACAGGCACGACATTGGTTGGATTGGTATCCATAGTATCATCATCATCAGAGATATCATAAATTAGGGGCTCATGATCCCTATGATGAAGATACGAGGTACGTGGATGACCTATGTTACCAAACTTAAAAAAATCAATAGTCTCGGCCAAGCCAGGACGAGTAACAATTACTCTCATGACTTCCTTGAATGAGTTAAAGTTCATAGTTTTAGCTAGAGGGTTTAAACTCTCAGATGGGCTATGACTCTTGACATGGAATTAGTATCAGACCTAATGTAACCTTCAAAGGCAGACATGTTATCGTTGCTAATGAAAATTACACTAGGAAAATTAATTTCAAGTGAAATGTATTGGTGGGGAAGTTTGGTCAGACATAATGGAAGGGATATTATCGCTAAGGGTGTCGAAGTCAGAGGTGTTAGAGGGACCCTATCTCGATGAGAGCCTTAGTCTCTTCCCTCTCATGGCGAACATGTTCGCGAAGGTGATGTATCTCAAGTCAAGTCACGTATAGACTCTGGTACATTCACAAATAGTTACATAAGAGAGTTCTAAGCTTTAAAAATATCAATAAGGGAAAAGTGGATCATTTTGCAATAAGAATAGCCAAGAACACTCAACACAACTGAAAGCCTTACACTAAAAAAAGACTCATTATAAAATGATCAAAGTCAGTGAAAAGTCCAAAAAATCACCATCTTTCACCAAAAAAACATGCAACAACCATCAAAACCTAACATAACCTAGGGGCTTAAAAAATTCCACCCTAACACCACCACAATAGGAGGTGTAAAAACTAAATAATGCGTTAGAAAAATGAAATGGCAGAAATGAAGACAAATAACAATGGAAAACAAAGAAAATGTGATTCAGAGTGTACCTGGAAGAATGAAACAATAAAAAAACGAAAAAAAATGCCAAAAAAAGTAATCGGAGGGAGCGGAAGAGATGGAGTTATAGAAAGAGAAAGGAAAAATCTTGGTCTGGTTTGAAGGTTTGATGAAAATGATAGAAATGGGGGTGAAAGTCCTGCTTTAGACAATTTTTAACTTAAGAATAAGAATAATTACGTTTTGTGAATATCAACGTATAAGATGAGCACGTGGTTCAGACACGCCTTTGTAAGGACATATTTTTAATAAGTCCGTAACAATTAATTATGTCGTATACCACTACAAGTCATCGAAGAATTGTGAAGATTGCATTTACAAAAGACGGATCCAAATTACCAAGTTGCCTTCAACATTCAAGCCCAACAATATGAACTTTGGTAAGATATTGTTTTAAAGTTTCATTTACATTTCATATTAAGAGTGTTGGGATATTTTTAAAAGGTTTTAAAAAGCTTTTATATAAAAATGTTTTTTTTAAAGAGGTTCTATAACTATTTGTGAAAAACTGCCTCAGCAGTAAACGTACCTCGGTTTCGACGCCAAGGTCGTTCAAGCAAGAACGACACGATCTCGTTTGCGCGAGATGTCATTCTCATTCGAGCGAGATAAATTTTAGGCTGACACGCTACTGTTATGCTTATCCTTTGACCAACTCAGATTTTGTATAAAAAGGGGTCTTGGCAGCCTAGAAAAACGTGGAGAATAGTTTCAACTTTAAAGTGTTTTATCTTTTTGAAACTTTTGTGTATCTGCCTAGATTTAATTCAATACCTTTTGGGAGAAAGTTTTTCTCCAACAATTTTAAGGGTTCAAATGTTTTTTTTTAATTCACAAAATCCCAATTACTTTTACGTGAATTGTTTTGTGGAACCCAAGAACATATTTTGTTTTTGTTCATACTTTGTGGGGAGAGCTCTACAACCAACAGTTGCGTGTTATTGTGGAGGGAGTCCGTATAAAGTTCACATCTTATGGAGAAGCCGTTTTCTTCTTCATTGCTGCCCTCCTGAAAAGGGAAAGTTCCAGCCGACGACATCAGAACCGACACCTGCAGGTATTTCTGTGTCAATATTTCTAGCCGTTGCTTTGGAGGTTTGACGAAGACACCGTGCGTTACACTTGTGGGCGATTATCAGGTTGTATGTAAGTCAATGGTCTTGTGAATTCTTCAAAGTTCTAGAAATAAAATGTTTTGCCCCTTTGGGGGATTTTTCCTGAATATTTGTGTCACATGCTTTATTTATTTATGGGTTGGCACATGCACTTTTAGATGCACGTTTAGGGGCTGGATTAATTTTGTTTAAAAAAAATAGACTCTAATTAAATAAGTGTGCCAAATTAGATATTTGCGAATTTAATCAATTATCACACAGTCACATTTTCTCAAATTGGTATCAGAGTGGGTTGCGCTAATTTATCGCGTACTCCTATTTTTCACAAAATTCTGTGATATTGATTTTTTTTGAAAAAACTGTTTGATTTTATTTTGACAATTTTTTTGAAAAATCTAAAAAGATTTTTGTATTTTGCTTGCACCTTTTATGGATGGACGCTTAGGATGACCAAGTCAAAACATCATTCCATTCTTCATGTGAATATTTGATAGTATTTTGAGACAATAGGTCAATTCATCCATGTGCTTACAATGTTTGGAATCTTTGAGATGTAATTTAGTGTTACTTCCTACATGTTTGAGTCATGATTTCCTTTATTGCACACATGCACAGATTTGTTTGATTATTGTGCTTGTCTTATCACATGTTGGTTGGGTGTTTTCACTTCAATCCTATCCTTTAAAAAGAACCAAGCGCAATAAATTTTGATAAGGAAATTGTGCATATAAGAACCGTTTTGTGAGTTTGTGTGCTTTGTTTGAAAACGGGGAAGGGTTGCGAAAGGTTCATTTTACCTTTGCGAATACTGAGCCACTATTAAATTGGACCTAAAAAATGGAGGAATTTTATTATCCGGGGTCCAAAGAGGTTTAAAAGAGCCCGAAAAAATTTAAAGGCAATAAAAAGAAATTCATGCCAAATTATGGGCCATTTAGGTTTCTGCACCAATTATCCAAAGTTTGAGAATTTTGATTACCTTTAAAAAGAAAATATATATGAGGGTGTTTGGATGGAGAAGTAAAATGGGTTTTCACGTCCTTGAAAATCTTGAAAAAGCGCTAAATAGTTTTGGATATTATTGGGGTGAAAATCATTTTGACTTTGATTTGTTGATTTGTATAAGACGATGTCATCTAAATTTAACAATCTTTTGACCTAAGGATACTTTTGATGTTCATTCGTTAGGGGTACACATATGCATCGTGCACATATGCTTGATTGAGTTGATTTACCTATCGAATGTGTTCACACCCATTCATTCCATTTCCATGACTTGGTTGTTTGAGTTTAAATCCATGGTGTGATTTTTTTTTATCCTATTTTTGTATGAAAAAATTGAAAAATAAAAATTAGTTTGTGAAATTTTTGGGTCATTCCTTTGCCTGCGCGTAGCTTGATTCTTGTTTGCTATGCATTTTATCGTGACATTCCATGTTTTGATTTTTTCTTCTTATCTGTCTATTTGGGGACATCATAAAAAGGGGGAGAAAGAATTATCATGTTATGGAGGAGTTTTTGCTTTAAGGGGGGGATTTGATTATTAATGCTTTGTTCTTATATCATTTTAGAGTCGATGCGTCACGAAGATTTTTGCTTTATCTCATGTGTAGTTACAAATATTGAAGATCATGATGTTGCACACCCTGATGAGAAAATCTTTGAGAGCTTTGATGTTGAAATTTTTTTTGAGAACTTACAAATTTTACCTTTTCAGTTTTGGGATTCATGGGAGGGTAGATTTGTATAGGCATTTTGGGTTTTGATAATTCAGATGTTTTTATGTATGTAACCGGCATAGACATAGGGGGATATTTGTAAGGACTTATTTTTAATAAGTCTGTCATAATTAATTATGTCGTATACCGCTACAAGTCGTCGAAGAATTGTGAAGATTGCATCTACAAAAGACGGATCCGAATTACCAAGTTAACTTCAACATTCAAGCCCAATATGAACTTTGGTAAGATATTGTTTTAAAGTTTCATTTACATTTCATATTAAGAGTGTTGGGATATTTTTAAAAGGTTTTAAAAAGATTTTATATAAAAATGTTTTTTTAAAGAGGTTTTATAACTGTTTGTGAAAAACTGCCTCAGCAGTAAACGTACCTCGGTTTCGACGCCAAGGTCGTTCAAGCGAGATATCAATCTTGTTCGAACGACAATGGGAAGTTGCGCGTAGTCGTTCGAAAGACACACGATCTCATTCGCACGAGATGTCATTCTCGTTCGATCGAGATAAATTTTAGGCTGACGCGCTGCTGTTATGCTTATCCTTTGACCAACTCAGATTTTGTATAAAAAGGGGTCTTGGCAGCCTAGAAAAACGTGGAGAACAGTTTCAGCTTTAAAGTGTTTTATCTTTTTAAAAATTTTGTGTGTCTGCCCAGATTTAATTCAATACCTTTTGGCATAAAGTTTTTCTCCAACAATTTTAAGGGTTCAAATGTTTTGTTTTTAATTCACAAAATCCCAATTACTTTTACGTGAATTATTTTTTGGAACCCAAGAACATATTTTGTTTTTGTTCATACTTTGTGGGGAGAGCTCTACAACCGACAATTGCGTGCTATTGTGGAGGGAGTCCTTATAAAGTTCACATCTTATGGAGAAGCCGTTTTCTTCTTCATTGCTGCCCTCCTGAAAAGAGAAAGTTCCAGCCGACGACATCATAACCGACACCTGTAGGTATTTCTGTGTCAATATTTCTAGCCTTTGCTTTGGAGGTTTGATGAAGACACCGTGCGTTACACTTGTGGGCGATTATCAGGTTGTTTGTAAGTCAATGGTCTTGTGAATTCTTCAAAGTTCTAGAAATAAAAGGTTTTGCCCCTTTGGGGGATTTTTCCTGAATATTTGTGTCACGTGCTTTATTTATTTATGAGTTGACACACGCACTTTTAGATGCATGTTTAGGGGATGGATTAATTTGGTTTAAAAAAAATAGACTCTAATTAAATAAGTGTGCCAAATTAGATATTTGCGAATTTAATCAATTTCACACAGTCACGTTTTCTCAGCCTTGAATGTCGCATCTAATCTCGTATAATCATGCTACCTATGACACAGCCAAGGGATGACTGATAGTTGGCAAGAATCTCATAATAGGGGTGATATGACCCTTGCATACTCAATATACAATTGACAGTTAAGCCTCCAAAGTCCCGTCCCACATGCCATTCATCAGACGAGACATGACATTAAGTAAAGTCGTATTGAAGCTAAGGGTAACTAATTTCAAACATTAACCTCTTAGTGATGCAGAAGTTTAAGGTCTAGGGGTGATTGATATACATAAGTATGGCCTTATCTAGATGACACTCTCGTAACCAACCACACTACAATCTCATCCCATAGACAAGAATAATCTTCTCACCCATACTAGCGAAAGAGTTTAGACCTCATACGAAAATCTTATTATAAGACACCAGACTCAAGAGGTAGGGGTAGGTGTGTCAGGTGCAGATGACCATCCTATCTTGTCTCAACTATGAGCATATAACTAAGCACCATACAGGCTCTCGATAGAGACGATCCATATAGTGTCGTCTTGGACGAGACTCCTTACCACAATTGTGTTGATCCAGGCATGGAAAGCATGATAGGAGTATCTCAGTCATTCCATCACAAAACCGTTAACAAGAATCACTCACCCATATGAAGGAACTTTCATCATGATAACTTCACCACCAAAATAGACACGTGGTGCTCTCTAGCAGGCCCTCGACATTAACAGGGCATGGAATTCATGTTGGGGTAACACTAGGAAAACCTAGAGCCTATAAAATCTCACATTTTTTCTTCTTCATTGAGGATCAAATTACTACACCTTTATCACAACTCTGCTCAAATTTTTCTAGAGACATAAATCTTGTATTGGTATCATCCATGGTTATTTATGCCTTATTATAGTGGATGTAGGACAACGACCGAACAACTTAAATCCTCGTGTTCATCTTCATTTCTCTCATCTCTTCTTCTGAATCATTTGTTGGTTACCTCCAATTTACTTATTACTTATTCATCTGTGCATAACTCAATCTCTGGGTGAATCCTTATATGATCTGTATATCATAATAGATGATTCTGATAAGATGTTATCATCCGAGGTGGTCTCTCGGATGTCATCATCGTCTGAAGAGGTTTCGAATTTCCTCATATTTATGTCCCTTACTTTTCTTGCAGCCTCATAAAAGATGTCCCCATAATAGTAACAGTAGTTTTCATTTTCTAGTCCCCAGGGTGAGAGTCCTTTGATAAATTTAGAAATAGCTAATATGAACACCACATACAGAAAACTGTGGAAATTTCCATGTGTATGATCATGGAGAGACGGGATAAACACTTATGACCACAAGTTATATGAATACCCGAGTGGGGGACCTTCTGCTAGGAGATGGCCTCGACGAATCATCTCATCTTAGAGCTCGATGACTTCGACTTTGTGGGTAGCATCCAGGTATGTACTCCTATAGTTGCACCCCACACTGGTGTAATGATGGGTCCATGGTGATATTCCAAGTATGAATAGTTGGAAGGCCAATCGCATAATGAGTAATTATTGTTCACCATGAGGATCGATATGATTCCACATGGAGTGTTTTTTGGGTCGTGGGATGATTTCTAGTGGCTCGGAATCAACTTCAATAGACCTGCATATGATATCTTGTATTTCCATTAGCAAATCATCCCGCCTTGTAGGTCAGATTCATTGGTATATATAGATATTGGGATGTTTGAATTCTCCCTAACTGTTGAAGAATTGAAGGGGTGGACCCTCATACCAGAGACTCAGTTTTAAACTGCATGCAGTATAGCCTTGTATTTCATGCGATTGACCCAGTGTTCAGGATGTTCAGGGTGGTCCATCTCTTTTGTGGTAGCCTTGTATCCAATCTCAAATTTTTAATCTATATTGTTGGGCATCTCGAATGATGTAGGTCATTGCTTATGAAGTCATAGTCCTTTCCCTGGGGAGTGGTCCTATTGTGCTATCTTTATCCAAACCTAGGGGTTAAGGACAAACTCATCTATGGACCCTGGAGATATGTTCCCCTTACTGATTAAGAGATGGTTAAATCAATATGTAATGACCTATTTTGGTAGGTGAACATAGTGTACTTGCTCGAGTTTAAGGTCTAAAGGTCTTATGGGAGACTTTGATTTGCTGAAGGCAGTGTCTTTCATGATGGGGTTTAGTTTAGGCTTTGGACTGGCCAATCAAAAAGGATCGGCATTTCCCCTGGAGTTCAATTGGATCATATGAATGGTAGCGAGGGGGAAAACTCGTGTTTTGAGTTCTTGGGCAGGGTTTTGAGTGGTCACATATTATTATATGTCATACTCGGTCGGTAATACTATTTGTGCAACCATGATCCTTTGATTTTTGCGGAGTAGGTTCCACCTCTCTCTTGGAAGACTCTTGTATGGTACATATGCTATGGGGATGGGGTTAGCTCGTAGTTTTGCCTCCTAGGCAACGTATCTGTAAGCTATATGAGATCTGATTCTTTCTTCATACTCGTACAATAGTTTGTAACGAACTCGATACTTCTAAGTAATGTGATCTTCTGAGTTTTCAGTCCTTTCCACTCATCTATATTGGGGAGCTAGGATATCGAGGTGTGTGAACTACGGGTTCCTCTATTTAGTGATTAGTGAATGTGGCCCTGCCCCAGTTTTTTGAAGATCCAACCGAGAATGTGTTTGAATTAACATGTGAGTGGGTGTCATTATTGATTACTGAATTCATGAGGGCAAATCCTCAGAGGTTGATCCATCCCACCCAGAGGACTGGATTGATAATGCAAAGGTAACATGCTCAGTCTTTTAGAGGGACTCATCACACATCTCTCTCCTCGAATGATCTATATTCTACATAAAAGGATTAAGAAGCATGAACTCCGTAACCAGGAGTAAGTCCGGGTTGCAAGGTTGGTTGTACGAAGTCTATGGCCATGATGAACAATGTTATATGGTAATTGGTTAGCTTAGTCTCAGCAATGATTTTTATGGTAGGCTATGGTGTGACCAGAGGGGTTATTGGAAACTTAGTTGTGTCCTCATTCTCACTTTATGATGAATGGGGACTATTAGGGTGGATGTTTCGGTGTTTGGGTTAGTTGGCCTGCCAGTTCTTGTCTGGGATAGAGGAAGGTGGCATATGGTTGAGAGGTGTAAGGTGCCCATCAAATTTTAGTGCAGAAAAGACTCGACTGAGAGGACCTTGAATATCCATGAGGTGACTTTTCTAGGTTTAAAACTCTTTTGGAAGGGGAACGGCTTGATAGTTTTTCTAGGGGATCCTGGATTGAAAGGTGCAGCGGTGGCTACCATAGTTTTATAGGTGTTAGTATCCTGGTGTGGTTATGGTTGTGCACTAACTACTAGGGTATATGGAGGATCCAAGTGAGTTCTTATGGGTGGAGAACCGATTTTTCGATCGACGGGACTCTTTTGTAGATTTGGTACCTTTGGTGTCTAAACTTTCCTCAATGTTGCATCATATGTGGTTGAGATCCTTGAAGTCGGGGATCCAGGTGAGACCTATTTTTCTTTGTACTCCTTTTGAGGTTTTTTTATCATAATTTTAATGTGATCATCTTCTAAGGGCAGTTGACCATTTGACCGGATTTCCCTCTCCAATAAGTAACAAAAGTGTCAATGGCCTCTCCTTCCTCTTGCTTCAGCATCTATAAGTCCATACGTGTGACGCTAAGCTCCACATTGTAGAGGGCACCGACATGAGCAGGGGGGTTAGTTATGGAATGAATTCAGGTGGATCTTGAGGACGAGTCAGTATCATCTCGACAGATGCTGTGGGTGATGTAACAGTGTTGGGGATAGAGGAGGGAGTACGTTGTATCTAGCTCCGCGATAGCAATAGCCTCTTATAGGAGAACTTGTGTTAATCCTAGTGCCATGATTTCTATTTGCATGGTGTTCTAAGAGGCGGTGATATTCTTTAGTTTTCTCAAAACCCAATCCATTATGGATGGAGCCGTCTTCTTCATTAGACATGGAACGTATTGCAGAGAAGGCTTGACAGTCATGGGCAGGGAGTTCCCTGATAAAAACTAAACGACTGCATGGAGTGCAAACTCGGGTTTCCACTCCATAAGGTGAGAATGACAAAGGACAATACATAAGGGGAGAATGACTCACATATGTATGACTTTTTTATGCAATTCTTATATCTGTATTTAACTATACGTGGACGGTATTTTGTTTTTTGTATTTTTTGTTTGGTAGTATCTTCAAAGGGGAATACTGAATAGAGTTTCGTTGGATTCAGGTGCACAGGGGTGAGCTCTCATTTTTTTAATGAGGATCGAGGAAGTAATAAACTATGGTCTATCGTTTTCTCAAAAACAAAATGTGGGTAAGTGAATCCAACGTAAAGGAATTATGATTTGGTGATGACTTACGAATTCATATTGTATTATCTTCTGTGTAAAAAGGGAAAACATTTAGTCTAGAATTTGAGGGGTTTGAAGTAGCCTCCTATTGTTTAATAATTTTGAATTTTTTTGTCAAAGTGATTGGCTTATAAGTATCTCTTCTTTTTTGTGCAATATGATGTGTAACTAGATATTTTCTCTATATGCAAAAAGATAATGCAACTCCATCAATGGATCGATTTTCATTGTCATGTATCATGATATACCAGGTTGCTAGGACTGAATAACCTTTAAGGTACGTATGAACTAAATTTACCATAGTACTGAATAGTTATGAAAGCCTGTTCGATATACCCAGTACTAGACGAACTCCAAACGTTCCCTATCATTGAGACTATGGGATCGAGAGAGAAGCTGATATACCAGACGGGTGGGCAAAAAGAGTGATAATATTCATCTATGGATGACCTTTCGGCTAACCTTTTTTGTCCTCGAGGGTATAGGGTTTAAATAATATGAAAATCAAGAGTATACGGTGGGTTATGCTAAAAGGTAATCTTTATTTTTACATACTTTGATGTTTGTTTTATCGCAAGATCCTTCACTCATACCTATATGTTTACATGAATCTATAGTGTTGCACATATCTACTTTTTGTGGGACTTTAAACTAAGGCCTCTAAATAGTTCAAAAATGTGCTTAAAGTAGTCATGCGGGGGAGAGATATTAAGCATAAGTAAAGGAGGCATAAGGATAGTTCATTTCACTTGATGTATCCCCAACAGAGTCGCCACAGTGGTGTTATGGCCCTGAACGGGAATCGAGGTGTGAGAGATGGATGTTGCGTCGGGCAGTGCACCTCGCAGCTTTATTTTTTAACCTTACAGGGACATAATAGTGCTTGTCTCTTGATCCTCCATTTTCCACCGTGGTCAGGTTATCTGCTCAGTGATTTATGATTTTCCCCTCGAATTTATCCGACTCCATATCTAGTTTTTGCCGCACGTCCCTGTTTAGGCCTAAGCCTAATTCTTCGTGTGAGGGCTTGTCGGTTGTTTAGATTCTCCAGTTTATTTTATATAAAAACAAACAAAAAGGCTTAGGTTAGCATTTTTGGGCTAATCCTAAGAGGGTTTAGATATGGGGTTGATCTAGAGATTCTTGTTGTGGGTTCGGAAGTAGGGTTATGAATGGAAAAGGTAATAGGCACCCCACTTATTCTTATACTTTCTTATCTATATAATTATTATCATTCTTTATGTTATGTGACTACTTTTTAGATTGTTTTAAAACATGATGGGAGGATTTAATTTGAGAATCCCTTAAAATGTAGATATATGGTTAGGTATGAAAATGGTATTCGTGAGAGGTATAGGAACATCACTTAAACCAAGTGGGTACACAAGAATGATTGTGTTTAAATGTGTATTCAAATAACATGTGGTCATTAGTATGTATATAAGTGTGAGAAAACCCGACTTTTGTATGTGTGTGTGTGTGTAATAAATCATGGATCGAGATAGTTTAGAGTCTCATTCTAGGTGTGAGGAGGGGTTTTAATAATAAAATGAGAGATGGAATCATCTCTATGGTAACAACATATCGAGAGAGATATTATCGAGGCTTGTGCTCACGAGATGGATTAGGTATTGTTATTATGTACTCGTGCAACCATGAGATCAAAGCCTACGTAGTTCGATTGGTATGATGAGATGCATGGAAGTATTCTAACGTAACGTGCGTACAAGTGGGAGGACTTATCTTGAGAGGCGGAGAAGCAATCTGGGAAACAAAGGGTAGATTCAATAGAGGTTCATAATGGGATTTGACTCGAAGGCATTGACAAAGTCATATGTTATTATGATTGTCGGACGATCACTAGCCAAAGGGTGTTTTTGAACCTTAGGACTAGAAGAAGAGGGTGTATTTGGGGTTAGACTGGACCAGAAGTCATCAACAGAGGTCTATGTATCCCTTATTGGCACAGCTAAACTTCAAAGGTGTCGTAGGACATCGGGCTTATCTAAAGTGATAGAGATGATCATTTAATTTGATAAAAACGGGTTTTGAGATAGATATAGAGGCATGCCTATACATAATACGCTACGAGACATATTATAAGGCCTAGGCTCACGAGTTTGGCTCGGTATTGTGCCTACAAACCTAAGAGGTTTTAGGATCAAAGACAATGTAGTTTTAATAAACGGGACACATTAACGGGCAGAGGCAACGAGATACCGAGTATACAATATACAACATTGGGTATTTTTGGAGCCTAGTCCTTAATATAGAAATTTTGTACAAGTTGGAGTGTCATATCCATATGTTATAAATACGTTAATCAAATATATGTATTTTGTTAAGTATTCTAAGAAAACACATATTTGAGGGTGTCATTGTTTGGACGGGCTTTGGTCGCTCGAAAAAGTGGTGAAGAGTATTCTGATTTTTATACTTTGGTTCTAGCAAAGTTTTAGAGTGACTCGATTCACGAATACTCTCCTGAAAACAGTTTTGAAAAGTATGTTTTAGGGTCATACTTATTTGTACCAATTGATTGGAGTTTATTTAACTTATGATTATGTTATTTCAACTTAACAAATAAAGGTGTTGGATCAAAATCTAGGATTTAAAATATAAACGTTGTAAAGAGCATACCCGGTCCCGTAACGGGGTCAGGCTAAGTGATTTAAACAGATATGGTCAGTTTATATCATAATATATATTTGGGGTATAGACCCAAGATTTATGCAGAGTTTCTTTACCCTTGTAGCGTAAGCTGATTTTTTTTCCTGGGGGAGTGTCTTCTCTCAGTTGGCACCGTTGGGCAAATCTTTGTTTGGAAGAGCCAACATTCGCGGGGTGCACATAGAGGTTTGTATTTGTTTCTCGAAGGAAGCGACTTTTCTAAAGTCTGAACTTCTCTTGATATTTCTGACTAAGATCGAGTTTCTCCAACGCTCGTTATTGAAAAAAAATAAAAAACCAAATCAATGTTGGGTTTTGGGGTGTTTTTTAAGGTTGATGAGGGGGCCTTTTTATAGGGCTAATATGGATCCTATAACTAAATGAATAAAGGATTGATTAACCATGGTTAATCAAGGTTCCACTTGTAGGATGGATCAAGGGGTAGGGACACGTGTATGGGCAATTAAAATACAATTGGTATATGGGAACCCCTCCATTAACCGTTCGATTAATGGAGGAGATCTAATAATGATTTCCTAGATCTTTGATCGTTTGGTTAATGGTATTTAACTTTTCGGTTAAAGGAACCATCCAAGCTTATTTTTATTTTTTTCTAGGTTTCTAAGGAAGTCCCATTTGTATTCCCAAATCTTTTCAAAGGTTAGTTTTAAAATTTGAATTTGACCTTCTTCTTTTGGTTTCATATTATTTCCATCCCTTTAGATTACATAGGTGTTGGTGGGAGAAGGACTCAAGCCCCGATTACTAATCGGGGTGTCCAAAGGTTCTTCTTAACATCCCGGGGGAGACGAAGCTATGCTTTATTAAAGGTTTGCCACCTTCTTCTCTATTTGTGCATCTCCCTCTGATTCTGATGGGAGGGAAAATAAAGTAAGCGAAGTTAACAACAAATTTAGGTAAGACTTATAAACAAACATAAGATAGTCACCAAGGTTGGGCTCAGAGTCTTATGTAATGGCCAAAATATGCCTCTCCAAGTTGTCCCGGACCTTATTAAAGTCTTGTTAAAGATTAGGATGAGCCTCAAATAATCATTCTTTACAATCTCTAACTTCCAAAATCTCAGCATTAGGAAGGGTGACATGACTTTAAAAGTGTTTCTAGTGCGTGCTTCTATCGACTCAAGTGTAAGACAGACGCTTAAGTATAAATTCGATAAACCGGGTATCGAACATAGGGAGTAAGACGAATACTCATGACACGAATAGGAAGAATGATTAACGCTACGAATGACTCAGAGAAAGAAAGGGAAAAAATGATGTTTTTGTGACTTTACCTATCAACTAATGCAATTTGAATCAAAGAAATAACTAAACTACGTATGCAAGAAGAACTAACTTAAACTTTAAATGTATGAGAGAAAATAGAGTCAGGTTATGCTCCCTCGAATCGTCGGTAATTGCATAGAATATAAAAGCATAAAAAATCTAATTATCCATTCTAAGAGACATCAAATACTCTATAAGAATTCGATATATGAAGACTTTACTCTGCACAATATCAAATCAAAAATTGTATTTGACTAGGATGATAAATCATTAAGAAGCCAGTTGCACCCTTAAACATTCTGGTTACCTAGGGCAAACGGAATTAAAATTCCTACAACCTTTATCTCCATAAAGTTCAAACCTTTGAATGAAGGATTACTTTTTATTCACTTTTAAATCCATATGTGTTGCCTAGGTTGGTTTCATGTACCCCAACCCTATAGAAATCTAGCCTGACATGGTACAACTGTAATTAAACATGATAACTACGTTGCATGAAATCATTCTTACGTGAAAAGTGTAATCAAACATGTAAAAGATAATTCTAGATAAGAAATAATGAATAATAAGACAAAAAGATCAGAGAAATTCAAAGTAATAATGAAACTATACTTGTATTGAAGAAAAACCCTTGAATTCAATGTAAAAGATGAACAATTGTCGAAGAAGATTAATCATATGGTTCTAGCCTTCAAGAAGCTCTCAAAAGTCCATAAACACTAACTCCCTTACATCTGGTATTATAATAGAATATCTCCCTCATGGTTTTTAAGTGTTTTCACCATGCACAACTCTAATATCAGTTTATCGAACCGGTCCTTTTATTTATCCATCGGTTTAATTTTGCTTTTCCATTGAGGGGAACCGGTTCTGCTACACTTCCATCGGTTCGGTTCTGTGAATTTTTTTCTTCATTCCTCTTTGATTTCTTCTCAACTTTGAAGTTTCATAGGTTTGCAACCGGGACTCGGATTTGGATGTGGTTTACGCTTTTGGACTCTAGGTCTTCAACTTCTTTTTTATGTTCCGCATCCGAATTCCGAATGTAAATTACTCTTTTGCCCTTGACTCTTCTTATTTTCTTTCTTTCTTGACTATAAGTTTTCTCTTTTGTTCACTTGCATAAAATACCAGCAAAATGTAAAATAAATACATGAAACGCGATGCACTCGATAGAATATGTCAGTAGCAAGGATATGAGATAAATCAACTCAACTTACACAACACGAGGTAATAAAAGCCTCTAAATTACGAGAATAAATATGAAGAATTTATGCCCAATCAAACCCCCCTAACTTAGAACTTTGATCATCCCGAGCAATGTAAAAGAATCAAAGCAAGGTCAAAACCCTTAGCAAACAAGTTATTGGGATAAAATACCTTTTTCGCGGGAAAGCGATTGCATTTAGCGTATGCAACAAGCCTTTAAACCCGTAAGTAACCCTAACAGGAGGAGTTGTGTCTCGTGACGATTTTCAGTGAATACACCCAAAAAATTCGTTCTCGACTCACAGAAAAAGATCAAAATACCTAAAAATTGTACAATTTAAACTTTTCTAGAAATAGTCACCGTAAATTTGTATTCAAAAGTCTCAATTTGTTGTATGTGTGTGCGAAGCCAAAATTTAAACCACTAACTTCCACCGATTGATCATTACGTTACTTTCCGAAAATTCGCTTTGATTTAATTTTTCATGGGATGCTCTCACAAACAAATCTCTCAAAATGTGGCTTATTTCTCTCGATATGCGTGATATAAAGATTAAGTATAATGGAACATAAATTCACGCACACAATTTTGAAAGACGAAATTTTTATGGTGAAAAGATCTCTTCAACGGAATACGGTTATTGGGAAACGCGAAACATCCTCCAAGCGGTAATTAATT
The DNA here is from genome assembly GCA_949130495.1 of Sambucus nigra. NCBI lineage: Eukaryota > Viridiplantae > Streptophyta > Magnoliopsida > Dipsacales > Adoxaceae > Sambucus > Sambucus nigra. Next base: position 656,784,498 of record OX422209.1, on the reverse strand, counting down.
TTATTTTTTGGACTCGATTAGGACTTTCTTCGGTTATAAGGTGTATTGGGTAAAATTGAGAATGGCTGGGAAGTTCGAAATTGGAAAATGTTCTTAGGATATCCGTTAGTGCTTTTTCGGGATTTTGCTTGTTTTTCTCTTCTTTTTCCATTTTTTCTATTTTTTCTCACATTTTTCTTTTCTTGCTATTTTTGTTGAGCATTTTTCTTTTATTTTTTTCCAGCCCCTTTTTGTTCACTTTTCGGACGTAATTGATAAATGCTCAATTTCCACAAGTTCGAGCTAATTGATTTTTCGAGTTACAAACTGAAAGGGAATTTTATTAGGCTCACTTGGGCTAGTAAAAGGATATTTTTTATGGCTAATATTTTGGGTAAACAAACAATGGCCTAACTTCATTTATCCGAATTACTCATTATTTTACCATATGCGTCTCGAGATTAATTTAGCTTAGAGATATTTTAGTGCACTTTCAAGACAACAACTCACACGTTTTCCGTAACCGATTAAAACAAAGGATTTGAGATCCTCAATGACTTATTGGAGCTAAATTGAACTTTGAGTTAACTAATTACTCAGATTGATTTAAATATTCTCAAAAATCGATAGGCTTAAAATCTCATCGGGTTAATTAATCTTCACATTTCTTCGTAAAGTCGTCAATTTTTGCTCAATTTCGGCTTAGTGCATTTGGATTTTTACAATTTGAGAATTTAAACAAAATTTCGTGAAATTTTTGAAAAATTTAAATTCTAATTTTTACTTATTTTGAGAGAAAAATGTTTTTGGCTTTTTCAAAAATTTTCAATTTTTTTTGGGTATTTTTTTTTTGAAATTTTGGGCATTTTGAGATTTGTGAAATTTTTTAAAGCACATGCGTAACCCCCCTAACTTAGCCTTTTGCAAAGTCCCTATGGAAACGGACTAAAATCTAAATAAAAGGATAGTGCGTAAAAATTGGACAAGTGCCAAAATGCAAATTGTTTTTATATTAATAAAAAGAAAATGCAAGTAAGAGAGAGCTTACATAGTTCCTTGTAAAAAAAATTACAATGAAGAGCCATAAGAACAAAGAACTACAAAGGTGAACACAAAACAACCAACACAAAGAGCAAGGCCTACTGTGGGGGTGGGTGAGATGTGTCGGGCGTGCTAGGATAGTAGGGGTCATAAAAATATATAGGAAGAGAGACGTAGGCCCCTACATGAAAGTGATCATTTCGGCTTGAAGTCGAATCATCATCCTAGTATCGCGCTCATAATTGCGCTCAAAACTAGTGAAACGAGTTTCCAAAGAGTCTAGGCGTTGGGAAATCACCGTGTTATTGAAATGAGCTTCATCAAATTCCCTCTCGGGATCATAATTCGCATCTTCATCTTCGTCCCCCTCCTACATATCAACATCTTCATCCGTCGGAGGGGCGTATAGAATATCCCTTTGCCGCTCACTCCTTGTTCATGATTGTTGCCCAATAGGCTTTGGAAGGTGTGGAAGTGCTCGGGGAGATTCAATACCGGCATCGCTAAGAATGGAAGCGATGAGGGTATAGGGGAGGGAAGCTTTATCCTTACGATCCATGGAAGCATGAAGAATGTCGGCGTAAAAGATGCGGGCAAGGTGGATTGTGGTGCCCGGATCGAAGAGGTGGAGCAAAAGGTTGGCTTGACGAGGGCACATCGCTGAATCATTGGAAGTTTGTAGGATGTTTCCACAAATAATGTGGAAAGCGATGTGGGCCCTTTCATTGAGATTCCCCACGAGAAAGGTGTCTCAATCCCATGAATTACTGGGATAATACGATTGATGCACGCGCTTTTTGAGACCGACATGGCATTGGTGGGGTAATCATACCGATTGGGGACTGGAACCCCCATAGCTTGCAACTTTTGGACTAGAATTTCAAGGAAGAAGGGAATTGGAGTCTCATCAACCTATGCCTCGGACTCAAATTCTCCCGTGAGGATGAGAGTGCCATAAAACATGCGCACCGCATCCTCCTAAACCACCAGATGTAGCTCCACGAATAAGCATCACCAACCCCCCGGGCAAAAAAGATTTATGACTGATTGAGGGAGTTCAGTCCACTTAACTTGTCACTCAATATGCATCGAGCGGGCTGCGGTGAAGAAAGTTTCGCACCATAGGCGCTCTTGGCGAGAGCGAAACTCACCGTTTGAATTGGGAAGGATTGCGGTGGATTCATATTTGACGGGGCCCGCTCTATTAGCCATGGGAGAGGGATTGGAATTTCTGGAAAGATAATATGAGATTGGAGAAAGAGTTTGGATGTGTGAAGTGGAGTGGGGGAGGTGAGATGAATTTATAGGTGAGGATGGGGTGGGGGGGATTTGGAGGGAAAGGGGGGTGAATAATGGAGGGAAAAGAGAGTTGGAAATGGAGGGAAATCAGATTTCGAGGGAAGAATGTGGAGGCAAAAGAGTTGGAGGGAAAAGGGGGATGAACCATTGGAAGATGAAAAATTCTATAGACAGACGAACCGGTTCGGGGTTTGGGGCGAACCCTTTCTCCCTTTTTATTTCAATCGATCTTTGTAGCGAACCGGTTCAGACCCTTAGTGAAGAAAAGGGCGAACCGATTCGTAGACCATAAAAAAGCTCATACTTTCTTTACCTAAACAAACTAAGCGTGGACTTCTTCTAAACTCGATTTTTCAAAAAATTCCCAAAATGTTCTTATGCATAATTTTGCTATAAAATTCGCGACAACTCCCATCGAAATGCTCTACACTCTCTCATGTTGTTCCTTGGCGTTCATATCTTTACAAACTCGCCTCCTAAAGACCTCTAATGAACCTACTTACTAACTAATGTACACAAGACTCACCCCATACGCGTCGGAGGTGCGACGACCTCTCATATCACTCTCAATGAACCCCGTAAACGGTGTTCGATAACCAAATGGTGTCGGCTTCTTCAACACACGCCTCTAAATATGGATTTAGGCGTTGTCCATTAACCTTGAATGTGTCTCCCCCATTGGATCTTCCAATTCAATGGCTCCGTGGGGGAACACTTCTTTCACAACGAATGGGCTAGTCCACCGCGAACGTAATTTATCGGGAAACAAATGTAGACGGGAGTTGTAGAGAAGCACTTTTTGACCCGAATGAAACTCCTTTCGTCGGATAATTCTATCATGTACAAATTTCATTCTTTCTTTGGATAACTTTACATTCTCATATGCATCACTGCGCATTTCTTCTAACTCGTTCAATTGAAGCTTGCGTGCTTCAATGGCTTTGTCCAAATTGTAGGTCAACCTCTTGATTTCCCACTGCGCCTTATGTTTAGCTCCACGGGGAGATGGCAAGGCTTTCCATACACAAAGTGAAATGGGGACATCCCGAGGGGGCTCTTATATGTGGTTCTATAAGCCCATAGCGCATCGTTCAATCACAGGGACCAATCTTTCCGATTAGGATCGACGATCATTTCGAGAATGTTCTTGATTTCACGATATGCTAACTCGGCTTGCCCACTCATTTGGAGGTGATAAGTCATACCAACCTTGTCGATGACTCCATAATTTCTCATAAGTTTCTCAAACGACTGATTGCAAAAGTGTTTGTCGTTGTCATTAATAATTGTCTTCGGAGCTCCAAAGCAAGAAAGTATGTGTTCTTGCAAGAACTTAATCACCACCTTATTGTCATTAGTCTTTGTAGCTATGTGACGCGACTTAGAAAGTGTCTCTAATGTGCGTTCACTCTAGGCTCAAGTGCAAGCCTATCGCATTAGTAATAAACCCGGTAAGTCAGGATCGTATCCACAGGGAAATAGGACAACAGAGTTGTGACGACGTTGGACAGATAAGGAAATCCTAACTCTAACTTTAAAAAGAAAAAGGAAAAATGATTTGGCTTGTGGAACGACTATACTAGATTCAATTATGAAATTATAAAAAGGTGCAATTATACTAAATTACCTAAAATACTGATGAAGAATGATTTAAAACATTAAACTATATGATGAAGAAAAACAGGACAGGAATACAATCCCCCAACCCTAGTGTATTGCAGGTAAAATACTAATCGTAAATTTAAATGATTAATTAGACCCAGAATTTAGTACTCCCAAGCATTACGTATATGAGGTTCAAGCCCGCACCATACTTAATCATAGGACGAGTAAATTAGTATTGCGATATTTACACTTGAATTGCACTCTGAAGCATCCCGGTTACCCAGAAGCAAACGAGATCCAAAGATCTACAATTGTCGTATTTCTACGCAATACGGTCGTAATAAATCACTAAATTCAGAGGATTAATGTTATACACATGCAACTATCACATCAGGTTGGGTTCATGTATCCCGACCTTTAAAAATCTTGCCTAACATGCTGAAAGTAATGAAAATAACTTTTGAATTGCAGAAAACCATAATTAAACTAAGGAATTTTTTTGGAATGATGTAAAAAGGAATTTTACTGAAGAAAAGTAACTCCTAATCTTACCAAAGCAGCAAAAGCAGTAATTAAGAACACTTGGAATCACAGAAATCTGAATAATCTTCAATCTTGGAATTCAAATTGTAAACTATCTCTAAACTAGGGTTTTACAGAAAGAATTGGAAAATTATATTAATTCTCCGTCCTACAAATGATAAAAACTCGAGTTTATATACCCTACAAAGTTTCAGGAGTTTTAGATGCACTAGGACTCTCCATTAAAGAAGGATAAGAAATTAAAACTCGATAGCCGGACCGGTCCGGGTCTCATGCGGATCGGTCTGCCTGGAATGCGGACCGATCCTTTTATTTTTGGGGCGGACCGGTTCATTTATTTTTCCTCCCTCTTCGGTTTTCTTTTGGTCTGGGGTTCGCTGGAATATGCACTGCGGACCGGTCCGGGGCTACTGTGGATCGGTCTGCCTCTTTGACTGCTCATAACTTTTATTCCGGGACTCCAATTAAGGTGACGTTTCTTCTATGTGCTCATGAACTTGATATCTTCAACTTCTTTAGGTTCCTCATCCAAATTCTAGGTGGAAATTATACTTTTACCCTTTTGACTTTTCTTCTTTTCTTTCTAATTCTTTCTCCTTTAATTGACATCAAATACCTGTAAAATCAATACAAACTACCGGAAACTCGGTGTACTCGTTAGGATAAGTCAGTAGCAAGATTACGAGATAAAGTCAAATCGATTACGCTGTTCGAGGTGCTAAAAGTAACTAAATTAAGGGATAAATTGGGAAGAATTTATGCCTAATCAAACCCTCTAACTTAGAACTTTGCGCGTCCCGAGCAATGTAAAAGAATCTTAGCACGGCTCAACTCTTGAAAAACATTTTATTGGGATAGAATACCTTTTTCGCGGGAAAGCGATTGCATTTAGTGTATGCAACAATACTTTGAACCCCTAGGTCACCCTAGTAGGACGAGTTGTGTCTCGTTTGGGTTTGCAGTGAATATACCCACAAAATTCGACTCAAAGAAGATTCAAAATATGCAAAAATTGTGTAATTCAAACTTTCCCAGAAAATAGTCATCATCAAGTCATATTTACAAGTCTCAAACCGTAGTGTATGTGTGCGAAGCCGGAAATATAACCGCCAAATTCCACCGATTGATCATCACGTTACTTACCCAAAAATTCATTTTGATTTCAACTTCTCACGAAATGCTCTCACAAACGAATCTCTCGGATTATGGCCATTCTCTCGGTATGCGTGATATAAAGAGTAAATATAATGGACGCAAAGTCACGCATACAAGTAGAAAGACATAAATTTTATAGTAATAGGATCTCATCAACGAATTACGATTTTAAAAACGGGAACATTGCCTCTTTTTCGCGCATTCAATCTCTTTTATTATCTTTTGGTATATTAGCTCTCCATGCGGTAACCAATTTCGCAATTAAGACACGGTTAGGACTTTTTCAGGTTTTAAGGTATATTGGGTACAATGAAAGAGGTAGGGAAGGTTGGAATTGGAAAAGTCATTTAAGATGTCCATTTGTGCTTTTTCCGGGCTATTGCTCCTTTTTGTTCTTCCTCTATTTTTTCTGTTTTTCACTTCTTTTCTTTTCTTTCTATTTTTGTTGAGCATGTCTATTTTTTTCCTGTCCCTTTATATGCACTTTTTGGACTTAAATTCTAAAATTTTCCATTTTTCGCAATTCCGGGCTATTTGGGTTTTTCGGGTTACCAAATGAAAAGGATAAATTTTATTCGGCTCAATTGGTTATCAAAGGGATAATTTTTCACATCTTTTTATGGCTAATATTTTTGGGTAACAAACGATGGCCTACTTCATTGTCTAAAATACCAATTGCGTTACCATATGCGTTTCGAGATGAATTAAGTTTAGAGATCAATTTTAGCATGTTTTTCAAGGCAATATTACACATGTTTTTCATAACCGATCAAAATGAAAGGGTTGAGATCCTCGATGATTTTTTTAGGCGCTGAAAATAACTTTGAGTTAACAATTAACACGGATTGATTTAAAAACTCGCAAAAGTGACATGCTCGAATCTCATCGGGTTTGTTAATCTCCACACTTATTCGCTAAGTCGTCAATTTTTGCTTGACTTTCATCTTTAGTCAATTTCGGCTTTGTGTATGTTGTATTTTACAACTCGAGACTTTAAACCGACTTTTAATGATATTTTTGAAAAAATTGAATTCCAATTTTTATTTATTTTGCACAAAAATATTTTTGGATTTTTCAAAATTTTATGATGTTTTTGAGATTTTTGAGCATTTTTGAAGATTTGTGAAGTTTTAGAAATACGCACTTGTCACCCCCCCCTAACTTAGACTTTTGCATTGTCCTCAAGCAAAAAGGACTAAAATCTAACTCAAAGTGAATAAAAAGTGCGAGAAAATAAAATAAACAAATGATTAAAATGCAACAAGACACTATATGACACTCATGCATGACTAAAAAATACAACAACAATCACCCCATACACGTCGGGGGTGCGACGATCTCTCATATCTCCACGAACTCACCCGACCCCACTCACGGGGTTCAATGCTCTCATTGTCACTCCCGTCTTCCTGTCATATACCAACAACAGGAATAAGTTGGGACCTCACCCATAAATAAAGGAAAGACCAGGAGACTCATCGTGACTACTCGAATAGGGATCCCTGTGATGCTTACTCAAAGCATAGCTTGCGTGCACCGACTCAGAGGTAACACCTAATTTTCTTTCAATTTTTGGAATGCATGGGGCGGGCTCTAAGTCGGACGAGGCATAAATTTTCTCCTCTATCGCCTTCGGGCCATCAAATGGTATGGGTGGATGGTCATTGCAAAGAAACTCATCAATTTATCTTTCCACTCGCCCTCTCCTAAATGACTACATGAGTCCAATAGAGGTTGGACTTTGTTGTGAATGCTCTCATCCACCTGCCTGAATTCTCTCAACTCCTGTTAAGCTCAACTCCTCTAGCTCTCTCTCTTGCTTTGTTTCCAAATTCTTTCTTCTTCTCTCCATCTCAAAATTACTAGGTGGGGTGGGTGGGTAGCACTCGAGGAGAAAAATATCTATCGTGTCTTGCCATTCGCTCTCCTCTAAGCACTCATACGAACTTCTCCCTATGCCCTCTAAATTGTCGCTCTCACTTGATGTAACAAGGCATACCCCTATCGGCTCTCGCGTGTGGGTCCTCCCATGCTCGTGTGCTTCTCCTAAAAGATCCGTCTCTCGCGGTTCTCCTTCGCCATCCTCGTTCTTGATATTGTTAAAAATATTTGTATCGAGGGTCATGTTCCCAAATATTAATTGCATCCGCCCACTCCGATTATTGATGAGTGGATTAGCCGTAGCTAAGAATGGGCAACCAAGTATAATGGAAACATGATTGCTCGGGAGAATGGAGGGCTCCTCATCCCAAATGACAAAGTCCACCGGGAAGTAGAAAGTGTCTATTTGGACGATCACATCCTCAATGATTCCCCACGGCATCTTCACAGATGGATCCGCGAGCTGGAGAGTCATATTTTTGGGATTGAGGGCTCCCAAATCGAGTTTCTTATAAATGGAATAGGGTAGAATGTTAACACTCGCTCCTAAATCTATTAGTTCTCTTTCGATTCGGTTCTTACCCATGATGCACGAAATGGTGGGTGCACCCGGATCTTTATACTTTAACGGAAGGTCACTCGATAAAACTGAACTGACATTCTGGGCCAAAAAGACATTCTTATTTACCTTTAGCTTGCGTTTCACCGTGAGTAAGACCTTAATGAACTTAGTGTATGCGGGAATTTTCTTTATGGTCTCAAAAAAGGTAAATTAATCTTACTAGTTTAAGGACATCCAAAACATCGTCCCGAGAAGTCCCTTTGGGGTGCGGGACTAACCGTTGAGGGTATGGGGCAGTGGTGGGGGGTTTCACTACTACCTCGAGCTCACTAGTGCCTTCTTTATCCCTCTCATTCAAGGGGACATCTTCGACCTCTTTCGTGCCGGGCGAAGTCTTCTTATCTTTAGTTGCATCGTGTGGGGGAGGTGACAATTCATCTACTCTCCCACTACGTAGAGTGGTAATTGCGCTACATTACTCCGGATGGTCATGGGGTGTGGAGCTTACACTAGTTTGACCTTGGGGAGGTCTTTGGCCCTGGGAAGGAAACTTGCCCTTCTCTTGGATACTCAATGATGATTGTAACTGTGAAATGTTCGCATTTATGTTGCTGATCAGGCGATCATATCTAGCATTGGTTGCAGTCTGTCTATTAATAAATTGATTCATATTATCCTCAAGAGTTCTTCGCGGTGGAGGGATATATGCTCCTTGAGGTGGTGTTGCTTGCACATGTCCTTGCGTGTGTGGAGCTTGTTGAAAGTGTTCTGGCAGAGGAGGGGCAACATGTGAAGTAGGGTTCATCTCAGCATGTTGTTGCCCATAGCTAAAACCAGGATGGTTTTTCCATGAAGGGTTAAATTCTCCTATACCACTAACTTGCTCTTGAAGCATCACTTTGTAGGCGGGTATAGTCGAGAATTCCTCAGTTGAATGACCCGCCTCACAGATCGCACACACCTTCTCGACGGGTTTTGGTATGGATCCAGTTGGTCCTCTTCCATATACCTCGCATAGGTCTCGAAATCCTTTCTCCAGTGTATCCAATCGACTGTCCGTCATAGAATTCTTATCTATGTGAAATAGACCGGACGCCGCTGGAGTGGTGGTCACTGGATGATTTTGATTTTGAGCATTAGGATCAGATGTATCCCAGGATTGGATAGTCTCGGCGATATACCTCAGGTGCAGCTCAGCATCGTGGGCATTTAGTTCGACAAATGGACCACTACCCATGGTTTCAATGAGTTGCTTGGAATTAAGGTTCAGCCCATTATAGAGAAAATAAATGATTTGCACTGTATCAAATCCATGATAGGGGCATGAAGTAACTAACTCATTGAAACGGTCGTAACATCGATGAAATGGCTCATTTTCTGATTGTCTGAACACTTGAATTTGAGACTTTATGGAGATTGTTCGATGTGATGGGAAGAATTTCTTGAGAAATCTAGATTGCAACTCGTTCCAAGATGGGATCGAGCTTGGAGGTAATGACCATAGCCAGGTCTTAGCTTTATATTTTAGCGAGAAGGGGAAGAGTTTGAGGCGGATCACCTCTTGTGTGCAAGTTTGATCATTGAGAGTATCACACACATCCTCAAATTCCCTGATATGGAGATATGGCTTTTCATAATCCATACCATGGTAATGGGGTAACATCTGGATCATCCCATTTTTAAAACGAAATTTCCCGGCATTATACGGGAGTATAATACATCCCAGAGTGATAGTGCACTTGGGATATAAGATTTCTCTCAGCGGGCGGTATGGGGCCTCTTTTGCACCGATGACTACACTGTCGTGTTGCGACATTTCTCTCTCTCTTGAAGACTCGGTATCCTCACTTGGTGTGCTCGAAGTGTACTCGGAGGTGTGTCCTAAGAAGGAAAACGGTGTGTTGTTTGAGGTTGAGTGTGACGGTGTGGGAGGTGGAATCCAGAACTGTGGGGCGTTAGGAGTGTGAGGGCTATCGAGATCGTACTCAACTATTGGATTTTCGTGAATGCTGGTTGGAGTATTATGGGGTGTGGGAGTGAATTTAGAATTTTGCATTACCATCTTATGAGAGATGATGATGAAACTTTTTTTTTCTTTTTGCTTTTTTTTTTATATGTTTTTGGATTTTTGGAAATTTTTTTGGTCAAAGTTTTAGATTAACTCGATCTAAACCTAAGTCTACCTAATTCCTCGGCAACGGCGCCAAAAACTTGACGCGACTCAGAAAGTATCTCTAATGTGAGTTCACTCTAGGCTCAAGTGCAAGCCTGTCGCGTTAGTAATAACCCGGGTAAGTCGGGATCGTATCCACAGGGAAATAGGACAACAGAGTTGTGACGACGTTGGACAGATAAGGAAATCCTAACTCTAACTTTAAAAAGAAAAAGGAAAAATGATTTGTCTTGTGGAACGACTATAATAGATGCAATTATGAAATTCTGAAAAGGTGCAATTATACTAAATTACCTAAAATACTGATGAAGAATGATTTAAAACTTTAAACTATATGATGAAGAAAAACAGGACGGGAATACAATCCCCCAACCCTAGTGTATTGCAGGTAAAATACTAATCGTAAATTTAAATGATTAATTAGACCCAGAATTTAGTACTCCCAAGCATTACGTATATGAGGTTCAAGCCCGCACCATACTTAATCAGAGGACGAGTAATCAGTATTGCGATAGTTACACTCGAATTGCATTCTGGAGCATCCCGATTACCCGGAAGCAAACGAGATCCAAAGATCTACAATTATCGTGTTCCTACGCAATACGGTTGTAATAAATCACTAAATTCAGAGGATTAATGTTATACACATGCAACTATCACATCAGGTTGGGTTCATGTATCCCGACCTTTGAAAATCTAGCCTAACATGCTGAAAGTAATGAAAACAACTTTTGAATTGCAGAAAACCATAATTAAACTAAGGAAAATTTTTGGAATGATGTAAAAAGGAATTTTACTGAAGAAGAGTAACTCCTAATCTTACCAAAGCAGCAAAAGAAGTAATTAAGAACACTTGGAATCACAGAAATCTGAATAATCTTCAATCTTGGAATTCAAATTGTAAACTATCTCTAAACTAGGGTTTTATAGAAAGAATTGGAAAATTATATTAATTCTCCATCCTACAAATGATAAAAACTCGGGTTAATATACCCTACAAAGTTTCAGGAGTTTTAGCTGCACTAGGACTCTCCATTAGAGAAGGATAAGAAATTAAAACTCGATAGCCGGACCGGTCCGGGTCTCCTGCGGATCGGTCTGCCTGGAATGCAGACCGATTCTTTTATTTTTGGGGAGGATCGGTTAGGGGTGGACCGGTTCGTTTATTTTTCCTCCCTCTTCGGTTTGCTTTCGGTCCGGGGTTCTTTGGAATATGCACAGCGGACCGGTCCGGGGCTACTGCGGATCGGTCTGCCTCTTTGACTTTTTTTTCCAACTTTGACTGCTCATAACTTTTATTTCGGGACTCCGATTGAGGTGCCATTTCTTCCTATGTGCTCATGAACTTGATATCTTCAACTTCTCTTAGATGCCTCATCCGAATTCCAGGTGGAAATTACACTTTTACCCTTTTGACTTTCCTTCTTTTCTTTCTAATTCTTTCGGTTTCTTTCTTCCTTTAATTGACATCAAATACCTATAAAATCAGTACAAACTACCAGAAACTCGGTGTACTCGTTAGGATAAGTCAGTAGCAAGATTATGAGATAAATTAAAATCGATTACGTTGTTCGAGGTGCTAAAAGTAACTAAATTAAGGGATAAATTGGGAAGAATTTATGCCTAATCACTATGGTCTCAACCCACTTTGACACATAGTCTACCATGACTAGGATGTATAAGAAGCCAAATGAAGGGGGAAATGGGCCCATGAAATCAATACCCCAAAAATCAAATATCTCAATGATGAGTATGGGGGTCAATGGCATCACGTCTCGTCGAGCGATGACTCCCATCCTTTGAAATCTATCACAAGATTTGCAATATGCATTAACATCCTAAAAAGTTGTGGGCTAACAATAAAGGCTGCTTTTAAGGATCTTATCGGACGTCTTATTCATCGAAAAATGGCCTCCACATGCTTCCGTATGACAAAATCGAATGACACTAGGAATCTTATCATCTGAAAAATATCTTTGGATGAATTGGTATTTGAATAAATAACGGATCATCATAAAAGAACATGCGTGACCAAGTGAGGAGCTTATTTCTCTCTTACGGTGTCCAATCGGAAGGAACGAATCCCGTGATAAGATAATTCAATATGTCCGCAAACTAGGGGAGAGAAGCAGTGGAAAATAACTGTGACACCCCGCTTAATTAAATACCGGGCGATCACTCCTTTATTAAATTAAATCAAGGTATACAGTTGGTTCATTCTCAGCATCACTGTCGATAAAATGAATTTTCCAATTTAACACCCTAAATAATTAAGCTAAGTGTCAAAACCATTTTCATACATAATTTCCAAATTTTAATTTAAAGAAAAAGACTTATTTATATAAAAACAACATTCCTACAATTAAGAATCACGCCACGATAAATCAAATGATATAATACATTCGTCAACCGAATGTCAACATAAGAAAACTAGAATCACAAATCCATACTGAATAAATCCCATAGAACAATACTGGAAGTAAATGAAATATAAATGTCCCAACAACAAATGAAATAAAGGAAAGGGCTACACATGCCCAACTCAATGAAAGTACTAAGAGTGGATCCGAATGAACGAAGTCGTCTAATCAAGAGACCTGCAACTCCCACCTAAGCTGCAGCGCGTTCCTTCCAAGAGATCCTAATCAAGACGTCCCTGTGGCTGGGCACCTGTAATACATACATATATATATACAAGAGAGAGAGAGAGAGAGAGAGAGAGAGAGAGAGAAAGAAACGGGTCAGAGCCCGAAAGTGTGTTTGATTTTAAAATACGTTTAGCAAGTATTTAAATTGATAGAGGCCAATGCAATAACATATTAGTGCGTCGCTCTCTTGAGAAATACTCACCTCTCTTCTAATGTGCACACCTATCGCACTAACCTTCCCATTGGTTTGTTCTTATCAATATATCGCACTTAACTTTCTAAAAGATTTAATCTATCTAAGATTTCTCGCAAGATTCACAATTCACGATTTCATTTTAAAAGAATATTCCAAACAGTAATTAAAGTCCTCCATTTTAACTTTATAAAATCAATAAAGTTTTACAGTGACATATTATACTTTTTCAAAACAAGTATTTAATAATATGAGTCAACAACTATGTTCTACTTATCAAATCTCAGTAGACAGTTTCAAATATCATAATCTCATATATATTAACTACTCGTATAATATATATATATAACATCACCCCGAGTAAAACTATGGTGCGTGCATACTTCCACTATCCAAAGCCCCATATCACTCATATTAAGGGGAATACATTCGGAATCACTCTCGAATTGTATTAACATAAATACACAAACAATATTGAGGCGAAGCATAGATTCCAAGTCTCTAAGAGGGTGGCACATACCGGCGTCTCTTAGGACCGTCTGAACTATCACATCGATAGCCTGTACCAAGGATATCTATCTTCTAGGGTACAAGTCAATATCCCCCATAAAGTTCCCATCGAGATAAGACTTGTCCCAGCGCGGAAACCTCAGGGATAGCAAGTAGCGTGGGTATGATTTTCACATGCATATAATATATGTATACACAATCATATAAATATACCACTTCATCAAATTAATATAGGTTCTTCTCATCACCCGTAATTATACCATTTATCCTTAATTTCACATTTAGAGAATTACGCATAAGGTTTCATTCCTAACCTTAACTCGAAGGGTTTTCTCACTTATTACCTAACACTCATGGGCTACATCCTCACAAATCTGAATTTCAGTAAGTGTCTTTATTAGGTTCCATCGTAACTCTCTTACGCACCTCACCCTTTAGATTCAAAAATCCACTAACCTAAAGTAACTATCCCATAAATACCATTTTCGTTAAAGATTAAAGGTTCCAACATTTATTCATATACCCTACTGGTCCTCAATGTCTCCCAAATCAATTTATTAAGAGTTCCCAAGAATTATATCACGACAAATCGAATTTAACGCATTTAAAGAGGGAATTAGGATTCTGCCAGGAGGGTTCGATCGATCGAAGCTTGGGGCTCGATCGATCGATCCTTCGATCGATCGAAGCTCTAGGCTCGATCGATCGATCAAGCAGGTCTGGGCAAAAATTCTGCAAAATGCAGTTACGGATTTCATCCAACTTCTTCATCTAAAACGATGTTCTTCCATTCTAATCGCCCCAAAATCCTACTATCATCAATATAACATTATACCAGGTGTTTATAACGTAAAGCATGCGTGTAAATATCATTAAACATGGATTTACAACCTAAAATCATATCCAATTATCAAGAACCCTAAAATTTTCTTAAACAGATTTCTAATGCATCTTTCTCCAAAATTTCTTTTGTATTATCACCAAATTTCGTGGATTATTACCTCTACATGGCAAGGGTTTCCAGAATTAACATATACATCAATACTACATGGGTTCTCCTATCAAAAGTGGGGTTTTCTTCCATAGTTTTTATCACAATTCATTCCTAAGCTAACATGAAGATTGCATCAACGAAAATAGCAAGTTTAAACACTTGCCTGGGATTTTGGTATGCAGATTCCCGGATGATTTTGGTATGGCTGCGTTCCTTGTCTCGTGATCTACGCGGCGGTGGTGGTGGCGGTGCAATCCGGTGGCTTTTTGGCCTTGGTTTGCCTTGGAGCTCTCTCCTCTCTTCTCCAATGGCCGTCACTTGATTTGTGAATGTTCTAACCCTAAGAGGCTGACCTAATGGCTGATATAGGTTGGCTGAAATTCGTGGGTTTAATTACCCACTTAAGTAAAATGACTAAAATGCCCTCCCGGGGTACTAATTAAGCCTAAAATTGCCCCGAGACCCAAACTACACCCCTGGGTACACTTTTCTGACTATCTCGACCTTATCGGACGAGTTGGCGCACTCAAAACGACCATACGGACAACTTATAAAATATTCATTTTTTTTATTTAACCCAATTAGTCCCGACGTGACACGAGCACGTTCCGACTTAAATTTCCGAAATCGTCATTTAATTCACTCATGACAACATTATAAAAATAAATCTCATATATTACTATACTCGTCCAGTAATATGCAACAAATAACAAATTTCCAATAATTACTAACTCTCGTCACGCTAGTAAATATTCAAAGCAACATTCCGGATTAAAATTAAATTAATTTATCTCAATTAAGTTTAATAAATCCCATAATTTTAAAAGCTATAAAAATACGGGGTATTACATACTTCCCCCCTAATAACTGAATTTCGTCCCGAAATTCGGAAAATAAGGCCTATCCGATAGCACAATTCTGGATATCCTTTTCCGTACACAAACTAACTACACATTACGGCGCTCAATTACTATAGCCCTTTCTTCACATCAACATTGTTTTACATTCTCATTAGAGATACTTCACCTTGTGCTCCCAACCGACAACATTCGCATCAGTCACGCTTATACGTTATGCATTTCATTATCTCACTAACATTAGGAGGCCGCACTCTACTATAGACAATCACTCGGATCATTTATATACAAAACTTCCATTCTGAGAAAATATTACGAACATTTGATCACTCTAGCTCGCCTAATACAGTCGTGGAATTCTACCACATTTATCGGAAGTTCTCTTGACCGATCCAAAAATTCTGATTATCTACTCTCCTCTAAACATACAGAATGAGAGTAGTCGAGGTTCTTCCATAACAAAACCTTAATAAGTACCTTGTACGCGACAAACAGGTACGAGTACTTCTACAGAGCATTCTTGAAATCAACGTATCAAGATTTCAAAATCTCCTTCACGTGACTCCACAAATCTTTAATCACCGTGCGCCTATTCCCTGGCTACGGGTGGTACATCCTACTCGAAACGAAACCTTATCTCCGCTGGTTCCTGAAATCCCATATCAAAGGTGGGATCTACCAATCTCATCCTGATTCAGAAATTTATACTGCGTCGGACTATGCACTGGCGCGATCCTTCCTTTCAAAGGAAGTCTGGGGCATACTAGTTAATATAATAAATGATTCCAAAGGAATATCAATCACTTCCTTCTCATCGGCTTAATTCACATGTTCGGGATGAACCCTTAATCTTGTTTTGACGATGGCAACCCATCCAAGAACTGTACCAACTTTACCGACCTCTTCAAATTTCAGGAATTGTCGATAAACATAAAATTCTTTAGTTGATTATCCGCTTTCAACCAAACCTTACTTATGGGCGGTGCATGTAGAGACTACTCACTACGTCTCGCTAAACATTGATTCTTCCCTTGAAATGTCTCACATTAAGTGACACGTAATACTCCCCTTCCTCCATGGAGTAGGCCGAAAGTTCCGACCCGTGCTCTTCTCTCCACGAAGCGCACTTCTGGGTCTCTTATACCATACTAACATCCTTACTCTTTGTATGCGTAAGTCGCTCTCACACTTGACTAATAACAACTCCGCTCCGGGTGTTCTTCATTATCCTTAAATTCTACTCTATTTAAGGAATACCAATTCTTGAACGGCTTCCAAAGCCTTCCAATCAAGTTAGGGAGTGCTATTCTAATTGCACACTTATGTATGGATTATCGCCCCTCATGTGACGTTTAATCCACTTTATCACTTCCACTTCGTCATACTATTCCCACAAACATATATTTCACACGTCTATTTTTACGTCCCTTCGATTCGGACCATTTTAACTGTAGTTAACCAAGATGCCCACATTTTTGCAACACTCCGACCGCCCTGGGAGAGCGAACGGCATGCTACTCATCTGTAGAATTAACTAAATTCAACGGAATAGAAGGAATAGGGCATTCAAATTCCATGACAATAAAAGAGGAACCATAATTCTCATCCTTTCTCAGAGAAGTACAACAAATTCACAAATAGGTACAACAACTAAAGTAAATCACAAACGCTCTATTCATCAAAATAATTATAGGTCATCTCTTATGTATAGTATAAAATTATTTCCAGATAATCCATGCTAAAAATCATCCCAACTTTTTATTCACTTTGTTTTCTGTACGCGGTTATGATATTCGGGTACTCTCAATCACTTTAGAAATCAGAATTCTTAAATTCTCCTTATCATAGTTCCACCCCTCAACTTGTGGGGATAACTTTCAATGTTTTCCTACCACAAGATCCGGCTCCAATAACCTTAAAATAAAATTCAACTTCCAACTTACATACATAATTACTTGATCCCATTTCAACCAGGGTACCAAACTCGTGGAATAGTGACCAAACGTCTCCCTATTTCCAACCTTACGCTAAGTTTCATGCGTGGGATGTCTCGCAAAGCGAAATCCAAACAAGGAACCCCCCCGATACACTACTACCTAGCATTGTCGGTTATCGAAATCCGTTAGGTCCTCTGTCCACAGTATCTACCCCTTTATTTCGTCCCTTGATAGAAAAATTTTAATTTCTATCGTAATTATGCCTAACAAAAAACGTTTCGCCAATTTCACTATCGTATTGGTTGATGGAAATTTCATTCTATAAAACTCGGATACATACGATCGGAATTCTCGAAATTCCCTTCCCTAATAATAGGGTATAAAGAATTCCCACATCTCTAAAGGTTAAATATAGAAATGCACTCTTCCTATCACTAAGTCCGGAGTGCTAAACATAATACTGAGTCAAATCTTTTCACTCAACGGTAAATCCCGATACATACGGAATTATACTAACAAAGTCTATACATACATTGGCATCGAATATCTCGAGCCCACTATCTCCTCCGAAGTCTCTAGGATAGATAATATAAGTGCGAGTCCAACTTCCTTACAGGTAAGCCTCGCCAAAGCAAACATGAAACATGTTGCACCAATGCAACTACTCCAATAGCCTCTCAATAAATGCCCACTATCATACTACCCATTTCTATAACGTTTTAACAAGGATAATATCATACTCGTGTATCATATCACTACAACAAGCAATCTCCATAAAGTATAAAACACTGTTAATATACTCACCCATCCTCCGCGGATAGCTCTAAAGAAAATCCCGCTACACTAAGGAAAAAAAATATTCACACAATGGTAACATTTCTAATTATATGCATTAAACTCATCTCACATGTCAATCTAGAAATAAACAAAAATATGGTGACTCTCTCATGTCACATAAACACGCCGCATCCTAAGGATACAACTTATACTTCCATCCTGGCAATCGTTTTGACTGCACAAATGGTTTTCGGACGTAACACGTCTGCCCAAACCAAAACAAAATGACTTTACTCGTTGCCTTTTCACTAGGCACCGTATTCTTGCCCTTATACTTACTTTGGAACATATTATCGTGAGCGATCTCACTTCGCACAAAATACCTCAACACATAATTCACTTATCACCTGTCCTACTAACCTGGTTAGGATTGTTCTTTCCTCGGACATTAGTAGACTCGATTTCTGTTAACCATCCCGGTTGTTCCATAGCCTTCTTAGGCCATAAAGATCATGTTACTATCTATACTAGTACTTACTGAATTTACCATCACTTGGTAAGAATTTAACTGCCTGAAGCATTTAAATGGTTTTCCTGATGTGTATCCACATCCTTCTGTGGTGCTATCCCACCACCGTTGCATTCAGTCTCATTCTCGACTAAATTCTTCGATTCCTTTAACTTCCTCCACAAAGAAGCGTTATCATCTATTCTGACACAATATGACAATGTCAACCTCTGGATCGTTCGTCCATCAGAATTTCCTCCTCGAGTTTTATCAACTATTATTACGAGTTGGTCTTCCACTTGGAGTCGTTTCCCCCACTTGTATCTACATCTTCTAACACAAAATTGGCTAACGATTAAGATTCAAATTCACGAATGGACCCCTGATATGCCCTCCCTCGAAGAGTTCAGAACCACATTTGCTTCTCATCCTGAACAGTTAAGGAAGGAACATACGGTCAACACTGTACCTCAGGTTCTCCTATAGGCATAGCATTCCACTTCTAAAGTTGGTGGTTGTCTCCAACCATTATAATTTCGTCCCGAAAGCCAAGAAAATTTTTCTCTAAATTTTCACTTTCGGTTTGCCACACTCCGTTCTACATTTAAGCCTTTGGATACTTTACCGCCTTTGGTAAAGACACATACAATTATCGCGTTTCTAAAATTTCCCGTTAATAGTCTTTACACGTTTTTGTAAAACGTTGGGTAAGTTTACCCCCGCACCTCCTTTGACTATAACAACATTTGAAAATCATTGCTGCACCTTAGTCGCCTTTCAAGTCTTGGATTCTCGTGCCATAATGGAGGTGACCTCGACTACGGTCGTCATCCTCGAATATATATCCTAATCTCAACTGAGCCCTGCCTCCTGATGTACGCTTAACGGTCTTCTTCTGACATCCTTCATCGCTCGGCACACGCACACATCCGAACGAAATTAGAATTCACTAATGCATACACATTATAGCAGGAGAACGAATTCTCGCCAAAGGAATCGACAATCCTAAACATAGGGCTCTATAACAAACAAAGCAACGCTGAAAGCATAATAAGCCGTATAGATCCTAAGGACACTAGAACCTGATGCTCTGATACCACCTGTGACACCCCGCCTAATTAAATACCGGGCGATCACTCCTTTATTAAATTAAATCAAGGAATACAGTTGGTTCATTCTCAGCATCACTGTCGATAAAATGAATTTTCCAATTTAACACCCTAAATAATTAAGCTAAGTGTCGAAACCATTTTCATACATAATTTCCAAATTTTAATTTAAAGAAAAAGACTTATTTATATAAAAACAACATTCCTACAATTAAGAATCACGCCACGATAAATCAAATGATATAATACATTCGTCAACCGAATGTCAACATAAGAAAACTAGAATCACAAATCCATACTGAATAAATCCCATAGAACAATACTGGAAGTAAATGAAATATAAATGTCCCAACAACAAATGAAATAAAGGAAAGGGCTACACATGTCCAACTAAATGAAAGTACTAAGAGTGGATCCGAATGAACGAAGTCGTCTAATCAAGAGACCTGCAACTCCCACCTAAGCTGCAGCGCGTTCCTTCCAAGAGATCCTAATCAAGACGTCCCTGTGGCTGGGCACCTGTAATACATACATATATATATACAAGAGAGAGAGAGAGAGAGAGAGAGAGAGAGAGAGAGAAAAAGAAACGGGTCAGAGCCCGAAAGTGTGTTTGATTTTAAAATACGTTTAGCAAGTATTTAAATTGATAGAGGCCAATGCAATAACATATTAGTGCGTCGCTCTCTTGAGAAATACTCACCTCTCTTCTAATGTGCACACCTATCGCACTAACCTTCCCATTGGTTTGTTCTTATCAATATATCGCACTTGACTTTCTAAAAGATTTAATCTATCTAAGATTTCTCGCAAGATTCACAATTCACGATTTCATTTTAAAAGAATATTCCAAACAGTAATTAAAGTCCTCCATTTTAACTTTATAAAATCAATAAAGTTTTACAGTGACATATTATACTTTTTCAAAACAAGTATTTAATAATATGAGTCAACAACTATGTTCTACTTATCAAATCTCAGTAGACAGTTTCAAATATCATAATCTCATATATATTAACTACTCGTATAATATATATATATAACAGCACCCCGAGTAAAACTATGGTGCGTGCATACTTCCACTATCCAAAGCCCCATATCACTCATATTAAGGGGAATACATTCGGAATCACTCTCGAATTGTATTAACATAAATACACAAACAATATTGAGGCGAAGCATAGATTCCAAGTCTCTAAGAGGGTGGCACATACCGGCGTCTCTTAGGACCGTCTGAACTATCACATCGATAGCCTGTACCAAGGATATCTATCTTCTAGGGTACAAGTCAATATCCCCCATAAAGTTCCCATCGAGATAAGACTTGTCCCAGCGCGGAAACCTCAGGGATAGCAATTAGCGTGGGTATGATTTTCACATGCATATAATATATGTATACACAATCATATAAATATACCACTTCATCAAATTAATATAGGTTCTTCTCATCACCCGTAATTATACCATTTATCCTTAATTTCACATTTAGAGAATTACGCATAAGGTTTCATTCCTAACCTTAACTCGAAGGGTTTTCTCACTTATTACCTAACACTCATGGGCTACATCCTCACAAATCTGAATTTCAGTAAGTGTCTTTATTAGGTTCCATCGTAACTCTCTTACGCACCTCACCCTTTAGATTCAAAAATCCACTAACCTAAAGTAACTATCCCATAAATACCATTTTCGTTAAAGATTAAAGGTTCCAACATTTATTCATATACCCTACTGGTCCTCAATGTCTCCCAAATCAATTTATTAAGAGTTCCCAAGAATTATATCACGACAAATCGAATTTAACGCATTTAAAGAGGGAATTAGGATTCTGTTGGGAGGGGTCGATCGATCGAAGCTTGGGGCTCGATCGATCGAGCCTTCGATCGATCGAAGCTCTAGGCTCGATCGATCGATCAAGCAGGTCTGGGCAAAAATTCTGCAAAATGCAGTTACGGGTTTCATCCAACTTCTTCATCTAAAACGATGTTCTTCCATTATAATCGCCCCAAAAATCCTACTATCATCAATATAACATTATACCAGGTGTTTATAACGTAAAGCATGCGTGTAAATATCATTAAACATGGATTTACAACCTAAAATCATATCCAATTATCAAGAACCCTAAAATTTTCTTAAACAGATTTCTAATGAATCTTTCTCCAAAATTTCTTTTGTATTATCACCAAATTTCATGGATTATTACCTCTACATGGCAAGGGTTTCCAGAATTAACATATACATCAATACTACATGGGTTCTCCTATCAAAAGTGGGGTTTTCTTCCATAGTTTTTATCACAATTCATTCCTAAGCTAACATGAAGATTGCATCAACGAAAATAGCAAGTTTAAACACTTGCCTGGGATTTTGGTATGCAGATTCCCGAATGATTTTGGTATGGCTGCGTTCCTTGTCTCGTGATCTACGCGGCGGTGGTGGTGGCGGTGCAATCCGGTGGCTTTTTGGCCTTGGTTTGCCTTGGAGCTCTCTCCTCTCTTCTCCAATGGCCGTCACTTGATTTGTGAATGTTCTAACCCTAAGAGGCTGACCTAATGGCTGATATAGGTTGGCTGAAATTCGTGGATTTAATTACCCACTTAAGTAAAATGACTAAAATGCCCTCCTAGGGTACTAATTAAGCCTAAAATTGCCCCGAGACCCAAACTACACCCCCGGGTACACTTTTCTGACTATCTCGACCCTACCGGACGCGTTGGCGCACTCAAAACGACCATACGGACAACTTATAAAATATTCATTTTTTTTTATTTAACCCAATTAGTCCCGACGTGACACGAGCACGTTCCGACTTAAATTTCCGAAATCGTCATTTAATTCACTCATGACAACATTATAAAAATAAATCTCATATATTACTATACTCATCCAGTAATATGCAACAAATAACAAATTTCCAATAATTACTAACTCTCGTCACGCTAGTAAATATTCAAAGCAACATTCCGGATTAAAATTAAATTAATTTATCTCAATTAAGTTTCATAAATCCCATAATTTTAAAAGCTATAAAAATACGGGGTATTACAATAACTTCTCATCCAAAAAATATTCGTCTATTGGTATAGGATCACTTGGTACGTCGGACGAAAGTCGGGACAAGTGGTCGGCGACGACGTTTTCTACTCCTTTCTTATATTTTATGGAGAGATTGAAGTCTTGTAGGAGTAGGATCCACCTTATGAGGCACGACTTAACATCCTTTTTAGAAAGGAGATACTTAACGCCGCGTGGTTGGTAAAGTAAGTGATTGGCGAACCAACGAGGTAAGAGCGGAATTTATTTAGGGCAAAAACTACGACTAGCAATTCTTTCTCCGTGCTGGAGTAATTGCGTTGCGGTCCGATTCGTGTTGGCGTAGTAGATGACATGAGCCTTCTTATCTTTTTATTTGGCCCAAAAGAGCCCATATAGCATAATCACTCACATCACACATAAGCTGAATGGAAGGGACCAATCCGAATCTTTCATAATGGGAGCAAAAATGAGCATGATTTTTAATTTTTTAAAAGCGCTTTGACATGCTTCATTCCATTCAAAGGGGGCATCCTTCACAAGGAGGTTACTCAAGGGTTTAACGATGGCGCTAAATACCTTAATAAACCTCTGATAAAAAACCGCGTGGCCCAAGAAAGAGCGCACATCCTTTAGTGACTAAAGAGGGGGAAGATTGGCTATGACATCGATTTTCGCCCTATCAACCTCAATTCTTTTGGATGACACTACGTGGCCAAGAACTATTCCTTCGGTAACCATGAAATGGCACTTCTCCCAATTTAGTTCCAAGTTATTTTCCACACAACGAGCTAACACTTTTTCAATATTCGCAAGACAAAGGTCAAAAGAGGCTCGAAAATGCTAAAGTCATCCATAAAAACCTCAAGGCCCCTTTCGACCATGTCGCTAAAGAGACTAAGCATGCAACTTTGAAAAGTTGTGGGGGCATTGCATAATCCAAATGGCATACATTTGTAGGCAAACATGCCAAAAGGACATGTCAAAGTCATCTTTTCTTGATCAAGCACATCTATCTCAATTTGGTTATATCCGGAATGATCGTCAAGGAAGCAATAGAATGGTTTTCCCGCTACTCGATCTAGCATTTGGTAAATGAATGTCAATGGGAAATGATATTTTCTCGTACTGGCATTGAGTTTCTGGTAATCAATGCAAACGCGCCTAGTGCGTTGAAGAATTAACTCACCCTTAGCATTCCCGACTTCTTCGGGACGACTTGGATAGGACTCACCCATTTGCTATCCGAGATTGGGTAAATTATACCCGCGTCCAATAGCTTAATGATCTTCGCTCTCACTACATATTTCGTAGTGGGATTCAATCTTCATTGCATCTCCCGTGAGGGCTTCACGTCCTCCTCGAGGTGGATTTTATGGGTACAAATCAGGGGAGTTATACCTTTCAAATCCGCAGTGCTCCAACCAAAGGTAATTCGGTGCTTCCTCAAAATTGCTAACAATTTACCCTTTTGATCTTTATCTAGGCAAGAGGAGACAACATCAGGAAATGTCTCATCCTCTCCCAAATAAGCATATTTTACATTGGAGGGTAGTTCGTTTAATTCGAGGATGGGAAATTGTTTGTCAAAGGGAATCGTGGGCGACTCCCTCGGGGGTAACTCCTCGAATCTAGAAACCCAATTTACATCTCTTACGCCCTCATCCGACGCCCTCTCGTCTAATATCTCTCTCAACTCCTCCACCTCCGTTTCAAAGTCAGGTTACGTCCCGTCACTCTCACTACCTGAAATAAGGCACGCACCTAAGGCATCCCCACCTATATTTACCTCTATGTGCTCCTCTACTATCTCCTCGATAATATCTACCGCGTGAAAATCGTCCTCCTCGCCCACTTGCCTGGAGATATTGAAAATATTCGTCTCGAGGGTCATGTTCCCGAATGTGAGTTGCATTTGCCCATTTTGAGTGTTGATTAATGCATTAGCCGTAGCTAAGAATGGGCGGCCTAGGATGATGGGAACATGATAACTCGAGTGATGGAGGTCTCCGTGTCCCAAATGATAAAATCTACCAGGAAGTAGAATGTGTCCACTTGGACTATCACATCCTCGATGATCCCTCGAGGTATTTTCACTGTATGATCCGTAAGTTGGAGAGTTATTGATGTGAGCTTGAGGTCCCCCAAATCTAGTTACCTATATATCAAATAAGGGAGAATGTTGACACTTGACCCTAAATCAATCAAGCCTTTTTCTATTCGGTTATCTCCAATGATGCACGAGATGGTAGGTGCACCCGGATCTTTAAACTTGGGCAGGAGGTCATTAAGTAGAACGGAGCTCACATTTTGTGCTAGAAAAAATGTTCTTTTTCACCTTTATCCTTCATTTGACTGTCAATAAGTCCTTAAGGACTTTAGCATAGGCGGGAATTTGCTTTATGGCATCGAGAAAAGGTAAATTCAGCTTTACTTGCTTAATAACATCTAGCATATTATCGCGGGAGGCCCCTTTTTGAGGTGGAACCAACCGTTGAGGGAAAGGCACAGTCGTGGGTGGTTTCACTACGAGTTTGGTCCACTATTGTTGTCTTCATTGTCACTTTCATTTAAGGGGGCAACTTCGGTCTCTTTCGTGCTGGGCGAAACCTCCTTATCTTTAGATTCTTCGTGTGGGGGAGGTGATAAATCAATAACTCTCCCACTACGTAAAGTGGTGACTGCTTGATATTGCTCTTGATGGTCGTTGGATGTAGATCTAACACTAAGTTGACCTTGGGGGGGGGGGGGGGGGGGGGGTCTTTGGCCTTGGGCCGAAAACTTACCCTTATCTTGGATACTCAAAGATGATTACAACTTTGAAATGCTCGCATTTATCTCGGCAAACATTCGGTATTTTGATCATTGTTTGCGTGTTGGTCTTGTATGAATTAATTTATCATATCCTTGAAATTTTGCCTCGGTGGGGTGATGTACGATGCATGAGGTGATGCTTGTATATGTGGAGCTTGTTGAAAGTGCGAAGGTGGTGGTGGAGGAGGGGCAACATGTGAACTAGGACTCAAAGTGGCATTTTTTTGCCCATAACTAGACCCAGGATGGTTCATCCACGAGGATTGTATGAATCCCCATGAGGGGCATTGAAATTTCCCTTAAATCCTCCTACAGCTTCCACTTGCTCATGGATCATAACTTCGTAGGCGGGTATCATCGGACATTCCTTTGTTGAATGGCCCGCCTCATAAATGGTACTCGCCTTTTCTTTTATAGCTCCGGTGGATTCGGTTGTTTCTCTTGCTCGTGATTCGACTACATCCTCCAATATTTTCTAAGTTGGCTAACTCGAAGTCTAAACTCAACGTCCTTTTCCATGTGATAGAGACCGGACGCTAAAGGAGCCGTGGATGTTTATCGAGCTCGGGTTTGGGTGTTAGGGTCGAATGTGTCCCATGCCTGAGTAGTCTCAACGACATACTTAAGATGGGCATTTACATAGTTATCGTTTCACCCGAAAAATTCTCCATCACACATAGTCTCAACAAGTTGTTTGGAAGCTATACTTATCCCTTGGTGGAAGAAAGAGATAAGACGATACTTCTCAAACCCTTGATGTGGGCATGTGTTGACTAACTCATTGAACTGCTCCCAACGTCGATCAAATGGCTTATTTTCTTGTTGTCTAAAAGTTTGAATTTGAGACTTGATGGAATTTGTTCTATGTTGGGAGAAGAATTTCAAAAGAAATTTGGCTTGTATATCTCTCCATGATCCGATTGATTTTGATGATAAAGGCCAAATCCAGGTCCTAGCTTTATCCTATAAAGAGAAAGGAAAAAGGTTTAGGCAAACGACGTCTTGAGTGCAAGATTTATCACTAAACGTATCGCACGCCTCTTCGAACTCCTGGATGTGGAGGTATGGCTTCTCCAAATCCAAACCGTGAAAGTTGGGAAGAAACTGGATCATCCCATTTTGAAAGTGAAATTGTCCCGCATTTTACGGAAGTAGAATGCATCTGGGAGTGACAGTTCGCTCGGGATATAAGTGCTCCCTCATGGGACGATAGGGCATTTCACCCTCACCCGTACCAAAACTAGTGTTATCCGATATGGCTCTCTCTCCAAATGACTCGAATTCCTCACTTGATGCCCTAAAAGTGTGACTCGTGATGGAGTTGGGTGGTGTAGGAGGTGAAACCCAAAACTGAGGAGCGTTAGGAGTGTGGGGACTATCAAGGTCGTACTCTACTATAGGATCCTCGTTAATGCGGGTAGGAGTGGATTGAGTATTTTTCATGTAAGGACTTTTTGAGATGCTCTAATTTTTTTTCTTGATTTTTTTTGAGTTTTTAAATTTTTTTTTTCATTTTATGTTTTTTATTTTGCTTTTTTAAGAATTAGAGTCAAATTTGTGAATTAAATCGACTTAACCTACACGTCTACCTAATCCCCGACAACGACGCCAAAAACATGACGCGACTTAAATTTTTTTTCCAGTGTGTGCTTCTATCGACTCAACTGTAAGTCGATCGCTCAAGTATAAATTCGGTAAATCGGGTAACGAACACAGGGACTAAGACTAATACTCGTGATGACGAATAGGAAGAACGATTAACCCTACGAATGACGTAGAGAAAGAAAGGAAAAGATGATGTTTTGTGACTTAACCTATCAACTAATGCAATTTGAATTAAAGCAATAACTAAACTACGTATGCAAGAAAAACTAACTTAAACTCTAAATGTATGGGAGAAAACAGAGTCAGGATATACTCCCCTGAAACGTCGGTAATTGCATAGAACATAAAACCTTCAAAAATCTAATTCTCCACTCTAAGAGACATCAAATACTCTATATGTAACGCCCCGACCCGAATTTAAGGGTTGATAAAGGATAAACCCAGTTCGGACCACGCGTTAATCGTGAAGTGCAATGAAACACCCTAAATAATGCTTTTAATCCAGTTTTATTAATATTTAACGTTACACTCATTAGCATGCAATTCCAATTTACATTTAATATGTGATAGGACCCAAGGAAAGTGCCCCCATGGCCAAGTAAATAGAGCTACTAATCGTAATTGCAAGAAATTACTTACCTGTAAAACGCTCTCATAGTATGGAACATCGTACAACCTGCCGTGACAAAATGAGGGATGTGAGCCGAATGCTCAGTGGGACCATATACAAATGCAATATAGAATCGAACGGCAGAAAATGAGTACTCACATGCTACACTATATGCATGTGAAAATATGTATATATCTACATATATACCTTTGAAAAATACATGTACCAATATATTCAACCGTTTTATTCCAGAAATGATATTTAATACCGTTTAACTTCCCTGGCTTTACAAAATCGTCATTTTGTATTATCATGCTTTGAAAAACTAGCATTCATTCTCATTAACTCACGCGGTTAAATATATGGCATTTGTTAGGAAAAACTTTCATTTATTCAAACTTTTAATACTCAACATTCAATAACTCACGCCAGAGTTACCTAACCATTTTATAGGACTTTCATTCAGCGCAGGCATATACCGTGTTTAGAAAAATACTCTTTTTCAATTGAAAGCCTCATGTAACACACAATTGTTTTATTTACGATTCAAACCTCATTAGGTAGCTTAGACATCATTAAGTCACTTTATTTAACCATTCCATGTTACCACATGAATATTAAACATTTAATGCATTATTCTTGCATTAATAAATTATTGGATCAATACCATCCATTTATGCCTCTTTCATGAATATTCGGTTCATTACTTAGCATTATCTTTAGGGAACTGCCAACACACACACACACACACATCACAACGCACACACACATCACAATGCACGCACACCCACGGTTTCACGAAACTTCACCGTTCGACTCCGAACGCCAAGTAACCTGCAGTTGGTTTGGGGTCTTTCACCACTAGAGACAGCATAGCCCTGCTTAATTATTTAACCCGACATCATCCGATATCATTATCTTGCAAATGTGTTCAACATTTTCATAATGTTTACTTTAATTTGCACTTTTCGGCCGAAGCCGAAGCCTTGGACTTAACCATCCATTTTCCCATTATATTTGGAAAATTATTACTTTCTCTTTAAGTCCTTTATTTTACACGCATGTTGATTTTATACCAAAAATCAATTACATTTTAGGACTTAATTCAATTTCACCCATACTAGTATAAAACATTCATTAATATTTTTTATTTCATAAAAATATTCCACTTTAGATAAATTACCAATTTAACCTTTGCTTATCAAACTTGCAGTTTAATTCCATAAAAAGTGTCTTATCTAAAAAACAATCATTAAGCTTCCAACTTGACATTTAACGCTTTAGCCGTTTTAACACCTGTTTAACATCACGCTTTTTCCAAACTTTCATACTTGTCAATTCAACAATTTCATCACATGAAATAACATCTTTGTCTTACTTTATGTTTAAACCCAATAAGACCTCTTTTAACCTCGCTCACTTATTCATTCACAAAATACTATGAGTTTATAGAAATTATACTATAAATACTAAAATCTTATCAAATGGATTAAACATGTATTTCTTTCTAGAATTATATACTATTCACAACAAACGTGCTTTCAAGTAAGCAAGGCATTCTTAACTTCCTTAAACTCAAAGTTCTCCATTTTACAATTAAGCTTTAGAAATATTTATTTCATAAATATTTGACAACGTTAATCATTTTCCACATTTTTATTTCATAAAAATATCCATTGTTTCCCCTTACTTGAAATGTCCAAAGTATCATTTCTTCACATTTTTTTTCGTAAAAATGTTCATCATATCTTTTTACTAGGAATAAACACAAATACTACTTTCTTCCATTTTTATCTCATAAAAAAGTCCCCTATTCATTTTAACTAGAAATACACCAAATGACATTTTCTAACATTTTTATTTCATAAAAATGTCCATGAATAGTATTCTAAATTTTTTTTAACACTTGAAACCTTCATTTGAGACTCATTTGTTCATGAGATTATAGAAATCTATCAATAAATTTCATGGATGGAACAATCACAAGTTCTGCATATTTTAAGCCTAAAATATGTAAATAATGATTCTGAAATTTATACACAACATAAACCTTAAACCAAGGTTAGTGAATCCCATATCAAAAACTCCAATAATGTTGGTAGTGTTGAATAATATGGGTGACTCCCCCACCTCCAAAGGTGACCTTAAAGGGAGTCACACAAAGCTCCACCATGAAATCTCCAGGGAAAAGCTCCAATAAATACTCCAAAATGCTCAGCAACCCAATTCCAAGATAACCCCCTTCAAACCCTCGTCCAAATTAAGGGGAACTCATGTTTGTCTCTTCTAAAACTCCAAATAAACAACTTAATATTCGGTATCATATTTTTAATAGTGGAGAAGTAACTATTCTAGTGTGAAGGTGTTTGCTAGGGTCTTTAATGGTTGAATGCAGTGAGTTCTTTAGGGGAAAATAAGAATAGCCTTTTTTCTCTTCTAACATCACTCGAATCCCTCTAACATATACACAGAAGAGGCTAACTCATTAAATGTTGGTCAATGGTGGCAACAAATTTTGCAGACCCCGTGACTTGAAGAGTCCCTTTCACCTACCCTTTAATTTGATTCATTTTATCTGTGTTGACTCAGGACCTCAGGTCACTGAAAAGATGAACCACGAACATGGTGTAATACCCCGTATTTTCATGACTTTTAAAATTGGGGATTTATTAAATTTAATTGAAATAAATTAATTTAATATTAATCCAGAGTTTAATTTAAATATTTACTAGCGTGACGAGAGTTAGTAATTATTGGGATTCGCTGAATATCACTTAATGAGTAAAGTGATATGTAGAATTCAATTTATTAAAATTTTCACGAGTAAATAATATGACAATTATGGAAATTAAGTTGGGACACGCCTGTGTCGTGTCGGGACTAAATTATTATAACAAAAGTGAATAATTTATAAGTCGCCCGTATAGTCATTTCGAATGCGCCAACATGTCCGGAAGGGCTGAGATAGTCAGAAAAGTATACCCGGGAGTTTAGTTTGGGTCTCGGGATATTTTTAGACCTAACCAACAACCCGAGAGGGCGTTTTAGTAATTAGCCATTTTTAGGATTAATTATGGACGAAAATAGTAGGTTTATATCTGATGAATTTAGAGTCCTCGAGGGTTAGGGAGTTATAAAGTTACAGAGGGGCTAAGTTAAAGAGAAGAGTGAGACCTTCTAAGGAGGAGAACCACCAATTCACAACCTTTTTACCGGATTCCACCACCGTCACGTAGATCGGGAAACAAGGATCGCAACCATACCCAGCGACACCTGGAAATTATACTTCCATCTCTAAGGTAGGTATCTATCTTGCTGATTCCTAGTTAATATTTCACCCATGTTAGATTAAGAATGGTGAATACATGTTTTTATTGAAGAATTTTATGATTTAGGAAATTTAAATCGCATGTTTTAGGAGGAATGCATGTAGTTTAGATACCTTGACATATGTAGAGGATCACCCACGAATTTGTAATGATTTAATAGAAATAAATCTGGAAAAAGATTGAGAATGTTGGAATTTATGATAAAACTAGGGTTCTTGATAATTCTACTGAATTTGTCCCTTTAAATCCATGCCTTCTACGAATTTTTGCACGTTTTACGTAGGAAATCATGTAGATAGGTTGACATAACTCTTGGCTTAATTTTTTGGGAGTTTGGGATAAATTAAGCATGATTTAGAGGTTGAAAGGTGATGAAACCCGTATGTTAGAATAGCAGAATCTGGGCAAGAACTGCTTGATCGATCGATCGACCCCTCCTGGAAATTGAATATTTTCCCCCTTTTAATTAATTTGGTTAAAATACGTAGGAGCCCTTTGGATATCATTCAAAGATTATAATGGGTCATGAAGAGGATCGGTAGGGTCTAAGTAGGTTCTGGTGGATGTAATTGTATACGAGATGAAATCGAAGGATAATGAGGGTATGACATTTATTAGAAATCGTGCGTACGTTAAGTAAGGTATTGGGGGATTCAAGAAAGACTTAGACCAGCATGGGAGTAAGGGTCTACCTACTGAATTTACCTTTAGGAAGATAAAACACTTATAGGGACGAGAAGTAATTATAAAATGGTTAAAATGGTTATAATTGAGAATGAAAAGAGATGAGTTCATTATGTGTAAGAATTGGGTAATTTGTACTACGTACAGTTAAACTATTGTTATAGGTCACGAGCAAACCTAATTGAAAGATGTGAATATTTATATATATAACCGAGTGATTGTATATATATATATATATATATATATATATATATATATATATATATATATATCTTTGTGTATAATCATACCCACGATACTTGCTATCACGGAGGTTGCCGCGCCGGGACAGTCTTATCTCGATGCGACCTTTATGGGGGATATTGACTCATACCCTAGAACATAGGATTCTAAGGCTATCTGAGAAAGATAGTCAGTCGGTCCTAAGAGAAGTGAGGGTATGTGCTGACATCTTAGTGACTTGGAACTATGCTTCGCTTCCATTTTGTGTGTATTGTGTTGATACAGTTCGAGAGCAATTCCGAACTAGTATTTCCCTTGTACAAGGTATACGGGGACTTGATAGTAGAGTATGCCAGCACCATATATTTTATGTGGGGTTGCGACTAGTATATATATATTGTATGAGCGATTAATATACATACCTATACCTGAGATTTTCTACGGTGCGTATAAGAAGATAAGTAATTGAATAAATGCTCCTAATCATAGTAAGTGTTTGAAACCTCACAGTATTGAGAAATACATATTTGACTTCAATAACCTTTAAGTATATGTTATCTTAATTTAATAATCTTGTGAATCAAAGTTTATGGGAGGAGTATAGAGTTAGACTTATGAGTTATTAAGTAGTACGGTAGGCGTGCACACTAGATGGGAGGTGAGAATTCTCAAGAGAGTGTCGTGTACTAACATGGTTGTCATATTAGCTAGTAAGCATATATATATTACAGGTGCTCAGCCATAGGGGCGTCAGGTGCAGATTCATTTGACTGGACGTGCGACAGCTTGTGTGGTCATTACAGATCATTGCAGTAGACGCTTCCTCCTTTGGCTCCTCGTATTTCTATTTAGTTATTTTAGTTAGGGCATGTGTCGCCCATTTCCAAACTATTTTTTAGACTTGATAGGGATTGCATACACTTCTATCATTTCAGTATTCTGTTTTCATTTGGGATTATTTTCTCTATCACATTGTCAGTGGTTGTGGTTATTTATTTGGATTTGAGTAATATAGTTGTCATGTTTCATTGGATGATTGGTATCTTTATCGTTTGTATTATTCATAAATTAGTTTATGCTTGAAAGGTTTTTACAACGTAATTTAATCAATAAAATCATTTAAATTGTTTTGACACTTAGCTTAATTATTTAGGGTGATTAAAATAGAAAAATTTGTTTTCAACAGTGATGCTAAGAATGAACCACATCGTTCACCTTGATTTTTAATTTAATAAAGGACTGATCACCCGGTATTTAATTAGGCGGGGTGTTACACATGGACGACGATTCAAGGGCGTTTGCTGGCAGAGATCTCTTTCTTTCTTTTTTCTCTTTTCTTCTAATCGTGTTCCCTTATTATTGTACCCGTGTTGCACGACAATACCCAAGGCTTTTTGCATATATAATTCCTGATTTTGATCAGATGGTCAGGACCTATGGCTTACCCAAGTTTGAACCCATGAACGAGCGATCGATAGTGTATGGACTAGGTCTGACCAACCGTCGCTCAAACGACTGTGATCGTCGCTCGAACGACTGTGATCGTCGTTTGAGCGACAAGCTGAGATGGGTAACGGCTCCTACACCCTGTTTCATCACCGTTTGATTCTACAGATACATATTATCACTGTTCGTTCCTACAAATACAATCTTACACCGAGATGGGTAAGACTGTGATCGTACGTCCACACCCCTTATTTATTCTCTTACCTCTTAATAGTTTCAATCCTAACAAAGCGCCTACTTAACTCAATTAATTAATATCTCTCATGGGTAAAACTGAATCACATAATTTAAAAGGAAAGGAAGTTTCATGGACAATACCTCTATTAATAATAATTTTCCTACGTATAAAAGTCAAATAAAATACATAACTTACTTTTCCTCCTATAAAATCCAACGTGGTACCAAACATCCATAATTTTAATAATTTTTTTATATTTGGTTCAACTAAAATTTATCCCTCCTCACATATATTCTGCATGAATAATGCTTTGAGTCCCAAAAAAATCCCCCAAATCCTCCTCCAAACAACATTAAGTGTTGTACCTTGTGGTATGGGTCCTGCTAGGGCACAACACTTTAATGTTGTTTGGGGGAGGATTTGGGGGATTTTTTTGGGACTCATAGCACTACTCAATCTGAATATATAATTCTTGATTTCAATATTTCTCTTTTTCTTTATTTTAAATCCCAAATTTTTAATAATAGTTCCCAAGCCTCCAAATTAATTTAAATAGAAATACAACCTAATCATAATCATCCAAGTCGCTATGTTTTATCGCAACTTCATGCGGAGATTAAATAAAATATTTAGGGCGGGGTATTACAATCTTCCCTCCTTAGGAGATTTCGTCCTCGAAGTTCATGATCATCAAATGACAAAAAAAAAACGTTCACCTCACAATCTAATTTCAATCCTAGGTGTCTTAAACACTATAGTCTAACCCATATGTTTCATGTCATTAATTTAACGCAACCATGGTGGACCCTAAGGTATTATTGCTAACTCCCAAGCATGATTATCATGTCCATCTAAACAGTACCTCAAAATAATTGATAATCACCAAATATAATGTTAGCACCTAAAGAACCCATTATCGTGAATTACTCTGCACAATGGGATTTACAAGTCTACATTTCATCAAAGGATTTGTGTCTTGCCTAGCTCAGGAAGATGCATCCCCAACATTAATAAATATTTGCACCGATGATTTCGAGACAACCATTTCAATCCCAATGATTCATCTAACTGATACCCCCTACTGGAATACGCGCTAAGCTAGAATCATCCAAGGTATGATAACCCAAATACGCATAAGAGACTACATTCTCAATCTGCAAATGCCATACGAAGTGTAACACTGGCATTTAATGCTCCACCAAGTTCTAATATTCACAACGGTCTCAAGTCACAACCTCGGGACACACGACCAAGTTGTGGATAGCCACACTGAAACATGTTATCCTAAAGAAAAACAACTAGGCAATTCCTGCAACTACATGCAAATGCAAGGCCGTGCGAACACACAACTAGTGTAGAATAAGGGTGTTTTTAAGGAAGAGCGCTCTCATATACCGTGATGCATCAGCACAATTGGCCTATCCTGTATCACGACTGAGCTTATGCCGCGCTACACCCGAATCACAATTGATCAACAACTTGCCATTGCCGGGACCAAAGAAGTCACAAGGAATGCAACGAATCAAGCGACCGCCACACCAAAAGAAAATAGTTAATTTCTGACAACGAACTGTGCCACACGAAAGTACGAACCCATAATGTACCCTTGAAGTCTATAACCTTCACCGGTATCCACTAAAGTTTTAACCTTGTGAAAAAACTTGACTTGACCCATTAAACCGTACGAGTCCTAATTACGAATCGTCCATCCTTATCCGATGAGTGGGAAATATAAAACCAAAATCTTTGGGAAGCTGAAACGCAAGGCTTCCCTCCTTAGGACCAATGCTATCTGTTTCCTTCATTTGCAAGTATTTTATATCAAGGTAAAGTTACATCTTATGGCATGCATCACTAATTACCGACCTGTCATTCCTAAGCCTTCATAATTCAACCTGTGGTTGCCAGTGGCTGAGCCAGAAATTTAGTCTGGGTGGAGCACAACCTAAGGACGGGGGTTCGGAGGCGGTAGCCCCCGAATTTTGTTTTGGTTATTTTTACGTTTTTACAAATATTTAATTAATAATTTATATTTTTAAACAGTTATAACTCAAATTAAACAACATTGAATACAATGACATCGAGTACAAATATATAATGGATAAATTATAAAAAAAAAAAAAGGGTTATTTTTACGTTTTTACAAATATTTAATTGAAAATTTGTATTTTTAGATAATTAGAACTCAAATTAAACAACATCGAACACAATGACATCGAATACAAATATTTAATGGATTAATTACCATAAAGTCCCTCAAAAAATATTTAATGTTTTTCCCCAGCGTGGACGTTTAAAAATAAGAAAATATTAATTAAAAGAGTGTTTGAGGTACTTTAGAAATAAAATAAAAAAATTAGACTAAATGTATATTAAAAAATATATGAGGTATTTTTTGATAATTAATTCAACATTTTAAATCATTAAAAAAAATACATAAATTACAAGTTTAAAGAAATCACAGACTAAAAATAGTGAAATATATGGCAAATGAAATGTAAAGAAATGAGAGGAATTAAATATTAACAACAAACAATGAGAGCAGGAGGCGAGGCAAGGCAAATAAATATACATTCATCACCACATCGGAGGGGCAGAACAGGAGGCAGGGAGGGGAAGAAGACGGGTGGGGCAGGGCCAAGTATGGAAGAACAGGGGTGGGGTGGGAGATATGTTTTGGGAGTAATGTTTAGATCTGTTTTGGGGTTTAGATATGTTTCGGGGACAACTGGGCATTAGGTTTAGAGTAATTTTTTTTTTCAAAGTCTGGGTGGAGCACGTGCTCCCCCCACTGAAGTGCTCCCCTCGTCACTAGCAGTAGTTAACCTCAGTTTTCAAGATCACTCTCTTCAAGTGAAGCGCAATGCTCATATAGTTTATGTCATTCAACTCACGGGACGCTGCTACGACTCTTAGCAATGTCCTACATGATCCTAGGTCGTAACTATTCTAATGACATCTCAAACTTTTAAACATTATCCATGCCTAGGACCTAATGATTCTCCTTACTAGAGTTGTACTAATCCATACGGGTAGCACACGTAGGTGTTATAATCAAGCTTAACACCGCATTCCGAGTGTTATCTCTAAAACCATGATGAACATCATCGTGTGCTAAGTCTCCCAAGTGCATAACCTAGCACTCATTAACCTATTCTGATATTATCCTTAAGAATCATATCACGACACCAGCTTATAAATAAAATCCATGGCACTAAGTCCAAGTACTCCATAAATCAACAAGACCAAAATAAACTACAATCATCAATGATTTACAATTACTATGTAGGCTTCAATACCATAATGAGTCCCAATGCTTTATGGGTGATAAAACCGTACTTAGTCATCTCTCTAAACAGTCTACACACCTATTACGGGAAACTGTCGCATCATGACCTATGTTACATAAC
This sequence comes from Sambucus nigra, assembly GCA_949130495.1. Lineage (NCBI taxonomy): Eukaryota > Viridiplantae > Streptophyta > Magnoliopsida > Dipsacales > Adoxaceae > Sambucus > Sambucus nigra. Next base: position 656,747,333 of record OX422209.1, on the reverse strand, counting down.
CTCGAATTTACCACTATGACATGTTTATCACCACATACACCTTGATACAACTTTGATTTCTTTCCACACTTCATGGAGGATATAACAATTCAATCATTTCTTAAAATGGTCATACACATCCTAGTGTAAGAATCGTCACGTCAGAAGCCTATCATGTACAAAAATTGATCGCGGATACTAAATCGTAACCTCAACGCAATAATCCTAGTCACTATGTGTTATACCAACTGTAAGACTATGTCCCTTACATAATAAAGAATCCTCAAAGTTCAATGAGATACATCCTTGTTATCGTAATACACGAAGCGCAATCTAAAGTTCACCATTACTAGGGAGTGTCTATAACTTGTACTAATAACTCATTAGCTAATCTATAACACATATCTCCAAGGCACTATAACCTGAGATCAAACTCAACACGGCGTATAACTTAGCCCTTTTTAAGCACTCGGCTATGACAACTAGCTCGTGTCACTACATAGCCATCACACTCATTTGCTAGATCACAATTATCACCACTATAAAACATTGGGCCAATACCTTCGGCGCCACAAGAGACCCTATTCCTCAATACCATTTCATTTTTTTTCTTAGACCATAATTCAATGCCGTCAGTTCTAACACTAAGTTCCAGGGACTATATACATTCGTTCTCAAATCACCCTGATAAATATGATTATCTAAACCCAAATAATAATCAAGTCACTTAGGCATTCTAATTTCCATAGAATTATTTATTCACAAGCCACGCTACTCAGTCATCTAATCCCGTAGATGAAACCATAAGCATATCAGCTAAGATGCAACTGAAATCATTAAGACTTTGTAGTAATCAAACTTCCACATGATACTTCTCACACACAAGCCTAAGGTGCCACCACCTAATGGCCTACACCAAAACATGATATTTTCTAGCGAACACTACCAGAAAAAATGTAGCGAAATAAAAATGGCTACTAACTTAGCCGATCATCAACTCAAAGATAATAGCACAACGTGCTCAAGACCTCAACTTAACCATCAAGGTACAAATCAAACTATCAGTAGGCAAGCGTGACTGACTCCAACCAACAACGACGCCAACAGATCCACTACCGACCTCACCACGTCACACCTGAAAAGAACATTGAACCTAAAGCTCTGATACCAAGTTGTAACGCCCCGAATTGAATTTAAGGTTGATAAAGGATAAACCTAATTCGGACCACGCGTTAATTGTGCAGTGCAATGAAACACCCTAAATAATGCTTCTAATCCAATTTTATTAATATTTAATGTTACACTTATTAGCATGCTGTTCCAATTTACATTTACTGCGTGATAGGACCCAAGGGAAGTGCCCCCAGGTAAACAGAGCTACTAATCGTAATTGTAAGAAAATACTTACCTGTATAACGCTCTCAAACTACGGAATATCATACAACCTACCGTGAAAAAATGAGGGATGTGAGTCGAATGCTCAGTGGGACCATATACAAATGCAATATAGAAACGAACGACAGAAAATGAGTACTCACACGCTACACTACATACATGTGAAAATATGTATATATCTCAAGGGAAAAGCTCCCATAAATACTCCAAAATGCTCAGCAACCCAATTCCAAGATAACCCCCTTCTAACCCTCGTCCAAATCAAGGGGCACTCATGTTTGTCTCTTCCAAAACTCCAAATAAACAACTCAATATTCTGACGGGAAAATAAGAATAGCCTTCCTTATCTTCTAACACCACTCGACTCCCTTTAACATATTCACACAAGAGGCTAACTCATTAAATGTTGATCAATAGTGGCAACAAATTTTGCATACCTTGTGACTTGAAGAGTCCCTTTCACCTACCCTTTAATTTGATTCATTTTGTCTTTGTTGACTCAGGACCTCAGGCCACTAAAAAGCTGAACCACGAACATGGGCAACAATTCAAGGGCGTTTACTGGCAGAGATCTCTTTCTTTTTTCTCTTTTCTTCTAATCGTGTTCCCTTATTATTGTACTTGTGTTGCACGATAATACCCAAGGTCAGGACCTATGGCTGACCCAAGTTTGAACCCATGAACGAGCGATCGATAGCACATAAGGGACTAGGTCTAACCAACCGTCGCTCAAACGACTGTGATCGTCGCTCGAACAACTGTGATCATCGTTTGAGCGACAATCCGAGATGGGTAATGGATCCTACACTCGGTTTCATCACCATTTCTTTCTACAGATACATATTATCGCCGTTTGTTCCTATAGATACAGTCTTACACCGAGATGGGTAAGATTTTGATCGTATGTTCACACCCCTTATTTATTCTCTTACCTCTTAACAGTTTAAATCCTTACAAAGCGCCTACTTAACTTAATTAATTAATACCTCTCATGGGGAAAACCGAATCACATAATTTAAAAGGAAAGGAAGTTTCATGGACAATACCTCTATTAATAATAATTTTGCAACGTATAAAAGTCCAATATAATACATAACTTACTTTTCCTCCTATAAAATCTAACGTGGTACCCAACGTCCATAATTTTAATAATTTCTTTATATTTGGTTCATCTAAAATTTATACATCCTAACATATAATTTGCATATATAATTCTTGATTTAAATATTTCCTTTTTTCTTTATTTCAAATTCCAAATTTTCAATAATTGTTCTCAAGCCTCCAAATTAATTTAAATAGAAATACAACCTAATCATAATCATCCAAGTCCCTATGTTTTATCGCAACTTTATGCGGGGATTAAATAAAATATTTAGGGCGGGGTATTACACTTTAAGCATTCGATATATGAGGACTTTACTCCGTACAATATCAAATCAAAAATTGTATTTGACTAGGATGAGAAATTATCAGGAAGCCAGTTGGACCCTTAAACATTCCGGTTACCTAGGGCAAACGGAATTAAAAGACCTACAACCTTTATCTCGATAAAGTTCAAGCCTTTGAATGAAGGATTACTTTTTGTTCACTTTTAAATCCATATGTGTTACCTATGTTGGGTTCATGTACCCCAACCTTGTAAAAATCTAGCCTAACATGGTGTAACTGTAATTAAACACGATAACTACATTGCATGAAATCATTCTTACATGAAAAGTTCAATCAAACATGTAAAGATAATTCTAGCTAAGAAATAATGAATCATAAGACAAAAAGATTAGAGAAATTGAAAGTAATAATAAAACTATACTTGTATTGAAGAAAAAACCTTGAATTCAATGTAAAAGATGAATAATTGTTGAGGAAGATTAATCCTAGGGTTCTTGCCTTCAAGAAGCTCTCAAAACTCTATAAAACTAACCCCCTTATGTCTAATATTACAATAGAATATATCTCTCACGTTTTTTAAGTGTTTTCACCATGCACAACTCTAATTTTCAAGGAATAAAAATTAAAAATCCGTCACACCGAACCGGTTCGATTATTTTCTTCTTTGTTGGGCGAACCGATTCGCTTATTACAGTGTGCCGAACCGGTTCTGAGTCTTTATCATCGGTTCATTTTGGCCTTGACACCTTACCTAACCGATCCTCTTATTTTTCTATCGGTTCGGTTTGGCTTTTTCAGTGAGGGGAACCGGTTCTTCTACACTTCCATCGGTTTGGTTCTCTGAATTTTTTTCTTCATTCCTCTTTGATTTCTTCTCAACTTTGAAGCTTCATAACTTTACAATCAGGACTCGAATTTGGAAGTCATTTCTTCCTACGCGCTTGTTTACTCAAGGTCTTCAACTTCTTTTTAGGTTCCATGTCCGAATTCGGGATGTAAAATAACTCTTTTGCCCTTGACTCTTCTTTTTTTCTTTCTTTCTTGATTTTGAGATTTCTCTTTTCTTCACTTGCATAAAATACCTGCAAAATGTAAAAGAAATACACAAAACTCGATGCACTAGAAAAAAATATCAGTAGCAAGGATATGAGATAAATAAACTCAACTTACACCGCACGGGATAATAAAGGCCTCTAAATTACGGGGATAAATATGAAGAATGTATGCCTAATCAAAGGGCTCATTCATAAACCACAATGTTGTCTGGAAAATGCCTAATTTTTACCATGGAGTAAAATTGGGTATATTATCCACCAATAATTGATGGAGGTGTGTACACAAACTCAACTTGTAGAGCTTATCAGGGTTCAACCAAAACGTTGAAAGGGGACCCTGCCAAAGAGTTATGAATCCTTTGGGCTTCACCAACATTCAAAGGAAATTCCTTTGCAAAGCATCGTAGTAAATACCTTTGAAAAGGAAAAAATCAAAGAAATTACTTCCATGTTAAAAGCACGTGATCAAGAACGTAGAGGAGGTAGGATGGGCAGTTGGTCAGATCTAGTATGGATCGTACATGGACGGTAGTTGGAGTCGGCGACTCTCCTAGGGTGGGCTGCAATAAGGTCTCGGTGTCATTATGTTAATAAAAAATGGACGATATTGATGCTAGTGACGATATCGATCGTGACCTTGATACGGAGCTGGAACTGCTAACTATGATGAATGCGCTAACTATGGACCCATTTTCAAAATATCAAGTAGATGAATAAGAATCTTGAGAAATCCTTTTATTTGTCTATTATTATAGACAATCCCATCTATATTATCTATGGAATTCGAGGGTTTACTTGTTACTAATATAGCCTAGCCTCTGTTCTTCTTTAGATCCCTTGTTTCACTCCGATAGTATTCTAGATCATGTCAATGCAGAGGAACCCAATGATTTTAAACAAAGATAAAGGATCCCAGAACAAGGAAACGCCGTTTCAATTGTCTTAATAACTGGATCAGAATAAGGAATCCAAATAGATTTTAAATAAATAGAAAAGAGATGGAACTCCAGTGTGTGAGATATCACATTGTTCGAGGAACCCTAGATGCTGTCGGAGTAAAGGATCGTCAACAAGGGCGTTCTAGTGCGTTGTAGATTCTTATCCAAGACTTGTATCATTTGATGATGCCATGTGAATCTCTAGAAACATGTGAAGTGGGTACGCCTTATATACCGCTTTCGGGCAGATTTATTCTATACTCGATAACTACCAATACGCAATGGCGCTTTATCTTCGACGTTCTATTCTACTGGGATCACACAAGGTCTCTTGCCTTGTTAACCAATCATTGTGCATGAAGAAGAACCTCTTCTTCTACTGCTTAGGAGCATTGTGTTTATCTTTAACAAATTCCATGTTGCCCTTGGATGCCAAAGACTCCAGGACTTCGTCATTATTTTTATTTTTCTTGTGGATCGTTATACCTCAAAGAACTGAGTTAGGCTAACATCATGTTCTCATAAAGCTAATAACTCTGCCAAAAGGCCTCCAGAAGTTAGCCACAAGCTACGTCAGCGCGATCCCACCATGGAGGAAGATGTCCCTAAAAGGAGAGGGTAAAGGAAACTTGACTCTGTAGGCCAGGAAGAGTTCGTTAAATAAACAAATCCTCAAACCTAGGGCAATCCCTCCAGACCTCAAGAGCATAGTGTTAAGTATTTGAAACTTGGGCAGTGATAATTGAATCATCGTTAGCTCCACCAAACTTAGGATCTTGGGGACCCTGATATATCGTATCAATGGACCCTGGGGTTTAATTTTCTTTGGGAACCTAATTGGGGGAGAGACAACTATCTCATCCCATTCTTCATCAGATGAGCAGTCAAATTATGGATCTCCTCGGGAGTAGAACTCTAATCGCTAGAGGAGTTCGACTCAAGAGTTGGGGGGCAAATTAATTAGTGCCATGGATTTACAACACAATAAAATGGATAGGAAATAAGGTCAAAAGTGGGAGCAAGAGAATTCATGGATTTTAGGAAGGCAAGAAAACGTGAGGAGAAAAAAGAACCAAGGGGATGAATTTATAGGATCGGGGAGTAACCACCATTACTCCACCAAGCGTGCGTGGAGTCCAATCAGCAGCACTATCCAATTGTTATACTCTAACCGCTTGCTTTTACCATACAATCCCACTCATGACAAAAGCTCCAGGTAAATTACCTCCATTCCCAATATTCTTACTTAAATAAGTATTGATCCTTACATGCCATGAAAGAAGAAATAAGGGATTGATGATACTAAGTGTGATCTCTAACCTCAAGCACCTTAAAGGAAGCCTCAGACGCCATGTCGGGGTTAGAAGAGGAGTGAATGACCCTCAGCCATTTTATCGTAGGTCTCACTAATGAAGCAGGACCTTAGCCTAGACCTAAAGGTCATGGAAACTTCATGCAAAGCCATATCAGAAGCACAAATCATGCACCATGCCTCAGTTAGGGTCTGAATTACTTATCATGAGCCTCTAAAGCCTCACGTAGTATATAACCATACCCCGTGGAGGTTGGGAAAGGCTTTATTTCCATCATCGAGGGCTCCATGTACACCTTGAAGTGTGGGGATGTTGTTGTATAGGCCTGGAAAGGCCACCCCACTTCAGAATCTACTGCAGACATCCTCATTTATGCATTAACAAGTTTTGGGCCCAATCATTCATAATCGTGACATCTCTAGCACCCCATTCTACCGGCCTTAGGTAAAAAATGCTCGTAAGTAGCCACAGTGAAGTTGTCCCCTCAACCTAATGAGTTGGCAATAAAGTACACATATTGCCTACCCCCACTCACCCTAGGCAACTTGCCCCACCGAATTAAATAACATTTATTGTTATCACCAACCACCACTCATAATATGTAACTCTCCCTCGACATAATTTCGCAAACGACAAATAAAGTTGTCCATGTTACATCAGTCACTTCTTACTAGTTCTAGATAGCTATCTATTTATAGGAGACTTGGGGAAGGTTGCTAGGGATCAAATTCAATCTATTTAAGAGCATAGAGAATAGCTTAGAATGGATATGCTCCATATTTCTAAAGGGAAATGACCACTTCCTCTCCTAATATTGTGTTCTAGCCATAACACTTACCTGTCTTAAAGTTACTTCAGTAAGTCAACTAGTTACTTTTTAGGGGCCTTCTATCCATTGCAAAAACATCATACTACCTCGTTCCACTATGTTTGTATTATTCATTGTTATCAATAATATAAAAGCAACACTTTTCATAGCAGACGCAAGTACCTCATCATATGCACTAAACCACTATATATCATGTCATTGTTATTATCAACTTAAACTTCCACCTCCTCTTAGGAGGATTATTTGGTAGGGATGAAGACCTAACTGATTTCACCATCATTCGAAATATTATTGCACTAGTGAACTTGAGATTGGGCAGGGACGCATAGTGTCATCCCCACGAGAGTTTCACATCTAAAATCGGGTGTTTTTGCATTTAATATATTCCACCCACATAAAATTGGATTTAATAATTTTATATGATAAAGTTAAAAGTTGGATTCAGTAAAATCGGATTATGTAATAATCACTTAATCTAGAAAAAACAAAAACAAGTTTTCATCACCATACATACATATGAAAATACTTAAAATGGCTTTTACCATCTTAATTCATTTGCTTAACAAACAAGTTTGGCTTGCTTCAATCTTTTGTAGTTTACCATAAGGTAGACGATTTCAAAATTTTCTCATAAATTACAAATGTTGTGAATTAAACAACTACCTTTTGGTAACCTAGAGAACAGCAAGCATATTAAATTTGGTGATCAAGCCAAAATTGAGATACGTAGAGAGCGAAAAATATACTATGAACAAAACTCACAACAATTGCTCATAAAACCAGAATACTAAATTATCTGCTAAATGATATTTCTAAAAGCTACTTAATCCGACTCTTATTGGTTCCGAGTACTACATAAACTAGTGTACAACCTGCGCGATGCACGGGAGTATCTAAAATATTATATGCAATATGTCATATAATTTTGTTCATTCGAAAACTCATAGATAAACTTCCTAGAAAAAGATAATATACACAACATTATATTTCTAATACTGTAAAAAACTAAACGAATGAAAATTCATTCACATATAACAAATTGTGCTTTTAAGTTATGCAAAAATGAAAAAAATAAGCAAACTGATATTTTTGTTGCTCAAAGTATATGAACATTACCCATGCAAATATACTGCAAAACTAAGGGTTAAAGTACCAAGCATGAAATTCTCCATATGATATCTTAAATCTAGAAATTATATAGTTTGACTTCATTATTAAATTCAAAATTATAATTCAAATATTAACACAGAAGGTAATGATTAATGAGGAAATGAGAAATAATGGCAGAAGGATCCTCTATATAAATTTTTTCTCCTAGTAACGTTTTTATATCCGTGGCTACAAGTTTACTTTTATAATCAACCACCCCTAACCAACTATGTTATTGAAATTATTAGTGTTGTTGCTAAAAAAAATTTATTCAAGATAGTTCAATCCTCAAAAAAAATTTAGTGGTGGTGTTGGATAGGTTATTAGGTTATGAAGGCTAACTACAGAATATAAAGATGAAATGAGGAAGAGAGGATAATTTTTTTTTTGCCCACAAAATTCTGATGCTAGAGCAAAAATCTTAATCAAAAGTTTCCATATAACATACTTCATAAGATATATTTTGAAATTTTTTTGAATATAAGAATATTTCACAATTGAGTTTCAACTTAAGTCATCGGAAGGCTTGTTTAACTCTAAACTTTATGAGCTCCTTATGACCTTTGATTTTTACACACTACCACAATTACTTTGGAAGTCTGTTATTTTAGAAAGTCAAAAGCCAGATTAAAATGGGTATTGAAGAGGAAATGGGTAATAAGTCAGTTTTCCACGTGGAGGTGTTAGAATTGTGTTAGAACTGAACATTCTTTGATACTCCTTAGTTACTAGCGTGTAGATACAATAATAATGATCTATTGTTTTATTTGCAATAGTTATTTTGTGTAGATACAATAATAATGATCAACTAAAGATATTTGATATTGCCTCCAGTTGTTAGTGTCATTGCATATTTGAAACTACAAAAATGTAGGAAATAGGTCTGAATATTCATTTTGTAATGGGTTTGTAACATAATGAACATGTTTAAAAATCAATGTATAATATTTTGAGGGAAATGAGAAGAAAGACTAAATAATAATATCTACTATATTTCATGACTCAAAATCTTATGAGAAATGAAAAGAAATATTATTCTTTGTGACATTTCATCAAAAGGTTTGTGTGCCATATATCTCATGTTAAGATGCAAAGCTCAAATGAAAAGTTTTCTTAAATCAAATTGCAAGATCAGATGGCAGATTGCACTTAGTTCTTCGATATGAAAGAAATGCATTAGTGACAATAAGATTTAAGGTGTTCATTATTTTTTAGTCTTTTGCATTCTTTTCAACCCGAACCTACTTGTGATTGAAAAAGACACCAAAAAATATTAACAATGTAAAGTGTAAAAACAAATCATTATCATCAAATAACCATTCAAAACAATCACCAGCAACCCATCGGCAAACTTGACATCAACGACACCAATCACCACACACCCCCAACCAATGGCACCAGCTCCCGTGAACTCATCGGTGATCTTGCCACATTTGCCCTTAGCCTTTGGCGACTAAGACGTTGTCGATAGTGGCGCCGGAGATGTTGCCTCAGTGACATAATACACAGCGTAATTCAAGAGATAACCATGGGGAGAGGTGATAAAGTCTTGGTGTTTGCAAGTGAGGGTTTAAAAGGGGAGACAGGTTGAGGAACGGAGTACACTGGATAAGAGCTTGTGTGAAGCTAGCATTGGCAAAATTATGGGTTGGGCCTAATTTGGGCGGGTCAAATATGGGTTGAGCTAAATGTGGATTGGATCAAATATGAGTTGGATTAAATGTGGGCTAGGCCAAATATGGGCGGACCAAATATGGGTTGGACCAACCCATTATTTTTTTACTAAATTAAGTATTACAATTCGAGGTATATATAAAAAAAACTCATATTTTACTCATAACTTTTTAAAATGAGTATTATATTTGATTTGTATCTTTTAAAATTGGGCTCCATATTTGATTTCTTGTTTTGAAATATGAGTCCCATATTTAACTCATAGCTTTGAAATATGGACCCCATATTTAACTCACAACTTTTAAATATGGGCGCCATATTTAGATGCTTGAACTAATAATAATATGGACTGTTTTATTATTTGGGCCACATTTTGCCACTACTATGTGAAGCCATTAATGGGATGAGAACGTGTTTGGGTATCCTAGGAGAAAGCGGTAAAAAAAGAAAGCAGAATAAAGTCAGAAGGCCGTAACACAGAGAAATGAAAAATACTTGATGGACTCATAACTCACTTTGGGAAAGATCAAAGGTCTAACAACGGGTTCTTTAAGGTGATTAGAGAAAGATATGTGGAAAGGCTTAAAACTACTTCATTTACCATTTATATTAATAGCACCAACACACGTCAACAATCAATTTTGAGAGCTAGTTAGTGGAAAATAAACGATGGCAAACCGTTAATATTGGAGAGTTCATTTATCATATGTTGTCACAAGAACCTATAACTGTAGTTATATATATGATATGACTGACAAAATATATTTAATATTTCATTAGTAAAAGTGAATCAATGCTTTCTTTAAAACAATTTCAGAAAAACAGAAGAAGTGAGAGCCATAATACATTAATATGGAACCTCTCTTTAACTGCAACTTTCAGCAAAAAGACAAAACCCATTTACTACACTACACTACAATACAATACAATACGAGAAAACCGATATGGAACCTCCTTATTCCTCCGAGTACAAATATATAAATCACACAACATTGATGAATACTGCCTTCATAGACCTAATCCTGATACTTCATTTCAGACATAACAAAGCCGGGCATGTCAAATGAGGATGAGAACTTCTCAACATCAGCCTTGAGTTCCTCAATGTCCTTGTTATTCACCAGACCCTTGTTGAAGTCTTTCAAGAGCTTTCCGTACTCCTTTTGGATTTTCAAGGTTACGGTAACAGCCCGATGGAGAAACTCCCCAATCTGCTCAAAGTCCTTCTCCACCAGCCCCCTTGATGTCATGGCAGGTGTACCTGTCATCGTCAAAAACAACTCTCATCACTCTCCAACCCATAGTTTTGCCACTACTACTCTCAAACAATCAGCTATATCAACTTTACCCAGAGTTTAACAATTTTTCTAATGGAAATTACTCTGGTGAATCACAAGTAATGAGTGATCCCATAACTCATTTGGCAGAGACACCTTCACATTGCATTCCAAAATGACAAATAGTTTTTTATTGGTATAAATGAAATAACTTGAAATCACTAGATAATAACATTAAACGTATCATTTGGTTTTCTTACCAATCCGTACACCTCCAGGGGCTAAGGCACTACTGTCGCCAAAAACGGCATTTTTGTTCACAGTAATGTTGCATAGGTCACAAAGCTTTTCAACCTTATTGCCTGCCGTATCATCAACGAAAAAATAAAATTATATCAATCGAAATTAATGCACAAGTTCCAAAAAAAATATGAGCCTTAAATATTTTTACCGGTCAATCCAAGAGGGCGAAGATCCCACAGAACAAGGTGGTTCTCAGTTCCGTCGGTGACAAGCTTGTAACCTTTGTTCATCAAGTAGTTCCCTACCGCAACTGCATTTGCCTTAACTTGCTTAGCATAGGCCTTAAAACCAGGAGACATAGCCTGTTTGAGGGCCACAGCTAAGGCACCGATCTGGTGGTTGTGAGGACCACCCTGTAGTGCAGGGAAAACAGCAAAGTTGATCTTGTCTTCAAAGTCGTAAACCGCATCTTCGGGCTGCCCCTTCTTTGCAGGCTTAGGGCCCTTTCGGTAGAAAATCATACCAGCCCGTGGACCCCTCAGACTCTTGTGAGTGGTGGTTGTGACCAAGTCGCAGTACTCAAAGGGGTCTGCAGCTTCCTACTCCAACAGAAAATTTAGTTATCGACTTGTAGTTGTTAAAAAAATCAAAAGACTAAATCCACACCACAAGATTAACATTCATTACATTAACACAAAAATAGAAAATGAAGATAATAATAATAATAATAATTTTATTGTTATTATATATAAATAAATAAAAATTTCTTTGTTCTTAGTCTTGCGCTCAGGTATATAGTTCAGTTCGCCAAAGTAAAATGGGGAAAAGTAGTTTCACTTGTTAATATTTATGCTTGTATAATAAAGTGGTAAATGATTGCACACCTCATAATTATGTGATTTTGGTATAAAATAGTGGGGAAAATGGGGGTTATTTTGAGCTTAACCTGCACTTTAATGACCTCTTTTTTGTTATCCAGAGGCAATGATCTCTTGTGAAGTTGACACTTTGTCAGGTTTTGCTACGCTTCTAGAGGGTTGTTGAAATTTTTTTAATTTGAAGACTGCAACTCAAATGCGAATGAAGTGAGCGGTGAATGCCAAAAAAACACAGCAAAAAAAAAAGAAGATTTTTTTTACCCCAGGCAAAATGGTGACTTGTAGTCCTGTAAATTTTGCATTCTGAGTACGTATTTGTTTAGGTATCCAAAAAGTCGTGGTTTACAACTTAAACATAGGAGTGAGTGACATATTAAAATACAAGTAGGGCCGGCTCTAGGCACAGGCGGGTTAGGACGCCGCCTAGGGCTCCCGATTAATTGGGGGCCCTCCTGGGGAAAAAAAAAGATTTTAGGTTAAAAAAAAATTAGGTATTAAAACAAATTAGTTGTAAAAAAAAGGGCCCCAAAAAAAAATTAGTTATGAAAAAAATTAGAGTTATCACTTAAAAAAAGGAGCCCTCCAAAATGAAATTGTTCTATTTAAAATAAACTCATACACTAAACCCAACAACAACATAATAACCCACTCAACACTAAAAAACAAACCCACACAATAAATCAACCATCATAACCTAACCCAACCCAACCCAACCCATTTACTTATTCTATTCTTCTAACCCTAACTCTCTCATTTCTCTCATCCACTTTCTTCTCTCACTCTTCTTCTCTTCCTCTCTTCTTCTCTCTCACTCACACTACTCTCTTTCTCTACTAACCAAAGCAAAAATAAACTCTCTCTTACCCACCCCACCCACGCACCCACCCAAAACCCTTAGACGCCACTGCCCCACCCCCCAAAACGCAATTTTCGACAACCCCCCACCCCAAAAAAGAAAACGAGTACCCCCCCTCCCTTTTTTTTTCTTGAACTAACCTCATCAAAATAATGGTTAAAAATCTAGGGTTTCAATTTCTTCAATTTCAAAAAGTTAGGGCTTGATTGGAGATTGGTTGGACCTTGTTTGTGTAAGTATTTATTATTCATTTGCTTTGTTATATTCCACTATATAAATTTTTTTATGTTACTACTAATATTTTTTTTTTGTAGATTCCAAATTTTTATTTGGGCATTTACAAATTAAAATTTGAGATTGCTCTCAAATTGAGACTCAAATCAGGTTCTATTGTTCCTCTTTAGCATTTTTATATAATATGGTTTGTCAATTTTATTAAGAATCTTGTGATTGTGTGATTAATTTTTATTTTTGCAAATTACACTTGTTGTTTTGTGTGAATATGTTAGATATTGCTAAAGAAATAAAAATTGAACTCGTATTTTGTGAAAAGCGTAATATTTATAGAAAAAAAATATTTTGATGAGAATTCTAGTGATGGGATTAGACATTCGTTTATTAAAATTGATTTTCTATATAAAAATTGGTTTTGCATCCAAAAATGTGAGAAGAATACATTTTCTTTAATTTGATTTTTTTTATACAAAAGGGCCCATTTTGATTTTTCGCCTAGGGCCCCGAAAACTATAGAGCCGGCCCTGAATACAAGGACTGATAATTAAAAAACCATGGGTAACTAACTACACATTTATTCTTTTGACAACATAAAATTCCGCTAGAGATCTTGACAAGTCGCAAGCAGAAGCAGCGAATTTGGACTAAACTGAAGTTTATATGTCTAAGAGTAAGCTTAGATCTGATACAGATTCTATTTAAATAAACAAATTCAAAGATCCACTCGCAGATTCCCATAATAGCGCATCTTAGACAATTTGCAGCATGAAATTCAAAGATAATATAATGTGACATTATATTTAGAGAAGAAAAAAAAACAGTCAAATCAAGCAATGAATGAATGTTTTTACGTGTAATATAGAAATAATTTATAGTTTGAACCTTTGAGTTGATGAATGCAATTCTAAAAATAGTTATAGAGATTTTAAAAAAATGGAGAATGAGAAATTGAAGCAGAAAGACAAGAGAGAGATGGAGTGAAGTAATGAAGAAATCGGAACCTGAGCAGCGACAAGGCCACTGATATGAGCCATGTCGCAAAGCAAAAGGGCACCACACTTGTCGGCAATGGATCGAAGGGTGTTGTAATCCCAATCCCTAGGATAAGCACTCCCTCCGCAAATGATCAACTTAGGCCTGAAATCCAAGGCCTTCTCCTCGAGCTTGTCATAAGCAATGTAGCCAGTGGTGGAATCCACCTTGTAAGGCAAGCTCTCGAAGTAAATGGAGGTGGCGGATATCTTCTTCCCACCGGATGTATAGTAGCCGTGGGTCAAATGACCGCCAGATGGCAAATCCAGACCCATGATGCGATCATGTGGGTTGAGGACGGCTGTGTAGGCGGCGAAGTTAGCGGGGCTACCCGAGTAAGGCTGGACATTCACCCCCCATTTGGAGGGGTCCAGGCGGTAGGCTTGGAGGGCGCGGCTGCGGCACATGTTCTCGATCTGGTCGATGAACTCATTGCCTCCGTAGTAACGGTTCCCCGGCATGCCCTCCGAGTATTTGTTCGTCAGAGGGCTTCCCAGAGCCTCAATCACAGCCAACGATGTGAAGTTCTCCGAGGCAATCAGCTCTATGCCGCGGCACTGCCGACGCTTCTCCTTCTCAATCAGATCGAACATCTCTGGGTCCATTGCGTTCAGGGGGGTGTTGCCCCACACGTTTACGGGATCCATATCTCTCTCTATTTCGCTCACAGGTTGTGGTGGGATGGAGGAGCGGTGAGGGTTTTAAGGAACAAAAAGAGATCTTAAAAGTACAATAATACCCTTATTGGTGGGAGAGGTGGAGGTTGGTGAGTCCACTATTTTAAGCATCCAACAAACTGCCTAACATGCTTTAGCATGTAAGTAGGTAGTACATACATACGGTTAACTCTAGAACTCACCTTCCTATTTGGGGTTATTTTGAAATTTGATTTTAATCTTTTAACATTTATTATAGGCAATAAAATTTTACTAAGGTTGCGTTTGTTTTTTTATCTGAATCTGAAGTCTGAATCTGAAATCTGAAGACTGAATTTGAAGTCTGAATCTGAAAAATGTGTTTGTTTTTACGTCTGAATATACTTCTGAATGAATGTATTTAGACTGATTCAGACTTCAGACTTAACTCTACCTCTTAATCATTAAGAGACAAATATGACCGTTAACCTCTTAATCATTTAAAAAAATAAACACTTTTTGATACCTCTTAAGTCTGAATGGTTCAGATTCAGACTTAAGAGGTAAAAACAAACGACCCCTAAGACTAATTCCAAAAAACAAAGTTTGAGCATAAAAAATAAATCACACAAGACAAAGTATACCTGGTTCGGCAATGTGCCTACATCTACAAGGTGTTTCTCTTTTTTTCTTATTAACCAGTTCGCAATAATAATAATTATATGCTCCTTTTTTCCAGGGTGAGGGGATACATTTATAGGGAATGAGAAGGAGATGAGTCGTGTAGGACTCTGAGACTCCCCAAGGTAGTATTGATGCAATCGTATGGATCTTGCCCCAAGATTATGCTTAACCTAAGCTGCGATCATTTATCATAAAATATCAAACATGTGTCATCCAATCCGAATTGTGGGGGAGTCACCCGAATAATTCCCCAACATTTTGCAGCTTGGTAGGGGTGAAGAGGCTTAATTGCGAGTTACCCCTAACATTGTTCAATAGTGATGTCTGATCGCCATTTGATGGTATCTCTACAGAGTACCGACACTAATAAAAACTTCTGAAGAAAATATATGTTTTGTTCTGCTCGTTAGACTTGGGGGCATACTTGTAATTTAGCCCATCTTCTCAAGGGTGCGCTAGTAAAAAGTACTTGAAAATACCAAATGTTGGGACACGCGTGTATCACCCATCACATTGAGTTTTATTTCAAATGATGAGTCGTATTGGGAGTTGAACCATGCAGTTTCAAAGTTTTCTCTATCACCATTTTTCACTCTCATTTTAACTATTCAAGACGTCAAGAGATCTCATATGCTTTCCTTCGCTTATAAGTCTTCTCAACTCTCCATTTTTTCTCTGTAATATATTTTCAAACTGCAATTTTCTTCTTCCTTCATTGAAATTTCGCTTGGTCTTTCTTTTTGGTTTGAAAAAGTGGTGTATGCAGTGAATGATAATACCCCAAGAGAGTTTATAAAAGGTTTTTGATCCCAAGTTGAGTGGTGATCAAATGTGCTAAGGAGCCAGACGATTATTACAATATAGTAGGGGTTATTGGATGCACACCTAATTTGGGCTAAGGGTGGTATAACATTTCCCCCAAATCAGTTTTTTTCTAGAGTTCTGTGAGTTCTTCAAAGTGGTGCCTGCTCAGTGTACCCCGAACACATGGAGGATTTTGAATGGGGTTCATATAATTAATAAGTCGTATGGAACTCAAATTAGGATTCTGGAGTTCAGGTATTGTTATCCATGGGTCAAGATGAATGATAATACCTTTTACTTGAAGTCGATGACTCTAATAAGGGTTATTGGAGTCATAGTTTCATTGCTAGGAAATGGTAACATCCACCAATTCCACTGGGTGGTGACTCCTATAAGGATTTTAAATGCCCTAGCAGAGGGCATGGGATAGGTCAATTGTTGCTTTTCAATTGTATGAAACGTTATGTTAATCTTTATTTTCTTCTTCAGTTTGTGAAGAAGAATTTAAGAGAAAGGAGCATGTTGTTTCTCGCATTGACTAAACTGAACTTGTGAAAGTTTAAAAAGTGAGGAGACCTTTATCGCCTGGTTCTGAGCATCCCAGGTCGGCATCCTTATTGCTTGAGTACAAAACAACACCATCACTTCCTCCATCGCCAAGCCCGTTGATTTAATTCCTAAGATCCCAATCTTTTCAACTAGTGAAGAGCCTTCAGGTGCGTCAACCTCATCTTCCTTTGAATGTGTGGATGTGAACGTTATTCTTACTGTTCCACCTGTCATAGAGGAAGAGATGCCTCCAAGGAAAAGAACCCTCACTTTGGTGGATGAGTCTGACCTCCCCATTTATTCAAAGGATAAGACCTCAAAACAAAAAAAGGTTGGAGGGTCCTCTGATTTTGTTACTTTGTTGGATTCTCCCGATAAGGACAAGGCTCAAAAGAAGAGTAAAACTGACATCGGTACTTCCACTGCTGCCATTGTTCCCACTAAGAAGGTGGATACCCCTATCACGGGGAAGGGTCTTCAAATCATGTCGGTAGACAAGAATCCTTCCCTGTCCCCCACGCTACTGGGGGGTTATCCTGGAGTTAGACAAGGATCTGGTCAGTAGGTTGACTTCTGACCAACTTGTTTCTAATGTCGTGCATGTGTTATCTTTGATAAGTTCTGAAACTCCTAGTTGAATCATTTCCTTTAATTATCTATTGTTTTATTGGCTTGTAATTGTCATGTCCTTATAGTTTGTGGAGGACTTTGTTGACATCCTAGAAAGAAGGGTAAACCCAGCCAAAGTTAATGACGACCTAGCACTACACCAAAAATAGTAACCTAGCACGGCTTAAAACTGTGCCAGATCAAATCTGACACGGTTTTGAACTGTGCCAGAATGAAGTGTAAAAAAATAGCCATTTTTTCTGGCACGATTTAAAAGTGTGTCAGATTTGGCCAAACAAAAACACTTCTAGCACACTTTTAAACCGTACCAAAATTTGATGTTTCTGACACTTTTGGCACAGTTTATAACTATGCCAGATTGAGTACATTTTGGTACACTTTTGACACAATTCAAACCGTGCCAAAATTTGATACACTTTTGGCACGGGTTGAACTGTGCCAAATTTTTGGATCAAAGAAAAAATTAATTGTTTGAAAATAAGAAAATTCACAAATTGAGAATCTCGCACGTTGTTGATAAACTAATGTACATACAAACTTTAAAATATTACAAGTCTTAATAGTTCACATACCAAAAAAATTGGCCAGAGCTTCCTCTATTTTTTGGACATTTTAAAACCTGCGTAATGTAAAGCTCGTACGATCATAAAATATAACAATAAAATTATAAAATTCCACACGGACATAAAAGTTAACAATAAAACTACAAAAGCCTGCACAGCTATAACACAAAAAAATAAAATCCTGAATATTAACCACATTAAATAAATAATCCCCTTGTTATTGACTTCTTCGTGTGCTCCACGTGGATAAAAGCTAACGATAAAATGTTATCCTACAAAAAAATAAGATACAAAAAAAAGATGATATTAGTAACCAAGTAATTTTAAAAAAATCTTATTAAAGCTAAAAAATTGCATGTATGAGTTACAATTATTATTATATTCTCAAATTGGAAGTCTTGTGACTACGTGGTCAGCTCCTACGAGTTTCATTAGTCTCATCCGAGGTGTTAGTACCTCTTGCGGAACCGTTTGAGGACTGGTTTGAGTTTTCACCTTTCAACGACATGTTTTTAAGCATAATCTAAATATTTTTAAATTATCATCATATTCTCAAACCGCGAGACCTGTGACTACGCGGTCAGTTCCTACAAGTTACATTGGGCCCGTACAAGGTGTTCATACCTCTTACGGGACCGTTTGGAGGCTGGTTTGGGTTTTCATCCTTTAACGACTTGTTTTAAGTCTAATCTATATATTTTCAAACTATCATCGTATTCTCAAATCGTGAGACCCGTGACTACGCGGTCAGTTTCTACGAGTTACATTGGTCCCGTGCGAGGTGTTAATGTATCTTACAGGGTCGTTTGAGGATTGATTTAGATTTTCACCCTCTAACGACATGTTTTTAAGCCTAATCTAGATATTCTCAAATTATCGTCATATTCACAAATCGAGAGACCTGTGACTACGCGGTCAGTTCATATAAGTTATATTGATTCCGTGCGAGGTGTCCATGCCTCTTACGGCTATTTGGGGGTTAGTTTGGGTTTTCAACCTTTTAACAACTTGTTTTTAAGCCAAAGTATAGATATTTTCAAATTATTGTCATATTCTCAAATTGGGAGTTCCGTGACTACGCGGTCAGTTCCTACGAGTTACATTGGTCCCGTGCGAGGTGTTAGTGCCTCTTACGGGGCCGTTTGGGCCCTAGTTTGAGTTTTCACTCTCTAACGTCATGTTTTTAAGACTAATCTAGATATTTTTTAAATTATTATCATATTCTCAAATCGGAAGACTTGTAACTACGCATTCAGTTCCTACAAGTTATATTGGTCCAGTGCGAGGTGTTCATGCCTCTTACGAGGCCGTTTGGGTTTTTACCCTTTTAACGGTTTGTTTTAAGCCAAATCTAGATGTTTTCAAATTATCGTCATATTCTCAAACTGGGGGTCCTGTGACTACGCAGTTAGTTCCTGTAAGTTACATTGATCCCGTACGAGATGTCCATGCCTCTTATAGGGCCATTTAAGAGTTGGTTTGGGTTTTCACCCTCTAATAGCATGGTTTTAAGTCAAAGTCTATATATTTTCAAATTATTGCCATATTCTCAAACCAGGAGCCATGTGACTACGTGGCCAGTTTCTACGAGTAACATTGGTCCTGTGCGAGGTGTTCGTGCTTCTTACGGGGCTGTTTGGGAGTTGGTTTAGATTTTTAATCTCTAACAGACATGTTTTAAGCATAATCCAAATATTTGTTGTTGATTATGCTCACTATTTATTTAGTTGTTGATTTTAAGTTATGATGTTTAGGATTAGATAGGAGTAGTCTTTTTGTTACCTAGTTTATCTATATTTCTCATCTCAGTTAATTACTAAAATTAGGACTCTAAGTAATTAGATATAGTATCAATTTAAATAAGGCCCTTGTAATCATTGGATAATTATAAATGAATTCTTCATAAAGAGGGGCTCATTAAGAAGTTTTTTAATACAAAGGACAGGGCAAACTAATACTAGTCTTAAATTTTTAGTGTCCAAAATTCCTTTACAATTACAGAAAAATACGCTCATATAATACCTATTTCATGAAACTATTATCGTCGAACCTCTCCTCTACAACACGGATTTTGCCAAAAAATCACCCTAGAGCATAATGTTTTGTGTATTAGAATTTGTAAGTCCGTTTACATAATGTTCAATGCAAGTATGATATACGTGTGCGTGTGTGTATGTGTTTGTTGACAAATTCCAGATCTGACAATAAGTATGTCTGAGGATATGAATAGTTTTTATTTTACCTCATATATAAGAAATCTCCATAAAGTTTCCCTTGTACACCATTGAAGCTGTTGTAATCAGTACTACAACCAGGAGTTTTTTGCAATTGATTATAAAGATAGGTCGCTGGTAGAAAAATGGTGGCATTTATATGAGTAGGACTATAAGTTAAACTTTCGTTGTGATTGGTGGCATTTATATGAATATGACTAATAACAAAAATCTAAAATGCTTGGGATCAACAATTAACGATTCTTAAAAAGTGGGACTAAATCCCAACAACTCCATATATATAATAGCTATATAGTTGTTATAGCTGTTATATAGCTATAACAGCTATATAGTTATTATATATATAGGCAGTATGTATAACAACTATATAGTTGTTTGAAAGATAGGTACAGGCCAAGGGAGCGAAGAGATGTGTCCTCAAAAGATCGCTTACTATTATAACTAAACAATATAATATAAGATGACTATAAAATGACCCCCGAAGAGGTAATTACAAGGAAAAATAAGGAATTATGACTGATCGAAAGATTTTATGATTTCTGCAGTCTTCTCTATAAAAAGCAGTGACAATGCCATGTCCGACTGCTCGTTTGTCTTATATTCATGGGGTGATGTTCTGTTAAATCTCGAGTAAACCTAAATAAATATTACAAAAAAACAACATATAACACATGAACTTAAATCTCGTTGAATTCAAACAATATAACTGAACTTTTAGACATTGAATTCAAATTACAACACCGTACAAAAAACTCTTAACATAAAAAACATTGAGAGATATTGGGAAATTGGAGAACAAAAGTTGACTAAGTATTAAATATGTTATATCTTGAATGCACGGATACATATCTAGTTATGAGAACTGATGTTTTAAAACTGAATGTAACATAGAGGTGAAACTCTTATAGATGTGGAGTAGGCATCTCACTATCCACGCATGAATACTAAACCATTAGATGTTACTTTCAGTGGGTCACACAAAAATCAAGTTTGGTTTCATCAAAATACATTACAATGGCATGAAATTTTAGGCTATACTTGTTCCTCCTCATACAATACGTAACATGTAATGCATAAAAAATAAAAAATAAATTGTATATGCGCATGTAAAACATAAGTTATGAAAAATGATGAAAATAAATGGTTGTCAAACGTAAAGTAACCCTATGAAAAATGAAGAAAATGAGATCTCATTCTTATATTTATTCAATAAAACCCAATCCATTAATTAGCAATAAAATATAAGAAACTTGTTACCAAATCCTACATTGCTTAAACCCCTCAACTGGAGTTTCTTGCGGTCCCCTTTGACAATCTTCATATTTAAAGATATGAACTATATTCTCACTATGAGAGTTGGAGGAGCTGGAGAATTGATTGAAATTGGAGTCTTTGATGAGTTGAATAACTTTACTGATGATGATATTATTCTTCATTTTCATGCCATCAATGATACATTAGTTCCTGCTAAGCCAAATTTCCCATATCACTACTCCAGGGATAGTGCAAAAAGGTATTTGAGGAAGTCTTCTTTAGACTTTCTCATCCACCAAGACAAAATCATAGAGTTAATGGAGTTAAAGGAAATTTTCATTCCAAAAAGGTTACCAAAGAAGCTCTAAACATCTAAGGCTATAGGACCATGGATAAATAGGTGGAACATTTCTTCTTCTGCTTGATTACAACACCTGCATTTAGAAGTTAAGAGGATTCCCATATTTTGGATCTTTTGTCAATAGGCACTATATTATTAAGGAATTTCCACAGAAATATGGAAATATTTTGAGGAAAAGAAGGATTCCAAATGGTTTTGCATAGAAATGAAGAAGGATTTGGTGACCTAATGAACTGCCAAGCAGTCTTTGAAGAAAAACTACCATCAATAGAGGGAGTCCAGTATAAGGAGCCATCAATCTTTTGGATATAACAACATTGCTGCTATTATACGTTTTGTTATATATATATATATAACAACATGTAATAGAAGTGTGATGCATCGACCAAGGAAAAAAACAAACAAAAACAACTAGAAAGATTTCAAATCCAATGCTCAATCGAAAAGGAATAAGATTCAAACTATAAAACACACCTAAAAAATAAAGGTTTGTTGATTGTTTGTGGAAACCTTTTAGGCTAGGCACATATGAAGCAATATACTGACCAAAGTTCAAATGTTTCGGTAGATTTTAGGCAATGTTGTCCTTTTTGTTGTATAACTTGAAGCACATTGAAGTCATCAATTCGACAAGGTAAATACCACCTGAAAATGAAATCTACACTAGTGAGACTCCCAGTGGAAACAAAATAATGCAATACAAGCAATACTATGTCCTATTATCATTATATAAACTTGACAGGCACACTCAAACTCAGTAACATCCATAAGCTTGAAGTAGTTGGAAAGGAAAGATGATGATGATCAGTCATTGAAGGCTACGAGGCTGCTTTTATTTCAAATAAGTAAAACATGGTCACAACATATTATGTTACAATCGAGCATTCAGTGTCTAATTCAAATGGCCAGATCTAGTTGCTATTGCCATAATTGACGTAGTAAACAACAACAAATGCACTGTGGGCACTAAAGGATGGTAAAGAGGAGAAAATGTCTAATAATCTCTGTACATATTTAAATTGACAAAGAAATGTAATGGCAATTTAAATAGTATAAAAAACTTACCAGTCCATGTAAATAAAAGTAGATGAGTAGTTGTCAGATTTGGTATGGAGCAACCGATGAGGATAGTCATGAAAATTAACATTGGGAAATTAGCGTACCAAAAATATCTGAGTTGGCCTCTAAGATCTGATTCCAAAGTCTATTCAACTACCCGAACATAGCTAGTGTAATTTTTCCATATTGCAAAGTGAAAGAAGAGCTCGTAACACATAGCTAGTGTAAGGATTTATTGTTACTTATTGATAGAAAACAAAACATTATAATATGTTCCAGTATCCTACAGATAGATGGGGTCATTATATAAGACAAAAAACAAAAAGAAAAGGCATTCCAAGATATTATCATTCATCACATCTTAAATAAACCAAATAAAAAACTAGAAGCAACAACTTGGGAAATATTTGAATGTAAAACCTTCTAACTTAAAAAATATGCAAATCAAATAAAAAAAAATATGTCATTCTTTATCTTCATTATTTCCATCAATTCTATTTGGGAAAAAAAGGTTGTCATAAAGAACTTAGTAATGAACAAAGCAGTCATGTTCTAAATGCTTTCAACGATGGTCTCCATTTTATTATCACTTCACAAATAAAAATAATGAATCGTGTAATGAAAGCCATATGCACTAGAGACTTCAAAATAATAGGTACTTGTTTGTTTATATCCTAAAAAAATAAGGACTTTTACAACAACCCAAACCAAAAGTCATCAAGATGATGAAAATACTTCTTGGGAATGGGCATCTACAAGCTACAACAAATCAACACCAAAAGTAACCAAGATAATCAAAATGATTACTTGGGAATTTTGAATACATTCTTATAGAATAATGGTAGAACCAAAGAAATAAAAACATGGCCCATTCAAATTAAGCACATTCCTTAAACTAATTTAGTTCAAATAGAAATATAACCAAAATCGAAGGAGTATTTTTTATTTAAAAAAAATGCCTTAAAAAAGATTACCAAATAAATTTCATTACATATGTGGTGTTTATAAATCTAATATTTTTTCAGACAATTTCGAATGAAATGATACATTACATCTAAACAACAAAGTGGGTTTAAATATAACAAGCCAGGTTCAATTTTAGATAGCAACAACATGTAATTGGTTAGTGAACAGAATATAGACTACCCCAATTTAAATCTAAATGTTGAAGTGATTCACAAAGAAAAAGGGAAAAATACTTACCTAGAACAAATCTGCTAGCTGAAGAGAATCTCCAATTGAAGACTCGGTGAACTGAAGATCCAATCCTATGCAACGATGAACATTATTGATACAAAAAATTATCCATCTACGTGGACCATTCAGATACTGACACGTGTTGTACAGTGGAAGATTAATTCTAGTCATCAAGGATGAAATACCGACCAGCACCAGGGATACAGACCAACACCAGGGATGCCGACCAACGATGATAGGAAAACACCAACAATTGTATACATTAATGATTGTACAGATGTAAATGTCTATGATATAAAGACATTCCATCCTTTGATATTCCAACTCTTGTACACCCCCTGGGGGCTATAAATACATTCTAAAACCTACATCTAAGGAACAGGAAAAGAGAGGGAATTAAACAATCCCAAAGCAATACACAATAGTGGACGTAGGCTCTTATATCAAGTCAACCCACTTTAAAAATCTCTTGTCTCTTTTATTTCTATTTATCTGTGATCAACTAATTAGCCTAGTCTAGTTTTTTGCATCAATAAACATATACAGAGCACTTGTCAACAAACCATCAAAATAACCTTCGAAATTGGGATGAAAGCTTCAAATTAAGGTTTCAAATTAAGGTAAAAGAAAAGGGGTTGCGATTCAGTGGTAAAGATGAAAATACTTACCTCCAATGACGATGATGGTGATGAGGGCTGGCGCACAGAGAGTTTGAGGAGCGTGAAGTGACTGAAAATGAACTGAAGAACGAAATGAGAGAGGGAGAGATGAAGGTTTGTGTTTGAGCGGGAGACCTCAAAAATGAGAAAGTGTAATTTTTTTAAAGCATTTTATATTTGAGTACCTGTACTCAATTTTGGCACATTTAAAAACCATGCCAAATTTTGACACTGTTTTAAGGTATGCCAAATTGTCATTAAGCCGTGCCAAAATTTGACACAGTTTTAAACTATGCCAATTTTTTAATATCAAAGTGTGCCAAATTGTTATTTTTGGTGCAGTGTAGAGAAAGACTTGGCGAAGTTCCAAGAGTCTTTGAAGTCTTCTCAGAAGGCATATGATGCCGAGAATGTAAGAACAATTTTTCTAACCTTGTTCATAGCATAGTTTTAGACTAGTTTGGCATATCTTGTTACAAATCGTCACGCACCGTCACGACGAACCGAACTCATGCATCTCCAAGTTTGAAGACGACATATTGTAAAAGTATAAAATAATTAAGAGTTTAAATTAATTTACAGAATTAATTTTTGGGATGTTTATTTTTATCAAGAATGAACAAGAGTTTTTTATTTTGAAAAGAAATTTTTTTATTTTTAAATCTCGTTCAAACGAGATGGACATTTTGTTCAAACAAGATTGCTATTTCGTTAAAAGGGTCGTTCAAAATGTAGAGTGTGGTTAAATAAATTAACCACCAACACTCTAATAAATTAATCCCACAGATTTTATCAAATATTGATTTATGATTTATCAAGCTTTACTACAATCCAGACCCTATATGGGCTAAGATATTATTGCACGCGATTTAATATACTGCGTATACTCCGCGTTTGATGAATTACACTAGACAATACTCTTGTAATGATTTAATTTATTCATTTAAGATGCCACCATAAATATTACGACAAGTGACACTATAACTAGTGGGAGACTTGGTTCCACAGAAAACACCCGCTTGAGGCACTTTTGCTATAAAAAGAGGGTTCCCCACCTCATTTGAAGGATGATGGTCTTGGGGGCAAAGTAAGGAGAGGAAAACTAACTCTTCTCCTCCCCGCACCTATCGAGCTCCACCATGGGCCCTATAGTGATGAGCGAATTTCCATAGTTTCATTGCGAGTTTTACGTATCTGATATGGTATATCTGTGTTTAGAGGTAGCTAGCCAGATTTGGCACCCCCACGCACCAAAACCACCAAAAGCCGAGTTTTTTGACGTATCGTACAGATCCACGATTTACGCAAACTTTGATTTTACGAGACGGATACGTAGGCGCAATAACGTTGCTCAAGTCTAAAATACGATCAATGCGATATTTCCCCAAATCTCTACTCACATCTTACATTTGGCGACTCTGCTAGGGAGGTATTCGTGATTTCGATTGCATAACGCCTCGTGCGCACACACAGAGAACTCAACGAGAGTGGAGAAGACGACAAGGACATCCCATTTCAGATAAGAATTTTGATATATATCTTATCATTTAATATTTTGTTATCGCATGAGATAGTATGGTAAATAAAACTAAACTTTGATTAAAAAAAGTATATTACATACTTGCTGTTTTAAAACTCGAATTAACACATCTAGTAAAATACTCACATACTTGGTTTAAAAATCCCTGGTACTGATTTTTACTAGTCCCCAACGGATGAATCTCACCTGAAATACTGCATATGTTTATTCATAAATATTTTTACTAGTCCCCACTATTTGCGTGTTATATTGTTTATAACCTGACAAAATAGGATAAGACCCATGTGACCATTTATTACAAACGCAAAGGCAATTTATTCGATTAGAGTTGTAAGAACCGGGAATTTCTTAACCCTAATTTACCTACGACCATGATCTAAACCCTCATAGTTGTGTAAAATCAAAAGTCTTCTAAAGAGGAAAGAAGCTATATTTAAAGCCTTACATTTTTGTTAATTAACTTAGACCCCTTTAAGTTTTAGTAAATTATAAAAGAGCCCCTGAAAGTTTCAAAGTAAGATAACTTTAGGTATATTTACCCCTTAAACCCCAACTTTACATCAAATTAATCCTTTAGACCTTAATTAACACAAAATTTAATATTAACCCTGGAAACTTTCTGAAATTATCAAAATAGCCCTATACATTACAAAAAGTATACTTTTAAGGCTATAAAAGTAAATATATAAACAATTAAGGACTAAACTTGAAAACTTCTTGATTTACACTTCCACCCCTGTCCACATGCTGCCACACCTCATCATAAGAGGTTAAAAATACATGGAACCACTATGAAACCATGTTCACCCCATTTACCCATAAACAAAACTTCACCTAAACTGATTCAAATACACCTCCTATGAGCTCCAATCAAATCCTCTCATGAAGTAGTATGAATACCCCACGATCCTAACAGTGAATACTCGTCCTATAGTTCTGTTCTAAATCTCAAAATTTTTCCCAAATCAGGTATCTTATCATTTTATACTTCAGTTTCAATTCTTTCAATTCTATTAGTTTTCTGCATAGTTAATATAGTTAGAACAATCATAATACACAAGCTTTTACGTGTAGAATAGCATAGGATAGCAAAAATAGATAGAAACACCATTAAAGCTTGAGCTTTAATGGTGAATCTTGATATATTGAGTTAAACTTTGATTTGAAGCCATATATAACTTCATTATAACCTAAGAATCTCGAGTGTAATGGTTAAAAGCCATGAATATTCATGTAGAGCTCAAATAGATCAAAAGTGTATTTTGAACTCAAAAACAAAAAATAAAAAATTCTCCATATACAATCCATCTTAATCCTTAAAACCAAAACCAAACTACTCTCACATATTACAGAAACCAAACCCAATTCATAAGAGACCTTGCCATACTGTAGAAATCCACGAAGATCGGGTCAAATTTTCAGAAAAAACACAATTTTGGAACTTGAGTTATACTTAATATCAATCCAAAGAACTTAAATACTTGGATTCCTCATAAAAAAGTAGGTTACGTTTGTTAAGTAATCATCTCAAATGGTATAGAAACGAAGGAGAAAACCTTCGTCAAAACCTCAAACCCTAAAAACTCAAAATCGAGAGGTTGAAGATGAAGACTTTTTTCAGAAACCTTAACCATGTGCGTGAGGGCGCATGGCCAATCAGGAATTTTTGATTTTTTTCTGAAATTTTTTCTAGTCAGAATGGTATAAGGTAAGGGATGTTTGGATATTCCTAGCTCAAGTTATGCAAAAACAAGGTTTTTTCTTAAGAAAACTTTTTTAAAATTACAAATTAACCCCCTTCAACTTTTCTAACTCATGAATTTAATCCCCAAACTTTATCAATACATACATCAAAATATTTTAAGATAAAAACTCTCTTACACCAAAGTTTAATAATGAGCTTAAGTTCAGTATTTTAAAATCATAAGATAATTATAAATAAGCCCCGAAACTTTTAAAAAAGACAATTTTAATACAAAACTGACTGATTATACCCCAAATACTTATATACCCACACATTGTATACAAAAAGATCAAGCCCCAGTTCTTCCAAATATCCTAGTGTGATAGCCAGCTAACCGAATACCAAGCAAGTGGGTTTTTCCTACCTTTTCAATAGTATACTTTGCGTATTTGAAATATTGCTATTGATTTCACTATGTGATAGCCCCATTTACTCCTAGTATGTGCATGTTATTATAGTGCCATACTACATGTTTTGTTAACCGTTATCAGTATCTGAATTTATCACCGGTATTTAAGCTTAAACAAAAGGATAAGTTTTAACTCTTCTCATCAAATAATCGGTATCACCTTTTATATTGATTTGGTTATCCTAGCACTTTGTGTTATTTTTACTATAAGCATCAGTATTAACTAGGAAGTAGACTGACGTGTTATCCCACGAAACTTTCTACTTGGCCTACTGCTCTTAGATGATTGAGAGCCGTGATTTTTTCTACATACGTATGAGTGCCACTATAATTGTGTGCGTTGCAGGTTACTTTTCCCCAAAAATTTTGGGTTGATTATTATTATGGTTTTACTGATGGCTGAACTACTTCTATACCCTTTAGTGAACGAGTAAGTATGAAATTATTATTTCAAAATTCCTTGGCTTTCTTTATATGATCCTAAATAAACTGGTAATGAACCGTATTTATTAAACGGACTAGTCAATATGGAATTGTGAGTTCTAAAATTTTAATATTCTTATAAACTGATAAGTATGGAATTATTAGGTTATTATTGTCAAACGTTTTAAACCCTGATACTATACACACTCCAACTCTCATTTATATCTATACCATTATTATAGAACTGATAGAACCTACATAAAATATTGTGCTAATTACTTCCTTCTTCAGATGTGCCAGGAGAAAGAGGATAGTATCTCTTCCCTACTAAAGACAGAAACCGATCACCTGGTTGCATATGTCACCGTGTGGGTAGAGATTAAGCCAAATGGGAGCAAGGAGTGACACTTTTGAATTTTCTATATTATCGTGTGTACTAAAACATGTAACTCACCCCTGCGGTGGTTCAATCTTTTGTAAACCTATTAATAATGAATAAAGTTATGTTATTTTGCCTTAACTTTGATTCATTTCTTTATGTGTACTTCTTGTTCATTCGTACCAAAAAGCAGGGGGTGACAAGAGTGGTATAGGCTCATTAAATGGAAGCTTGTCCAAATATTTATACAATTTCAGAATAGTCACTTTTGACTGACACATAAGGACTTGAATTTAGTCCCTTTTAATCTAAACATCTAATCTGGCCGCTGACCTCACACCGGGGCTACTCTTTTATCGTGCAATTGATGTGAATGTATCACCGATAAAAGGTTAAATCAACCACTGTTTCGGCTGTCATCAACCACAACCACATAAT
Source organism: Sambucus nigra (assembly GCA_949130495.1). Classification (NCBI taxonomy): domain Eukaryota; kingdom Viridiplantae; phylum Streptophyta; class Magnoliopsida; order Dipsacales; family Adoxaceae; genus Sambucus; species Sambucus nigra. Next base: position 656,717,530 of record OX422209.1, on the reverse strand, counting down.
AAATTAATAAATAAAAATTGGGGACCTTAAGATGCCCCTGACTCTGGGAAAAAGCCGTCCTTTGTTAAGATTTTTGTCCGACGTCATTACATCAGGTCCATCCACCCCCATTTATCCAAAAAAAAATTGATTCCAAAGTGTTGATACAAAAACCCAAAAAAAAAAATTATCCAACTCGGTTTGGACCGATAAACCCAAAAAATTCAGTGGAGCTTCCTCCGAGAAGCAATAAGCTAACATACCATAAACCTACCAAATAACATGTTAGGAAAAATTCAGTACATAGTGAAAATGATTCACCACGGTTCTGTTCAGACCAAATGCATCTCATGACTTTCGACCCACCTCAGCCCATAGAGGATTGTAAAACGCGATTCACCATGATCTCCTAGGAGGCTTGACCTTCGAGAAATCTTCCCCTAGGAACCTTGACCTTCGTAAGTAGCTCGGAGGGACCTATCTATGCAAACCACCAACCCATCACAGGATTTAACTCCGATCCATCTTCGTGAGAACAAACCACAGATGAAACACTTGAGTCCGACCCCCATGAAAATTATCAAAACTTGATCAATCTCCGGAGCATCCTCGATTTCTGAACATCCTCGATCTCGAAACAACCTCAGAACAATATCTGAATAACTACCTCTTAACAGCCTCCAACCTCCGAACAACTATCCTCGAAGAGCCTTGACCTCCGAGGGGCTTGACCTCTGGGTAATCTCGACCTTCCAAAGGAATACACAACACACTTGGACTCCAAAGATCCAAGTTAATTGGTGTTTCTTTTGTTTAAAAAAATAATAAGGACACTGAGATATCAGGTTATTCGAGGTACCTCTTTTAAAGCCTGGGTACGGTACAGTGGCAGTAAACCACATTATTTTTTTTTTTTTGGTTAACAATGAAAGATAAACGGTTAAAGTTTTTTTACATCATACAGAAACATAAGCCATCGAGGCAGAGAAAATCATAAAACAAATAGCATAGGCTCAACAGGCAGACAAGCAACCCCAGACTATATCATAGGATTCTCGAGAATCTAACGCATGCCAATCGGGACCTCGTCAATTTCCACGATTGCCTCTTCTTGGAGCTTAGCCTCATGTGCCAACCAATCGGCACCACGGATCCTTCCCGGTGCGAATAGATGAAGTCAGCTCCCACAAACCGCATTTGCTCATAGCAGTCGATCCTTATGTTCTCAAAGTCCGACTCGATGTATTGGACCCCCTTGAACATCTCAATGAGCTCATGGGAGTCGGTCTCCACCATGACATCTTTCCATCCCCGCATTTTGGCCATATTCAGACTGTGGAAAAGTCCCTCCATAAGTGCACGAAGCAGGGATGGGGTGCCTCTGAGTTTTCCGTAACACCCACCTTTCCACTGTCCCTTGTCATCCAGAGCATAGCTCCCAAAGGTGGCTATGCGGTAGGTAGGGTCAATGCATGCCTGGATCGCTATCCTCGTGTTCTTCGGGTCCTCATGCTCAAGAAGGCAGAATAGGGCCTCCGGGGTCTCCTCGTATTCAGTGTAGTCGTGTACCTGTTGTCTACCAAGTCGGGCCAGACCATCCGCCCACATGTTATTGGTGCGCCTAATGTGGTTGACACCGATCTTCATTTCTCCCATTATAGCAATGCATTCCTCGATAATGTTGGTGAGAGGGTGATTTCTGTGGTCACGTCTATTAAGGATTTGCACGGCATCGAGACAGTCAATGCGGATGGTGCACCCCGTCCATCCCTTAATTCTGGCCAGGTTCAGCCCATGGAGAATGCCGACGAACTCGGCTTTTAGTGGACTGCTCTCACCACGGATCTTACCGTTGAATCCCAGGATCCACCGTTGCTCGTTATTGCTCACCATGCCACCAAACCCACCCTTCTGCTGAACGGGTCATAACTTCCATCAGTGAAGATATCATATCCTGCATCATGACAAGTACTCGAAATAGTATCAGTAATCTTACCCGGGATATGGTTTGTGACAGAGAGTGGTTTGGCACAATATGCCAACTCCTTAGCCAAGGCTCTAGAATTAGCACAAACCATGTCCGGGGTGAAATCAATCTTTTCAAAAATGCGTTTATTACGCGCAGTCCAGATATTCCATAAAGTAGATATAAATATAAGTTCGCCATTCGGTTTGGGATTGTCCCATATATTATTTTTAACCCAATCAAGAAAATTCAATTGATGGTGGGAATCCCCCACTCTAGGAGTGTAGATAGACCTCCAAACGGCATTGGCAAGATGGCAGTTTTTAAGTACATGTTCAATATCTTCATCGAGCGCACAAAAATCACATTTTTTAGAGTCGGTTAGGCATCTTTTAAATCTTTGGCAATTAGTAAGGATCTTATTGTGAAAAATGAGCCAAAGGAATGTTTTAAATTTTTGGGGGATATTGCCTTTCCAAATGCGCTTCCAATTTATAAGCGAGGAGGTGTTAAGGTCGAACTTGACTTTCGTTTCGTAGCATGATTTTATGGTGAATTTACCATTAACGGTGGGGCCCCAGCTGGGGCTGTCCTCTTTCTCAGTTGTACGAGGAAGCGTAGATCCCAAGATTATGTTGGCAGTATCGTTATTGAAGTTATCCTTTATAATTTGTTCATTCCAGGCACCGTTAGTGATCAAGTCACTAACCAGTGAAATATTAGCGTTATTGTGGGACCTGGAAATGAGTGAGTCTCCCGTCCACCAGTCATTGAATATATTCGTTGACTTGCCATTGCCGATCACCCATTTGGTGTTTTTAACGATGTCATTTTTACATTTTAGAATCCCTCTCCAAACATGAGAGGCATTAGCTTTTTTGGTCCAGTATCTCGGGTTATCATGCGTTTTATACTTAGCACTGAGAACACGGACCCATAAAGAGTTTTTATCGTTCATCATCTTCCAACCAATTTTAGATATAATGGCATAGTTATTTGCTTCGCTGGTTCTAAGTCCTAAACCCCCACCTCTTTGGGGCGGCACACGGTATCCCAATTAATCAAGTGGATTTTCTTTGTGTCGTTTGAGTCCTCCCAGAGGAAGTCCCTATTTAGTTTGTCGAGTTTATCATTGGTCTTTTTAGGGAACAGTGTAGTTTGCATATTGTAGACGGGGATGGTGGCAGAGACCGCCTGTATGAGAGTAGCTCTCCCGGCCAGAGATAGGAGTTTGGTTTTCCAACCAGATAGTCTTTTTTGGACCTTGTCGATAACGTGTTTGAAGTGATTTGTTGTGGTTTTCCTATGAATGAGATTTGTACCAAGGTAGATACCCAGGTCATTGGTGATGCTTATCTCGCATCGTCTACCAATGTCCTGAGCGCTTTGCCTCTGGATGTTCGGAGAGATGTAAATTTTTTATTTGGACAGGCTCAAAGATTGCCCAGAGATATCAAAGAACTATTTTAACATTTTCATGACGACGTCGCAGCACGATTGAGTAGCCTCGGTGAACAGAATGAGGTCATCAGCAAAGAAAAGGTGCGATATAATCGGACCAGTGGGGGAGGCCCTGAGACCTTTCCATTTCCCTTGTTCCACCTGATTGTTAATCGCAGCCCCCAGGTAGTCCATGCACATAACAAAGAGATATGGGGAGAGTGGATCACCCTGTCTGAGACCTCTAGATGGTTTAAACTGGGGGAGAGGGACCCCATTCCAAAGGACGGAGGTGGATGCGCTCGTAATGCAACTGCGGATGAGTTGTATGATGTTTGGGTTGACATTAAACCAGGTGAGCACTTGGTCCAAGAACTCCCAGCTTATCTTATCATAGGCTTTCTCAAGATCAATTTTAAAAATGGCGCCCCTTTTTTTTCCTTTTTTCATATTAAGAGAGTGGATGATCTCTTGTGTAATAATAATATTATCTGAAGTTTGACGTCCAGGCAGGAAACTAGCCTGGTTCGGGCTAATAATTTTGCAAAGAATGGGGCGAAGCCTATTAACGATAACTTTTGCAAGAATTTTATATGGGACATTACACAGGGTAATAGGCCTAAACTGAGTGACGCTTTCAGGGTTGTCAATTTTGGGGATGAGGGTGACATGGCTGCTGTTAGCCTGTTCGGGAAAGTCAAGAGAGTTAAAGCAGTCGTTCATAAATTTAAACAGACTATACTTGGTAGCTTCCCAAAAGGTGTGGTAGATTATAGGTTGTATACCGTCAGGGCCCGAGGCTTTTAATCCGTTCATACTAAAAACAGCGCGCTTGATCTCTTCAAGCGATAGGGGTGATCCAACATGTTGTTTTCAATGCTCTCGAAACGGGGGTGGTCAAAATTAACAAATTTGCTAATGTGGATGGTATTGCAGGACTTAGAAAAAAGATATATAAAGTAGTTATTTGTGTGTAGCATAATTTTCTTAGTATCGTCCTCCCATTCATCATCAATTTTAATCCTATCGATCTTGTTGTGTCGTCTTCTGATAATAGTGGACGTGTGGAAGAATTTGGTGTTTTTATCTCCTTCTCTTAACCACTTGATGCGGGATTTTTGTTTCCATAGATTTTCTTCATTACGATGAATGTCGTTATAGTCATTTATGAGTTGTTTTTCTAGATTATCAAGGTTGTGAGAGAAGTGGGTTTCCTGCGCAATTTGGATACCTTTTATTCTACGGAGGATGCGTTTTTTGGTAGTGGTAATGTGGCCGTACACCGAGTGGTTCCACTGTTTAAAAATAGGAATACAAGTATTTATATTATGGACCAAATTACTATTATTATTCCAGTTATTTAACACAATATTTAGGAAGTCGGTACGCTCAAACCAACAAGCAAGCAGTCTAAAAGGACGGGGGATGAGAGAGTTAGAATTTTTACCTTCAATATTAATAATCATGGGGCAGTGATCGGACGCAGTGCGAGGGATATTGTCCACGACCGCATCTGGGAAGAGAATGCGCCATTCAGGGTTGGCAAGAGCCGATCGAGTCTGACAAGGGTCTTCCCAGCTCCACCCCTACTGTTAGTCCAGGTGAGACGCGGGCCCGTGCAACCAAGGTCAGTCAGATTGCATTTATTAACATTTTCAACAAATTTACTACATCTAGAGTCTTTATTGTGGCTGGAATAACTTCTTTTCTCCGAGGCATCGAAGTGGTCGTTGAAGTCACCCGTGGCCAGCCAGGGGGTGTCGAGATCCCGCGCCAGATTTTTCAGATTGTGCCAAAGAGTTTGGCGAAGGGTATGGTTAGGGCTAGCATAAATAGCGGACATAAGCCAATCATCGTAGCCCTTGAGGGTTACAAGGAGATGGATGGCCTGATTGGAGACATCGATCGAGCGAAGTTTGATCGTGTTTTGATTCCATAGGACCCAAATGCCACCCGAACGACCCCGGGCTTCGGATATCTCCCAGTCGGAGAAACCCATACTCTCAAAGTACCTGGAATAGTTGGCAAAATCCGTTTGAGTTTCCATAAGGATGATAACTTTAGGTTTGAAGTTGTTACAAAGTTCGGCGAAAGTGGGTTTAAATAGGGGTTTGCTGGCCCCTCTGCAATTCCACGTGAGCACAGACATAGAAACTAAATTTTTTGGTATGGGAAGTTCCTCAGAACTGGGCCACGGGAGGGCGTTTTTAATCCTGTTGATGGACTCCTTGGTTGAAGACACTTTGAGTAGTCTCCCCTGCATTATTGTGTCTTCCCCCTCGGTATGTTCCATGGTCCGAACCACAATCCGAGTTTATGCGACACTCCACATGATCCTCGTGTTGATTGCTGTTTCCGTCCCCAGATTTATGATGAACTCTTTCATCCCCTCTACCAGGCATAGATGTTGCACTGGTAGGTTGCCTAGTAAGGCGATGGGAAATGGGGGAGCATCCATGGGAAGAACGAATATTGGCCGGCGGGTTGGCTTTAGTTGAAATGTTATCAACAGGAGATCCACTGAGTACAGGATACTGAGGTATGGTATGTTGAGGTTTGTTAGATTGTGACTTATTAATAGTATTTTTGCCAAGCGCATTAATTAATTTAAACGAGTGGTTAAAGGGGTTATTGGTGAGGGGAGTACGTACCTGAGCCTTAATAGATAAGGACTTACCCGTCTCTTCCAACTCGTGGACTGGGATTTCAGCTGTGGATGTAGAGGTTCTATACTTTGTTTGCGTCCCCGCAGTGTCGTCTATCAGTATGGCATTGTCAGGATTCAGAATATTTTCTGTGGAGGATATTATAGAAGCACTCGTGGACGTCTTATTTGAGTTGACGTTTCTGACTTTCGTGTGTCCGTGGTTTCAACTGGTTGAACAGCATTTGCCACGTTAGCTTCTATTGACTGTGCCCGTGTTGTGTATGCAGGTGGGGCCCTGTCCTTCATGAAGTCTCCCAGAATGACAATGCTTTGTCGCCGTAAATCCTGTACGACGCTTGTACCGTTTTTTGAGTTTTGATTTGTCCTTTGATTTTGTGGGGCGATACCGTGTGATTTACCATGTTGATAGCTTTCGTCCAGGCTGGCATATCTGTTCCCACTTGTTCCCCCGTACCTACTGCTTTTATCATTTCCCATGTAACGACGGCCATTATGTGAGTGGTTTCTTTTTTAACTAGCATCCATGGGCCAAAGCGGGAGACCCCTGGTTCCAAGCTTTCTTTACCCAGAATAGTATCAAGACCGTTGGCAGGTACAGTCGGGTTACCATTGTGGCAAGGATGAGGGTCATGGCAGCTACTATTTGTTATCCCCTCCGACTCAGGTACGGTCTGGTTGCCGGTCGGCAGCTGTTCGCCCAGGGGAGGTTTTCGAGTAGGGCAAAACTCGCTTTTATGGACAATTCTTCCACAGGAAAAGCAAAGATAGGGTAGGAACTCGTATTCCACCCGATATTTTCTTCCATCCAAGTTATAGCATGGGATTAGTGGTTTGGATAAATCCACCTCGATACAGATGCGGGCATATTTCCCCCGAGAGGAGGATACAAAGTTAAAATCTGTTTTTATTGGCTTGTCCAGCTTGCTGGCTATGTGGAATAGAATTTTTTCGTCGAACCATTCTATTGGTAATCTTGGAAGTCTTGCCCATAGGGCAGTAGTAACGCTAGTGTTCTCCGTTGGGTGGAAGTTTGGGGTCCAGTTTCTAACGATGAAATAGTGACCATTAATGATCCAGGGGCCACCAGTGAGCACATTCAGGTAATCGTCTTTCATAGAGAATTTGAACAGAAAATGTCCCTCCTCAAGGTCGATGACTTCAAAATCGCCCTGCAGGCTCCGTAAACCACATTATTGAAAATATTTTCAAATTAGGCACAAATTATATGGACATCCAGACAAAGCATATCTCCTATTTCATTAAATTCGAATGTTGTGGTATTTAATTTGTGCATGTGTTTAATTTACACACTCTGAAAAATACTCTCTACGGCTTTAGAATGTATGTAGCCTCGCACAAATTTGAGTGGTTTGGGTAGAACGACATCTATTATTAAAAATCCATCAACCGCTTTGAAATTACATAAATGTTTTTTTTATGTTGTCTTAAATAAGACCAGTTAAAGATTTAGTACGAGCATGTACTCGAGCAACCTTATCAAAATAATATTTTTGCAAAAAAAAATTGCTTAATACTGGTAACTTGAGCTGCCTCAGTCCTAGTAACTCGAGCTGCCTCAGTCATAGAAACTCGAGTTGTCTCAGTCATAGGGACTTGAGCTGCTTCAATCATGGTAACTCGATTTGCCTCAGTCATAGCATCTCGAGTTGCCTCAGTCATAGTACCTCGAGCTATCTTAGTCATGGTTACTCAGAGTAACCTTCTAAGCAACCTCATCCATAGTCACTCGGAGCAACCTTATGCACTACCTTGTATTCAGTTTATGCCGAAGTAAGCTTTATTCATATTATGATATAAGTTTTGAGAAAATTCAAATTTAGTGTTTATTATCACCTCAAGGTGACTCAGCATGCTTACTGACTGAATTATTATATATATGATTTAATAGACCCCAAAACTTCTGAGTTTTCTCAACTTTGATAAAATAGCGGGGGCATGAGATAAATATCTCACCACATGATATATTTTTACTCTATCATTTTACGCTAGTATGAACTGAATATTGTATCATATAAAACTAGAATCATGAAATTGCACAATACAATACATTTTACGACTCCTCGTTTAAGAAGCCACAATTTTGAGTTTATTTTATTCAATTTGACATAAAATAAAATAAAGGGGGCAAGATATACACCACATGGTTATATATGACATTGTAGCACATATGTCCCACAAGCAACTAATGTTTATAACATAATTAGAGATGATTTTTTATCCTTGCAGACATTGAACGTACATGAGAAAATCAAGCTTGAGCAATTACACCAAGCCTTACAAATGTCAAAGCCAAACGCTCAACAAATCTTTTAAATTTGGGATATCACCTAGTGAAATGTATTCATATGGCATTGTAATTAATGCATGAGTTTTTCTTTCCTTTTCTTTATCTTGAGATAAAAGACAAAACAAAGAAAAAAGGGGGAAAGTACTGTATGATGTACCACTTGTATTTAGATATGAACACAATTGACAAGAATGCTCAGATTTGGTCCCAGAATGGTCATCATTGATGAAGCATCTTCAAAAGAAATATCAGAGTTGTTCAGCATAGCCACCGGTTGGCTCACATATAGTACTGACTACATGACATTATTTCTAGCAAAGCGGTAGGGGGTAAGCAATTTTCCCACAAAACTTGGAGCATGGATACAAAGTTTGCATACAAAACTTACCAGTATTATGGTAAGTCACCTAAAAAGGTGCATTATAGTTCTCACAGACCTTACCAGTATCGTGGTAAGTCGCCCATAGAGGTGCATTACAGTTCTCACAAACCTTACCAGTATTATGGTAAGTCACCCATAGAGGTGCATTATAGTTCTCACAAACCTTACCAGTGTTGTGGTAAGTCACCCACAGAGGTGCATTATAGTTTTCACAAACCTTACAAACCTTACCAATATCATGGTAAGTCGCCCACAGAGGTGCATTAAGGTTCTAACAAACCTTACCAGTATCGTGGTAAGTCGCCCACAGAGGTGCATTATAGCTCTCACAAACCTTGGCAGTATTTTGGTAAGTCGCCCAGAGTGGTGCATCATAGTTATGAGAACCCTTGACCGAAGTGTTCACAAAAGTCATACATTATTAAACGCGCCTGACCCTCATTTATGGGAGATCTACATTACTAGGAATGCCTGACCCTTATTTATGGGAGATTAAAGTCCTGCATTACTGACGCAACTAGGATTGTGTCTCTAAAGTGCGTTCTCTCTAGTCTCAAGTGCAAGCCTGTCTCGTTAGTAATAAACTCGATAAGTTAGGATCGTCTCCACAGGGAAATAGGACAAGAAAATCGTGACAACAGAAGGATAGACGGTCAACCTAAATTCAACTCTAAGAAGAACGAAAAGATGATTGATTTGTAATTAATCCTACTCAGTAAACGGAAACTAGATTAAGACTATGGAACTAATGAATTAAGCAAGGATTAATAACTAAGAATGAAGTAATAAGTATGAAGAGAAAAACAGGTTGGGAATATAATCCCTCATCCCTAGTGTATTGCTAGTATAAAACTAATCGTAAAATTAAGTGATTAATCAGACCAAGTCTTTAGTACTCCTAAGCATTACATTTATGAGGTTCAAGCCCGCACCATACGTAATCAGAGGACGAGTAAAGTGGTAACGTGATAGCTACACTCGCATTTCATTCTAAAGCATCCCGGTTACCCTGAAGCAAACAATATCCAAAGATCTACAATGGTCATGTTCGCTACGCAATACGGTCTAATAAATCCTTAATTTTAGAGGATTAATTTTATACACATGCAACGTTCACATCGGGTTGAGTTCATGCATCCCAACCCTAAAAAATCTAGCCGGACATGTTGAACCTAACTATGCATACATTAACTACGTTGCATGTGAAAGAAATCATGATGAAAATATACTGAAACATGCAAGAATAATAATAAAGAGAATGAAAATTAAATTAAAACTTGTAATCAAACCCGAAAATAAGTGATCTTGAAGAACCAAATCAAAGTTATGTTCCTAGGGTAGTATCCTACTTTTATCTCTATAAAAAACTATTAAAAACTATCTTTTTTAAGTCAATACAATGATACATGTACGTTTTAGAAGAGTTTGTACATTATAGGACTCTTTAGACCAATCAACATTCAAGTGGAATTTCGCGCATCAGGCACCTCGAACCGCTTCACAGGTACCTCGAACTAGTTCGCCCCCGAATCGGTTCACACTGTGGTTCGGGAAATCTTGCTGGTTTGGAGACTTCTTTTCTTCATGTCCACACTTAGGAAATTTTCAAGCTTTCTTCTTTTCTTTCTAGGATTTTTCTTCAACTTCAAGGGATCATAACTCTTTCACCGTAGCTCGGATTTAGGTGCCATTTCTTCCAGTGTTATCTTTGTTCCAAGATCTTCAACTTTCCAGTTGGCTCCTTCTCCGGGATCAGGCTGTAGAATTACCAAATTGCCCTTGAATTTGCCTTCTTAGCCTTTCTTTCATTGTTTCGATTTCTCTTTCGCACCGTTTGCATAATTTACCTGTAAAACACATAAGAGAAATCAAAAACATGAAATACTTGCCAACGAAGGGTAGTAGCATAATTACGAGTTAAATACATATCAATTTTACCGCTCGGGTTCACAAAGGTACCAAAATTAAGGGGATAAATATACGATATTTATGCCCAATCAAATCTCCCTAACTTAGAACTTTGCGCGTCCTGAGCAATGTAAAAGAAAAAGAATAATGTCACAACTCTTCTAAACACTTTATTGGGATATAATACCTTTTTCGTGGGCAAGCGATTGCATTTAGCATATGCAACAAGCCGTTAAACCCCTAGGTTACCCTAGTAGGACGAGTGTTGTCTCGTGAGGGTTTGCAGTGAATATACCCACAAAGTTCGACTCAAAGAAAATTCAAAATACGTAAAAATCGTATAATTCAAACTTTTTCAGAAAATAGTCATCATCAATTCATGTTCAAGAGTCTCAAATTATAGTGCGTGTGTGCGAAGCCAGCAATTTAACCGCGAATTTCCACTGATTGATCATTACGTTACTTATTCAAAAATTCCTTTTGATTTCAAAATCTCACGGGATGCGCTCACAAACGAATCTCTTGGAAGGGTGGCTATTTTCTCTTGGTATGCGTGATTTATACGAGTAAATGTATTGGAACCAAATTCACGCACACAAATAGAAAGACATAATTTTTATGGTAAACGGATCTCATCATTGGATTACTGTTATAAAAAATTGGGAACATTGCCTCTAATTCATATTTATGGTCTCTTTTATTATCTTTTCATGTTTTAGCTCTCCACGCGGTAACCAATTTCGCATAAAGGACTCGGTTAGGACTTTATTGGGTTAGAGGTATATTGGGTAAAATGGGGGTGATTGGGAATTTCGAAATTGGAAAATTTTCTTGTGATGCCCATTAGTGCTTTTTTCGGGCTTTTGCTCCTTTTTTTTATTTTTCTATTTTTTTCCTTACATTTTTCATACTTTTCTTTCTTGCTATTTTTGTTGAGCATAACTATTCTTTTTTTGCCCCTTTTTATGCACTTTTTGGACTTAATTTATGGAATTATCCACTTTCATAATTTCGGGCCAATTGGGGTTTCACGGGTTGTCAAATGAAAGGGAAAAAATTTATGTGGCTCAAAATGGATAGCAAAGGGATAATTTTTTTTTACAAATTTTTCTGGCCAATATTTTGGGGTGACAAACGAGGGCCTACTTCATTGTCCGAAATACTAATTGTGTTACCATATGCGTCTCGAGATTACTTTAATTTAGAGACCTATTTAGCACGTTTTTCAAGGCAATATCACACACATTTTCCATAATCGATCAAAGTGAAAGAATTGAGATCCATTGACGACTTATTGGAACGTTGAGTTAACATTTAACTCGGATTGATTTATACATTCGCAATAATGAAAGGCTCGAATCTCACCGGGTTTGTTAATATCCACATTTATTCGCTAAGTCGTCTACGTTCGCTCAATTTCCATCTTTGGTCAATTTCGGCTTAGTGCAATTGAGATTTAACAATTTGAGACTTTAAACCATCTTTTAATGATATTTTCAAAAAATTTGAATCCCAATTTTTATTTATTTTGAAGAAAAATATTTTTGGCTTTTTCAAAAATTTTCAATTTTTTTGAAATTTCTGGGCATTTTTGAAAATTTGTGAAGTTTTAGAAAGACGCACTTGTGACCCCCCTAACTTAGACTTTTGCATTGTCCTCAAGCAAAAAGGACTAAAATCTAACTCAAAGCGAATTAAAAGTGCGAGAAAATAAAACGAACAAATAAAACATATGCGATTTTTTTTATATAGCAAATAGAGAGCCTGTGTTACACGGGTGATGGGAGATTTACACAATCAACATTTGTAAACAACTACCAACAACACCAAAAATAGCACAAACAAATAAGGGCTTTATTGGGGTGGTGGATTGGAGGGGACGGGTGCGTTGGGATCATACGGATCATAGAAGAAAGTTGGAGGGGGTCCACCGAAGTTGAGCTCGTATAAATGGGCTTGGAGACAATGCATCATGCTCGTGTCCCTTCAGTAGGCCTCTTGATCCCATTGATAGGCTGCTTGGACTCAATTGTATTGGGTGATGAAATCGTCAAAACGGGTTTCCACCGCCAAAAGGCGCCTAACAAAATCTGCACCTGACTCAAAATCTGAGTTGTCGTCCTCGTCTTCATCATACTCTTTTTCTTCCCCCACATACATCATGACGGATGTATCCCATTGACGCACAACAATTCCTCCCCGTGTGCCATTCGAGCTATACATTCGGCTTTGGTGTGGGAGGCACCATTGGTGGGATACATGAAGGGCATGGGGAGGACAACCCATTTTTCTCGCATTTTTCGCGCAATAATGGCGACGGAGAATGAAATTTGAATGCCGTTAAGATCTGCCTCATGAAAAGTGGAGGATTTGCGCATGAGCGTCATGTAGAATTGGAGAATTGCAGATTCGAAAACTTGGTTGCTCGTGGAGGAGAGAAATGAGCACCACCCTCGGCGGTGGAAAAGGGTGGTGACTTACTGGGCAGCTGTTCCCAATTAACAAACCGCTCGATATGAATGGGGCGAGTAGCCGAGAATCAACGCTCGGCCTAATGACATTCTTGGATGGACCGAAATACTCTCACACCCTCGTCATCGAGGATGGTAGTGTCGTCATATTTTTGAGGACGAAAGTTTGCTTGGCGGGGGCGCGACATAGTGAGAGAGATATGGAGGTGATATGGTTTAGAAGAGAGGGAAAGTGAAATGAAGTGTAAGAAATGGAGAGGGGTTGAGGGTGAATTTATAGGTGTGTGGGGATGGATTTTGGTGGGAAATGGGAATAGGTATAGAGGGAGATGAAGGAGGGAGTGAATTTGGAGTGTAAATTGGTAGGGGGGAAGTTTTAGAGGGTGAAATTTTGTAGGGAAAATAAATGGAGGGAAGTGGGAAAAGAGAATGAATTTGGAAAAGAGGGGGAAGAATCTGCCAGGACCCCCGAACCGGTTCGCCTGTACGTCAAACCGATTTTCCCCCCGAACTGGTTCACCCCGCAGTTCGGGGTACCTTACTGGCCTAGAAGCTTGGTTTCTCTCATATCTCAAAATTTAAGTGTTCTCATGTGCCTCATCACTTGCTTACGACCCCTTAAGATATCCTAGACCCTGGGGTTCCCTGAAAAGCCTCTACCAAGCCCTCGAAATGCGTGCAAGCTCTCTCAAAAAGTGTGCTACCTCGATCCCTATCATGACCCGTGCTTTCGGACTCGTAGCTATCCTAACTCGAACACTACTACTGTACACAAGATTTCACCCCATACACGTCGTGGGTGCAACGACCTCTCAGTTTCAGCTTAGTTTACCCCATAAATGGGGTCCGACAACCAGATGGTGTCGATCTCTTCTATGCACGCCTCAACATATAGCTTTAGGCGTTGTCCATTAACTTTGAGCGCGCCCCCCCTTTGGGATCTTCCAATTCTACTGCTCTGTGGGGGAATACGCTTTTCACAACGAATGGGCTAATCCATCGAGACCGCAATTTACCCAGAAATAGATGAATCCGGGAGTTATAGAGGAGCACTTTTTGTCCTGGTTGAAACTCTTTTCATCAAATAATCTTGTCATGTGCTAGTTTCATTCTGGATTTTTCAATCTTGGCATTCTCATATGCGTCATTGTGTATCTCCTCTAACTCATTAAGTTGAAGCTTGCGAGCTTCACCGGCTTTGTCCATATCGTAATTTAATCTCTTAATGGCCCAATACGCCTTGTGCTCTAACTCGACGGGAAGATGGCAAGGTTTTCCTTACACAAAGCGAAATGGGGACATACCGAGTGGGTTTTTATATGAGGTGCGGTAGGCCCATAGTGAATCATTCAATCGAAGTGACCAATCTTTTCGATTGGGATTAACGGTCTTCTTGAGGATGTGCTTAATTTCCCGATTCGCTAATTCGGCCTGCCCATTCATTTATGGGTGATATGTCGTTCCAATCTTGTGACCGACGCCATACTTTACCATGAGTTTCTCGAATGGCCTGCTGCAAAAGTTCATGCCATTATCATTAATTATCACTTTCGAAGCACCGAAGCGGGAAAGTATGTGTTCCTGTAGGAACCTAATCACCACTTTATTGTCATTTGTCTTGGCAGCTATGGCTTCCACCTATCTAAAAATGTAGTCTACCGCGACAATGATGTATAGGAAACCAAAAGATGGGGGAAAATGGCCCATGAAGTCAATACCCCAGCAGTCAAAGATCTCAATAATGAGTATCGGGGTTAATGGCATCATGTCTCGTCGGGTTATCGCTCCCATCCTTTGACACCTATCGCAAGATTTGCAATAATTGCTCATATCCCAGAATATTATTGGCCAATAGAAACCGATTTAAATAATCTTAGCGATCATCTTTTTCTACTCCTTCCGAATGACAGAATTGGATGATTTTCGGTATCTCATCATTTGGTATGCACCGTCGGATGATTTGGTCAGCGTAATATTTAAAAAGGAAGGGATCGTCATAGAAAAACATGCGCGACCAAGTAATGAACCTATTCTTATCTTGTGGTGTCCACTCGGGAGGGACGGGTCTCGTGACAAGATAATTCACTATATCCACAAAGCAGGGCAAAGAAGCGGTAGCAAAGAGTTGCTCATCTAGAAAATATTCGTCTATGGGTATCGGATCGGTAGGTACGTTGGACGAAAGCCATGATAAATGGTCGATAACGATGTTTTCTACTCCTTTTTTGTCTTTAATGGAGAGATTGTACTCTTGTTGGAGTAGGATCCACCTTATGAGGCATGGCTTTGCGTCCTTCTTCGTAAGTAGATACTTGAGAGCCACGTGGTCAGTGAAACAAGTGATGAGTGACCTAATGAGATGGGATCAAAATTTGTCTAGAGGAAATACTACGGCTAGAAATTCCTTCTCTGTAGTGGAGTAATTGAGTTATGGTCCGGTAAGAGTCCGACTAGCATAGTAGATGACATGAGCCTTTTTATCCTTCCGTTGGCCCAAAATGGCTCCTATTGCAAAATCACTTGCATCACACATGAGCTCGAATGGTAAGGACCAATCCGGCGTTTGCATGATGGGAGCGGAAACAAACATGCTTTTTAATTTTTCAAAAGCACTTTGGCATGCTTTATTCCATTCGAATGGGGTATCCTTCATAAGGAGTTGCTTAAGGGCCTAGCGATGGTGCTAAAGTCCTTAATGAACCTTCGATAAAACCCTGCATGGCCCAAGAAGGAGCACACGTCTTTGAGCGATTTTGGTGTGGGTAGATCGTCTATGACATCTATCTTAGCTCTATCAACTTCAATCCCTTTGGATGAAACTATGTGGCCAAGAACTATTTCCTCAGTGACCATAAAATGGCATTTCTCCCAATTTAGCACTAATTTCTTCTCCACACACCGGGTAAATACTTTTTCCAGATTCGCTAGACAATGATCGAAAGAGGTGACAAAAATGCTAAAGTCGTCCATGAACACTTCGAGTCCTCTCTCAATCATGTCGCTAAATAGGCTAAACATGCACCTTTGAAAGGTCGATGGTGCATTACACAAGCCGAATGGCATACGTTTGTAGGCAAACGTACCAAAGGGACAAGTGAAGGTCATTTTCTCATGGTCAAGTATATCTACCTCAATTTGGTTATATCCGGAGTAACCATCAAGGAAGAAATAGTAAGGGTGGCCCGCTACTCTCTCAAGCATCTGATCAATAAATGGCAAGGGGAAGAGGTCTTTCCTAGTTCTTGCTTGAGTTTTTGGTAATCAATATAAACGCGCCACCCGGTGGTGGTACGTTGGGGAACTAGCTCTCTCTTAGCATTTTTAATCACTGTCATGCTCGAATTCTCCGGGACAACTTGAATAAGCCTCACCCACTTGCTATTCGAGATTGGGTAGATAATCTCGGCATCAATAACTCAATGATTTCGGTCCTCACCACTTCTTTTATATTGTGGTTTAGCCTTCTTTGCATTTCTCTCAAGGGATTTACATCCTCTTCGAGGTGGATCTTATGGGTGCAAATAAAAGGACTTATCCCCTTCAAATCAGCAATACACCAACCAAAAGCACTTTGGTGCTTCCTCAGAATCTCTAATAACTTACCCTCTTGCTCTTCGTCTAGGCTAGAGGAGACAACAACATAAAATGTTTCGTACTTTCCTAGATATGCATATTTAACATGGGAGGGGAGTTTCTTCAATTTGAGGGTTGGAAATTTATAACTAGAGGGAACCATGTGTGCCTCTCTTGGCGGTAACTCCTCGAATCTAGAAACCTAACTTACATCTCTCGTGTCCTCATCCGACGCTCTCTCATCAAGTAAATATCTCAACTCCTCAACTTCCTTCTCAAATTTAGTATACGCCCTCTCACTCTCGTGACTCGACACTAAGCAGGTCCCTAGGGCATCTCAATAATATTTTTCCTCAAAGTACTCCTCTACGATCTCGTCGATTAAGCTCACTACATGAAGATCATCTTCTTCCTCTGTATGTTGGGCTTTATGGAAGATATTAGTCTCTAAGGTCATATTCCCAAAAGTGAGTTGCATCTGCCCATTTTGAGTATTGATTATTGCGTTAGTCGTTGCTAAGAATGGGCGCCCGAGAATGATGGGAACATGATTGTTCGAGACGAAGGAGGGCTCTGTGTCCCAAATGACAAAATCTACCGGGAAGTGCGGAATATAACTGGAAATATTACAAACTTATTATTACAGACTGGAATTAAAAACAGGAATTAAAACTTACAAAGAGAAGAGAAGTCCACCGGAATGTAGCCGGGAAGTTCTTATTACAAATATAAAGAGAGAGAGGGAGAGAAGTGCTGAAAGTAAAGCGTGAGAAATGAAGAGGGGAAGCCCTCAATTTATACACTGAAGAGGAATAATTAATTCCTCAGATGGGGCCCTCCAAGTTGAAAGGCTCGACAAAGTCTCTTGTCGTCTTGTGTCGGCTAATGGGCCAAGTGGGGTCACAGGAATCACGGGCGATAGCAGGTGGGCTGTGAGTCACCAATGGGACCTAACACTTTGGTCGTAAAGTGGTTCGCTTTGTCTTAAAGCGTCGGCTGACAGATAAGGCTGAACCGACAAGGGCCAGGTGGGCCAGTCACCTCAAATCATCGAGGCCCTCTGCGCCAGTGTTAGGTGATGAGTCATCCAATCGTCTTGTTGGGAGCTCCGATCTCAATGAGTCGAAGAAAGCTTGCCTTAGCTGAATATTGGTCATGTCACCAAGAGGGACCATGCCAACGTCTGGAATCTCCGGAAAGGGATCGTCTTCTGGATTCTGGGATTCTCCTGCCAGACAAAAGAAAGGATTGTCTTTCTGAGCACAAGCCATAGATGCATCATCATCTTCATCATCAGAAGGGAGCAGGATGGGATTCCGGCCAAGTTTATCCGAGCTAATGCAGGGTTTGGCTGGAGTGCTGGGAGCAATACCATCTCCAAAAGCAGTTCTAAACTGGTTCTGGGAAATCTCCATAGCTTTTTGCAATATCTATTGCTCCGTTGCTCTGGGGAACTGCTTCTTTAGGGCAGCTTTCAAATCCACAATTGGATTAGGTGCAGGCATCATCTGTTCTGCAGGGGGCGGTACTTCATCAACGAAGTTCATGTAGTTGCCCAGACTACTCCTCATTTGTCCAATGGTGTGGCCAATATCAACACCACTCCACCATCGGTAAAAGAAGATGCGTTC
The DNA here is from genome assembly GCA_949130495.1 of Sambucus nigra. NCBI lineage: Eukaryota > Viridiplantae > Streptophyta > Magnoliopsida > Dipsacales > Adoxaceae > Sambucus > Sambucus nigra. Next base: position 656,699,204 of record OX422209.1, on the reverse strand, counting down.
AAGTAGAGGAATATTGTGGTCATTCATTCTACAACGCAGATCCCAGCTGAAGATCCATGGAATATCGATCTCTGTGAATAAAAGTAGGGTGTTTAATCCTATCGGAGCTTTATTTTCTCCCTTTAAAAGAGGATAAAATTGAGTCCAGGGAAGAAAAAGTTTAGCTTGGGTAATTTCATCAGGGAAGAAGTTAATTCCTGGGCCAAATTTGTCCCACCAATTGAACGCCCATCCTGGGTAAGATTTTCGCAAAGAGTTTGGGCACAAAACGAAAAACCAAGTGTGTTTGTGCTCTGCATTTTGGTAATAAAATGCTTTAGTCCAAGCCTGGACATAATCCCAATAATTATAGGATCCACCAGCATGCGAACTTAATTTTCGCACTTGCAAAGGGTGTATTCCCCATTCTCGGGGAGATATGAATTTCTTCAAAACAGCCTTGCTATAAGCAATGGGGGAATGAGAATTTCCCTGGTGTCTGTTAGTATGATTAAACACCACTGATTCAGTTTCCATGAGAATCGCCTCGTATACCGTCCGGTATTTGCCTTCTTGCACTTGATAATTATGAGTATCAAGATACTGGGACTTAATTTCCCAGGGCGCATACATCTGCTGCTTATCCTCTTCATTGAGGATGAGTACTAATTCAGAAGTCCTGGAATTAGGAATGAATTTGTACTTAATAGTTTCTAAAACCTCTTTAGCAGATTTCTTCTTGCTGAAAGGGTTAAGAGGGGGAGCATTCTTCTCCCTGTTCTTCGCACTCTGGCGGAGGAACTCAACATAATCCTGTATCGGAGGATATTGATCATCATTCACGATGACCTTTTCTTTACCAGGCCGGCGAGAATACCCGCTGCCTCTGCCACGCCCACGAGAGGGGCCACTCATCGGTCCTGCAAAAACTCTCCAGTTAGAAAATCGGGAAGAGAGTTATTTTCCCCTTTGATATGTTCTATATCAAAATCAAAAGACGATAAGTGTGCTTGCCATCTGGCAAAAATCTGTTTTGAAACAATGTTTTCAACATCTTTTTGCAAAACCTGTTTAATAGCACTGCAATCAATTCGCAGCAAAAATTTCTGATTTAATAAATCATCTTGAAATTTTGTAATGCATTTAACAACAGAAAAGATTTCTTTCTTAACGGTGGAGTAGTTTTTTGAAGCATCTTTCCAAAAACTCGAAGTAAAACGAACAAGTTCTTCAGTTTTATTTAAAGAATTTATTTGTTTTAAAATACCACCAAACCCTAAATCTGAGGCGTCAGTCTCGACAATTTTAAAAAAGGAAGGGTTAGCTAAAGCTAGACAAGGTAATTGCTTGACTTTCAGTTTGATTTTCTGAACAACTTTAGTATGCTCATCAGTCCAAGGAGCAGGGTTCTTTTTTAATCGTGAATAAAGAATGGCACTGTCTTGTGCAAGATTTTTGTAATAGTCTTTAATGTAATTAAGACTACCCAGAAATCTTTGAAGTTGAGTTTTCTCTCTAAGTTCATCAGGGAATTTAGAAGCAAACTCAATACTTCTATCAATGGGGAGTATTTTCCCCTCTCTAATGTTATGCCCTAAAAATCTGACATTAGTTTAAAAAAATTTCATTTTAGGGGCGGAGACAACTAAACCATTAGTTTTTACAACATCTTTAAAAAATTTTAAATGTTTAAAGTGTTGGTCAATTGATGCAGAGAAGATAAGGATATCATCAATGTAAACAATTGAAAATTCTGAAAAAGGATTAAAAATATCATTCATGATATTTTGGAATTCAGAAGGGGCGTTTTTAAGCCCAAAAGGCAAAACATTCCATTGGTAATGGCTAAATGGAACCACAAAAGCAGTTTTATGCCGATCTTGTGGTGCTATTTGGATCTGCCAATAACCAGATTTTAAATCAAATTTTGAGAAAATCTTGGCAGAATGCAACCTATCTAACAAATCCTTTTTGTTAGGTATTGGATATCTTATCCAACGTAAAACTTTGTTAAGGGGCTTATAATTAATTACAAGCCTCGTTCCTGTTCAACAACCTTGTTAACATAAAAAGCTGTACAACTCCAAGGAGAATAACTCTTTGTTATAAGCTTTTTATCTAACAGGGACTGGATCTCATTCTTGCAAAGATCGAGGAGCTCAGTCTTCATTTGACTGGGTCTAGCTTTGGTCGGAATGGATCTTTCATGAAAATCTTTTTCATAAGGAAGAGAAACAATATGTTTTTTCCTGTCCCAAAAAGCATTAGGGATATCACTGCAAATTTCTGCTGTTAACTGATTTTTAACAATCTGAATTTTGCTCATGATATTAGGAGACATTAAATTCTTTTTAATGTTGAGATTATAGATTTCTTTCTGAAGAAAATGAATATGGTTTTCTTTGAAAATAATGTTATTAGTCAAAGAATTAATTTTCTTAATCTCGGGACGAGTGATGAATTCAAAAACAATTTCCTGATTTTGAATGGTGGTGTATATACCACTGGAATCAATTTTATCTATAGGCATAAGCATAGATAAAAAATGAGTACCTAAAATTATCTGTTGAGATAAATCACTAATAAGTAAGAAGGTACTATCCAAACAAATTCCATTGTTACAGATGGCAACATTAGTTAATTTAAACCTGATGCCCATGCTATCTCCGCTAGCATTAAACAAGGATTGAGTAGTCTTCTCAAAATATTCAGTAGGAACAATTCCTTCCTGAATACAGTTCATATCAGCACCACTATCAACAAGGGCAATGATGTTACAAAGAGAAAATTCTTTGTTAATCACAAGGTTGATAGTAGTATACCATTTTTGGCTTGGTACACGGCTGATGACACCTAAATAATCCACAGAATCTTCAGGACTAGGAGTAGTGTTAGAAGTTCCTGGATCAGAATGCTTCTGAGCATTCTTAAGACTATCAATCTCAGCTTGCATTTTGTCATGCTGTAACTTAAGTTGTCTTAACTCAGTTTTAAATGTATTAACTTCATGTCTTAGATCATTAAGACTAGCAGGCTTGTTAATAGCGCCAGATTGTTCTAAACGATTAAGAACCTCCTTAAGGCTGTAATCTTTAGAAGAACCAGGAATACTAACTTCTTCCTGAGCATAACAAGACTTAATAAGCTTTAGCTTAATATCAGGGTCAGTAACTTGGTTGATGACATCAATCATATTCTTTTGCTGACTAGTAAGGACATTAAGACTTAATCCATTTAATTGAATTATGGATTGGAGATGATCGCATCTCTTAGCTAATTCATTGCATTGACAGTCTCCTGTCTTGGAGACATCTGAGTCACTAGAGCTTTGGATATAGCAAAGCTCATCATCGCTCTCAGAGGAGGAATCCTCTTGTTCTTCAGAGGAACCGGAATTAAGCAAAAGTTTGCTTAATTGGGACTTCAAATGTTCATTAATCTGAAGGTTGCTAATCTTAGCTTCCATCTTACATTTATTAGCATAGTGGCCAAACTTGCCACATTTAAAGCATTTAGGGCCAGATTTGTTAGTTTTCTTTTTAACAAATTTCTTTTTATGTTTATATTCTTTTTCTTTATGAATATAAGCCCTTTTCTTCTTTCTTTTATAGGTGGGTTTTTTAGGAACCTTCTTAGTCTTTTTGGAGACTTTTCGGGTAGAAGTTCCTGTATCAAACGCGAATTGTTCACAAAACTCACCAAGTTCTTTCTTTCCAGAAAGATTCTGTTTCTTAAGTTGTCTCTGCAACTTAAGGTCATTACAAAGGGAAAGACCCTCTTGAATGACAACACTTATGAGTTGACCATAAGTATAACTATCGTAAGGGATAGAGATGCCATTATTAGCTTCTCTAAGTTTCTTACGAACTTTCTCAGCAAAGAAAGTAGGAAGGCCATCAATGAACTTGGCTTTCCAGTGCTCAGAGTTGCCATCTGCTCTCTGAGTAACCCTAGCAAGGAACACGTCCTTATACCACCTAAACTGACTAAGAGTAGGACATCTAAGGTTTTGTAATAATTCTCTATTACGCTCATTATGGTGGTCCGTACTGCCAATAAAATGGAAAGAAATGGACAACATAAGAGTATAGACAGCGTCTGGTACTATTATGTCTTGCATTTGTTCTTTCTTAACAACTTTTACAGCAGTAAGGATCGCATTTCTCTGACTTTCAGTCAGAATATTGCGCCACCATCCTCTCATGGTACCAGTAAACCCAACAGTTATCATCTGTGCAATACTATGATCAGATGCATCATTATGTTTACATATGGTGGCATACATAGACATTTGATGAATCATTTCATAAATCTGGGATTCGGTTTTACCATCCAGATTCCAATCATAGATTGATTTACCGTGGAAAGTATTTTGCATCACGGCGCCCTCTTCAAAGAGCAGATCCTGGGGGGTCGTCCTATGGTAATAATTTTTGGCAGGGCCAATATTAGTACTATAAGTAATTTTATTAACTTCAGGGGGACGACCAAAAGAAAGTTCAAATCCTTGAACATCTTTTAACGAGAGATCTGATTCAATATCAGAATCAGAATCATCATGAGATAAAGTGTTAATCTTTAATCCCTTGATATCTTTCTCGATTTCTTTTAGCTGTGAAATAAAATCAGCTTTAGCTCCAGTTTTAAAACCTTTAACTTCAATTGGAGGTTGAATTATAGGTTTAACCAAACTTTTAATTAAGTTTGAGGGGCTTCTAACAGAGTTCTGAGTTAGATTATTCTCAATTCTATTGAGTTGTTTACCTATCGTGTTAAGGATAAGGTTGGTGTAATTACCTTGTTTATAGAGAGGATTAAGCTCCTTCTTATGAGTAAGAAGTCTTGTATCACTCGTTTCCATATTAACAAAGGCATTAACCTCTAGCATAGGAGTACTGCTACTCTGGCTAGAACTTCCAACATCAATTGAAAGTGGTTCAGTCGGAGGGTGAACAACAGATATAATCTGTTTATTCACAGTGGTCCATTTAGTTTCATGTTTATCATCATTTTTAGGTTGATTTTCTGTTTCAAGAACAAAAAGTTTCCTATCTTTGGTAAACATGAGGAACCAAACAGCAAAAGAAGTAACAACTTCGTTATCTTCCACCCATTTATAAAATTCATTTTTATAAAATTCTAACATAGTTTTATCATACTTTTTAAAGTACCAAGTTCTAAAACTATCCCATTCTGGTAAGTTAAACTCAGCACTTATCTCTTTCCTATTAATTGTGAAAATCATTAAAAGGGAAGAGGGTTAAAGTCTGACATTCATTTCAGACGGCGTAGGGGATTCCCTGCGCTGAGAAGAATCTTTCTTCTCATAAATACCATGGGGTATTTGGTCATGGGTAAAGGTACCATGAACATTCATATCATCCTGATATGAAGGGTTTCTAGGGTTATCTTCACAGACAGAGTGTCGTGAAGTGGATGGAGGATAGGTAACAAAAGGGGTTCTAGAAGAGTAACTCCTAGAGGATTGACACCTATTAAATTTTCTAAAATTTAGAAAAACATCACCATCCTTCTCCTCAATGATGTCTTCAACATCATGATTCTGACGAGGTTGAGGAGGAACAACATTTTTAATAGCCCAAGTCTCTGGGAAGTCAATCTCGTCTCAACTTATAGTTCTAGGTGTGTGAACATTAGAATCTATAAGATGTGTGTCAATTAACACATTTTTACCAAAAGGACTTAATTGCTTAATATTGGGAGCCATAGTATTCATTACCTTGTAATAAATCCTATAAATAATCCCAACAGTTTCCGATCCCGGAAGAAAGTTATAAGCTTTGGTTTGAACCCTAAGACTCAAACACTTACAAAGGTGCATATCTGTTAAAGACAAGGTTATGTTTGGAAACACATCAAAATAAACTGGTCCATTACATAAACTAGTTTCGATAGCTCCCATCAAAGATTGTCTAAAATTAGTACATCTTCCATCACGAAGTGTAGCTTGGAGACAGGCGTTCATGCCAGAAAGGGTCAAAGGTTTAAAAGCAATTTGGATTAAACCAACATGAATAAAATGATAATTTTTATCTTTTATATGATTAATTAAATCATCCCTTTTAAAGAGCTCGATACTCTTATCTTGCTCGTCCAGACTAAGGGTTTGTTCCATAGTCTTAGTAGCATATTTGCTACGAAAGTTATACCAGTTAGTGTTGTATATAACTTTAGGATGGACCTTAGGAATAGTCCACTTGTTCAGATCCTTCTGAACATCAAATTCAATTAAAGAAGAGTTCTTCGTGAACTCTTGTGTTGTGTGTGTATCAATGGATTGTTCTTCCATAATACAGATGTTAATGTTTAGAATAGTAATACCCATATGGTCTGCAATAGGAAAACAGTATACAAATCAAAATATTTGTTTAAATAAAACAATATGCAAATCAAAATTCTAAATCTAAATGAAATTATTATTTAAATCGAAATTCGCCTGTTAAATGAATATAATAAGCCGAATTAGAAATCACTTTTGATACCCAGTGGTCAACGATTTACTGTGGGAATAAGCCTAACGCCTCCCCGGCTAAACGGCAACCCGGTTACGCGACAAGTTACCAGTATATCACAACCAGACTTCTACTTCTCCTTTTTATTATCATTTGAATTAGGTTTTCAATATGAATAGAAATCATTTAAATTAGGATTTTAATATAAATAGTGATTACTGAAATAGTATTCTGATGTGAATAGTAAAATTCTATTCACGCCGGTGAACAGTGATCTTCTGTTCGAACGTGTATTATACCGGAAAATTGTAACAGTCATTACTTCCGTACATCGGTGACATTATATTTTTTACTGTTCCGATGCCTGAAAGATCATAATGTTACTTTTTCGTGATAATACTCATACAAAAAGTTATTACATTCTAAACACTAACACACAATTAGCCAATCATGGCTCTGATACCAACAAGTAAAGGATCAATATGGGAACATGTTTGTGGGATGGCGAAGTCCCAAACATATAACCATTTGGGAACGGAGATCGAGGCTCATTAAATTCAACTGGTGGTCCATTTTGGAAACATTACCAGCGTACCATTAATCAAACTGAGTAATTACGGGCATGCCCTTTCAAGATTCAACGATCAGAATAATGTCCGACCAGTTCACCATAGATGCATCATCATCTACATCATCAGAAGGGAGCGGGATGGGGTTCCGACCAAGTTTCTCCGAGCTAACGCAGGGCTTGACTGGAGTACCGGGAGCAATACCATCTCCAAAAGCAGTTCTAAACTGGTTCTGGGAAATCTCCATAGCTTTTTGCAATATCTCTTGCTCCGTTGCTCTGGGGAACTGCTTTTTTAGGGCAGCTTTTAAATCCACAATTGGATTAGGTGCAGGCATCATCTGTTCTGCAGGGGGCGGTACTTCATCAACGAAGTTCATGTAGTTTCCCAGACTCTTCCTCATTTGACCAATGGTGTGGCCAATATCAACACCACTCCACCACCAGTAAAAGAAGATGCGTTCAAGTAGAGGAATATTGTGGTCATTCATTCTACAACGCAGATCCCAGCTAAAGATCCAAGGAATATCCATCTCTGTGAATAAAAGTAGGGTGTTTAATCCTACTGGAGCTTTATTTTTTCCCTTTAAAAGAGGATGAAATTGAGTCCAGGGAAGAAAAAGTTTAGCCTGGGTAATTTCATCAGGGAAGAAATCAATTCCTGGGCCAAATTTGTCCCACCAATTGAACACCCATCCTGGGTATGATTTTCGCAAAGAATTTGGTCACAAAACAAAAAACCAAGTGTGTTTGTGCTCTGCATTTTGGTAATAAAATGCTTTAGTCCAAGCCTGGACATAATCCCAATAATTATAGGATCCACCAGCATGCGAACTTAATTTTCGCGCTTTTAAAGGATGGATTCCCCATTCTCGGGGAGATATGAATTTCTTCAAAACAGCCTTGCTATAAGCAATGGGGGAATGAGAATTTCCCTAGTGTTTGTTAGTATGACTAAACACCACTGATTCAGTTTCAACGAGAATCGCCTCGTATACCGTCCGGTATTTGCCTTCTTGCACTTGATAATTATGAGTATCAAGACATTGGGACTTAATTTCCCAGGGCGCAGACATCTGCTGCTTATCCTCTTCATTGAGGATGAGTACTAATTCAGAAGTCCTGCAACTAGGAATGAATTTGTACTTAATAGTTTCTAAAACCTCTTTAGCAGATTTCTTCTTGCTAAAAGGGTTAAGAGGGGGAGCATTCTTCTCCCTGTTCTTCGCACTCTGGCGGAGGAACTCAACATAATCCTGTATCGGAGGATATTGATCATCATTCACGATGACCTTTTCTTTACCAGGCCGGCGAGAATACCCGCTGCCTCTGCCACGCCCACGAGAGGGGCCACTCATCGGTCCTGCAAAAACTCTCTAGTTAGAAAATCGGGAAGATAGTTATTTTCCCCTTTGATATGTTCTATATCAAAATCAAAAGACGATAAGTTTGCTTGCCATCTGGCAAAAATCTGTTTTGAAACAATGTTTTCAACATCTTTTTGCAAAACCTGTTTAACAGCACTGCAATCAATTCGCAGCAAAAATTTCTGATTTAATAAATCATCTTGAAATTTTGTAATGCATTTAACAACAGAAAAGATTTCTTTCTTAACGGTGGAGTAGTTTTTTGAAGCATCTTTCCAAAAACCCGAAGTAAAACGAACAAGTTCTTCAGTTTGTTTTAAAGAATTTATTTGTTTTAAAATACCACCAAATCCTAAATCTGAGGCGTCAGTCTCGACAATTTTAAAAAAGGAAGGGTTAGCTAAAGCTAGACAAGGTAATTGCTTGACTTTCAGTTTGATTTTCTGAACAGCTTTAGTATGCTCATCAGTCCAAGGAGCAGGGTTCTTTTTTAATCTTGAATAAAGAATAGCACTGTCTTGTGCAAGATTTTTGTAATAGTCTTTAATGTAATTAAGACTACCCAGAAATCTTTGAAGTTGAGTTTTCTCTCTAAGTTCATCAGGGAATTTAGAAGTAAACTCAATACTTCTATCAATGGGGAGTATTTTCCCCTCTCCAATGTTATGCCCTAAAAATCTGACATTTGTTTGAAAAATTTTCATTTTAGGGGCGGAGACAACTAAACCATTAGTTTTTACAACATCTTTAAAAAATTTTAAATGTTTAAAGTGTTGGTCAATTGATGCAGAGAAGATAAGGATATCATCAATGTAAACAATTGAAAATTCTGAAAAAGGATTAAAAATATCGTTCATGATATTTTGGAATTCAGAAGGGGCGTTTTTAAGCCCAAAAGGCAAAACATTCCATTGGTAATGGCCAAATGGAACCATAAAAGCAGTTTTATGCCGATCTTGTGGTGCTATTTGGATCTGCCAATAACCAGATTTTAAATCAAATTTTGAGAAAATCTTGGCAGAATGCAACCTATCTAACAAATCCTTTTTGTTAGGTATTGGGTATCTTATCCAACGTAAAACTTTGTTAAGGGGCTTATAATTAATTACAAGCCGAGGAACACCTCGTTCCTGTTCAGCAGCCTTGTTAACATAAAAAGCTGTACAACTCCAAGGAGAATAACTCTTTGTTATAAGCTTTTTATCTAACAGGGACTGGATCTCATTCTTGCAAAGATCGAGGAGCTCAGTCTTCATTTGACTGGGTCTAGCTTTGGTCGGAATGGATCTTTCATGAAAATCTTTTTCATAAGTAAGAGAAACAATATGTTTCTTCCTGTCCCAAAAAGCATTAGGGATATCACTGCAAATTTCTGCTGTTAACTGATTTTTAACAACATGAATTTTGCTTATGATATTAGGGGACATTAAATTCTTTTTAATGCTGAGATTAGAGATTTCTTTCTGAAGAAAATTAAGATGGTTTTCTTTGAAAATAATGCTATTATGCAAAGAGTTAATTTTCTTAATCTCGGGTCGAGTAATGAATTCAAAAACAATTTCCTGATTTTGAATAGTGGTGTATATACCACTGGAATCGATCTTATCTATAGGCATAAGCATAGATAAAAAAGGAGTACCTAAAATTATCTGTTGAGATAAATCGCCAATAAGCAAAAAGGTACTGTCTAAACAAATTCCATTGTTACAAATGGCAACATTAGTTAATTTAAACCTGATGCCCATGCTATCTCCGCTAGCATTAAACAAAGATTGAGTAGTCTTCTCAAAGTATTCAGTAGGAACAATTCCTTCCTGAATGCAGTTCATATCAGCACCGCTATCAACAAGAGCAATGATGTTACAAAGGGAAAATTCTTTGTTAATCACAAGGTTGATAGTAGTATACCACTTTTGGCTTGGTACACGACTGATAACACCTAAATAATCCACAGAATCTTCAGCACTAGGAGTAGTGTTAGAAGTTCCTGGACCAGAATGCTTCTGAGCATTCTTGAGACTATCGATCTCAGTTTGCATCTTGTCATGCTGCAACTTAAGTTGTCTTAACTCAGTTTTAAGTGTATTAACTTCATGTCTTAGATCATTAAGACTAGCAGGCTTGTTGTTAGCGCCAGATTGTTCTAATCGATTAAGAACCTCTTTAAGGCTATAATCTTTAGAAGAATCAGGAATACGAACTTCTTCCTGGGCATAACAAGACTTAATAAGCTTAAGCTTAATGTCAGGGTCAGTAACCTGGTTTATGACATCAATCATATTCTGTTGCTGACTGGTAAGGACATTAAGGCTTACTCCATTCAACTGGATTATAGACTGGAGATGATCACATCTCTTAGTCAGTTCATTACACTGATTGTCTCCTTTCTCGGAGACATCTGAGTCACTAGATCTTTGGATATAGCAAAGCTCATCATCGCTCTCAGAGGAGGAGTCCTCTTGTTCATCAGAGGAACTGGAGTTAATCAAGAGTTTTCTTAACTGTGACTTCAGATGTTCATCAATCTGAAGGTTGCTAATCTTAGCTTCCATGTTGCATTTATTAGCATAGTGGCCAAATTTACCACATTTAAAGCATTTAGGGCCAGATTTGTTAGTTTTCTTTTTAACAAATTTCTTTTTATGTTTATATTCTTTTTCTTTGGGAATATAAGCCCTTTTCTTCTTTCGTTTGTAGGTGGATTTTTTAGAAACCTTTTTAGTCTTTTTGGAGACTTTTTTAGTTGAGGTTCCAACATCAAAATCGAACTGTTCGCAAAACTCACCAAGTTCTTTCTTTCCAGAAAGATTTTGTTTCTTAAGTTGTCTCTGCAACTTAAGGTCATTACAGAGAGAGAGACCCTCCTGAATGACAACACTTATGAGTTGTCCATAAGTGTAACTATCGTAAGGGATAGAGATGCCATTGTTGGCTTCTCTAAGCTTCTTACGTACTTTCTCTGCAAAGAAAGTAGGAAGGCCATCAATGAACTTGGCTTTCCAGTGCTCAGAGTTGCCATCAGCTCTCTGAGTAACCCTAGCAAGGAACACGTCCTTATACCACCTAAACTGACTAAGAGTAGGACATCTAAGGTTTTGTAATAATTCTCTATTACGCTCATTATGGTGGTCCGTACTGCCAATAAAATGGAAAGATATGGACAACATAAGAGTATAGACAGCATCTGGTACTATTATGTCTTGCATTTGTTCATTCTTAACAACTTTTACAGCAGTAAGGATCGTATTTCTCTGACTTTCAGTCAGAATATTACCCCACCATCCTCTGATGGTACCAGCAAACCCAGCAGTTATCATCTGCGCAATACTATGATCAGATGCATCATTATGTTTACATATGGTGGCATACATAGACATTTGATGAATCATTTCATAAATCTGGGATTCGGTTTTACCATCCAGATTCTAATCATAGATTGATTTACCGTGGAAAGTATTTTGCATCATGGCGCCCTCTTCAAAGAGCAGATCCTGGGGGGTCGGCCTATGGTAATAATTTTTTGCAGGGCCAATATTATTACTATAAGTAATTTTATTAACTTCAGGGGGACGACCAAAAGAAAGTTCAAATCCTTGAACATCTTTTAACGAGAGATCTGATTCAATATCAGAATCAGAATCATCATGAGATAAAGTGTTAATCTTTAATCCCTTGATATCTTTCTCGATTTCTTTTAGCTGTAAAATAAAATCAGCTTTAGCTCCAGTTTTAAAACCTTTAACTTCAATTGGAGGTTGAATTATAGGTTTAACCAAACTTTTAATTAAGTTTGAGGGGCTTCTAACAGAGATCTGAGTTAGATTATTCTCAATTCTATTGAGTTGTTTACCTATCGTGTTAAGGATAAGGTTGGTGTAATTACCTTGTTTATAGAGAGGATTAAGCTCCTTCTTATGAGTAAGAAGTCTTGTATCACTCGTTTCCATATTAACAAAGGCATTAACCTCTAGCATAGGAGTACTGTTACTCTGGCTAGAACTTCCAACATCAATTGAAAGTGGTTCAGTCGGAGGGTGAACAGCAGATATAATCTGTTTATTCACAGTGGTCCATTTAGTTTCATGTTTATCCTCAGTTTTAGGTTGTTTTTCTGTTTCAAGAACAAAAAGTTTCCTATCTTTAGTAAACATGAGAAACCAAACAGCAAAAGAAGTAACCAACAGGTTTTCTTCCACCCATTTATAAAATTCATTTTTATAAAATTCTAACATAGTTTTATCATACTTTTTAAAGTAACAAGTTCTAAAACTATCCCATTCTAGTAAGTTAAACTCAGCACTTATCTCTTTCCTATTAATTGGAAAAATCATTAAAAGGGAAGAGGGTTAAAGTCTGACATTCATTTCAGACGGCGTAGGGGATTCCCTGCGCTGAGAAGAATCTTTCTTCTCATAAATACCATGGGGTATTTGGTCATGGGTAAAGGTACCATGAACATTCATATCATCCTGATATGAAGGGTTTCTAGGGTTATCTTCACAGACAGAGTGTCGTGAAGTGGATGGAGGATAGGTAACAAAAGGGGTTCTAGAAGAGTAACTCCTAGAGGATTGACACCTATTAAATTTTCTAAAATTTAGGAAAACATCACCATCCTTCTCCTCAATGATGTCTTCAACATCATGATTCTGACGAGGTTGAGGAGGAACAACATTTTTAATAGCCCAAGTCTCTGGGAAGTCAATCTCGTCCCAACTTATAGTTTTAGGTGTGTGAACATTAGAATCTATAAGATGTGTGTCAATTAACACAGTTTTACCAAAAGGACTTAATTGCTTAATATTGGGAGCCATAGTATTCATTACCTTGTAATAAATCCTATAAATAATCCCAACAGTTTCCGATCCCGGAAGAAAGTTATAACCTTTGGTTTGAACCCTAAGATTCAAACACTTACAAAGGTGCATATCTGTTAAAGACAAGGTTATGTTTGGAAACACATCAAAATAAACTGGTCCATTACATAAACTAGTTTCGATAGCTCCCATCAAAGATTGTCTAAAATTAGTACATCTTCCATCACGAAGAGTAGCTTGGAGACAGGCGTTCATGCCAGAAAGGGTCAAAGGTTTAAAAGCAATTTGAATTAAACCAACATGAATAAAATGATAATTTTTATCTTTTATATGATTAATTAAATCATCCCTTTTAAAGAGCTCGATACTCTTATCTTGCTCGTCCAGACTAAGGGTTTGTTCCATAGTCTTAATAGCATATTTGCTACGAAAGTTATACCAGTTAGTGTTGTATTTAACTTTAGGATGGACCTTAGGAATAGTCCACTTGTTCAGATCCTTCTGAACATCAAATTCAATTAAAGAAGAGTTCTTCGTGAACTCTTGTGTTGTGTGTGTATCAATGGATTGTTCTTCCATAATACAGATGTTAATGTTTAGAATAGTAATACCCATATGGTCTGGAATAGGAAAACAGTATACAAATCAAAATATTTGTTTAAATAAAACAATATGCAAATCAAAATTATAAATCTAAATGAAATTATTATTTAAATCGAAATTCGCCAGTTAAATGAATATAATAAGCCGAATTAGAAATCACTTTTGATACCCAGTGGTCAACGATTTACTGTGGGAATAAGCCTAACGCCTCCCCGGCTAAACGGCAACCCGGTTACGCGACAAGTTACCAGTATATCACAACTAGACTTCTAATTCTCCTTATTATTATCATTTAAATTAGGTTTTCAATATGAATAGTAATCATTTAAATTAGGATGGAACATGTTTGTGGGAAGGAACTATCCTTTGAGGAAATGGTGCCACGAAAGGTGGTTTCACTTTTACCTCGGGCTCACTAGTGTCTTTTTCATCACTCTCTTTCAAGGGGATATCTTCGACCTCTTTCATTCTGGGTGAAATCTCCTTATCTTTGGTAGCGTCATGTGGAGGAGGTGATAAATCAACAACTTTCCAACTACGAAGAGTGGCCACAGCTTGACATTGCTCCTGATGTTCTGTTGAGGTGGAGCTAACACTAGTTTGACCTTGTGGAGGTCTTTGGCCCTGGGCAGGAAACTTGCCCTTCTCTTGGATACTCAACGATGATTGCATCTTTGAAATAGACGCATTTATATCGTTGATCATGCGCTCATGTCTAACAATAGTTGCATTCTGGGTAGTGATAAATTGATTTATCGTATCCTTGAGATTTCTCCGCGGTGGAGTGATATATGGTCCTGGAGGTGGTGGTGCTTGCACATGTCCATGCATGTGTGGTGCTTGTTGAAAGTGTGATGGTAGGGGAGGGGCAACATGTGAATTAGGATTCAACGCAACATTTTGTTGCCTATAGCTAAAACCAGGATGGTTTTTCCATGAAGGGTTATTAGAATTCCCGTGAGGCGCACCGAAATTACCCTTAAATCCTCCTATACCACTCACTTGTTCTTGAAGCATAACTTTATAGGCGGGTATCATCGGGCACTCCTCTGTTGAATTTCCCGCCTCACAAATAGAACACACCCTCTCAATGGGGTTCGGGATGGAGCCAGTTGGTCCTCTTGCATATATCTCAAGTACTTCTCGCATTTCTTTCTCAAGTAGATCGAGTCTACTGGCCATCATAGTATCCTTTTCTAAGTGAAATAGGCCGTCCACCGATGGAGTGGTGGTCGTTTGGCATGTTTGAGTATGAGCACTAGGGTCTAATGAATCCCATGCTTGGGTAGTCTCGGCGACATACCTCAGGTGAAGCTCAGCATCGTTGGCGTCTAGGTCGACAAAGGGACCATTACACATGGTTTTAACGAACTATTTGGAATTTATATTCATCCCATGATGGAGGAATGAGATGATTTGCAATTTATCAAATCCATGATGAGGGCACGAAGTGATTAACTCGTTAAAACGCTCGTAACATGGATCAAACGACTCATTTTCTGATTGTCGGAAGGTTTGAATTTGAGCCTTGATGGAGTTCGTTCGATGTGGAGGAAAGAACTTCTTGAGGAATTTAAATTTCAAGTCGTTCCATGATGAAATCAAGTTAGGAGGGAAAGACCATAGCCAGGTCTTAGCCTTCTCCTTTAGCGAGAATGGGAAGAGTTTGAGGCGTATCACATCTTTTGTGCAAGTTTGATCACTGAGGGTCTCGTACACCTCCTCAAATTCCTGGATGTGGATATATGAATTTTTTGAATCCATTCCATGGTAGTTGGGAAGCATCTGGATCATCCCAGTCCTAAAGCAAAATTGTCCTGCATTATACGGGAGTAAAATGCATCTCGGAGTGACAGTTCGCTCGGGATATAAGATTTCTCTCAAAGGGCGGTACAGTATCTCTTCCTCACCTGCGGCTACACTACTGTGTTGTGACATGGCTCTCGTACTTGATGACTCTGTATCCTCACTTGGTATGCTCGGAGCGTGCTCTGTAGTGTGTCCTAAGAGGGATGTCAGAGTGTTACTTGTAATTGAGTGTTGAGGTGTCGAAGGTGGAACCCATAATTATGGAACGTTTGGAGTGTGAGGGTTGTTGGGGTCATACTCAACTATCGAGTTTTTGTGAACGCTGGTTGGAGTATTTTGGGGAGTTAGAGTGAGTTCAGGATTTTGCATTAACAGACTTATGAGAGATGAAGTATCTTTTTGCGCTTTTTTTTTTTAAAAAAATTCTTTTTTTTTGTCGAAGTTTTAGATTAACGAAATCTAGCCTACGTTTACCTAAAATCCTCGGCAACGGGACCAAAAACTTAACACAACTAAGAATGTGTCTCTAAAGTGCATTATTGCTAGGCTCAAGTGCAAGTCTATCGCATTAGTAATAAACACGTTAAGTCGGGATCGTCTTCACAGGGAAATAGGACGAGAAAATCGTGAAAACGGAAAGAAAGACGGTCAACTTAAATTCAACTCTAAGAAGAATGAAAAGAGTAGGGGGAGAGGCAAAGAAGAGAAGGTGGTGTCTCCCCTTCATCTCGGGAGGATCTTGGTCCCGCACATCCCTCTCGGGAGCGCTTCGGCCGACGTCAGTGATGAGGTGAAAAGGTAGAGAGATAGAGTCGCCAGTCTATTTTACTCAAAACAGACAAATGAAAAAAGGGAGCCATCCCGAAGGACATCATCCAAAGACATACTGATACATACGAAACCAAAATGATTCGAAAAGGGTCCGGAGGCTATGTTACGAAATGGGAAGGTGTTAGGCACCCATTCCGCCCTTACGGTCTCTCATGGGTTATTGCTATTTTCCTTTATTTCCGTGTGATATGTGTGCATCTGTATATGTAGTGGAGATAGGAATCATCGACTTGTATCATGGAAGAGATAAAGCGAGTCATCCATAGGAATGTTCTTAAAAGTGATATTAAAAAAATAGGAATTACGCGATTATCCTAGTGTTGATCGTTATAACGGAATGATAACACATATGGAATAATACGCCACAAATATATGTATATATAAATATATAGAATCTAAGAGAGTTAAGTTTATAGAAAAAATAGGAAAAATTAGGAAAAGGACTCGAGTCTCGGGTTTTACCCCGAGGCGCTTATGTAGCCTATAGAGGCATCAAAGTCCACGTAGTTCGTATGCAAAATGAGGGATGGGATTTATCCCATAAATCCAATCGGGGACTTCTCTTATATGTGTGTGTGTGTGTGTAAAAAAGTGTTTTAGTTGTGAGAAAAGTGTGAGGAAAGTGTGAGAATTCCCGTTTGGAATTTATGAGCAAACCCTCCTTTTTTTATTTTTTGGGTTTTATTTATATGAAAATAAGAGATGTGTAATAATACTAAATAAAAAGTATATTAGGATATGTGAGATGAGAGAGTAAAAGTGCAAAGTAATAAAACAAATTAATGCGAATTTAGGGGAATTTAAAGAGAGAGTTGAGAAAGTTAGACCCTCTTGAAGATCTTGAGCTTGATCTTGGATGTTGAAGAGCATCCCTTTCACTTGGGTGATGATGGAGGGTACTTAATTCACCAAGTTTGATGAAAAGGATGATGAAAAGTGAAGATTGGAAAGGATTTGGGTGTGGAAATCATGCTGACTTCGAGAGGGGTTTTCTAAGCTTGCCGAGAGTGATAGATTTTAGATCTTCCTCCTCGTGAAATGAGGTCAGGCCCTCCTTTTTATAGGCCCAGGGCATTGACGATCGGCATAACCCTGGTCCTTCCAATCGACAGGTGTGTTTAAGCACACTGCTGATAGGCAGGGTTTGGAACTTTTCGTTTGGTAGTCTCTTTCAGGTTCCTTCAAAAAATTGGCCATAGAGCGCAAACCGTTGACCCGAATAGTGCACGGGGTGAACCATTGTGGCTCCCGAGTTCGGAAGTGACTTTGGGTCAAATGTGGCTCGAAAGCGTTCGTCGATCCTTTGGACGGGGGATCATCGGACGTAAACGGATCGTTCGTCCGCATGGTAAGTCAGAATCGCGCATAGTGCAGACTGTTGGAAAGGTGAGGAGACGTACTTCAACATTCCAAATTGACTTGGTTTGGTGAGTTGACCTTGGTCAACCGAGGTCTAAAAGCGCTCAGTGACCATTCGGAGCAAAATGGATTATTCGTTCGTACTGTAGGTCAGAATCGCGCACGGGGTGGACCGTTGGAAAGGGGTTTTAGTGACCTTCAAAGATTCATTCAGTCTCGGTCGAGCTAAAGAGTTAACTTTGGTCAAACGGAGCCTGGGAGCGTTCGATGACCTCCTGATCGAGTTTCGAGGGAAAATGGTTCTTTCGTCCGCATAGTAAGTTAGAATCGCGCATGGGACGGACCGTTGGAAAGGGGTTTCAGTGCCCTTTGAAGATTCATTCAGTCTCGATCAAGCTGAAGAGTTTGACATTTGGTCAGACGAAGCCTGGGAGTGTCCGATGGACTTTAGGTCAGTACTCGAGGTATGATTTAGGTTTAAAATGATGAAGGGCGGTGCTAGGGACCTTAGGAGAAGTTAGGGGGTGTAAAAATGGGGTGTCTATAGAGCCCCTCGACGGGTGAGTTTGGAATTAATTGATAGCGGTTGAATAGACCCACATGATGCCTTTAAAAGAGGATGACCAGAGGGTCGAGGTCGATTCTGAGGACCTAAGGATGAGGATGACCGATTCTGCTAGTCGAAGCCAATTCTGAGGGCTTAAAGATGGTGGTGACCTATTCTGCGGGTCGAAGCCAGTTCTGAGGGCTTAAGTTTGAAGTGATCAATTCTGTGGGTCGAAGGCAATTATGAGGGTTTAGGGATGAGGGTGACCAATTCTGAGGGCTTAGGGATGAGGGTGACCAATTCTACGGGTCCAAGCCAATTTTGAGGGCTTAGGGATGAGGGTGACTGATTCTGTGGGTCGAAGCCAATTTTGAGGGCTTAAATTGGGGATGACCAATTCTGTGGGTCGAAGCCAATTCTGCGGGCTTAAGTTGAGGATGACCAATTCTGCGGGCTTAAGTTTGAGATAACCAATTCTGCGGGTCGAAGCCAATTTTGTGAGCTTAAGTTTGAGATGACCAATTCTGCGAGTCGAAGCTAATTCTACGAGCTTAAGTTGGGGATGACCAATTCTATGGGTCAAAGCCAATTCTGCGGGCTTAAATTTAAGATGACCATTTCTGCGGGTCGAAGCCAATTCTGCGAGCTTAAGGATGAGTCGACCAATTCTGCGGGTCGAAGCAAATTATGAGGGCTTAAATATGAGATTACCAATTATGTGGGTCAAAGCCAATTCTGCGAGCTTAAGTTTATGATGACCAATTCTGTGGGTCGAAGCCAATTATGTGGGCTTAAGTTTGAGATGACCAATTCTGCGGGTTGTGACACCCCGACTAATTAAATACCGGGTAGCTACTCCTTTATTAAATTAATTCAAAATGCCAAGTTGGTTCAGTTAATAGCATCACTGTCGAAAACGTTTTAATAATTACTAACCACCTAATATTTAAAAAGTAAGTGCCAAATTTTAAGTTAAGTCTGATTAACATGCAGTAAAAGAATAATGAAATAATAACAACCATTCACTATAATGAAGTAATGAATAACCAACAACATAAATATAAATCCGGAGGAAAACTCCTCACAACAATCCCACAACTGAAAGTAAAATGACAAGTCTGAATCCTGAATAATTACATGCCAGAAGTCTGAATAACTGAAATAAATGAAATGTCTCTAAAAGAAATGGGCGACATGCCCTACAACTGATAACTGATGAATATCGAGTCAAGATAGATGAAGCGTTTACAAGCAAAGTCCTGTAACTTCCACAAACAGCTACAGCTCGTCACCTGAATGATAATCCTATGCATGGTGTCCTTGTGGCTGGGCACCTAAAATGGTTTTTACAAAAATAGATTTGAAAGCAAATGGGTCAGAGCCCGAAAGTGGAAAACATTTTGAAAACAGCAAGTGTTTTAATAACATTAAAACATTAAATGCAAAATACATGTTAGGACGTGCACTCACATGAAATTCTCACCTCTCGACTACATGTGCACTCCTAACGTACATTACCCATCTAAATGACACATATATCTAACCAAAATGTAATAAGTTCTACCTCTTACTACTCGATTCCCATATTACATTCTAACGTTATCAAATAAATAGAGGGCTTTACTTAAACTCATATTCTCAATATGTAATACATTTCACTATCGGTTAACCCGTTATGTTTTCTCAAAACAATTCCATAATTTTATTCACAATATAAACATGAAAGTTCCCATTAATTAAGTGTATATTATTCACATCATAAATATACAATACAAGCACCCCGAGACTAAGCTGCGGTGCACACATACTCTGCTATCCATCCCGGTACATCACGTACATAAGGATCACATATTCCGAATCTCTCAGGAATAGTTCACAGATAACAACATCACAAATAATGGAGGCGAACACAGTCACATCACATGGGTCACGCACATACATGCGCTCCCACGATCAGCAAACTTATTAACATACCAATAAGTCCTTCTCTGACCTATGTTCATCGAGGTAACCAGTCTAAATCCGGGCAACACAAGGATTAGAGGGCCCTAAGCGAACGCAAACCTCCCGTGATAGCAAGTATGGTAGGTATGTCATACACATAAAATCAATACATATACTAAGTATTCACACATCTTAGTAATCACCATAATATATATTGGTGGTGTACTTCTCATTCGCGTACCGACATATAATACTACACACTTTATATGTTCCCCGGTTAATATAATAAATTAGGCCGTCAATAGTTCGCACATCGTAATAGACTCTCACGTCCTAATTCCTATATTCCGTTAGGTTCAAACTACACTTCTAGGTTTGACTCCTCATTATATCCCAAACATCCCAAATATATCAATTTATCATCAAGGGGAAGCTATCTCTACCTATACACAAGGTTACGGGGCACTTGGGATCAAAACAGGCTAAAAATCCTAAACTGTCAGCTCGTTCGAAGTCTCGTTCGAACGAGAGTTCGTTCGAACGAACTGGCCTATCTAACGAGGTCTCGTTCGAACGAAGTTATTGAACGAACTTCACCCTCGTTAGAAGTCAATGGTCAACTCATTAGAAGCTCGTTCGAACGAGTTCGTTCGAACGACCTGGGCAGGTCTTCTAACGAGCGACCAGATTCGAGCCCAGATTTCTTATTTTCTTTTTTCCCATCTCTCTACACCTCAAATCTCATCCAAACATTACTCCAATGATTGTTTAAGGTTCCTAATCGTCCCTAAACATCCTTAGGTCACATATTAACATGTTTGGGGGGTGTTAATTCATCCTAACATCATTCAAATATCAAATCTCTACATATTTTTCCCCAATTTCAAACACACGAACCCTAAAATTTTTAAATCATCAAGGAGCCTAATTAAATCCGTTTTTGGTTTCATACTAATTGTGATATTATCAGAATAATCATCAACTACAAATCTACATGCAATTTCCTCATCAAGAATGTAATTTCTATTTCCAATTTAATGGGTTTTTCATTAACTTCCAAGAACAAATCAGATTTTTATCAATTCCTACACATGGAAGAAACATTCTCTATAAAAACGAAATTAAATCACTTGCCTTATTGGAATCTCTGATTTGATGACGAATTTGATGAATGGTTCTCTCTCTCTCTGCAGAATCCTTCTATCTCTCCTTCTACAAGCTTTCTTCTCCAAAGTTAATGGTGGCTAGGGTTTGTGCTTTAGAAATTCTTTTGGAACCAGTTTCAATAACTTCCGTAGCCTATTTGGGTATTAGTGGGCTTAGTGGGTTAATTCCAAATCAGATATTAATTCCCAATTTTCGTAGGTTTTAATTCCCCAAAATTCAAAATTACCAAACTACCCTTATACGTTGCCGGTATGGCCTAAAAATGCCCCGATACCCAAACCAAACCCCCGGCTAGTGTTTTCTGACTATTTCGACCCTTCCGGATGCGTTGGTGCACTCAAAACGACCATACGGTTTATAGAACTAAAATTCACTTTTTAATTAAAAATATTTCCCCGACGCGACTGTCACACGCGTCTCAACAAAATTTCCAAATTGCCGTATTTCAATCTCACGACAAATTTCATAATTCAATATTCATATATAATCATATATGCACATATAATCAAATACCAACTCGCATCTCGCTAGTATATTTAATCCGGATTAATTTCCAATTAATACGCATTTAATTTAATTAATCCCGTAAATAAATATCACAAAAATACGAGGTATTACACGGGTCGAAGCCAATTCTGTGAGCTTAAGTTTGAGATTTCCAATTCTATGGGTCGAAGCCAATTCCGCGAGCTTAAGTTGGAGATGATCGATTCTGCGAGTCGAAGCCAATTCTAAGGGCTTAAGTTAGAGATGACGGATTCTGCGGGTCGAAGCCAATTCTACGAGCTTAAGTTTGAAATGACCAATTCTGCAGGTCGAAGCCAATTCTGTGAGCTTAACTTTGAGATGACCAATTCTGTGAGTCGAAGCCAATTCTGTGGGCTTAAGTTTGAGATGACCAATTCTGCGAGTCGAAGCCAATTCTGCGGGCTTAAGTTTGAAATGACCAATTCTGTGGGTCGAAGCCAATTATGCGAGCTTAAGTTTGAAATGACCAATTCTGCAGGTCGAAGCCAATTCTACGGGCTTAAGTTTGAAATGACCAATTCTGCAGGTCAAAGCCAATTCTGCGGGATTAAGTTGAGATGACCAATTCTGCGGGTCGAAGCCAATTCTACGGGCTTAAAGATGAGATGTTCTTGGGGAACTTTGCTGGGAATATTACCTCGTGATTTTGATTTGAGTTGGAGAGCTGATTGTTGGGGAAATCCTCGTGTATTTTGGAGACTTTATCGGGGGAACAACCAATTTGATGCTGGGGAAGTGATTAGGTGGTCCAGGGTCTGGATGTATTTCTCGAGGAAATTTGAGACCTTCGAGGAATTTTGGGATATCTTAGAGGTCCTCTGGGGACGTTGCCGGGAGGAGATTCACTTGGCTTTTGAGAGTTTCGCTGGGGAAATAGGGATTCTGCTTGGGGGAGTGCAAAACTTTCTTGGTGAAAATATTCTAAATCCTTTTCGGGATTTTTAGGAATTTTTTGAGGATTTTTCAGGGTCTTCTGGTATTTTTTTGGTGATTTTCCTTTTTCTTGAATTTTGACAAGGATTTTTCTTTTGGCAGTCGGATGTGTCTTTGTCGACTATGCGTGCCCGCGAGATGACAATGCTTAAGGATGTCTGGGAGCATCTTCCACTTGTGGTGCATTGGGTGGTATCCTCAGCAGGCTTTGGGAGGTTGTCGTTTGTGCTGGATGAGATGCCTCGTTCGATGGCGGTGTTATGCGCTCTGGGGGAGAGGTGGTGGGATACTACCCACACCTTTCATGTTGGCTTCGGGGAGATGTTATGACTCCCATAGATGTGCAGTAGCTGCTGGAGCTGGATGGCGATGGGGAGCAGATAAAGGTGGATCGCTCTTTATGGGTGAGGCCGGAGGCGGTGCACGCAGCACTAGTGTCTGGGGACTCCATCCGTCTGTCGCTGCTGAAGGATGTTTTATTGGGCAGGGTGATTGATGTGGAGGATGGGCCATAGGTGAGACAGATGGCCCAATTGTTCATTTTGCTGGTGTTGGGGGGATTTCTGGTGGCGTCGAGCGGTGATGTTGTCCACTTATGGTTTTTACCATATCTGAGGATGTTTTCGAACATCCCTCTCTATGATTGGGGGAGCCTGACTTTGGCGACCCTTTATTTTTTCTTGGATGCATTCAGTCGTTGCTGCCGGCAGACTTTCACTGGAGCCATGTTTCTTCTTGAGGAATTCTTTTAATTTGCGCATTAGCATTTTCCTTATGCATCTCTTTTTAATTGTGAAATTTTTTGTCTTTGGCAGACATGGTTCTATGAGGTGATCGGGTGTAATACCCAACTGATCGCTTTGAAGGATGAGACTATTGGGGACTTTTACCGGTTGTATTGATGGCGTAAGGCCAATCGGCAGTCGAGGAGGTCTCTCTCTCTGGAGACGGTGCGTCAGGTCTTGAATGGCCTGACTAGTGATAGGGTAAGACTTTTCTTCTTCAGTCTAAGTCCTTTGGGTGCTCTGATTCCATATTTCCTTATATTTGCTGGGGATTTTTTAGGTGACCTTTTACCCTTGGGGGACGACCATTCAGGATACGGGGTTGATAGGAGTAAATGTGCAGATGAGGCATTTCCTGGGGCATGAGTTTGTCCACTCTTGGAATCTCGGGGAGAGGGTGGTCCGACAGATTGCTGAGGAGGTGGTGGTGCCACTTGCGAGGCCCCCTATGTCTATGAGGTGGGAGCGGCTGCTGCCGGAGGATGCGAGGAACGCGGTGATGATTGGTGAGTCCTACCTGCTGTACACCGATACGACTGTGCCGTATGATTATATGGACTTTGTGATGAGTTGGCTGATGGCACCAAACTTATATGATGCACTGCCCTTCCCTCCTGCGGGTTCGAGTTGGCTAGTGGGGTCCTCCCACAACGGTGGCGGTCCGTCGACATCTGCGGCGGCGGTGACTTCAGAGATCCCCTTTGTGCGGATGCATACCCCTTCATACAATATCCGGAGGGCGGATGGAGGGATGGTGCCTATACTGCATCATCCTCATGCGATGGACCCGAAGGAGTTGGGCTTGACAGAGGAGGTTCTTCGTCCTAAGGTATATCTTTTTGTTCTTCTCCTTTGCTTTCTTTTGATCTTTTATGCTTGATACTGATTTTGCCTTTTCTTCCAGCACGTCTGGGTGTCCTCCACTTGGCTGAGGGATTGGATATCTTTAGCGACTTCCGATATTCGGGATGCGATTCCTGTTCCTTCTTGCTTGGTGCCGTCTGCCTCATCCGGGGAGGAGTCTGGTTCATGTAGCAGTGGTGCATCATCTCACCGTCGGGGAAAGAGAGCGCATCGCAGGGGTGGAAGCTCTTAGGAGAGAGACGTGAAGATTAGGTGAGAGAGGGAGAGAATGGATGTGGGTTCGGTCCGAGTCTCGTTTTTTTTTGCTTTTCTTTATTTTCCTGCAAAAATGATTTAACACAGAAAAATATCTATGCAATGCAATGGAGTTTTTTATTATCTTCTGTTAATGATGAATGAATGAATGCATGCGTGCATATGTGCTTTTTACTTTACTGCTGAGACCGTAAAAAGAAATATTTTTGGAAGTTTTGAAAGGAAGTTTTATTCACAATGAGGAATTATATAAAGATGAACAGGGAATTTGAAATTCCGTTTGAGAATATCAATTTATTTTTATTGAGTTTTCTGATTTTGGAAAAAAGAGGAAAAAGGAAAATTTCCAAAAATGGGGTTGCTGATCGGCAAGCCCCTTATCTTGCCTATCGGCGGGTCAGTCCAGTCCCATTAATTCAAAACTTTGATTAGTACTCTCTTCAACCTTTGGTACCTTGTGTGGCAAGATTTTAGCAGGGGTTATGTCCTTTGTGGGGGTTTTCAAGTATAAAAGAGGGGTAAGAGTGGAGTGTTTTCCTCACACCTTCACATTCCTACTTTCTTTTTCTGTGAGATGGCTCTCCCTGGTATTGTTGAGTTTTCCAACTACCTCGAGATTTTGGAGGTGATGTGCTCCTAGAACATCGACTACGATGCTTACAACATGCATCGAGTTTCTTTATGGAGTAATCGGCCCATAGAGTGGAACATGCTGATGGCGGAAGTACAATTCTGGTACCCTGAAGACCATGTATTCCACTTTGGCTTGGAAGAAGCCTGTCCGACCTACGAGGAATTTTCTGCCATGTTAGGGATAAATCCCGACGTTGCTATGGCTCTGCCTGAGTTTTCCCGTTCTCCCAGGGAGTTATTGGTCGGGCTTCTTTGTGTTTCGTCCTCGACGGCCAGATCACTGGTGGTTGGAGGTATGATTTCTCTTTCGGCGGTGTTATGGTTCGTGCATTTGCAGGAGGTTGGTGATGCTGGGTATGCCAGTGCTATTGTTTTGGGCTTAGTTTTAAAAGTACTGCTGGTGACCCTACTGGTGGACCCACAACTTGCATCTATTACTTTATGGATGTCCTATCATCGTAATCCTGCGACGGTGATACTGGCAGAGACTTTGAATGGCTTAGATGCCTGGCTAGAAGGTCGTTCTGACTTTCTGAGGGGTAGCCCTGTGATGCTGTTCATGTGGTTATCTGAAAGATTCCCCCTGGTGACTTCTCCAGAATACCCTTTGTCGGCTGTACCCAATTTCTTTTCATGCCATTTCATCAGTGTTGGCCTGGATATTGAGAGCTGGGAGAATTGGTTTG